>OY992540.1:121035157-122444033 GCA_963921195.1 Pegoplata infirma
ATAAATACGAAATACATTTTTTCCAATAATCATGCATTACGTAGCAAATTATTAGTAATGCATAATTTTTTCACTTGAAAATAATACGTTGTGGAACAAATGTTTGGTAAGACATCATAAAATAATACTACAAATAAGTTATATACATTACCTGGTAATGTGTTATATAATCACTACCCATTACCAAAGTTTTGCTGGGACTGGACCGATTTCGTTGAATTGCAATACCAATCTGACCAGTGGCGGTGTTCTGTAATTTATGCGAAAAGTTTTCGCATCGAAAAGTATGAAACAAAAAATTTCATCGTTTCTCGATTCTGGAAAAAAAGTTGTTTCTGTATATCAATGCGAAAACGGCAGCATTTTTATTGGAATATTCCAAATCAGCTGTCAAAAAGGTAAATAAGGCGAGAAAATAATAAAAATCACAACAAAAAAAAAACGCAATTTCACATTTTTTTTAAACAACACTCGTAACATTGGCAAACAAAAATGAAATAATAAATTAAATTATGAAAATAATGTGTAGTGCAATGGTTCCCAACCTTTTTTGCGTCATGCCCCACTTTTAGGTTAAAAAAACAACAATGTCCCCCCTACACTCATAAAAAATAGTAAATTTTTCAAATTTGTCTAAAAATTCAATATTTTCTTGTGGTTAAGCAAACTTTTTTCTTAAAATCATCGTTTAAACAAAGTTTTTAGAGAAAGTTTTCAATAATCAACTAAATATTATAACTAAAAAAATATTTTTTTTTAGATTTTTTAGTTTGTTTGATAAAAAAAATCTTAAAAATTTGCTTGTTGCCCCCCTGAAGCATTCAAATTGCCCCCCAGTGGGGCGAGAATCAAAGGTTGGGAACCATTGGTGTAGTGTATCATTAATAATATTAGTTGATAGTATTTTCTTGAAAAAAATATTGTTTTTTATTTATTATAACTCAAAAGTTGTTTAATTTACGAAATATCGCACCATTTTTAAATGTGAGTGATTTTGACACTTCAACTTCAAAAGTTTTCGATCAATTGGTTTACAGAAACAGTTTTTCTCGCATCTTTCCAATAATTTTGAAAAAAATCATATTTGACAGAAAGTTTCCGCATAACAAAATTACAGAAACAGTCGAATGCGAAAAGTCAGGTTTTGTGCTGATTCACGATGTTTCTGTTTCATTTTTCCTGTTTCATGCGAGAAATCTTTCGATTCGAGAGTTATAGAACACCGCTACAGGTAAATGCCCAACATATATGCCAAATTTGAGCAGCCTCAGTAAAGTCTTTCAAAAGTTAGCGTGTTTTCAACAGAAAGACAGGCGGACGGACATCGATAGATCGTCTTAAAATCGATCGAGGATCATGAATATATATATTTTATGGGGTCCTAAACCAATGTTACAAGGTGTTACAAACGGAATGAAAAACTTACATATCACTAGAGTGGAGGTTATAAAAACATAGGTTAGATTGTTAGTGGCTGTTGACGCATTACGCCAGCACACATAGACTCTGCGGTCCGTTTTGATACCACGGGTCGGTAAAGGGGTTTCCTAACTAGTCCCTCCAGTTAAGCCAATTTGAGCTCCTTATGAAACTCCTAAATGAATTTTGACATCCGACAAATCAGTAAGATCTACAGCTCCCTAAATCCCAATGAAGCAAGACTCTGAACACAAAGTGATAGGCCATGGCTGATAAAGTGTTCTATAGTTTCCAACTTCTCTCCTTTGGAAGTTGGCGGATTTTAACGCGTGTATTCTAGATGAAACTTTTTAGGCCTGAAATCTGACCAGAAGAATCGAAAAAATAAAACTTGTCATACGACACATCACACTTATGTATTTTAAAACTTTAAAGAAATGGCGGTTTTTACATACGTTCAAGAAATTTTTAGGAAAAAAATGTTAAAATTTTTTTCCCTGGACTCTTTCATGGGCTAGAGGCAATCTTTAATTTTAACCATTATATGAGCCAAATCCGATCATTTCAACCCGTGGCGGCCTTCGATCAAAATTTTAGATTTTTGGATTTTTTTTTTATTAATTTTTGCATGCTGAATTACATTATAAAAAAAACAAGTAAGAAAATTATAGTCGGTCAAGACCGGACATATAATACCACGGGTGTTTCCCGGAAAATGGGTCCCAAGTTCAAACATGGACCGATGGGATCTATCTTTTGTTAAATCTTTAATAAGAGTAAAAAACACCCACAAACAAAGTTTTAGCGAATTAGGCTTCTACTGACTATCCCGATATTCAGCTTTTACTGAATATCGGGCGAAATTTTTATATGGGTCTAGGTCCAAAAATGGTCCCATAATAATCAGATTTGATAAGGTTATTAAAGTACGCGTTAGATAGTACATACAAACAAAATTATAATAAAATATTTTTGATTTTCACGAAATTTGAGATTTTTG
Source organism: Pegoplata infirma (assembly GCA_963921195.1). NCBI lineage: Eukaryota > Metazoa > Arthropoda > Insecta > Diptera > Anthomyiidae > Pegoplata > Pegoplata infirma. Next base: position 121,037,577 of record OY992540.1, read on the forward strand.
TGAATATCGGGAAGGTGGTTTGTATGGGGGCTACAAGAAGAACTGGTCCGATTACTTTTAAATTTGGCGTGGTGATACAAAACACGATTACCTGCGAAATTTCGATAGGATACCTTTTATAAATCCGTTGTTAGGGTCATTTGAGGCAAATTAAAAGAGGACGTTTGTATGGGGGCTAGGTCAAAACATGGAAGTTTAAAATTTCAGTCAAATCGGTTGAAAATTGCGACCTGTATCGTGTTTACACCGATACATGGACAGACGGACAGACAAACGGACGGACAGACGGACATTGCTAAATCGACTCAAAAAGTGATTCTAAGTTTATCGGTATGCTTAAGGGTGGGTCAAGGACCAATATTTTGGATAGTTACAAACATCAGCACAAACTCATTATACCCTGTACCACAGAGTGGTGTAGGGTATCGGTCGACCGGTTTTCGAGATATCCCTATTTGAAATTTGACAAAAAATTCAAAAAAATTTAAGTTTTTTCCTACGTTTAAGAAATTTGAAAATCTCAAAATTTCTTTCCATTGGCTATTTCAAAGAGCTTGCTAAAAACTTTCATTTAAAATTAATTTGAGTCAAATCAGAACATTTGAACCCCTTGAACAAAGTTTAGAGTTTTTGGTGAAAATTTCTAAAAAAAACAAAATTTGATTGAAGAGCTCTCCAGGTTAAAATGGTCGGATTTGGCTAAAATTAATTTTCTACAAAAGTTTGTCTCAAGCTCTATAAAAGGCTAAAGACAAAGAAATTTTAAGATTTTTTTTGAATTTCTTGAACGTAGGAAAAACCCGCCATTTTTAAAAAATTTCAAATAGCGATATCTTGAAAACCGTTCAATCGATTTGAATTTCTTTTAAATTCATGTTCTGCGCAAATTTAATAATAATGATGTGCCGCAAGAATTTTTTTTTTTTTAATTTTTAATAATTCTAAACTTTAATCGCCTGGCGCCTCGTCTTAATTCAAGTTCAAATTTCCATTTTTAGAAAAACTTTTTTTTTTTTTTGCTTTCTGCTCTTATTTTAACCAATTAAAAAAAAATAATTTAAACTATAAAGAATGCAAAAAAGTTAAAAACTTTGTAATAAAAAACTTCACCCAAATAAAGTGCAATCACTTTTGTATCATACTTCAATTTATTATATTGAACAATAATTTTTTTTTAAGAAAATAAATGAATAGTGTACAATATTTTATTTTTTTATAATTTTTGGGTGGCACCAACGTTCATTGACATTGAAATTATGTTAAAATAACACAATTTCAAGTAAAAGTCAATTTATTAAGGAATATTATATGATAAAACACATTATCATTTTTTTCGATTTTTTGGGTTACCCTGGTTAAGTGGTAGTGCTTTTATACAAATTTATCATTTTCTCAAGTGAACTTCATCATCTGATGAAATTAGGGTCAAGTAAGGCCCCACACATTGAGTACTTGCTTGCTGTCTTGAAGAGGAATTAAAAAAAATATAAAAGAAAATATTTTTAAAAATCATGTAGATTTCAATACACAGCAAGGTGCTTGACACGTTACTATAAAATATTGTCTCGTAAGTAATTCACTAATTATATGTTAAAGTCATTGAGTGTTTTTTTTTTATAACATGTTCTTTTTGGTGTATTTTTTTTTGTGCAAAAAAATATATTTTTAGCAAATAACTGTAATGTGGATTTTTTTATAACCAGAATTTATTTTCTTTTTGCTCTTATCCTATATTAGTCGATCATTAATCACTTTGTGGTAGTTTCATAATTTATGATCTGAAAAATTGTTTAAAAAACAAACAAAAACAGAAAAAAAGAAACAATTAAGAAAGTATAAGTCGGTTAAGACCAACCATAAACTACCCTACATCATGAATTCACGCTATAGGTAGGGTAAGTTCCTAAAAATGGGGTTGAAAAAAATCGTGCATTTTTGCGAACAACAAAAAAGTTTAAAATCGGTCGAGCTGTTTTCCAGATAACGCTTTTTGAAATTTGCAAAAAAATATCGGTTTTTTCTATAGTCAAGAAATTATAAAAAAAAAATCCAAATTTTTTCCTTAGCCCTTTCATAAACCTTGAGACAAACTTTCATTTAAAATTAATTTAAGCCATATCCGATCATTTTAACCCGTGGCACTCTTCAATCCAGGTTTGCTTTTTTAAAAAATTTTACAATAAAACTCAAAATTGTTATCGAAGGGATTTGGTTTGGCTCAAATTAAGTTTGAATGAAAATTTGTCCCAATCTCTATAAACTGGAAACAAATTTTGACATTTTGATTTTTCCAAGTGTCTGTTCTCAAAAAAACCTTGCAAAATTACAAGAAAAACTTGTAACTTTTTTTGCTACCTCCTATATCAAAAAAAATATACATCTTATTAATTAATTTTGTTGCAATGAATACGAATATAAAAAAAAATTAAACGGTCGAGATTGCAGTTTTTCCCTACGTCTAGAAATTAAAAAAAAATCTCAAAAATGTTTTCCTTAACCCTTTGATAAACCTTAAGACAAACTTTTAAAAATAATTTGAGCCACATCAGATAATTCAGATAATTCTAATTCTAGAAAATTTTAACCAAAAACTCTAAATTTTGATCGGAGTGCTTCATGGATAAAAATGCTCTGATTTGGCTAAGATTAAGTTTAAATTAATGTTTGTCCCAATCTCTATGAAAAGAGTCAATGGAAAAAAATTTGGGACTTTTTTTTAAAAATTCTTAAACAGGAAAAAGTCAACGTTTTTTTTATTTTTTTATAATAAATTTCAAATGGCGATATCTCGAAAACCGCTCGACCGATTACTGAACTTTTTTAATATTAAAATTCAGCATGCGAACATCCAAAAATTATGTATTACAAGATTTTTGTGGAAAGTTTTAAAGTGAAAATTTATCAAATTAAATTATTACATAAAGTACATTTTGTAAGGGTACACAGTAGGGAAGGTAACACCGTCCGACAGCCAATATTAAATATGAACCGGATGACATACGTCTGAAAGTAGAGATCAAATGAAGTAAAACTGCATTTACAGTTTTTCATTTTGTGATCCTGTTTCCTTTTAAAAGGACTTCAAAGATTTTAAGGATACATTTTGTAAAATATTATTGAAATATTTGTATTAACCTAAGATGACACTGGTGACGAAAGATGAAAGAGGAGTATCTCTCCTAATTTTTCCATTTTTATATTTTGTCATATCAGGATAAAAGGATGTGAATAAAGTCATTGGAAAACTTTATCAAAATGTTTTGTTGAAAATTTTGAATGATATTGAAGGACACATTTTAGAATTGATGTAACTTATCTCCTTATTTCCTATGTAAAAATAACAAAATAGGAAAATTAGGGAAGATCCTCGTCTTTCATTTGCTATCAATAGTGGCATCCTAGGACAAATACAAATATTACAAAAATTATATAAAAATTTTATAAAATTAATTCGTCTTAAACTTTGAAATCCTTTTAAAAGGAAACAGGATCACGAAATGAAAAACTGTAAATGCAGTTTTACTACATCTAGTCTCTAGTTTCAAACGTATATTATCCACTTCGTGTTCAACGACTTTTTTTCATTTTTGTCGTACGGTGTAATCAAAATATCAAAGTTTCTGTGTTACCTAGTGTTATCAAACTCTCAAAAATCAATCATTATTAAAGTGACATTAAAAAAAAATCTACAAAGTAAATAAATAATTGTTATTGATAATTTTTTGAAATGTATGCTGATTCTTTTGCGCATTAGGTACTTTACCCAGCGAAACTTTTCGGAGTCATTCAAAAATAACTAGTTCTAGAAGTACTTCAAAGCTTTTCACGATAGGTTTTCAAAGAGCATCCTGGAACTAGTGATGTCACAACTAGTTCTAGAAGTGATCCAAAAGGGTAATATTTTGATTCCAAAGACCTTTTTTGGAGTAGTTTGGGAACTAGTGATTTGGAACTAGTCGTACATGACTTCTGCACCACTTCCATGAAACAAATAGTGGTTCTCAAATAACATCTTAGAAGCTGTTTCAAAAACTTATAATTTTAAAAAAGAAAAAAATATATATTTGATTACGCATTTCTCTGTTGCATCTTTTATTTGGAAAAAGTCAAACCTTTTGAAATATGTACAGAGGGGCTAAAAATATTATAAGTATTGGGTAATTTGTTTGGTATTATTTAGTATTGGGGCATTAGTGCAAATAGGTTTTTATAGATCCATTCAATTACCTTACTACAATCTGCAATAAACTACTTTATTTACTACAGCTGGAATTTGTTATTACAAAAAGTAAACAAAACTTTCCAATTGTATCAAAAATAGTAAGCAATTTGAGTAATCTAACTAAGCATATAATAATCGTATATTTTTTGGTCCCTACAATATTTTTTTTTCAAAAATCCCTTATTCTCCTTCTAGATAATTTCTAATAGCATTAATGACTAAAAGAACAAAAAATACTACTAATTTTTGTTCAGTGTTATATTTTCAACAAAAAATACTTCAAAAATGTTTTTTTTGCAAAAAAAAAAATGAACAAAATGTTCCTAGACTGCTTCCCTAGAACTAGTTCTGATGGTGACAATTTCAAACAAAAATCATGGGTTAAAGAATGGGATAAAGAATTGGTTCTAGAATGACTTAAAGAACCGTTCCATACATGGGTTCCTAGACTACTTTCCTAAACTAGTTCTGCTGGTGACAATTTCAAACAAAAATCATGACTCTGAGAACGAGATAGAGAACTAGTGCCACAATAGCTTCTTGGAAGTAGTTCCTGTCGTGACAATTTCAAAGAAAAATCATGGGTTAAAGAATGGGATAAAGAACTGGTTCTAGAAGTAGTGATGGAACCGTTCCATAGGAGGGGTGATTGTTCCTGGACTACTTCCCTAGAACTAGTTCTGAGGGTGACAATTTCAAACAAAAATCATGACTCTGAGAACGAGATAGAGAACTAGTCGAGCAAAAAAGAAGTACTCCAGCACTAGTTCTGGAAGTCATGCAAGTTTTGCTGGGTTATTATTTCAATTACTTTAGTTTTTTTTTGTTCAAAAAAGTTATTAAAGAATGGCTAGCGAAAAAATTTACAAGTACATAATAAAAAAAATTGCTAAAAGCATTTTATTTTGACATTTACCAAAATTAAGATTAATTGAATAGTATAGAAAATATTAAGTTTTAAAAACAACTTTATCATTCAATAACACAGTGCAACAACTTTAGGACCCTAAACAAACCAAATGTAAATAAAAGTGCAGGTGTGATTTATTTTTGCTGGCACTATAAGAAAATTGTGATAAGGTAGGTCAACTGTACTTTTGAGATCTCCTTTATACTTTGTTTAGTGGAGGTCCTAAAGTAGCTGTTGTACAGTGTAATACTGTATAAACAAAAATATTTTATTATTAAACACACAAAAACTATTTCTGTTGTTAAAAAAATAAAAATATTGTCAACGAAAACTTTTAAAATCTGGTTTTTAGCAAATTGCTATTGTTAAATTTATCAAAGTTTTAGCTACCAGTTTTTTTGTTTGTTTAATGTTATATTGATAAAGAAGAAAGAAAGAGTATATTTAAATTTATTAAACATTTTAAACGTGTTAAATCATGTTTATTTTAAAACAAAAAAAACTTGTTTCAAAACAAATACTTAATTAGATTCGGTTTTTATTTATTTTATGTTGAATGTGCACAATTTAACAATTTATTTTGGTTAAATTTGTCATACATTAAGATGTTCTAATGTTCTAAGAAAAGCATTGTTTAATTGAGTTTGCCTAAAAGCCTGCTAAGAGTTTTGTATTTTAGCATATCCTAAAAGTATGCTAAATTTATTTATGTACTTTTTAATACTTAAGTTTGAGAAGATAAAAAGCTGTTTATATAAAAATACTTTTCACAAATTACCATTACTTTTTTCTAATTTTTTAGAGATTTTGTACATACCTGCAAAGAAAAAGAAGAAAATATAAAAATTAGTTTATTTAATAATGTGTAATAAAATAATTAATGCTTAAATTTTAAAATCAAATATATGAAAGAGAAAGTTTTTACTTGCAGAAATAAACCAAAACTATTTTTTTAAACAATTGTTAAGCAACTGTACAAAAAAAAATTATTTAAGAACACTGATTGTGAGTGAAAAAACCATGTTTAAATCAAAAATATTCAATTTTATTTTGAATATGCTGGCATTTTATATATATAGTCATTTTTAATTTTTGTGGACCAAGTCTGTCTGTGTGTCCGTCTTTATGTCTATTCAATTATCTCAAAGCCATTTTTTTTTTCTTATTTTCTATTTATTTATCTGTTTTTTTTTATTTATTTAATCTCTTTGTCTATTTGTTTACATTATCATTTAACTTTAATCTTCTTAAAATTCAGTTATTACAACACTATGGTGAAATTTTCTTTTAACCATCAAATTATTAAAGTAAATGACAACTTTTAAGCATCTTTAATTTTTATAAAAAAAAAAAAATAATAATATAAATGTGATATGAAAATATTTGTTTAAAACGTATTAAAATAAATATTTAACCAAACAAAACAAACACGTCAACAGCGTCACTTAGATCATATAAAAGATTTTATATTATTTTTTTTTTTTTTGAAAAGCGCCATCCATAAATACTTTTATTATTAACAAAAGACAACAATTTACAAAAAATAAATTCTTAAGCAAATAGAAACTACATTAAAATTAATTTTTAGAAAATATGTTTTTTTAAATGCTAACAAAAGAACGGGAGATATAAATACACTGAAAGAAACAGTTAAAGATATATTAAAGAGAACAGAAAGATTTTATACATTTTAGTGCACTAAATATAAAAATATGTTGCACTGTGTTTGTAATGCGTGTTGTCTGTAATGCGTGAACCGATTTTGTTTTAAAAAATTTCCCATGAAAGGTTTACTTGTTCATATTAAACATGCGCAGGTACAAAGGGGGAAAAGGGGAAATTTTTTGATAGAAAAAGATCTGAACACTTTTAAAGAAAAAACCTAAAAACAATTTAGGGTAAATCGGAAAATTTTTAAAGGCGAAATATGATTAAATCTAAAAATTTTCTGTTAAAAAATATCTGTCAATCTGGAAGTTCTTATAGTGAAGAGAAATTTTCTTCAGGTACATTTTTGAAAATGAGGGAAGTATCTCAACCCTTATGAACCGATTTGCATGAAACGTAAAATATATATAAAGGAGACAATTCTAAGGTTGGGGTATCTCGGCTTATCGGCCATATCGGGGATTTAGGGGTTCAAAACATGGGTCAAAAAATGGCAAAAAAATAGTTTTTTGGATTTTTCAGCCATTTCTTTCTAAGAAACTATCTGATGTTTACATATGAGAAGAAATACGAAATACGAAATAATCTCTATTAAATTTAAGTCGACTCGTATTTTTGCTTTAGAGAATATTCCGGTTAGTTCGGGAGTTATCGAAATTTTCCCGGAGGTCCACATTGTTTCATAAGGCGACAACGAAATTTTGAATCACTGATATGGCCGATAAGCCGAGACACCCCGACCTTAAAATCGTCTCTTTAATATATATTTCAAGTTTCAAGCAAATCGGTTCATAATTTGTTGTATAGAATAAATGTTACAGGATCTTAATATGGTTTACATTAAAAAATGTTTGTCTTCTACATAGGGAAAGGACAAATATCTTAACATCTAAAAAATGTTGAAAGTCTAACGCATGTAAAACTGTTTTGGAAATTTTTTTCAGAATTTCTTACAATCGGAATATTTTTATTTCGTAACTTTGAAATTATTTAAAAAATATAAATTTGATAATTACACAGTGATACAAAAGCGAACTTTCGGAATCGGAATGGGATGAAACCAAAAGCAAATGAAAGCTGACGTTTTCCATAACAAAACCCTCAAGGCCTTTTTTTTTAGGTCAGAGCTAGATTTTATTTTACACGCATTTAAAGTTGGTGATTTTAAAGCATTTAAAGTTTTTGTGTACTAAACGTGTCCTACTTTAAAGGCCCCCTGGTGGTGCCCTTATTGGACATGTAGGGTCCAGTTTCCAAACTTAAGCACAAAATTGCTTCAGCTATGACTGGTATGAATTTTGCTGCAATCGGTCCAGTACCTATTTACTGAATAGCCAAATTATTAAAATAAACCATTGTACACCGTTGCGTATGATTGTTATTTAAAGGCAATTATTAATATAAATCACTGGACACCGTTGCGTATGATTGTTATTTAAAGGCAATTACAATATTAATCATTCGCCACTAATACAGTTTTCAAGCATTTATTATTGTAATTATAATAAAAGTGCACTAACTTCAAATGCGTGTAAAACAAAATCTAGCTCTGAACTACTAGAAAAAAGCCTTGAGGGGTTTGTTATGGAATATGTCAACTTTCATTTGCTTTTGGTTTCATCCCATTCCGATTTTGGGTGTTGCACTGTGTTATAATAAACTAAATAAAAAATGTCCAAAATCTTATACTTTGCTATAAAAAGTGGCCCGAATCTTTATATTAGATGAAGAATGTGACTCAAGCGTTAATATTAGTTACATTTTTTTTTTTTTTTAATTTAGGAATTCTTCTACAAAAATCCAAAAAAAAAGAAAATCTTTAAGGATTGAAAAATGTTTCTTTGTGAAAAATCTGAATGAAAAATCTCAGAATTTGAGTCTTACTCTATTGGAAAAAGGTCTCAAAATCTGAGAATTTTTCGATAGGAAAAATGTCTCAGAATCTGAGACTTTTTCTATACCCAAAAGGTCTTTGAATCTGAGACTTTTTTTTATAGAAAAAGGTCTTAGGATCTATACAAAAAAGGTCTAAGAATCTGAGACGTTTTCTTCTGGAATAAAATCTCAGAATATCTGAATTTGAAATTTATTTTATGGAAAAAAGGTCCCAGAATCTGAAATTTTTCGACAAGGTTCTAAATCTGAGATTTTTTCTGTTCAAAAAAAGTCACAGAAGTTGATACTTATTCTATTGGAAAAGGATCTAAGAATCTGAGAATTTTTTTTAATTGCAAAATGCTCTTAGAATCTTATAATTTTTCTATAGGATAAAAGTCTCAGCATCTCAGATTTTGAGACTTTTTCTATAGGAAAAAGGTCTCAGAATGTGAGAGGTTTTCTATAGGAAACAGGTCTCAGAATCTAGGACTTTTTCTATAGAAACAAAAACTCACCATCTCAGACTTTTTTAGGAAAAAAGTGCCGGAATCTTAGACTTCATTTCCTATATTAGAATCTGACATTTTTCTATAAAAAAAACGTCTAAGAATCTGACACTTTTCTTTATGGAAAATGTCTCAGAATCTCAGACTTTTTCTATAGGGAAAAGGTCTCAGAATATGATACTTTTTCTATAGGAAAAGGTCTGAGAATCTAAAACCTTTTCTATAGAAAAAAGGTCTCAGACTTCGAGACTTTTTCTATTGGGGAAAAAAATTTCAGAATCTAAAACTTTTTCTCTACGAAACAAATCTAAGAATTTTAAAACTTTTTTTATAGGAAAATATCTCAAAGATGATATAGGAAAAAGTTCTCAGAATCTGAGACTTTTTCTATAGGAAAAGGTCACAGAATCTGACACTTTTCTTTATGGAAGATGTCTCAGAATCTCAGACTGTTTCTATAGGAAAAAAAAATCTCTCAATTTTAGAACTTTTTTATAGGAAAATATCTAAAAGATGATATAGGAATAATGCCTTAGAATCTGAGACTTTTTCTACAGGAAAAGGTCTCAGAATCTAAGACTTTTTCTATAGAAAAAATGTCTTAAAAATTGAGTCTTTTTTTATTGGAAAATATTTCAGAATCTTAGATCCTTAAACTTTCTATGCGAAACAAATCTACAAATTTGAGACCTTTTCTACACACAAAAAATTATTGGCTAACAATTTTCAATTAAATCTATTGATAAACAAAATTCAAATAAGTCAATCAATGTTTTATTAAAATTTTTGTTATTTTCTTTAACTGTCAATTACAAATTTTCAACATACCAGATTTTTTTTCGCTTTAATTTATTTGAAAGATTAATTCAAAAATATACAAAATAATCGGGGTTTACTTTTTTTATTGTTGGCAACATATTGGAAAGCCAAAAATATGAATTTTTTGATAATTTTGTCATAAGCTTACAAATCATTATTTTGATTGACTATAAATAAAAAATTGATCAATCTTTTGATCAAAATCGAAAAAATGTTTGATTGATAAAATTTTCAATCAATCACATACAATTTGATGATTGGTATAACAATTTTTTTAATTGGAGGAATTTCAATAAAAAAATTGATTGAATCCGCGTTTTTGTTGATTGAAATTCGTTTCAAATTTTTTCTGTGTATAGGAAAATATCTGAAAGATGATTTAGAAGATGAGATTTTTTCTATAGTAAAAGCTCTCAGAATCTGAGACTTTTTCTTTGAGAAAAAGTTCTTAGAGTCTGAAAACTTTTCGATAGGGAAAAAGTCTCAGATTCTGAGAAATTTTTCATACACTCAAAAAAAAACTTTGTAAAATAACAAGAAAAACTTGTAACTTGTATTTTTTGCTACCTCCTATTTGACAAGAACTCCTTGTATTTTTACAAGCTTTTTTCCAAAAATTTTGTAATTTTACAAGATTTTTTGACGCGAAAAAACTTACAAGGAGGTTTCGTAACTTTAATAGATTGTTTGCTACCTCCTATTTTACGAGAATTTCTAGTAAAAATAACGAGCATTTTTAAAATTTTACAATTTTTTTTCCAAATAAATTGTAAATTTACAACTTGTTGGCACAAATTCTCGTAAATTTACTAGATATTTTTTGTAAAAAACCTTGGAAATTTGTAAAAATAACAAAAAAATTTGTGAAATTACAAAAAAAAAAAAAATAAATTTCGATAAAAAAATTGTTGTTAAAAAACAAGGAAAACTGTCAAATTTATAACAATTAAATTGTAAATTTACAACTTTTTAGAGCAAATTCTCGTAAATTTTCTAGATTTTTTTTTTGTAAAAAAAACAATGAAATTTCTAAAATTACAAAAAAAATTTATAAAATTACAAAAAAATTTGTAAAATTACAAAAAAATATTAAATTTTGATAAAAAAAATTTTGTTAAAAAACATGGAAAACTGTCAAATATTAGTAAAATGGGATAATGAAACTTTTTCTTGTAATTTGGCAAAGTTTTTTTTTGTGTTTATAGAAAAAGCATTCCTGTACAAAAAATGTATCAGAATCTGATATTTTCTATGTAGGAATAATTTCTTCTGTTGAAAAATTCTCAGATTTCGACTTTTCTTTACGACAAATGGGTTAGTATCTGAGAGTTGTGTAAACCCCCTTATAAAAGAATATTTCTTAAAACTGCACTTAAAGAAAATTTTAAGTTAAATGGCAAAACCTTTAATAATTTCTTTTACGATATTTTCTAAAGTGCACATTACAAAACACCTGAACAAAACTCTAATAAAATATTTACGTTCTGTTTACAAAAAAAAAAAAATCATGTGTAAAATGTAAACATTTCAAATTAAGTACATACATGTAATAATAAATAAAGCTTAAATAGTATAAAGATAATTAAATAAAAAAAAAAAAAAAACACCCAAAACAAAATTTTCCTGATTTACAATAAAATTTAATGTTAAAGATAAAAATAAATACAACATGTTGTAACTATTTCGAAAGTGAAAATATTTACATGTATTTCTTAACAATGATACTGATTAAATGTGTAAACTTGCAGTTACAGGTGATATTTTTTGTACTTTTTTTTTGGCATATTCCAGCTAAATGATAAAAAAATATATATATTTCAACATAGAAAACTCCCCCCAAACCAAATACTATAATTTTTAAAAATTATGCATTCATAATCTAATTGTTATTAGCTATGATTTCTAACACCCTTTTTTTTGGATTTTTTGAAGTTGCTCTGACAGTGAGGCGTGAAATTGTTCTCTCTTTTTATGTTTATTTATCAATTTCTAAAGTACATTAATTTTCTATTACAACATTGTGCAATCTTTACATCATCATCACATCAGTTTTTTTTTCAATATTTTTCATTTTATCTTCATTGTTATTTCAAAAATCTTGTATTTTCAATTTAACATTGCATATTGTTGAAGCTGATTAATTTTTATTTTGTATTTTTTTGGGGGAAATTTTAATGTTCAATTTTTGTTTATTTAAAAATAAATTTATGCAAATTAAAATCCATGTTAATTGTTTGAAGAACATGGAAATGTAATGTTAAAATGTGCAGTACATATTTAATGATCGTATTTTATGAGATGTTAAATATTTTGTTTTCCAGTTGTTTGTCGAAATATTACGAAATTTTGGTTAATTTCTTTTCTTATTTTTTTGGAAGAAAACGAATTGTGTAATATGTAACATTAGACTGGCATTTTTTTATGTATGGCAAAAATGGATTTCTTTCGATTTTGAGTAATCGGTAATATTTTTATTGTTCTTGACATAAAACTTATTAAATTTATCCCGTGGCGCAAGGAAATCAAAGTTTTGGATTTTTGAAAATTAAAAAAAAAAACAAGTAAAAAAATTAAATTCGGCCTTGCCGAATGTAGTGATACCCACTGATGCCAACTATTTTTAAAAAAATGTAGCTAGATTGGACAAAAAAATAGCTAGAAATAGCTAAATTTAAAAACAGTTAAAAAATCTAGCTATTTTGTAGCTAGATTTGTATAAACAGTTGTAAAATCTAGCTATTTTATAGCTAGATTTTGGATTAGTGGTTTTTAAAACGTTTTATTTGCAAAAGTTTTTAATTTAATAATAAAATAAGTTAGTTTTGGTTTTAAAACGAATATTTTCAAATATTTTTATTAAATTTTGCAAACAAAAAAGTTTAAATACTCATATTTTATATCGCAGATATCAGATCACAAAAAAATGGCTGAATTATCTTATTTCACAATTTTTGTTGGGAGTTATTTCGTTATGAAACAATTCCCTAATGAAATAGCTCCGAAAAACAATTTTGAGAGTTATTTTATTTCATTTCTAACATTGAGAGTTGTTAGGACTCTTCTCATTTAAAATAAAATATTGCAGTTCATTTTTATTTTTTTGTTAAAAGTTTTTCTGTTAAGCCGGCCTTCGGCCATACTTTGGGGAAAAAATAAGTTATGATTGGGTTATGACTATTTTCTGCGAATCGGCACCTCATTTTATATATTTAGTCCTTTAAAACTCCTAGTTGGAACATAAGGCCTCATTTTGTATACGTAAAAGTACTTATAATAGACATAATTCTTGTAATGGGAACTTATATTATTTTTTGGGACTTATTTCATTCGGAGTTCTTTAATTTTTTTGAGAGTAAGTATTTTGATTTTAAATAACTCCCAAATATTGGGACTTATTTCATTTTTTTCTTTGGGACTTATTTTATTTTTTAAAGTTGGGAGTTTATTCATTTCTCTTAGGACTTATATCATTAGGAATTATTGAATTGGGATTTATTTCATTTGGGAGTTATTTCGCAGTACCAAATTTTTTAATACACAATTTCCTGAATGCGAATTAAAAACTCGATTATAGCCACTCGTTTTTTTGGTTATGAATGCTGGTGTAAAATTTTATCCGTTATTCGAGAGATGAAAACTATTATATTTTTAACCCCATAGCTGTTTTTTCTTTATGTTGGTACTAAACTTCATTCTCTATGAGTTATGCCAATACGATACTTGCTTGATTTTAAACTTTTTAAGTAACTTTATCATGGAGAGATTTTTGACAAATTTTAAATTTTTGTTTGAAGTTAAAGGAAATAGCATAGAAAACCCTTGATAAAATTTTTTGAAAAGTTGAAAAACTGGCAGATGTCATACTCACTTAAATAGCTCGTTAAAGCCCCTACGACACTACATTTTTTTTGTATTTTATTTTTTATTAATTGATAGAATGAAACAGCAAAAGAAGAAATGAAAAAGAAACATAAAATAAACAAACAAATAGTGATGATTAGTTTTATTTAAATAAAAACCCGCTTAATAAATACCAAAAACCGTAAAAAAAACAAAAAAATCGCTTCATTTAATGAAAAACAGAAAAGTTGGCAACACTTAATATCATTCATGCGTAAATGTCAAAAAAAAATGTAAAATTTTTACATTATTTTTGACATTCAATCATTTGATAACCAAATTTATCGATAACACAAGAATAAAATTTGACGTTTACTGTTTTTTTTAGTATGCTTTTACTATTCACACTTATTCAGATTTCCTATGGTGATATATTTACACTGTTCACATAAATTCCATCAATACAAAAAAAATGTAGTGTCATAGGGGCTTAACGAAATGTCAACTTGAAAATATGGCTAATAAAACGGTTTTAAAAAACATTTTTTTACAAATTTTGCGACCAAAAAAAAGTTGCTAGATTTGTAGCTAAGAGCTAAATGACTTTTTTTGTCGCTAAATGCAAAAAAAATAGCTAAATCTAGCTACAAAATAGCTAAATTGGCAACAGTGGTGATACCCTCCACAATTTCAAAAACATTATTGCAAAAAAGTTTATTTAAACGGAAATTACTTTTGAAAAAAAGAAAACATTTTTTTGAAAAAAAATTTCCGCCAAAAAAAAATTTGGTAAAAAAAATCCGCGTTTTTTTTCTTTTTTTGTCAAAAAATATGTTCGTACTTGTTTAAATACCATTATGTGTTCAATTATTTTCATTATTGTCAACCAGCAGCCGAATTAAAGCATTTTTATTTTTAGGTTATGTTGAATGTACTAAAATTTTTGAGGTGTCCTACATTTTTGTTCATAACTTTTGAACCGCTTAACCGATATCGCTCAAATGCAATACCAAGCTTCTCGGGAGAACTTCCAATAAATGTGTTAAGTTTCAGTCATCTCCGTGTAATATTTTGGCCGTGATCACCATTTCCACAGACAGACAGACGGACAGACGGACATCGCTAGAATGTCTTAAAATCGATCGGGGATCATGAATATATATGAACATTTCCATTTAACTTTTGATTTTAAGGTTTAAAAAATATTAAAATTTTTTTTGAAGGCACATCAAAATCGTTTAGTACGCGTATAAACATGCATTTAGTTAGTTCAAATCCATTCGCGTGAAGAACTTTCAGCTGACGGCGCGAAAATTATGGCGGTTTAAAGATTTTAATTGAAAACAAAAAATCTGAAAATTACAATTATTAGTAGAATTTAACAAAATCAACGTTAATTAACGTTTCATACTATCCCCAATAGAAACCAAATAAATTACGTCCATTAACGTGGATGTACAATCAGATTTTTACGTTAAAAGTTTGTTTTAAAAAGTGGCTTTCTTAATGCTTGATATGCAATTTACGCGAAATCTAATGACGATGGACCCAATTAAAGGTCATAATTGGATTTAGCACCCTCAAATTAGTTAAGAAACTTGTGCATTATGCAAAATTGTGAATTTTTAAAAGTGATGCAATTTCTGATTAAGGAAATTTTGAAAGATGCATAAAATCCACAATCTTCAAAATTCATTAATGCCGCTCAGTTTTGAAATAAAGCTTTATAAGTACCAGCAATTGCCATTTATAAAAATTAATTTCTATTAGCGGTTTGGGTGTGCCCTGGCGGTTTATCTGGAGACAAAATTGGCGCGTTTTCAGAGTACAGTTACATTAAGTCCCAATTTTTCCACACGATCCATAATACGCATTACAAGCAATCGTCTGACGGGTATATTTTAAATCTAAATTCTTTTCGCGTGAAAATACAAGCAAAAGTTTAAAATCGTGACATGTCAGATTTTTGCAAAATTTTTGCTAATCAAAATTTTAACACGCTATATCGATTTTATTATAAAAAATCAAAAAATATTTGGATCACGCGATGTGCTGGCCACTTTTAAGAAATATTGCGAATGTGCCTCGCAAAAAAGTGGATTTTTGATGACTTTCACGTTTTGTCTCTCAAAATTTGTCTAGCTAGTACTCCGCTCCTATTGGGGGCACATTCATGAGACCGGATTTAAACTGTAGGGATTTACGACAGCTATCATTCTTTGTGTTAGCTTTTGAAAAGTATGAAGCGGCGCAAATTTCCTGATCAAAAAACGACGAAAAATTGAAAATGAAGAAATTTTAACTTCAAACCGTTACCACCAAATAAATTTTTTATTATTGCTGGCACATCAAATTCATAAATACATCTTTTTTGAACAAGTATAGGGACCATCTATTTTAAATCTTCGGAGAATACGTTGGACGGCGCAAGTACAATAGGCCAAAGAGTACAAAATTTTTATGAAATTTCAATCGACTTTTCCACATTTCGGAAGTTTGATTGTAGTTAACTAACGCAAATTAAGATTTTTGGCCTTACGTGTTTGTAAGCTAATTGCATTAGAAGTCCTTTATGCATTTCTATCAGTAGATAGCCATTTGAATGCGAATAAAAAAAGTTTTTGCCAAAAAACCAAAATTTCAAAGAAATGAAAAGTTAAATGGAAATGTCCATATACTTTATGGGGTCCTAGACCGATATTTCGATGAGTTACAAACGGAATGACAAACTTATATATACCCTCTGTCACTAGAGTGGAGGGTATAAAAATATGTTTTGCGATACATCATATTTATTAATTTTGATGCGCTGAACACGAATATTTAAATTCAAATTAATTTAAATTTAAATCACACGGTTTTCGAGATAGGAAAAATCCTACGTTTAAGAAAAAAAAAATCTAAAATTGTCTCTTCCTTGACACTTTCATAGAACTCGAGACAGCATTTCATTTAGACTTTATTTGAGTAAAATCTAATTATTTTAAACCCGTGGCACCCTTCGATAAAAGTTCTGGATTTTTGGAATATTTTAACCAATATTTTGGATTTTTGAAAAAAACTAGTACGAAAATTATAGTCGGTCAAGAACGACCATATTATACCCTACACTAGAGTTTCTTGGAAAATGGGTCCCAATTTCAAACATGGACTGATTTGATTGAATCTATATTTAGTCAAATCTTTAATAAAAAAACAATGACAAATTTGAGTGAAATGGGATCTATCTGTAGCCAATAAATTCACGCGAATGACACGTGAAACACGTGTGAGTTATTTTCACTTCAATCACGTGATTGTGAGTGAGCGTGAGTTGAAAAAAAATCTGAGTGAGTAAGTCATTTATTTTTTGCGCGAGTTTGCGTTACTTGATTTTTTGATTTGCCAATTTTTTTTTTCATTCCTTGTAAAAAAATATTTTTTTTGGAGTTTTTTTTTTTTTTGGTAAGAAAATTTTATTGCGTGAGTAGATTCCGCGTGATTCAATCGTGAGCGTGATTGAATCTGGCGTGAGTCACGCGTGAGTAATTTTTTTATTACTCACGTGAAAAGTGAGTAAGCGTAAGTGTAAAAAAATTGCGTGAATGATTAGTGAGTGATTCGATTATTGTTTGCGTGAGTGACTCACGCGCCCATCTCTAATACAGACAAACGAACGGACTGACGGACGGACATCGGTAAATCGACTCAAATTCTGAGTCGATCGGTACACTTAAAAGTGGGGGTAGAACCAATATTTCGGGTAGTTACAAACATCAGCACAAACTCATTATACCCTGTACCACAGTGTGGTGTAGGGTATAAATATCTTACGATACATTACCACTCTAGTGATAGAGGGTATGTATAAGTTTGTCATTTTGTTTGTAACACTTTGAAATATTGGTCTAGGATCCCACAAAGTATTTATGTATATTCATGATCTTCGATCTATTTTAAGACGATATAGGGATGTCCGTCCGTTTGTCTGTTGAAAACACGCTAACTTTTGAAAGACTTTACGGAGGCTCCTGAAGTTTGGCATATATGTTGGTCATTTACCTGATCAGGTTGGTATTGCATATTTAGCGAAATCGCATATGTAGCTAAATCGCTTCAAAAGTTATAAGCAAAAGAGTGAATTTCGGCAAGGGTTTTTCGCGAATTTACGAAATAAAAAACTTTCAAAAGACAATTCTGAAGATGCTGAAGCTTGGAATATATATTTGTCGATACCCTGGCCTGGTTCTTATTGAATTTCAGCCAAGTCGGTATAGTGGTTCAAAAGTTATTAACAAAACCGTGAATTTCAGATTGGTTTCTCGTTTTGAAAAACCGAGCTTTAAACAAACAAGCTTTAAAAACACTGGTAAGCCACAAATTACTTTACAAAGTATTTTCGTCACTAAAAAATATTTTTACACTAAAAAATTTACACTTGGAAGAAATTTTACACTCAAAAAAACAAAAAAAAAGTAATTTTTCCTTTTTGTTACAAAAATGGCAAAAAAAAAATTTTTACTCAAAATAAAATATTTCTAATCAAAATTGTTCGTTTTGTTACGTAAGAAAATTTACTATTCTTTAAAAAGGGCATTG
Organism: Pegoplata infirma; assembly: GCA_963921195.1. Taxonomy (NCBI): domain Eukaryota; kingdom Metazoa; phylum Arthropoda; class Insecta; order Diptera; family Anthomyiidae; genus Pegoplata; species Pegoplata infirma. The sequence goes on from OY992540.1 coordinate 121,055,998, forward strand.
TGGGGGGTATCATTCATAGATTCGGCCAAGTCGATTTTAACTTTTCTACTTGTTTTTTTTATTTTTAACCTTTTGAATATGAATGAAGATTTTGAATGAATCTACAAAATCTAATTTATCAAATTTTATGAAATTTGTACCTAATATGCATGATTTTTTAGCATGCTTATGAATTCCTTCATTGTTTTAATGAAAACAAATAATGAATCCGTTTCAGTTACACCACGAAGGGTTCTTTTTTCAATGGAATAGTATTTAACCAAGTACAAACAAATAAAAATTACCCAAAGATCTCAAAAAAAGAAATTCTTAAAAAAAAAATGTTTTTTCAAAATTATTTCCGTTTACTTACTTTTTTTTTCAACAAAATTTTTTCCGTTTACTTATTTTTTTTTCAACAAAAATTTTTTTTTTTTTTTTCAAATAAAGTTTTTTTGTAACAAATTTTTTTAATTTGGAAGGGTATCAATATATTTTCGTTGCAATCGGATTTAGTAATTTTAAAATTCCTTTAAATTTAAGTAGTGTAAATGGTGTAAACTTAAATATTGTATACCTACTCTACAGAAGAATAAAAAGATTTTCATGATAAGATAATTTCAAATGTAAATCTTTTATTCAATTAAATTTAAAAAAATTACTGTTTTTTATTATAACTGCTGTTGCTTTTGCTAATTTATTATAGAAAATAAAATATTCCCACAAAAAAAAAATTGTTTTCTTACATTACACAAATGCCCCATCAAAAATCCAATACACGTACTTAAAAAAAATATCTACATTAAAAAGATCTAATAAAAAACCGCAGTGTTTTTTAAAGAAAAAAAAAACAAGAAATAAAATAAATTAAAAAAGGCAAAATAAAAAAAATTTAAATGATATGAATGAAAATTTAATGTTTGCCAATTTCATTCAATTACATTTAAAAAATGTATAAAATTTAACAATAATTTTTTAAAAAAGTAATTTAAATAAAAACTTTTTTCAATTGTATTCAATAAAAAATAAAATTTAATGATTTTATCATTACCCTGGTAAAAATATTAACGTAATAGATTTAGTTTGATCCGTGAAATGGTTGTATTTAATAATATCTAATTGTATTACTTTATATCAAAAAATATTAAAATTGATACAAATTGATCCAGGATTTAGTCAAATTTAATTCTATCAAATTGATCTCATAATATCTATTTTTATATAATTTGATGAAAATACCAAAATATTACAATCATATATGGAGCAATATTTTAATATGTATATACAGTAGATCTACCATCGCGACAAAAAAAATAAAGAATACGGCGCCACATATCATTTGATCTCAAAAATGGAGCATCCAAAAATATATGATTATATCTTATTAGATCAAATTTCATATAATAAGATCACAAAAATTGAACGGTAAATATTATCTAATTTGATATTATAAAAAGTTAGATCTAATGAGATCTAATAGAATGAAATTATAACTTATTAGATCTAATATGATCTTCAATATCAAATTAGATGAAATTTAGCGTTCCATTTTTGGGGATCTAATTATGTCTAATAATATCCAATTTGATCTAATAAGATATAATCATATATTTTTTGATCCTCCATTTTTTGGGATCAAATGATGGATCCATTTATATATAATTATATTAAAGAATATATAATTATATCAAAACTTTTTTACTCGGGATATAAAGACAATAGATATAAAATTGTATCCAATTATATATGATTATATCCGAAAATTTTTACTCGGGTAGTAAAGGTACTACTCCACCAAAATATACTTCGTACTCACTCTACTAGGAAAGTACGACAAATTTGCACAAAATTATTAGCAAAACGTTTAGCAAAAGTTGTTTGCTATTTTTTTTTTAAAAACTTTTTTTTTTGCAAAAATTAAATCAAAAAATGATAAAGAAATAAATTACTGTTACTGTTTTTAAACAATGTATGCATGCAGTTTCTTACTATGTTCAAGTCATTTGGGAGACATAATTTGTTAAAAACAATGCATAACTACTCTACAAATGGCCAACAAAGTCAAGTTAATTTGGCTAAATTTAAATGCAAAAAACATACAATAAGACCAAAATTTTATGGTATATTTTATACGACCAACATGTTAACATATGTTTGTGTATGGCTAAATGACTCAAACATGTAGTTGTCATAAGTTACACTGAAAGAAATATATTAGGAAAGAGTTTGAATAAGAGATGGAAGGCTAAAGTTATTAATTAAAATATTTTAAAAACGTATACGTAAAACCTTTATCTCATCTTTTAAGAAAAGTGTCTCCAGATTCCGAGATATTCCGAGAAATTTCAAATGCCAAATTCTCGAAATCGTACATTTGGAAATTTCTGAAACATAAATAGATATTTCTAAAATATAAATAGGAATTTCTGATTTAAAAATAGAAATTTCTGAAATATAAATGAAAATTTCTGAAATATAATTTGTATTTTTTGAAATAAAAGTGGAAATGGTGTCAGGACTTTGAACTTTTTTTGACATAAAAATGTTTAATTTTATTTAAAAATAACAAAATAAACTAAAACAAGTGAGAGAGTTAAATTCGGCTCTGCCAAATCTTTTATACCCTATAATATTAAAAAAATAAAAAAACAAGTAGAAAAGTTAAATTCGACTTGGCCGAATCTATGAATACCCTCCACAATGCCCTTTTTAAGTAATAGTAAATTTTCTAACGTGAAAAAAATAACATTTTTGATTAGAAATATTTTATTTTGTGTAAAAAAAATAATTTACTAATTTTTTTTTTTGGGTGTAAATTTTTTTTGAGTGTACAATTTGTTTCGAGTGTACATTTTTTTTGTTTAGTGTAAAAATATTTTTGACTGACAAAACTACGTTGGAAAATATTTTTGTGACTTACCAATGTTTTTAAATCATGTTTAACGGGTTTTCAACACGTGAATTTAAGGTGAAACTAATCTGAAATTCACTGTTTTGCTAAGATCTTTTGAACCATTGGACCGATTTGGCTGAAATTCAATACAAACCAGGCAAGGGGAACACTAAATATATATGATAAGCTTCAGCATCCTCAGAATTTGACTTCGAAAGTTAGCGTGTTATCACGTAAATTTACGAAAAACCTTTGCCGAAATTCAGTCTTTTGCTCATAACTTTTGAACCACTAGACCGATTTCGCTGGATTGTAATACCAACCTGACCAGGTAAATGCCCAACATATATGCCAAACTTCAGGAGCCTCCGTAAAGTCTTTCAAAAGTTAGCGTGTTTTCCACAGACAGACAGACGGACGGACGGACATCGCTAGATCGTCTTAAAGTCGATCGAGGATCATGAATATATATACTTTATGGGGTTCTAGACCAATATTTCGAGGTGGTACGCACAGAATGACAAACACTCAAAAAATAATGTCATTAACTGTTTGTAGTTTATTTAAAAAGTTTTCCGTTTAGTCGTTTTTAAAAGAAAAAACATTTGTTTGATGTTCAGTTTTTATTAATGACTACTTCAGTCCTTTGTTTCAAAAATAACACACTAAAAAATAAAGACTTTCATTAACATTTAAATTTTAAAGTCATTTATTTTTGTTCTGTAAGTAAAAACTACTGATTGTTCTTTTGATTTTTAATGATTTGTGTAAGTAATTTTTTTTTAAATTGTTGGTATTTTTTAATGAAATATCATTAGTTTTTACCTACACAAGTCAGTTATTTTTTTGTAGAAAAAAAAAATAAAAAAAATTATTTATAGAAATATAAAAACATGCTTGTATCAAGTATCTTTGGCACGATGGGTAGAGTGTCTGGCCAGAATGTAGTTGATTGCGGGATCGATTCCCCAAAAATTTTATAAAAAATTTTTAAAAAAATATTTCAATAAAAAATTGTAAAAAATTACCTACGAAATCATTAATTTTTATTGTTTTAGTAGGTTATTTTTTTGGAATTTGTTGGTAAAAATAACAGAACTATCATTAATTTTTAATGTTTTCGTTGGTTATTTTTTTCGAATTTGTTGGTAAAAAATAGTGAAATAAACGTAATTTTTTAATGTTTAATGTTATTTATTTTAGAAAATTTTGTCAACAGTAAAAAATAAATGTTGGTGTTTGTTAAAACAAATGAATAATTACTGGGATGGTTTGCAACTGCTTATTCACTGGTTTTAAGTGTGTTTTTCATTTGTTTTTGCCTACAAAATATTTTGAGTGAACTTATATATACCCTCTATCACTAGAGTGGAGGGTATAAACATTTTAAAGGGTTGTTTTTTTTTTGGGTGCGGGTGGTGAGTTGGGGGACTATTTGCCCCTTGAAGTATATGTTTACAAGTTCATTTTTGTATTCTGCTTTGTGCACTATTTTAATTTTGTTATTTAAATTAATTTTTTCACGCCCTCAAAAGGGGGCGGGCCGAAAAAAGCGACATTTTTGAATCCCCTGGGACCAAGCGCAGGACTTTGAACTTCTGCAAACATAACAAGTAAAAAAGTTAAATTCGGCCTTGCCGAATGTAGTGATACCCTCCACAATTTCAAAAAGATTATAGCCAAAAACTTTATTTAAAAGGAAATTACTTTTGAAAAAAAAAAAAAAAATGAAAAAAAAAATTCCGCGAAAAAAAAATTTTGGTAAAAAATCCGCGATTTTTTTCTTTTTTTGTCAAAAAATATGTTCGTACTTGTTTAAATACCATTTGGTGTTCAATTATGTTCACATATGTCAACCAGAAGCCGAATTAAAGCATTTTGTATTTTTAGGTTATATTGAATGTACTGAAATTTTTGAGGTGTGCTTACATTTTCGTTCATAACTTTTGAACCGCTGAACCGATATCGCTCAAATGCAATACCAAACTTCTCGGGAGAACTTCCAATAAATATGTTAAGTTTCAGTCATCTCTGTGCAATATTTTGTCCGCGACAGCATTTTCCACAGACAGACAGACAGACGGACAGACGGACAGACGGACAGACGGACATCGCTAGAATGTCTTAAAATCGATCGGACATCATGAATATATATACTTTATGGGGTCCCAGACCGATATTTCGATGAGTTACAAACGGAATGACAAACTTATATATACCCTCTATCACTAAGTGGAGGGTATAAAAATGTTTCATGTTTAACAAAAATACAAAAAAACTTCAAAATAAATGGTGTTTTTTAGAGGTTAGTTTAGTTCTTCAAGGGGGAATGTTTTTCCCCCTGGTCTGATTTTGCCCATTTCCGAACTTAATATAGGTGGATTTTTTTGCTAACGTGTATAAATTATCCCATACAAATTTGACGTGTTTTAGTTATATATGGCAAAATTACGTCAAATTTGTATGGGATAATTTATACACGTTAGCAAAAAAATCCACCTTATATAAAAACGTGTGTGCGGGGTACTTGATACTAAAACTCAAAAACCGCTGGACCGATTGACTCCAAACTTAGACACTATATTAGTTTAGTCTGCAGCCAAGTTTTTCTTAAGGTTAAACCGATAGGTGGCGCTGTAGTGAATATTTTATTAATGTTACGATTTAGATGAAATTCACAAAATATATTTACTAAACAAAATTAAGCTGCCTGATAAAATTTGGAGCCATTTGTTGTATTTATGGTACGATTTGGCTCAAGTTCACAAAATATATTTATTAAACAAAAATAAGATTCCTGATAAAATTTGGAACCGGTAGATGGCGCTGGGGTGAAGTTAATAAACAAGTTCATCATTTCAGTGAAATTGTATTGCACTTTAGAATGTATGTTTGTTTGTCATGAGAAAATTGTGCATGTATAAATGAACCCGATAGGTGGCGCTAGGAAGAAGCTATTTAGATATTCATATTTAAGTCGACCTGGGAAATGCCGGGAGCTTCAGCTAGTATAAGTATAAGAACTTATAAAAAAAAGTTTTTCCAAGTGTATTTTATTATTGTAAGTACTTTAAACTTTGTTTTTGTTTTTGTGTTGTTGTACAAGTACAAAATAAAGATTTGAAATTCATAATACACAGTGGCAAATAGAGTCAAAAAGGCCAAAAATAACATTAAACTTTGATGATCTGTTGTTATTATTGTGTATGTTTGTATGAATGTAAGTTAAAATGTAAGTAGTTCGTACACGTACGTATACGTACGCCAAGTAAAACACATTCATTCAACTAAAAATATTGTATATAAAACTTTATATCATGCACATGCATGCATGATGCATGCAGTATTAAGGCATGCACATTCATGCATTCATATGTAGTAATTGTTGTGTCGGTTGTTATGACAATTGTGTTTAAGACTTAAAAAATTTAGAGATTGCTTTTTAGAGATTTGTTAGCAAATTTATCTTGTTTTAGATCTTAATAATGATTAAAATAACAATGAAGATGATGATGCTGCTGAACTGTTGGTTTTTTCTGTAAGCCAGAGCAATGAAATGGCCAAGTTTAAATACTTTTTTTGTATTAACGTCTCTTTGTAAGTTTGTATTTAATTTAGTGAAAGAAAATATTTGTAATTGGCTTGGAAAATAAACAGCGGTATGTTTAAATGTAAATACTTTGTTGAAAAGCTCTTTTTTTTGTGGATACCCTACATGGAAAGTGATGATGGTATAAGATTGTTATTAGGTTTGTAACAATTGAAATCAGATATTCGTAAATTTTTAATTATTATTCCCAAAATATTTATTTTAGTTTAAAAAAGATCAGTTGAAATACGAATATATCAATTGGAATTCGATGACCAATTGTACTTCGTGAAGGATCCATCGAAACTCGGAAAATATCAATTAAAATTTGAAGATTACAATTGAAGTTCGAAAAAGATCAATTGTAATTCCTGAAAAAATTTAATTAAAAATTTTAAAATATTTATAAAACTTCAAAAAGGATCAATTAAACTCCGACAGTGATTGAAAATTTATAAAATTTCAATTGAAATTAAAAAAAAACATCAAAAATATTAATTAAAATTCGAAAAAAAATTTAATTTAAAATTTCAAAATATTTTTAAAACTTTGAAAAGAATCAATTGAAGGGCTTACTGCAAAAACTTGATAAGCAACATTTTATTTTTTGATGGCCTTCGCGTTCTACTGATGTTCCACATACAGATTTTTGGCAGAAGTCTAGCTTAAACCCTTCGTACAAGTATCTTAAGTATGAAAGTTTACTAAAGTTATATTTTCTACATTATTTCAAAAGTTTTAAGGCAAAAATTACCATAAAATGAAATGTTGCTTATCGAGTTTTTACAATAAGCCCTTCAATTAAACTTCGAAAACGACTGAAAATTAGTAAAATTTCAATTGAAATTCAAAAAACATCAAAAATATTAATTAAAATTCGAAATAAAATCAAATAAAAATCAAAAAAGATCAATTGAAATTTGAAAAAAATTAATTTCGCAAAAGATTTGTAAATGATCAATTATACAGTGATACAAAATCGAACTTTCTATATCGGAATGGGATGAAACAAGAAGCAAATGCACATTTAACACGACAAAACCTTTTAGTTCAGCGCTAGATTTTTTTACACGCATTTAAAGTTGGGTGATTTTAAAGCATTTAAAGTTTTTGTGTAATAAACATATCCTTTTAAGGCGCACCTGGTGGTGCCCTTATCGCACATGTGGGATCCAGCCTCCAAACTTAAGCTCGAAATAACGTTAGCTATAACCGGTACACCAAAAAAAAAAATGTTGTAAAACAAGCAAAAAAAAATAAAAAGCTGTAGATTTTGATGTTGCAAAAATTTTAGTAATGTTAGCAAAATTATTTTGCTAATCAAAAAATTAGTAAAAACAAGTAAAAAAGTTAAATTCGGCCTTGCTGAATGTACTGATACCCTCCACAAATTCAAAAAGATTATTGCAAATAACTTTATTTACAAGAAAATTAAAGTTTTTTTTTTTAAAAAATTTTAAAAAAATTTCCGCGAAAAAAAAATTCGAGATTTTTTTCTTTTTTGTCAAAAAATATGTTCGTACTTGTTTAAATACCATTCTGTGTTCAATAATGTTTACATATGTATGTCAACCAGCAGCCGAATTAAAGCATTTTGTATTTTTAGGTTAGGTTGAATGAACCAAAATTTTTGAGGTGTCCATACATTTTCGTTCATAACTTTTGAATCGATAAACCGATATCGCTCAAATGCAATACCAAACTGCTCGGGAGAACTTCTAATAAATATGTTAAGTTTCAGTCATATCCGTGTAATATTTTGGACGTGATCACCATTTCCACAGACAGACGGACAGACTGCCATCGCTAGAATCTTATCTTAAATTCGATCACTGATCAATTATATATATAATTTATGGGGTCCTAGACCGATATTTCGATGAGTTTAAAACGGAATGACAAACTTATATATACACTCAAAATAATAACTCTGTAAAATACTCTGTAAAATGACTGTAATCTCAATTTAACAGATATTTGACAGAGTTTTCTGTCAAAATACAGATTTAAAAATACTTTGTATTTTGTTGTGACAAAAAAACAAAGTTTCCTCTGTTATATTACTTTTTACTTTGTTATCTTAATTTTACAGATAATTAACAGATTTTTCTGCTAAAATACAGATCTAAGTAAAATACTTCGTATTTTTTTATAACCAAAAAAGTTTTCTGTTTTGAGAAGTTTTTGTTTTTGTTACCAAACATCAAAATTTTATCTGTATATTTTTTTTTTTTTAAAGTTGAAAAAGTAGCAAAAAAAGTTATCAAAAATTTTATTTCAGAAATCTTTTAAAAATTTTACAAAATAACATTTAACTAAACTCTGTAAATTTACAGAGTTTTTTCTGTAATTTTTTTTTGTATCAAATGTATTTTACAAATATATGTAAATTTACATAGTTTTCTTTGCTAAATGGTGGTTTATTTAACCAATATTTTACTAAAAACTCTGTAAATTAACAGTTTTTTTTGTCCAAATCATTTTACCGAGTTTTATAGTAAAATTACAGAGTTTTCTCTGTAAAAAAGCTTTTATATTTAACCAATATTTTACTATAAACTCTGTAAATTAACAGTTTTTTTCTGTCAAAATCATTTTACAAAGTTTTTTAGTAAAATTACCAAGAAATGTTGTTAGCTGGAATTAGCAGAGTTTTTCTGTAATTTAACAGAAATATTATTTTGAGTGTACCCTCTATCACTAACAAGGAAGGTCTTTCACAGGGTACCAGCCGATTGTCCTGAAACTTGCATATAGGAAAGAGGGGAACAAAATAAGAGTTACCTGTTTTTTTTATAGCTGCCCAATCTCACATTTAGCGGGTCAAAGGGGAAGGGGAAAACGGGATTTTTTCGTTTTTGAGGATTTTTCCCATTACTTCAGAAGAAACTATATGAACATTTTATACAGGAGTATTTTTATAATGGAGTATCGCTTGCCCAAATTCGGCTTCGTTAAGTTCCTTATTGTCAAAAATGTATACTCCTTGGGGTAGTTTATATGGCGATGTATATACGTACGACCACCAAAATCATATAAAATAATCTAAATCAAAATTAAGCTGACCCGTATTTTTTCGTTTGGCGAAGTTCCTATTAGTTCGGCTTTTATACGGATTTTTCCGAAAGCCCTTAATTTTTCATAAGGTGTCAACCCTTTTCAAAATTTGAAGTTAAGCAGCTAAGAAAAAACAGGTAACTCTTATATTTTCCCCCTCATTCCCATATTTCTAGTAAATTCACGAGAATTCCTTGTAATTTTAATTGCGCCAAAAAACTGTAAATTTACAATTTTATTGGTAAAAAGCTTGCAAAATCACAAAATTATTGGTAAAAAGCTTGTAAAATTTCTAGAAATTCAAATGAGGTAGCAAAAAATCTAGTAAAAAATTATATTGAAAATTTGTAAAATTACAAAAAAAAATGTAAAATTACAAAAAAAATGTAAAATTACAAAAAAAAATGTAAATTTCGATCCAAAATTGTTTGTTAAAAAACAAGGAAAACTTTCAAATCTTAGTAAAATGGGATTACGAGATATTTACTAGTAATTTGACTAAGTTTTTTGTTGTGTGTATACTTTATGGGGTCCTACTAGACCTATATTTCGATGCGTTACACACGGAATGACAAAGTGAGTATACCCCCATACTGTGATTGGAAGGTATAAAAATAATCATTTAAAGTTGTAAAAGAATTATGAAAACTCAATTAATATTTTTTTTTTCGAATTTTTGTTGAAAATCTGTTGCAAATTACTTTGCGTAGGCTGACCAAAATTTCGTCAATGTCGATTACTTTTTATTATTTTTTAGTTTTTGTTTCATTTTTATATGCAGGTTGCATGAATGTAGTTTGATTAAGCTAGACTTAGAGTCGGTTCATACGTTTATATGGCTTGAATGATTATCGTATAATATGTTTAACTGTTGCTGCTGCTGCATTTTATGAATTCGCATAATTTTTTCAGTTAGAAAAAGTTGAAGAAAAAATTAAAAAAAAAATAAACAAACATGAGATGAAAATATTTTTTTAAAAAAGAGACTTACGAAGAAGGTTTCCTGGGTTTAACTTCTAAAGCACTGATGTTTGAAGGATATTCGATAGAGTGTTAAAGCAAGTTATAAAGTTAAATTGGACTTGAGAATTGCAATTGAGCTTTTTTGAATTTTAATTAAACTTTTAAGATTTTTACGTTTAAGATTTTCTGGATTTCAATGGGTTTGTCTAAATTTGAGTTGAAATTTTCTGAAGTTTAGTAAAGTTTTCCGAATTATACTTTTTTGAATTTTAAATGAGCTTTTTTGAATTTTAACGTTCATTTTCTAAATTCTAATGGTATTTTTTGGAATTCAAAATTAGATTTTTTTAATTTCTATTAAGTTTTCCCAAATTTCGATTGATCTTTTTTAATTTCGCGTAAAATAAAGTGATTTAGACTTCAAAATTTCAATTACGGTTTGCTAAATTTCAATTGACTTTTTTGAATTTTATGACTTTTATGGAATTACTCTTGAGTTTTTCCGGATTTTAATAAGGTTTTCTAAATTTCAGTTGAGATTTTTTCAAATTTAATAAAGTTTTTCGAAATTATAAAAATTTTGAATTTTAAATGAGCTTTTTGGAATTTCATCTAAGCTTTTGCGAATTGTAATTGTTTTTTTTTTAATTAACCTATTTTTTCAAATTTCATTAGTTTTTTCCTTAAATAAATTTGAGCTTTTTTTATACCCTCCACTTAGTAATAGAGGGTATATATAAGTTTGTCATTCCGTTTGTAACTCATCGAAATATCGGTTTGGGACCCCATAAAGTATATATATTCATAAAGCCCGATCGATTTTAAGACATTCTAGCGATGTCCGTCTGTCCGTCTGTCTGTGGAAAATGCTCTCGCGGACAAAATATTGCACAGAGATGACTGAAACTTAACATATATATTGGAAGTTCTCCCGAGAAGTTTGGTGTTGCATTTGAGCGATATCGGTTCAGCGGTTCAAAGGTTATGAACGAAAATGTAAGCATACCTCAAAAATTTCAGTACATTCAACATAACCTAAAAATACAAAATGCTTTAATTCGGCTTCTGGTTGACATATGTGAACACAATTGAACACAAAATGGCATTTAAACAAGTACGAACATATTTTTTGACAAAAAAAGAAAAAAATCGCGGATTTTTTTTTTTACCAAAATTTTTTTTCGCGGAAATTTTTTTTCAATTTTTTTGTTCAAAAGTAATTTCCTTTTAAATAAAGTTGTTTGCAATAATCTTTTTGAAATTGTGGAGGGTATCACTACATTCGGCAAGGCCGAATTTAACTTTTTTACTTGTTTAATTTCAAGTGAGCTTTTTTTTAAATTATACGTTTAAGCTCTTCTGGATTTCAATAAGGTTTTCTTAATTAGAATTAAATATGTTTTTTGAATTTTAAATTAGCTTTTTTAATTTTAACGTTTCTTTTCTAAATTTCAATTGTAATTTTTGAAATTCAAATTGAAAAATTTTTATATTTCGAGTTATCTTTTCCAAAGTGATTTCGACTTCAAGATTTCAATTAAGGTTTGCTAAATTTTAATTGACTTTTTGGAATTTCATGTGAGCTTTTAAGAATTACTCTTGAGGTTTTCTGTATTTCAATGAGGTTTTCAAAATTTTAGTAGAGATTTTCTGAAACTCAATAAAGTTTTTCTGAATTAAGCTTTTTTAAATTTTTAATGAGCTTTTTGTAATTTCATTTAAGCTTTTGTGATTTTCAATTCTGCTTTTATTAACTAAACATTTTTTTAAGTTAATTAAAAATTTTCTTAAATTTTATTAAAACTTTTCTAAATTTCAAGCAAGCTTTGTTAATTTTAATTGAGCTTTTTTGATTTTAAGAAATTTTCCTTTGTTTACCTTCCCCTTTTAAAGTTTTACTGTGTTAAATTACAGAGTTTACATGTTTTATTTTTATAATTGTATTACTATTAAATGTTGGCTATTGTGGATTTGGTCTGCAAACAGTCTTAAAAACAGTTGTTGGTTGGCTTTTATGGTTATAGTTATTTTCCTAGTTTTGATGGCTATCTCTTTGGTTAGCGGTTCAAACAATTAAAAGCAAAAGTGTGTGAGTGGGTTGAAATAACTCTTTATATATTTTTCTAACAATTTTTTACGATTACTTGAAATTGTTTAAAGTTTTTTTTTTTGATTAAGAATATCAAGTTTTTATTACACTTTAGTTTACGGTTATGTGAATTAAACAATTAATACAATTTACACTTTATACATTGCCACAAATGCCAATTGCCATCATTTTGGCTGGTATATAAAAACGGTGTTGGAAAAACTTTTAAGTGATCAAATTCCTAAATAACTTAATATAATTTAAAATTCCGCTCACATATTTTGGATAATTGAAAAAAATTCAAATATTTTCCAACACATTTTCTGTAAGAGCCAATTGTGTCAACAACACATTTTGTTATATTGACAAAAACCTTTATGCTGTTGATGAAAAGCATTGTACATATTTTATCATATTGACAAAAACTTTTATGGTATTGATAAAAAGCTTTGTAGTTTTAATGTTACACAAAAATTATTTTTTTGTTTTAGTGTGAAAAGTTTAAATATTAATATAATAATTCTTTTTTAATTTTCTTAACATATGAATAATGTAGTTTTTTATCTTTAACAATTTCTATGGAAGTTATAAAAAAAAATTATTCAAAACTGTAAATATGAATTTTATTGCAGAAAAAATTGCAATAAAGTTTAAATAAAAAGAAATTCATACAAAAAAAGTTTTACATAAAGGAACATTAAACAAATACTCATATTTCGTATGAAAAATATATGAGCAATTTATTTACTTAAGTATACTCAAATTTCAAATAAAAGAAATTCTGTTGAAAAGGAGTAAAAAAAATGTTAACATAAAACATTAAGGATATTCATGAGATAGTGGCAACAATAATTCAAAACAAATATTCAACAAGTAAGAAAGTTATAGTCGGTCAAGACCGATCATATGATACCCTACACCAATGTTTTCCGGAAAATGGGTCCCAAGTCCAAACATGGACCGATTGGAAACGTCTTTTGTTAGATCTTTATTTAGTGTAGAAAACAAACACCCCAGCAAAACATGGTAATGAGTTGTGAAAAGTAATCATTACCAAGTACATTATTTATAACGAGTACCCATTACCATTAACATTATTTTAAGCCCAAAAGTAACTACTTTTCAGTAATATGTTATAAAAGTACTTCTAAGTAATAATATCTCCTTACACTTGGACTTTTAACCTTTACAATTCAATTAACTTAAAAATTACTTTAAAACTAAATAAAAATTACGCAATTTTTAAGTTTTAGTAAAAACAAGTTACATTTTAAAAGTTTTAATTAACTAATTATTTTACTTCTTATTGGTAATGGGTTTTTACTCCTTATTTGTAATCCGAGGCAGTAACTACTTATTTATCTCCATACTCTTCACTAGTTATTTTTGTCTCATATTCAATAAGTAACTACTGATTAACATCTGATTCGGATTACAAAACCCATTACTAGTAATGCCAATTTTTGCTGGGACAGATCCAATTTTAGTGGAATTGGTTTATTTTTTGTCAATAGACCGATTCAACTGAATATCTGTCGAAATTTTTATATGGGGGACTAAGTCCAAAAATGGTCCAATTATATTCCGATTTGATTAGGTTACTAAAGTACACGCTTAACACCTAAAAATAAAAGTTTTATTAAATATTTCCATTTTTATGAATTTTGAGGGAATTATGTGAATATCGGGAGTGTGGTTTGTACGGGGACTACCAGAAGGACTGACCTGATTCCTTTAAAATTTGGAATGATGATTCGTGCATACAAAATTTGATTACCTGCTAAATTTCGAAGCGATATCTATTATAATACGGTTATTAAAATCATTTAAGCCGAATCCAAAGGGGGCGTTTGTATGTGGGCTAGGTCTTAACATGGACCTATTTTCTCCAATTTCAATAGGCTTCGTCCTTGGGCCCAAGATGCTTAAGTTTCAAATTTCAAGTCAATTGATTGAAAATTGCGACCTGTATTGTGCTTAAACCGATAGATGGACAGACGGACGGACGGACATCGCTAAATCGACTCAAAAAGTAATTCTGAGACGATCAGTATAATTGAAGGTAGGTCTAGGACCAATATTTCTGGTAGTTACAAACATCAACACAAACTCATTATACCCTGTACCACAGAGTGGTGTAGGGTATATGAAGCAGAAGAGTAAAATACATCTTGGCCGAACATATGAACATAAAAATTTCATCAAAAACATTTTTGGATTTTTGCAACTCTTGAAGAGATTTTTGAGGTTTTTTTAAGTTTTTGGAAGGTCGGGATCAACTCGCTCAAATCGATTTTATCCAAGAAATGAGGTTATGAAACATAATTTTTTATCTCTGATGCCTTTTTTTTACAAAACCGGATACATTACTTATAAATGTTGCTAGCCTCCTAGAAAAAAATATTCGCGGTCAAAATTATAAGTTCAAGAGTCACTAAGATGACCTTAAAAGTAAAAATAAAAAATTTTCCGTGTTTCAACCTCAATAACTCCAAAAATAAGGTATGTATTTTTAGAGTTTGACAGATTTTCACGTGAAAACCGAGTAACTTACTTACCTTTAGATCAAAAAATATAAAATTCTGTTAAAATTTGATCCGTAATTTGGTCAAATCTAATTATGCTTTCCATTTTGAACTGCATTGTATTTTATAAAGACGGACGGTGAATCGATCATGTACAGATATTTCGTTGCGTTACAAACGGAATTACAAAGTGAATATAAAAAGCTTAATTTATATTCAGAAAATTTGATTTATTTTGTGTTGGGAAATTTGAGAAGTGGGAAATTTGAGAAGTGGAAAATTTGAGAAGTGGGAAATTTGAGAAGTTAACTAAAAAAATTGCTTTGAGTGTTGAATTCCCGTAATATATGTTTCTGAATTGTAAAAAACATTGATTTGGAATTCCACAGAAAGCTTAATATATTTATGTTTCAAGTGTTTTGTCATTAAACCAGCATTAATTCTGCCAATGGCTGAGTTTTTTAATTCACGTTTTATTGAAAAGAGTAAAAGGGGGTACAGCTGCCAATTTAAACTTAATAGTTATCGAATCTAAACGAGGTTTCCTAAATCATCTATTTAAAAGGGAGGTCCTTCAATGGGGTTTTCTTGACCTTTTAATAAAGCATAAAATAAAATTGAACCCTTAACGAATAGGGCCGCTTTTAAGCGGCCTTACTGTAAAGTATATGGGGCATTCCATGTCAAATCGGACACTTTAAAATAAAAAAAAAATTATTTTAGATTTTCTCAATTTGTTTTCATTTAGCGCATTAGCAATTTTAAACAAAATTTGAACAAATTTTTTTTGCTAAATTTAAAATTGAGTTGACCAAATTTTTACAAGCTTTTTTGCTAATATTAGCAAAAATAAATGGTATTTTTTTTTATTTTCAGAAAACAGAAATGGCGCTATCTCGGAAACTAAGCCAGATAGAGCAAAATGGAGGCCATTTTTGGTTCTCGGGCTCTTGACGAGATAGTATCGCCGGTCCTCTTCACATGTGTGGACCCTAATTAGGGTTGCCATTCGTACTGTTTTAAACAGTACATGTACTGTTTTTTATAAAAAGTACTGTTTTATGCACACCACCTAAAACAGTACGCAAAAGTACTGTTTTTAAAAGCGGGTACTGTTTATGTACTGTTTTTTTATACTCATCACCAAAATGTAACATTTTTCGAAAAATGTTTCACATTTGACAAAATTTTAATCCAATTTTTAAAAAGGAGCAATTAAATGCAATAAAATTTTATACCACACTCAAAAAGAAAAATTATTTAAAAAGTGGGACACTTAACTAAATTCAATAATGATTTAGCTTCATTGCCATGTCTTCCTTCTTTTCGTCTAAATTTTTCTGAAAAATAAGAAAAAACTAATAAAAAATGGGAAAAAAATTTATTTTATTGAGTACATCTCATTTAAAGTTCCGATTGTGGGCAGACCCAATTAGGTTCGGAACCCATGGGTACAGACCACCTTAGGCCCAGTCCCATTGGGTCTATTAAGGAATTTAAAGGCCCAAAAGGGTCTTTAGAATCTTAACGGGATAATTAAAAAAACTATTACGCGGAGGGATTAAGACGATCGTGTAAAGAACTACAAAAATGTATTTGGCCTTTTTTTTGTTTTGGCAAAATTTTCTGAGAAATGAGCATTTTTAAAATTTGGGGAATGCTCAAATTTTTAGATTCAAATTTAGGAGTCCATATATTGAAAGAGGACCGGAGATTCTTTAGAGATTCTTAGAATGAATTCCGGTAATGAACACATTTTTGCTCATTCTGGCTTAGTTTTTGAAATTTTTGAAACAGTTTTGAAAAATCAATTTCCCTCAAATTGCATAAAATTTACTAAACCTGAAGAAAAAACTTCATCAATTCTAAGATAAATATTAGTTCGTCATTGGTTGCAAATTATCAAAGAAATTTCCAAAATTTTTATTAAATTTTACTAAATAGTGGGGAAAAAACATTTTCCCAAAATTTAGTTACATGCTATTTACATATACCCCGAAATCCATATAAATTTGGATTTCAAATCCAATTAAAATCTATACCGTTTACATATGCTTTTTTGACATTTAGCGGGATTTTGTTTGTACTAACTCTGTATTTTCTTTTGATTTGTGTACAGGGTTGTTAGTGGGAGAATTACCCAATTTTATAAATATTTCTAAAAACAATGATTTTTCTTTGCCGGAGCCAATATTTTCAATCCCATTAGTATATGTTGGGACCACAATATCAAAAAATGTGTTTTTATGTAGAGCTGCTTCTTTAAATGCAAGAAAATTAACATATTTGCCAAGTTTGGGGCCACCACCATTGAGTGTTTTTCTTTGTTAGGAAGACCAAATTGGTCAACTAAATTGTGCGTTTACCATTTGCAATGGTAAATTTTAAATGAAACATTGTTAAACATTGATGGCGTTCAGAAGAGAAAGCTGCTACTCAACTGCTTCTCAACATTCTGCTGAACGGTTTGGTTTTTGACATTTCAGTCAGCATGTTGAGTGAGCGCTTCTCATCACTAGCAGCGTAAAATATTTATGCTACATTTGATCACAAACTGATACATAAACTGTTTTATTAAAAATATTTATTATTTTTGATGTTATTCAAGAAAATAAACAAAAAATACATTAAAAAGTAGTTTTAACTAAAAAAGTAAATGAAAATCTTAAAAGAATTTTTTTTTTTCAATATTTTAAAACATTCATAAAAAATTGCGTTCAGCAGAGTCAACTAATCAAAACATGCTACATCTCAACTGTTGAGTAGCAGGTTTCTCGGCAGAACACGTCCATTGTTTTTATTAATCTTTTAATAGTTTTTAAAAAATAAATTTTAATTGTTTTTTTACTTTATAAAAAACAACAACAGCTGATAAAAAAAATCGTGTGCAGCGTTGCAAAAGGGCATTAGGGATGATTATTTTGTGAAAAACCATAGTTATACAATTAAGTAGTGGAAATTTTTTGGGATTTTGAATTGCGATTTTACGATTTTCCCAAAATCCAAGTTTTTTTTATATGGGATTTGACATTTTAAATCCAAAAAAGTAATAGGATTTACTTGGATTTTCATTGAAATCCCATTTTTTCTGGATTTCGAGGTATATGTAAATGGCATATTAGGCCTTTGTTTGAGTGCAATAATACCTTTTTCGCGTTTGCTTTTTAAAGTCGTGTTTTAAATAAAACACTGTTTTATGGGTTTTTTCATATGTTTTTGATAGGAAGATCGGCGTTTTAGTTAAGCGAAAGCATAGACTACAAAAGTTTTACAAGTAAGATGTCGTGGCAACTAAGACAAGCTCCAAAAAGTCAATCAGCAATTTTTTTCAACACTGATAAAAAAAATTGAATAAATTTGAGACGGTTTACCTAAAATGTTCCCCCGTTCTGTAAACAATCTTTTATGCTCGTTTTGGCTGAAATCTGTTTAAAACCAGGGTAAAAGGGCTAAGTTTTTGTAGTTTGATATAAAATAAGACTTTTAAAAAAGTACTGTTTTTATTTGCAATGTACAGTTTTTTGAGACCAAATGTACTGTTATTCCCTATTTCAAATCTGGCAACCCTAACCCTAATGGGTCCTAACTTTGGATCCAAAAAAGTTAGCATTCCCGAAAATTTTAAAATAGTATCGCCAGTCCTCTTCACATGTGTGGACCCTAATGGGTCCTAACTTTGGATCCAAAAAAGTTAGCATTCCCGAAAATTTTAAAATGCTCATATGTCGGCAAATATTGCCGACACAACAAAAAGTCCAAAATCATTTTTGTAGCTCTTAACACGTAGAACAAGACCTCAAAATAATCAAAAGCTCTCTGAGTAATATTTTTGAAGTTATCGAGTTTTGTAATTCACAAAACCCCGGTGGTCTTCTAAAATCACGTATCTCAAAAACTAAGCAAGGTAGAGCGAAAAGGACACAAATTTTGGATCAAAAACTATGACGATTTTTAAGGAACCCAACTAGGTCTTAGCCCATCGGGGTCTGGACCTATCGGGTCCGAACCCAATGGGGTCCTCAAATGTGTCTGAACTAAGTTGAAATAAAAAAAATTTCAGTTAACTAATTTTTGGCAAAACATTTTTGCTAACTTTACCAAAAAAATTCTGGGTTCAAAATCAGCAAATTTTCTTGTAGGTTTACAAGCTTTTTTTGCTAACATTACAGTTTCTTTTTTGAGTGTACAAACATTTTCAAAAATGAGATTTAAATTTAAAACTTAAAAATTGCATACTAGAGCGCTTTTAAGAATTTTTCTGGATTTTTTTTAAAAAGTACGTAAAAAAAAAATTTTGAAAAAAAAAATGTCAATTTGGACCATTATTGAAAAAGTTATGAGTAAAAGAAGTTTGAGTAAAGGAACAAATTACCAATTTTTTAAAATTCGATATCTTTTGAACGGGTCACCAAAACAATCTGAAAATTTACCACGAAGGAGTTTTCGAAGGGTACTAAAAACTGTTAACAAATTAGGAAAATCTAAAAAAAAATCTAAGTGTCCGATTTGACATGGAATGCCCCATATATATTATTGATCCATGATTGATTCAAACACATTTTATGAATGTCCATCCGTCTGTAGTTTACACGATGCAGTCCAAAATAAAAGTGCTAGACTCCTGAAGTTTGCCACGAATATATCTTATGGTCCTAGGCAGTTAACATTCGAAAATATGCAAAATCGGACCAGGGGAAAAACTAAACCAACCTCTAAAAAATATATTTATAATCAAAATTGTATTTTGAGGATGTTTATTCTGGCTCGAGGTCATTATTTTCTTTACTAATTAAAACCATGATATTCTCATAGCATAATTTTCAAGAAAATTATTTTTTTGTTTTAAATTTATTTATGTTGGTCATTTTTGCAAGACTTAATCGACACGTGTTTCGGAATTTGTCAAATTCCATTGTCAAGATTATTTAGCAAAAAATAGAAACGATTTACTACAAAGTAGCAAACGAGTCTAATGACAAATCGTTTGTGCACAAACTAGAATATTAATACATATTCGCCTCTTCACAATGAGAATTAGAAAGACGAAGAAATTGTACCATACTAATAAGGCAACGATTGTCAATAACCAACAAAAATATTTAAAACAATTTTTATTTTTATTTTATTTTTAATAAAAATTAATCAGCATTTGGCACATGCAAATTTAACACTCTCACATGTTTATTTTTTGTTTTTTGTTTTGAAAATTTATATGAAACCAGGGGGTACTTTATATTTATTGAAAACATTCTATAAAAAGTGTAAATATTTGAAAACTTTTATTTTTAGAATTCTTCTTAATCAATCTATTAAAAACGGAAAAGTTTAATACAACTGTAATTTTAGTAGCCCGATAAAACCTGTGTCGATTTTTTTTTTAATATTTTAGAAAAATTTGTTTTCAAAGAAAAAACAAACAAATATTTCTCATAATTAAGATTCAATTTCAATGATAACCTATGAAATGAAACGTGTAGCTCTTAAAATTTCTTTTACACACATATTTCAATTTACCCAAATATTTTACCATGTGGTCAGTCATAGCTTTTTTTTAATTCATACAATGTTTTATGTGCCGCTGCCCTTTGTAGCCTTATTAAAATAACTACTTAAAAAAAATACTATCCTCAGCGAAATATTTATGTGATTTTCTTTTAATGATTCATAATCACTGTAAAAGCTACTTCTTGTTCATTTCGCCAAAAAGATTGAAGAAATAAAGATGACCTTAACCTAACCGCTAATCACATTAATAATACAAAAGAAAAACAAAAAAAAAGGAGACGTTTAGAAAGAAAATAAATCGTTAAAGCCAAGTTATGTATTTTGATGAGACTGAAGAATAATACAAACGAAAAATCGCTAAAATAAAACAAAAAAAATATTTCAAGTTTATTACAGTTCGTTTTTGAAATAATCCTTATAATAAGATACTTTTTATTTTAAGCTGAAAAAAAAAAAAAAAATCAGCTGGTTAGTTGTTGCAAAATGATAATACGGCTGCTGCTGCAACATCATGTTAGTTTTGTAGTATTTATTTCACTTAATATGGTCAATTTATGTTTTATACTTTCACTTGGCATTCAAGGCACACACACTTTTGAAAACTCTTTAATATCTTATGTTATGGCATCATCATCATCATCTGGTAACCACCAAACCAATAAAACGCAATTGTCTTAAAAGAAATGTAATGCAATCGTTTAAAATAATATGAGAAGCTCTTTTCTAGTAGCTTTTTTTATTTATGAAAAGTGATGCCAACTCAAATTTGAAATAAAAAAACAATGTTTTTCGCTTACAGGGAATCACAAAAGTAAGGCAGTTTTTAAAAACCCTCAAACCGCAGTAAGAGAGTTTACTGTCTTTGACTTTTAGTATGTAAAGAATCGAAACATGGCTCTAGGATCCCATAAGGCAAATATATTATTTATCCACACAAAAAAAAAAATTACTCAAATCCTTTTTAAAAATTTAAACAAATGATTACTCAAATTGTTTTTCTCAATATTTTATGTATATAAAATAGTTTTGATCGCATGATCAATTATTTTTATTTATTCTTTCTATTTATTTACAACTCATTTTTAATAAATTCCACCTAACCGAGAACTGGTAACAATGACCGTCGTCTCGTTGTAGCGAAAAAAACCAAGGGTTCTGGTTGGAATCGAACCCACGACCCCCACGTTGAAAGGCTAGCACGCTACCAACTAGCCTAAGGGGACCCCTTATTTTATGTAATGATTCGCAATGTAATGATTCGTAATATGGCTCAAGAATCCCATTAAGTATATATCGTCACCTAAAATGCAAAAAGCCCTAACTAACATTTTATTAATTTTACAGGAGAAGCAAAAAACAGTATTGAATGATATTTTAAATTTGTTAATAACTTTGTTATTTTTTTAATGAATTTGGTTAAAATTTTGGGAGGACGTTCTTTAAATAAATATGAATCAAAATAATTCAAAAAATATTAAAAAAGTTTTTTGTTTAGTTACGTCCATTGGTGCACACAGAAAAAAAAGTTTCCAATCGAATTTATCAGTTGTATCAACTCAAAATTCAGTTGCTGCTACTATATTTGACTTTGACAACCAAATTTTTTAGTTGCCACAATTAAAAGACTGTTATGACCGCCGAAAATGAGCTGTGACTACCGATATTCCACTGTGACGACCTATATACAAAAGTTCCAACCGATTTTTTGTTGCATTTCAGTTGGAAATCGTTAAATTTGTTTTCTGTGTGTGATTGCCCAAATCACATGTTTTTTAATTTTGGCTATAAAATCGCTAGTTTTTTATTATGTAGCCGTAATTTTTTGGTGGAGACGTGTATGTTGATTAAATAATCCAGAACCAATAAAAAAACTGATTTTGAATTTTTTGTTAGTTAGGGCCTTTTGCATTTTAGGTGACGATATATTAATCCCTGATCAATTCAAAGACGATCGACAGAGTATATCCTTGTGTCTGTGGAAAGCACGATACTTGTGATTCCTTTTTCGCTTACAAGGAATCACAAAAGTAAGGCAGTTTTTAAAACCCTTAAACCGCAGTTTTTAAAACCCTTAAACCACTCACTTTTTCTTTTAGTGTGTATAGTGTCGTAATACGAATCTAGGACTTCGTAAAATAAATATATTATTATTGATCCCTGATAATATTCCAAGACGATTGAGCGATGTCCGTCCGTTTGTCAGTGGAAAGTATGAAACAGTCCACACCAAAACAACTATGCTGTCCAAGTTTGTCACGAATGTCTTACGGTCATAGGAAGGTCAAGTTCATAAACGCGCAAAATTATCCAGGGGAAAACAGTTTCCCTTGTAAGAACTGAATCGACCATTCTTTGCGCCATGCAATATTTTAAGTCAAAAAAATTATTATGTCATCCTACAAATTTGTTTTATAATTCAAAATTTTCAGTGACTTAGTTAAATTTTTTTGTTAAATCAGGGGTTAAACAACATTTTAAATAAAAGTTTAAAAGTTGGAAATAAGAGAACTAAATAAATCTCTGAAAACCCCTAATTTGCATCTGCTTTTTATATTCCTTTTGTAACACATCGAAATTTTGGTATGTGACCCATAAAGCAATGGTTCCCAACCTTTTTTGCGCCTTGCCCCACATTTAAGTTAAAAAAACTACTATGTCCCCTCTACACTCAAGAAAAATTTGTCTTAAAATTCAAAACTTACTTGTGGTTAAGCAAACTTTTTGTTAAAATCGTTTAAACAAAGTTTTTATAAAAAGTTTTCAACAACAAACTAAATAATTTAACTAAAATAAAATTTTTTAGTTTATTTGAAAAAAAAAATCTTAAAAATTAGCTCGTTGCCCCCCTGAAGCATTCAAATTGCCCCCCAGTGGGGCGAGAATCACAGGTTGGGAACCATTGCCATAAAGTATATATTATTGATCAGTGATTGATTCTAAGATAATCTAGGGATGTCCGTCTGCCGATTGAAATGGCGATCAATACCAAAACATTGCACAGATATTACTGAAACTTAACATAGCGACTAGCTGTTGCTTCTGTTGGTATTGCATTTAAGAGATATCGGTTAAAAGTTATGAACAAAAATTTAAGGACAACACGAAAGCTTCAACATAACCTCAAAATACAAAATGCTATTATTGAGCTGCCGGTAAACATTAGAGCAGCATTTTTTAAATAGCAAAAAAGTTTTTCTTTCGATTTTGAACACAAAAAAAAAAAAAACACGTTAAATTACTAGAAAAAGCCTCGTAATCCCATTTTACCAATATTTGACAGTTTTCCTTGTTTTTTAAACAAAAAAATTTCGATCAAAATTTAAATTTTTTTTGTAAATTTACAATTTTTTTTGTAAATTTACAATTTTTTTTGTAATTTTACAAATTTCTAAGGTTTTTTTACAATAAAATCTAGTAAATTCACGAGATTTTCTTGTAAGGTTTATTACTCCAAAAAACTTGTAAATTTACAATTTTATTGGTAAAAATCTTGTAAATTAACGAAAAGAATCGTAATTTTTACTAGGAATTCTCAAAATTTTTACTAGCAAAAAATCTAGTAAAATCAATAAACCTCCTTGTAAGCTTATCGCGTCAAAAATTTTGTAAATTTACAATTTTATTGGTAAAAAGGTGTAAAATAACAAAATGATTGGTGAAATGGTTGTCAAGATATCGCTATTTGAAAATAATGTCGGATTTTTTACTACGTTTAAGAATTTTTTAAAAAAATAATCCGAAAATTTCTTTCCACTAACCCTTTTATAAAGCTTAAGACAATCTTTCATTTAAACTTAACACTTCGATCAAGTCTTTGGATTTTTGGAAAATTTTCACCCACAATTTTTGATGTAGGTCGAGCGGTTTTCGATTTTGTCAAAAAATTTTCAAAAATGGCGGGTTTTTTCTACGTTTAACAAATTAAATAAAAAGGTCAAAAAATTTTTTTCCGTTGCATATTTTAGAGAGATTGAGAAAAAACTGCCTTTAAGCTTAATTTGAGTTAAATCAGTCCATTTTAACTTATGGCGCCCTTTGATCAAAGTTTAGAGTAATTGAGTAAACATTTTCTAAAAACCAAAACTTTAAACGAAGAGTGATCGAATAGTGGTCAGATTTGGCTTAAATAAAGTTTAAATAAAAGATTGTCTTAAGCTTTATAAAAAGGTTAAGGGAAAGAAATTTTGAGATTATTTTTTTAAAAATTCTTAAACGTAGGAAAAAAAACGGAATTTTTGCAAATTTCAAATATTTATAACTCGAAAACCGTTCGGCTGATTTTAATTTTTTCTTTATACTTGTGTTTACTTGTGTTTAGTGCAACAAAATTAATAAATTTTATGTATAACACTTTTTTTTAAGTGTTTATTTTCCTGCAATGACATCTTAAAAATCGCAAAATCTCCTAAAAAAATAGCTAAATTATCGTCCTCAACATGTTTGCTAACTTTAATTAACATTAAGCATGCATAAACATGCATCATTGTTTTTATTTATTTTTTTCATTTTAAATTCTCTGTTTTATCATGTTTTTGTTGTTGTTGTTGTGCATTACATTATATTACATTAAATTGTATTTTGATTGGAATTGCGTTACTTTTAAACATTAGATTTATAAAATCAAGTAAAATCATGTTAAGAAAAATTAAATAGTCAATTTCAGCGGACAGACAAATCATCCATCCGTTGGTATATACGTTAGGACAGACATTCGAAATGAACGGACATGTCGTTTTTTTCTATTAAACCTCTAGTGGCATCAACAATTTAATGAAATACGTTACAACTATTTAACTTTAGTTTTTTTTCTTATAAATATTATATGAATTCATACAATTTTTTGTTTACACTATACTACGAGGGTACAAAAGTTTGTCGACTTGCCTGTAACACTTTGAAATATCGGTCGATTTAAACCAAGAAAATCGCTAAGCATGTCGCGAATGTAATTAAGTTGGCATCACTGTAAAAAGGGAGATTGGTAAAAAACGTTATAAGAAAAAAAAATAACTGTTTGGCCTGATCCGCATAGGGTTTTCATGAATATTGCCAAAGATTGCCCTATTGTCCGTTTCGTTCAGCATTGCTTAGTTTTTGAAATACGGAAATTTATGGACCTGGTAAGGTCTTGAAAAAAAACTAGATAACTACCACTCAATGGCTACAAAAAATGTGGTGTTAAACCATTTCTCGTGTCGGCAGTATTTAGTGAGATATTTCCATATATAAAATCTCGGGAATGTCATATTTTTGATTCAAAATTAGGGTCTTGGGACCCTAATTTTGAATCAATTTTTTTTATAATTTTTTCTTCAACTTTTGATTTTCCAAGATTCCGGACAAATTTTTATTTTAAAAGACCTAAAGTTATGCGTTCCAAATTTGAGGCCAATTGAATTCAGTTAACACGTGGTGGCCGTCGATCAAAGATTTGGATTCTTAAAATTTAAAAAAAAATAATTAAAAATAAAAAATATGTCTCGCGATACATCATATATGATGGGTTGAGCACAAATATTGAAACATGTTTAGAATCGGTCAACCGGTTTTCGAGATATCGCTGTTTGAAATTTAAAAAAATCTAAATTTTTTTCCTTGACCCTTTTAAAGAGCTTGAGACAAAATTTTATTTAAAATTAATTTGAGCCAACTCCGATCATTTAAACACGTGGCGCCATTCGATCAGAGTTTTGGTTTTTTAGAAAATTTCACCAAAAGCTCTAAACTTTGATCAAAGGCGCCATGGGTTAAAATAGTCTGATGTGGCCCAAATTAAGTTTAACCGAAAGTTTATCCCAATATTTATAAAATAGAGGAAAATGGAAAAACCCATTTTCCAACCAAGGTAATTTAATACCATTTTCATATTATTTCGCAAAAAATTTATCAAAAAATATCAAATACCAATATTTTTCCAAAAACTAGAAAAAAAGCATTTTTAAGAATGTCCCAAAACTTCAATCCATTTTCGGCACGAGTTATTTTTAGCCGATTGTCCCCAAATTTTGGCTCACTCATTTTTAGATACTAAAGAACAATATTGGACCCTACCAGTAGCCCGTTTCTGTAATTAAAGTGAGAAGTTTTCGCATCGAAAAATATGAAACAAAAAATTCCATCGTTTTTCGACTCTGGAATAAAAACTGTTTCTGTATGTCAATGCGAACAAGCCAGCGTTTGTATTGGAATATTCCAAGATAGCTGTCAAAAAAGTAATCACAGTGAGAAAATAGTAACAAAACAGAAAAAAAAAACACGGAGCAATTCAAATTATTGTTTATGGATCATTTAAAATTAATAAAATAAATATAAAAAAAATAAAATTACAAATTGTTGATGATAATGTATAGTGTTGTATTAATAACATCATTTTTGCATTTAGAGATTCTTTGATTTTTCTAAAATTTGTGAAAAAATATAATAAATTAGATATTTATACAAACACAAAACAAGTAATTTGTATTTTTCTTACTATTTTTTTCCATTTTTTTAATTTATTATTATTTTTTTTAATGTTTTTATTGGTTTTTGTCGAAGTCTCGCACCGTTTTAAAATGTGAGTTTTTTTGACACTTCAAATAGAAAAGTTTTCGACCAATTACTTTACAGAAACGTTTTTTTCGCATCATTCCAATAAGTTTAAAAGTTTTCGCACAACAAAGTTACAGAAACAGTAAAATGCGAAAAGTCAGTTTTTGTGCCGATTTACAATGTTTTTGTTTCATTTCACATGTTTCATGCGAGAAATCTTTCGATTCGAGAGTTACAGAAATCAGCTACAGGTATAAAATTGTGATTTTCGTTTTTAAGGACACCTCTAATGTCCATGGACTAACGCATTTTATCCTCGTCGCTGAAGGAACATGTGGTATTGCTATGGACCAGCCAGTCTATGCGAGGAGATCAAAATTTACCACATACGGTTTTCGAAATATAGTTGTTTGAAATTTGCAAAAAAAAAAAAATGGCGGTTTACTTCTTAAGGCCAAAATTTAAAAAGAAAATCAATTTTTTTCCTTGACCCTTTTATAGAGCTGTAGATAAACTTTCATTTAAAATTAATTTAAGCCATCGATCGAAGTTTTGTTTCTTTTTAGAAAATTTAATCAAGAACTTTTAAACTTTTTTTAAAAGATCAAAAATTTAAGTGGAAATTTTCCAAAAACCACAAAGTTTGATAGAAGGGCGCCATGGGCTTGAGTTGGTCCAAATTAGGTTTAAATCAAGGTTTGCCTGAAGCTCCATGAAAAAGTCAATAGAAAAAATGTTTGAGATTTTATTTTTTTGAAATTTCTTGAATGTAGAAAAAAAACCGAAATTTTTTGGATTTTTTTTTTGACAAATTTCAAAAGGCGATATCTCGAAAACCGCTTGCCAGATTTCAGATTTTTTTTGATGTTTTTTGATTTTGATTCCAAAATTTGTTGCAATTTTCCAAAAATTTAAAAGTTTGATTGAATGAAGACACTGGGTTAAAACGATCGGATTAAGCTCATATGAAGTTTAAATTTAAGGTTGCCTCAAGCTCTATAAAAGGGTTTAAGGCAGTGGTCGGCACCCATTGCACCCAGGTGCATAATGAAATTGGCTATTTGCACGTAGACAACCCGAATGTCAACGAAACTCGCAATTGAGAGCATTAAAATTTCAAATATTTTATTAAGTGTCATAGTAGTATTTAAAAAAGCGGGTACATGAAGCTAAGTATGTTTTCGAAAAATTTAAAAATGTTCCCTTTTCTGCCCACCACTGGTTTAAGGAATCAAATTGTAGATTTTTATTAAAAAATTCTTGAACTTAAGAAAAAATCTGCAGTTTTTTGAAAAATTCAAATACCCGAGTAAAAATAAACACATATTACAATATATAACTTGATACAAACATAATAAATTATATATGATTATACATCCGTGAGATATTTTCTAAATTTTTTAATGCAGTCATATGTAGTAATATATAATTTAATCATGATTCGGATTAAAAGGTGTACGGTTGATATAATTATATAAAGTTATATGAGGGTCAATACAAAAATTGTTTTTCTGTATAATTTAACATAAAATTATATATACAAAGCTTATTCTGTTCCATATAAAACTTTATGTGTTTCCAATTAACCAAAAATGTTCTAAGTTTTTTAGGCAAAGTATAAGAAACTTTTTAAAATGTTCCTAAACATTTCCTTGTTAGGGTTATGTATATCACCTATCTGGTTCGAAGCGTACCCAAACATTTTTTTGTTTTAGAAAATTGTATGTTTGGTGAATGTATCGTTGACCTGTGGTGTATCTCAACCCAAACCAAAAAACACTAGGATTTTATATCTTTTTATGCAATTAGATCTAATTAGATCCACCAATATATAGCAATGTCTGGTCAAAACTCGGATGAAATCAAATCATATTTTATACAAGTTGATCTTTTTTAATGCAAAAAGATCCACCATTATTCGGATCAAATTGCGTATAAATATATATTGTGTCATATATCATTATATATTGCATCATATAAAAATTTTTACTCTATCGCTACCCATATCTCGAAAACTGTTAGACAGATTTATTTTTTTTTTATATTCGTGTTTAGAGCATCTAAATTAATGAATATAATGTGTCGCATGATATATTTTTTTCTTATTTTTTATTTTGCTACTTTCGTCTGTCTTTATGTCATTTAAAAACTTTTCACTCTATAACAATTTGTTTCACTTTTTTGTATTAAAATTTTTTTTCATTGTGTAGGGTATTTATGAATTCGGCCAAGACGAATTTATCTTTGTCATGATTTTATTATTATTTTCTGCACATGTTGTGTTTTTTTTTACATTTTCATTCCATAAAAAGCCGCTTCTTTATAAAGTTAATTGCTGTAAAGAATTTGAAAATTGTATGGCGCGCGCGATCTTTTGAGCGCCTGCGCACTGGCGTTTTAAAGCGCTTACGTGTCTGGTATTAGTTTATTTCATTTCATTTTATTATATATTTTTTCCACACTCGAAGTAAAATAAGAGTCGAATCTGTGGAAACATATGATGAGGTGAAGAAATTTACATGGAGATTGTGGCATCCCGAGTAAAAAAGTTTTGATATAATCATATAGTTTTTTATATAATTGTATATAAATAGATCCATCATTTGATCCCAAAAATGGAGGATCTAAAAATATATGATTTATTCTTATTAGATCAAATTTGATATAATTAGATATAATTAGATCCCAAAAATGGAACGGTAAATTTCATCTGATTTGATATTAAAGATCATATTTGATCTAATAAGATATAATTATATATTATTAGATCTTATTAGATGCAATTTTTTATAATATCATATTAGATAATATTTACCGTTCCATTTTTGGGATCAAATTATATCTTATTATCTAAATTTTGATCTAATAAGATATAATCATATATTTTTGGATCCTCCATTTTTAGGATCAAATGTTATATGGTACCGCATTTTTTTTTTTTTAGTCGGGATATGAAAAACTACACCATTTACAGATGTGGTTCGTAAAAGATCACTCAAAATTCAAAAATTACATTTTAAAAGATCAATTCTAATTCATAAATTCGAAACAAAATCCATTGCTTTCCATAAAAAAATATTTTTTTTGATAAACATCTGTTTAATATCGAAAAATCCATTGTTTTTGGTAAAATATCAATTGCAATGCGTAAAAAATTAGTTATTATTCATAAAAAATTAATTCCGAGACTTTCTTGATTTGATTTCTTAATTTGAACAACGGAATTTGCGATTTGATTTCAGCAGTAAAATCTGTTAAAAACTTTAACGATTTTTATTTTAGGTTATCTAATAGATTTTCTCAGTGTAATTGTTAAGATGTTGCAGTTTTAGTATTTTTTTATTTTTTTATGATATTTATTTTCTTTATTTTTCTATAATTACTTATCTTTTGAACTTTAAAGTTTGAAATACTTATGATCGTCGTCGGTCTCTTTTAAATGATTTCAAATGTTATTATTACTATTTTGCATTTCATTTCGCTGCATTAATTTTTTATCAAAGGCTAAATACACCGCCACCAGTTGTAAGTGAATTTACATGGATTTTATATTTTAACTGGAATTTAAATATAAAATAAATACGTTTTTAGAATATTTTATGAGGCGTTTTATAAAAAAAATGCAAGAAATGTTTAATTGCATCAAAACAGTTAAAGGAAATACGACGCATGTGGTTAAAAATGAAACTGAGACTACATTACATTTTCAATGACATGTCATCAATTGTTATTCGAAAAAGATTAATTGTAATTGGAAAATTCCAATTGTTTTTCGAAAAATATCAATTGTAATTCGCAAAAAACAATTGTAAATCGAAAAAGATTAATTGTAATTAGGAAAAGATCAATTGTAATTCAAACAAGTAAAAAAGTTAAATTCGGCTTTGTCGAATGTAGTGATACCCTCCACAATTTCAAAAAGATTATTGCAAAAAACTTTTTTTTAAAAGGAAATTATTTAAAAAAAAAAAAAAAAATTTTGGGAAAAAAAATTTGCGATTTTTTTCTTTTTTTGTCAAAAAAATATGTTCGAACATGTTTAAATACCATTTGGTGTTCAATTACACTGTGCTACAAATGAGCAAAAATAAAATATGCAGGGGTTCTCATATGAAAATTCGGGTTGGTTGGAGTCCATAGAGTACTGATATACTCATAGTTTTTCTGGATCACTTCGTTAAGTACGTTTTTTATTGGCAAATATGTTGAAAAACGGCAATTCTTAAATTACAACTTTAAAAAATTATTTCTTTGTTAGTTTGCAACCGATTTTCGATTTTATAGATTTTTTTGAAAGGTATAAGTCTTACCTTTTAAACAAAACAAAAATATTAAAAATCGATCAAGAATTGGCTGAGCTACGATCGTTTAAGTTAAAAAAAATCCAATTTTTTGAAAAATTTGTCATGTTCTTTATACTCTAAGTTGAAAGTGCATCATTAAACAATTTTTTTTTTATTTTTGTATAAAAGCATTGTAAAGTAGCTTTCCAAAACACCAAAAAACATAACAATCGGTAAAAAAATTAATGAGTTATGCTAAGTTTCGTGATAGGACATTTTTAATTTTTTTCAGAAATGCTTGTAATTCAGGTATTATTCATAAATCTTATTGCTAGTAGTAATTTTATGTGCCTATGCATATAAACAAGAGATGGTAACATAATTAGATTTGTGCGTGATTGACACATGATCACAAGTGAGCGTGATTGAAAATCAATTTTACTCACGTCGTTGTGAGTG
This sequence comes from Pegoplata infirma, assembly GCA_963921195.1. NCBI lineage: Eukaryota > Metazoa > Arthropoda > Insecta > Diptera > Anthomyiidae > Pegoplata > Pegoplata infirma. The sequence goes on from OY992540.1 coordinate 121,087,871, forward strand.
AGTGTCAGTGGAATAAAAAAGTGTGAGTGAAATAAAAAAAAAATTCAGAACCCGTTCTGAAATTTTCCATTTTTTAAAAAAGTCAATTTATAAAAAATCCGGCCACATTTGTTTTTTTTTGTAAATTTTTTTTTAAAGATTAGATGTTTGTCTAAGAGATGGTCACGTGAGTGAATTTTAACTTTCATAATAATTTTTCTTCTAACACTCACTCACAATCACGTGTGTAAATTTAATACAACTCACACTCACGTACGCCGATGCAAGAGTCACTCACGCTAACGTTGACTCACACTCACGATATTCTTATTTATACTAAAAATAATTTCAAAAATCTTTCAAAATTTTCAGCAAAGTCTAAAATTATACATTTGTTTTGATTTTTTCGGGACGAAATCTGAAGTTAAGCTAATTTTTACATTTTTTTTGTTGCTTTTCTTGGAATGAAAGGAAATATGAAGAGAAAATAAATCACGCAAACTCACGCAAAAAAATCAACTCACGCTCACTCTTTCACGCAATAATCTTTCTCGCACTCACTCACAATCACGTGAGTAAAATTGAATTCAGTCACACTCACGCTCTTATCTGCTCATGTTCCCATCTCTAGTTTGTCTATCCACACAAAAAAATTGTAATGTGTTTTTTTCGTTATTTTCGAGAAATCGCATTTGAATTTTGAATTTCATGACAATTTGGTAATTTGCTTGGTTCAACGTAGCGTATGACTAATGCAAATATTAAATAGTCATTCGCTACGTTGAAACAAGAAAATACAAGCAAATTACAAAATTGTTATGAAAATTAATATTCAAATGCGATTTTCTGAAAAAACATATGTCTGAATTTATTTGTGTGGATAGACAAACATCTAAGCTTAAAAAAAAAAGTGGCCGGGTTTTTGATTAATTGACTTTTTTTAAAAATGCAAAAATTTCAGAACTAATTCTGAAAAAATTCAGAAAATCGCATTTGAATATTAATTTTCATAACAATTTTGTAATTTGCTTGTATTTTCTTGTTTCAACGAAGTGAATGACTACTAAATATTTGCATTAGTCACACGCTTCGTTGAACCAAGCAAATTACCAAATTGTCATGAAATTCAAAATTCAAATGCGATTTCTCGAAAATAACGAAAAGAACACATTACAATTTTTTTGTGTGGATAGACAAACTAGAGATGGGAACATGAGCAGATAAGAGCGTGAGTGTGACTGAATTCAATTTTACTCACGTGATTGTGAGTGAGTATGAGAAAGATTATTGCGTGAAAGAGTGAGCGTGAGTTGATTTTTTTGCGTGACTTTGCGTGATTTATTTTCTCTTCATATTCCCAGTAAAAACTTCTATTGCCAAGTAATGAGGTTTTCGCCTTTAAATTGATGGTGGTAGCTAGTTACTATGTTGGTGAAACACTCATTATTTTAACATGGCGATGTCATTGGAGTAATGACCGCATACCCACTCGCTTACGAGAATGCTACTGAAAAACTACATACATTAGTACCACAAATAATAAGCTACTAGTAGCCCAAAAATAACTCGTTACCCACTACTTACAAAAATGCTACCAAATAACAGCATACATTAGTCCCAAAAATAAGTAGATACCAGTTGCTCAAAAATAACTCGTTTCCCACTCCTTACAAAAATGCTACAAAATAACAGCCTTTGATTGTTTTAATAAATTTTTAACTTGGGGCAACTTCCGCCAATATGAAATTGAACAAGTTCATGTTGAACGTGTTTATTTCAAGAGCAACCAAGCGGGCAAATGTGGAAATGGAAAAGATCCAATGTACCAACGGAACCAATGTTTACGTTGATATCATTCCCTCCAAATGTTTGATTGTAAAATTCAAATATTACAGGACCGAAAATATATCTTGGAACCTCGTAGAAAGGGACATTTGGCTACTTAGGACATTACCAATAACAAATATACAGAAGCCACTGCTGCTCAGCCAATGGAAACCGCATTAAACACCATCTTTCTTATATGGTTTTTTACCTTTTTACCGGCTTTAACATACTTTAAACAACAAGGCAAAAAAAAGTTAAATTAAAATTTGGAGAACACCACAAAATTTATAGAAAAAACAATAACAATTTAGACAAAGCCAATTAAAATCCAGAAAACTTCAATAGAAGTTATGTAAAGACTAATTAAGGCTCATAAATGACGATCAAGTGTCAGCTAGATCCAGTTTTCTGAATATCAATTTGGTTTTCTAAACTTTTTTTTGCCTTGTCCCAATTTTAATCAGAATTCCTGAATTTAAATTTCTGTTAACAGAGTTTTATTAGAAAAAGTAGATAAATGTTAATCTTTTTTAAGCTAAATGTGCAAGTTCTTTCTAAATTTTCTTAAGCATTTTTTTAATTTCATTAAAAAAAATTATTTGGACAACTTATCAGATATTTTAAATCGTATTTACCAGTAACCTGTTCTGTATCAGGTTATCGGTAACTCATTATTTATTAACAAGATGTAACCGGTTTTGTATTAGGCTATCGGTAACTCATTATTTGTTAACAAGAAGTAATCGAGCAGGTAACGAGCCCTCATTACATAGAATGCAGGCGGTAATGGGGACTTATTACCAAGTTTTTACTGGGTTTCCTTTCATTCCAAAAAAAGCAACAAAAAAAATGTAAAATTTTGCTTAACTTCAGATTTCGTCCCGAAAAAATCAAAACAAATATAAAATTTTAGATTTTGCTGAAAATTTTGAAAGATTTTTGAAATTATTTTTAGTATAAATAAGAATATCGTGAGTGTGAGTCAACGTTAGCGTGAGTGACTCTTGCATCGGCGTACGTGAGCGTGAGTTGTATTAAATTTACACACGTGATTGTGAGTGAGTGTTAGAAGAAAAATTATTATGAAAGTTAAAATTCACTCACGTGACCATCTCTTAGACAAACATCTAATCTTTAAAAAAAAATTTACAAAAAAAAACAAATGTGGCCGGATTTTTTATAAATTGACTTTTTTAAAAAATGGAAAATTTCAGAACGGGTTCTGAAATTTTTTTTTATTTCACTGACACTTTTTTATTCCACTGACACTCACTCACAACGACGTGAGTAAAATTGATTTTCAATCACGCTCACTTGTGATCATGTGTCAATCACGCACAAATCTTATTATGTTACCATCTCTTGTTTATATGCATAGGCACATAAAATTACTACTAGCAATAAGAATTATGAATAATACCTGAATTACAAGCATTTCTGAAAAAAATTAAAAATGTCCTATCACAAAACTTAGCATAACTCATTCATTTTTTAACCGATTGTTATGTTTGTTGGTGTTTTGGAAAGCTACTTTACTATACTTTTATACAAAAATAAAAAAAAAATTGTTTAATGATGCACTTTCAACTTAGAGTATAAAGAACATGACAAATTTTTCAAAAAATTGGATTTTTTTTAACTTAAACGATCATAGCTCAGCCAATTCTTGATCGATTTTTAATATTTTTGTTTTGTTTAAAAGGTAAGACTTATACCTTTCAAAAAAATCTATAAAATCGAAAATCGGTTGCAAACTAACAAAGAAATAATTTTTTAAAGTTGTAATTTAAGAATTGCCGTTTTTCAACACATTTGCCAATAAAAAACGTACTTAACGAAGTGATCCAGAAAAACTATGAGTATATCAGTACTCTATGGACTCCAACCAACCCGAATTTTCATATGAGAACCCCTGCATTTTTTTGGTGTAGCACAGTGTTATGTTCACATATGTCAACCAGCAGCCGAATTAAAGCATTTTGTATTTTTAGGTTATGTTGAATGTACTAAAATTTTTGAGGTGTCCTTACATTTTCGTTCATGACTTTTAAACCGCTGAACCGATATCGCTCAAATGCAATACCAAACTTCTCGGTTGAACTTTCAATGAATGTGTTTAGTTTCAGTTATCTCCGTGTAATATTTTGGTTGTGATCACCATTTCCACAGACAGACAGACGGACATCGCTAGAATGTCTTAAAATCGATCGGGGATTATGAATATAAGTATATAATTTATGGGGTCCGAGATATCGATATTTCGATGAGTTACAAACGGAATGACAAACTTATATATACCCTCTATCACTAGAGTGGAGGGTATAAAAATCCAAAATTGTTTGTTTCGAGAGGGGGTTGGTAGTGCACTCAAAAGAAAAACTCTGTCAAAAATCTGTAAAACGACTTTCAATTTGAATTAGCAATCTTTTAGCAGATTGTTCTGCTGAGAAGGATATTTTTACTAAAATCTCTGTCATTCAGTTTAAGAAAATAACAGACATTTTACTATGTTAATACTGATTTTGTTTGCTGAATTTCATTATTTTTTCAAGAAATTTTTTATATAAAAAAAGCAGAACAGATTGTTCTGCTGAAATCAGCAGATTATTCTGCTCAAATCAGCAGATTGTTCTGCTAAAATCAGCAGATTTTTCTGCTAAAATCAGCAGATATTTCTGCTAAAATCAGATTTCTCTGCTGTCGAACAACACACATGTTTAATAACTAAAACGCCAGATAAAAGTATAAGCTTCCGTAGCGTAGTGGTTAAGAAGTGTACTTTCAAATCGGAAGGTGGCGAGTTCGATGCTGGCTGGCGGCGTATGTTTTTTTTCTTGTTATATTTATTCACCTTTTGTGACAGATATTTAGCAAACCGTGTCTGCTAAAATCAGCAGATTTCTCATATGGCTCAAAATGGGTGTATTTTCAGCAGATTTTTCTGCTGATTGGACAGAAAATTTATTTTTAGTGTGGGGATACCTTTCCTTGATTTTTTAAAATCCACACCAACAAAAAAGGGCGGGTCGACAAAACGACATTATCTAGTCGTTGGGACTAGTCCTCTGGGTACTTTTTAAATTACATTTGATTTTTTACGAATTACAATTGGAATCATTGAAATACAATTGGAATCATATGACCGGTCTTGACCAACTTTAATTTTTTAAATTGTTTAAATTTTAATTGATCTTTTTCTAATTATAATTGATCTTTTTCAAATTACATTTGATCTCATTTGATTTACAATTGAGCTTTTTCGAATTACAATCGATATTTTTCAAATTGCAATTGATCTATCTATAGAATTGATGAATTACATTTGATCTTTTACGAATTACATCGTCCGACAAATATTAAAAAAATGGATACTATACGTTTGAAACTAGAGTCTAAATGTAGAAAAACTGCATTTACAGTTTTTCTTTTCATGATCATGTTTCCTTTTAAAAGGACTTCAAAGCTTAAGAGGATTAAATTTTATAAAAGTATATGGCAAAATAAAAAAATGGAAAAATTAGGAGAGATCCTCCTCTATCATTTGCCATAACCAGTGTCATCCTACAACTATTTCAAAAATATTTTTCAAAATGAATCCTTTAAAACTTTGAAGTCCTTTTAAAAGGAAACAGGATCACGAAATGAAAAAATGTAAATGCAGTTTAACTCCATTTGATCTCTACTTTCAGACGTTTATCATCTGTTTCCTTTTTAAGATTCCGATTGGAATTCGAAAAAGATCAAATATAATACTGTCCGATAGCCAATATTAAACATAAACCGAATGACATACGTCTGAAAGTAGAGATCAAATCTGTGGAAATTTGACAAAAGCATTTACTTCGATTTAAGTTCTTTTGTCAAAAATATATTAAAATCGACTTTTTCGGATACAACAAACACTTTTTCATTGATTTTTTTTAAAGATCTCAACAATTGGAAATATCAGGTTATCAGATCTCTTAAAAAATTTTGAGAAAATCATGTAGTTCTTACCATTACAGTCTCTTAAAAAAAGCTCGAAAAATATTTAAAAAAAAAAATAAGTGCTTTTGTCAAACGTCCACAGAAATGAAGTTAAACTGCATTTAATGTTTTTCTTTCCGTGATCCTGTTTCCATTTAAAAGGACTTCAAAAGTTTAAGAGGATTAAATTTTATAAAAGTATATGACAAAATAAAAAAATGGAAAAATTAGGGGAGATCCTTCTCTATCATTTGCCATAACCAGTGTCATCCTAGGAGAAATAAAAATATATAAAAAACATTTTTTTACAAAATATATCCTTCAAAACTTTGAAGTCCTTTTAAAAGGAAACAGGATCACGAAATGAAAAACTTTAAATGCAGTTTAACTCCATTTGATCTCTACTTTCAGACGTATATCATCCGGTTCATGTTTAATATTGGCTATCGGACGGTGTTATAGTTCATCTTTTTCTTCTAATTACAAATGCAATTTTTGAATCACAAATAAAATAGTCAAATTAAAAGTGGAACTTTTGAATCTTCGAATTACAATTGATCAGTTTCAAATAATATTTATAAATGGTGTAAATATAATTCTTAAGAGGTCAATTGAATTTGAAGGATTCGAAAACCATAATTTAAGTTTGATAATTGTAAATGAAGCTCGAAGATTTCAATTATAATTAAAAATCAACTAAAAATCCTACCAGATCAGTTGTTATTCGTAAAAGATCAATTGTAATTCGTAAAATATTTTAAATATCAATTGATTTTTTATTGATCTTTAACGAATTACAATTGAACTTTTTGGCGAACAATTGGAATTTTCAAATTCCAATTGATTTTTTTGAAATTTCAATTGATGTTTTACAAATTTCTATTAATTTTGTTCAAATTAAAATTAATGTTATACGATCGAACTACAATTGGCATTTATGAATTTCAAATGGTGTTTTTATGATTTTAAAAGTGCTTAAAAAATTTAAGTTTCTGATAAGAAAAATCTCTAATACGATTAAATATGTTTTTCAATATTTTATAAAGAATATTAAAACATTGTTGCAATAAGTTTCTTTCCAGTACAGTGGTACATACAAGTATTAAGTTCCTAAACTTGATTTTAATTTTTTCAGACCGCATTAAAACTTTGTAATGAAAATTGTTTATTTATGTCAATTTAATGTTTAAACATTGTATTTGACAACTTTACTTTTTTTACACTTCCTTTTTTTGTTTCCATTTTTTTTTTTTGCTATTCATAATAAATGATTTTGCATAAAGACACAAAGTATTACCTAATTAAAATTTATACCACCTAGTAAGTACTTCCTACAATAAAATGTGAAAAACACACTTCAAATCACCTAATAATACATAAAGAAACATAAAAAAAAAAAATCAGAAACCTCAAATTCATGAACTACACACTTGGTAATTGTAGAGACGCACAACAAAACAGAGTTGTCGGGCCAGGCCAACGGCAGGCACAGACTCCATTCAACCAACAACTGTTGTCAGTGTTAAACTACATAATTGTAATCAACAGCAACATGGAATAAATATGAAATTTAATAACTTTGTGTTATTATTATTACTATTACTTTTATTTTCATTATTATTATTACTACAACTAATATTATGTATTAATTCAATATAGAAAAAAAAAACACACACAACGTAGTTAATAAAATTAACTAATAAATTAAAATTAATGAAAGAAAGATGGAAGAAAGAAAGAAAATAAGGCACTAAGGGAAGTTGTGGTATTGAAAAAAAAGGTTAAGGAAATACTTGTTAATATTTAGTTAAAATAAAAAAAAAATTACTTCCTAGATAGAGGTTACCAAACAACCACCTACATTAGAGTGACAGTTTTTCTTAAGATTTTTAAATTTCAAAAAGCACAAACTCACATTTAGCATATGGTTGATCTGGAATACAAATTCATACTTCTTGATCGTTTTTAAGAACATCTACACTATTTACAGATGTAATTCGTAAAAGATCAATTGTAATTCGAAGATGCCATTTGTAATTCGAATACTCCATTTGTAATTCGAATACTCCATTTGTAATTCGAATACTCCAATTGTAATTCGAAGATTCCAATTGTAACTCGTAAAAGATCAATTGTAATTTGTAAAGGATGAATTGTAACTCGAAAAAGATCAGTTGAAATTCGTAAAAGATCAATTGTAATTCAAAAAAGATCAATTGTATTCGTAAAAAATTATTTATAATTCGAAAAAGATCAGTTGTAATTCGTAAAAGATAAATTCTAATTCGTAAAAGATCAATTGTAATTCGTAAAAGATCAATTGTAATTTGAAGATTCCATTTGTAGTTCGAAGATTCCATTTGTAATTCGAATATTCCATTTGCAATTTGAAAATTCCAATTGTAATTCGAAAACCAACTAGTAGATAAACAAAAAATCGTTTCTTACGCCTTTAAAAATATTTTTTTTTGTTGATTTACTCGTTGGTTTTCGAATTACAATTGGAATCTTCGAATTACAAATGGAACCTTCGAATTACAAATGGAATCTTCGAATTGATCTTTTTCGAATTACAATTGATCTTTTACAAATAACAATTGATCTTTTACGAAGTGGATTCTTCGAATTACAATTGGAGTATTGGAATTACAAATGGAATCCTCGAATTACAAATGGAATCTTCGAATTACAATTGATCTTTTACGAATTACATCTGTAAATGGTGTAGAGTTGTCCTTACGACTGTCTGAAAAAAATCTTGATTGAGAAGGCCCTCCAATACGTAAAAAATAAAAAAAATAAAATTGTTAAGGCTGATTTGGGGGGGGGGGGGGGGGTTAAGTGCCGCATGTGATGTTTGGGGGACACCTTTCTTCTTACAATAAATGTTTACAACTGTATTTATTATGCTTTTTGTACTTACGAAGTACTATTTTATCATTTTTTAACTTATTTGCTTATATCCACACCCACAAAAAGGGGCGGACAAAAAAGATGCATTTTCTAATCCTCCTGGGTACAAGTGCATTATACTAAAAAACAAAAAAAAAAAAAACAATTTAACCAAATGCCGTTTTTAAGAGGTTGGTTTAGTTCTTCAAGGGGAAACTTTTTTCCCATTGCACTATGGTTCCAAATGCATTTTTTTTTTGGCATAAATTCAAAAAATGAAGCAAGATCACTTGGACTAATTCTGGGATGATTTTTATCTCTTAGCGCAATCAAAAATCGATTGTCAAAAAAAAAAATTAAAAATTTTATTTTTTTTTTTTTTAATTTTTTTTCGAATTTTTTGAAAAAAATTTTTTTTTTTGAAAAAAATATATTTTTATTGATTAATTAGCTTGACGGAAGGTAAAAAAATTATAAAAAAAATATTTGGAAACGCTTCACGCAAAAAACAGCAAATTTGGCCGAAATTTGTGGTAAACTAAAATGGAAATTGTGGGAGTTTGCCAAAAAATGCTGGGAAGATGTAAATTTTAATATTAAATATACAATATTAAAAACACTTTCACGTTTAAAGACTCATGCAAGTTCGTGCCCAAACACAACTTTTTGTCCACGAAAGATATAGGCTATTTTGGCTCCAAAATCCTTATAATCAAAACACCCAAGAATGACGCCAAGGATGCATTAACTGTAAAATAGGAATTTTTAACAAGAACTAGTATCCTTAGGTTTCAAGTTGTCCCACTAGCCTCTTTATAATTTTATTTTTTCCCATTTGCCGTTTGTATAATTGTAATATTTATTTCACTCCGGTTTTATTATACGTCTTAAAACTTTCAACTTTGAAAGCCTAGTAAACTGACAGTATTGGCACCAAATTTTTTCCATTATACTTTCTTGATAGCTTTTAGTGTTGCCATTGTGGAAATGTATAAGCTTTTGAAAATTTGTTAATTTTTATTTTTTTAATTTCTGCCAAAAAAAAATGGATTTGGAACCATAGTGCATTGGCCAAACTTCAGAAGTACAGCTTTTTATATTTTGGACGGTATCGTGTTTTATACAGACATACGGACATTCATAGTATCTTAGAATCATTCTTGGATCAATAATATCTTTAATATTATAAAAAAATTTTGGTGAAATAGACTTTTTGTTGTTGTAATATATCAATTTAACTGAATATCGGGCGAAGTTTTTATGTAGAGACTAATAACACCGTCCGACAAAAATTAAAAAAATGCTTAAACACGAAATGGATAATACACGTTTGAAACTAGAGACTAAATGTAGTAAAACTGCATTTACAGTTTTTCTTTTCGTGATTCTGTTTCCTTTAAAGTTTTAGAGGATTTAATTCTATAAATTTTTTATATATTTTTTTAATATTTGTACTTGTTCTAACATGCCATTAGTGACAGCAAATTAAAGAGGAAGGTCTCCCCTAATTTTCCTATTTTATTATTTGTATACATCAGGAAAAAGTAGATAAGTTACGTCCTTTCAAAAATGTGTCCTTTAATATTATTGAAAATTTCAACAAAATATTGTGATAACATTTTCAAATGGCTTTTTCCACATCCTTAATCCTGATATAGCAAAATGAAAAAATTAGGGGGAGAAACTCCTCTTTTATTTCCCATCATCAGTGTCATCCTAGGACAAGTACAAATATTTCAAAAATATTTAACAAAATGTATCCTTCAAAACTTTGAAGTCCTTTTAACAGGAAACAGGATCACGAAATAAAAAACTGTAAATGCAGTTTTACTCCATTTGATCTCTACTTTCAAACGTATATCACCCGGTTCATGTTTAATATTGGCTGTCAGACTGTGTAATAAGTTAACATTTCTTTTAGGTTTAAATTCTGTATTTAAAGTTCAAGTCCGATTTACTGCGAAGAAAAAATAATTCGTGTAAAATTGTAAAAGTTACATGCAATTGAACAAAAATAAATAAATTCAATTTTATACAAAACAGCAGTATTCGTTTATTTCGGGTGTGCCGAATATAAAAATACACAAATCCCGAGTAAAAAAAAAACTTTTATGATCTAATTTGATCTCAAAATTGGCTGTATCAAGTTGGATCAGATATTGATCTAATTCAGTGGCGGGTACAGCTTTTGGGTTTGGGGGGGGAAAATTTTTTTACTTCGAAAAAAAATCATAAATTCACCTTTGTTGACGAGCAAAAAAAAGGGAAACGTTTTTTTTTACAAAAAAAGTGATGGGAAAGCTATAAAATCATCAAATTTATTAGTTTTTGCCGAAGGAGGTCTGTTTTTCATGATCATATTTCGTAAGATAAATTTTTTTTAATTTGTTTTAAAAGAAAATTGTATATTTTTCATATACATAAGAAGAGAATTTTTTAATAGAATAAATTCTCCCTACATAGAAAACATCAGATGTTGAGACATTTTTCGTGAAAAATTTTATAGGGAAAATGTCTCAGAATATAAGACTTTTCTTTACGAAAAATGTCTCAGAATCTGAGACTAGTTTTGTATAGAAAAATTTTCAGATTTTTAAAAGAAATTTAAAAGAAAATTGTATATTTTTCGTATACATAAGACGAGTCAAAATCTAAGAATTTTTTTATAGAAGAAATTCTTCCTACATAAAAATATCAGATTTTGAATATTTTTCGTGATTTTTTTTTATAGGGAAAATGTCTCAGAATATAAGACTTCTTCTTCTTTACGAAAAATGTCTCTGAATCTGAATCTTTTTTTGTATAGAAAAATTTTCCGATTCTAAGAATTTTTTCCACAGGAAAAGTCTCAGATTCTGAGACATTTTACTATAGAAAAAGTCTCATATTTTAATGCATTATTGAGACATTTTTCCTATAGAGAGGTCTCTGATTATTAGATTTGTGTCGTACTGAAAAAAATTTTAGATTCTAAGACCTTTTTTCTATAGAAAAAGTCTAAGATTTTTTGACCTTTTTCCAATTGAAAAAGTCTCAGATTCTAAGACCTTTTTCCTATAGAAAAAGTTTTAAATTCTGAGATCTTATTGATAAAGGCTCAGATTCTCGGACCTTTTTCCTATAGAAAAAGTTTAAAGTTTATATAGAAAAAGTTTAAAATTCTGGCACTTTTTCTCTAAAGAAGAAGTGACAGATTCTGAGATCTTTTTCTGATTCTGAAATATTTTCCTAAGACACTTTTCCTATAGAAAAAGTCGGAGACTCTGTGACCCTTTCCTAAAAAAAAGTCCCAGATGTTTTTCCTATAGAAAACGTGTCAGACTTTAAGACCTTTTTCCTATAGATTCTTAGATTCTAAGACTTATTTCCTATTGAAAAAGTCTCAGATGCTGCGACCTTCTACCAATTCAGTAAGTTTCAACTTCTGAAACTATTGGTTAACAATAGAAAGTCTCAGACTTTGGGACATTTTTCTTTTTGAAAAAACTCAGGTTCTGACAACTCTTTCCTTAAAATAAGTCTCAAATTCAGAAATTCTGAGACTTTTTTCCCATAGAAAAATTCTTCTGCGACCTTTTTCCTATAAATAAGATTTGAGACCTTTTTCACATAAAAAAAGTCTCAGATTCTGAGAATTTTTTCTTTAGAAAAAGTTTATTCTTTAGAAAAAAACAAGAGTGTTAAATTCGGCTGTGCCGAATCTTTTATACCCCCCAACATGCAAATAAAAAACAAGTGAGAGTGTTAAATTCGGCTGTGCCGAATCTATTATACCCTCCAACATGTAAAAAAATAAAAAAAAAATTTTTGACAGGGGCGTTGTTTTAAGGGGGGGGGCAAGGTTGGGGGAGGGGTCGGTTAGCTGGGGTGACTCCTTGGCCCTCACGGTATATGTTTACAAGTTCATTTTTGTCTGCTTTGTGCACTTAAGTACTATAGTTTTATAATTATTTAAATTATTTTTTTATCCACGCCCTTAAAAGAGGGGCGGGGCAAAAAAAAGCGATATTTTTTAGTCTCCTGGGTCCAAGCGCAGGACCTTAAACTTCTACGAACATAAAAATGTCTCATTTGGTTCACAAAAATACAAAAAAACGCAAAAAAAAATAGCATTTTTAAGAGGTTGGTTTAGTTCTTCAAGGGGGAACTTTTTTCCCCCTAGTCCGATTTGGCCCATTTCCGAACTTAACCTGCCTAGGATCATAAGACATATTTATGCCAAACTTGAGGGATCTAGCTCTTTTATTTTGGACTGCATCGTGTTAACTACAGACGGACGGACGGACGGACAGACAGACGGACGGACGGACGGACATCGCTAGAATGTCTTAGAATCGATCACTGATCAATAATATATATACTTTATGGGGTCCCCGACCGATATTTCGATGCGTTACATACGGAATGACAAAGTGAGTATACCCCCATACTGTAGTTGGAGGGTATAAAAAATTGCAGTGACGTCATCTTTTTTTTTGGGGGGGGCGGCTCGGTAGTGGTAATTGGGGGGGCACATTTACTCTCGAAAAAGTGTTAAAAAGAATAATTCTTATGCTTTTTGCACTAAAGAAATACAAGTTTATCATAATTTAAAAAAAAAAAAAAAATTCCACGCCCATAAAAGGGGGCGCACCGAAAATGATATTTTCTAATTCTGTGGGTCCAAATGCAGGACTTTGAACTTCTTGTAGCATAAAAAAGTTGGATTTGTTAAACAAAAACACAAAAAATCATATAAAAATATGGTATTTTTCAGAGGTTGGTTTAGTTCTTCAAAGGGGGACTTTTTTCCCCCTGGTCCGATTTTGCTCATTTACGAACTTAACCTGTCTAGGAACATAAGACATATTCGTGCCAAATGTCGGGAGGGTAGCTCTTTTATTTTGGACTGCATCGTGTTAACTACAGACGGACAGACGGACGGACGGACGGACATCTCTAGAATGTCTTAGAATCGATCACTGATGATAAATATATATACTTTATGGGGTCCTAGACCGATATTTTGATGCGTTACACACGGAATGACAAAGTGAGTATACCCCCATACTGTGGTTGGAGGGTATAAAAATTAAATAGTTTTATATATGTAAGTTCAACTATCAACATTTTTTAAGATTTTAAAATATTTTTCCTATTGCTATGTAGAAGACAAAATTTTTTATATAAAGCAAATTAAGATCCTGTAACATTTTTCTTTACAAAAAAGGTATATTCTAAGTAATTTGTTTATGCCAAAATTCATATTAAGATTGACAGATATTTTTTTTTTTTATGAAAAATTTTTGGACTTCGAGATTTTTTTAGAAAATTTCCTTCTTTCTTTTTTTTCTTTTTCTTTCCTTTTCTTTCTTTTTTTTTCCTTTTTTTTTTTCTTTTCGAAATTTGGTCTGGGGGGGGAAATTTCCCCTTTTTCCCCCCCCCTTGTACCCGCGCATGATCTAATTGTATTATTTTAGATACACAAATATAAAAAATTATACAATTAGATCCGAATTTTGGTCACATCCAATTAAATCCTCTTGATCTTATTTTATATAAATAAATATAGATTTATATAATTACATAAAGTCAGATATATTTATGTATAACCTCAGATAAGAAAATGGATCCGCAATAAATCTTAGATTAATTTAGATCTGAACATATAAAAACTCATATATAATTTAACATGATTGTATCAAATTATATATCATTATATCAAAACTTTTTTACTAGGGATATAACTGTATTTGTATGAAAACCGAATTTCTGCATTTTACTCAAATGCATGTAACTTTTACAATTTTCAACGGAATTTTTTTAAACCCCTCTTATTATACCCTACACCACACTGTGGTACAGGGTATAATGAGTTTGTGCTGATGTTTGTAACTACCCGAAATATTGGTCCTAGACCCACCTTTAAGTACACCGATCGACTCAGAATCACTTTTTGAGTCGATTTAGCGATGTCCGTCCGTCCGTCCGTCTGTCCGTCCGTCCGTCCGTCCGTCCGTCCGTCTGTCTGTCTGTCTGTCCATGTAAACGGTGTAAACACGATACAGGTCGCAATTTTTAATCAATTGACTTGAAATTTGAAACTTAAGTCTCTCTTGGCCCAAGGACGAAGCCTATTGAAATTGGAAAAAATCGGTTCATATTTAGACCTAGCCCCCATACAAAGGTCCTCTTTAGTTTTGGCTCAAATGACTCTAATAACCGTATTATAGAAGGTATCGCTTTGAAATTTGGATGGTAAACATGTTTTGTCTTCACATATCATCATTCCGAATTTCAAAGAAATCGGACCAGTTCTTCTTGTAGCCCCCATACAAACCACCTTCCCGATTTTCACATAAATGTCTCAAATTTCATGAAAATAGAACATATTTAATTAAAATTTTGTTTGTGTATGTTAAACGCGTACTTAAATAACCTTATCAAACCTGATAATCATCGGACCAGTTTTGGACTCAGGCCCCTTGTGAAAATTTCGCCTGATATTCAGTTAAAGCGGTTTATTGTCAACAAATAGAAGCCTATTTCACTCAAATTTGATTTGTGAGTGTTTTCTTCACTTATTAAAGGTTTTACAACATATAGATCTAATCGATCCATGGGACCCATTTTCCGGGAAACCTTGGTGTAGGGTATTATATGGTCGGTCTTGACCGACTATAATTTTCTTACTTGTTTTCTTCGTAATGGATCAGAGTTGAGCTTAAAGGAGAGACATGAATTTAAAAAAGTCTTTCTTAAATTTACAATTGAATTTACTTTTTTCCCCAAATTTCCATAAAATTAAAGCTTAATTGTCCATGAATCGATTAAAAGCTTCTAGACGATAACACAGTGATACAAAATCAAACTTTCCGAATCGGAATAGGATGAAACCTAATGCAAATGACAGTTAACATTTTACATAACAAAACCCTCAACCACTGTGCACCGTTGCGTATGATTGTTTTTTTAAAGGCAATTACAAAATTATGCATACGTCACTTATACAGTTTTCAAGCAAATATTATTGTAATTATAACACCGTCTGACAGCCAATATTAAACATGAACCGCATGATATACAACTGAATGCAGAGATCAAATAAAGTTAAACTGCATTTACAATTTTTCCTTTCGCGATACTGTTTCCTTTTAAAAGGATTTCAAAATTTTAAACGATTACATTTTGTAAAATAATTTTTAAATATTTGTTGTTATTTTTTACATTGTAAAGGGTATCCATACATTCGGCAAGACCCAATTGAACGTTTTTATTTGGTTTTTATTAAAATACATAAAAAAAAATCTCATGAACTCTGACTTAATAGGCTGTTAATACAAAATTATGTTTGTTTTATCTCTTAAATATTTCATGAATTTTATATTGTTTGCGGCCATTTTTATCACCATAATGTTTAACTTTACATTTTTGTACTTCCTTTGAATAAACAGGGCTAAAATCTAATGTACCTTTTTAACACACAAAACAAACATTAAAAAAAAAAAATCTCCTCCTCAAGAAAACTTCCGCTTTTCAAAAAATGAAAAAAATAAATAAATGTTCGTAATATTTTAATAATAGAAGTGAAGTAACAAAAGTATACAAAAAAAACCACACGCAATTGTATACGCAAACTACTTTACTTTGCCATTAAAATACTACTAACCTCCTCCCCCCTTTCAGTTGTATGAAAAGTCTTTTCAACAAAAACAAAAAGGAAGTATTTTTCTGTGGAGTTTTTCAATCATGTATTCCAACTTATCTAACCATCCTTTTGGTTTTAAGGTTATTGTGTGTTGAGTCAAAACAACATAAACAATCGACTGTGAAGATCACAACACAAATCAACAACAAAATCCAATAAATTTTACTTTGGCAAATCTAAGTAAATGTTATTATTGTTATTTTGTTAACCGCATGTTTGTTTATTGCATTGACATTAGAAACTTTCAATTGTTTATTTACATAATAACAGGCCACCATTATTATAATAATAAACAATCAATTTTTATAAAAAAGATTAACAATAACAAAAAATTTAATATGTTTGTTATAGTTTAAACAATTCACAGAAAAAGTTTTAAACGAATTTCAATCAACAAAAACGCGTATTCAATCAATTTTTTGACTGAAATTCCTCCAATTAAAAAAATTGTTATACCAATCATCAAATTGTATGTGATTGATTGAACATTTTTTCAATCAAACATTTTTTGGATTTTGATCAAAAATTTAACCAATTTTTTATTTATAGTCAATAAAAATAATGATTGATTTAACAAATGAATTGTAAGCTAATGACAAAGCTATCAAAAAAATCATAGTGTTTGCTTTACAATATGTTGCCAACAATATAAAACCCGATTATTTTGTATATTTTGTATTCAAATGAATTAAAGCAACAAAAAATCTGGTTTGTTGAAAATTTGTAATTCGACAGTTAAAGAAAATAACAAACAATCACTCTAGACCGATACGCCAAGTAGCAAAAATTTTAATCAAAATATTGACTGACTTATTTAAATTTTGTTGATCAATAGATTTAATTGAAAATTTTTAGCCAATAACTTTTTGTGTGTTATTAGAAAAAGCGCCTGTCAAAAAATAAGGCAAATATCGTATTATTTTATCCCAAGTTCAAAATAATGGTTTAACATCCCATAAAGTCTTTATATATTCGTGATACTAATATGATTTAAGGTAGATCTAACGATTTTTGTTTGTATGTCTGTTGAAATCAATTTGTTATGGAAACTAGAATGACTTAAGGGTTGCTAAAGATTCCTAAATATTTGTAATGAACTTTAGTTGCCTGTATGTAAATTTGAGCAAAATTGGTCTATTGAAACAAAAGCTATGACTAAAGTTGTAAAAGAATTTCTCATATTTGTAATAACACCTAAATTTAACTCGTACGAATTATACACTTTATTGACTACACTAGTTTACAAAGATTTTGATCCACAACATTTTGCATCTTTTTCCATGAATTTAAAAAGTAGAACAGTTTTCGAACATTTCAAATTTTAAACTTTTTACAAAAGTGGTTTAACATAAATAAAAATATCTTCGAACACAAATCGGTGGAGTTGTTTTTTTTTTGTTTTAAATTAAATGCTTCATTAATTCTCTATCCAACATTTTTATCGATTATCGACAATTTTTCTCCAATTTTACCGAAATTTGGGGGAAAAAAGTAATTTCTATTGTAAATCCATTTCTCTCTTTGAAGTTCTAGTCTTATTATATTATAGTTTTTGAGATACGGTAATAAGGGGTCTGATAGGGTCTTGATAATCTTAAAAACTGGATAACTTAAAAACTATTAATCGGAGGGCTTTCGGGTATTTTGCGGACGAGTCAAGAGCTACAAAAATGCCGTTGGTCATTTTTTCGTATTGGCAGTATTTACCGAGATATGTGCATATATAAAATCTCGGGAATTTCAAATTTTAGATCTAAAATTAGGGTCTTGAGACCCCGACAGATATGCAGAGCTAGGCTATTCCATATTTTGTAGTCTTTCTTTTGAAAATTTCATCCGTTTCGCTCTATCTCGCTTAGTTTTCGAGATATCGCCATTTTGAATTTTTAACTAAATTCTAAGAAGTTATTTACTGAATTGTCAGAAGTTATTAACTAAATTTTAAGAAGTACTCTTCCTCAATTTAAAGAAGAGAAATACGATGATGTTTTTTTTAGTAAATTTTAACTGCACTTGAACTAAATTGTTTTTTAAGAAATATGTCTTAAAAATAAAGATACGTTTCTTAGATTTGTGGAAATTTCTTTGGCATTAAGAATTTTTTTCCTAATATTAAAAAATTCCATTTAAAGAAAACTATGAACTAATTATAAGTAAATGAACTAAACTTTTCCTCATAGTTAAGAAAATTTCTCATTTTTAAGTTAAATTTAACTAAATTTTAGGAAAATTCATGACAAATTTTTAAAGACATTTCCTTAATTTTAGTTATGTATTTTTTTTCAGTGTAGGTGACAAAAATTCCTAGTTATTTTACAAGATTTTTACCAATAATTTAATTTTGTAATTTGACAAGCTTTTTATCAATAAAATTGTAAATTTACAAATTTTTTGACACGATAAAATTTACAAAGAGGTTTCGTAATTTTACTAGATTTTTTGCTACCTCCTATTTTACGAGAATTCCTAGTAATTTGACAAGCTTTTTACCAATAATTTTGTAATTTTACAAGCTTTTTACCAATAAAATTGTAAATTTACAGTTTTTTGGCGCAATTAAAATTACAAGGAATTCTCGTGAATTTACTAGATTTTTTTTTTGGAAAATTATCTTGAAAATTTGTAAAATTACAAAAAATATTGTAAAGTTACAAAAAAAAAATGAAAATTTAGATTTGTTAAAAAACAAGGAAAACTGTCAAATGCTGGTAAAATGGGATTACGAGACTTTTCCTAGTAATTTGACAAAAAAATTTTGTGTGTAGTAAGATCTCGATCGTGTTGGTTATTCGACGATCGTGATCTTACTAAGGATTGTACAATTTTTTTATGTATATCGTATTTTATGAAAAAAAAAATCACGAAAAAAAATTGATGAACAAAAAATTTTATAAAAAAATAAATGAAGGGCTTACTCAAGAACTTGATAAGCAACATTTTATTTTTTCGTGTTTTTCGCCTTCTGCTGATGTTCCATTAACAGATTTTTGGCAGAGATCTTGAATTAACCCTTCGTACAAGTATGTATATTGAGAATAAAAGTTCTGCAAAAGTTCTATATTCTACATTCATTATTTAATAATGAAAAGAAGTTATTGATGAAAAAAAAATATTTTGATGACAAAAAAAATGTTTGATGAAAAAAATTTTTTTTGACGAAAAAAAACATTTTTTTATGATAAAAAAAGAAAAAAAATTAAAAATAATTATGTGACGTTTTATTCACCAGATTTGATAAAAAAGAAAAAAAAATGGAAAAATAATTATATTACGTTTTATTCACCAGCTGGTGATAGTCAAACTGAGTTGGTGTCCTGTGTCACTTTTATGAAAAATAATTTTCTCGAAAATTATTCTATGAGAATATCATAGTTTTAATTAGGAAAGGAAATAATGACCTCGAGCTAGAATAATCCAACTCAAAACACAATATTTTAAAGGTCGATTAAAATAATAATTATTTTTTTTTTTTAATAAAAATTAATCAGAATTTACTCTGAAATACTTTGTGAGAATTTATATTAAAAGTTGAGTAATTTCTTGAACTTTCTCACACTTTTTTTTCATTTTTCTATACTTTTTCTATGAATCAATTTCATTCTAAATAGAAAACTTTAAGTTTTTTTGTAGAGTTACCAGATCAAAATTAAAACAAAAACCACAAAAAAAAACAATTTATTGTAAAATACGTGATATTTTAACTATAAATTGGTGTAAACATTGTGATATTTCTATGAATTAAATGCCATAAAGACTTATACTCAATCTAAAATTTATTTCTATATGGTATCATATGACTCACAATTTAAGCAATTATAGTACGAGTACGTACGAACAGCTTTTTTTGTAAAACAAATTGAACTAAACTAAGCAGAAATAAATTTTCATTAGTACAAAAAAAAATAAAAAATATAGCATATAGATTTTTGTCAGGGGGCTTAAAATGCATACAAAACAAATATAAACATTAGTGCACATGAGGGAGAAACTTATTTTGTAATTATGAATTAAGAGGAGGCTGAAACTGAAGTGCATTCGCTTGCATAAAACCACAGTACATAAATAGTATGCACTCAGGGTTGCATTGAATGTGTTACTAGTGACAGCGCACGCAAACACTTTAGACGTTTCAACTCACACGAGAAACAAGCAATGTAAAAGAACAAAAAAAAAGTTTTTCAACTATCTATCATGCTTATTATCTATAGAAAACGTCAAATAAATCAAAAAAAAATATAAATTTAATTAAAAGACAAATTACATTTTTCAATAAACAAACAAATTTTGTTTACACGCGTGAAAAGCAAGGAGAATCATATTTGCGGACTTGAATATATCTAGGCTGACCATTCGTACTGATTTGATCAGTAGATTTACTGATTTTTGATCACGTGTACTGATCAAAAAACGTTGTACTGATTTGTACTGATATTTTAAAATATGTACTGATTGTACTGATTTTTTGAACATTTCAACATATAAAATAATTTTATTCGAAAATTCTGTACAAAAAGTTGAATTTCCATAATATAAGTCGTCAGAGTTGTTTTTTATAACTTCCCTGCAAAAAAAGTCATTACCACTTCTCAGTGGAGTGCTTTAAAACTACACTCCGCATCATACCTATAGCCGCATTGCATTTTTCGGTTTATTTAATGTTCAAGAAGTATTTTTATGAAACCTATTATGGTATATTACAGTGTTATAACAGTTCTCTTGTTTTTGTAAATTTGAGCCATCAGCTGTTTGAATTGAGAAAACGGCGACCTATAACTGTATTTCTCAGTGTTTCATAACTATAGCCGCATTTCAATAAAATCAGTTGAAATGAGCTCAAGTCAAAGTTTCGTGGCCAAATTAATTTTTTTTTTGGTAAAATTCGTTCCTCTATTAATTTTTAAACAAAATGCCACGTGGTAAATTTTTAAATGAAGTCGAACAAGTGAGAGTGTTACATTCGGCTGTGCCGAATTTTTAATACCCTCCGAAATGTAAAAAAAATTCCAGGGGCGTTTTTTTGGGTGGGGGTTCGTGGGAGACGTTAGGGGGCACCTTCCCCTTGCGATTTTGAACTTCTTCTGAGATAAGAATGTTGCATTTGCTTACCAAAAGTACAAAAAACTCTGCAAAAAATGAATTTTTTCTTGGGTTGGTTTAGTTCTCCAAGGGGGAACTTTTTTCCCCTTGGTCCGATTTTGCCCATTTCCGAACTTAGCCAGCCTAGGAATATAAAACATATTCGTGCCAAACTTCGGAAGTCTAGCTCTTTTATTTTGGACTGTATCGTGTCCACTACAGACGGACAGACGGAAAGACGGACAGATGGACGGACGGACATCGCTAGAATGTCTTAGAATCGATCACTGATCAATAAAATATATACTTTATGGGGTCCTAGACCGATATTTCGATGCGTTACACACGGAATGACAAAGTGAGTATACCCCCATACTGTGGTTGGAGGGTATAAAAAGTCAAAATTTTAGCCTTTTTAGAATGTGGTTTAAGCTATCGCGAAATTGGACGAAAAATTAAGCGATCTGACAAAGTTATCCGAAATTTTGTAAAACATAAAAGTGGATACGGGATGAACAAAACAGGGGATCCAAAAAAAAGCTGTCTGAAATAGATCAACGCCGTATTATTAACGCTGCTAGCAATTCTCTGAAAACTCTTTCGCAGATTGGTAATGAATGCGGGTTGAATGTGTCCAATTCTACAAAAAGTAGAGTCTTAAAGGAGTCTGGAACGATAACAAGACTTTTATTTTTTACAAAATTTCGAATAACTTTGTAAGATCGCTTAATTTTTCGTCCAATTTCGCGATAACTTAAACCACTTTCTAAAAAGGCTAAAATTTTGCCTTTTTCGACTTTATTTAAAAATTTACCACGTGGCATTTTGTTTAAAAATTAATAGAGGAACGAATTTTACCAAAAAAAAAAATTAATTTGGCCACGAAACTTTGACTTGAGCTCATTTCAACTGATTTTATTGAAATTCGGCTATAGTTATGAAACACTGAGAAATACAGTTTAGGTCGCCGTTTTCTCAATTCAAACAGCTGATGGCTCAAATTTACAACAACAAGAGAACTGTTATAACACTGTAATATACCATAATAGGTTTCATAAAAATACTTCTTGAACATTAAATAAACCGAAAAATGCAATGCGGCTATAGTTATGATGCGGAGTGTATAACAAATGTAATGAAATACAATAAAAATAACAAAAAACACAAGACAAAAACACACAAACATTTTTTTCTAGATATTCAGCTCTTAACTCATTACCTATCGCGACACATCCATACAAATGTAAGTAGATATTCAGTAGATAAGAACTACTCCAGGGAAGTAGTTGGAAGTTGTTTGAAAGCTAGGACTACTTCTTATCTACTGAATATCTACTTACTTTTGTATGGGAGTGTCGCGGAAGGTAATGAGTTAAGAGCTAAATATCAACTTTTTATGGAGTAGAAAAGAATGCCTTTGCTTTTTTTTTTCTTGTGTTTTTTGGTATTTTTGTTGTATTTCATTACATTTGTTATAGTTTTAAAGCACTCCAAATAGAAGTACTCTGCACTTTTTTTGCTGGGTTAAGTCTGAAAATGAGATAATTTATAATGAATTTATTCTAAAGAGATTAGAGTTCGTGAATCAAGAGGTTCCTTAACGCAAAAATTAATCTGAGCATGAGGTTATTTTGATCTTCCTAAATTTATATGAAAATGCGCACAGAATCTTTGAGGTTTTCTATAACGAAAAGTTGAACCGATGGATTTTTTATATTTTTAGAAAGATGAAGTAAATTGCATGAATCCAAATTATTCTGAGATGTTAGATGAGGTAATGTCATCGGAGCTTATTCGAAAAAGCGCTCAGAAAATCAGGGCCTTTAAAAAAAAACACGTGCTTATTAGCTGTGAAGTTTTCTTACAGGAAAGTTGTCAAAACTTACGGAAAAAGTCTTCAAAATCTGATGTATTTTCTTATTCTCAAAACCTGTGGAATTTTGTTATATTTTCTGCACTGAAACGATCAAAACATTCAAATGAAGCCGTTAGATTCAACTAAATTTTTTGCAAAATAACGACAACAGTTGCTTTTTGCAGTTGTTTTTTAACATTTGTTTTTTTGCAGTTGTTTCTAACAGTTGTTTTTACTCAAAATGCTTGGGGTCAAGTTAGTTCAACCGACATTTTTTTAGTGTTGAGAAAACATCAGTGTTTTCTCTTAGAACAAAATTTTAGAGAGTTTTTTTTAGAAAAAAACATAAAAACTTGGGCGTACTGATTTAAGCTCAGAAAAAAATGGGCACTATAAATATATCCCTGTTTGCATACTACTTATATGTACTGTGCAAAAAAGCACACAGTGTCAACAACACTCTAATGTTGCCATATCTTTACAAACATGTCTGTTTATTTCGATAAAATTAACAAACACGAGCAGTCTTGCCAACTTTAACTATTTTTTATTGGAAATTTTTGACGTTTTTTTATAAAAATTGGGATTAATTTTTGTTTTATTTTTTATCACACCAGCAATTGTCTACCGTGCCGTTATTGTGCTCTTCAGATTGCCCTTAAAGTGTCACCCTACTACACATGTATCGAAAATTGTATCATTACAATGATGCTGGTGTTATAATATGGGCACGCAAAGTGGGAATTTTTTTGAGAGGCACATCATATAGGGATTTTTTTTATGTTGTTAGAATGGGGGAAGTGGGGTGTGTGCTTGTAATAATGATGATATGAAGACTGGCGGCATATGTTAGTTGATGGGTTTTAATTCATTTAGATGGGGGGAGGGGGCACAAACAGAAATGTGTACAGTTTTTCCCATTTAAAACAAAAATTTATGGTTTTTAGATAAGACTTTTAGGTTCAAATGATGGTAATTCATTTGAAAAATTATAAAATGAGTGGGGGGGAGGTGAACAACAGAACGACAAATAATCTAGGGGGTGTTATGGGCGTTTGTGTTAAAGAACTTTAAGCTTAAAAATGCATTTGCCAATATGAAGAATTATGACGTTGATACTAATATCATGTTTAGACTGTTGGAGGCAATAAAATGGCAAAGTAATTAAAGAGTTGATGTTGCAAATCACAACAGTACTTTTGTGGATTTCGTAACCTACACTTACAGAAAGAAGGTATCTCAATAAGTGACGAGTTATTAAATAATACATAAAATTCCAAATAGGTATGAATATCGAAAAATTCAAAAGATATTCTTGGACGTGGAAGGTGCGTTCAATAATGTCAAAATAACATTAATCCTGTCTTGGAAAATAAAGGAACGGACGGACACCCAGATTACTATATGGACGGGCAACTTGCTGGAATGCAATTAACTTGAAGTTGAAGATGGTGAAGGGAGAAAAGTTGTTATAAGGACACTTCACAAGGAGAAGTGATCTCTCCACTTCTGTGGAATCTTGTACACAAAAAAATTTATGGGTACAAAATTTTCAATTAAATCTATTGATCAACAAAATTAAAATGAGTCAATCAATGTTTTGATTGAAATGTTTGTTATTTTCAAATTCTGATTAATTTTTATTAAAAAATAAAAATTGTTTTATTCGACCTTTAAAATATAATATTTTGAGGATGTTTATTCTGGCTCGAGGTCATTATTTTCTTTACTAATTAAAACCATGATATTCTCATTGCATAATTTTCAAGAAAATTATTTTTTGTTTTAAATTTATTTATGTTGGTCATTTTTGGAAGACTTAACGACACGTGTTTCGGAATTTGTCGAATTCCATTGTCAAGATTATTTAGCAAAAAATAGAAACGATTTACTACAAAGTAGCAAACGAGGTACAATTTCTTCGTCTATCTAATTCTCGTTGTGAATAGAGGCGAATATGTATTAATATTTTAGTTTTTGCACAAACGATTTGTCATTAGACTCGTTTGCTACTTTGTAGTAAATCGTTTCTATTTTTTGCTAAATAATCTTGACAATGGAATTTGACAAATTCAGAAACACGTGTCGATTAAGTCTTGCAAAAATGACCAACATAAATAAATTTAAAACAAAAAAATAATTTTCTTGAAAATTATGCCATGAGAATATCATGGTTTTAATTAGTAAAGAAAATAATGACTTCGAGCCAGAATAAACATCCTCAAAATGGTTATTATTTTCTTTAAACGTCGAATAACAAATTTTAAACATACCATATATTTTCGCTTTAATTTATTTGAATAGATTAATTCAAAAATGTACAAAGTAATCGGGTTTTACTTTTTTTATTGGAAATCAAAAGAGATGATTTTTATGATAATTTTGTCATAAGCTTACACTTCATTTCTGAAATCAATCATTATTTTGATTGACTTTAAATAAAAAATTTATCAAAATTGAAAAAATTGTTGATTGAAAAGATTTTTAGTCAATTACCTACAATTTGATGATTAGTATAACATTTTTCTTAATTGGAGGAATTTTAATCAAAAAATTGATTGAATCCGCGTTTTTGTTGATTGAAATTCGTTTCAAATTTTTTCTGTGTAATAATTAAGATCCTCGAGTTACTAAACGGAATTCGTATCAAGATGGTTGACTACGCTTATGAAGTTGTGATCCTAATGAAAGGTAAGTTTTTACCAACGACTAGAGAACACATGGAATCAGCTCTTAAGATACTCTCGGCGTGGGCAAACGACAAAGGTGTCGGAGTTAATAACACCAAACCCGATCTCCAAAAACGACTAAGAAGGTTAGATCTTTCCAAATTAGATGGGATCACCCTGGAACTACCTAAGGAGACGAAATAACAAGGTGTGATCATCGACTCAAAGCTTTCTTGAAAAGTAATACAGAGAAAATGTTTAAAAAGTCGATATGTGCTTGCTACACCTTCAGGAGAACTTTCGGAAGAGGGTGGAGTCTAAAACCGTATATTATCCACTTATGCGATAATTTGACCAACAATAACCAATGGTTCCCTCCTGTTGTGGAGAGCAGTGAATAAGAAAACATGTCAACCTACAGAGTAGAGATGGGCGCGTGAGGGATTTTTGGCTCACACTCACTCACGCTCACGACAGGAATTTATGAATCACGCACACTCACTCAAGAGCATTATTTTTCTACTTACACTCACTCACAATCACGTGAGTAAATTTAATACAACTCACGCTTACATGAACTCACGCAAGCTTCACTCACATTCACGTTGACTCACACTCACAAAACGCTTATTTATACTAAAAATAATTTCAAATATCTTTCAAAATTTTCAGCAAAATTTAAAGTTCAGTGAAATTTTAAATTTTTTTTGGCTTGTTTGGGGACGAAATCTTAAGTTAAGCCAAATTTTACAATTTTTTTGTTGCTTTTTTTGTTATGAAAGGAAATATGAAGAGAAAATACATCACGCAAAAAAATCGACTCACGCACACTCACTCACGCAAAAATCTTACTCACGCACACTCACTCACGCAAATTTTTTCTCCACTCACAATCATGTGAGTCAAATTGAATTCAGTCACACTCACGCTTGATCACGCGTGAATCACACTCTATTCTGCTCATGTGCCCATCTCTACTACAGAGGTACAACGACTGGCGTGAGTAGGTATCACTGGTGATATTAGATCGGCACCCCAGGCCGGTCTGGAAGTGACAGTAAACTTTCAGCCCGTGCACATCTACATGAAGAGCACAGCAGTCAAATCGGATCTGAGACTAAGAAATTCGTAAGTGCTTAGCAACGCTCTTAGGGACACTCGAACATATAAAGTACGGTAGGCGGGACGAAACTGGAACAGAAATCCGACTATATCTCACCGCACACTTAAAAAAAGCCTGTAATGTTAGCAAAAAAAGCTTGTAAACCTTGTAAAATTTGCTGATTTTGAACCCACAATTTTTTTGGTAAATTTAGCAAAAATGTTTTGCCAAAAATTTTTTAACTGAAATTTTTTTTATTTCTACTTAGTTCATACACATTTGAGGACCCCATTGGGCTCGGACCCGATAGGTCCAGAATTCCATGGACCTATACCTAGAAGGGTTCCTTAAAATGCGTCATAGTCTTTGATCCAAAATTTGTGCCCGTTTCGCTATACCTTGCTTAGTTTTTGAGATACGTGATTTTATGGGACCCCTGGGGTTTTGAGAATTTAAAACTCGATAACTTCAAAAATATTACTCGGAGAGCTTTTGGGAATGGTAACTTTTTTGGATCCAAAGTTAGGGCCCATTAGGGGCAACACATGTGAAGAGAACCGGCGATACTATTGTGAGCCCGAGAACCAAAAATGGCCTCAAATTTGGTCTATCTGGCTTAGTTTCCGACATAGCGCCATTTTATGTTTTCTTAAAAAAAACTTACAATTTGGTCAACTCAATTTTAAATTAAGCAAAAAAAAATAGTTCACATTTTGTTCAAAATTGCTAATGTGCTAAATGAAGTTTACAAGATATTTTTGCCTGCAGGTGCCTTTAGAATCAAACACTGTAAAATCGGGAATCATTTAAAACTGTATACAATCCAGTTATGCCAATATGGGTCCCTGGACATAGTTGGGCCGCTAGGAACGAATTGGCTGATGAATGAGCGAGAAATGGCTGTAAGTCAGTGCACACTGGGCCGAGATGGTAGGTTTTTTGGCCAAAAGTCTCTACAGGTCGTAAATGTTAATCGATTTTTTTGAAATTCAGAATATATGCCTATATTAGGGTAATATATAAGTGACTTGAAACCTTTTGGAATCGGACCTACAAAGAAACTGTTTCACTTAATTTTTAATAAAATTTACGGATGTTATAGATGAAACATATGAAGAGCCACTTGTCTTTTGTTTATGTATTTGAATTGGAGATGGTCTCTGATACCGTGATTTGCGTGACTCAAAAAAAAACATCGTGATTCACGCGTGAGCGTGAGTGATTTTCATTTAAATCACGTGATTATAGCGTAATTTTCATTTCAATCACGTGACTATATTAGGGTAATAAATAAGTGCCTTGAAACTTCTTGGAATCGGACCTACAAGGAAACTATTTCAGGGTGGACACTTAATTTTTAATAAAATTTACAGACGTATAAATGAAACAAATGAAGAGACACTTATCTTTTGTTTATGTATTTCAATCGGAGATGGTCACTGGTCCCGTGATTTGCGTGACTCAAAAAAACAACGTGCTTTACGCGTGAGCGTGAGTGATTTTCATTTAAATCACGTGATTTAAAAGTTTTTCAAAAATTCAATTGAAAAAAGAGTTTAAAAATAACATGATTCACGCGTGAGCGTGAGTGATTTTCATTTAACTCACGTTAATATACCGTTTTCCAAAATTTTATTGAAAAAAAGTTTATAAAAAATTGAAAAAATTAAGTTTTGTTTAGAAAACTCCCTTTTTATACTCGTCGTTATCATAGCTGTATGCTATGATTGAAATAACGAAATGAATAAATAACAATATTTTTTCAAAAATAATCAAATAACAGGTTATTTAAATATTTGAAAATGAATAATATTTATTTTGATTTTATTTGAATAACGAAAAATCAAATAATTTTTTCTGATTTTTTTTATTCAAACAAACAAAATAGAATTTTTCAAAATAATCAACAAAAATTTGTGATTTTTTTTTGGTTATTCACAAAAATTCAAATAAATAACGTATTATTCAAACAACAAAAAATAAATATTCTTGAAAATTTTGTGTTGGAAAAAAATCTATTTCATTTATTTTGTACAGAGAAACACAAAATTATTCTTACAGAACAGTATTGTTTTGATGTCAGGTTCTTATAAATTGTAATTTAAAAAAGTCCATTGAAATTCAGAAAAGTTAAGTTGTAATTTAGGAAATTCCAAGAGCAGATATAAAAACTTTTATTTTTTTAACAAAAGTACAAAAATCTGAAAAAAGGCGATTTTTAGAGGTTGGTTTAAAAGGACTATGCGCACTTTGTCATTCCGTGTGTAATGCATCGAAATATCCATCTAACAGACTATAAAATATATGTTATTGATCAGTGATAGATTGTAACACATTCTACAGATGTCCGTCCGTTTGTTTGTGGAAGACATGATAGAGTCCCAACTAAAAGAGCTAGACTGCGGAAATTTGTCAGAAATATGTCTTATGGTCTGAGGCTGGTTATGTACGGAAATGGGTCAAATCGGATCATATTTCAACATCTGAAAAAACGCAAAATGAAATAAAATATTTCTATGTCAGAAGAAGTTCAACGTCCTGCAGTTGAATCCAGGGGACTATAAAAAAGTATTTTATGCTAAAATTTAGCGGTTTTATAGCCAAATTTAAAAACACGGGACTTGCGAAATGGAATGATATCTGATAATTATGATAAATACAAAAATGTTAATCCTCACAAAATGTTTTCTTAATTCACTTATAAAAAAACAAAGTTTTGGGTGACGATATCTTTACCCAACAATCCAGAAAATGATACCGTATTATAAATAATATTATATTCTCTAAATTTTGTAATAACAAAAATGATTTTATCATAATACTATTGTAATCGTTAAAATTTTACTAGCATTAATGATAAAATAAATATCAAAAAAATATTATTTTTTTGTTTGGACAATTTGGCTGGAAATTAATTATTTTATTTATTTGTTAAAGGTGTCAAAATTTTTTAGAAAATATTTTTATTTATGTATTTCAACAAAATTGTTGTTGGAAAGGAAACTTTATTGCGATTTTTTAAACTTATATTCGCAATATTCATCACTCAATAAAAATCCTGAGGTATGTATGTATGTGTTTATGAATGACAATACCCTTTTTTTAATTAATATTATCATAGTAATATCATAGATCCACATTTTGTGGTATTGCTATCTTTTTCAAGATCGCGCTATAGCCACAATCGCCGCTCTTCCTTTGCAGCGTTCCAATCAGTCGAATTGCCGACGTAGCCACATACTGCCTACCCAATATGTCCAAAAAGAAAATATAGTATTCGCACTTTTAGGCAAAAACTGTTTCCAACCACCAGTGTTTTATTTGGTTGGTCAAAGTCACAAATTTTACCTGGCCTATGAGATATAGTTATAAAGTAAATTTGAAATATTTTTGATATATTATAACTTATTATTTTAATTATTTTCAATATGATACTTCCCCAGTGAAATTTCATGCACTAATTCGTAGAATATTTTTTCCCTTTTGGTAGACTTCAATGTATCTCGCTTAAAAATATAGATAGATGGATAGATGGTTATGTGTTAGAGAATCACAATAAATTTCAATAAATTACATCTTAACATCAGTTTTACCTCAAAAGTAGTCAAAAATACAAAAATATTATAAGCAAATATGCATTTAAATTTTAAAAATAGAATAATGCATTTTCTATTGCAAAAATGTTCAATTGTATAAAGAATGAAATTTTTTTCGATTTAAATAATTTTTGTGTAGTAGAAACATTTCACAGTTAATACTAAAGAATATTTTCTTAAAAATATCACCAAAGCAAAAACCCTTAAAAATCTCAATGTTTTGCTTAATAAACCTTTAGAATTAAGGGTAGTTAAGTAATTATACATCCTTTCACGAGTTTTTATTGTTTAAGAAAAATATCGAAAAGTCTAATCAACTAGAGTATTCTCCATAAGAAAATGTTTTAAGAACATTTTTTTAATCAGTAAAAGTCAATTTCGAAAAAAATTAAAAATAATCTAATTAATATTTTAGTAAAGAAAACCTTAAATAAGTAAAACAATAGTGGTTTGTAAGAATAATTGTGTGTTTTACTGTATAATAAAATTCAAAATAAATAAAAAAAAATTATTTTTCAAACACAAAATTTTCAAGAATATTTCTTTTTTTTGTTTAAATAATACGTTATTCATTTGAATTTTTGTGAATAACCAAAAAAAAATCACAAATTTTTGTTGATTATTTTGAAAAATTCTATTTTGTTTGTTTGAATAAGCAATCAGAAAAAATTATTTGATTTTTTTGGAAAGAAATATTATTTCATTTTTATGAATTTGAATAAAATAAAATTTTATTTTATTCAAACCAAAATAAATAAAATAACAAAACATTTTATTTTTTGATAGCCAACTAAAATATCAAAGTATTTTATTTTTTTCCAAAAAATCCAAATAAAAAAAATCAATAATACAGCTATGGTCGTTATCAAAAGTTCCACGCCCTTTTAAAAAAATGTCTGGGCCAGAATTATCCTTTCTATCCACACTTTCCAAAAAAGTTGCCCGCTTGTGCCCGTTTTCAAAAATGGAATTTAAATAAAATTTAGAAAAAAAATGGAAAAAATTGAAGTAAGAGCTTATAAAAAATTGATTTTTTTTTTTTTGAAAATCCCCTTTTTAAACTCATCGCCATAAAAAGTTCCACGCCCTTTCAAAAAACTGTCTGGGCCAGAATTACCCTTTTGATAAGCACTTTCCAAAAAATTTGCCCGCTTGTGCCCGTTTTCAAAAATTTAATTCTAATAAGAGCTTATAAAAAATTGGAAAAATTAGTTTTTTTTGAAAACTCCCTTTTTAAACTCATCAAAAGTTCCACGCTCATTCAAAAAACTGTCTGGACAAGAAATATTATTTTTATCCCCACTTTCCAAAAAACTTTCCCGCTTGTGCCCATTTTCAAAAATTAAATTGAAATAAGAGTTTATAAAAAATTGGATTTTTTTTTTGAGAACCCTTTTTTAAACTTATCGTCATCAAAAGTTCCACGCCCTTTCAAAAAACTGTCTGGGCCAAAATTAGCCTTTTTAACCCCACTTTACAAAAAACTTACCCGCTTGTTCCCGTTTACACAAATGGAATTAAAATATCAAAAATTAAAAAAAAAATAAAAAAAAGTGTGTGAAAACCCCCTTTTTTAAAACTGATCAAAAGTTACATGCTCTTTCAAAAAACTGTCTGGGCCAGAATTATCCTTTTTATTCGCACTTTCCAAAAATTTTGCACACTTGTGCCCGTTTTCAAAAATTTTATTGAAATAAAAAGTTTATAAAAAATTGATTTTTTTTTGTAAACACCGTTTTTAAAACCATCGTTATCAAAAGTTCCACGCTCTTTCCAAAAACTGTCTGGGCCAAAATCATACTTTTTATCCCTACTTTCCAAAAAGTTTCCCCCTTGTGCCCGTTTACGCAAATGGAATTGAAATATTAAAAATTTGAAAAAAAAAATATTTTTTTTATGAAAACCCACTTTTTAAACTCATCGTTATCAAAGTTCCACGCCCTTTCAAAAAACTGTCTAGGACAAAATTATCCTTCCTATCCACACTTTGCATAATAGTTGCCCACTTGTGCCCGTTTTAAAAAATGGAATTGAAATAAAATTTATAAAAATATTAGAAAATATATTTTTTTTTTTTTTGAAAACCCCTCTTTTAAAAACTCATCGTTATAGAAAGTTTCACGCCCTTTTAAAAAACTGTCTGCCCCAGAATAATCCTTTTTATCCCTACTTTAGAAAAAACTTGCCCGTTTACACAAATGGAATTGAAATACCAAATATTGAAAAAAAAATAAAAAACATTTTGTGAAACCCTGATTTTTGTGTAACCGGGTTTTTCTCGTAACCGGTTTTTTGTGTATTCGGGTTTTGGGTAACCGGGTTTTATTTTATATCGTATTAATATAGAAAAACACTATGTATGTACTTCAGGAAAAACTTGAAAATTGTTAATTCATAAAATTAATTTAATTCAATTAAAAAAAGGCTCATTTTAACAACTTTAGATTTGCTCATCTCCCTTTCTATTGAAATTTTATACGCAGATGAAAAAACGGGCAAAAGCGGGCAGGTCAGTCTGAAAGCTAGTAAACCAACGAACATTTTGGCATCCTAACTTTTGGATTATGTCGCGGAACATTTTGAAAAAACTGTTTCAAATGGAACAATTTTTCAAAATTTACATAAAAATATAAAAAAATCGTCAAAAAAATTGGAAAAAAGAGCTGTTCATACCCATTTACATGTTGTACTTCCTTTTGTCAAATAAATTAATCCCAAAAAAAAAAAAACAGGGTCACCCCTTAATAATGTATAAATTTGCTAGTTTTTTTGATTACGGTATATGGAGATTTAAACATACATATTTTATCTTTGATGGATCATTCCAAGAGAATGGGTGTACCGATTTTTACAAAAATTACAGACAAGGTGCACCAAGTCATACTTAATGCAATAGTGCATTCACTTTTTTTAATTTAATAATTTTGTTTTTTTTAGTTTTGGCCAAAAAAACTACCATCTCGGCCCAGTGTGCAGTGGGGGAACAGGTTGAACCTAACATCTGGGTTCCTATAGTGGAATTGATGAGTGAAACTAATAGTTAGTGTGAGTATTGAATTTGGCTGTGTCGAATCTTTAATACCTTCCAAAAAGTTAAAAGAATTAAAAAAGAAAATATGACAGGGGCGTTTTTTATATAGGGAAGAGAGAGGGGAGGGGCGGTTACGGTGGGAGACGTAGTGTAACTCCTTCCCCGTAGCGATAGATGTTTTCAAATAAAGTTATTATGATTCTTGAATTTAATAAATACAATTTGATCATTATTTAAATAAGTATTATATATGAACGCCCACAAAAGGGGCGGGGTCCGAATGCAGGATTTCAACTCTTTCTGACATAAAAATCTTGCATTTGTTTAACAAAAGTACAAAAAATATTCTGATTGATTTTTATTAAAAAATTAAAGTAGTTTTGTTCGGCATTTAAAATATTATATTTTGAGTAGGTTTATTCTAGCTCGAGGTAATTATTTTCTTTTCTTATTAAAACTATGATATTCTCATTGAAGAATTTCCATGAAAATAATTTTTCTGTTTTAAATTTATTTATATTGGTCGTTTTTTGCACGACTTAGACAATAAGTGTTTCGGAATTTGTCAGATTTCATTGTCAAGACTATTTAGCAAATATAAAAACCCTATACTACAAGTAGCATAAGAAATTTAAATGAAAAAGCGCTAATGTTCAAACAAAAATATTAATACATATTCAATTCTACTTTTAAACATTTTACGGTGTAGTCTTAATGTGCTACAAAAATAAAACTTCCCATTTTTAATCTGAAAAACAGCAAACTGTGTTAAAGGATTAAGATAAATTTCAATTTAAATGCCAGAGTTTCAAAAGGTTAAGTATACATGTTTTTTTTTTTTTTTGGTTTACACTATCACCAACAAAAGCTTATTAAAAGCTTGGAATATGAAAAATGTGAAATATTTAAAAATGTTAAAACTATATTAAAAATGTTTAATTAATAATAATAGAGGAAAGCAATTTGGAATTATTTGCTTTTATACATTAAATGCTAAGCTGCCACAAAAGCATTAATGAAAATTAAAAAAAAAAAAAATATGAAAACAATTGAAAAAGCTTAATTAATATTTTCTATATTTATTTCTTTTTTTGCTCATAAATTTGTGTCTTTAATAACTATTTGACATTGTTGGTAAATATTTTTTTTTAACATTATTTTTTTAATATTTGCTACAAATTTTTAATGTTTAATAACTAGTTGTGGTATTTTATAGCTATTTCTTAAATATTTTTTTCTTTATATTTTTTTCAATATTTCATTCATTAAATATGGGTTTTTAGTTGCCAAAGAGGCTGGTCAACAGGTGTTATTTTTTTTTTTTTTTCAATATTATTTCAATATCTAGTTGCCAATGTAGGTGTTTTATTTTTTTTTTTTTTTATTTCGTTTTTCTTTTAATATTCAGCAAGTTGTTTCGGTTTTTGGAAGTATGTCACTCACATTTATTTAATGACTTTAACAAAAAAAAAGCCACATTTTATGCAATATTTATTGTCGTTGTTGGCTGAAGGAAACCTTTAATTAATGTTTCTTAAACCGCCTAAAACATTTTCAAGTTATGTTGTTTTAAATCGTTTTTTTGTAGATTGTGGGGTTTTCAGAAATTTATAAGTAGACCATTAAAAAAAACAGCAAAAACATGTGTAAAAAAATAATCAAAAATTTAGGCCAAAATTACTTTTAAATGCAAATAAAGTTTTTAAGTGCATTTAATTTAATAAATGAATCATATAAAGGCTTTTGCTTGAGAATAGTATTTGCTTTACAAAAAGCTTTTTAAAAATATTTTTCATTTTGAGAAATTTTTAAATTGATATTTAAAAAAAAAGGCTTTTAATTTTACAAAGCTTTTTATTTATAAGAAGCACAAAAAAAGTTTATAATAGCATTTTCTTTACAAAAGGCTTTTTAAAAATATTATTCAAAAACAGTTGTTTTATTTCAAAAAAGCCCATCCACAAAAAAAATATTATAGAATTTTATTTTCAAACTGCATCTAATATAATAAAAAATGAATCATAAAAAAAGCTTTTGCTTAAGATTAAAATTTTTCTTCCGAAGAGTTTTTGAAAAATATTTTTTAAATTTTAAGAATTTTTGGTATTGTGAAAAAAGCTTTTAATTTTACAGAGATTTTTATTTGTAAGAGGCCATTTACAAAAAAAGTTTTTAATAGGATTTTCTTAACAAAAAGCTTTTGATAAAAATTATTCAAAAATAGTTTTAAAAAACATTAGAGGTATTCAGAGTCTTGTTGCCACCCCTGGCAATGTAGCAAAAGAGTACTTCTTTCAAAAATACATGTATTTTGAAAAGTAATTTTGAAAAGTGCTCTTTTACCACCAGTGCCAGGGCTGGCAACCAAGATTCTGAATTCCACTATTATATCATTTCTAGAAAAAATATATACATAATAGAATTTTCTCTACAAAAAACTTTTTTTAAAATACCCTTACAACTATTTATTGAAATTGTTGTTTTATTTATTTTTTTTTTTAAATTAGCACTTTGAGAAAAAGCTTTAACTTTTTCATAGCTTTTAATTAAAAAAAAAAAAAAAAATACATTAAAAATAGCCTTTTCTTTGAGAATATAAAATTTTTAAAGAGTAAAACTCTACTATTTAAAAGCTTTACGAACAAAAAAAAAATTAAGAACTTTCAAAATTTAAGCTCTAAAAGTTATTTCGTAAATAAGAGCACGAGAAAAAAGTACTTATTCATAATCTGTAAGATATGATTTAATGCCTTTTAATGCAGGTAAACAGAATGTATTAAATTGGGAGTTTGAAAAAAGCTTAGGTTTTGACAGAACTATGCAATAATAAAGTGCTAATTTACAATGAAAAGAACATTTTATAAAAAAATTTTATTATGAGCGAATTGGCCGATATTTATATATTAAATACAGTTAACTCAGTTAAAATTAAAAGAGCTTTCAATTTATAACTAACAAAATGCCTTTAAAATTTATTCATTCAAATCAGTTTAAAAAAAGCTTTGGATTTTACTGAGCTTTTCATTTATATAGCTTTAAAAGCTTCTTCAAAATAAAAGGAACATGTCGGTGACACCTTCTTCTCACGATAAATGTTAAAATCATTTATTATGAAATTGACGCTTAAATAAAAAAACATTATTATATTTTATTTTGAGGATGTTTATTCTGGCTCGAGGTCATTATTTTCTTTACTAATTTAAACCATGATATTCTCATAGCATAATTTTCAAGAAAAATTTTTTTTTTTAGTTTATTTATGTTGGTCATTTTTGCAAGACTTAATCGACACGTGTTTCGGAATTTGTCAGATTCCATTGTCAAGATTATTTAGCAAAAATAGAAACGATTTACTACAAAGTAGCAAACGAGTCTGATGACAAATCGTTTATGATCATTATTATATTTTTTTTATCCACTTCACAAAAGAGGGTGACCTGAAAAAAATTTCTGGATTATGTACTTTTTCTGGCATACAAATATTCAAAGGTTTAACAAAAGTCAAAAAATTCGTTTATGATCATTATTATATTTTTTTTATCCACTTCACAAAAGAGGGTGACCTGAAAAAAATTTCTGGATTATGTACTTTTTCTGGCATACAAATATTCAAAGGTTTAACAAAAGTCAAAAAATTCCTGTTAAAAATTCTTTAGAGATTTTTTTTTAGTTTAGCCTTCAAGAAAAACTTTTTTTATCTGAATATTACCATACTGTGAAAGAAAAATTAGCTTACATTTAAAATATGTTTAGATGATGCAAAATTAAAAAAAGTGGTTTAATGAAGTTTTTTAAAAAGCTTTTTTTTATGAAGTTTTTTTTTTTTTTAAAAGCTTTTTTTATAAATTTGTGGTAACTCTTGGAAAAGTCGTTCATATTGTGGCAAAGACGGAATATAAAACATAGTTTTCATTAAAATTGAATTTTTTTTTTTTCGTTTTGCAAAAAGCTCTTAAATGTTCTTTTAGTTAAAAAAATCCTAAAATTAATTTAATTCTTCTAAAAATTTTACATCTATTTACTTGATGTGAAATGACAAAAGCTCTTAATAAAGCTTTATTTTTTTTTAAAAGCTCTCTCTGAATTTTAATCTTTAAGTCGTACTGACTGTTCTTCATACTAATATTGAACAAGATCTTTTATAAAAATAATGAGGCTTTTTATTTTTAAGCTCTATTTGTATAAAAAAGTTTTTTTTATAGAAAAATGTTCCTACAAATTATATTTTTTTTTAATATCGACCTTTTAGCGAGATTAGACAATTCGATTTTCTAATACCCTTTGACCAAGTCCGGGACTATAAAGTTTGGCTTAAAAATGTTGCGTATATTTAACAAAAGTATAAAAATTAAGTGAGAGCTTTAAATTCGGCTGTTAAATCTTTTACGCTCTCCAAAATAATAAAAAAAATTTAAAATAAAAAACAGTTTTATCATCAGTCAAATAAATATTTTATATCTAACCCCATAAAACGGGCGAGTCGAAAACAATTAACTTCTCTTATTGCCTGTGATCCAAGTGAAGTGCTTAGAACTTCTTCCGATATTAAGCAATTTTATTTGATTACTAAATGTATAAAAACCGTTTGCTTGAATGCCTTTGAATAGATCACTGATTAATAATTTAAAATTAAATTTTAAATTAAAAAAAAAAAAATAATTTAAAAAGCTCTATTTTAAGGATTTTTTTGTTATTCCTAAAATATAGTGGCACTGACTGTGCTTTGGACTAAAATCTCATTAAAAATATAAAAGCTTTTTATTAAAAAGCTCTTTTTGTATTAAAAACTTTTTCCACTGAAAAATTATCCTACAAATTATAAAAATATTTTTTTTTTTAAATCAGATTATGAGATACATTAATTTTTCATATGCATTTACGTTCCACAGAAAAGGATTAAAATATTGTAACATTATATGGTATAAAAATATACACCATGAAACCAAAAGAAGTGTAACAAAAAAGGGTTTAAAAACTTAACAAAAGCAAATGTTAATATTACAACATGTTGTCAAATAAATTTTTTAAAATAAGTATGTTTTCCCAAATGAGACTAATTAAAAATTTAAACACACCCACTGCCTTGAGTTGTACGTCAACAGTGTAATCTAGAGTTAAGAGCTTTAACATAATCATGTAATAAATATATGTAGACACGATTTAAAATACATCAAAATGTGTTGTAGTTTCAGTTTTTTTTTTTTTTTTTTTTTTTACAAAAGTCATATTAATATTGTTTAAATGTCAATATTACAACATTTTTGAAAAAAAAACATATAAAGATCATGTTTGAAAAATATGTTCAGATAAACTCTAAAAGAGAGAAAAAAAAATAGATAATAAAAGTCACTGGAAACAAACATATATCATTTTCATTTACA
Organism: Pegoplata infirma; assembly: GCA_963921195.1. Lineage (NCBI taxonomy): Eukaryota > Metazoa > Arthropoda > Insecta > Diptera > Anthomyiidae > Pegoplata > Pegoplata infirma. The sequence continues at coordinate 121,126,932 of OY992540.1, forward strand.
ACTTATACCAAAACAAGTAAAAAAGTTAAATTCGGCCTTGCCGAATGTAGTGATACCCTCCACAATTTAAAAAAGATTATTGCAAAAAACTTTATTTAAAAGGAAATTACTTTTGAAAAAAAAAAAAATTTAAAAAAAAAATTTCCGCGAAAAAAAATTTTGGTAAAAAAAATCCGCGATTTTTTTCTTTTTTTGTCAAAAAATATGTTCGTACTTGTTTAAATACCATTTGGTGTTCAATTATGTTCACATATGTCAACCAGAAGCCGAATTAAAGCATTTTGTATTTTTAGGTTATGTTGAATGTACTGAAATTTTGGAGGTGTGCTTACATTTTCGTTCATAACTTTTGAACCGCTGAACCGATATCGCTGAAATGCAATACCAAACTTCTCGGGAGAACTTCCAATAAATATGTTAAGTTTCAGTCAACTCTGTGCAATATTTTGTCCGCGACAGCATTTTCCACAGACAGACAGACGGACAGACGGACATCGCTAGAATGTCTTAAAATCGATCGGGCATCATGAATATATATTCTTTATGGGGTCCCAGATCAATATTTCGATGAGTTACAAACGGAATGACAAACTTATATATACCCTCTATCACTAAGTGGAGGGTATAAAAACATTAACAAAATAAACTATAACAATGATGACAAACCATGAAAAATTATAACAATATCATTATTTAAGTGAGTGTAAACAGGGTGACTGAAATGTGTTTGCTCAAAAACGAAAGCTTTTTAGTTAAATTAATGAAAAATTAAAATTAGCAGTGGAATTAACCTTTTAAGAGATCCAGCATATATAACTAACGAATTGTGAAAAGCTTTTAACTAAAGTATTTTTTGTTGAACAAAGCTCTCAAAAGCTCACAAATTGCTTACAAGCAACTTGTGAAGCTCAACATGATAGTAAAATGTTAATAATTTGTTTTTGAATTCATTATTTTCAAAAGTTGTGTCATGTAAACTCTTAAGCTGCGTAATTTGTAAGGCTTTAAAAGCTTTCGTATCTTTTTTGTAATTTCTTACTTATTATCTTAGTATGGAAGATAAAAAGGAAAGCAGAAAAGCTTTCAAAGCTTTTGGAAAAAGCTGCCGCAATTTAAATAGTTGTGTAAATACATATTTGTCATACTGTAACCCATATTATGGAGTATATAAACGTTATAATCTGTCATATTGATGGCTTTGTATTAGGGCTTCCAATCGGGATATCCCGATCCCGGAAATCCCGGGATTTTCGGGATTAGGCAAATCCCGAATCTCGGGATTTCTGATTTTCAATCCCGGGATTTTCGGGATCCCGATTTTTTTTTTCAATATTTTTTATTATTTTTAGATTTATTTAAATAATTTGAATAAAATATGAAATTTGTGGAACAACAAAAAAATCGACAAAAGTTCCGTCAGGTACCATGTTTTTGTTATAGAAAAAGGTGGAACGTTTGCGAAATGTAAAGAAATTCTAAAAACTAGGTGTGGTTCCGAACCACTGATTCGACATAAGGGCTTTTATATTTATTCCTTTTACTGTTACAAAAGGAACATTGCCGTAAATGGCTTTTGACACATCTTAACTCCTTAAGTTGTAAACTTTTTTAATTTTAGGTTTTACTAAAACATTTTTTTAAAGGCGTAAGTGGGTTTTGACTCCCACTCAGTCACGCTCACGCAAACAATAATGGAATCTCTCACTTATCATTTATGCTCACGCGTGAGTCATGCAAACTCTACTCTCGCACTCTCGCTAACACATTTTTTACCAAAAACACATTGCTAATTTTTTTTTTTTTTGAAAAAAAAGCAAATAAATAAATTAAAAAAAAAATCAAATAAATTTAAAAAAAAATAAAAAAATTAGCAAAAAATTAATCACTTATGCAAAAATTTTAAAATTCATTTATTTTTTTTTTCAACTCACGCTCACTAAAAGTAGATAACGATGAGCCACGACGAAAGATAAGAAAGATAACCGAATACGGATATTCTTCACAGGAGGAATCCCGACCTTTTTTGAAGTTCACAACATCAACAAAACTTTGCTAATTTTTACGAACGCGTGAATTTGTTAGTGACAAAAAATACTAAAAATTTTTGAAAATCCCGAAAAATCCCGAAAATTTCAAAAAATCCCGTTAATCCCGGGATTCAAAATATCCCGAAAATCCCGGGATCCCGAAATCGGGATCCCGAAAATTTTTCTTCAATCCCGAATCCCGGGATTCAGAAAAACCAATCCCGATTGGAAGCCCTACTTTGTATGCAGAATAAAGTAGAGTACTATGTGAAGTTTTTATATTTTTTGTTTCAGCAATTGTTTATAATGTGATATATGACTTTTTTCCGAATTGGTCGCTGTTGTTTATGTTTATTTCTTATCATTATTTAATATGTGTTAAAGTATTTTTTTTTTTGTTTATATACAAAAATAAATACAATATTATATGACATGGTTGAATTTCTTTTATCATTTTAACACTATATAAAATTAAGAACATCTCTCACCCGGGTTGGGATGATAGTGAAGTGTTTTGAGCAAAACATAATAATAATTTTTCATTAAAATCATGTGAAACTTGTATTATAACTAAAAATTTACGCGAAATCTGTTTTATATTATGAAAGGTTGATTAAGGGTTCTGAAAAGAAATAATGGCGATCCTGTCAGAAAAAAAAAAATTGGCGCCCGATCTTGGAGACAACTTTCCCTTCGCGCTTAATGGTAATAAATTTATTTATAATGATTTTTGATTAAAATTTTGTAATTATTTTTTATTTATCCACGCCCACAAAAGAGGGCGACCCTAATAAAATGACCGTTGTAATTCCTTGGATCAAACTGTAGGACATTGAACATCCTTTGACACACAGATCCACAAACTTAGATTAAAGGGTATAAAAAGCATATAAAAAAAATACTAATGCCGATCCTGCTTTAAGAAAAATGTTTTCAGCTAAATGTTTTAAAAAACAATCTTGTTAATCGAGTTATAAGTATCGGGAAATATATGAACAATAAAAACCCGTCTATATGATATATGCATTTATTTGTTTCATATGTCATTGTTATTACTCTTTAATATCTTCATATATATTTTCCTCTTTTTGTAAAAAGATTATTTTATGGTTGTAGGTTATGGTTGATATCAATGTTTTATGTATTGTATTTTGATAATCATTAGCGTTTTTTTTTTCTCTGTATTGCTGTCATGGTTTTATAAAACAAAGGAAAATGTTTAAATGAAAATTAATCACAAATAAATTCGCAAAAAAAAAGTACAATCAAGCACAAACTTCCGATTCCATAAAGTGGTGACCAATATCAATGAGTTTTAATAAAAACCAAATTTCTCAAAATCTGAAATTTCTTTAATGGGTTTTAATTAAACTTAAAAAAAAGCTTTACAAAATAATACTAAACTTTTAAATTCTTTATAAGTATTTTTTAAATTATATTCATAAAAGCTACTGTAAAGTTTATATAAGATTTTTAAAGCAACAGTTTAGCATTTTATGAAAAGCCTCATATTCTGATACAAATATCAGAATTTAAGATTTTTTTTAACGATACAATTTTCCTATAGAAAAATCTGAAACCATGCGATAAAAAATTTACCGTAGTTTTTAAAAGCCTAACTGTAGCTTTTAAAAGCATTTATTGATGTTCAAATTAAAAAAAAAATATATAATGAATTGTAAAGCTTGGTATTAAAATATATAGCTTTTATAAAAATAGTTTAAAAAAAGCTTATAAAAAAATTTAAGATTGATATTATATAAAGCATTTTTTATATATAGCTTTTTTTATTAATAAAAGCTTTTACTTATCTTTTTTTGAAAAGATTTATAACTTTCTGAAAGAAAATTAATGTAAAAAAAAATTACCAAAAGCTTTACAATTAAGGCTTTTTATTTCTTTTCCTGAATCTGAGATTTTTTGTGCACTAAAAATGTCTCAGAATTTGAGCATTTTTCTATACGAAAAATGTCTCAGAATCTGAGAATTTTTTTATATGCACGAAAAATGTCTCAAAATCAGAGAATTTTTCTATACGAAAAATGTGTTGGAATATGAGAATTTTTCTATACGAAAAATGTCTCAGAATCTAAGAATTTTTCTACACGAAAAATGTCTAAGAATCTGAGAATTTTTCTATACGAAAAATGTCTTGGAATCTGAGAATTTTTCTATGCGAAAAATGTCTAAGAATCTGAGAATTTTTCTATACGAAAAATGTCTCAGAATCTGAGAATTTTTCTATACGAAAAAATGTAATTTTTCATACAGAATCTACGAATATTTTCTATGAAAAATATCTCGCATCTAAGTTATTTCTATGAAAAATGTCTCTTAGAATCTAAAACTTTATGTGTATGAAAAATGTTTTAGAATCTCAGACTATTTCTGTATGAAAATTTTATTTTTCTAATGTCTTTTCTACATAAAAATGACACAGAATCTGAAACTTTTTTTACATAAAAATTGTCATAGAATCTAAGACTTTATCTATGTATATTAGAAATGACTCATCATCTGTGACATTTTCTATATGAAAAATGTCTCTACCCCAGCCGAGAATTGAACCACGGATATTTTCATATTCATACCATAAACACTACAGGCTGGTCGTCACCTTAGACGTCACACCCACCACATTGTTAGGATATGCTAAGTCGACATAGCATGTTCAGCTGGGAATAACATTTGCAAATTCGTTGTTTGTTAACTTAGATTCTGTTAAATTTTGGTATTGATCCTATCAAAAATTATAATTTTAAAATTTTAAAAAACTTCCTTGGGAAATATTCTAAGTCTACTTAGAATGATATGTTTAGATTTTTTTTTGTTTTATGCTAAGTGTTCATTAGACCTGTTTTTGAAATCAATGTTCGTTGGATTGTCCCAGATTTGCTCATTGACATCTAAAAATAATAAATTCAAAGTTTGATGGCAATCGGATAGGGGAAACACTTTCCGAAAATCGGTTGAAAATTGTAAATAGTGATTTTATAGGAAAAAATCCCTTTTTTTAGTTTTTACAAAAAAAAAGTGTTTTAGAGATACTTTTTCAAATAAGTCAAAAAAGAGTTTTTTTTTTTTAAATTATCATTCTAACGAGCAAAAAAACACTAAAATCGGATAAAAATTGACCAAGTTATACGTTCTTCCCCAGACCATTACAACGTAATTTGCTATATGAGAAAAAATATTTTTTTTTATGATTTCCAATTGTTGTGCAAATTATCATTCCAATAGTTCTGAAACTTATGTAGAACAAATTTAAGGTCAATTGGATAATATAATTGGAAAGAAAATTTGTTTATCATGCAAAAAATGTAGGGTCTATGTTCTGGGGAAGTATTTATAACACTGTCATATTTCATCCGATTTTACTGTATTTTGGCTGGTTAGAAAGATAATTGCAAATATAAGATAAATTTCTTTTTGGCTTTTTTGAAAAAGTAAGTTAAAACAAGTAGAAAAGTTAAATTCGACTTGGCCGAATCTATGAATACCCTCCACAATGCCCATTTTAAGTGATAATAAATTTTCTAACGTGAAAAAATAACAGTTTTGATTAGAAATATTTTATTTTGTTTAAAAATTTTTTTTTTTTTGTAATTTTTGAAAAAAAAAAAAAAAGAATTTACTAATTTTTTTTTTTGAGTGTAAAATTTATTTTGAGTGTAAAATTTTTTTCGGGTGTTTTTTTTTTTGTTTTGGTATAAAAATATTTTTGAGTGACAAAAATACGTTGTAAAATATTTTTGTGACTTACCAATGTTTTTAAAACAGGTTTAACGGGTTTTCAACACGTGAATATCAGGTGAAGCTAATCTGAAATTCACGGTTTTGCTAATAACTTTTGAACCACTGAACCGATTTGGCTGAAATTCAATACGAACGAGGCTGGAGGAACGCAAAATATATATGCTAAGCTTCAGCATCCTCAGAATTGCTTTTCGAAAGTTATAGTGCTTTTTATCTCAAAAATTCACGAAAACCCTTGCCGAAATTCAGTCTTTTGCTCTTAACTTTTGAACCACTGGACCGATTTCGCTGGATTGCAATACCAACCTGACCAGGTAAATACCCAACATATATGTCAAACTTCAGGAGCCTCCGTTAAGTCTTTCAAAAGTTAGCGTGTTTTCAACAGACAGACAGACAGACAGACAGACGGACAGACGGACGGACGGACGGACGGACGGACGGACGGACATCGCTAGATCGTCTTAAAATCGATCGAGGATCATGAATATATATACTTTATGGGGTCCTAGACCAATATTTCGAGGTGTTACAAACGGAATGACAAACTTATATATACCCTCTATCACTAGAGTGGAGGGTATAAAAATACCATAATCTTTACATTTCAAATAAACTTAAAGCTTTTTATTTCTTTTTCTGAATCTGAGAATTTTTCTGTACGTAAAATGTCTCAGAATTTTAGAATTTTTCTATACAAAAAATGTCTCAGAATTTGAGAATTTTTCTATAAAAATGTCTCAGAATCTGCACTCAAAATAATAACTCTGCTAAATTACAGAAAAACTCTGCTAATTTAACAGAGTACACCATACTTTTCCAGCTAGCAACAGTTCTTGGTAATATTACTATAAAACTCTGTAAAATGATTTTGACAAAAAAACTGTTAAATTACAGAGTTTTTAGTAAAATATTAGTTAAATAAAGCACCATTCAACAAAGAAAAACTCTGTAAATTTACATATATTTGTAAAATGCATTTGATGCAACCAAAATTTTACAGAAAAAAACTGTAAATTTACAGAGTTTAGTAAAATACATGTTATTTTGTAAAATTTTTATAAGATTTTTGAAAAGATTTTTTTTGGTACTTTTTTAACATTTTCTCAAAAAAAAAAAAAATACAGATAAATTTTGGTGTTTTTACAGAAAACTCTGTTTTTAACTATGAAATGAAGATTACATAGAAATAAGTAAAAATATATATAAAACTTAGTTTTTTGGTTATAAAAAATACAGAGTATTTCGCTTAAATCTGCATTTTAGTAGAAAACTCTGTTAATTATCTGTAAAATTCAGATTACAAAGTTAAAAGTAATTAAACAGATGAAACTTTGTTTTTTTGTCACAACAAAAAAAAACGAATTTTCTTTAAATCTGTATTTTGACAGAAAACTCTGTCAAATATCTGTTGAATTGTAATGTCAGTTTTTCAGAGTATTTTACAGAGTTATTATTTTGAGTGTGAGAATTTTTCTATACGAAAAATGTCTCAGAAACTTAGAATTTTTCAAACCGAAAAATGTCTAAGAATCTGAGAATTTTTCAATATGAAAAATGTCTCAGAAACTGAAAATTTTTCTATTCTAAAAATGTTTCAGAATCTGGGAAAATTTTCTATACGCAAAATGTCTAAGAACCGAAGATTTTTTTTGATATGAAAAATATTTCAGAATCTGAGACGTTTTCTATGTCACTGGTGTTTCAAAATCTGAGACATTTTCTATATGAACAAAACTTTATTTAAAAGGAAATTACTTGTGATAAAAAAAATTAGAAAAAAAATATTTTTTTTAAAAAAAAAATCCGCGATTTTTTTCTTTTTTTTTTTCAAAAAATAGTTTCGTACTTGATAAAATACCATTCGGTATTTAATTATGTTCACATATGTAAACCAGCAGCCGAATAAAAGCATTTTGTTTTTTAAGGTTATGTTGAATGTACCAAAATATTTAAGGTGTTCTTACATTTTCGTTCATAACTTTTGAACCGCTATACCGATATCGGTATGTTAAGTTTTAGTCATCTCCGTATAATATTTTGGCAGTGATCAACATTTCCACAGACAGCGAGACAGTCTGACTGACGGACACCGCTAGAATCTCTTAAAATCGATCACTGATCAATTACACCGTCCAACAAAAATTAAAAAAGTCGTTAAACACGAACTGGATAATATACTTTTGAAACTAGAGAATAAATGTAGTAAAACTGCATTTACAGTTTTTCTTTTCGTGATCCTGTTTCCTTTTGAATGGACTTCAAAGTTTTAGAGAATTAAATTGTATAAAATATTTTTTTTATTTGTACTTGTCCTAGGATGCCACTAGTGATAGCAAATGAAAGAGGAGGATCTCCCATAATTTTCCTATTTTATTATTTTTACATATCAAAAAAAAGGACGTAAGTAACGTCCTTTCAAAAATTTATCCTTCAATATCATTCAACATTTTCAACAAAATATTTTTAAAAAGTTTTCAAATGACTTTATTCACATCCTGTTATCCTGATTTGACAACATAAAAAAATGGGGAGATCCTCCTCTTTCATTTGCCATCACCAGTGTCATCCTAGGACAAGTACAAATATTTCAAAAATATTTTACAATATGTATCTTCTGAAACTGTGAAGTCCTTTTAAAAGGAAACAGGATCACGAAATAAATAAGTAAGAAAATTAAAGTCGGTCAAGACCGACCATATAATACGCTACACCAGAGTTTCCCGGAAAATGGGTCCCAAATTCAAACACGGACTGATTAGATCTATATTTTGTCAAATCTTAAATAAGTGTAAAAAACACTCACATATCAAATTTGACTGAAATATGCTTCTATTTGTTGACAATAAACCGCTTTAACTGAATATCGGGCGAAATTTTCACATGGGGCCTAAGTCCAAAAATGGTCCGATGATAATCAGATTTGATAAGGTTATTAAACACAAACAGAATTTTAATTAAATATTTTCTATTTTCATGAAATTTGAGAGATTTATGTGAAAATCGGGAAGGTGGTTTGTATGGGGGCTATAAGAAGAACTGGTCCGATTTCTTTGAAATTCAGAATGGTGATTTGTGTAGATGAAACATGATTACCTGCCAAATTTCGAAAAGATAACTATTATAGTGCGGTTATTAGAGTCATTTGAGCCAAAACTAAAGAGATCCTTTGTATGGGTGCTAGGTCTAAATATGGACCGATTTTTTCCAATTTCAATAGGCTCCGTCCTTGGGCCAAAAGAGGCTTAAGTTTTTAATTTCAAGTCAACTGATCAAAAATTGCGACCTGTATCGTGTTTACACCCTTTACATGGACAGACAGACGGACGGACAGGCGGACGGACATCACTAAATCGACTCAAAAAGTGATTCTGAGTCGATCGGTATACTTAAAAGTGGGTCTAGGACCAATATTTCGGGTAGTTACAAATATCAGCACAAACTCATTATACCCTGTACCACAATGTGGTGTAGGGTATAAAAACTGTAAATGCAGTTTTACTCTATTTGATCTCTACTTTCAGATGTATATCATATGGTTCATGTTTAATATTGGCTGTCGGACGGTGTTATATATTTACTTTATAGGGTTCCAGACCGATATTTCGATGAGTTACAAACGGAATGACAAATTTATAAATATCACTAAGATGAAATGCTTCAGAATCTGAAATGAAATGTCTCAGAATCTGACACTTTTTCTCTATGAAAAATGTCTCCAACCAGAGACTTTTTCTGTATGAAAAATGTCTCAGAATCTGAGACTTTATGTGTATGAAAAATATCTCAGAGTTTTTTCTACATGAAAATTTTCTTTTTCTGTATAAAAAATGTCTTAGAATCTGAGACTTTATCTATATAAAAAATGACTCAGCATCTGAGACTTTTTCTATATGAAAAATGTCTCTACTCAAGGCGAGAATCGAACCACGGATATTTTCATGTTCATACCATTAGCAATACAGGTTGGTCGTCACCTTGGACGTCACACCATTTCAAAACATGCTAAGTCGACATAACATATTTTTCTGGGAATAGGATTTCTAAATTCGTCGTTTGTTTACTTAGATTTTGTAAAATTTTGGTATTGATCGGACTATCCTATCAAAAGTTTTAAGCACAAATGTACTATGTATAATTTAAAAATTAAAAAAAAACTTCCTTTGTAAATGTTTTGAGTCTACTTAGAGTTCTACTTAAGTGTTCATTCTATTTTTGTTTTATGCTAATTGTAAGTGTCCTTTCTTAGTAGTATAAAAGAGTTTCAATATTAATTTTTTCCCAAACTAAAACATGCTATCTGAACTGAGAATATTAATGCAAGTTTCTTTAATCTACTACAAATTTGTAAATTTTAAATAAATTATATTACAATTGTGATTCAAACACAGACAGTCTCTAGGTTCTATCTCATACCGTTCCCGACATATGTATCTCCAATAAACTTTGAATGAGATTATCTCAAACTAGCTTTTTTGACTTACCATATTTTGGAGTATATTAATCGAGCCTTCGAAATACTCGTTTTGTGTTCTATATATATATTTGATCTGACATTATAAAAACAAATGATGAAATTTGCCTTTTTTTGTCAATCAATTCTGACAATTTTAATTTTATGGATTTCCTTCAAATATAAATTAATTTAAAAATCCTTTTTATTGATTACAATGTTGTAATAACTATCATAAGCAAATTGTTTTTTTTTCTTAATTCCTAAGGGAATTAGAATGAATATGTCACAATATAAACCCTGACACCATGACCCAGTAATATTCTGTTGTTTACAAACAAATAGAAACGACATATTTCAAATATTATACTATATAATCTATAGAATAAACCACACCTGTCTTAAGTGACCGCCCCCCTTATTGAATTCCCAAAAGCTTTTAAGGCCAAAACACACGTAGTCAATGATATTTTGTACAATATTACAGGCATTAGAAAAAAAACACACAAAGAATTTTGAAAAAAAAAATTAAATGTTTTCATTTTAACAAAATATAAAAAAAAATGTGCTTTAAAGCGTAACGTTGATGATACCCATAGTGCGTAAACGACTCATTCTAAGTACTCTCCAAACAAACTAAACCAACAGATAATTCAAGGTTGTGTTTTTTCTTTTAAACAAATTAATTTAGTACTTACATGTTTGTATTTAATTTTTTTAAAGATAATTTTAAAGAAAATACCACTAAAATTGTTAAACTTACCTAAAAAGAGAAAAAAGAACAAATAAAACAAAATTAATAAAAATTTAAGAAATAAATATAAAATTTAATTTAAAATGCTGTAAACATTTGTTTATAGAAAAATATATTCCTTTTATTATAAAATAATTTTAAATTAGTTTAAATAATGTAAAAAAAATTTCAATTTCATTTCAAAGCCAACAAAAAAATGGCGCCTTCTAAATTAGATTTTTTATATATCTTTTATACCCTCCACTATAGTGATAGAGGGTATATATAAGTTTGTCATTCCGTTTGTAACACCTCGAAATATTGGTCTAGGACCCCATAAAGTATATATATTCATGATCCTCGATCGATTTTAAGACGATCTAGCGATGTCCATCCGTCCGTCCGTCCGTCCGTCCGTCCGTCCGTCTGTCCGTCTGTCTGTCTGTCTGTTGAAAACACGCTAACTTTTGAAAGACTTTACGGAGGCTCCTGAAGTTTGGCATATATGTTGGGCATTTACCTGGTCAGGTTGGTATTGCAATCCAGCGAAATCGGTCCAGTGGTTCAAAAGTTATGAGCAAAAGACTGAATTTAGGCAATGGTTTTTCGTGAATTTATGCGATAAGAAGCACTATAACTTTCGAAAATCAATTCTGAGGATGAAGCTTGGTATATATATTTTTCGTTCCTCCAGCCTAGTTCGTGTTGAATTTCACCCAAATCGGTCCAGTGGTTCAAAAGTTATTAGCAAAACCGTGAATATCAGATTAGCTTCACCTTAAATTCACGTGGTGAAAACCCGTTAAACCTGTTTTAAAACCATTGGTATGTATGTCACAAAAATATTTTAAAACGTATTTTTGTCACTCAAAAACATTTTTATACCAAAACAAAAAAAATACACTCGAAAAAAATTTTACACTCAAAAAAAATTTTACACTCAAAAAAAAAAATTAGTAATTTTTTTTAATGTAAAATTCGAAAAAATTTTACACTCAAAAAAAAATTAGTAAATTTTTTTTTTGAATGTAAAATTCGAAAAAATTTTACACTCAAAAAAAATTTTACACTCAAAACAAAAATTAGTATTTTTTTTTTTTTTCAAAAATTACTAAAAAAAAATTTTTTTACACAAAATAAAATATTTCTAATCATAACTGTTATTTTTTCACGTTATAAAATTTACTATCACTTAAAATGGGCATTGTGGAGGGTATTCATAGATTCGGCCAAGTCGAATTTAACTTTTCTACTTGTTTTAAATTAAATCATTTTTCAAAATCCCCTGCATATTTTAAAATGCAAATTTTTATTGTGTGTTTCATTTCTAGAAAACAAGAAAATAAAAGACACTCAAAATTATGTTATAATTTTCATCATCATCATCATTTTTAAATAATATTTTATATTTTTTTCTTAAATAATACAATTTTTTTTTGTGTGGGCGTGTCTCAAAATCTTGTAAAATGCATTTTTGTTAGCTGTCATCTATTTCATATTAATTTTTGTTAAACAAAAAAAAAAAAAAAAAACGTTAATAAGATTAATTTGTTGTTATTGTTTAGATATTTCATATAAATATTTCATAGTTAATGCGATTACAAATTTCATTTATACATTTTTAGTAATTTTTTTTTTTTTTGAGTGTGTGTCATCGTATAAATTTTGTTAAACTTAAATATGTAAGGCAAAAAAAATATCGAATAAAGAAGCAGACGCATATTTAAGAAAAAATATTTCTTATTTTTTAAGGCGTTTACACTGACTACTCAAGATTTACAAGAATACGCCTAACATGTTAACATAACAACGGATTGTACCATGTTAAAAAAGCTTTTTTCCCAAAATGAAAGTTGAAACAAACACAAAAATAAACAAGTAAAAAAGTTAAATTCGACCTTGTCGAATGTATTGATACCCTCCACAATGTAAAAAAAGTTTGTTTGCAAAAAAAAAAAAAAAAAAAAAAAAAAAAAAAAAATAAAAAAAAAATCCCCGAAAAAAAATTTTTTGTGAAAAAAAAAATTTGTCGAAAATTTTGTTTTTGTATAAAAATATGTGTGTACTTGCTAAAATACTATTTGGTGATCAATTCTGTTCACATGTGCCAACCAGCCGCCGAATTAAAGCATTTTTTATTTTTAGGTTATGTTGAATGTTCCAACATTTTCGAGGTGTCCTTACATTTTCTTTTATAACTTTTGAACCGCTGAATCGATTTCGCTCAAATGCAATACCAAATTACTTAGGGCAACAACAAGTAAATATAGTAAGTCTGAGTCATATCTGTTCAATACTTTGGCCATGATCACTATTTCCACAGACGGACAGACGGACATCGCTAGAATGTCTTAAAATCGCTAGAATGTCTAAAAAATAAAAACAACAAGTAAGAGTGTAAAATTCAGCTGTTTTTAGAACAAAAATGCCTGCGAATTTTGTACTTTTACCCAACACATGTTTTAAGCGCCTCAAATATGCACTAAAAATCTTGAATTATGCACTTAAAATTAAAAAAAAAACAGTGCATTTTTACATTTTTGAAAAAAATTTAAAAAAATATTTTTTTTTTTAATAATTTCATACTTTTTTAGAAAATAAATAATTTCGGTCAGACAAGTATTTGACATTGAAAAAAAAAGTGAGGCTTGCCCAACAAGAAAATTATTGATGTTGATAAAAAAAATTATGAAAAATGGAAAAAAATAATCTTAAACTTAAATTTTACACAAAATATAACCTAAAAATATGCATTTATAACAGAATACGAGCAAAATATGCAAAAATATGCATTTTTATAATAATATGCAATTTCATAAAAATATGCAAATATATGCACTAACGAATCGATGCTATTTTGAAGCAAATTCTTCGATTTCCAAAGATATTTGGTTTATACTATTCTAAGACTAACTTAAAAAAACATGCATTTGCGTGAAAGACCTCTCCTTGGTCATGAATATGTTTTTCTGGAGTTAAGTGCTCCAAAAAAAAGAAGTTGTTAAATATTGGCCGTAACTCCCCCTAGAAATATGCATTTGGGTGTAAAAATATGTTTTGCAAAATTATAGGGTAATCGGATGTAGGTAAGGCATGCCGCAACGCCCCTAAAATTTGAAAAACGGATTACAAGGGGAAAATATGATTTATTTTTCATTTTCTCAATTTATTTGATATTTTGAGTTAAAGTTTGAATTCAAATGGTCACTGAATTTTAATTCAGAGTTCATTATTCTATCAAATAAGGTATTAAAAATTAAAATCGGTTGAAAATTAGCCGAGTTATTATACCCTCCACTCTAGTGATAGAGGGTATATATAAGTTTGTCATTCCGTTTGCAACACCTCGAAATATTAGTCAAGGACCCCATAAAGTATATATATTCATGATCCTCGATCGATTTTAAGACGATGTCCGTCCGTCCGTCTGTCCGTCTCTCTGTCTGTTGAAAACATGCTAACTTTTGAAAGACTTTACGGAGGCTCCTGAAGTTTGGCATATATGTTGGGCATTTACCTGGTCAGGTTGGTATTGCAATTAGGGTGTTCAATTAATCGGGTTTTTTTATTGTTCGATTAAACGATTAATCGAAATTTGCCATTTTTAAATTATTCGATTAAACGAATAATATTTTAAAATTGTTCGATTAATCGAATAATTACAAATTCAGAAATTTTCGAAATTACAAAATTTTTTTTCGACAATTTTAGAAAAAATTGGTACTTGAGTAAATAAACAATATTGATTCCAATATTAAAACAAAGCGAAATTTAAGTTTTTTGCTAATTTGTTTGAGAAAAATAATTTTGGAGATTTGAAAAATGTGTAGAATTCAAAAACAATGTTTTTGCCAAATTTATATGTATTACCGATATGTATCACAAAAAAAAATTATTTGACATTTGGGAAAATCTTAAACAAAAACTCGGAACTTTGACCGATTTTAGCGCGGTCATATAGTTAACTGATTTGGCCCAAAATTTGGCAGCGAAAATCCGAAAAGGTTTATAGTAAGGACCACTCAAGTTAACATGAATGCTTCTTTTTTTAATTCCAACGACCACATACATTTAGTTTGTTTATTGGATTAAAAACTTTTAAAAATTATACATATTTCCAGAAAAACTATATATTATTATTATTCGATTAATCGACATAAATTCTTCGAATAATCCTTTAATCGAAATTAGCAATTTTAAATTAATCGAACAATTATTCGTCTAAAATTATTCGATTAATCGAACAAGAATTAATCGACTGAACACCCTAATTGCAATCCAGCGAAATCGGTATAGTGGTTCAAAAGTTATGAGCAAAAGACTGAATTTCGTGAATTTACGAGATAAAAAACTCTATAACTTTCGAAATGCGATTCTGAGGCTGCTGAAGCTGGGCATTTATATTTGTCGTTCCTCTAGCCTAGTTCGTATTGAATTTCAGCCAAATTGGTCCAGTGGTTCAAAAGTTATTAGCAAAACCGTGGATTTCAGATTAGCTTCACCTTAAATTCACGTGTTGAAAACCCGTTAAACCTGTTTTAAAAACATTGGTAAGTCACAAAAATATTTTGCAACGTATTTTTGTCACTCAAAAATATTTTTATACCAAAACAAAAAAAAAAAAAGTAAACTCGAAAAAAATTTTACACTCAAAAAAAATTTTACACTCAAAAAAAAATTAGTAAATTATTTTTTATTTTTTTTTCAAAAATTGCAAAAAAAAGTTTTTTTTATACAAAATAAAATATTTCTAATCAAAAATTTTATTTTTTTCACGTTAGAAAATTTACTATCACTTAAAAAGGGCATTGTGGTGGGTATTCATAGATTCGGCCAAGTCGAATTTAACTTTCCTACTTGTTACAACTTTCTCCGGCAACTAACGTGTGGCAGACCACTTGATCAACGAATTCGAGCCCCATTTTTGAAATTTATTGAAATTATCTACTGTAAGAACATTTTTTATTCTTCAAGCTTCAATGTACTAAGATGATGAGGTTTTATCATATTGTTCTTTGCTAACTTGTTTTAATATGATGCTAAAAAGGTCTGAATTTTTAAGCACTGTTTTGAAATCTCCAATTTCAAAATTTTTTTTTTGTTAAAGAAATTTAAAAAAGTCAACTATTGGACTTTAAGGTTTTGTTAAGCACATATAAGGGAATAACCCCTCCAAAAATTGTAGGCATTCTTTGTTCAATTTGGCTGTCCAGCCATTTGATTTCGGCGGATTTGGGGAAAACAGGGATTTTTGTCACTTTTTAGCTTTTAGGATTTTTTTTTTATTTTTTTTTTTAACAAAATTCATATGTTTTGGCCCGGATTATTATAACACAAGGTCCCAGCAAAAACTTGCATTACCAAGTAATGAAATGTGTAATGGGAAATTCAAAAGTTATAACTACTTCTGATTCGAATTACCTTTCCCATTACATTTACAAGCAAATGTGCCAATTGTAATGATTATCAAACCAATATTAATAACGAATTACATATATACTTATAGGTAATGAAAAAATTATTTTAAAAAAAAATTTTAAAAAATAAAAAAATATTCAATTTTATTTTGTTTTTATTCAAAATAATGTACAGTGAGTCAAAAAGTGAAAATCTAGTTCTGAAATTTTTTTATTTTATTATAATGACTTATGTTAGTCATTATTAATAAGTCCTTATTTTACATTTCAAAATAATGCTAAAGGTAATTTTCTGTCATTACTAAGTAATTAGAATGGTAATGATGTGTCATTACCAAGTTTTTGCTGGGGTAGAGCACTTAAATACTTTAATTAGGGAAAAATTGAGGTATTAAAAATTACCCCTGTTAAAGGTCAAAGGTCAAATTTTAGAAGATTTTAAATTTTTAAACATTTACATGTATTTCTGACAAGGGAAGTCTCCCTAGTGTCACCCGCGGATCTTTATGGAATTGGTTTTATTTTGTAGATCAGAAAAAATAAAGGGACACGTATTTTTTTAGCGGCCCAAATTCATATTTAGGGGGTAAAAAGAAGGGGGAAAGACAAGGCCATTTTTCAGTTTTTTTCGTTTATCACCTATATTATGCAAAGAAACCTAGTCATGTTACATACCAAATAAAAGGTCTTTGGAAAAACTATCTACGTCCGTGACCGATATTTCAATAAGTTTCAATCGGCATGACAAACTTAAATAAACCCTTTTCCGATCACAAACATCTCGAAAATAGAAAGTGATAGACAAATTTCAAAGGTATATAATCAGGAGACTAAATTTTATATAATTTCAGATATCACAATTTTTTGGTATAAAAGTGTCATTTATTTAAGCATTGGCAGGCAGTCTAAACGTGCTACTTAGTCTTGATAGAGACGAGTAATTGGCAATGCGTGCAGCATTTCTAAAAAAAAAACGCCAATTTGTTAAAAGAATTAATTGATTTAAAATACATTGTTGCAACAATATGTTAATAACAATATTTTGAAGTGTATGTATAATACACCGTCCGACAAAAATGAAAAAACCTCATTGAACACGAAGTGGATAATATACGTGTGAAACTAGAGACTAAATGTAGTAAAACTGCATTTACAGTTTTTCATTTTCTGATCCTGTTTCCTTTTAAAGGAACTTCAAAGTTTTAAAGGATACTTTTTGTAAAATATTTTTGAAATATTTGTACTTGTCCTAGGATGCCACTTTTGACAGCAAATGATCGAGGAGGATCTTTCCTAATTTTCCTATGTTATTTTTTTACATATCAGGAAAAAGAAGGTAAGTTACGTCCATTCAAAAATGTGTCCTTCAATATCATATAAAATTTTCCACAAAATATTTTGGTAAAGTTTTCAAATGACTTTATTCACATCCTTTTATCCTGATATGGCAAAATATAAAAATGGAAAAATTAGGAGAGATTCTCCTCTATCATCTGCCGTCACCAGTGTCATCCTAGGACAATTACAAATATTTCAAAATGTATCCTTTAAAACTTTGAAGTCCTTTTAAAAGAAATCAGGATCACAAAATGACTAACTGTTTATGCAGTTTTACTCCATTTGATCTCTACTTTCAGACGTATATCATCCGGTTCATGTTTATATCAAATTTTACCGTTATCAAATTTTTACCGATGCAAAGTGCAAAAGTATACATATTATTGATCAGCAGGAACAGGACCTTCGTGCGCTAAAAATCTATGTTTTAGGCTACTAAAATATATACTAAAAATCCTAAAATATGCAATAAAAAAGATGAAAATTAATATAAAAATAGCTCATTTTTACTTTTATGAAGAAAATTCTCAAAACATTCCAAATTTTAAGTTTTTTTTTTAAATATTTTTTTAGTTTGTTATCTTAAATACGAAAAATATAATTTCGGTCAGTCAAAAATTTCGATTTCAAAGTTGACATTGAAATATAATATTGAGTCCAGTTGGGCAGCAATTTTAAGATAGTTCAAAAAAAGTTCGCAAAAATTTAAAAAATATGCTAAAACTAAAATGTTGTGCAAAATATGACTTAAAAATATGCATTTATAGCAAAATATGAATTTGCGGTAATATATGCACTAACGAATCGATGGCAGTTGCAGGTAAATTCTTTGATTCGCAAAGATATTTGGTTTAGGCTTTTCTAAGACTAACAGGAAAAAAACATGCATTTGCATGAAAGTCCTCTCCTTGTTGATCAGTGTTTGGTATGGTCAAAAGTTATGAACGCAAATGTAAGGAGACCTTGCAAATTTTAATACATTCAACATAACCTAAGAGTACAAAATGCTTAAATTCGGCTGCCGGTTGACATTTATAAACAGAATTGGACATAGAATAGTATTACAAGTACAAACATATTAAAAAAAAAACGCGGAGTTTTTTTCTCCAAAAATTTGTTTGCACTTCTGTTTCTGCAAGGGTAGCGGTGTTTTCTTTTTAATGGCAATATAGTTCTCCTTTAGAGCTCACTTTTAGGTGGCAACACTTTAAAAGCTTTCCAAGACCGTTTCTTCAACTTTAATAAACTTTTAATTTAAACTTAATTTTCAAACAATAAACATAAACATTCTTTCATCTAAAAATAAATTCTTAAAATATCTTTATTATTGCACAAATTCCTTACAGTCTATAAATTAAAGTTCCGTTTCCCTTACGTATTGATTTCATTAGTTATTTCTTGTAATCTAAAACGTCTAATTTGAAAATCTGCTTTTCTTACTCCTTCTTAAACTTTTAAACTTTTTACAAAAAAAAAAATGCAAATACCAAGAACATGAACATGAACCTGAAGAATCTCAATACCATGTTTTTGATGAAGGCGAACAAAAAAAAAATGTCGAGTTGACAAAAACAGGAAGGAAGTTGAAAAAGGTGCCTGAGGCAAATACAATTATATTACTTTTTGGCTTTGAAAAACAACGACGACGATGAACCTCATTATGCCACATTGTAATATGGAGGAGACGTTTGACATACCAACAACAACCATCGCAACACCATCGAACACCCAACCAGTGTTGCCATAAGTTGAAACTGAGAGGGTGCTAGATCTCAAAGAAATGGGTGCTAGATTGTTCTACAGCTATAAAATCGGGTGCTAGATTTTTTTTACAGTTCGTGTACACTACGGTACCCCTGATTTTGAAAATTTTAGATTTTCACTGCTACTTTACCCTGAATTTGTTAAACGACCTGAAATAAGAACCTGGTTAATCGTTTAAAGTTTCCAATTTCGGCCAAAAATTCATTAAATTTAAAAAAAATTATTTAAAATTTTTTTGAATCTACACACGTAAAATACAGTGAGCGTCAAAAGAAAGTGTACAGGTCTAAAATAGATGTAATTCCTTAACGAAAAAGTTGACAATAAAACCCCTTATTATTATCAATCGACTATCATTTAAAAACATGCTATAAAGGAAATTTTCCAAGCATTAATTTAAGCTTGATAGCGTCCAGATTGAGCAAATATTAAATAAGATACGAGGGTCGAGGTAAAAAATTAAATTATCTGTAGACATTTTTTAGAAAAATTTTATTAAATATTTCTAAGTTGATTTTTTTCAAGTTCAAACATTAAACTATTTAAAAAATAGTACAATGTTTTAAATTCAGTTATCAACTCATTTTTCCAATAACCCAAACAAAAACCAAATTTTTTTTAATGCAGTAAAAAATATGCATTTTTTTACCTTTAATTCTTTTGACCACCAATTTTTTGTAAACAAAGAAAATTTTTAATTATTTTCATATCTCTTTACTATACACTTAGATGTACTTAAATTAGTAAACAATGAAATCTTTTCTTTGTTTACAAAAAATTGGTGGTCAAAAGAGTTGGAGGTCAAAAAAATTAATATTTTTTTACTGCATTTAAAAAATTTTGTTTGGGTCGTTAGAAAAATGAGTTAATAACTGAATTTAAACTATTGTACTGTTTTTTAAATTTTTAATGTTTGAACTTGAAACACATAAAATTAGAAATATTTTTTATAAATTTTTTAAAAAACGTCTACAAAAATTTTTAATTTTCAGCGCGACCCCTGTAATATTTGCTCAATCTGGACTCTCTTAAGTTTAAATTAAAGCTTGGAACATTTCCTTTATAGCGTGTTTTTAAATGATAGTCGATTGATAATAATAAGGGGTTTTATTGTCATCTTTGTCGTTAACGAATTACATCAATTTAAGAACTGTACACTTTCTTTTGACGCTCACAGTATATAATACTTTTTTGATATCGGTAATCTATATATTTATATAATTTAATTTTTTTAAAAGAAAAAAAATTCTCAATATCTGAAACAATTGATATAAAAATCTTATATTTTTAAACAATTTTTTAAAGAAAAAATTCAAAATCTAAGAAGTTTTTTTTATAAAAAATTTCTGCAATTTTGAGACACCTTTCTATAGAAAACGTCATAGATTTTGAGAAATGTTTTCTGTGGCAAAAGTCGCAGAGAAAAAGTAGAAAAAGTCTCAGATTCTGAGACTTTTTTTTCTTATAACAAAAGTCTCAGACTCTGAGACATTCTGAGTCTGAATGTTTTTCTATGAAAAATATATCTCAGAATCTAAAATAAATGTCTTAGAATCTGAAACTTTTCCATAGAAAAAAGTCCCCAGATTCTGAGATTTTTACATGGAAAAAAATGTCTCAGAATCTTTTTCTATAGAAGATCTCTGAGAATCTGAAAGTTTTTGTTAAGAAAAATGTCTCAAAATTTCAAACTTTTATTAAAAATGTCTTTGATTTTCAATAGAAAAAAGGCATCAGTTTTTGGAGCATTTTTCTCTTAAAGGAAAAAAAATCAGACCTTAAGATTTTGAGACATTTGTCTTGCGTTGTCAGATTATTTTTTCTTATATTTTTTTATAATTTTTCGTAGGTTCAACAGATAAATTCAGTTGCTTGTTCGTGAAATTTGATATAAATACCAATTGATTCAAACGAAAGTTAGATCGGAATAAAATTATTAGTTATCACAACTGATAAAAGTATTAGTTGGCTGGTCTACCCGAGTAAAAAAGTTTTTTATATAATTTTATATAATTATATAAAATTTGATAAAATTATATATAATTATATAATATTATATAAAGAAGTTTTTGTTTTCAAAAAATTTGATAAAATTATATATAATTTGATAAAATTATATGAAATTATATCCGAATTTTTTTATATAAAATTTTATCAAATCTTATATAATTTTATAAAATTTTATCAAATTATATATAATTTGATATAATTTTATAAAATTTTATATAAAACAAATTTTGATATAATTATATATAATTTGATAAAATTATATATAATTTTATCTAATTTTATAAAATTTTATCAAAGTATATATAATTAGATATAATTTTATAAAATTTTATATAAAAAAAATTCGGATATAATTATATATAATTTTATCAAATTATATATAATTTTATCAAATATATATAATTATATATAATTTTATCAAATTATATATAATTATATATAAACTTTTTTACTCGGGTACACAAACTTTATTGGTTCTTAATTTGGTTTTCTGTGTGTATATAAGAAAATATTGTATTGAAAAAACAAAATATTTAAACAAGGTGGTGAAAAATTAAAAAATTCTGAATTGGGTGCTAGATTATTCAAAAATTCTGAAGTGGGTGCTAGATTATTGTCTAGCACCCAGTTCTAAAATTTGGGTGCTAGATCACTAACGCGGGTGCTGGATCTAGCACCCAAAGTGCTGACATGGCAAGCCTGCACCCAACATAATAAAGCGGTATAATCAAGCAAAAAAAAAAAAAAAATATTATAATCTTACAAGAATCTATTAGAAACAACATAAATATTTTGTTTGGCACGATATGATGGAACGTGTGCTTGGCTGTTTGCTAAATTACAATTTTATTGATAAAAAAAAAATTTTTCTTATAGCAGCAAAAATAGAAAATTAATTATGATTTTGTTACACCGTTTATTAGGTAAATACACACAAAAAAAAAAAAACATTGTCAAATTACTAGAAAAAGTCTTGTAATGAGCAAATCAATGGGAAATTTAACTGACGGATCACCGATTTTGTTTTTTTGCTCGGAAAACGTAAGTCGTACGAAAAAACGTATAAAAACAAAATTGTTAATCAAATTATGAAGATTTAAAATTTAGAAAAAAACAAAAAAAAATTTTAAAAAATTTCAACAAAAAAATTTAAAACCCAAATTTGTATGTCCTTTTTTTCTGGGAAGGACGCCATGGATTTCCAAAAACAAAATTTTGTATTAAAGCTTAGAATATCCTTTTAACGCTATTAAAATTTCAGAGAGGTGTTTTTTTGTATTGTTGAGCAATCAATTTTCAAAGTTTATTAAATAGCCAAATATTTTATTTTTTTCAAAATTTTGGCAAAAAATCAAATAGTTGGCTTAGACAGTTTTTTGTGTTTTTTTTTATTTGGAAACCGTAAGTTGTACGAAAAAACTTTGTGTGATTTTATTGTTGATAAAATTATGCAGATTTAAAATTTAAAAAAAAAATAAATTTAAAAAAAATCAACAAAAATTTTTAAAGCAATGCCCTTTTCTCCTGTCAAGGGCACCATGGACTTCCAAAACCAAAATTTTTTATTAAAGTTTAGAATGTCCTTTTAACGCAGTTAAAATTTCAGGGAGGTGTTTTTTCCTGTTTTCAAGCAATAAATTTTCAAAGATAATTAAAGCTAAATTTTTGATTTTTTGACAAAATTTAAAAAAAAAAAATAAAATATTTGGTTATTTAACAAACTTTGAAAATTTATTGCACAACAATACGAAAAAACACCTCTCTGAAATTTTATTAGCGTCAAAAGGACATTCTAAACTTTAATACAAAATTTTGTTTTTGGAAATCCATGGTGTCCTTCCTACGAAAAAAGGACATTCAAATATAGTTTTTAACATTTTTGGTTGAAATGTTTTAAAAAAATATTTTTGTTTCTAAATTTTAAATCTTCATAATTTTGTAAACATTATTGTTTTTATAAGTTTTTTTGTACGACTTACGGTTTCCGAGCAAACAAATGTTAAAAAAGTGTCTAAAAGTCAATATTGTCAAAAACGCTTTTTTAAACGCCCATATATTCCAAAGTATTGATCCAAAAAAAATAAAGAAAAACATGGATTTTAATCATTTAGGAAGGTCTATCAAATAACCAAAAATAAACAAAATCGGTGATCCGTCAGTTAAATTTCCCATGTATTTGCTCTAATGCCATTTTACCAATATTTGACAAATTTCCTTTTTTTTAACAAAAAAATTTCGATCGAAGTTAACATTTTTTTTTTTGTAATTTTGCATTTTTTTGTAATTTTACAAATTTCTAACTTTTTTTTACAAAAAAAATCTATTAAATTCAAGAAAATTCCTTGCAATTTTTTATTGCCCAAAAAAAAACTGTAAATTTAACATTTTATTGGTAAAAATCTTGTAAAATTACAAAATTATTGGTAAAAAGCTTGTAAAATTACTAGGAATTTTCGTAAAATAGGAGGTAGCAAAAAATCTAGTAAGGTTACCAAACCTCCTAGTTAATTTTATCGTTTGAAAAAATTTGTAAATTTACAATTTTATTGGTAAAAACCCTGTAAAATTACAAAATTATTGGTAAAAAGCTGGTAAAATTACTAGGAAAAAACAAGTAGCAAAAAACAAGTAACAAACTTTTCTTGTTATTTTCCAAAGTTTTTTTTTAGTGTATATTTTCAACCATGTGCATAACTTGCATAAAAATTTAGCGGTTTAGATGATGCCGCAAAATGTACTAAGCCCACTTCACTGTGCATTTTTTCGAAACACGTGTTACTTTGACAATATCATCGCAATGATTAGTAAAGAAATGTGACCTCGAGCTAGAGTAATCTTTTTCAATAGAATTTATAGGTCGAATAATAATTTTTTTTAAAAATTAATACAAAATTGTGGAGGATATTAGAAGACTAGATACAGCCAAATAAAGCCTAAAACATGTTTTCAAATGGATTTTCTAGCAATAATCATATTTTAAATTGTGGAGAGTTTCCATAAATTCAGCCAGGCCACATGTAACTTTTTTTCTTAACAAAATTTGTAAATGGTGTTAAATCTAATCATCAGCCAACCAGCAAAGGAAGTTAAGTCACAATATTTTTTTTGAGATGGTTTTGAAAGAGAGGGGTCTGTCTGTCTGTCTGTCTTTCCGTCCGTCCGTCCGTCCGTCCGTCTGTCTTTCTAACTTTGTGTATAACACATAATATGGCTGATGATTACTTAATGAGTTGTTAACTAAGGTTCAAGATTATTATAAGAAATTTATTTGATTTTATGCATAATTAAAGAGTTTTAAAGAAACCTAATTGATTGCGAGCGTTGGTGTTTTCTTTGATATATTTAACATATGTTGGAAATTATTTAAATTAAGTTTTGTAAAATCTTAGATATAAAAATTAATAAAGAGAATGGTTTTAAATTAAACAAAAAAAAAATATTACTTATTGTGAGTCATTTTTTTTATTTATTTTAATAAATCTTTAAAGAATAATGACGCAAATAAAAATAAATTTAATTTAATTTTGTTATAATTGAAATTATAAACAAATAATAAGAGAAGTATTCGTAATAATTATTTTATTTAAAAAAAAAAAATAATTAAATACGCCAGATAAAGTCAACTTTTTGATTGATTAACACTGCAGAATTGCTAAAAAAGGAAATATTTTAAAAAGTTATTAATATCCGCTTATGGCATTCTTAGCAAAAACAAGGTAATAAGAACACATTACCAAATGTCTTACTAGGTAATAAAAACTCAAGAAAAAAAAGTGGTTAAACACGAACTGGAAAATATACCTTTGAAACAAGAAACTAACCCCCAGTTTCTGTAATACAATAAATTGTTTTTGTTACAATAACAAAATACACACAAGTTCGTCACGAAACGAATGACGTTCGTGTTGGAGAAACTGGGGGTAAATGTAGTAAAACTGCTTAAGAGTTTTTCATTTCGTGATCCTGTTTTCTTTAAAAAGGACTTCAACGTTTTAGAGGAAGACAAAATATTTAAAAAATATTTTACAAACCCGAGTAAAAATTTTTATATGATGCAATACATAATGATATATAACACAATATATATTTATACGCAATTTAATCCGAATAATGGTGGATGTTTTTGCATTAAAAAAGATCAACTTGTATAAAATATGATTCGATTTCATCCGAGTTTTGACCAGACATTGCCATATTTCATTGGATCCAATTAGATCTAATTGCATAAAAACATAAAAAAGTCTTGGTGTGTTTTGGTTTGGGTGAGTTACACCACAGGTCAACGATACATTCACCAAACATATAATTTTCAAAAACAAAAAAAATGTTTGGGTACGCTTCGAACCAGATAGGTGATATACATAACCCTAACAAGGAAATGTTTAGGAACATTTTAAAAGTTTCTTATACTTTGCTTAAAAAACTTAGAACATTTTTGGTTAATTGGAAACATTTATATATGGAACAAAATAAGCTATATATAATTTTATATTAAATTATACAGAAAAACAAATTTTGTATTGGCCCTAATATTATTTCATATATTTATATCAACCGTATACCTTTTAATCCGAATCATGATTAAATTATATATTACAACATATGACTGCATTTAAAAAAATTAGAAAATACCTCACGGGATGTATAATCATATATAATTTATTATGTTTGTATCAAGTTATATATTGTTATATATGTTTATTTTTACTCGGGAATTGTAATCCTTTAAAACTTTAAAGTGCTTTTAAAAGAAAACAGGATCCCGAAATGAAAAACTGTAAATGCAGTTTGACTTCATTTGAATTCTACATTCAGATTATATTATCCGGTTCATGTTTAATATTGGCTGTTGGACGGTGTAATGAATTGTTGAAGCTACATAGTGGCAGACCACTGAATTGTTGTAACATTAAGCCTTCTGTCCTAAGCACAAAAACTTATTGGCTAAAAAATTTCAATTAAATCTATTGATCAACAAAATTTAAATAAGTCAATTATTATTTTGATCAACATTTTCTGTAACTTTGATAGTTAAAGAACTACAAATTTTCAACATACCAGTTTTTTTCTTTCATTTATTTTAATTCATTAATTCAAAAATATACAACATAATCAAGTTTAACTTTTTTGATTGTTGGCAACATAAATATATATTTTTTCATAATTTTTTTATAACCTTACAATTCATTTGTGAAATCAACCATAATTTTAATTGACTTTAAATTAAAAATTTATAAAATTTGTGATCAAAATCAAAAAAGTAACTTTTTATACCCTCCACTTAGTGATAGAGTGTATAAAATATATTTGTCATTCCATTTGTAACTCATCGAAATATCGGTCTGGGACCGCATAAAGTATATATATTCATGATCCCCGATCGATTTTAAGACATTCTAGCGATGTCCGTCTGTCTGTGAAAATGCTGATCACTGCCAAAATATTACACGGAGATGACTAAAACTTAACATATTTATTGGAAGTTCTCCCGAGAAGTTTGGTATTGCATTTGAGCGATATCGGTTCAGCGGTTCAAAAGTTATGAACGAAAGTGTAAGGACACCTCAAAAATTTTAGTACATTCAACATAACCTAAAAATACAAAATGTTTAATTTCGGCTGCTGGTTGACATATGTGAACATAATTGAACACCAAATGGTATTTAAACAAGTACGAACATATTTTTTGACAAAAAAAAAGAAAAAAAAATCGCGAAATTTTTTTTACCAAAATTTTCTTTTCTAGGAATTTTTTTAATTTTTTTTTTCTTTTTTCAAAAGTAATTTTCTTTTAAATAAATGTTTTTGCAATAATCCTTTTGAAATTGTGGAGGGTATCACTACATTCGGCAAGGCCGAATTTAACTTTTTTACTTGTTTATTTTGCTGCCTCCTTTTTGACAAAATCTCCTAGTAATTTTACAAGCTTTTTACCAATAATTTTTTAATTTTACAAGGTTTTTACCAATAAAATTGTAAATTTACAAATTTTTTGACACGATAAAATTTACAAGGAGGTTTCGTAACTTTACTAGATTTTTTTGCTGCCTCCTATTTGACAAAAATTCCGAGTAATTTTACAAGCTTTTTACCAATAATTTTGTAATTTTACAAGCATTTTACCAATAAAATTGTAAATTTAGAGTTTTTTTTGCACAATAAAAACTACAAGGAATTCTCGTGAATTTACTAGATTTTTTTTTGTAAAATTATCTTGTTAATTTGTAAAATTACAAAAAAAAAATTGTAAAATTACAAAAAAAAAATTAAATTGCTATACAAATTTGTTTGTTAAAAACCTATCCAAATATTGGTAAAATGGGATTACAAGACCTTTCCTAGTAATTTGACAAGGTTATATTTGATCCAATTAAAAAAAAATATTTAATATTTTTTTTTTTAAATTTCAGTTTGTTTATTCTGAAAGTTTCCTATGCCTTGTGCATCCCCTTAATGCCTTGTGCATCCCCTTAATTGTTTTTTGTGTTGCAGATAAATTTATAAACTGTATCTTTTATTTAAATTATTAATAAAATATTGAATATTCAAAATGTTAATAATTATTCCATATTAATAAAGATCTGGTTATTTTACTCTTTTTTAAAAACAATCGCTGACACGTGTGCTTTTAATATAAACAAAATAAATTTATAAAAATTTTATTAAACATATTTAAAAAAAGTAAAGGAAAAAGTTATAGAAATTTAAAAAAAAAGTTTGTAAACAAGTTTAAATTTATAAAATAAATAGTTTGTATAAGGGTTTAAGCTGAAAAACTGCAAAATTGAATTTCTAAAAATTATAGACATTTCTGGTTTGAAACACTCCAGTTAGTGTTGTCATCAGCAGGATTTTAAATGTCAGTTTGTCTTGTTAATGGAAATTGTTTTGTATTTATGTATATTAGGTTAGGTATTATAGTTTCTACAACAATCTCAATCTCAACCTCACTTTATAATTTCTTTCAACTTTTTTTTTCTCTTACATTGTTTCGCAAAGGTTACCAACATGATCTGAAATTGCAGACACAGTTTCGCCTTTCAAGAACTAAATAAACCTCTGGAAACAACAAATTAAACATTTTTATGCTAAAAATAGTTCAAAGTCATGTCGTTTTTTCGACCCGCCCCTTTTAAGGCGTGAATATAAGGAAATAGTTTAAACAGGTTTTGTGAGGGAGAAAGGTTACCCATATAGCCCCCCCCCCCCCCTTAAACAAAAACATTACTATATATATTTTGTTAAATTTTTTTGAACATATCAAAGGGTTTAAAAAATGCGGCACAGCTACATTTAATATTCTTACTTGTTTTTTTTTTTTTATTTTTCTGAAATTAATATTTTTTTCTGGAAATGCAAATAATCAGAAAATTATATATTTTTTTCTTTATAAAATCTGTTTTTAAAATTACCATGATAACACTTGTATTGTATGTTACATTATAATTTTGATTTATGGTATTGCCTTTCAATTTCATTAGAATCTAATTGATTTTTATTATATTATGCATATAATATTGATACGCAATTTCAAATAAATATTATACAAATATTAATTACCAGCCATATTGTAGTCAATAGAAATTATTCAATGATTTCTTTATACGATTCATTGAAATATGTTTTTGTATTTAAATTTATGAATGCCTAGTGGTATATATAAGTTTGTCATTTTCTTAGTAATACATTTTAGGCGATCCTGCAATGCCAATTTGTACGCTTGTCTGTTGTTATCACGTTCAGTTTTATAAGAGTTATAGCAGGTTGCTTATCAATATTTGTCATAGTCCGGATAAGGTTGGTATTGCATTTAAGCGTTATCGGTTTAGCGGTTAAAATTTTATAACACCTCGAAAGTTACGAACAAATTTTTTTTTACTCGATAAAAATGTTTAAATCAATTTTTGTTTGTTTTTAAAAAGTATTTACGTTTTTATTTTTAAAAATGCTGTTGTTCTGTAGGGTATTCATAGATTCGGCTTATCCCGATTAATCTTTTTTTAGTTGTTTTATTAGACTTTTGTATAAAAGTTGTCCTAGCAACTGTTTAATATTAAATTTAAATATTTATTCATATTGTTTTAATAAGGCAAAATGACAAGAAGAATGATATGATGGTTAAAAAAATAAAAACTTTTTAATATAAAACCAAATTCATACTTGAATATAATTTCTCCTTTGGTAATAAATATAAGTCAAGGGAAATATATCAATTTAAATAATTTAGTTGAGGAAAATAAGACAAACATAAAATTTTGCTAGTGAGATTTTGGGTTGTTTTTAATGCCATTTCCTTATAAAAACCAAAAAAATAAAAAATTATGAAAATTAAAGTCGTTCAAGACCAACCAAGTCCAAACATGGACCAATTCGATCTATCTTTGGTTAAATTATTAACTAGAGTAGAAAACACACACAAAACAAATTCGAGTCAAAAAGGTGCATTTTGTTGGCAATAGACCGATTTAACTAAATATCGGGTGAAACTTTTATAATCAGATTTGATAGGGTTACCAAAGAAAAGTATAGCATATAAAAACTAAATTTTAATCACATGCTTTGTTTTTCATGAATTTTGAGAGATTTATGTGAATATCGGGAGAGTAGTTTGTAATGTATAACTAGTCCGATTCCAAAAAAAAAATGGAATGACTACACAGTGATGCAAAATCTAACTTTTCGGATCAGAATGGGATGAAACCAATAGCAAATGAAAGTTGACATTTTACATAACAAAACCCCTCATGGCGTTTCAAGGATTTAAAAAAAAAATCCTTAGGAATAACCGTTTCTTCCCCCTCATTTAAGAAATACTACGTGTCGTCTTATTTTTCCTGCTCTACAAAATAAAAGCAATTCCATAAAGATCGGCGGATAACGCCAGGGAGACCTTCTTTGTAAGTAATTTTTCTTTTTTAATTTTATTTCTGTGTGTGAAGTTCAATTCTGATTTATTACGAAGAAAAGGCAAGTTTTTTAATAAAATCCGTTTTTTATTTTTACTTTGAGCCAACTCTCAGGGGATGCCCCCTACTGATGCAATGGATTGTGTTGGTATTAGGAAAATAGCTTATGAGGAGAAGGAAAGAGGGAGTAGTGTTTGTGGACGTTTAATTTGAATTTTTCCAAATTGTAGCTGGTTGGGAAGACGTCTGTCTGCGGGGAGTTTATTCCACATACGGCTAGTTCGACCGAGAAACGAATTTTCTCTGTAATGCGTTGTGCGATACATTGGACAGTCGACAACGAACGGATGTGAACTGCTGGAAAGGCGAGTACTACGGGCATGCACCCGAGTCTCAGGGATGAGTTCGCCTATCTCAGCTGAACACTTACCGTGATAATATCGATAGAACAATGTCGCACAACCCACATTCCGACGATGCTACAATGAGTCAATAGAGTTGGATACCCTAATGTCATTAATTAGCTTCAACGCACTCCTTTGCACCCGATCCAGAAGCTTCAAGATAGACCTTGAAGCACCTGCCCAGATATGGGAGTTGTATTCCATCTTCGGCGGTATAAATAGTGAGGAAATCAGACGGAGTGAAGTACAAAATAAAATCAATTCCAGAAAGATCGGCGGATAACGCCAGGGAGACCTTCTTTGTAATTAATTTTTCTTTTTTTAATTTTATTTCTGTGTGTGAAGTTCAATTCTGATTTATTACGAAGAAAAGGCGAGTTTTTTAATAAAATCCGTTACAAATTGTAGAAGTTACACACATTTATACAAAAATGTATAAATTCAGTTTTATACAAAAACAGATGTATTTGTTTATTTCGGGTGTGCAAAATGTAAAAACACTCAAATATAGGTGCATTTTTGTATTAAAACTGAATTTCTGCTTTTCTACTAAAATGCATGTAACTTTTACAATTTTCAACGGATTTTTTTTTTTTAATTCTTTAATCTTCTTTATAATTGATCAGACTTTTTTCTTTCTTAAATTTACAATAAACTTAAATTAACAATAAAATTTACTTTTTTCCTTTTATACCTTCTAAGGCGATAGTCAAATTGAAATTTTGTATGCGAAATTGATAAAGCATTTATTTATCTTTAATTTTAAACAAAAAAAATTAAATTAATTTAAAACAAACAAAACAGTTCTACTTTTGACACTTTGGAATTCGTTTTCGGATTGAGCGCAAGATTTTACATGGAAAATAAATGCAAACTGTCGTGGACAGCGACGTATCCAGGAATTTGAAAACGGGGGGCACAATTCCCAAAATTTTTTTCGTCATCGCCTATGAATATTTATTTTTAGCTACCCCCATTACCCCCCCCCCCCCCCCAAACACGATTTCGTCTTTATTTATATAAAAAATGTCTTGAAATATCAGATTTTTTTATTAAATCTCGAAATCTTTGTACAGCAAAAATGTTCAGAATCTTAAAATTTTTATCTTTTTTAATCTTTTAAAAAATTATAAACTTTTGATGAAAATAATGGAGTGACAAATTCTCAGATATTAATGTTTCGATTTTTAAAATTTAAACTTTCGGATCCAACATGGCGATAGTTTTTTTTTTAAACAACAGATTCACTCAAAATTCTTTACGCACTGGTTTGTTGGGTTGCTAAATTAGAATCTGGCATTCGAAAATCTAACTTTAGATTCTTATTTAGCGACCCCAAAAGCTCCGGTATAAAAAGTTTCGCCATGTTGGATCCGCCATTTTGAATTTAAAAAAAAATTCCAACTTCAGATTCTTCTTAAGCGACCACAAAAACCTTTGTTTAAAGAGTTGAGGAAGAAATCCTCATATACAAGAAATTCTAAGGTTGTGGTGTCTCAGCTCATCGGGCACATCGGGGATTTTGGGGTTCAAGAAATGGGTAAAAAAATGAAAATTCTTTGATTTTTCAGCCATTTCTTTCTAAGAAACAATATGATCCCAATTAGAAATTTTGTCTTTAAGACAATGTCAGTAATGATTCATCAGGTAGAAGTCAGCAAGTGAATACATTTTACTAAAGACAACTTAAGGACATGTCATAATTTTTGTCGGAGCTCCCCAAGTTCTATAAATGTACTGACTTGTCATGTAAGTTGTCTTATCAATTTAGAAAAATCATGTCTTTAATGCTGACAATTATATAGCAAATCCGACCAATCCCAAAAAAATTTTTTTCCGATGTAAAATCCATGTAATTTTGTTTAATCCTTTAAAACTCTTTTAATTTTCTTTGTAATTAAAAAAATAAAATTGAATTGGTCTTAAAACAATAAAAAAAAAATATATAAAAAAATCCGCGACCGGGGATTGAACCGAGGCCAAAAATCTACAACACGTAAGCTGTCGAACCTGCTAGACAACTAGGCCAAACACAACTTAAAATTGTTTGTAATAAAATATATTTTGAAATCATAATATTTTCAAATTTGTCAAAAACAAAATAAATTGAATATATCGTCACCTTAATTGTAAAGGGCTTCTGCAATATATTTTTTGTAAATAATTTTTTTTGTTTTGTATAAATAATATTAAAAACAACTAAGATACGCTTAAATAACTCTAATAAAATCTTGTTAAATAGGATAAAACCAAATTCCAATTAATATTTAAAAAAATGTTATATTTGAGGAAGAAAAATTCATATTGTAGCATTTTTCAATTCAGGTGACGAAATATATATAACAGGACAATTCAAATAATAAATTAATTTAAATTTGTTTCTAAATAAACACATTTATTATCAAAGTTTGGCTAAAGGGGTAAGGTGCTAGACCAGTGAACAGAAGGTGCTGAGTTCGCGGACCAAGTGAGGCAGATCAAAATAGTAAGTTTTAAAAAATTTAATTTAATAAATGGACAGATAAAAATAGTAAGTAGTGTAAATTAAAAGACGTGATTAATAAATTTTTAATTTTTTAACGATCTCAGACGTACTATGTACATGTCATAATGTAGTCAGCACTATTGACCACCTGCATACTTGTCGGCGAGGAATTTTGACAAAATACTTGAAAAAGTCAGGAGGTGTCATGAGGTTTTTTGTATGGTCAGAGATTTTTCAGTCAGCAGGTACACTGACTTTGTCATAAGGAAGTCTTTGAGATGTCTTGTCGACATTTCTAATTGGGATATGATGTTTCCATATGAGAATAAATGTTTTTAATGCCTATCCAACAGGGGCACAACCTTGTAATAATTTGGCTTCGTTAAATATTTTTGTCATGAAAATGTGTAAATTTAAAATCGTCTTTGAAGTTTCAGAGAAATCGGTTAATAAGGGTTAAGATACTTCCCTTATCTTATTGTCTGAAAATTGTTTTGTAGAAATTAATTTTCATGATCCTGATGCATAATTTTTATTAGATAAAACTAATGTTATATATTTTTTATCATGTTTTACTGATTTTTAGGTATAAACGACTTTTTAGAAACGAAATTATTTCAAACTCTAGAGTTTTTATAAAAAAAAATCTTTTCTTTTAAAATCAAAATATTTAGAAACTTGTGATTTTTGTTTTTTTTTTGTATAATGCATTTTTGTGTATAAAATTTTAAAAATTTTCAAGTCGAAAAGGGGGGGGGCACGTGCCCCCTGTGCCCACCTTCTGTATACGTCCATGGTCGTGGATTACAACGTTTTCTGAAAACTAGTGTAAAGTTTATTTAATTGTTATAAAATAAAGTGATTCCAAATGTTACGCATGGAAATATTGGTTATAGGACATAAAGAATGTATATTATAAATCATGATCGATTCTACGACATTTCATTTATTCATGACTTTTACCACAAAACATTTTAAAATATTTTTTAATGGAAATATGAACACCTAAAGTAAAATCTTTGAAATTCTTTAATATCAATCTACATACATTTTATCATCGCTTAAACGTTGTCATTGTGTTTTCATAAAAACTATTATCCCATATGACTTTTTGATTTATTATTCATTACCACTTCACACAATTTTACTACAATTAAGTTGATTACTCATATTTTTTTTAAACCTTTTAACCATAAAAATTGTAACACTTTTTCACATAAACGAATTATTTTTTTTTTTTCAAATTAAATACGTTATAAATAAATCAATTCTCTATCAAGGTTAAGTTTTATTGCAATTTTTGCCCTTTTTTCTAAAAATTTTTAAACAACATGTTTTTAAATTACAAACATTTGAAATAGATTTGATTGTATTTTATATATTTTTTTAAAAATCAAGGTAACCACTAAAATATTTATATAAAAAAAACATTAACTTTTACCAAGTGTTACACTTGCGTTTAATTTAAACGAAAACAATTGTTAAAATAAATGTGTTGTGGGTTAATATTTTTTTATTATTTTTTGCAAAGTAATTGCTGATGTATGTCACATAATGCAATCAAAAAATTTATATCAAAGTCTCGGTCAAAATCATGTTTAGGGGATTTTATAATCTTAAAAATGAGTTTAATAAAAAAAAATAGTTAAATAAATAATCACATTATCTGATGACAAACAATTAAAGTAAAGTTTTAATTTCTTAATTAAATTTTTCAAATCTGAATTTAAACAAGTGAAAAAAGTTAAATTCGGCCTTGGCAACTGTATTATATTAAGATTATTTATCAAAACAAAAAATTTAAAAAAAGTCCGCGGAAAAAAAATTTCGCGAAATAAATTTACGCGATTTTTTTTTGGGAAAAAATATATTTTTACTTGCTTAAATACAATTCGGTATCCAATTCTGTATTTGTATTTTTAGGTTATGTAGAATTTACCAAAATGTTCTAGTTTTTTTACATTTTCGTTCATAACTTTTGAACCGCTCAACAGATATTGCTCATATGCAATACCGAACTGCTCGGGACAACAACAAGTAAATATGTTAAGTTTCAGTACGATCGCTGTAATATTTGGCCATATCAGTAGATAGACGGGCATCGTCAGAATGTCTTAGAATCGAGCACTGATCCATAACACAGTGCAACAACAAAATCGGAATGGGATGAACCCAAAATCAAATGAGAGTTGAAATTTTACATAACAAATCCCTCAAGGCTTTTCAATTCAGCTCTAGATTTTTTTACACGCATTTGAAGTTGGTGAACTTTTATTATAATAACACTGTGCTCGAATTTGACACTTTTTATACCCTCCACTCTAATGATAGAGAGTATATATAAGTTTGTCATTCCGTTTGTAAGACCTCGAAATATTGGTCTAAGACCCCATAAAGTACATATATTCATGATCCTCGTTCGATTCTAAGACGATCTAGCGATGTCCGTCCGTCCGTCTGTTGAAAACACGCTAACTTTTGAAAGACTTTACGGAGGCTCCTGAAACTTGGCATATATGTTGGGATTTTACCTGGTCAGGTCGGTATTGCAATCCAGCGAAATCGGTCCAGTGGTTCAAAAGTTATGAGCAAAATACTGAATTTCGGCAAGGGTTTTTCGTGAATTTACGAGATAAAAAACACGATAACTTTCGAAAGGCAATTCTGAGCATGCTGAAGCTTAGTTCGATTTGAATTTCAGCCGAATTGGTCCAGTGGTTCAAAAGTTATTAGCAAAACCGTGAATTTCAGATTAGCTTCACCTTAAATTCACGTGTTGATATCCCGTTAAACATCTTTTAAAAACATTGGTAAGTCACAAAAATATTTTACAACATATTTTTGTCGCTCAAAAATATTTTTACACCAAAAAAAAAAAACAATCGAAAAAAATTTTACACTCAAAAAAAATTTTACACTCAAAAAAAAATTAGTAAATTATTTTTTTTTTTCAAAAATTACCTAAATAATTTTTTTTTACACAAATTAAAATATTTCTACTCAAACATGTTTTTTTCACGTTAGAAAATTTACTATCACTTAAAAAGGGCATTGTGGAGGGTATTCATAAATTCGGCCAAGTCGAATTTAACTTTTCTACTTGTTTTTTTTTTTAACAAGCTGGGCACCCTACTGGTAAAGTTAATTCGGGTACGCTGAATTCAATGGTGCTAGCCGTTTTTTGAAGTTAGAAATCGTATTCGCGATTTAAAATTTAGATGCTTTAGTAATAAAAACGATATTTTTAAACTTTTGCGATAATTTTTAAATTTAAAACCATTCAAGTCTGTTAATACTGTGTCATAATACTGTGAATTTTTTCGCGAAAAATCTTTATTTTCGTGAAAAAATTGGTTCAATACAAATATTTTTAGTTTGATTTGAATTTACGACGGCCATCTGGTACACTAAACCCCATTGTAATATCATTATTTTTTTTTTCAAAGTTAGCGTATGTATTAGCGATATTCGCGATTATTTTTTTTTTTTTAAGTAAAAAAAACTATTTTTTTTCATATTATTTAGACAATTTTTATCATCTAAACTCTATTAAATATACAAAAAAAACTTTATTCGCGGAAATTTTTTTTGCGAATTTTTTTCTCGAAATTTTTTTTACCAATTTTTTTTATTTTGCTATTAATTTATAAAAATGAGTAGAATATGATACATTACAGACACAAAATTTAAAAAAAAAAAAAAATTTCGCGGATTTTTTTTTCTCGCGGATTTTTTTTTTTTGCGTAATTTTTTTTGCGATAAAAAACAATGGATTTTGTAAATTTATATTTAAAAACTATCCCAAAAGCATAAAAATTAATTTTTTGTTGTACCTAGGCTTTACAATTTTAAATCGCGAATACGAGCCATAACTTCGAAAAACGGCTAGCACCATTGAATTCAGCGTACCCGAAGTAGCTTTACCAGCAGGGTGCCCAGCATGTTAATTTTTAATACTAGCAGTGTTATTATTATAATTTCTTAAAAACTGTATAAGTGGCGTATGCTTATTTTTTGTAATTGCCTTTAAATAGCAATCATAATTTTTAATAATTTGGCTATTTAGTAAGTAGGTACTGGACCCATTGCAGCGAAATTCCTACCGGTTATAGCTAACGTAATTTCGAGATTAAGTTTGGACGTTGGATCCCATATGTTTAATAGCGGCACCACCAATGTCGCCTTAAGTAGGACACGTTTAGTACACAAAAAATTTAAATGATTTAAAATCACCAACTTTAAATGCGTGTAAAAAAATCTAGCGCTGAACTAAAAAAAACCCGGGAGGGTTTTGTTATGTAAAATGTCAACTTTCATTTACTTTTGGTTTCATCCAATCCGATTCGGAAAGTTCAATTTTGCATTACTGTGTTATTGGACTATAAAATTTTTATTAATTTAGTTTCTTTATTTTCTTTTAAAGTTAAATACATTTAATGTTCTAATTTATCATAGTTTACAATAGGGGCGGGCGGTCAAGTCTGTTGTTAAATAGTTGACGAATTTTATATTTTTGTGAGTACAGGCCTAACGGTGACACTCCTTTATCACTTTACAACAAACAGAAAGACAGACAGACAACTTACAGCCAACAATGACAGTCATAAAGAACATGAACAGAATATTATTTTAGCTTTTTTTTTTTTAAACACTTAAAAATGAATGACACTTGCACGCTACAAAATGCAAAAGCATTTTAGCTTTAAAAAACAATTGGAAAAAATAATAAATAAACAAATTCTTGATATCCAAGAGGGGGAATTTTTCATGAAAAATATATGTTAAATACAAATAAAACTGCACTTACTTACATTACCTACATAATAAACAGGGAGTGGACAAATAATTTTCTCTATTTTTTTAAACGCCGCTTTAAAAAACACTTGAAACTTCTCAAATTTAAATTATTAATAGACATATTTTTGGAGATCGAAAAAGTACCAAATTACACTTGTTTACCCTTTTAAAATCCAAAGTTTTAATAGAGTGCTTTTGTCAGATTTATTTTGCTGGATATCCTAAATATAGGATATATATAGAAATATATTGCAAATTTTAAGTTTTAAGGGCTATTTTTTTTTTCAGAAGATAGAAAAAGTACCAAATTTTTACCTCATTAAAATCGGAATTTCCAAAAAGTGTTTTTTTTCAAAGTATTTAATTTAATTTGACGATTCTATGACCATTATATGATGATTTAATGATTCTATGACCATTATTTCAGGAGATAAAAAAAGTACCAAAGCACACTATTTTACCCTTTTTGGTCCCTCAGAATCGAATTTTCCAAAAAGTACTTTTTTTCAGTAAGTCAGTAAACTATTGTTATATAGTAGTAGTAGTAGTAGTAGTAATTCTTTATTTGGTATTTTCTTTGTTTTTTTTAAAAACGTTATAAAAATATCTTAAAGAATATACGGCTGTGACTATGTCGTTAGCCGGAAAAAAAGAGTTTTACATAAAAAATATAATTTAATTTTACAATGTATTGATTTTTAATCATTATATTCAAATATTAATGTTTTACGATAAGCTAAAGCACTGATAATGTATTGTACTAAATTCTGCCAATTGTTTTCCCCATTTAAATTTCTAATTATTTCCTCATCAGATAGAGTTATCTTATTAAACCATTTTAATCTAAAGTAATTTAAAATTGGGCATCTTCCAATGAAATGTTGGATGTTTTCAACTTCTTTTGAATTGCACAAAGAGCAAATTTTGTTAGTTCTTCTCGAGTGCCGAGACCCATTCAGTTCTATCAAATCGCAGCGAGCTTTGAAGATCCACATTATGTTAGTTTGGGTATGATTACCATTGAAATATAAGTGGCCTACCGTTGGGTTTGTTTTATTATAAAAAGATTCCGTTAGCTCCCACCCACGTAGATGATTTAAATGGTTTTTTAATCTTAACGAATTTAAAATAAGTGTTTGGTTTTGGTTCCACTCCTGTTGTGTTATATTTGGTGATAATCGGACATTGTACTCTAGGCCCAATGTATTTAAACTGTTCGCCCACGATATGTTATGTGTTAGAGCTACTAAACTTAAAAAATTTGGGAGCCGTTCGTTAGTATACTGAAAGAGGGTTCGAGCAATGTAACGCATATGCAACTCAAGGGTAAATAAGTGGCCATCTTCCATACCTGATTCTAAAAAAAGTGTATAATTCGGTGTGAATTTCGGTAAATTAATAACACGTTTGACAAAGTATCTTTGTAAGCAATCAACCTCGTCAAAATGCGAATGACCCCATATTTGAGCTCCATACGATTGTATGGAACGGCAAACCGCATTATACAGGTGGGTTTTAGTTTGAAACGATATATCTTTTTTACCCAAAAAATTACTCCATGTTGAGTTTAAGCAGTTTTTTGCAGAACTAAATCTCTTTGATACGTGTTTCGTAAATACACATTTCGGAGTTAGGATCATGCCAAGATAACAGTATTCGTTGACTATTTCAATTTCCTCCCCATTGAATACCCATTTTTCATGATGTGCCAACCGTCCGCCATTTCGAAATACCATTATTTTAGACTTTGCCAAATTTACTTCCAGGTTCCAGTAGTTGCAATAAGTTTCAAGTTTTTTTATCATTTTTTGTAGCACATTTACATCATCTGATATCAACACAATATCATCGGCGTATAACAACAGTCTGATATTTAAATTACCAACTTGTAAACCACCTTCAAGAAGATCATGGAGATCATTTATATATAATGAAAAAAGCAAAGGGGATAATATGCACCCTTGTTTAACTCCTGAAGCAGTTTCAAATTTTTCTGATAGTTCTTGCCCATTCCACACTGTTGAATATGTTTCATTGTATACGCTTTCAATAAAACGTACCATTTTCGTTGATACTCCCATAGCATGCAACTTATATATTAGGGATTTTCTAACGACTTTGTCAAAAGCCGCTTTGAAGTCAACAAAGAACGCGTAAACTTTTTTTCCCTCCTTAAACTTCAGGTGCACAATGGTCGTTAAATTATAAATATTGTCAACAGTGGAATATTCTCTTCTAAAACCGGCCTGGTACTCGCAGAGAATGTTATGCTGATAGACCCAATTATACAATCTTTCCGTGATAACAGCCATTAACACTTTAGCTATGGTGTTCATAAAAGAGATTCCTCTATAGTTACTTGTTTGATTAAAGTCACCTTTTTTAAAAATAGGGAATATTACACTTGTGGTGAAAGTTTTATCTGCTTGAAGATTATTATATAGAGCATTATAAGCGTTTGCCATTTCGATAATTAACTCATGCGGTGCATTTTTGAAAAATTCGTAGGGAATTCTATCCTCACCTGGTGCTTTTCCTGATTTTGCCTTCGCTAAAACTTGATATATTTCCGCTGTTGTAATATTGTTATCCAAAAAACTATCTTCATGGTACAAATGCGCATATTGAATATCTTTTGAATTCTGCAATGGGTTTAGTAGTGTCATAAAATAGGATTTAAAATCGGACGAAGATATATTTGGCAGTTCTTGATCGTTTTTATTTCGGATCTCATTTGCAATCTTCCACCATGATTTACTATCATTTACTTTATTAAGCTTGACTTCTAGCTCCGTATAGTACTTATTTTTTCTTTCATTACAAACAATTTTAAAATTTTCATTTGCCATTAAATACTTTCTTTTGGATTCGGCATCCATATGTTGTTTATATTCTTTCAATAACTCAAAAGAAGTGTTTCTAGCTTTTTTACATTGCCAGTCAAACCATCTATTTTTAGCAACTAACCTTTTATTTAAATTATTTTGAGTTGTGGATTTGTTTATAATGTTCACTATATCCTCCAAATTTATTAAATCTTTTTGATTCTTTAAAATTCTCAGGTTATCTAGAACTTTTTGGTTATACTGTCCTTTTAAATTATCATTCCAATGTAACTTTGGAAGCAGTTGTTGTATTTTATTTGGGGTATTTTGAAGTCTTACTTTAAAATTCAAAACTAACGGCATATGGTCCGACCATATTTGTTCTTCTACCGTAAAACGTTCAATTAAACCCAGCAGGTCGTGTGACACCGCACAAATATCATTGACTGACTCTCCAACACCATTCATAAATGTTAAGTTCCCACACTCATCTCCCTTTGTCGCACCATTTAAAACTATTAACCCAAAATCTTCACAGAACTCTATGAGTGTTCTCCCTTTAGCATTTACTTCGGAGTCTTTTGATTTTCGAATACCAGAGTTTGCATGAAACTTATTTAAGACGTTGTCATCTGCTTCTGCTTGTAGATCACCAATACGAACATTTAAGTCACCAATAACTACCGCATTCATAGGACTATTTTCAGTAAAATATTTTTCCACCGCAGTAAAATCAGAATACCATTCAGCTCCTCTGATATATTGAGGAGCAATTAAAACCTCTGTGTCATTAATTTTGATTCTTATTATATCCATATTATTCTGATTACTGAATGTACATTTTATGAACGAAGAATTTATGTTTTTATTTGTGCCATACATACAGCCTCCAATTGCTCTACCAAATCTACTGTTCCTAGTTGCTGGTTTCCAATAAGTATTTAAATGTTTAAAATATTTTTTGAATTGTTCAATCTTTTCCTCAGTTAAGTGGGTTTCTATTAAGATAACTATATCAAAAGAGTTAATGTAATTGAAAAAATCTGCCTGAAATTGTTTGTTTTCTAACCCATGTATATTGTACGATAAAATTTTTAGCTGTTTATATTCTATTATTTCTTTTTCATTATCAATGCTTTTGTTTACGTTAACATTTTTTAAATAGGAACATTTAAGTTTTTTGAATTGATTTTTGTTAGTAAACTATTATAACTTATATCTATTTTGGATGCCTCCTCACCATATGTTGCCGTTAAAATAGTTTCAGCACTTTCTTTGTCGCCTACCAGAACCTGCTTGTTGTCCCAGCGTAACCACTCATCTCCGACTCTAATCTTATCGTTGCGGACCAGAATTTTCTTCGTTTTGTTTACCTCCAATATATCATTTTTTAATTGAAGCATAATTTTTTTTCTCTGTAGACGATCACAGTTCAAGTCAATTTCAATAAATATCGAAGTGCCTCTAAGATTCTTAGTAAATTTTAAAACATCTGATACCATCTTTTCAGTTCTCAACTCTACTTTAACTACCATTTTATCCTCTTTTTCAAAGATTTTCTTTACAGTGACGATTTCAACTGCTGGCTTTATTTTCATTGTGTCTTTAAATAATTTTTGCACTGCTTTGTATATGGATTGTTGAGCTTCAATTCCTCTTATTATAATATTCTTCCGTTTCACAGAATCCTCCAGATGTATTAATCTTCGCACTGTAAGTTCTTTGAACTCTTCTAAAGTTTTTACTTTTTCTTTCAATACTTCGTTTTCAGCTGAAAGTTTATTAAATTTATCTGATACATCTTCAATTTTTGTATTTATTTTATCAAAATCTTCTTTAGTTGGTAATGTTTTTAATTTTTCATCAAGAGTTTTAGCTATTGAACCTTGCATCAACTCCAAAAGATCATTTACAGCCATATCTCCCACTTTTTCTCCCGCGGCCACCATTTCTGACGAATCTTCTAAACATTTCCTCTTCCACATATTGAGCAAGATTAATAAAAAATTATTGTACGTTAACGGACGAGAGTAACACAATAACGCCACCTAGTTGTCAGTAGCAGAACTAGCTTTAACAGATTACGAATAACGCCACCTAGTGGTCAGTAGAATAACTAAATTTGAGTATGTTGTACAGTAACGCCACCTAGTAGTCAGTAGCGTAACTAAATTTGACTCACTATGCACAGAATTGCATTAACGTTGACACAAAAATATAAATGTTGCAGGAGATGACGTTTATTTGTTAGCAACAATAAACAATAATACAAAAGAGACAATTACTGCAGTTTTTATTTATTTGTTTTTTTTTTTGTTTTATTTTCGTTTATGTTTCTATTTTTAAGAATTTAATTTAGTTTTTTTTTAAATAAAAACAATTATTTAAAAACACCTTCACATGCACAGCACAGTCTTTGACACAAAATTTAAATTAATCTTGTTTTAAAGTTTTTCTAACGCTTATTTCTTAGCAAAAATCAAATTATTTTAAGAGCTTGTGACAAACACGTCTATACACACCAAAATTTTCTCTCTTTTTGTTGTTATATATAAATCATCTTTTAATGTCACAGTAAAAAAAGTATCACTTTACAAAGTACCATTTTAATTTAGTACCATTTTATTTAGTATCAACTTATTTAGGTAACTTTACAAATAGGGGATGATGAATCATTGACGATGATGTCAATGTTGATTGCATTTTGCCATTTCAATCCCCGTTTTGTGTAGCAAGTTAGTAAAATTTGTCCCACGCAATTTTAGTGTACAATTTCATTGTCCCTATCAAATTGACCAATCTCTGTAAACATTTTTGTTTAACGTACTATGTTCGTTCATACGTACTATCAATAAAGTCGTGCTAAAATGAGGCCAACCAAACAGAAATGAAATACAAAAAAAAGCAACTGATATTTAAACTTTTAACGGGTTTATAGCACACTGTTCGTAAACACTTCATTCAATAAACTCCAAAAAAAGTGAACCCTTTTTTTGCAGTTTACTCTATAGATATTGGATCTCAATAAAAACCACATAATTTTTGGTTATTAAAAACCCTATGGTTCTAAAAACCAAAAAATTCCAGCAAAAAAAAAAAGGTGCCATTACATTGTTACACTCACAGAAAAATAAAATCAATTATTTTATTGTTGCTGCAAAAAAAACACAAAATAACATATTCAATACATACAGTGGCTCGCAGCTTTTTTCGTGTGATAGATATTAGTTAGCAATCGATTCAAAGTAAACAATAATAGACCTAATTTATTATGAAACAAGTATTTTTATAAAAAGTGCTGTGAATGTAATTTATCAAGCTTTAATTTAAGCTTACGAGGGTCGAAATTGAAATCATTGACAGACCTTTTTATTAAATATTTCTGAGCCGATTTTTCCATTAAAAATTTTAAGATGGTTAAAATAGATTTTATTCAGTTATAAAATAATTTTTCCAGCGAAACAATAAAAA
Organism: Pegoplata infirma; assembly: GCA_963921195.1. Taxonomy (NCBI): domain Eukaryota; kingdom Metazoa; phylum Arthropoda; class Insecta; order Diptera; family Anthomyiidae; genus Pegoplata; species Pegoplata infirma. The sequence continues at coordinate 121,171,318 of OY992540.1, forward strand.
ATTAAAATTTTTTAAATAAGAAGAAATCAGAATTTTTTTACATCCAATTCATTTGACGACAAAAATTAAAAAAGTAGTTAAACACGAATTGGATAATAAACGTTTGAAACTAGAGACTAAATGTAGTAAAACTGCATTTACAGTTTTTCTTCTCGTGATCCTGTTTTCTTTTAAATTGACTTCAAAGTTTTAGAAGATAAAATTTTATAAAATATTTTTTTAATATTTGTACTTGTCCTAGGTTGCCGCTGGTGACAGCAAATAAAAGAGGAGGATCTCCCCTTATTTACCAATTTTATTATTTTTAAATATCAGGAAAAAGGAGGTAAGTTTCGTCCTTTCAAAAATCTATTCTTCAATATCATTCAAAATTTTCAACAAAATATTTTGATAAAGTTTTCAAATGACTTTATTCACATCCTTTAATCCTGATACGGCAAAACAAAAAAAAAATGGAAAATTAGGGGAGATCCTCCTCTATCATTTTCCATCACCAGGGTCAGCCTATGACCAGTACAAATATTTCAAAAATATTTTACAAAATGTATCCTTTAAAACTTTACAGTGCTTTTAAAAGGAAACAAGATCACGATATGAAAAACTGTAAATGCAGTTTTACTGCATTTGATCTCTACTTTCAGACGTATATCATCCGGTTCATGTTTAATATTGGCTGTCACACGAATAAGTTGCGATTTACTGTATGTTCTGGTTTAATTTTTTTTTGTATTACTAGGAGCCGTAGTAGTAGTGGGTGTGATAAATGCAACAAATGCTTGCAACATGTTCAGAGTTTGTAATCAAATTGTTTTTAAGTTGTATTTTTTGTTTTTCATTTTTTCTCCAGTTATTTATATGCCAAAGGAAGTCAATTGTATGAAAATGGGCTGTTATATTGTATAAATACCGTTGTCGTTCTTGTAAAATAAATTTATTGGTTTTTCAAAAAAAAAAAAAAAAAAAAATTTACAAAAACAAAAAGGTTTAAAACATAAATTTTCGACCATGTTAATTTATGGCTCATTCATTTAGAATGACATATCAATAAATGGTTTTTAAGTGGAAATTGTAAATTATCAATTCTAATTGATCTAGAATATGGGGGTTTTCGTGTCAACTGACACAACTTTTGAAACCGATGTCTTCCGATCGGGATGAAATTTGCACTAAGGTTAGTCCTATTGGATAGTAGTTCAGACACAATTTTTCAGCGAGATCGGTCAAGGACTCTCTGAGTTAGAGGGGGTCGAACTTTGACATTTTGGCCAAAGAGGTGTTTATTCTGATCCATGTAACTTCTTACCTATTGTTTTTAACAAAATGTGTCCCAAAGGGTTTAGATAGCTATTTCTTTAGTCTTTCGAAAAAAAATTATAAAAAAAATAAAAAAAAAATTTTTGATTTTTTTTCTTAAAAATCTAAAACTTTTTTGACTTTTTCCTCAAATTGGGCCCTTTTTTTTTTTTTTTTTTTGATTCAATAGAAAGCTTAGGTCTTTTCCTTTAAGAGCTATGGGGTCGCTTAGTGGGATGCGAGTGGGATATCTATGAAAAAATTATTTTTTTAACTTTGGAACACCAAAAACTGTTTTTCAATTTGCACTATTAGGCGTGGGATAGCTAACCAGTTTTCGATTTCGATCCGCGATGCCCTCTAATTTTTATAGGTTCTAAAAAGAAAGCACGAGCCAAAAAATAAGGGCGGTGGGGTGGGGCCATATGGCTCCTCATCGAGGTCAAAATTGGGCGTAAAGAGGTTACAATCCACAAAAAGCCCCACAACTGCCCTAGAACTGCCCACGGAGGGGTGCAATGTGAGACCGACCTCTATTAATTTTCTGCCCCCAACATTTTTCTTTAATATACCTAACCTCTATTTCCACTTCCTAAGGGGGCTCCCATACAAAATTACATTTTTATAAAATTTGCTCCTACCACTCTAACTGTCCATAGGGTGCCCCTAGAGAAGTAAAACATATGACCGACCCCCAATATTTTTTCATCTCCAACATTTTCTTAGAATATACATACCCTTTATTTTCAACTCTTAAGGGGGTCCCCATACATTTTTTTTTTATTTTTTTATTAGTTTTTAAAAGTACATGTTTTTATAACGTATGGGAGCCCCTTAAGGAGTGGAGATAGGGTGTTATTATGTTCGGACAAAATGTTGGTAACTAAAAAATAATGGGGGTTGGTCATAATTTTTGCCTCTCTAGGAGACACGGTAGGGGCGGTAGGAGCTGGTTTAATAAAACAAATTTATAAAAAATAAAAGAAATGTATGGGGACCACCTTAAGGGTTAAAGATACATTGTAGGTGTGTTCGCAAAAAATTTTGGAATTAATAAAATAATGGGGGTCGGTCATACATTTGGCTCCACTGGGGGCACTTTAGGGTAAGTTAGAATGGTAGGATCAGTTTTTTTAAAAATGTTTTGTATGGGAGCCCCCATAGGAAGTGGAAATAGGGGTAAGGTATGTTCAAGAAAAATGTTGGGGGCAGAAAATTATTGGAGGTTCGTCTCACATTGCACCCCTCCAGGGGCGTTTCTAGGGCAGTTTTGGGGCTTTTTGAGGATTTTACCTCTTTACGCCCAACTTTGACCCCGATGAGGGGCCATATGGCCCCACCCCACCGCCCTTATTTTTTGGCTCGTGCTTTCTTTTTAGAACCTATAAAAATTAGAGGGCATCGCGGATCGAAATCGAAAACTGGTTAGCTATCCCACGCCTAATAGTGCAAATTGAAAAACCGTTTTTTGTGTTCCAAAGTTAAAAAAATAATTTTTTCATAGATATCCCACTCGCATCCCACTAAGCAACCCCATAGCTCTTAAAGGAAAAGACCTAAGCTTTCTTTTGAATCAAAAAAAAAAAAAAAAAAAAGGGCCCAATTTGAGGAAAAAGTCAAAAAAGTTTTAGATTTTTAAGAAAAAAAATCAAAAATTTTTTTTTTAATTTTTTTATAATTTTTTTTCGAAAGACTGAAGAAATAGCTATCTAAACTCTTTGGTACACATTTTGCTAAAAACAATAGGTAAGAAGTTACATGGATGAGAATAAACACCTCTTTGGCCAAAATGTCAAATTTCGATCCCCTCTAACTCAGAGAGTCCTTGACCGATCTCGCTGAAAAATTGTTTCTGAACTACTATCCAATAGGACTAACCTTGGTGCAAATTTCATCCCGATCGGAAGACATCGGTTTCAAAAGTTGTGTCAGTTGACACGAAAACCCCCATATTTAAAAAAAACACAAAACTTACAATTACAACCAACAGCTATAATAAACATTTAAATGACATGCAACATATAAAAAAACACAAAACATGAATATTTTTCAAAAAAAAAAAACACAAGAGATAAATTTTTTGTCAAAGTTGCATGAACATAATGATCAGCCTACTCTTTTGTTTTATTCGAAAATTATAGGCTTTAAATGATAAAAGATATATAGAATTTAGACATGTTTAATCAGGCTTGTTAAAGCTTTAACGGATACATTGTCTAAGCGAAGAAATAGGGTAGAAGGTGGCACATTCGTCAATAGGCCATATCGTCAGTGAAGAAATTCACCTTTTCCACTTTTTATAGAACTTGTTCTTATAATGAAATCCGAGATTTTTTTAAGTAAAACCACTTTTTTTAAAAATTGAAACGGTTATGCTTGTGAAACATTGGACTTAATTTTTGGACTCAGCGCAAGATTTTTCATGGAAAATAAATGCAAAACTTTGAGTATCAAAATCTCTGTAGACTAGTTTAATCAATTTATTTCCAGAGTACACTCATATTATAAAAACAAATTCTTTAAATCAAAAAATTGAACTTCAAAGTAAAATTGATATTTAAACATTAAAATACTAAATGGCACAATGATTTATTGAAAAACTAAAACGCAAATTCATAATTATTTCAACATGTTTTAGCTATTTTAATTGTCAATTGTGTAATTTATATTGTCTAGAGGGGGAAAGAAAATAATTCTTAGAAATCAAAAACAGAACATAAAGGAACATAAAAAATTGTGAAATCACAAATAGCAAAATCATCACAATTTCAATAAACAAAAAAAGTAGTGACCAGCAACTAGAGTTTTTCACGGGAATTCCCGGGACGGGATTTCCCGGGAATTCCCGTAAATTTTCAATCCCGAAATCCCGGGAAATAGAGCGGGAATTCCCGGGAATTTTCATTTCTTTGAAATAGTTGATTTTTCGACGTCTATTGATTATTTTGTATGTGATTTTTTTAGGGATCTTATTAAAATTCTTGGTAATTGATGGCGGAAACGTACGCAGGGAGCAGAAGGGCTTAAAAAGTATTCCAAAAGAGACGTTCTAACTAAAAAATGTCATAAAATCTGAGACTTACGTAATGAAAAAAGTCTCACAATATCTACATCTTCGATAGGATTTAATATCAGAACCTGATACTTTTTTTCAGATGCTGAAAAATTTTCTTTCTGAGACCTGCATTAGAAAAATTTGCAGTATGATTATTTGTTTCTATAAAAAATATTTATGTCTCTGGATATGATTCTATTTTAAATCGATAAATTGGTATACAATCTGTATAAGGAATGACTCTAAAATGAATGTGGTTTTCTTTAAGAAACCAGCATTTTTAAAATTTTTTTAAAAATTTTTTGGGGTAAATTTTCTTATCATTTCATTTCTCTAAAACAGTTACATTCAGTTTCAGAGACACAATTGATAAATTTTTCTGAATCAGTTTCATTGTGTTTTAGAGGCAAAGCGTTAAGAACCAATTGTAAATGAATGAACTTAGTTAAATTAGAATAAATGATGAATTTTATTATTAAAACCAGTGCCTACGATCAGTACCGTAGAACCGGGAATACCGGTATTCCCGGGAATATATCTAGAACCGGGAAACCGGTACCAGAACCGGGAATACCGGTATTCCCGGGAATACCGAGAACCGGGAAATGGGGGGCACTAATTAAAACAGATAAAGCTTTGTGAAATAAAATATTCCCTTTAAAATACTTTTTAAAAACTACGACATATTTGGGTCGTTTTTTTAAAAAAACTGTGTAACAAAACTTATTTTTTTTTCTTGAAACTTATTTTTTGTTTGTTTTAAAGGTATTTATTAAAATTTTTATGGTGTTAATAAACATTATAAATAGTGTAATCGCATTCATAAGGTTTTTATATATTTTTTTGACAAAAAATTTGGGTTTTTAATTTTTGCGGGAATTCCCGGGATCCCGGGAAATTTAAAAACGAATCCCGCTTTCCCGGGAAATGAAAAAGTCCGGGAAAAGAAAAACTCTACCAGCAACCAATCGATCATGTTTTACAAAGAAAAACTTGGTAAATTCTCAAAAGTGTTAAAAATATTTAAAAATATACATAAATCCCATATTGGAACAATAGAATATGTGAATAAATGTGGCAAAATAGAAAAAAAAAACTTTAAAGTTATTACGTGATTTATATAAATCAACAGATAAAAGACGAAGAAATGTCAATTTTTCTTGAAACACTGAAAAAAAATGTGTTAAACTTAAGTTTTTTTTGGCACAAGGAAAAAGCCTATTGAAAATGGAAAAATGGTCCATTTTTAGAACTAGCCCCCATAGAAACGTCCCTTTCAAATTTAACTTAAATGACTCCAACAACCATACTACACAGAAAAGAATATGGAGGAAACAAATTTGAGCAATCACTTGTTGAAATTTAAAAACAAAAATTGAGTAATTTTTTAATTGACGCAATTAAAAATTTACTTCAAAATTTTAAAAACAATTTAAGTAAATCTATATATGGGGCATTCCAAGCCAAATCACTCACTTTTAGACCCGACCCCTTTCGATTTATTTTATTTTTGGATATGTTTTAGTCCTTATTAAATGCAACTTGGACACCAATTTTCAGCCTTTTATTCCAAGATGGTGTTGAGTAATCAATTTTCAAAATGGCGATTTTCTCCAAAAAATAAAAAAATTGAAATTTTTAATTAATTTTGACCATTAAAAAATATAGATATTTTAAAAAAAGTTGGACAACGTTTTGTTGGTATTTAAATGTAGTTTTTGAAAAAAAATATGAAAAAATTATTCGAAGTAATTATCACTTATTTTTTGACGTTTAAAAATTAAAATCGACTTTTTGAAAAAGTCCGAAACCTTCGATTTTTTTGTAAAAAACTATAAAAATTTTACTCTAAATTACGCAACTTTTAAGCCATAACTCGAAATGTGATCGCAATTCTTTCTATTTTTTTTTTTATTTTTAAAATTGCACATTTAATGTTTTGGCTCTGATTTATTTTATATGGAGCTCCAAAAAAAAAAAAAATGGTAGATACTGACCCTAACTTACCCTAAATATATTTATTTGGAGGTAAATATGAAAAAATCAAGTGATTACAGAATTATGATGTGGAGTAAAATGCCTTTCTAATAAGGTACTAAAAACTAAAATCGGTTGAAAATCAGCCAAGTTATTACAACTTCCCCAGGCATCTAGCGTGTGCCATACCACGTGATTGAAAAATACGAGTCCCTTTTTTTAAATTTATTGAAATTTTCTACTGTAATAACATTTTTTCATTATTCATGTTTCAGTGTAATATTTTTTTGGTTTTTCCAAATTTTAAAACAAAAAAAAGAAAATTTTTTTTTAAAATAGAGATTTCAAAAAGGTGTTGAAAATGCAGGCATTTTTAGCACTAATTTAAAAAATGTTAGCAAAACACAATATGAAAAATACTTGTCATCTAATTACATTTGAACTTGAAGAATAAAAAAATGTTATTACAGTAGAAAATTTCAATGAATTTCCAAAATCGTATTATATTGCTTAATCAAGTGTTCTGCCATACGTTAGATGCCTGGGGAAGTTGTAATAACTTGGCTGATTTTCAACCGATTTCAGTCTTTGGTACCTTATTAGAGAGGCATTTTACTCCGTATTATAATTCTGCAACGACTTGAATTAAAACTTAACTTAAAATACCAAAAAAATTGAGAAACAGAAAAAAATTCATATTTTTCCTTGTAATCCGTGTTCTAAACTTCAAGGCCCATGTGGAACACCTTATCCATGTCCGATCGTTCTTAATTTTTGTGAGGTGTATTTTTGCCTCGAAATAAATATATCTAGGGTAAGTAAGGGTCAGTATCTACCAATTTAATTTTTTTGGAGCACCATATATAATAAATCATAGTCAAAAAATAAAAGATGCAATTTTCAAAATTTGAAAAAAAATAGAACAAATTGCGATCACATCTCGAATTATGGCTTAAAAGTTGCGTAATTAAGAGTAGAACTTTTAGACGTTTGTAAAAAAAAATCGAAGGTTTCGGACTTTTTCAAAAAGTCGATTTTAATTTTTAAACGTTAAAAAATAAGTGATAATTACTTCGAATAATTTTTTTAATATGTTTTTCTAAAACTACATTTAAATACCAACAAAAAGTTGTCCAACTTTTTTTAAGATATCTATATTTTTAACTGGTCAAAATTATTTGAAAATTTTAATTTTTCCATTTTTTTGAAAAAGTCGCCATTTTGAAAAATTGATTACTCAACACCATCTTGGAATAAAAGGCTGAAAATTGGTGTCCAAGTTGCATTTAATAAGTACTAGAACATATCCAAAAATAAAATAAATCGAAAGGGGTCGGGTCTAAAAGTGAGTGATTTGGCCTGGAATGCCCCATATATAAAAATGGATGTGTGTATGTATGTGGGTATGTATGTTCCGTATGGACTCGAAAACGGCTGGACCGATCTTGATGAAATTTTCAGGGAATATTCAGAATAGCCACGGGAGTAACACTGTGAAGTCAGATTTTTAATTTTCTTCCTGTGGGCGGAGGGGCGTGGCAAAATCGAATTTTCACATTGCACCGTTATTGACATCTATATATAAAAAATGGATGAACCGATTTTGATGAAATTTAAACCAAAGATAGTACTAACCGAGTACTAACTGCACGCCAAATAAGAGCGTGATAGGACAAATTGGCGTAAAATGCCATGCCTGTGGGTGGAGGGGTGGTCAAAATCGAATTTTTACATTGCACTACTATTGACATCTATATATAAAAAACGTATGGACCGATTTTGATGAAATTTAAACCAACGATAGTACTAACCAAGTACTAACTATGTGACAAATTTGAGCGTGATCGGACAAATGGGCGTAAAATGCCATGCCCCTTTGTATTTAATTTTTTAATTAAATTTTCAGCACTAATAGTGTTAACCGAGTGTGAAACTATAGGCCATGTTATACTACGATTGGAAAAAGGGGCGTAAAATGTCACGCCCCTTTGTACTATACTGGACGTTTTCTGCCTGTTTCGCAATCACGCAAAAACAGATGAACCGATTCTCTTGACATTTTTACTACATACAGTAGAGATGCGCGCGTGACACGAATTTTTCGTGATTCACGTGATTCACGCGTGAATCACGCGTGATCGTGAGTGAAATTTATTTCTACTCACGTGATCGTGAGTGCGCGTGATTATAAAAAATAGTTTTGTGCGTGAGCGTGCGTGAGTAATTTTTGTTTCGTGAGTTTGCGTGATTTTTTTGTGCTGTTCAAAACAGAAAACGAGTAAAAAAATCGTCATTATATTGAATTTAGAGGGAAATTAATCCAAAATTGTGATTTTTATTATTTTTTTAAGGAAATTCAATACTTTTTGTGCAAGAAATCGAAAGAGGTGAAATAAAAATTTTCTAATTTCAATTTCGTGAGTCTTCGTGAGCGTGATTCTTTCGTGAGCGTGAGAAAAATTTTAGTTACTCACGTGAGCGTGCGTGAACGTGATCAGAAAAAACAATTTCTTGCGTGATCGTGCGTGAGTAAAATTTTTATTTCGTGAGCGTGAGCGTGCGTGAGTCAAAATTTACTCACGCGCCCATCTCTAACATACAGTGCTAACCAAGTGCATATGTAGGCCATATAAGATCGTTATTGGAAAAAAGGATCAAAATTGCAACGCCCTTTGTACTATACTGACCACGATTGAACAAAGAGGAGTAAATTGCCACGCCCCTTTGTTTTATACTGAACGTTATATCTGCCTGTTTTGAAATCACGCAAAAACGGATAAGCCCAATCTGTCACTACTGATAGAACTAACCGAGCGGGAACTGTAGGTCATATGTAGAGCGCGATTAGGCAAAAAGATATAAAATGTCACTCCCGTTTTTCATAAATAAAAAGTTATTTCCTCCTCTTTCGCAATCACACAAAAACGACAAAACTGATGTCAATGAAATTTGCAGCACAGATACTACTAATCGAGGATGCAGCATGGAACTTTAGACTATCACGATACGATAAAAATGCGTTAAATGACACACCACTTTGTACTATACTTAACTTTATGTCTGTCTGTTTCGAAATCACGAAAAAAGGCTGAGCTGATTTTGTTGAGATTTGTCTATAGATAGTGCTAACCGAGGGTGGAACAAAAGGTTACTATCTGGACCCGTGCTTTGATTTTGTCCGACACTAATTAAGATGCAATATAAAACAGTTTTTTTTTTCTTAGGGCCAGCAACGCGGACCGGGTATAGCTAGTAATTTAATAAAACTTTAATATTTTTTTTTAACTTTCTTGAATTCTCGTTTAGTTTATAGTTTTTTGTGTATGTATATGAAAGTTTGAATCGTCTTTATAAAGTTTCCCTTAGTTTTTGAGACATAAATATGTTTGGTAAAGTTTGAAAAAACAAGTTTTTTGTTTTTTTTTTTTTGTAAAAAAATTTAAAACTTTTTTAAGCTTTAAAAAAAAATAAATAGATAAATTTTGAGTAAATTTTTAATTGTGTCAATTAAAAATTTACTAATTTTTTTTTTCAAACATTTAATAAATTTTTATTAAAAATTTACTCAATACTATTAACTCGTTTACTGGTGCAAAATTAAGTAATTTCTTACTCAATAGTATTAAAAATTTACTCAAATATTTTTTTTATTTTTTTCTGTGTACTTATAAAATTTTGTATTCACTCATCATCATTCCAAATTTTAGAGAAATCGGTTCAGTTCTATTTTTAGTCCCCACACAAACCACCCTCCCGATGTTTACACAAATCTCTTAAAATTCATGAAAATAGAAAATATTTTATTAAAATTTGGTGTGCAGGTGTTAAACATGCTCATTGGTAAAATCTGAAATCAAATCTTAGATCATTTTTGGAGTCCCCTTGTAAAAAATGTTATCCGATATTCAGTTTAATTGGTCTATTGGCAACAAATATAAATCTATTTCACTCAAATTTGGCTTTTTGTGTTTCCTACACTAATTAAAGATCTAATAAACAATAGATCAATTCAGTCCACGTTTTTTTTATTCATTTTTTTTTATTTACACAAAACTCCTAAAATTCATGAAAATTGGAAATTTTTTATTAAAAAACAAGTCAAAAAGTTAAATTCGGCCTTGCCGAATGTAGAGATACCCTCCACAATTTCAAAAAAGAAAATTACTTCTGAAAAAAAAAAAATTTTTTTTTAGAAAAAAATTTCCGTGAAAAAAAATTGTTAAAAAAAAAAGATTCGCAATTTTTTTTTTTTCTAAATATATGTTCGTACGTGTTTAAATAACATTTAATGTTCAATTGTGTTCACATATGTCAACCAGCAGCCGAATTAAAGCATTTTGTATTTAGGTTATGTTGAATATACTAAAATTTTTGAGGTGTCGTTACATTTTCGTTCATAACTTTTGAACAGCTAATCCGATATAGCTCAAATGCAATCCCAACCTTTTTTGGGAGAACTTCCAATAAATATGTTAAGTTTCAGTCATCTCCGTGTTATATTTTGGCCGTGATCACCATTTCCACAGACAGACGGACATCGCTAGAATGTCTTAAAATCGATCGGGGATCATGAATATATATACTTTATGGGGTCCCAGACCGATATTTCGATGAGTTACAAACGGAATGACAAACTTATATACACCCTCTATCACTAAGTGGAGGGTATAAAAATCTGAAATCAAATCTTAGTCTAATTAGACCATTTTTGGAGTCCCCTTATAAAAAAATTTTCCGATATAAAGATCTAATAAACGATAGATCCAATCGAATTCAATTCAAAAATATACAAAATAATGGGCTTTTACTTTTTTTATTGTTGGCAACATATTAAAAAGCAAAAAAGATGAATTTTTTAATAATTTTGTCATAAGCATACAATTCATTTGTTAAATCAATCATTATTTTGATTGACTATAAATAAAAAAATGACAAAATTTTTAATCTAAGTCGAAAAAATTTTTGATTGAAAAAATTTTCAATCAATCACCTACAATTTGATGATTGGTATAACAATTTTTTTTTAATTGGAGGAATTTCAATCAGAAAATTTATTGAATCTGCGTTCTTGTTAATTGAAATTGGTTTCAAAATTTTTCTGTGTATATTGAAGGTTATTCAGCGATTCATCCAATCCGAATTACCATCTAAAACTGAAAATTTGTTTAAGTGTAGATTTTTTTGTTTTAATTTTTTTTTTATCTTTTTAACTCTGATATTGTTAAATTTTTTTTTTTGGTCTGTTTTTTTATTTTTATTTTTTTATTTTTATTTTTTTTTTTATTTTTAATTTTTTTTTTTTAAAAAGAAATATTAAATCAACAAAGCTTTAAATTTTTGTTGTCTTTCTTTTCAAATACGAAAACAAACAACATTGACAAATGTCATTCATGTATATTAGTTACCATATGTTGAAGGAGTTTAAGCTTTGAGTGACTGAATGTTATTTGTTGTGGAATGAATATATGAATGAATGGAATAAAATGAATCAATATATTGAAAGAAAGAAGGAAAGGAAATACTTTTTAAACAAAACTAAACACAAAAAAATTGTATAAAAATAGTATAAAGAAAAACTTAAACTTTGACAGTTTTACTTAAAACTGTCAGCGGCAACATAAAACGTCAAATTAATGTCAAATGAGCTTAAGCTATTGTTTTGTACAATATTATAAATTATTGGTAATAATAATAAAAATACATAAGGTTTTTTTACATATTTATACATTGTTGCAAAGGGTACATGTTTTAATATTTCCGGGAATAAAAAAAGAAGGTGACGAAATTGGAAACAATGTTAAAAAAAATAGTAAAACAGGAACTTTGTTTACATCTGGTCACTTCCCACCAAAAACTAGGTAATAAGTACTCATTTCCAATTTGATTACCCGGTAAGGAGTACTAATTACTCTCCGCATTACTTTATACCCTAAAAAAGGTCTTACTTTTAACTTACTATGTAATTAGATTTGCAATCTGAATTTTAAAAATTTTCCAAAATCCAATAACCTTGATCGCCGGACGCCACTGGTTATTTTAATCAGATTGGCTTTAAATTTGTACTACATAAGTTTAAGGTTTATGTTAGTAGAATAAAAATTTGCCCGGGCATTTAAAATCGTATAAAAACTGTTATACAAAAAAATGTCTTAAGTACACCTTTATTCACAAATAAAAAAAATTAAATAAAAATGTACACTCAAAATAATAACTTTGTAAAATAATCTGAACATTCTTGTAATCTCTATTCAACAGATATTTGACAGAGTTTTCTGTCAAAATACAGATTTAAAGAAAATACTTTGTATTTTGTTGTGACAAAAACAAACAAAGTTTCATCTGTTAAATTACTTTTAACTTTGTAATCTTAATTTTACAGATAATTAACGGAGTTTTCTGTTAAAATACAGATTTTAGCGAAATACTCTGTATTTTTTATAACCAAAAAAACTAAGTTTTATTCTAGTTCGAGGCCCAAAAATATTTCTATTTATGATATTGTCATAATAGAGTATTTTTAATTTATTGCTTTAAAAAAGTTACTATCTCATAGTATGTCTGTACTGATCAGTTTCATCCCCACTAAAGGAATCTTCAGCAGACTTTAGAGAATCATCGTTGGTCAATCAAACATCAAACCAGACATAATATTTGATATATTTCCCAAGTTATATGAGAAGTACTATTATGAAGGTCCGAAATCTGTTTTCCAACAAAAATAACTCTTTTAAAGCAAAAATTGTATATATTAAATCACCGTCGGTAACTATTAATATATGTGTTGCTGTTATTTTACAATAACAACAGTATTCGATTAGAGTTTTATTCTAGTTCGAGGCCCAAAAATATTTCTATTTATGATATTGTCATAATAGAGTATTTTTAATTTATTGCTTTAAAAAAGTTACTATCTCATAGTATGTCTGTACTGATCAGTTTCATCCCCACTAAAGGAATCGAATATATATGGGGCATTCCATGCCAAATCACTCACTTTTAGGCCCGACCCCCTTCGATTAATTTTATTTTTGGATATGTTTTAGTACGTATTAAATGCAACTCGCAGCCAAATTTTCAGCCTTTTATACCAAGGTGGTGTTGAGTAATCAATTTTTCAAAATGGCGATTTTTTCCAAAAAATGAAAAAATTTAAATTTTCAATCAATTTTGACCAGTAAAAAATATAGATTTTTTAAAAAAAGTTGGACAACGTTTTGTTGGTATTTAAATGTAGTTTTAGAAAAAAAATGTGAAAAAATTATTCGAAGTAATTATCACTTATTTTTTGACGTTTAAAAATTAAAATCGACTTTTTGAAAAAGTCCGAAACCTTCGATTTTTTTGTAAAAAACTATAAGAATTCTACTCTAAATTATGCAACTTTTAAGCCATAACTCGAGATGTGATCACAATTCTTTCTATTTTTTTTTTAATTTTTAAAATTGCACCTTTTATGTTTTGGCTCTGATTTATTTTATATGGAGCTCCAAAAAAAAAAAATGGTAGATACTGACCCTAACTTACCCTAAATATATTCATTTGGAGGTAAATATACGTCTCACACAAATTTGGGACGATCGGACATGTGTAAGGCGCTTAGCATGGTCCTTGAAGTTTAAAAAACGGATTACAAGGAAAAATATGAATTTTTTTCTGTTTTCGCAATTTATTTGGTATTTTAAGTTAAGTTTTAATTCAAGTGATTACAGAATTATGATGTGGAGTAAAATGCCTTTCTAATAAGGTACTAAAAACTAAAATCGGTTGAAAATCAGCCAAGTTATTACAACTTCCCCAGGCATCTAGCGTGTGCCATACAACTTGATTAAAAAATACGAGGCCCTTTTTTTAAATTTATTGAAATTTTCTACTGTAATAACATTTTTTCATTATTCATGTTTCAGTGTAATATTTTTTTGACTTTTCCAAATTTTAAAACAAAAAAAATATTTTTTTTTTTTTAAATAGAGATTTCAAAAGGGTGTGGAAAATGCAGGCATTTTTAGCACTAATTTAAAAAATGTTAGCAAAACACAATATGAAAAATACTTGTCATCTAATAACATTTGAACTTGAAGAATAAAAAAATGTTATTACAGTAGAAAATTTCAATGAATTTCAAAAATCGGATTGTATTGATTAATCAAGTTGTCTGCCACACGTTAGATGCCTGGGGAAGTTGTAATAACTTGGCTGATTTTAAACCGATTTCGGTTTTTATGACCTTAATAGAGAGACATTTTACTCTACATTTCAATTCTGTAACCATTTGAATTCAAAATTAACTTAAAATACCAAAAAAATTAAGAAAACAGAAAAAAATGCATATTTTCCCTTGTAATCCGATTTTCAAACTTCAAAGCCGATGCGGCACGCCTTACCCATGTCCGATCATCCTAAAATTTTCTGAGACGTATTTTTACACCCAAGTTAATATATCTAGAAGTTACGGTCAATATTTACCAAATTATTTTTTTTGGAGCACCATATAAAATAAACCAGAGTCAAAAAAAAAAAAAAGGGCAATTTTCAAAATTTGAATAAAAATAGAACGAATTACGATCACATCTCGAATTATGACTTAAAAGTTGCGTAATTTAGAGTAGAATTTTTTGACATTTTAAAAAAAAAAATCGAAGGTTTCGGACTTTTTCAAAAAGTCGATTTTAATTTTTATACGATAAAAAACAAGTGATAATTACTTCGAATAATTTTTTCACATTTTTTTTCTAAAACTTCATTTAACTACCAACAAAATGTTGTCCATCTTTTTTTAATATATCTATATTTTTTACTGGTCAAAATTGATTGAAAATTTAAATTTTTTCATTTTTTGGAAAAAATCGCCATTTTGAAAAATTGATTACTCAACACCACCTTGGTATAAAAGGCTGAAAATTTGGCTGCAAGTTGCATTTAATACGTACTAAAACATATCCAAAAATAAAATTAATCGAAGGGGGTCGGGCCTAAAAGTGAGTGATTTGGCATGGAATGCCCCATATACATATATAAAGGCCGAATAAATACATTTTATTTTTATGTACCTTTTGGTACTAAAAATAAAAAAACAACATTTAACACAAAGTTTAGTACGACTTATCCTACCAACACTATTGTTTGGTTAGGCACTGTTGTTATTGTAAAATAACAGCAACACATATATTAATAGTTACCGACGGTGATTTAATATATACAATTTTTGCTTTAAAAGAGTTATTTTTGTTGGAAAACAGATTTCGGACCTTCATAATAGTACTTCTCATATAACTTGGGAAATATATCAAATATTATGTCTGGTTTGATATTTGATTGACCAACGATGATTCTCTAAAGTCTGCTGAAGATTCCTTTAGTGGGGATGAAACTGATCAGTACAGACATACTATGAGATAGTAACTTTTTTAAAGCAATAAATTAAAAATACTCTATTATGACAATATCATAAATAGAAATATTTTTGGGCCTCGAACTAGAATAAAACTCTAATCGAATATATATACATATATAAAGGCCGAATAAATACATTTTATTTTTATGTACCTTTTGGTACTAAAAATAAAAAAACAACATTCAAAAAAACTAAGTTTTATCTGTATTTTTACTTATTTCTATGTGATCTTAATTTCATAGTTAAAAGCAGAGTTTTCTGTAAAAACACCAACATTTTATCTGTATTTTTTTAAGAAAATGTTAAAAAAGTACCAACCAAAATCTTTTCAAAAATCTTATAAAATTTTTACAAAATAACATGTTTTTTTACTAAACTCTGTAAATTTGTTGAGTTTTTTCTGTAAAATTTTGCTTACATCAAATGTATTTTACAAATATATGTAAATTTACAGAGTTTTTCTTTGCTAAATTGTGTTTTATTTAACCAAACTTTTACTAGAAACTCTGTAAATTATCAGTTTTTTTATCAATATCATTTTACAGAGTTTTATAGTAAAATTACCAAGATGAATGCAAATTTGCTACATTTCGCCTTTATTTTACGACGAACTTATAAAATTCTTACATTCACAATTAAAAAAACAAAAAAAAAAAAAAAATGCTTTTTGAATTATTTAGATATCTTGTCTATTTGCTGAGATATCACCCGTTGAAATTTATATGATGTGTTTAATCCATTTTGGACCAAGTTTCAATTTTATTTTTTGGAAAAAAGTACTTTTTTAAGGTAACTAGCATCCGCTGATCTCAAAAATCTTGTCAAAAAAAATGTTCAATGTGCCGTTATCCCAGAAAAGCCTACATTTTAACTTTTTATGCAATTTTAATATTTGGATTTTTTTGCTATTTTATTAATTTATTTCATTATTTTCAAAACAAATAGTTTCAAAATGATTTAAATTAGTGGAATTTGATAAGTTAAATGTGAAAAAATTTAAAATTAATCAAAAAAATTCAAAGCCGAAAATCAAAAAAAGCTAAATTTTCGTTTTTGCTTGAAACAATTTCTGTGCTGATTTGCATTGCATTTCATGGACTTGTAAATTGCGGTGATCAAGTGGGGATATTTTTTTCGGGTAAATATGGTTACATTCGTTTTCCACCTTTTTCATACATAAATATTTTTTTATCGAAAAACCGAACAGAGGATCGATATGGGTTAATGCATACATACCACTTTCAGCCGCATCCCGAGTCACGAAACGAGAACAAATTTTAGGTTAAGATATCTCAGAGATGAAACAAGATATTATAAAGGTTAAACATTCATATCAAAGGTAATTTTTAGGACTTTCACACTACATATCAGGTTTTATAAACAAAGGTGAATTTTCGCAGTTACAACGCCTCGAATATGGCGAAAAACGTGGTTTTTCAACTTCAAGCTAAGATATCTCGAAAACCTGATGAGATAAGCAAATTCTGAGACCAGGTTCGGATTCAGTGCAACTCAAACCCTTAGAAAAGTTACCTCTGGTTTATGGGTTAAAATATTTTTGGCCTGTGTTATTGATCAGTGATCGATTCTACGACATTCTAGCGATGTCCGTATATCTGTTGAAATGACGATCACGGAAATATTACACAATTATGACTAAAACTTAACATATTTACTTTTTGTCCTCAGCAGTTTGGTATTGCATTTCAGCAAAATCTTTTCAGCGGTTCAAAAGTTATGAATAAAAATGTAAAATAACCTCAAAAATTTTGGTACATTCCACATAACCTAAAAATACAAAATGCTTTTATTCGGCTGCTGGTTGATATATGTAAACAGAATTGGTTGCCAAATGGTATTTTAACAAGTAAAAACATATTTTTTACACAAATATTTTTCTGACGTGGATTTTTTTTATTTATCAAAAAATTTTATTTTTCGCGGAAATCTTTTTTATAAAAAAAATTTGTCATCATAATTTTTTACCAATTTTAAAAACTTTTTCACACTAAGTTTTTCTTCAACAATCTTTTTTACATATTCGGCGAGGCCGAACTTTACTTTTTTTACTTGTTTTTCACTCAAAATTTTGAAAATCAAAATATATCCTGTACCACAAAGTACTGTACTGCAATGGTTCCCAACCTTTGATTTTCGCCCCACTGGGGGGCAATTTGAAGGTTCCAAATTATCAAGATTTTGTTTAGTCAAATTAACTACAAAAACTATTTTTTTTTGAAAACTTAACTACAAAAAACTTGTTAATTTCTTAACATTTTTACTAAAAACTTAATTTAAATGCTTATTTTACAAAAGCTTTGCTAAACAAGTAGTAATTTTTCATTAGAAACAAAAATTAGAAAAACTAACAAATTTTATCTTAGTGTAGGGGGGACAAGACACTTTTTTTTAACTAAAAAGTGGGGCGTGGCGTAAAAAAGGTTGGGAACCATTGGTATAGAGCAGCGGTTACCAACCTTTTTGGCTGGCGTACCCCTTATTTAAAATTTTATCATCCGCGTACCCCCTTACGAGTTTTCGTTAAAAAACTTCACATATAAATTTTAGAGATTATTTAGAAATTTTTGATCTGCGGGTATTATATTTTTTTTGAAGGATTTAGGAGAGATCAAAACAATGGTGGTATTTTTTTGAAAAAATGTTCGTTTCTTGGCGTGGTTGGTTCAATGCATCTGAAAACGCGGATTTTGAGCTGATTGCTCTGCTTAAAAAAACGGCTAAAAATATTGCAAATCTGATTTCACCAGTCAATTTTACACCAAAAATTAAAACAACGGACGTTTTTTGAACTCTTAAAAAAAGTTAAAAAACGCATCACAGGGGGCAGATCAATAATTTCGCGACTTTTCGAATAAAACACCCTCGTATATACAATGAAAAGACATTTTGAACTTAACAAAATGGTACCAAAATTTCCACTCTATTACAACCCGTCTCAAAAATACCCAAAAACACTTTTTTTGAGAACTTTGACATAAATTTGCTCAAAAACCTGACATCATAGAAAAATTTGGGAATCCAAAAATATCGCAAAAATGCTCTCTATATTGCACAAAAATACGTTTTTTAAAAAACTTTGACGTCAACTTTCTTAAAAACCTGACGTTATGGAAAACTTTGGAAGTCAGATGCGGAACCAGCATTGAAAGGTTAATCTAAAACGAATGTCCAAATTACTTAAATTTTACGTACCCCCGCGGACAGTTTCGCGTACCCCCTAGTGGTACGCGTACCATAGGTTGGTAACCGCTGGTATAGAGTATAAAAATAATAATATTCCCCAAAAATTGTTCTTTAACAAAATTTTTTTTTGATGCATGCACTTATTTGTTTAAGATAAACAAAATTTTCAATTCTTATTCATTTTTAAAATCATTTTTAAAAATATTTATGATGACGTTAATTGTAACAAATACGCAATAAACTTTAAACAATATTGTTATAATAACAATAAATTTAAGATGTTTTGTTGCTGTGTAATTTTGGAAATTTACAAATGCGAAAATTATTGAAATACATTAGACAGTGTATAAATATGTATAATGAACGTTTTATTTAAGTAGAAAATTCTAAGGAAATCAAGTAAATTAAAATAGTTTACAAAACGAATAAGTAATAATATTTTTGCAACAATATTTTGTATTGTAAACAAAAGTCAATTAAGGAAAAGTAAATAATAAATAAAATTGCAGTTAAATTTAGATGATGAATTAAGTGAGAGAACAAAGTGCAAGCATAGATTAAACAGAAGTGAAACTTATGACTGATATAAATAAAAAAAAATCTTGAACCATATGTTTAATTTTTTCAAATAAATTTTAAGAAAAACTTGTATTTTCCTATGTAGAATACTTCTTATTAAAACAGGAATTTTTTTTAGTGTTTCTAAAGCAATAGATTCTGGAATATATTTTACGGTAATCACAACGTTATCCAACGATTGTTTTTGTGACAATTTCAAACCAAAATCATCGGTTCTGAAATGTTTAGTAGAATCACTTGCATTGATTACACCGTCCGACAAAAAGAAAACAAATCGTTGATCACGAACTGAATAATATACGTTTAAAACTAGAGACTAAATGTAGTAAAACTGCATTTACAGTTTTTCATTTCGTGATCCTGTTTCCTTTTAAAAAGACTTTAAAGTTTTAAAGGATTACATATTTTTTAAATAGTTGTAATTGCCCGAGGATGCCACAATTGATGGCAAATGAAAAAAGAGGATCTCCCCTAATTTTATTAATTTTACATATCAAGAAAAAAGGAGGTAAGTAACGGCCTTTCAAAACTTTATACCTCAATATCCATTAAAATTTTCAACAAAATATTTTGATAATGATTTAAAAGGAAATTATTCACATTATTTTTTCTAATATGGTAAAATAAAAAAATGAAAAAAATTAGGGAGGTTATCCTCTAATAGCATTCTAGGACAATTAAAAATTTTTAAAAATATTTTACAAAATGTAGTCCTTTAAAACTTTTAAGTCCTTTTAAAAGGAAACAGTATCACGAAATGAAAAAAATGTGAATACAGTTTTGCTCCATTTTATCTCTACATTAAGACGTATATCATCTGGTTCATTTTTATTTATTTAAACCAACGAAAAAATTTGGTGGGAACAACCCAAGGGAAAATCGATTTGATCTTGTCAGATCTGCTTTGATCTGATAATATATAATTGCATCTGATTGTATATAATTGTATCTGATCAGATATAATAAAATTTCAAATTTGCGACAATGTTGACCAAAACCGAGATATAATTAGATCTCGATTTTGGTAATTTCAGATATAATTATTTCTTATCAGACATGATCATATATGAAAAGATATAAACCAGTGTTGGCTACCGTTACCCTTTCAATACCGTTACCGATTAAAAACCCTTTCATATTGACTACCGTTACCGTTACCAATACCGAAATAAAAAATTTTAAATACCGTTACCGATAAAAAACCGATACCTTTAATCGGATTTATCGGTTTTGTTTCGGTTGCATTAATATTACTTATTTAATTTTTTTTTTGGATTAAAACATATTATAATATTTTTAATATACTTAAAATAAAAACACAAATTTTTGTTCATTGCCAATCCAACCAATGATCACATTTGCAATTAACTAAATTCGAATATCGGTCTTGGACCTCATAAAGATTTTATATTCGTTTGTAGAAGACACGATACGGTCCAAAATAAACGCGCTACTCTGCTGGTACGAATACGTCTAATGGTGATAGGCTGGTTAAGTTCCGAAATGGGAAAATCGGACCAGTTGAAAATAAGTTCCCCACTGAAAAACTTACAAAACTCCAGAAACATATATATTAGTAAATTTTTTTGTCTATTTGTTTAGAAAATGAAACATTTTCATGCCGTGTGAAGTTCATTGACTAAGATTAGAAAATGCGATTTTTTCGGTCCGAACCTTTTGGGGGTTTGGCTACAGCAAATAAAATAAATATTGATAAAATTGTATTATTTATGCGAAAATATAAATAAAATTAATTCCTCAGCGAGGGGAAAGGTGTCCCTCCGATACTGCCCGCCCTCCCCTTAAAAAAACATCCTCTGAAACATCCTTGCCAAGTTTTTTTTATCCCTGCCGATTTTTTTAAACAACAGGACAAACAATTTTGATCATTTTAACAGAAAAATCTGCTGATCTCAAATAAACAGCCTGAAGTGTTTATTTGAGATCAGCAGATTTCTCTATTAAAATCAGCAGATTTTTCTGCTGTCTTGACGGTTTTTTCAGCATATTCTACCTGTATTATCCAGACCGAAATTTAGCAAACCGCGTCAGCTATAATCAGCAGATTTCTCAAATGGCTTAAAATGTAGATTTCTCATATGGCTCAAAATGCAAATTTTTTTGCTTATTGGACAAAGGTGTCTTTACGAACATGAGTTCGTATTTGTTGAACTACAATATTGCGTGAAAGTTTTAATTAAATTCAGAGTTAATTCATAGTATTTAATACTAGTACAAATATATTTATGTATAGAAAATGTACAAAATTTAGCAATTTTTTTATTTTTTTTAAACAATTTTTTTATTTTTTACGCGTTTTTAACAAATTTGTGACTTGTTAACATTTTATTTATAATGCCGGTACGTACCGGTATTGATAATCGAAAATACCGTTACCTTTACCGTTACCGATATAAAAAATATGTGATACCAATACCGTTACCGATACCGTTATTCGTTTCGGTTGCCAACCCTGATATAAACAGATCAAACAAGATCTAATCCATTTTTACACGGGAATTTGATTTCAAATTATCAAATTGAAATTTAAGATTTCTGTAATCAGAATTGTTATATCATCATATGATTTATGAACGTACGTTTGTACAACTACATTATATTCGCTCATTTACTACAATAGTGACATAACTCAAAAAACATGATTTTTAGTTAATGATGCTTAATTATTTGTTAGATCATAATTTATATATTGCATTAAAGAAAATTGTGTAAATATCTTGTGTCTTCACCGCTTCAGAGGAAAATATGGTATTAATACATTTTATGCATATTAAGCCATTTTGGATCAATACTCAATTTTATTTTTTAGTTTTTGGAAAAAAGGTACATTTTTAGGGAAATTTGTACCCGCTGATCTTAAAAATATTGTCAAATAAATCAAATTAAATATATAAAAATTTAAAAAAATTAAAAGCCGAAAATCAAAAAATGCAAAATTTTATGCACTTTGCATTTATTGCACATTTAAATTGCAGTGGTTATTGCAGAAAGATGAGACTTAACATTCGCAACAAAATTTACCTGGAATTCTACCGTTTTCATACATAAATATTTTTTTTGAAAAAGGGTATCTTTACGTTTTGTAAAATCGAACAGTGGATCGAAATTGGTTAGATGGAAAATAGTTTTCAATTGAAAACTTTAAACACGTGCTCCTTAAAATCCGTTTTTTTTTTAGTTATGCCATTTTCGTAGCAAATGAGCAATATTTTCTTATTACTTTTTTTATCTGTTACGTTTTAATATTTCAATTAAAATATCATATTTTTTTTTATAGCTTTTGGCATTTTGTTTTATTAAATGTAATTTGACAAGTCGGGTTTGGTCTATACGACTACTACTACTGGTATTTTTTGTGATTATGATTTCTTTATTAAATGTGACATGTCTTATGCAATTCATACATGTGTCATATTTTGTTGGATTTAACATGAGCAGGTTATAAAAATTTAACATTATTTAACTATTTGTTTAACAAAAATATATAATTTTATGACAAGTTAAACTCATACATGTCATATCAAAAAGAAATTTAATTGTAGACTTTTTACAAAAAAAAAAATTAAAAATTACAATTTTTCCCCATTTAATGTTAGGGGTGGCGGCCACCAGTTTTTTTTTTTTTTCAATTTTTGTTAAATGTCCATTTGCTTGGTGATTTCATTATGTCATATTTTGTTGTAAGAAAAATTGATTTCAAATATATTATTAAATTATGCAAACTTTTTATTAAAAAAAAAAAAATAAAAGAATTTGAAAGTATTTTTTTTAAATCATTAAAAATTTTATATTGTGAAAAAGGGGAGCTTAAATAATTTCCTGTCATAAAATTTAATCAGCAAAAAACTATAAATATATGAAATATAAAAATGTAATAAAATTTACAATGTTGGGATTTCATAAAAAAAAACACTGCCTAATTTGAGTTTTTGAAAGTATGCAACGATTGGTTCCCATTAAACATTTACTATGGCTTGTTTTTTAAACAATGTGCTGTCTTGTAATGATTAAATAGACTAAAAACTTTTTGACATTGAAAATTCTAATAATCTGAAATTTTTTACATGTTCACGGTGAGCCTCAGCGATGTTTAGGTTGAACTTTAGTGTCGACGAAAAGTGTAAGCGCAGTTTGATTTCTACTTGATTAAATGTCACAAAACTGTTACCAGTAAAATCGTAGCTGCTCGCATTCGCGAGATAACGCCAAATGAGTGTTTTAGTATTTTCTAAAATATTGACATTGAAGTTTTTTAAATATTTTCAAAAACTGAGTATACAGTTTTAATTGTACTTATTTAAATGTCACCAAACAGTAAACATCAAAATCCTATCTTCTTTAGTTCGCGAGAAATCGCGAAATTAATTTTTTGCTGTTTTTGTTTTCGTTTTTTATCTTTAGATAGGTTTCTTTAAAATTTCGTAAAAACATGGTATGCAGTTTTACTTGTGCTTGATCAAAGGTCACACAGCTGTCGACATCAAAATTGTAGGTGTTAAATTTCGCGAGATATCGCGTAATTATATAATTTTTTTTTATTATTTATTTATATTTTAAAACCAATTATTTAGAAATAATAAAAAAAGTGGTATGCAGTTTGATTTGAGCATGTTGGAAGAAATTAAAACTGCCCACAAAAAAATTATAGCTGCTCACTTTCGCGAGAAATAGCGAAAAACAGTTTTTTGGGGTTTTTCTTGTTTTGGTTAATAAAAGAGGTTTCTTTAACATTGTTGAAAAACACGAAATATGTTTGACTTGTTATTGATCAAAGGTCATATGGCTGTTAACATTAAAATTCTAGCTGCTCAATTCTTCGAGATATCGCTAAAAAAAACTCGCTAAACTACTATTTATTCATTACTTTGTGTTATTTTTGATCTGTAAATACATTTACTTCAATTAACAACAAAAATGTGGTATGCAGTTTGAATTCGAGGTTATTTAAGTTAACAAAACTGCAAGCATAAAAATTATAGATGGTCAATTTCCCGAAAAATTGCAAAATTACTGTTCAAGCATTCATATTAATTACCTAATTTATTTTTTCTTTAGTGTCTAAAATAAAGGAAAAAAATCAAGAAACGACAGATATATTTTATGCAGTTTAAATTTTATGTGGTCAAAGGTGGTAAAACTGCTTAAATCAATATCTTGACTGCTAATTTACGCGAAAAATAACTTTTTTCCAATTTTTTTTTAATTTAATTTTGCGATTTATCGCGAAATTAAGAAGATATGATTTTGATGTTAACTGTTTTGTGAGCTGTTATTAAATACAATTAAAACTGCATACTCAGTTTTTGAAGATATTTAAAAAACTTCATGTCAAAATTTTAGAAAATACAAAAACCGATTTCGCGGTTAACAGTTTTGTGACATTTAATCAAGTAGAAATCGAACTGCGTTTACACTTCTCGTCGACACTAAAGTTTAACCTAAACATCGCTGAGGCTCACCGCATGGACGTATACAGGGGGTGGGCAAAGGGGGCACGTGCCCCCCCCTTTTTCGATTTGAAAATTTTTAAAATTTTATTCACAAAAATGCATTATACAAAAAAAGATCACAAGTTTCTAAATATTTTGATTTTAAAAGAAAAGATAAAGATATAAAAACTCAGAGTTTGAAATAATTTCGTTTCTAAAAAGTAATTTATACCGAAAAATCAGTAAAATATGGTAAAAAAATAGATAGTATTCGTTATAATAAAAATTATGCATCAGGATCACGAAAATTAGTTTCTACAAAACAATTTTCAAACAATAAGATAATGAACCGATTTCCCTGAAACTTAAAAGACGATTTTAAATTTACACATTTTCATGAAACAAAATATTTAACGAAGCCAAATTTTTACAAGGTTGTACCCCTGTTGGATAGGCATTAAAAAACATTTATTCTCATATGGAAACATCATATAGTTTCTTAGAAAGAAATGGCTGAAAAATCAAAAAAAAAATTCACCCCGAAATCACCGATGTGGCCGATGAGTCGAGAATTGTTTCTTTTATATGAGTGTTTCTTCGTCAATTCTTTAAACACAGGTTTTTGTAGTCGCTTAAGAAGAATCTGAAGTTTTTAAAAATTCAAAATGGCGGATCCAACATGGCGACAAATATTTTTAAAAAATAATGCGATTTATACCCGAGTTTTTGGGGTCGCTAAGTAAGAATCTGAAGTTAGATTTTCGATGGCAGATTCTAATGTAGCAACCCAACAAACCGGTGCGTTAAGAGTTTTGAGTGGATCTGTAATTTAAAAAAAAAATATCGCCATGTTGGATCCGACATTTTGAATTTTAAAAATCCAACTGCAAATTCTTCTTAAGGGACTCCAAGAACCCGTGCATGAAGAATTTTAAGCAAATCTGCAATATTTTAAAAAATTGGTCGCCGTATTGAAATTCAAGACCGCCACTCGGTATTCAAAACTAAATATTTTTAAGTAATTTCGAAAATTTTTAAAAAAAATTTAAACCCATACCAATTTTGGAAAGAAGGGTGGCCCGGCTGACGAAGAAAGTTTCATACAAATCGGTACATAAGGGTTGAGATACTTCCATTGTAAGATACATTTTTTTCTCAGATTCTGAAAAGTTTTTTCTATAGAACCATTTATATCTGAGAATTTGTCAGATATTTTTTTATCAAAAATTTATAATTTTTTAAAAGAAAATTTTTAGATTCTAAAAAATTTTCCTTTACAAAGATTTTGGGATTTTATAAAAAAAAATCTAATATTCCAAGACATTTTGTATATAAATAAAGACGAAATAGAGTTGGAGGGAGGTTATGGATGTATTTAATAATAAATATTAATAGGCGATGACGAAAAAAATGTTGAGAATTGTGCCCCCCCGTTTTCAAATTCCTGGATACGTCGCTGGCTCACCGTGTGTTGCATTAAAGTAGTATTTTTTTGTATGGTAAAAAAATTTTTCTTCCGATTTTAAATGTCCGGGAAAATTTTTATTCTACTAGGCCAAAAACTTACCACAAATTTAAGGCCAATCGGATTAAATTAATGCGTGGCGCCAGGAGATAAAAGTTTCGGATTTAAGAAACAATTTTTAAAAAGAAATTAAAAAAAAAAATATGTATTGCGATATCTGATATTTATTAATTTTGATAAAATCGGTTAACAGTTTTCGAAAAATTGTTATTTGAAATCAGCAAAAAGTTGTGGCTATTTCCTATGTTTAAAATTTTTTTCAAAAATATATATTGTTGGCAACATAAGTATTGGAATGCAAAAAAGATGAATTTGTTCATAATTTTGTTATAAGCTTACAATTCATTTGTTAAATCAAACATTATTTTGATTGACTATAAATAAAAAATTGATTAAATTTTTGGTCAAAATCCAAAAAGAGTTTGATTGAAAAAATTTTCAATCAATCACCTACAATTTGATGATTGGTATAACAATTTTTTTAATTGGAGGAATTTCAATAAAAAAAATTTATTGAATCCGCGTTTTTGTTGATTGAAATTCGATTCAAATTTTTTTTGTGAACAGTTAAAGCGACTGATTAAATGAGTTACACATATTAAAGAGCAATGTTTAAGCTTTACCCTTGACTAATTCTTAAGTCGTCATCGCACATCGGGTGCATTCGCTATATGTTGTCAAAATATGTCCAAAAAAGCGCCTTTTTTTAATTTCAAATATCTCAAAAACTTGATCTAATCGAAAAGTTTAAAGACCGGATTTATGACCAGGAGAATAATTCTAATCATGTGTATTAGGCACCGTTCCATTCATATCAAGTTTCATTTTTATACCCTACACCACTCTGTGGTACAGGGTATAATGAGTTTGTGCTGATGTTTGTAACTACCCGAAATATTGGTCCTAGACCTACCTTCAAGTATACCGATCGACTCAGAATTACTTTTTGAGTCGATTTAGCTATGTCCGTCCGTTCGTCTGTCCATCTATCGGTTTAAGGACGATACAGGTCGCAGTTTTCAATCAATTGACTTGAAACTTAAGCATCTTTTGGCCCAAGGACGAAGCCAATTAAAATTGGAGAAAATCGGTTCATGTTAAGACCTAGCCCCCATACAAACGCCCCCTTTGGATTCGGCTTAAATGACTCGAATAACCGTATTATAATAGATATCGCTTTGAAATTTAGCAGGTAATCAAATTTTGTATGCAAGAATCACCATTCAAAATTTCAAAGGAATCAGGTCAGCCCTTCTGGTTTTCCCTATACAAACCAAACTCCCGATATTCACATAATTCCCTCGGAATTCATAAAAATTTAAATATTTGATAAGCATTTTATTTTTAGGTTTTAAACGTGTACTTAAGTAACCTTTTCAAATCGTAATATAGTGTGACCAATTTTGGACTTAGTCCCCCATATAAAAATTTGGACCGATATTCAGTTAAATCGGTCAATTGACAAAAAAAAAAAATAAACCAATTCCACTAAAATTTGACCTGTGTGTGTTTTCTACACTAAATAAAGATCTAACAACGACAGATCCAATCGGTTCATGTTTGGACTTGGGACCCATTTTCCCGAAAACACTGGTAAAGGGTATCATATGGTCGGTCTAGTACAGGAAAACATTGTTTTTGGGGAATAAGACATCATTGAAAGACAATTGGTGCTCTAAGGGTTAAGGCGACTGACCAAATAAGTTCAGCATCCTTAAGAGAAATGTTTAAGCTATACCCGCGACTTATTTTTAAGTCTCTAAACTTTTGCATCACATTCGTGTTCATCATCTATGAGTTAGAAAAAATGCCCAAAACGGCGATTTTCTGAACTTTGTGATGGAATAGTTTGGATACGAGATTTGTGATCACTAGAACAATTGCAATTAACTGTCCCAATCACATCAAGTTTTAAATGTTCAGAAGTGTAATTAAAAAAAAGTTAGAAAAATTGAGAAAAAAAAACTCAGAAAAGGATAACAATTTAGGATAAATCAAAAATAAAAAATAATAATAAAAAACCAGACCTATCACACACTTTACTCTTGAACCAACCCAAACACAATATAAAACTTTTATTTTTTTTACCAATAACGAGTTAATAATTTTTTAAAATATTATTTTTTTAGTGATGAAAATGTAATAAAAATTCATTTTATGACAATATCACTTGTAAGACATTAAAAAAAAAAAAAAAGACAAGCACTTACAAGAAAAAAGTATTAATAAAAAAATGCATTTCAACAGGTAATCATCATAAAAGGCAGTGTCAAGGTTACAGCAATAACAGTAAAAAATAAATATTTTTTCATTTTCTGAAAATATAAATACTAAAATGCATATAAATAAAATTATGACAAACAGCAAAAAATTACAAAAGAATCACATTAAAAAAAAATGTGGAAATAAATCTATAAAAAAAGGTGTCAAATTAATAATTTAATTAAAATAATAAATAAACCAGATTTAGACGAAAAAAAAATAATCGATTTTCATAACAAAATCAATATAAATATCCAAATAATTTCCGGTTTTAAATTAAAATTTGACAAAAAATTAAAAATCTTAAAAAGAACATTATTCATTAAAGAAACTTTTAAGCTTCTAATAGCAAAACAAAATTTCAAGGTTTTCTTAAAAGTTTAAAAACCTTAAAAATTAAAAAAAACTTACAATTCATACAAACAAAAATTAAATTAACTTTTCTGATTTATTCATGTTCTGGTTAAACAAATTGCATTAAATTTATTATTTATTTTTACAATTTAAACAAAAAAAAAAATATTTTTTTATGTCAAAAAGTCAAACACCTTTTGCCATTTTTATTTTTGTTTTGCTTTGTGAAATGTTATGATTTCATAATAAACATAAAAATGTATATTTAAAGCTACTACTACTGTTTGTCTATTTGGACATTTAACACCTCTTTTGAATAGTGTTGTTATTTACAAAAAAAAAAATAAATAAAAATATTAACAAATTGTTAACAATATTGTAGCAAAAATATACAATAACATCATGATTATTATAAAAAAAAAGTCATCATCAGCAGACGAGACATCATCATAATTTAAAAAAAAATATAAAATTTAAAGCAGAGTCTTAAAAGAAGGATTACTTGTTAAGAAAGAAATTTAGTTGTAAGAAGAAATGTTTAAGTTTTACAGTGAATCACACCTGAAATGGTTATGAAGTTTTCAAAAAAAAAAATTCACTGGAGCAAAAAGAACACAGAAAGTATTTAAAACGAATTTAAATGAAAACAACGCGGATTTAATAAATTTTTTGATTGAAATTCCTCCAATAAAGAAAGTTGTTATACCAATCATCAAATTGTAGGTGATTAATTGAATATTATTTCTATTAAACATTTTTTCGATTTTGATCACAAATTTGATCAATTTTTTTATTAATAGCCAATCAAATTAATGATTGATTTAACGAATGAATTGTAAGCTTATGACAAAATTATGAAAAAATTCATGTTTTTCATCGTTTTTGCTTTCTAATATGTTGCAAAATAAATTTTCAAATTCGAAGATATATTTTTAAAAATATGCAAAAAAAAAAAAAAAAATTGCATCACCTAATAAATTCTTTTACAACTCTGCTTTTTACTAATGTGTGCTAAAATTAATATAAACATTGTTATATTTTAATTCAATGTCAACAACATAATAATAGTTTAGGCATTTAAAGTTTTGCTAAATGTTTTTATAAAAACAAGCAACTAACAAGCAAAAAATGTGGTTTTTAACTTTTTCAACTTTAAAAAAAAGCTAAATACATTGACATTTGTTTATAATTAATTTGAAAACATTAATTTACGTTAATTTTAAACGATTTGTTTAATTTTTAACGACACTCGTTGTAAATAAAAATTTTACGCATTTTGTTAATTCAGCAAATAAGAAAACGAAAGTATTAAATTGCAGAGACATTAACCCAAATTACCGGGAAATGCCTAATATTAACTGAGACATTTTCCTGTATAGAAAAAGCCTCAGATTCTGAAAAAAAAAAATTGTATAAGTACAAAAGGTCTCAGATTCTGTGACATTTTTTTGTATAAAAAAGTCTCAGATTCTGAGACATTTTTTGTATAGAAAAATTCTCAGACATTTTTCTGTATAGAAAAAGTCTTAGATTCTGAGACATTTTTTGTATAAAAAAGACTCAAATTGTGAGACATTTTTCTGTATAGACAAAGTCTCAGATTCTGAGATATTTTTCTGTATGTAAAAAGGCTCAGATTCTGAGACATAATTCAGATTTTTAGAATTATTTTGTGCAAAAAAAACTCAGATTCTGAGACATTTTTCTGTATAGAAAAAGTACCAGATTTTGAGAGCTTTCCTGAGTAGAAAAAGTCTCAAATTTTGAAACATTTTTCTGCATAGAATAAGTCCAGATTTTAAGAAAATTTTCTTTGTAGATCTCATAGAAATGTCCCAGATTCTGAGAAATTTTTCTGTAAAGAAAAAGTCTCAGATTCTGAGAAAATTTTCTGTATAGAAAAAGTCTCAGATTCTGAGACATTTTTCTGTATAGAAAAAGTCGGTAAAAAAAAGTCTCAGATTCTGAGACATTTTTCTGTATAGAAAAAGTCTCAGATTCTGAGACATTTTTCTGTTTAGAAAAAGTCTCAGATTCTGAGACATTTTTCTGTATAGAAATAGTCTCAGATTCTGAGACATTTTTCTGTATAGAAAAATGTCTCAGAATCTGAGACTTTTTCTATGATTTTTCTCTGATTCTGAGACAGTTCTGTATAGACAAAGTCTCAGATTCTGTACAGAAAAAGTCTTAAATTCTAAGATATTTTTCTGTATACAAAAAGTCTTAGATTCTGAGACATTTTCTGTACATAGAAAAAACGAATTGTTATATTGACCCCTCATATTTGTGAATACAATTAATTTTTTCACTGAAAGTGCTCCTATACGGAAATTTGTAATATCAAAAAACGTTTGTAAATTTTGATTGTTGAAAAAAGAATTTTTCTGTTTTCAACAAAGAAATTCAACAAACACAATTTGTTGTTATTTTTTTTTTTTTTTTCAACAAAGAAATTCAACAAACTCCAACACAATTTGTTGATCTGACAAATGATTTTTTTTTTCAACAAAGAATTTTAACAACCACAAACACTTTTTGTTGACATGATAAAATGATTTTGAGATATAATTATTTGACTGAGTTTGTTGAAAACAAAATTGAAGTTTTGTATTATGGACTAACAGGCGGTCGTTTTTACTAAATGTTTGGTTGATTTCATGTTTGGTTGATTTACAATTGAAGTTTGTTGATTTAAATTTGACTATTTTATTTCTTTGCATAGAATCATTCAGATTCTGAGGCACAGAAAAAAATATGTAGGAAACAAATTTGAGTAATCACTTGTTTAATTTTTTAAAAAAAATTTGAGTAATTTTTTAATTGACGCAATTAAAAATTTACTCAAAAATTGAAAATAAAATTTGAGTAAATAATTTAATACAAATTTAATATTTTTTTTTATTTATTTTTTTTTCTCTTGGTGTTTTGAATTCTCATTTAGTTTATTGTTTTTTGTATATGTATATGAAAGTTTGAAATCATCTTTATAAAATTTTACTTTGTCTTGAAGACATAAGTATATTTGGTAAAGTTTGTAAAAGCAATTTTTTTGGAAAAAAAATTAGAAACTTTTTAAACTTTTTAAAAAAATAATTTGATACATTTTGAGTAAATTTTTACTTGACACAATTAAAAAGTTACTTAAAAATATTAAAAAATTTTAAGTAAAGATTTAATTGTGTGAATTAATAATTTACTCAAATTTTTTATTAAGCATTTAATAATTTTTTATTAAAAGTTTACTCAATACTATTAAATCGTTTACTGGTGGAAAATTGAGTAATTTTTTACTCAATAGTATTAAAAATTTACTCAAAATTTTTTTTTATTTTTTTCTGTGGGCTTTTTCTTGTGCAAAAAAAATCTCGGATTCTGAAATTTCTGCATTAAAAAAATCCCAGATTTCTGTATAGAAAAAGTCTCAGATTCTGAGACATTTTTCTGTATAGAAACAGTCTGAGATTTTGAAACATTTTTCTGTATAGAATGATTCAGATTCTGAGAACACTTTTTTAATCAAACAAAAACAAAACTAAGATTCTGAGATATTTTTCTGCGCAGAAAAAGTCTCAGATATCTGTGTAGAAAAGTCTTAGATTCTGAAATATTTGTCTTTCTAGAAGAACTCTCAGATTCTGACACAGTTTTTGTATACCGGTTACATTTTTCTGTATACCGGTCGGCTCAGAATCACTTTTCGAGTCGATTTTGCAATATTTGCCTGATATTACTAGAAACAGAAACTTTGATGTATGACATTTTGCATCTATTTTCCATATAAAATCTCCCGCTGAGTCCTAAAATGAAGTCAGAATTTCTGCATTTTTACTCAAACTCAAATTTTCAGCTCGCTGGTATATAATGAGTTTGTGCTGATGTTTGTAACAACCTAAAATATACGTCCTAGACCCACCTTTAAGTATACCGATCGACCCTTTTTGAGTCGATTTAGCGATGGATGTCTGCAGTGGCGTATACAGGGGGGGGGGGGCGGCCCCCGCACGATACAGGTCACAATTTTTAATTGATTTGACTCAAGGACGGACGCTTGAAAAAAAATCGGTCCATGTTTTGACCTAGCCCTCATACAAAAGTCCCCTTTAAATATGGGTCAAATGACCCTAACTACCGTATTTTAACAGGCATCCTTTCGAAATTTGCAGATAAATGTGTTTCGTATTCACAAATCAACATTCCAAATTTTAAAGGAATCGGAACAGTTCTTCTTGAAGCTACCATACAAAACCACCCTCCCGATTTTCACATAAATGTCTAAACTTTCATGAAAATAGAAAATATTTTAATAAAATTTTGTTTTTGTGTGTGTTTAACGCGTACCTTAATAACCCAATCAAATCTGATTATAATCACACCATTGTTGGACTTAGGCCCCATATGAAAATTTCGCCCGATGTTCACAACAAAAACAAGTCTATTTCACTGAAATTTGGTTTGTGTGTGTTTTCTACACTTATTCAAAATTTGACAAAAGTCAGGCCCAATCGGATCACGTTTGGACTTGGAACCCATTTTCCGGGAAACACTAGTTTATGGCATTATATGATTGGTCTTGGCCGACTATAATTTTCTTACTTGTTTTATTATAGAAATATTCCCAGATTCTAAGAATCTTAAGAATTCAGCCAATATGTTAACCCTATTTCAACAAACAACATGGTAACATGTAACAAATTATTTTACAAACTCAATGAGAATTTCAACATATGGGGCATTCCATGCCAAATCACTCACTTTTAGGCCCGACCCCCTTCGATTAATTTTATTTTTGGATATGTTTTAGTACGTATCAAATGCAACTTGCAGCCAAATTTTCAGCCTTTTATACCAAGGTGGTGTTGAGTAATCAATTTTTCAAAATGGCGATTTTTTCCAAAAAATGAAAAAATTTAAATTTTCAATCAATTTTGACCAGTAAAAAATATAGATATTTCAAAAAAAGTTGGACAACGTTTTGTTGGTATTTAAATGTAGTTTTAGAAAAAAAATGTGAAAAAATTATTCGAAGTAATTATCACTTATTTTTTGACGTTTAAAAATTAAAATCGACTTTTTGAAAAAGTCCGAAACCTTCGATTTTTTTGTAAAAAACTATAAGAATTCTACTCTAAATTATGCAACTTTTAAGCCATAACTCGAGATGTGATCACAATTCTTT
The DNA here is from genome assembly GCA_963921195.1 of Pegoplata infirma. Classification (NCBI taxonomy): domain Eukaryota; kingdom Metazoa; phylum Arthropoda; class Insecta; order Diptera; family Anthomyiidae; genus Pegoplata; species Pegoplata infirma. The sequence continues at coordinate 121,205,587 of OY992540.1, forward strand.
CTATTTTTTTTTTAATTTTTAAAATTGCACCTTTATGTTTTGGCTCTGATTTATTTTATATGGAGCTCCAAAAAAAAAAAAAAATGGTAGATACTGACCCTTACTTACCCTAAATATATTCATTTAGAGGTAAATATACGTCTCACAAAAATTTGGGACGATCGGACATGTGTAAGGCGCTTAGCATGGTCCTTGAAGTTTAAAAAACGGATTACAAGGAAAAATATGAATTTTTTTCTGTTTTCGCAATTTCTTTGGTATTTTGAGTTAAGTTTTAATTCAAATGATTACAGAATTATGATGTGGAGTAAAATGCCTTTCTACTAAGGTACTAAAAACTAAAAGCGGTTGAAAATCAGCGAAGTTATTACAACTTCCCCAGGCATCTAGCGTGTGCCATACAACTTGATTAAAAAATACGAGGCCCTTTTTTTAAATTTATTGAAATTTTCTACTGTAATAACATTTTTTCATTATTCATGTTTCAGTGTAATATTTTTTTGACTTTTCCAAATTTTAAAACAAAAAAAATATTTTTTTTTTTTAAATAGAGATTTCAAAAGGGTGTGGAAAATGCAGGCATTTTTAGCACTAATTTAAAAAATGTTAGCAAAACACAATATGAAAAATACTTGTCATCTAATAACATTTGAACTTGAAGAATAAAAAAATGTTATTACAGTAGAAAATTTCAATGAATTTCAAAAATCGGATTGTATTGATTAATTAAGTTGTCTGCCACACGTTAGATGCCTGGGGAAGTTGTAATAACTTGGCTGATTTTAAACCGATTTCGGTTTTTATGACCTTAATAGAGAGACATTTTACTCTACATTTCAATTCTGTAACCATTTGAATTCAAAATTAACTTAAAATACCAAAAAAATTAAGAAAACAGAAAAAAATGCATATTTTCCCTTGTAATCCGATTTTCAAACTTCAAAGCCGATGCGGCACGCCTTACCCATGTCCGATCATCCTAAAATTTTCTGAGACGTATTTTTACACCCAAGTTAATATATCTAGGGGAAGTTACGGTCCATATTTACCAAATTATTCTTTTTGGAGCACCATATAAAATAAACCAGACTCAAAAAAAAAAAAGTGCAATTTTCAAAATTTGAATAAAAATAGAACGAATTACGATCACATCTCGAATTATGACTTAAAAGTTGCGTAATTTAGAGTAGAATTTTTTGACATTTTTAAAAAAAAATCGAAGGTTTCGGACTTTTTCAAAAAGTCGATTTTAATTTTTATACGATAAAAAACAAGTGATAATTACTTCGAATAACTTTTCATATTTTTTTTTCTAAAACTACATTTAACTACCAACAAAATGTTGTCCATCTTTTTTTAATATATCTATATTTTTTACTGGTCAAAATTGATTGAAAATTTAAATTTTTTCATTTTTTGGAAAAAATCGCCATTTTGAAAAATTGATTACTCAACACCACCTTGGTATAAAAGGCTGAAAATTTGGCTACAAGTTGCATTTAATACGTACTAAAACATATCCAAAAATAAAATTAATCGAAGGGGGTCGGGCCTAAAAGTGAGTGATTTGGCATGGAATGCCCCATATGCAAATACCATTTCCTCAAAATATAAATTCCCAATTAAGCCACGCAACATTTAGAAATTTTTTAAATTATTTAATTTTTATTACCAAACCTTTTAATATTCAAAAATCTATAAAAAAAAATATTCAAATTATTTCAAAAATATTTAAATTACCATGCGCGGGTACAAGGGGGGGGAAAAAGGGGAAATTTCCCCCCCCAGACCGAATTTCGAAAAGGAAAAAAAAGGAAAGAAAGAAAAAAGAAGAAAAAAAAAAAAAAGAAAGAAAAGGAAAGAAAAGAAAAAGAAGAAAAAAAGAAAGAAGGAAATTTTCTAAAAAACTTTCTAAGTCCAAAAATTTTTCATAGAAAAAAATCTGAAAATTTTAAAAGGGAAAATTTTTTAAGGAAAAAGTGAATCAATCTGAAAATTTTCTGTGAAAAATATCTGTCAATCTTATTATGAATTTTTGCATAAACAAATTACTTAGAATATGCTTTTTTTGTTTAGAAAAATGTTACAGGATCTTAATTTGGTTTATATAAAAGTGTTTGTCTTCTACATATCAATAAAAAAATATCTTAAAATCTTAAAAATGTTGATAGTCGAACTTACATTTGTAAAACTATTTTAAATTTTTTTTTCTAAAGAATAAACTTTTTCTAAAGAAAAAATTTTCGGAATCTGAGACTTTTTTATGTGAAAAAGGTCTCAAAACTTATTTAGGAAAAAGGTCGCAGAAGAATTTTTCTATGGGAAAAAGTCTCAGAATTTCTGAATTTGAGATTTATTTTAAGGAAAAATGTCTCAGAATCTGAGTCTTTTTTTAAAAAGAAAAAGGTCTCAAAGTCTGAGACTTTTTATTGTTGAAAAATAGTCTCAGAAGTTGAAACTAACTGAATTGGTAGAAGGTCGCAGAATCTGAGACTTTTTCAACGGGAAAAAGGTCTTAGAATCTAAGACTTTTTTTATATAAATAAGGTCTCAGAATCTCAGAAAAATGTCTCAAAATCTTAGACTTTTTCTATAGGAAACAGGCTTAGAATCTGTGACCTTTCTATAGGAAAAAGGTCTTAAAGTCTGAGACGTTTTGTATAGGAAAAACATTTCCGAATCTAGGACTTTTTCTATAGGAAAAGTGTCTTAGAATCGGAAAAGATTCCAGAATCAGAAAAAGGTCTCAGAATCTGTCACTTCTTCTTTAGAGAAAAACTTTTTAGAATTTTAAACTTTTTCTATATAAGAAAAAGCTCTCAGAATCTGAGACTTTTTCCTTAGGAAAAATGTGTGAGAATCTGAGCCTTATTCTATAGGAATAAGATCACAGAATTTGAAACTTTTTCTTTAGGAAAAAGGTTTTAGAATCTGAGACTTTTTCTATTGGAAAAAGGTCAAAGAATCTAAGACTTTTTCTATAGAATAAAGGTCTCAGAATCTAAAATTTTTTCAGTACGAAACAAATTTAATAATCAGAGACCTCTCTATAGGAAAAATGTGTCAGTAATGCTTTATAATATGAGACTTTTTCTATAGTAAAATGTCTCAGAAGAAGTCTTATATTCTGAGACATGTTCCCTATAAAAAAAAATTTCACGAAAAATGTCGTAAAATCTATGTAGGAAGAATTTCTTCTATTAAATTCTCAGATTTAGACTCTTCTTATGTATGCGAAAAATATACAATTTTCTTTTAAATTTCTTTTAAAAATCCGAAAATTTTTCTATACGAAAATAGTCTCAGATTCTGAGACATTTAGTCTTATATTCTGAGACATTTTCCCTATAAAAAATAATTTTTTCACGAAAAATGTCTCAACATCTGATGTTTTCTATGTAGGGAGAATTTCTTCTATTAAAAAATTCTCTTCTTATGTATACGAAAAATATACAATTTTCTTTTAAAACAATTTAAAAAAAAATGATCTAAACGAAATATGATCATGAAAAACAGACCTTATTCGGCAAAAACTAATAAATTTGATGATTTTATAGCTTTCCCATCACTTTTTTTTTTTTGGTAAAAAACACGTATCCCTTTTTTTAGCTCGTCAACAAATTTATGATTTTTTTCGAAGTAAAAACATTTTCCCCCCCCAGACCCAAAAGCTGTACCCGCCACTGAAATTACATTTCTTTTAAATTCACATACTAAAGTGTCAAGACATAAATGTGTCATGTTAAACACAATAAAACTAAAACATTAAATGAATTGTTAATGAAAGTTTTTTTTAAACGACAACAACTAAAAGATAAATAGACTTAAAAAAATTTAAAATATTATTTGTTAATTTTTATGACAAAATCTATTATGTATAAACATAATTTTTAATGATTTTTTGATAGTTGACAAATATAATTTTTATGACATTTTTATAGTATTTTTGTTTGTTTTGGAGCTACAGAAATTTCGAAAAAAAATATTTAAAAAACTTAAATATTACTAAAAAAAGTGTTTAACAAATATTTTTTGTTTTAACACAAAATTAAAAAAAAAAAAATCTTATCTGATGAAAGTTAATGTTTATTAAACAGCAACAAAGTAACGGTTTGTGAGTTAAAACAAAAAAATATAAAAAAATTTTATAGTTTATGGTTTTTTAAGAGTTTTTCTCATAAAATTAATAATATATTTTCATTAGAAAAAAAATGGTTTTCTGTTTTGGAAATTTTGAAAAGATAATTATTGCTAATTAAAAATATATTGTTTAGTTAATTTGTTAAAATTATGTTAAAGCACAACCTTGTGTTTTTTTGCTTTTGTTTAAAATTTGTGTTAAAAATGCGCTCCCTTTTTTCTACTTAATGATTTTTCTATAAACAATGTTTATGGAAAATGACCTTGTAACCTTTACAAAAAAAGTTTAAAAAAAATTATATTTAAATTTACCCTTTTTATTTACTCCTTTCACTTTCAAAGATGTTCAAAATTTGTATATTAATGTTTTTGCAAAAAAAAAATTTGTTAAACAAATTTTGTTATTATTGTTTATTATAATTAAACGTACAAATACCTTAAATTTGCGGTCAATATTCTGTTAAGTTTATTTTTTATTTTTGGTAATTTTATTTTTTTATCGAAATCTTCAATAAAGTTCAATATGCCACGCCATTAAACGCACTTGAACTTTTTTTTCGTCTTTGCACCAAACAACACCTTAAGACAGAAATGGCAAATATTATTGTAAGATGAGGGCCAAAGGTGAAATATTTTTGTGAGGATTACAGGTCAAAGCTGGAGAGCAAAGACTTTTGCTCAAATTGAAGAGCTTTTGAAAATTTCCTACAGCGGGCAATTCATTTTTAGTAAAAATTTTATAAAAAAATAGTCAAATATGCCAGAGCTTCTTTGAAATTCAATTTTATAATAGTCAAATGTGCTAGAGCTTTTTTGAAAATCTCTTTTTTTTTGTTAGTTAGGTCTGTTGGCAATTACTAAAATTAAAAAGCTTTCTTAAATTATTTAAAGCAATCAATCAAAGTTTAGTATAAATTTCCTAAGAGACAATCACATATGGCAACACAGAAAAAATTTGAAACGAATTTCAATCAACAAAAACGCGGATTCAATCAATTTTTTTATTGAAATTCCTCCAATTAAGAAAATTGTTATACCAATCATCAAATTGTAGGTGATTGATTAACATTTTTTTCAATCAAACATTTTTTCGATTTTGATCAAAAATTTGATAAGTTTTTTACTTATGGTCAATTAAAATAATGATTGATTAAACAAATGAATTATAAGGTTATGACAAAATTATCAAAAAATTCATCTTTTTTGCTTTTCAATATGTTGCAAACAATAAAAAAAGTAAAACCCGATTATTTTGTATATTTTTGAATTAATCTATTCAAATAAATTAAAGCGAAAAAAAAAATCTGGTATGATGAAAATTTGTAATGCGACAGTTAAAGAAAATAAAAAAAAAATTCAATCAACACATTGATTGACTCATTTAAATTTTGTTGATCAATAGATTTAATTGAAAATTTTTAGCCAATAATTTTTTGTGTGAAAGAGCTTTTAAAATTAGAAATTGGGTGTTTATTGATAACGATGCTTTTCATATATTTTTTATAAAAAAGGAAGATAATTTTAATTTGTTTTGTTAGCTACGTCCACTTGCATTTTACGTGACAATTCGTAATAAAAAATAAAGCTATAAACTTTATTTTTTATATTTAATTGCTGTCGCCACAAGTCGTAAAAGGTTCATTACCTAATAAAAATTCTAAACATAATTTAGATCAAAAATTCCAGAAAAATATTATTTCCAGTTATAAAATTGTAAGACATAAAAAAGCTTTTAAATATGTAATCGAAGCTCCGAATTTTATATATAAAAACAGTTTTTTTTATTAAGCTCTTAAAGAACATTTTTTTAATTTTTTGAGCTTTCTTAGCAAATAACTTGATACAAAGCTTAATTGATATTAATATCTTTTAAAATAAGAATTAACGTAAAAGCTGGATAATAAAAATGTGTGAAGTAAAAGCTCTCAAGTTTATATTAATATTCTGAAATAAAATACATTAAAAAACGTAAATTTACGAAAAACATTTGTAAATTTACAAAACAGCTTGTAAACTGGCGTGAAAAAATCTGAGGTAAAATTAGGTTCTTTATTTTATAATTGAAAAAACTGGAACTGGTAAAACATTTACACAGAACTGGTAAAACATTTACTGAGAAAGCGGTAGACGAAAGAATAATGCTTTTCTAAAATTTTTAAGAAGCTTTTTAAAAAAGCTTTTACTACTTCAATATTAATCAAAAAAATTTAAATTAGTCAATCAATGTTTTGAAAAAATGTTTTGTTATTTTCTTTAACTGTCGAATTACAAATGTTTAACATACCAATTTTTTTCGCTTTAATTTATTTGAATAGATTAGTTCAAAAATATACAAAATAAACGGGTTTTACCTTTTAATTGTTGGCAACATATTGGAAAGCAAAAAAGTTGAATTTTTTGATAATTTTGTCATAAGCTTACAATTCATTTGTTAAATCCATCATAATTTTGATTGACTATAAATAAAAAAATGATCAAATTGTTGATCAAAATCGAACAAATTTGTGATTGAAAATCAATCACCTACAATTTGATGATTGGTATAATAATTTTTTTAATTTGAGGAATTTCAATCAAAAAATTTATTGAATCCGCGTTTTTGTTGATTAAAATTCGGTTTTAATTCTTTCTGTGTAGGCAATACTACCTATCAATTACTAATGTTACCGTGATGCTTCTTTCGGAAAGCCGATAGAAGAGAGACGAACGATTGGAAAGATAGAGGTGCTTTAATATGGGAACCCAGTAATTATGTTTGGTGTTATTTTTGAAAATAGTTGTTGCAGCGCCATCTTATGTTGACCTGGCGACTTAATTCAAAGCGTAGCATTTATGTTATTATTTTACTTCATTTAGTTAAGTCTTACACAAGATTCCTAAATATGAGCAAAGAAGTTAAAACTTTTTCCGTTTTTATAAATCTTTTTCGAATTATATAAGGCCCATTTTATGTGGATTTGTTGAGCAAATTTCTTTTCAGAGTATTATTAGAATATTTTCTTTTCTTTACTTTTCGGAGTATTATTTGAATTAATTTTTTCAAAGCTTTTCAAACTCTAAATTGTGAACCCTCAAAAAACACGTATATTTTTATAGTTATATTTTATGAGCTTTTTTTAAAAAAGCTTTATTCAGTAATAAGAGTTTTTCCTGATCTTGATTTTAAGTTGAGCTTTTCGGTAAAGCTTTAGAGATTCTGCAGAGTAAAAGTTTAACACATATTACTATTTTCGAAAAAGAAAGTATAAATAATTATCTTCTGTTGACGTCACACACATAACATCTGTAATGAAATACGAACCAACTTCTGCTGTTAGTTTTTTAAGCAGAGCGATAGCCTGGATGGTTAAGTGCTAGCTTTGCAAACAGATGGAAAATTTCATGAACGTGGGTTCGATTCCAATCAGAGTTAAGTTTGTTGATGAAAAAACATATAGAAAAAACAGTCTGACAAAAATCAAACAATTTAAATCCAATGTAATTTTTTCCGCTGAAGACGTAGAGGTGGCTACAGAAACCATGGTCTGGAATAAATCCACATTAAAAATAATCTTTAGAAATACAATGATTTCTTCTTCAATCACAAACCCTTAATAACAAACAGAAATAGCATACGCCGATAAAAACACTAAAATACAGGAAAGCATAAATCGTTTATTGTACTCATAAATAGATTTGATGACCAAAAGCTTTTTTAAAATGTACCTCTGAACTTTTCTCATTTAGAATGATAAGGAAAAAAAACTAAAAATCAAAATTGGGAGTCTTACAAAATATTTAAACAAAAAAAACGCGAAAAAATATTTTTTTAAAAAATTTTTTTAATAAATTTATTTAAACAGAAGTCCTTTGGGACCAAAATTTTTATATTTTTGCATATAAAAACCTATTTTTAAAATTCAAGAAATAATGCAAAATTTTGAATAAATAACTCTGATTTTAAAATTTAAATTAGGATAAATTTGATCAGATTTTTTAAAAAAGACTGTCGATTGATAACAAGAAAAGTTTTTTCGGTAACAAGACGTTGTTTTGCTGTTGGTTGACTTTTCAGATTTGAAATTATTCGGATTTCAGTTTTGGATTACACCGCTCAACATATCGGAAGTTTTTGGCTCCGGTTTGAAGTTTCATATAAAGTTTCAAAAGATTTTGGCTGATTCCAAATCTGTGGTCCAAATTTTTTCATCACGTCTAGAATTTTAATAATTCGCGGTTGAAAATGCGAAAAAATTAGATTTTTGCCTTTTTTGAAAGCCTGCACAGCAGCCACTGGGTGGAAAAAAAATCTGGTATAAAGCGTTAAGAGTAGAATTGAACTATGATCTCAAATATATGATCAAAAAAATTTGAAGTTGTTGCACTATTATTGGCCAAACATGTATTTTAAAAAAAATTGAAAAAGCACAATTTAATTAATAGTAAATAATCAAGCTCGAGGTCTTTATTTTATTTAAAAATCTTCTTTATTTAATTCCTCCAATATTTCGTTATTAATTAAATAACATCCTCAGGGACAGTCTAACATGTAAAAATCAAAATATAAATATAAACATCAAAGCACAAAACAAAAAAAACTTATTTAAAAAGCACAATTTTTAAAAGGCTCTAAAACAAAAACCAGATGATCAATCTTTACTGTGATGAGCTCAAAATTTAGGCAAAAGTTCATTCTTTCTTAAAGACTTTTAAACCCTTAAAGATATCTTCTGGTTTATACGAAAAATAACACAGAAAACTTAAATTTGTAAAATATTTATTTTTTTAGTTTTTCTTTGAAAAATATCAAAAAACTAAACTACTAAAAACTACCTTTTTTACAAAAATGGTCATTTTAAGAGTACCATTTTAAAACGCAAGTGTAACCCAACCAAACGCAATAATTTTTTTTTCTATGTATACCAGGGGGCTAATCACGTAAAACGAAAACGATTGACGATGGATAAACGACATCCAAATACACATCGTTTTGAAGGGAAATTTGAAACTTTTTCTTTATAATATTATTAAAGAGTGTTTTCTAACCCAGGAACATCAAAAAATATGAAAAAGTTTTTTTTGTTTGGGAGCAACAAGACTCTTAAAATCGACGATAGTGAACTATCGTTTTACGTGATCACAGTCCAGATTTGTATTCCACTGAATGGCTACTGTGCAGGCTTTTAAATAATGCAAAAATCGTCTTTTTTCGCATCTTCAACCGGGAATAACTAAAAATCTGGACGTGATGGAAAAATTTGGAGAACAGATTTGGAATCAGGAGATCAAAGTCTACTTAAATTGATCACCAGAATTCACACCAGAAAATGAGTGTTGAGCGGTGTTAGTAACAACCTATCAACTGTGTTTTGCATAATTACACAAGTTTTCACTTTAGAGAACTTAGGTAATTTATCTAATAACGCTTTATCGGTGGTATTATCCCAAAAACGTATTTTTTTTTATTTCACGTTTTTTTTTTGTTTAAAGCTTATTAATCAGCAACCTAATCCAGGGGCCCCACATTGGGCTCCAATAAGACAAAAATCAAATTTTAAGTTTACAACAGTATTATTTTTTTTTTATGTAAAAATTTTTTTATAAATATTAAAAATATTTGAAGCGTGCCTAAAGTAGTTGGCCTTTTTAGATGCTTTTTTCTGTTTTGATTATTTAAAACTATGAACGAAAAAAAAAACTTATTGAAATATAATTATTACGCAATTTTACTTTGTGTGGTATAGGAAAAAACAAAACAAAAAAAATACTACCTCCGTCCCAAAATAATCTTAACATTTCTATATTTTGGCTGGGATTATGGAGGATTTTATGAAAAAGCTTTGTTTTTTTTTGTTAATACATATCGGGACATATCAATAATTAAAAAATTCTTTATAGCTTTGCAATTTTTCAATTCACGTGCAAAATGGATGCAATAAACTGCATCCAGATAAATGAAACAACTTGTTTTCGACGTTACAAACAGGCATGGTGTCCACTATGGTCGAAAAGATGAAAATTATTACAAAATGCGGCGTATGAAATAAGAAATTTTACGCTAGAGGCCCTTTTAACGGTTTTTAATAAATGCATTATGGATGCAATAGGGACATCTTGCAAATATTTTTAATTAATTTTGTTACAGTTTTAGTACACGAGATTAGTATAAGATTGTTTTTTAAACTTTATCTTGTATTATTTCAACTAAAACACTGCTTAATAAAATGTAAAGTTTATTTTGGGACAAAAAAATCTATAGAAATGTTAAAAATATTTTGGGACGGAGGTAGTATGTTAATAATTTCATTTGTTTGTAACACAGTGCAACATTTTTGAAGTCGTTGATAAACTAGGAGAAGTGTGAAACAAATTGAGCCGAAAAACTGCATCTAGTACCTCAAAACTGCTAAAATCTCGTAAAACAGGATTTTTTTTTTTAACTTTTCATACGAAAACTACAATTTTTGACTTATCTGTTGTAAACTATTTACAAAAAAGGCTTAGAAAAAAGCGTTTTCCAGTATTATAATGTTCTGAAGAATTATGAATTATATTACACGGAATATTTTTACCGTACGCAGAGAAAACATGTTTGGAACATGATCACGGCAACTATTCTACACTCAAAAAAATAAACTGGTAAAACGCCTGGTAAAATGCCTTGTAATCCCGCTTTACCAATATTTAACAATTTTCCTTGTTTTTTAACAAAAAATCTTGTACTTTGCTCAAACAAGAACTACAGTTTTATTGGTAATTTTACAAGTTTATTTTCGTAATTGTATTCTACCATTTTGAAAGGTTATTTTACAAAAAAAAACTGTAATTTTACAACAAAGTTTTTATTACGAGGATTCTAGTTGAATTACAAAAAAAACTGTTATTTTACAAAAATTTTGTTATACGAGGATTTATATTGTTGTATTTTTTTTTTATTAAAAAATATTAAAAAAAAAAGTTGACAATATTTTGAAAAATTTATTACGAGGATTCTAGTTAATTTACAAAAATTAACAGTTATTTTACAAAAATTATTTTATTTCGAGGATTTATGTTGTTTAACAATTTTTTTTTTTGTAAACTTACCATTTTGGTTTGTAAATTTACCATTTTTTTAAACATAATTACCATTTTTTCTTGTAAGTTTACCATTTTTTTTTTATTTTTCCGGTTTTAAACCAATATTTTTACCAATAAAATTGGTTATTTTACCAAATTTTGGCGCATTCAAAATTACGAGGAAATCCTCGTAATTTTACGAGAATTTTACCTACGTCATATTTTACGAGAATAGCTTTGTAAAATCACGAGATTTTTTGGTAACTTTACAAGGTTTTTTTTTTGAGTGTATGCTGTCTGCAACCATACATTGTTGTAGCAATCAAGTTATAATTTTCCACATTTTGGCAGATCAGGCCAAAACTGGTCAAAAAAGATAGAAATATTAAAGTTTTTTGTAATTTTAGCAAATTTGAGGTAGATTTTTGGGGTTAGTTTGTATAACACTTTATTTTCTCCTAGTCTATAGCTACAATTGTGCTAAAGACAGAAAAACAAAATTCCAATTGGTTTCCGAGATATAGCCGTGAGAACAATTGCATGCGCTTCAAAAAACAGGCCATGAAATTCGAACATCAGTTTGACCTAAATAAAGTATTGTTATTTTTGATAACTACTTTAAGAAAATCCACACGAAAATGACTTTGCATTTTATGTGTTGCACTGTGTAAGTAAATTTGGCATTTTAGCAATTATCAAAATAACAACTTTATTAACAAAAATTTAAAATAAAAAAATAAAAAAAAAGTTCAATGGTCTTTAACAATCAAAAGTATGCGAAAAAATATTTAAGCGGCATAAAGTTAAGGTAAAAAAAAATATCATAATAAGCAACATGATGGCAACCCACCAGCCAAACACCGGCAAAACATTGCCAACATCATCCGCATATTTACAAATTTCAGCACCACCGCACCGCAACTGTTAACAACATGATCAAAGTAGAAAAAACATAATTTCGATTTTTTTTGTTAATGAATATAGTTTATCGTTAAAAAAAAAAAGCTAAAGGTCTAGTTGGCTCATTGAGAAAATCATAAAAAATCATACAAATAGAGACCAAAGCAATTCATTCATCCTATTTTATTAAAGGTTGTTTAAGGTTAAAAAGGTGACAACAAGTGTTTTTGTTTTTAGAGAAATATAAAAAATAAAGATGGTAAATTTGTAAAGATCTGGTAATATTGAGCATTGTCAACTAAAAAACTAAACATGAGACCAGAATAAAACAGACTTTCGTAAATAAAGTATATTTTTTTTAGAATTTCCAACTAAATATCTGATGAAATTTAAATTTTCTGGGTTTCCAGAATAAATTTGAAACGAATTTCAATCAACAAAAACGCGGATTCAATCAATTTTTTGATTGAAATTCCTCCAATTAAAAAAATTGTTATACCAATCATCAAATTGTAGGTGATTGATAGAAAAATTTTTCAATCAAAAATTTTTTCGATTTTGATCAAAAATTTGATCAATTTTTTATTTAAAGTCAATCAAAATAATGATTGATTCAACAAATGAATTGTAAAATTATTAAAAAAATTCATTTTTTTTGCTTTCCTATATGTTGCCAGCAATAAAAAATTTAAAACCCGATTAGTTTGTATATTTTTGAATTAATCTATTCAAATAAATTAAAGCGAAAAAAATCTGGTATGTTGAAAATTTGTAATTAGACAGTTAAAAAAAAATAACAAAAATTTTAATCAAAGCATTGATTGACTCATTTAAATTTTGTTGATCAATAGATTTAATTGAAAATTTTTAGCCAATAATTTTTTGTGTGCATAAGATTTTTTGAAATCCGACCGATATTTTCTGAATTCCAACTAATATTTTTTGAATTTAAATTAGGATTTAATAAATTTCAGTAAATCCAACTTAAATTGGGCTGAATGAATTTCAGCACAAAAGTCCAATTGAAACTTAGAAAAATGCAAATAAATTTCACAAAAAAAAAAAAAAAAAAAAAAAAAAATTAGGCGCCCTAGTAGGCTAGTTGGTAGCGTGCTAGCCTATGAGTCTGGGGGTCGTCGGTTCGATTCCCACCAGAGGCCTTGGTCTGTTTCGCTACAACGAGACGAAGGTCATTGTTACCAGTTCTCGGTTAGGTAAAATTAGTATATGATTTGTAATTATATGTTAATTCTTAATAAAAAAAAAAAAATTCACAAAAGCCCCAATGAAACTTTTTTTTTAGAATTACCAACTAAATTTCTGATCAAATTTAAATTTTCAGGGTTTCAATTAAGCTTTTCTGAAAACCGAACGATATTTTCTGAATTTAAATTGAGCTTTAGAGAATTTCAGCTAAGCCAAATTAAAGTTGGACTCTTCACAGAAAGAATTGAAAACAAATTTCAATCCAATTAAGAAAATTGTTATACCAATCACCATCGATTTTGATCACAAATTTGATTAATTTTTTATTTGAAGTCAATATAAATAATAATTGATTATGACAAAATTATGAAAATATGTTAATTTTTTGTTTTCCAATATGTTGCCAACAATAAAAAAAGTAAAACCAGAAAAAAATTGATATGTTGAAAAATTGTAATTCGACAGTAAAAGAAAATAACAAAAATTTTGATCAAAACAATGATTGATTCATTTAAATTTTGTTGATCGATAGATTTAATTGAAAATTTTCAGCCAATATTTTTTTGTGTGCTGGGAGTTTTAGCACAAAAGCCTAATTGAAGCTTAGAAAATAGCAATTAAATTTCCAAAAAGCTCCACTGAAGTCCAGAAAAATGCAATTGATGAGAAATTTGGTTCGCTATCGTAAAATATAAACTCACTTTGTCATTCCGTTTGTAACGCATCGAAATATCGGTCGGGGACCCCAAAAAGTATATATATTTTTGATCCATGATCGATTGTAAGATATTATGTGAATGTCCGTCTGTCCGTCCGTCTGTCTGAAGATGGCACAATGCAGCCCAAAATAAAAGAGTTTTCCTCCTGAAATTTGGCACGAATATGTCTTATGGTCCTAAGCAGGTTAAGTTCGGAAATGGGCAAAATCGGACTAGGGGGAAAAAGTTCCCCCTTGAAGAACTGAACCAAATTCTGAAAAAATACACTTTTTTTACATGTTTTTTTGTATTTTTGTTAAATAAATGAAACCTTTGGTATTATTATCGAGATGAGAATGTGCTCTCAACGTCCCCTACTGACCCCATCATTTAATTCTTTGGGATTAAATGTACCAAAATCATAATTTTATGTTTATCGTGTTCGATAAAAGAGCTTTCCCTTAAATAATTATTTATGCTTCTTATGAAATTTGTTAAATATCAATTATGTTTATAAAAACAACAAAATAATTTAGTTATAGTATTTTTTTTTTAACAAAATTTCTTTAGAAAGAAATGTCGAAGACTATTGAATAATATACCAAAAAAAAAAAAACATAAGGAAAAAAGCTTGTAAAGAAACGACCTCATGTTGGGTCCACAAAAGCACAGCAGGTGCTTTTTATCAACATCGTCATCATCATTAGTATTACTAGAGAGAAGTTATTGAACATCACTTAGTTTTCAAATCAATATAAATGTTATGCTGCTTGTCATACGAAAAATGTAAGGGGTAATCACGAATAGGAAAAAAATCGTCAGAAATTTTTTTAAAAAAGAAAATGTTAAGAAAATTTGACGATAAAAGAAAACTTGTCAATAAAAAAGAAAAATTTCTGAAAAAAAGTTTCAGAAAATTTATCGACAAAAAATTTGTGAAAATTATTCATTCTAGCGAATAAGTTTTATTTTTATAGAAAAAACATGCGACTAATTGTAGGACGCGACCTTATGCAATTGATTCTGCTGGTCAAAAATCCGGTCTCCAAACTTTTCCACCACATTTGGGTTTTGAGAAAATTAAGGTCAAAGTTAAAAAAAAAAACGCCGTTTCGGGAATTTTTGGACACTTATATCGGATGAATCCGATATGATGGTAGCTTCAGAATAAGTCGAGGTTCAAGTTTAAACATTAATCTTTAAGATGCAAAACTCATTTGGTCAGTCGCCTTAACCATTTGAGGACCAATTGTCTTTCAATGATGTTTTATCGAAAAAAGTTTTCGGTGTAAAAGACCTTATTAAAAGGTATTTTACTCCGAACGGTCAACGCTACTGATCAAATGAGTTATACATCTTAATCAGCAATGTTTGAGCTTTTCCCTTGACTTGTTTTTAAGTCGTAAGCACATCGGGTTCATCCGCTATGAGTTGTCAAAAATGTCCGAAAACGCGATTTTTTTGTATTTCAAATTCCTCAAAAACCTGATGTACGGGAAGAGTTTGGAAACCGGATTTGTGACCAACAGAATAATTGTAATCATGTGAATAAGGTTGCGTTCCATTCGCATAGTTTTTTTTTTTATAGGATTTGTTGCGGAAAAATCGTTTTTTGGGAATACGAATAATATCTCATTGAGAGGAAATTGGTGCCCTAAGGGTTAAGGTGATGACCAAATGAGTTCAGCATCCTTAAGAGCAATGTTTAAGCTTTACCCTCGACTTATTTGTAAGTCGCTAATACATCGAGTTCATCCGCTGTGAGTTGTCAAAAATTCTCAAAACGGCGGTTTGTTTGTACTTTGACCTCAATTTTCTCGAAAACCTGATGTGAGGAAAAAGTTTAGAGACCAGATTTGCGATCACTAGAACAATTGCAATTAACTGTGCAAGGACGCGCCCCAGTCGCATCAAAATGTTCAGTAGTGTTATCGATTCAATGACATTCTACCGATGTCTGTCCGTCTGTGCAAACCACGATGCAGTTCAAACCAATAGAACAAGATCCTGATGTTTGCACGAATAAGAATGTCTTAAACGTGGCAAAAAAGCTGTCTTCAGATTTTGAATGTCCGGGAAAATTTGTATTCTACAAGGCTTTAAACTTATGTGATACAAATTTGAGGCCAATCGAATTAAATTAATCTGTGGCGTCCGGCCATAGCTTAACAAATTCTCATCTGTAAAATAATCTCAAAATTTCTCTCCTTTTAACCTTTCATAGAGTTTAAGACAATCTTTCATTAAAACTTTATTTGAGCCCAATCCGAGCATTTTAACCCGTGGCGCACTTCGATAAAAGTTTTGGAAAATTTTTCAAAAATTAATTAATTTCGATAAATTTTGGCATACTGAAACGAGTATCGAAAAATTTCTCAAATCGGTAGAGCGGTTTCGATATATTGCCATTTAAAGTTTGTCAAACAATTTTCGAAAACGGCTGGTCAAAGCTTAATATAATACCCTACACCAGTGCTTTCCGGAAAATGGCTTCCAAGTCCAAACATGGACCGATTGCCCCTATCTTTTGTTAGCTGTTTGGTGAGTGTAGAAAACACATACAGACCAAATTTTTGTCAAAATCGCCTATTTTTGTTGCCAAAAGATGGATTTTAGCTAAATTTTAATCAAATCCTTAATATTTTCATGAATTTTGAGATTTGTGTGAATATCGGTTGGGTAGTTTGTATGGGGAATACAAGAATAACTGGTCCGATTCCGATTAAGAATGCTGATTTGTATAAACATAATACGATCACCTACATATTTGAAAGGATACCTATAATAATTCGGTTATTAGAGTCATTTTAGCAAATTCAAAGTGAACGTTTGTATAGGAGCTAGGTCTTAACATCGACTGAATTTTTCCAATTTCGATAGGATTCGTCTTTGAGGCAAAAGTAGCTTAAGTTTAAAATTTTCGTGTGTACACCGTTGGCAAGGACGAACATCGCTAAATCGACTCAAAAAGTGAATCAAGATTGATCGGTATACTGGTTAAGATGGGTCTAGGACCAATATTTCGCGTATTTACAAACATATCAAACTTAGTATACCCTGTGCCAAAAAGTGGTGTAGGGTATATCTTTTTAATCGCTGAACTGATTTCGCTGAAACTAAACTGATGCTTTCAACAGGGAACCAAACGGATGAACTTAGCTAGATCGTCTTGAAATCGATCGGGGATCATGAACATACCCGTAATGGGGTCCTAGGCCGATATTTCAAGGTGTTACAAACGGAATGACAATCTAAGTTGTGTGTATACAAATCCTTAAAAGTTCAGTGAATCCCCCTAATAAATATTTTATACATATCCAAAACTCATCAAGATGAAAGGTGTCATCTATTTCATTGTAGCAGTTTAACCAGACATAATTTTTATGTATTTTTTTGATTTTTGAGTTTTTTTTTTGTGTTAAATACAATTGTTATATTGTCATGTCGCGGTTGTTATAATTTTGCCACTGAATTTTATTTTAATTTTTTTTGAACGATCATGAACTATAATAGAGTGAAATATTTTGTAATAAAATTAAATGATTTTTAAAAGGAATTACCGGTAGTGGGAGGTGAATTAGTGAGAGTGAGGGAGAGAGTTCATTGTTATAAAAACCAATTTAAATTTTTATGAATTTTTAATGAAATGTTTTTGGAAAAATACATTAAAGTTTAATGAACTTTATAGGAATTTTGCATAAAGAAAATTATAAATAATTTTTGACAATTATAGAGGATGACATGTTTTGGCATAAAAATCTATTTTTTATAAAATTTTCTGAGAAAATACTTTTTTAAATTATTAAAAAAAAATCATTTAAATTGTGGCGCCCAACATGGGGCCAGAAACCTTTTAGGTTTTCCAACTCGGATGTTTAAGGAATTGTTTATTTGAGGTCGACTTATGCTTGCAGTTCCTAATATGGAGCTTAAAAAGTTAAAAAAAAAAATATCAAACTGGTTTTTAATCTATTTAAAAACAAAAATTATTTTAAAATTTGGCGCCCAACTTGGGGCCTCTGGTTTTTCGAACCGAAATGTTTATAAAAACTGCCCCATCAAACTATTTAGCTTTAAGAAACATTTCTAAATTTCAATTATGACTCATGGCAATCATCGTCTTACGAGCTCTAACAATCAAGAAATTATTTAAGCAAGAATTTATTCAACAATATTCTTCTTTTTATGTGTATTCATGTAATGCTACTGCACATTGTGAATGTACAATGTAAACATAACCTTTCAAAGGAAAAGAAATTCTTTTCATGAACAAGATGAAAATTTTCTACTTTTCATATGTTGTTTTTATGTAAATGATGATAAATGTTTTTAAAAAAAATATTTAACATCTTCTACTTCACTCAAAAAATTATGTTAGTAAAATCAACTGAAAATGTCAGTTAAAATAACTACTTTGTAAGTTGTTTTGGGGTCAACTACTTTTTCAGTTAAATCAACTAACAATGTTAGTTATTTAAACTGACAAAAAACAACTGACTTATGTAGTAAAAACTACTCACATTTGTAGTCAAAACAACTAAAATGTAGTAAAAATAAAAAAATCTATAAATATTTTTTTTTTTTTCAAAAAATTTTTCAGAAAAAAATTAAGACCAAATTTTTTCAAAGTTTTGTTTTTTATTTTAAAAAAAAGTTGTGAAAAATAAAAGAAACGAAAATTTATTTTTATTTTTTGGAAAAAAACTTTGAAAATTTTTCAGAGATAAAAAAATAAAATTAACTACTTTAAATAACTGTTACTACATCACAGTACTTTTTTGTTAGTTATTCAAAAAAACTACTTAAAATAACTAACAGAAATAGTTGTTTGACATTTTTAATACAAAAACAACTGACTTTTTAGTTGAAAATAACTAACTACTGTAAAATATACAAACAACTAACATGTAGTAACTTACGTAATTTTCTGAGTGTTGCTAACTTTTTTTTTTTTTTAACTACTACTACTTGGCAAAACACTAACCGGTAGCAGCTACTCAAGCCAGCACTAGGCCATATTTATTTAACATGAATTTGAGATTCTATACATCATTTCTAATGGCAGAATAACAAGTATAGAGTGGATTCCATTCAAAAGAATGTTTCCAAAATGTAAACTGGATTCAAGTGAATAATCAGGTTTCCCTACATTATAGAATGCTGAAGTTTATCAAAATGATAAGGAAAGTCCTAAGAAGAGTTGAGCGGGTGACAAGAATTTTTTGTGATTTATGTGATTTACGCGTGATTTACGCGTGATTATGAGTGTAATTCAGTTTTACTCAAGAAATAGTGAGTGCTCGTGATTAGAAAAAATAGTTTCGTGCGTAAGCGTGCGTAAGTAATTTTTGTTTCATGATTTTTCGTGATTGTTTTGCCTGAAATAGTAAACAATTAAGAATATCTTAATCATATTGAATTTAGGATTAATTAATAGAAAATTGTGATGTAAACAAATTTTTTTGATTGTTTTTAAAAAATTAAATTATTTTTCTGAAAGAAATCGAAAAAAAGTATACTAAAAAGAGTCGCTGGATCTCCTTTTAAACACGCATTTTCCAGGCAATTCCATGACGCCGTTTCAAGCTTTGGAACGTTCTGACGCCTAAGCATCTGAAATTGCTTCGGAAATAATAAATATGCCAACATTAATCTGGGCGATAAAAAGCTTCAGGCCCTATAAATCCCCGGGACCTGATGGTATAATCCCGGCTGAGTTGCAGCAAGTGTTGGACTATATAGCCCCGTTGCTGTATAATCTATACACAGCATGCATCAACTGGTCGTATATTCCTTTAAAATGGAGGGATACCAGAGTCGTATTTATCCCGAAGGCTGGGAAAAGTTCCCACACAGCTCCGAAGGATTTCAGACCAATTAGTCTGTCTTCTTTTTTGTTAAAGACAATGGAACGAATGATAGACTCATATTTGCATAGAGTGATTGACCCGAGGTTGATTTCGACAAAGCAACATGCATACAGCAGGGGACGATCAACGGAAACAGCTCTTCATGAGCTCGTTGGTACCATCGAGAGATCGCTTTCGGTAAAGGAGTACACTATGGTGGCCTTTCTTGATATTGAGGGGGCTTTTAATAATGTCATCCCAGAATCGATAATATTGGCATTGTCTGGTCTGGGAGTAAAGCGTGAAATCGTTTTGATGGTGGAAAACCTACTTGCCAATAGACGTATAACGTCTGAATTGGGAGCGTCCGTCATATCTCGATTTGTCAATAAGGGCACACCACAAGGAGGTGTTCTTTCGCCGCTTCTTTGGAACCTGGCACTGAATTCAATGCTACTATCTCTAGAAGCACGTGGTTGTCATGTTGTCGCATATGCTGACGATGTCGCGATAGCTGTAAAGGGGAAGCATCTGCCAACATTGCGGGACATTCTTCAGGGTTCTCTGAAAGATCTGTCTAAATGGGCAAGAGACTGTGGTCTAGGAGTTAATCCTAGTAAAACAGAGCTTGTTTTGTTTACAAGGAAAAATAAGATTCCTGCTTTTGATCCTATTTCTCTGGACGGTACTGAAATCACCTTCTCAGATGGAGCCAAGTATCTTGGAGTATTTCTAGATAGGAAGCTGAATTTCAGGCGTAATATTGAGGAACGGGTGAGAAAAGCAACGATTGCTTTGTATTCCTGTAAAAGGGCCATTGGAAAACGATGGGGTTTTAGCCCTCAAGTCGTTCATTGGATCTATACAGCAGTGGTGCGTCCAATTTTTCTGTATGGAATCATTGTCTGGTGGCCTGCTTTAGAAACAAAAGCGAACTGTGTCTTTATCACGAAGGTACAGAGAATGGCGTCAATGTGCATCACTGGTGCTCTTCGTACTACACCTACCGCTGCATTAGAAACCCTCCTTCACCTGATACCCTTGGACATATTGGGTAGGCAGTATGCGGCTGCGTCGGCAATTCGACTTAATAGCACGCTGCAATGGAGGAGCAGCGATTGTGGCCATAGCGCGATCTTGAAAAAGATAACAATACCACAAAATGTGGACTGTGCTCCCTCTTTGAGCCTCTTTGAGCGCCACTTTACCACTATGATACCATCCAGGGAGTCTTGGATGGGGGATACTCCGGGTAGTGGAGCTACCATAAATTTTTACACAGATGGATCGAGGCTGCACGAACAAGTGGGCTTTGGAGTCTATTCGGAAGAGCTTGGGTTGAGCCTGGCTCGTAGATTGCCGGATCATTGCAGTGTTTACCAGGCAGAGATGCTGGCAATAAAAGAAGTGGCTGACTGGTTGAGCTGCAATGTCTTGTCTACAACCGCAGTCAACATCTATACTGACAGTCAAGCCGCGGTCAAGTCCCTGGATTCAATGTTTCTGAAAACAAGATCTGCTCTTAACTGCCGCACGTCTTTAAATGAGATGGCCAAGCAGTTTAACATACGACTCATATGGGTCCCAGGGAACAGAGACATTCCAGGGAATTGCAAAGCCGATGAGCTTGCAAGACTAGGAACTACCTTACAGGTTCCAACAGAATTGGAATGTGTTGGTATGCCTCTAGAAACTTGCAAGCAAAACCTACGGCTTTGTTCTGCGACGGAGACTAATCAAAGATGGGCAAATGGATGGACGTGTGAGACAACACGACTGATTTGGCCTTCTCTTAATCAGGGGGCACAAGTGAGCTGATATCGCTTCCAAGAGGAGAGATTTCGACGGTGGTTTCTATAATTACCGGACACTGTCTTATAGGGAAGCACGCAGAGCGGTTAAATGTGCCATCGAATGACTTTTGCCGAAGTTGCATGGATGAAGAGGAGTTGGAAACTATCGAACACTTTATTTGCCACTGCCCGGCACTTTCTGATCAGAGACTTGCTTCACTGGGATCTAGGGAGCTGTACGATCTTTCTGATTTGTTGGATGTCAAAATTCAACATCTAAGGAGTTTCATAAGAAGCTCAAACTGGTTTAACGACAGGGACTAGTAGGGAAACCTATTACGGTCCCGTGGTATCACAATGGACCTCAGAGTCTACGTGTGTTGACGTAAAACGTCAGCAGCCACTTACAACCTAACCTAACCTATACTAAAAAATTGTTAATTTTAATTTCGTGAGGGTGATAAAAATTTAAGCTACTCTCGTATTGTCTGTGCTGGGTACCTGGACACAAAGATATTTTGGGAAACGAGAAAGCCGATGAGCTTGCACGACGGGGAGCGGAACTCGCACGGGAGACAGGGGAATCTGAAGTATTCCCTCCACTGTCTATTATTTGTCAGAAAATAAGATTGGGCACAAAGGCGAGTTGGTTGGATAAATGGTCAAACTCTGACAGGTGTATACAAACAAAATTATTATGGGATGAAAGCTTGGCAAAACACTGTGAAATTCTTCTAGATATAGACAGGAAGCAACTTAGAGCTACAATTAACCTCATTACTGGTCACAACACATTGGGTAAACACATGGTAACAATTGGAATTAGAAATGATGATACATGTAGATGGTGCAGAGAATCCGTAGAAGACACCTATCATTTCTAATGCGAATGCCCTGCACTATCATTTAGAAGATTAAACATTTTTGGTTCTTATATTTTTCAGAATTTATCCGAATTACGAGGCACGAATCCTTGGACCCTACTAGAATTTACAAAGGCATCTAAATGGGACGCATAAAAAGAACCACTTTTAGCTACACTGTAGAAGAAGAGAGAGGATCAAAGTTTCAAAGGAATCATAATGGGCCACATCACGGCCTCTATGGGCGCTGGTTTATACCAGTGTCATCCTTCATAACCTAACCTAACTCTCGTGAGCGTGCGCGAATGTGAGCAGAAATAAAAATTTCGTGCGTGATCGTGAGTGAGAAATATTATTAATTCGCGAGCGTGCGTGAGTCAAAATTCACTTTCCCATCTCTAGCTTGGAAGTCAATAATGAAATGAAATAATAAAAAAGTTAAGACTGTAACAGGAAAAAATCAAATCATTTCAAATAAAAACCATTGCGTGGTTTTCTTTGATAGACTAAAATGGCGCCCAAAATAGGGCCACTTTATCACGACCAACGTGTAAGCTGTTATCAAGTTTCTTTAGTTAATTTTACGGACACTTATCGTCCTAAATACGTTTTAGGTCAATAAGACGAATGGCGCCTAAAAAGGGCCCCTATATAGTTTTTTTTTATTAAGCGCTTTTAAAAATTCAGTTCACATAAATTTCAAAAATTGCATTCTGTAGTCAAGTCATTTAAACGGCGAATGACAAAAATGGCTCCCAACGAGGGTCCCATATATCACCCAACATTGGACGGCAATTAGTTACCTAAGCACCGGCACAAATGGCGTCCAACTTGGGTAGGTACTAACAGAATTATTTTTTATAAAATCAGTTCAAAATAACTTTAAAAGTTATATTCAAGTTATTTCAAAAGATGTTACAAACACTTCCCGACCAACAAAGGACACCTTTACAGCGATTATCATGGAACGTATAATGTTACGGTTACTGGAGGCCCTAGCTCAGAAGTGGCGCCCATCAAGGGACCCTTTTACAAAACATTGTGAACGCTACAAAAAAATGATTCTTAAAAGCTAAGCGCCTTCTTTGGTGACTAGATGAATTTTTATCTACATCTTCCATGGAATATCCCACATAGGATGCATTAAGAAAAAAAATATGTGTGTGCTGTTTTTCTATCTCTCTTTTGATTATCCTTTAATAAATCTTAACATTTTAAAACATGAAGAGGTATGAAAAAAAAATATAATACTTCAAAAGCTTTTCACCGTAGTTTTTTGTTTATTTTTGTATACAATTTTGAATTTTCTTGTATGATTCATGTTTTTTTTAACATGTTTTTATATTTTTTTTGTTGATGTTTTTGTCTTGTTTTTGGTATTGGCCTCACTATGTGGTTCTTTATATGCATTTTTTTTTTTTTTTTTTTTTTTTTTGTTAAACAATTTTAACTCATTTGTTATTTTGCTTAATTTGTTCTTCGTATGGGCATCATCAGAGTGAACAAAAAAAAAAAATCGCGAAAAAATTCCTTATTTATTTCACACAATTAGAACGCGCGCGTTGTATGCGGCGACTAACAGTGATCACTATTATGTGGCATAGTATAAGTATTATTGTACAAGATTAATGTGAGCTCGTTTATCTTTTTATCTTTGTAAAATTCATGATTCATTGTGATTTTTTTTTTAATTTTTTGTTTTTGTGGTTCTTATATACGAAGTTTTGAAGTATGTCAATTTAGGTAAAATAATTTTTCTGAAGAAAAAATGGTGATTGAAATTTAAGGAAAGTGTAGGTTAAAGAGAAGAAAGTTTTAAAAATTCTTGTCAATTAGGAGACGATTTTAATTTTGTAATCATATAATTCTCATTGGATTTGTGAACAAAAATGATCGAAATTTAATGGAAAAATTATCAGAGTCCCATAAATTTACCACAATCGGATCAGAGAATTTTTTTCTAGAAAAATGTTTTAGAATCGTAGAATATTTCTATACGGAATTATGTCTTTCACTTTTTCAATAGAAACAAATGAGAGTGTTAAATTTGACTGTGACAAATCTTCTATACACTCCAAAATAAAAAAAAAAAAAACAAAAAAATTAGGAGCTTTTTTTTGGGGTGGCATAGAAGTCAATTTATTATGATTTTTGCATTTAAGTATTACAATTTTATCATTATTAAAAAATTAATTTATTATTACTTCCACGCCCACATAAGGGGGCGGGTCAAAAAATCTGAGTTTTTTAGTCCCCTGGGTCTAAGTGCAGGAGTTTGGACGTTTTCTGAGATTAAAATGCTTTATTTGTTTAACAAAAATATAAAAAAATGTAAAAATTTATTTTTTTAGAGGTTAGTTTAGTTCTTTAAGGGGGAACTTTTTCCCCCTGATCCGATTTTGCTCATTTCCGAACTTAACCATCCTATGACCATGAGACATATTTGTGCCAAAACTAAGGAATCTAACTCATTTAGTTTGGACTGCATCGCGGAGTTTAAAACAAAAATTGTAAAACTGCTTTGTAATTCTCATTGGCTTCGTTTTAAATATTAAAAGAAAAAATTTAAGTGATCGATTTTGATATATTCTACCGATGACCGTCTGACTGCTGATTGACATATGTGAACATAATTGGAAGCAGAGAGATATTTAAAAAAGTAAAAACATTTTTCGCAGAATATTTAAGTGCAAAAACCATAGTTTATTTGACAATATTAATCACGAGCGTGATGAACGTTTCCTGCTAAACTGCCCCCCCCCCCCCAAAAAAAAAAACGCCCCTTGATTTTTTTTTTTTTTGCTTTTTTATATGTGGAGGGTATTATTGATTCGGCACTGCCGAATTTAACACTCTCACTTGTGTTTTTTTTATACCGTCCAACTACAGTATGGGGGTATACTCACTTTGTCATTCACTTTTTCATTCCGAAATATCGGTCGGGGACCCCATATTAATCAGTGGTCGATTCTAAGGCATTCTAACAATTTACGTCCGTCTGTATTTAACACGATACAGTCCAAAATAAAAGAGCTATACGACCCCTTAAGTTTGCCAGGAATATGTCTTATGGTCCTAGGCAGGTTAAGCTCGGAAATGGGCAAAATCGGACCAGAGGGTAAAAAGTCCGCCTTGACGAACTTAACCAACCATTGAAAAACGCCCATTTTTTTGTATTTGTTAAACTAATGACACATTTTTATGTTCGCAGAAATTCAAAATTTCTCTCACTTGTTATTTATTATTTTACCCAAACATCTTTTTGTGGAATTTTTGTTTTCATCAAAATTTTTTTCCACGGATTTTTTATTTAAATAAATTTTATTGCAATAATCTTTTTAACATTGTAAAGCGTATCCGGATTTTACCTTTTTACTGGCTTTATATTTATTTTGAAATAAATATAAGTTGTAATTCTCATTGAGTTTATATTTTTGTTTTTATACCCATCAACTACAGTATGGGGGTCTACTCACTTTGTTATTTCGTGTGTAACGCATCGAAATATCGGTCGGGAACCTCATAAAGTACATATATTATTTGTCTATGATCAATTCAAAGGCATTCTATAAATATCCGTACGTCTGTATATAACACGATACAGTCTAAAATAAAAAATCTGGGCTCCTGAAGTTCGGCACAAATATTTCCTATGGTCGTCAGCAGGGTAAGTTAAAAAATGGGCTAAATTGGCGCCGGGGAATAAAAGTTTCCAATTGAAGAGCTTCACCAACTACTAAAAAACGCCATATTTTAAACTTGCTTTTTGTAGTTTTTATTAAACAAATGAAACATATTCATGTCAGAAGCAGTTCAAAGAACTTCCCTTGGGCCAAGGGGACTAGAAAATTTTATTTTTTTAGGCACGCCTTCTTTAGTAGGCGTGGATTTAAAGAATACATTTAATTATAAAATTGTATTCTTAAAGTGCAGAAAACATAAAAAATGAGTTTGTAAATATTTATTGACATAAGGAGGGTGAGGGGGGGGGGGGGGTTAAATTTAATTCACTGCCGAATTTAACACATTTGTCTTTTCTTAAAAAATATAAAATTAAACACACATTTTTGTTGTTTTGTAAAAATGTGTTATAATTCTTATTGAGTTAGTAAAATTTCCATTCACATATAAAAATTATATCAATTATAACACCGTCCGACAGCCAATATTAAACATGAACCGGATGATATACGTCTGCAAGTATATATCAAATGGAATAAAACTGCATTTACAGTTTTTCATATCGTAATCCTGTTTCCTTTTAAAAGGACTTCAAAGTTTTAAAGGATACATTTTGTCAAATATTTTTGAAATATTTGTACTTGTCCGAGGATGAAAAAGGGATGGCAAGTGAAAGAGGGTAATCTCCCCTAATTTTCCCATTTTTTTTATATTGCCATATTAGGATAAAAGGATAAAAAAAAAACATTCGAAAACTTTATCAAAATATTTTGTTGCAAATTTTGAATTATATTAAAGGATGAATTTTTAAAAAGACGTAACTAACCTCCGTTTTCCTAATATGTAAAAAAAAAATTAGGAAAATTAGGGGAGATCCTCCTCTTTCATTTGCTATCCCTAGTGGCATCCTAGGACAAGTGGAAGTATTAAAAAATTATTTTATAAAATTTAATTTCCTAAAACTTTGAAGCTCTTTTAAAAGGAAACAGGATCACAAAAAGAAAAACTGTAAATGCAGTTTAACTACATTTAATCTCTAGTTTCTAGTAGTATGCAGTTCGTGTTTAACGACTTATTTTTAATTTTTGTCGAACGGTGTAATCTTTAAAATTTAATCTTTGACTGTAGTCCGAAATTTAAATGTTTTTGATACCTAAGAAGTCTCTTTTACTAAAAAGAAAATACCTTGTAGTTTACTATCTAAATTCAAAACACGTTTTTGTAGTACTGTAAAAATGTGTTATAATTCTTATTGAGTTAGTAAAGTTTCTACTAATATAGAAAAATTATATCAATTATAATCTTTAAAGATTATTCTATGACTAAGGGCCGAAATCTAGATTAAATTTGATACCTTACAATTCTCATTGATTAAAATGAAAATACCTTATAGTTAACTACTTTAAGTCTTTACCAGTCTCAACTTTATCTTCAAAACTTGGCAACTCTATCACATTGGGGTGTCTTAGCGGCTGCAAAATATGAAAAATTATTGCATAAATTTAACACGTTGAAATTGTGAAAATAAAAATGCAAGAAAAGCACTTATACAAAAAAAATATGCAAAATAAAATACTGTTTCTTAAGAATTAAAAAAGAAAGTCAAGAACGTGGAAGAAAAAAAAAATATAAATACCCAGGCAGAAAAATACGAACGGGAGAGCGCTGGCAAAGTACCTTTTATGGTCGCTTGTGTGCTGGGAAAGCATCACAGTTTAGTACTCTCCCAGCGTCCAAAATGATAACCACGGTTAACGGTATGCCGTTGCTATTTGAAAGCGCTTTAAAAGCGCTTTAAAAACAAAAAATATGGCACTATTATAGCACTTTTAGAACAAAAAAATGGGACGTATCTAAATTGTATACATAAGTCCATAAGACACAACTTTTTTGGTGTTTATTTGAATAAAGAAATTTATTAAATTAGGATAAAAAAATTTTGAACAAACTTTGAACAATTTTCTAAGTCCCTGAAAAATTTGTTTGCAGTTTTCTTTGCGTTTTGGAATAAAAAATTTATTAAAAATGCTTTTAGGAAAAAATTTGGAAAAGTCCCCAAAAAAAGTGGTGTATTGAACCGAAACGGGTATGTATCCGGAGTTTAAGGGTGATGTATCCGGAGTTTACGACACTTCCTCGCGTTTTTATATAAAAGGTGTCAAGTTTGTAATACTTATGTAGGTCATTGTGTATAAGTGACATATCATAAGAACTATCAAGGACCGGCCACTTATCCTGCAGGGAAATACAAAATATTCCAATTGTTATGAAAATTAATAAATTTTAATAAAAAATGTATACTTTGAACGGATTTAAATAGAAAAACATTGGCAAAGCGCTTGGAAAGCACTTTTTCGAACTCATACTACCTTCTACACAAAAAATAAAGTGCTTTGCCGAGACTTTTTCTTTGGAACGGTTGGCAGTTTCTGCCTGGGTATGTTTTATATACTTAAATGCCAGCCAGCCAGACACCTTGTAAATAAAAATATACAGAATTTTGTTTTAATAATATTTTTATACAAAAAAAATATTTTTTAAGATGATAAATCTTTTGTGTTCGAGGGGAAAGCATTGAAAGGATTTTTATGCAAAACGTAAATAAATCACTTGAAAACAATAATAAAATTAAAGTTTAAATATACAGACCAATTCACCCAAAAAACAGGAGGTTAATTTAAAGAATGCAGAAAAGAAACTCACCTGAAAAGAAAAAAAATAAAGAACAAAATTAATTAAAATTTTAAATATATTATTTAATTTTTGTTAAATGAAATTTTAATTTTTTTTTTTAAATAAAGTAGTCAAAACAATTCAAAAATTAATCAAAATAGTTTAATTTCCGTTTTAAAACACACCTCTTTTTCCTCGTTTCTTTATTTTAATTTTTTTTTTAATAAAAGTTTTGAAAAAAAGGTGTAACCACCCCTAAACAAATTGTGATAAACAATTATTTTAAAAAACAAATTAACTTTTTTTTTTTTTTTTTTTTTTGTTTAACAACAATTTTATTAATGTTGTTTTGTTTATTATTGAAAAACGTTTTAAAATCTATAACAATTACCATACAATAAATTTGCTCTTAAAAATCAATACCGTATAAAACATTGACCTGAATTTGTTTTAATTTTTCCACCTATTGAAGAAATACTTACTACAAACAAAAAAAAGAAACCTACATACTAAATAAAATAAAATAGACAAAAAAACATACAAAACTAAACATGTTTACTACACACATCGTATATCGAATAAAAAATAATAATAATCACCAAATAATCACTACCGAAACATAGTATGAGAAGCCAAATAATACTTTAGCAGGGATTCTTAAATGGTGGAGTCGTTCAACTTTAGCAGGTGGCAAAAAAAAACAAGTAAAAAAGTTAAATTCGGCTTTGCCGAATGAAGTGATACCCTCCACAATTTCAAAAAGGTCATTGCAAAAAACTTTATTTAAAAGGAAATTACTTTTGAAAAAAAAATTAAAAAAAAATTTCCGCGAAAAAAAATGTTGGTAAAAAAAATCCGCGACTTTTTAATTTTTTTGTCCAAAAATATGTTCGTACTTGTTTAAATACCATTTGGTGTTCAATTATATTCACATATGTCAACCAGCAGTCGAATTAAAGAATTTTGTATTTTTAGGTTATGTTGAATGTACTAAAATTTTTGAGGTGTCCTTACATTTTTGTTCATAACTTTTGAACCGCTGAACCGATATCGCTCAAATGCAATACCAAACTTCTCGTGAGAACTTCCAATAACTTTGTTAAGTTTCAGTCATCTCCGTGTAATGTTTTGGCCGTGATCACCATTTCCACAGACAGATAGACGGTCAGAAGAATGTCTTAAAATCGATCGGGAATTATGAATATATATACTTTATGGGGTCCCAGACCGATATTTCGATGAGTTATAAACGGAATGACAAACTTATATATACCCTCTATCACTAAGTGGAGGGTATAAAAATGGTAGGGCAAGGTATAGCTTATCTCTCACAATAAATAAAATCAAAATATTTAAAAAAAATAAAAAAAAAAAAAAATCGGCATTTCCGAATGTATTGATACCAACCACAATGTAAAAAAAGATTTTTGAAAAAAAATTAATTACAACAAAAATTGTGTAAAAATATATTCGGTAACAATTTTTTTTTAATTATTTGAAGAAATTCATTAAAAAACAAGTAGAAAAGTTAAATTCGACTTGGCCGAATCTATGAATACCCTCCACAATGCCCTTTTTAAGTGATAGTAAATTTTCTAACGTGAAAAAAATACATTTTTGATTAGAAATACTTATTTTATTCTGTTTAAAAAAACTTTAAGTAATTTTTGAAAAAAAAAAATAATTTACAAAATTTGTTTTTGAGTGTAAAATTTTTTTTTGAGTGTAACATTTTTTTGAGTGTATTTATTTTTTTTTAAGTGTAAAAATATTATTGAGTGACAAAAATACGTTGTAAAATATTTTTGTGACTTACCAATGTTTTTAAAATATGTTTAACGGGTTTTCAACACGTGAATTTAAGGTGAAACTAATCTGAAATTCACGGTTTTGCTGATAACTTTTGAACCACTTGACCGATTTGGCTGAAATCCAATACGAACCAGGCCAGTGGAACGACAAATATTTATGCTAAGCTTCAGCATCCTCAGAATTGTCTTTCTAAAGTTGAGTGGTTTTTATATCGTAAATTCACAGAAAACCCTTGCCGAAATTCAGTCTTTTGCTCATAACTTTTGAACCACTGGACCGATTTCGCTGGATTACAATACCAACCTGACCAGGTAAATTCCCTACATATATGCCAAACTTCAGGAGCCGGCGTAAAGTCTTTCAAATGTTAGAGTGTTTTCAACAGACAGACGGAGTGGAGGGTATAAAAATATATGTTTGAAAGTAGAGATCAAATGGAGTAAAACTGCATTGAAAGTTTTTCATTTCGCTTTCCCCTTTTCTTTTAAAAGGACTTCAAAGTTTTAAAGGATACATTCTGTAAAATATTTTTGAAATATTCGTAGTTATCCTAGGATGACACTGGTGATGGCAAATGAAAGAGGAGGGTCTCCTTTAATTCTTCCATTTTTTATTTTTTCAAATCAGGATAACAGGATGTGAATAAAGTCATTTGAAAACTTTATCAAAATATTTTGTTGAAAATTTTTAATGATATTAAAGGATACATTTTTGATAGGACGTAACTTACCTCCTTTTTTTCTAATATGCGAAAATAATAAAATAGGAAAATTACGGAAGATCCTCCTCTTTCATTTGCTATCACTAGTGTCATCCTACGACAAGTACAAATATTAAAAAAAAATATTTTATAAAATTTAATCCTCTAAAACTTTTAAGTCCTTTTAAAAGGAAAGAGGATCACGAAAAAAAACTGTAAATGCAGTTTTACTACATTTAGCCTCTAGTTTCAAAGTTCGTGTTTAACTAACAAGGAAGGTCTTTCACAGGGCACCCACCGATTTTCGTGAAACTTGCACATCGGAAAGAGGGGACCAAAGTAAGAATCACCTGTTTTTTTTTAGCTGCTCAATCTCACATTTAGCGGGTAAAAGGGGAGGGGAAAAAATGGGATTTTTTTAGTTTTTTGAAGATTTTTCACATTTCTGTAAAAGAAACTATATGAACATTTTTTTGAAGATTTTTCACATTTCTGTAAAAGAAACTATATGAACATTTTATATAGGTCGAACGGTTTTTTGAAGGCCTATCCAATGGTGTATCAGTCGTGTCCAAATTCGACTTCGTTAAGTTCGTTATTGTCAAAAATATATAATCGTTGGGGGTAGTTTATATGCAGATTTCTATACCTACGAACGCCAAAATCATATATAATAATCTCTATCACAATTAAGCTGACCCGTATTTTTTGGGTTTGGCGAAATTCCTGCTAGTTCGGCTTTTATACCGATTTTCCCGAAAGTCCTTAATTTTTCATAAGGATGCAACCCTTTTCTAAATTTGAGATTGGGCAGCTAAAAAAAAGGTAACTCTTATTTTTCCCCCTCATTCCCATATTAAAGTTTCAGCACAATCGGTGGGTGCCCTGTGAAAGACCTTCCTTGTTAGTGATAGAGAGTATATGGGGCATTCCATGTCAAATCGGACACTTTGAATTTTTTTTTTTAGATTTTCCCAATTTGTTTACAGCTTTTAGTACCCTTTGAAAACTCCTTCGTGGTAAATTTTCAGATTTTTTTTGATGACCCGTTCAAAAGATATCGAATTTTTAAAAATTGGTAGTTTGTTCCTTTACTCAAAATTCTTTTACTCATAACTTCTTCAATAATGATCCAAATTTAAAAATTTTTTTTTTCATAATTTTTGTTTTTTTTCGTGCTTTTTATAAAAAATCCCAAAAAATTCTTAAAAGCGCTCTAGTACGCGATTTTTAAGTTTTAAAATTTAAATATCATTTTTGAAAATTGAGTGGAGATAGGGCGTGGGTATGTTTTAAAAAAATGTTGTAGGGTAAACATAAATGGGGGTCGGTCTCACTAATGACCCCTCTCGGACGCACCATTGGACCGGTAAAAGCTGATTAAATAAAACAAATTTACAAAAAATATAAAAATTGTATGGGGACCGCCTTAACAGTTAAAGATAGAGGGTAGGTGTGTTCAGAGAAAATGTTTGAAGTAAAAAAATATTGTGGGTAGATCATACATTTTGTTGCTCTAAGGGCACTAATAGGGCAGTTAGAGCGGTTGGAGCAAATTTAAAAAAAAATGTCGTTTTGTGTGGGAGCACCCTTAGAAATTAGAGATAGGGTATTAGTTTGTTCCAATGAAATGTTAAGACATAAAAATTAGTGGGGGTCGGTCTTATAAATGACCCCTGTATGACGCACCATTGGAGCAGTAGAAATGATTTTAAGATTGAAAAATTATAATAAATTTTTTTCAAAAAGTTTTAAAAAATAGTAATAATCGTTATCCCACGATTAAATTTTTTAAAAATTTAAAAAAAAAATTTTAATTTGGACCATTATTGAAGAAGTTATGAGTAAAAGAAGTTTGAGTAAAGGAACAAACTAGCAATTTTTAAAAATGCGATATCTTTTGAACGGGTCATCAAAAAAATCTTAAAATTTACCGCGAAGGAGTTTTCGAAGGGTACTGAAAACTGTAAACAAATTGGAAAAATCTAAAAAAAAAAAATTCAAAGTGTCCGATTTGACATGGAATGCCCCATATATAAGTTTGTCATTCCGTTCGTAACTCATCGAAATATCGGTCTGGGACCCCATAGAGTATATATATTCATGATCCCCGATCAACTTTAAGATATTCTAGCGATGTCCGTCTGTATGTCTGTGGAAATGGTGATCACGTCCAAAATATTACGCGGAGATGACTGAAACTTAACATATCATTGAAAGTTTTCCCGAGAAGTTTGGTATTGCATTTGAGCGATATCGGTCCAGCGGTTCAAAAGTTAGGAACGAATATGTAAGGACACCTCAAAAATTTTAGTGCATTCAACATAACCTAAAAATACAAAAAGCTTTAATTCGGCTGATGGTTGACATATGTGAACATAATTGAACACCAAATGGTATTTAAACAAGTAAGAACATATTTTTTGACCAAAAAAACAAAAAAATCGAGTTTTTTTTCTCACGGAAATTTTTTTTCAAAAAAAATTTTTTTTTAAAAGACTTTGTTGCAAAGTTTTTTGCAATAATCTTTTTGAAATTGTGGAGGGTATCACTATATTCGGCAAAGCCGAATTTAACTTTTTTATTTGTTTGATATGTTTTTGTGGAAAACTTCTATTGATTCTTTAAAATTTTTGACCAGTAGGGTCGTGGGATTATAATTATTACTATTTTTTTAGTAATAATTTTTTTCCCCAATTTTTATTTTAGATCCACTGCTCTAATGGTGTGTCCTAGAGGAGTAAATTTTTTACAGGACAAAATCGGCTGCAGTTTTACATTAAGGCTATCTTTTTTGTTTAATCCCCTCTTAAGAAGCTATCCGTTTATCATAAATTTATTTCTCTACCAGATTTTTACTCTATGCCACCTACTGAAGACTTTTCATATGGTTCCCACAAAAAAAGTAGTATGGGAACCCCCTGCTATATACGTTTTTTGTATTTTTATATGTAATTCTTCTGTCGTTCATTTGATTTTTCAGCCATAAAGAAGTAAAAAAAATAATAAAAATATATAAAAAAAAATACGACAATGTTATAAACAAAAGTTCATTATCATTTATGACCTTTGATTCGCGGCTAAAATGTCTGTTGTTAACGACAAATCAACAGTCGTTACATTAGCAATTACTACTGATAGTTAGTAGTATGACTGTTGCTATTGATGTTGTTAATATTGTTGTAAATACTGTATTACTGCAAATTGTAGTATTTGATGTTTTAAACATTTAAAAACAAAAAAAAAAAAACGACAATATAAAAGTCATAAAAGCAATGATGAGCATATTTACAACAATATCGTATTTCTGTTAGTGTAAGACGTTGTAATTCTCAGTGGGTTTAGAGAACTTTGTACTTTTAACAAGCTGCTTTAATATTTTTTTTGGAACAACGCTCAAAAAACTATTTTAAATTTAAGTTCATGTCTAATTTAATGTAAGTTCATGAGTTTTCTGGAATTAATTTCGATTTTAAAAAATTACTTAAAACATGTTTCTTTTTACCCCAACATTTTTTTCGCCAAACAAAATTTTCATTCGCAAAATGGCGTTCGCCATTGAAAAAGTTCAAAGAAATAAATTTTTGCGTTTTTTTTGCGTTTCTAATGAAAAAAAAATAACTATTTTGATTGAAAATATATTTTATTTTAAGTAAAAAAACTTTTTTTTTTATAATTTTAATTTTAGTAATTAAAAAAAAAAATACTAAATTTTTTTTGGGTGTAAATTTGTTTTGGGTGTATTTTTTTCAGTGCTAAAATATTTTTGAGTGACAAAAACACCTTGTAAGATATTTTTGTGACTTAACAATGTTTTAAAAGCTTGTTTAACAGTTTTTTTCAACACGTGAGTTTAAGGTGAAACTAATCTGAAATTTACGGTTTTGCTAATAACTTTTAGACCACTCGACGGTTTTGGCTGAAATTCAATACGAACCAGGACAGGGGAACGACAAATATATATGCCAAGCTTCAGCCTCTTCAGAATTTCCTTTCGAAAGTTAGAGTGTTTTTTATACCCTCCATTTAGTGATAGAGGGTATATATAAGTTTGTCATTCCGTTTGTAACTCATCGAAATATCGGTCTGGGACCCCATAAAGTATTTCATGATGCCCGATCGATTTTAAGACATTCTAGCGATGTTCGTCTGTCTGTCTGTCTGTCTGTGGAAAATGTGATCACGTCCAAAATAAAAAAACAGAGGTACTGTTATTAAACATGTATATTGTATCCCGAGAAGTTTGGTATTGCATTTGAGCAATATCGGTTCAGCGGTTCAAAAGTTATGAACGAAAATGTAAGGACACCTCAAAAATTTTAGTACATTCAACATAACCTAAAAATACAAAATGCTTTAATTCGGCTGCTGGTTGACTTATGTAAACATAATTAAACACCAAATGGTATTTAAACAAGTACAAACATATTTTTGGACAAAAGAAGAAAAAAATCGCGATTTTTTTTTAACAAATTTTTTTTTTCGCGGAAATTTAAAAAAATTTTTTTTTTTTTTTAAAGTAGTTTCCTTTTAAATAAAGTTTTTGCAATAACCTTTTAGAAATTGTGGAGGGTATCACTACATTCGGCAAGGCCGAATTTAACTTTTTTACTTGTTATCTCATAAATTCACGAAAAACTCTACCGAAATTTAGTCTTTTGCTCATAACTTTTGAACCACTGGACCGATTTCACTGGGTTGCAATTCCAACCTGACGAGGTAAATGCCCAACATATATACCAAACTTCAGGAGCCTATGTAAAGTCTTTCAAAAGTTAGTGTGCTTTCAACAGACAGACGGACGGACGGACATCGCTAAATCGTCTTAAAATCGATTGATGATCATGAATATATGGTATATACTTTATGGGGTCCTAGACCAAATTTCGAGGTGTTACAAATGGAATGACAAACTTATATATGGGGCATTCCATGTCAAATCGGACAGTTTGAATATTTTTTTTTTTAGATTTTTGCAATTTGTTGACAGTTTTTAGTACCTTTCAAAAACTCCTTCGTGGTAAATTTTCAGATTTTTTTGAATTGAATTTTTAAAAATTGGTAGTTTGTTCCTTTACTTAAACTTCTTTTACTCATAACTTCCATAATCTTCACTTGGGGAGTGGAGATAGGGTGTAGGTATGTTTTACAAAAATTTTGGAGGGTTAAAATAAATGGGGGTTGGTCTCCCTAATGACCCCTCTCGGACGCACCATTGGACCGGTAGAAGCTGATTAAATAAAATAAATTTACAAAAAAAAACAAAACTATATGGGGACCGCCTTACTAGTTAAAGATAGGGGGTAGGTGTGTTCAGAGAAAATGTTTGGACTAAAAAAATATTGTGGGTCGGTCATACTCTTAGGGCCGTTAGAGCGGTTGGAGAAAATTTAAAAAAATGACATTTTGTATGGAAGCCCCCCTTAGAAATTGGAGATAGGGTATTAGTTTGTTCCGAAGAAATGTTTAGACGTAAAAATTATTGGGGGTCGGTCTTGGAAATGATCCCTATTTGACGCACCATTGGAGCAGTAGAAATGATTTTAAGATTGGAAAGTTACAATAAAATTTTTTCAAAAAATTAAAAAAAATAGAAATAATCGTTATCCCACGATCCTACTGGGCAAAAAATTTGCAGTATTGATGAAAATTTTACACAAAAAATTTTAAAAAAATCAAATTGAGATTTAAATTTTAAAACTTAAAATCGCATACTAGAACACTTTTAAGAATTTCTTTTTTTTAAAGTACGTAAATGTAAAAAAAAAATTGTCAGGGGCGTTTGTTTTTTTTTGGGGAAGTGATGGGGATCAGTGGTGACGTTGAGAGCACCTTCCCATCCCGATAAATATAGCAAATGTTTCATTTATTTAACAAAAATACAAAAAAACATGTAAAAAAAGTGTATTTTTTCAGAGGTTGGTTCAGTTCTTCAAGGGGGAACTTTTTTCCCCCTGAGCCGATTTTTCCCATTTACGAACTTAACCTGCCTAGGACCATAAGACATATTCATGCCAAATTGCAGGAGGCTAGCTCTTTTATTTTGGACTGTATCGTGCCATCTACAGACAGACGGACTGACGGACATTCACAGAATGTCTTAGAATCGATCATGGATCAATAATATATATACTTTATGGGGTACCCGACCGATATATCGATGCGTTACAAACGGAATGACAAAGTGAGTATACCCCCATACTGTGGTTGGAGGGTATAAAAATGCAATTTGGACCATTAGTGAAGAAGTTATGAGTAAAAGAAGTTTGAGTAAAGGAAAAAAACTACCAATTTTTAAAAATTCAATATCTTTTGAACGGGTAATCAAAAAATCTGAACATTTACCACGAAGGAGTTTTCGAAGGGTACTACAAACTGTCAACAAATTGGGATAATCTAAAAAAAAAAATTATTCAAAGTGTCCGATTTGACATGGAATGTCCCATATATATACCCTCTATCACTAGAGTGGACGGTATAAAAATAATATTTCATTGATTGAAATTTTTAATGCTGATTTTAATAAACTACTCTTCACAAGTAGTATTATTAAGTTTTATTATATAAAATTACTGATACAGTTAAACCTCGATGTACGCGATTAAATGGGAACACATAAATCTAAATCGCGCTATGTTCAGAACTGGTGTTAAATTATGCTTTGGAATCGTGAAAGCTTTTCTTAACAGCCTTTAATCGAAATCGAGTAAAAAAAAAAATAATGTACAAATTGCATTTAGCTAGAAAAAAGTTTTTCTTTACAGCAAAGCCTCGTTATACCGCATTGCGCATCGCTTTTACAGTCATGCATTTAAAAAAAAAAGAACATTTTTGAAGAAAAAAAAAATCCAGTGAAAAAAATTGCTTTTACGGTATTTTTTGAAAAGGTTTAAATTTTTAATGTTTTCGATAGAAAAGTATGATTGAAAAGTTAAATAATTTGTATTGCTATTTTCTAGTTAAAGTCCTAAAAACGTATTTATTTGTTGAACCGCATTTCACTTAAAACGTTTTAGTTCAATAACCCAAAAAACACCGTAAAGTAAGATCTTACTGTACGTCTACTAAATTACTCGTGCACTATTCAAATATTATAGTACGTATAATTAAAAATAAATAATCTATTTAATGTATAAGTAATTAAATGTTAAAGCTAGTATATAATCATAATCTGTCGGTTTTCCAGTTTGTATTAGATAAGAATAAAGTTTACTTTTGTAATTTTATACAGACATTAGAAATTCTAATTACATCTGGTGTAAAATAAAATTAAAAAAAAAATTAAAACAAGATTCGACTTTAGATGTAGTTTCAAAGTTTTTAATATAAATTTGTTATTTAATAAAGAGATTAAAAAAAATTGTTAAAAACTTACAGATTTTTATTAGTAATTTTTATATCAAATGCATAAAATAGTTTTTCAAAGTATTTAAGTATTCTACAGCACATTTCTGGAAAGGAAATGAAAAACTTTCCCATACTTTTGCAGTAGGATTTTTATTTATTTATAATCTTCACTGACTCATGATAAGCCGAAGAAGAACTTAACAAAAAAAACGCCAGGCAGAGTTGTTGACTTTTAACATGGGTTAGAAAAAAAAAATTAATATTCTTCATAGGTAGTCTTCTTATTTCGTATTTTTTAAGTAGAAATACAAAAAGATAAAATAAAGAAAAAGAATATTTGCATCTTTTATTATAAAAATAAATTACGTGGATTTTAAAATATACCTACATAAATTAGAGGTAATCACAGTTTTAGTGAAAACATTACGACAAGTTAACACTTTCGTGCCCAAATATTTTTGGACAATAGTATTGTAGTAAAAATTAGAAAAAAAAAACAAACGAAAAAACTTGGTAAAATAGATAAAAGAAATTAATTTTGACAAAATTTTTTTTTGTGAAAAAAATCTGAGACCTAACCACATTTTGAGAAACAATTCTGTTAAATATAGTTCATAAATTTTCCCACAATTGGGTAAAATTTAACTAAAAGTTTGGAAAATTATATGTAGTTATTTTTTATTCGACCTTTCCAATTTGAGCATCGAGCTCAAAATTTTTATTTTTATAATTACACAGAAAAAAATAAAAAAAATATTTAATTAAAAAATTCGTAGATTTAATTAAAAAATTAATTAAATCCGGACCAATCACTAAAATGCGCAAATAAATTAAAAATATTTGTATGCCGTTAATTAAAAATAAATGGATATTTATTTAATTAAAAACTTAATACTATAAATTAAAAAATTTAATTAAAATTTAAAAAAAAATAATTAAAATTTTAATTGTATAAATTAAAAAAATTAATTAAAAATATTATATTAAAAAAAAAAATAATTTGTAAAAACATTCTTTTTGAACAAAATAGTTTAAAAAAAATATTTCTTCAAACTAAGTAAATAAATAATCGAGCTCAAGGCCAGTGTTTTGTTTAATAAATCTTCTTTATTAACTTCCAATATTTCGATCCTCATCGAGGAACATCATCAGGGAGTAAAATTGGATTTTTAACGCAAAAAACTTAAAGTTGTTGATCCTCCTTCTTCGTTATTAAATATTGCAAATATGACGAAGAAGGAGGATCAACAACTTTAAGTTTGAACTTTAAGTTTGAAAGGTCGAATAATTACAACTACAATTAACTATTTCTTCAAACTTTACCAAATTTATTTATGCCGTAAAGACATAGTCAGTGAGATGATTTTATAAAGTTGATTATAAACCTTTCATATATATACACATAAAACTATAAACAAAATGAGAATTCAAAAACCTATGTGACAAATAAAAAAAACTTTCAACAAACTTTTTATACTTATGTATTTTTTTGTATGTAATACAATGCAAGAGAAAAACACACACTCGCACACACACGGAAAACAAAACAAAAAAAAAAATAAGTAAAGCTAGAAATTTAATTAAACATTTAATTATATAAATTAAATACTTAATTAATATTAAATTTGAGAACAATTAAAATATTAATTAAAATAAAGTTAAAAATTTAATTAAACAATTAATTATATTAATTAAAAGTTTAATTAATATTAAATTAAAAAACAATTAAATTTTTAATTAAAATAAAATATACGATATGATTTTCTGTGTAGTTGGAAAATTTCTAAACTGAAATAAAAAAAATTTAGTTCATGTACTTTCCAAAAGTTCATAATTTTTCTTAAATCGAATTCTATAATACATGGAAGAAATTCCTACCGGCAAAGAAATTTTCCCTAAATATATGAAAAAAAATCTATATTTTTCAATACATATTTCTTAAAATAAAATTTAGTTAAAAAATTTAGTTTTAGGACGTTATTTACTACCAATCAGTTCATCACATTTATCGTCTTAGATTTAAGGAGTTTTTTCAACTGTTTTAGTCAATTTTTCATAACTCGGGGAACATTTTGTTTAAAAAGATTTGAAATAGCGATATCTCAAAAGCTAAGCCAGATAGAGTAAAATGGAGCCCATCAGTGTCTCTGGTCCTCGTCACAAGTTGTCATTTCCGACAATTTTACAATGCTCATAGCTCGGTAAATATTGCCCCTAAGTTAACGTATTTCAAAAACTACACTCAAAATAATCACTCTGTTAAATTACAGAGATACTCTGCTGAGCCAGCAGAAAATACCACAGATTTCCAACCAGCAAGATTTTTTGTTATTTTACGAAGAAAACTCTGTAAAATGATTTCGATAAAAAAAACTGTAAATTTACAGAATTATCTGTAAAATATTGATAAAAGCGACCAGAATTTGACTATTTTATTTATTAATGTGCAAGTAGTGTTGACAATTGGAAACTGCCATCGAGTAAATTTGCCCGCTTTAATGCTTCCAAAATTTACTTTTTTTTTTTTTGTGAAAGTTTTTTTACGAGTACCTCCAATTTTACACGACATCCTTGTAAAATTTACCAGGTTTTATTATTACAGAGCAATAAGTAAAATTACAGTTGAAATTTTGTATTTTGGTTACGAGAAAAAGTTTTTTATAAAATCTGTATTTTTACAAAAAAATCTGTTTATTATCTGTAAAATAGAAATACGAAGTAAAAAATTAAATTACAGATAAAATTTTGTTTTTCGGTTACAAGAAAATACAAAGTATATTCTTAAAATCTGTATTTCGACAGATAACTTTGTCAAATATCTGTCGAATTGTGATTACAGTCATTTTACGGAGTTTTTAACAGAGTTATTATTTTGAGTGTAAGCAAGGTAGAGAGAAACGGACAACAATCTTGGGTAAAAAAAACTATGACGATTCTAAGGGGACCTAAGTGGCTCTGGGCTCATCGGGTTCGAACCCAATGGGGTCTTCACCTAATCGGGTCCTCAAATGTGTATGAACTAAATTGAAATAAAATGTTCCGAATTTTTAGTTCATTTTGGCATACTATTAAATAATTTTGGCAATGAAGCTAAATTATTGCCACTTTTCCTTAAAATTAGTTCATTTTCCCAGTTTTTAATAAATTTTTTTTCTCAGTGTGTCCAATTCTATTCACATTCTACACCACTGTGTGGTACAGGGTATATGAGTTTGTGCTGATTTTTCTAACAACCCGAAATATTGGTCCTAGACCCACCTTTAAGTATACTGATCGACTCAAAATCACTTTTTGATACAAACCACGCTCCTATTGAAAATAGAAAATATATTATTAAAATTTTTTTTGTGCACTCAAAAGAATAACTCTGTCAAATGTTCTGTAAAATGACTGTAATCTCAATTTAACAGATATTTGACAGAGTTTTCTGTCAAAATACAGATTTAAAGAAAATACTTTGTATTTTGTTCTGACACAAAAACAAAATTTCATCTGTTATATTACTTTTTAACTTTGCACTCAAAATAATACATTAGTAGATTTACAATTTTTTTTTGCTAATGCTGGTTAGCTAACTTTTAGCATGTTAGCAAAAATATCTTGTAAACTTCATTTAGCGCATTAGCAACTTTAAATAAAATTTTAACTAATTTTTTTTGCTAAATTTAAAATTGAGTTGACCAAATTTTTACAAGCTTTTTTGTTAATATTAGCAAAAATATATGGTAATTTTTTTTTTTTATTTTCAGAAAACTTTAAATGGCGCTATCTCGGAAACTAAGCCAGATAGATCAAAATGGAGGCCGTTTTTGGTTCTCGGGCTCTCCCTCTCGACACATGTGTGGACCCTAATGGGTCCTAACTTTGAATCCAAAAAAAATAGCATCCCCGAAAATTTTAAAATGCTCATATCTCGGTAAATATTGCCGACACAACAAAAAGTCCAACAGCATTTTTGTAGCTCTCAACACGTAGAACAAGACCGCAAAAGCTCTCCGAGTAATATTTTTGAAGTTATCGAGTTTTGTTATTCTCAAAACCCCGGTGGTCCCCTAAAATCACGTATCTCAAAAACTAAGCAAGGTAGAGCGAAACGGACACAAATTTTGGATCAAAAACTATGACGGTTTTTAAGGAACCCAACTAGGTCTAGGCCCATCGGGGTCTGGACCTATCGGGTCCGATTGGGTCCTCAAATGTGTATGAATTGGGTCCTCAAATGTGTATGAACTTAGTTGAAATAAAAAAAAATTTCAGTTAACTAATTTTTGGCAAAACAATTTTGCTAACTTTACCAAAAAAATTTTGGGTTCAAAATCAGCAAATTTTCTTGTAGGTTTACAAGCTTTTTTTGCTAACATTACAGTTTTTTTTTTTTTTGAGTGTGTAATCTAAATTTTACAGAGTTTTCTGCTATTTTACTAAA
Organism: Pegoplata infirma; assembly: GCA_963921195.1. Taxonomy (NCBI): domain Eukaryota; kingdom Metazoa; phylum Arthropoda; class Insecta; order Diptera; family Anthomyiidae; genus Pegoplata; species Pegoplata infirma. Next base: position 121,248,713 of record OY992540.1, read on the forward strand.
CTCTGTAAATTTACAGAGTTTTTTTCTGTAAAACTTTGGTTGCATCACATGCATTTTACAAATATATGTAAATTTGCAGAATTTTTCTTTGCTAAATGGTGTTTTATTTAACCAATATTTTACTAGAAACTCTGTTAATTAACAATTTTATTTTTTTGTCAAAATTATAAAAGTTTTATAGTAAAATTACCAAGAAACGTTGCTAGCTGGAAAAGTATGATGTACTTTGTTAAATTAGAGTTTTTCAGTAATTTAACAGAGTTATTATTTTGAGTGTGTGTTATTAACTCGTACTTTAATAACCCAATCAAATCTGATTATAATCAGACCATTTTTAGACTTAAGTACCATATGACAATTTCGCCCGATATTCACTTAAAGCGGTTTATTGGCAACAAAAAGAAGCCTATTTGACTCAAATTTGGTTTGTGTGTGTTTTCTACACTTATTCAAGAATTGACAAAAGACAGACCCAATCGATCAGTTTTTGAACTTGGGACAATTTTCCGGGAAACGCTGTTGTTTATATGGTCGGTCTTGACCGACTCTAATTTTCGTACTTGTTTTTTTTTTTTTGTATTTTTAGGTTATGATGTCTAAACTGATAAAGCTCAAAGGCAATACCAAACTTCGTGGACGAACAAAAAGTAAATTTACTCAATTTATTAAATTTATTCAATTAATTCATTCATGCAATTAATTCATTCAACTCATTCAATTCATTAAATTCATTCAACTCATTCAATTTATTCAATTCATTCAATTCATTCAATTTATTCAATTCAATCAATTCATTTAATTCAATCCACTCATTCAATTCTTTAAGTTCTTAAATTAATTCAATTCACTCACTAAGTTCAATTCATTCAATTCGTTCAATTCACTCAATTCGTTCAATTCATTCAATTTTTTTCAATTCATTCAATTTATTTATTTCAATCAAATCGTTAAGTTCATTCAATTCAAATTCAATTCATATCAAATTCACATTCAATTCATATTCAATTCACATTCAATTCACATACAATTCACATCTTCACGTTTAATCAAAAAAAAGTAGTTTTTGTCATATAAACAAAATATTTTGTTGAATCAATTAACAACGTTGATAAACTTAAAGTTGACTACTAAAGAGTTCTTATGCACTTAAAATTTTACCATATTTTCTTCCTTGAATGAACAAAATAATTTTGTTTAAATATTTATGTAAAATATAATCGTAAAGTATAATTTGCTAGCTACTGTATTAAACTTTATAAGTGTTAATCAACTTAATGACTTGTCATAAACTTGATAACAAAAAAAAGAAACTAGAAAATTAGTTTTTCTCTTTTCTTGTAAAAATTACACATCATCAGTTACAAATCATTACATATACAAAATATTAAAAATAATTATGTTTACTGTAGAAATTTTACAGCAGGCATAATTTTCAAGCAAGTGCTACTTTTACTATTAACATCAATTGTATGAATGACATTTATGAAAATTTGCTTTGAAATGTTAAAATTAAAAAAATACACAGGAAATATAGATCCAATCGGTCCAAGTTTAGACTGAGGACTCATTTTCCCGAAAACACTAGTGTAGGGTATCATATGTTCGATCTTGACCGACTATAATTTTCTTACTTGTTTTTAGTAATATTTTGTTTTTAATTTGATTGCCAAAATTGTTCAACATAACCTTAAATTTGAATTTTTAAATATTTAATCAAAAGCTCAAGGAAAATAAATAATTCACTACAAAACTAAATCTATTGTTTTCTATTGTTCTCTTTTTGTCCCTTAGAGACCCTGAACAGGTATGGATTTTATTCTGTATTTTTTTTTGTGCAGAATAAATCTAACTGTACTTTAACAATTTTTTTTATTTCGAATCATCTACAATAAAAATAAAAAGAGATATAATTTAATACACTAGGTCCTAGATTAACAGGGTTATTAATTAAAATTACTTAAGTTGTAGATAAGCACAATTAAAATTCTAAAAGCCCAATTAAATTTAGAAAAGTCTAATTAAAATTTATAAAAGTGCAATTGAAATTCTGAAAACCACAATTAAAATTTGGAAATTGCCGATCTTAATCCAGAAAAGCCCAATTACAACTCAGAAAGTTACAATTGAACTTTAGAAAAGACCAATTGAAATTTTGAAATTATTCATTTTTAATTTGAAACGATAAATTCTCATTTTGAAATGAGTAATACTCATTTTCTTTTTATTTGAAGGTACAATGGAACTTCAGAGAGGTGCAATTGAACTTTAGAAAAGCTTAATAAAAATTTTTAAAATATTTATCATTTTCAAACGATAAATTCATATTTAAAAATGATTTATACTCATTTTATTTTTATTTAAGTGTGACAATCGAAAAGTGCTGATAATGGTAGTGTAGAAACTTCTTAAAGCTATCGACATCAGATGAATTGAAAAAATAAATACACAAGAAAATAAAAAACAGCCAAAGAAATTTCTATTGCAAATTTCATATAATTTATTTTAATTGCACTTTTCTATATTTAAGATGGGGTTTCCGAAAGTTCAACATAGTTTTCTGAATTTATCTTTCTGAATATTAAAAGGGTGTGAATTTTCTTCAAAAGTATGTAAATCTTGTTTTAAAAGTTTTAAATCGCTTAATATCAGTTAGAGTTTGAAATCTTCTAAAGACCGCCGCGGAATTTTGAATAGCCGGTTTGTCAATTCACTACAGGTCTAGAGGTTTTATGTATGTGTTAGCATTCACACACTCTATACAATCTACTCAATTGTTGTCATACACATAAAAACCGAACAAAAATACAATAAACTAAACACTGAATAATTTATAACAATTCTACAAATGAAATAAGAATAAAAATGCATTTGTATATTAAAATAGTATATAGAAAAAGGAGTGACTGAAGAGACACAAAACAAATTTACATACACTTTAATATTAATATGAGTACTACAGTAAATAATAACAAGTAAAAAAGTTAAATTCGGCCTTGCCGAATGTAGTGATACCCTCCACAATTTCAAAAAGATTATTGCAAACAACTTTATTTAAAAGGAAATTACTTTTTAAAAAAAAAAAAAATTAAAAAAAATTTCCGCGAAAAAAAAATTTGGTAAAAAAAAATCCGCGAATTTTTTTTTTCTCAAAAAAAAAAAAATGTTCGTACTTGTTTAAATACCATTTGGTGTCCAATTATGTTCACATATGTCAACCAGAAGCCGAATTAAAGCATTTTGTATTTTTAGGTTATATTGATGTACTGAAATTTTTGAGGTGTGCTTACATTTTCGTTCATAACTTTTGAACCGCTCAACCGATATCGCTCAAATGCAATACCAAACTTCTCGGGAGAACTTCCAATATATATGTTAAGTTTCAGTCGTCTCTGTGCAATATTTTGTCCGCGAGAGCATTTTCCACAGACAGACAGACAGACAGACAGACAGACAGACAGACAGACAGACAGACAGACAGACAGACAGACAGACAGACGGACAGACGGACAGACGGACAGACGGACAGACGGACATCGCTAGAATGTCTTAAAATCGATCGGGCATCATAAATATATATACTTTATGGGGTCCCAGACCGATATTTCGATGAGTTACAAACGGAATGACAAACTTATATATACCCTCTATCACTAAGTGGAGGGTATAAAAACAAGTAAAAAAATATTTTAATTCGGCCTAGCCGAATGTATTGATACCCTCCCTCCACAATGTCAAAAAGATTATTTGCGAAGAAAAAAAAAAAATAAAAAAAAAAATCCGCGGAAAAAAATTGGTGAATACAAAATTCCGCGAATCAGTGCCCAATTTTTTTCACATATGTTAAACAGCCGAATTAAAGCATTTTGAATTTTAAGGATATGTGGAATGTTCTAAAATTTTCGAGGTGTCCTTGCATTTTTGTTCATAACTTTTGAATCGCTGAACCGATATCGCTCAAATGCACTACCATGGTTTTCGGACCAACAGCAAGTAAATATGTTAAGTTTCAGTTAAATATTTTGAATATTTTGGCCGTGATCGCCATTACAACAGACAGACGGACATCGCAAGAATATCTTAGAATCGAGCACTGATCAATAATATTTATACTTTAAGGGGTCCCAGACCTATATTTCAATGAGTTACAAACGGAATGAAAAACTTATACATATGCCCTCCACTACTAAGTGGAGGCTATAAAAAGAAAAACTTAATTTAAACCACAGTACAGAATAGTGTGATAACAGGGCTGCTTTTAAAGAGTGTAAGTATTAATTAAAGAACTTTCATTTATTGTTCTTAATTCCCAACAACACTAATGGACCTAGACCTAGTTAGGTCTAGTTTTTGATACAAAATGTTTGTCCGTTTGGACCTAGACCTAGTTAGGTCTAGTTTTTGATACAAAATGTTTGTTCTTAGTTTTTGAGATACAAAAATATAGGGGCCCATTAGGGTCTTAAGAATCTTAAGAGTCTAGAAAACTGTGTTCTATGTGTTAAAAACTAAAAAAATGTCTTGGGACTTTTTGTTGTGTCATCAGTATTTATTGAGATATGAGCATTTTTAAATTTTCGGGACTGGCAAACTTTTTTATATTAGGACCCATTGGTGTCCACGCATGTAAAACGGACTGTTGATATTATAGGGATCCCAAAAATCACAAATGGCCTCCATTTTGCTCTATCTGGCTTAGTTTTAAGATATCGCCATTTTAAATTTTTTGAAGAGATATTTTTGGTTAAGTTATGAAAAATTTAAGAAAATAGTGGCGGAAAGAATTTCTACCATGTATGGAATTCCATTTAAGGCCAACTTTTTAGCAGTACATGAACTTAAGTTTTTAATTCCGTTTACATAATATTCCGTACTGTAATTCAAACATAGGGACAGACAGACAAATCACCAAAACAAAAAAAAAAATATCAGTTAAATAATCCTAACAGAAGAAGCGTGAGTGGATGGAATAAATACAACTTCCGTTGTCACATTACTTTCTTTGAGTGTATTAAGCCCATGAAAAAAAAAATATGTCTGTTTTACTAAACGGCTCCACACACATTTTACAAATTTGTAGTAAATTTGTAAAGAATAACAATTTTCAAATTGTTAAACTCTAAATTTTCTGCCTCACTGATTGTTTAAAATGTTTTGCATTGATTCTGAGACGTGGCAGCACCAGGAGAGGAGTCATACTTTGTCTACGCATTATATTTGCAACAAACATTCCCTACCATAACAGTAACATATTGATGAATTACTCATGATGATGATGACGATGATTTTATATTTGTTGTATGTTAAATGTTTGACAAAAGCTTTAAAAATAACACTCACTCATATGGGAGGTACAAAAACAGAACTTTAAAAGATTTTATTGTACAGAAATGAAAAAAAAAACTTGCAAATCATTTAAATATCTCAATTTATTTGAATAAGTCCAGTACGAGAATGAAGCTGGGTATTTTACCCAAGAGTACAGACTCTGGACTCGCAGTAATAATACTTCTGAAGCGTTTTTATAAATACTTCTACTTTGGAATCGCGCTTTGTCTTACTGCGTTCCGAAAGTCACACTAAAGATGGACTGCCTTAACTGTCGAATGTCTTTTGTCTGGACTCAAAACAGTAAGACTTCTAAGACTTCTATATTGATAATTCCACTTCGCAATTATACTAACGGGTAACCATTTTAAACTGAAAACCATTAGGCCCTAAAGTTATCTACACTCAAAAAATTATGTAGGTAAATTCCAGTGAATATTCACTTAAAACAAATGAAATTTTATTTAAAAACCATTCCACTGTTTTTTTCATTTAAAATAAAAACACATTAGTGTCAATTTTAAATGTTAATTTAATGACTAACCAAAACATTAAAAAACTACTGAATATTCACTTATTTTGTATTGAAAAACAGTAAAACTATAGAAGAAATTTTTTACTGCCGAAAATAAATGTAACAGAAAATTCATTTTTAAGACAGTAAATTATTTTTTTAAACTACAGAAATAGTAAAAAAATTAAATCCTTTATAAAATAAGTGATTTTTCTTTTAAAATAACTTTACTTATTACTTTTTAAAATAACCTACAAACAGTTAATGATATAATTTTCTTAGTGTATGCAAAGCTCATGGCCAGCCAGATAAACCTAACTCATCGACATTAAACAACTTTATTGGTTTCGCTGTGTTAACCAGACAGAGAAGCTGGCAATCAAACTTCGTCTTAATACCTCTGGAATGTCACACTTAAGATGAACTGCCTTAACTGTCGAAGTTTATTTGCCTCGACTCAAAACAATAACACTTCTGAGACTTCATTACAGATCTCCCACTTCGGAATAAGACTAACGGGCAATCGTTTTAAAAAAACGATTAGGATCTAAACTGATCTATGCAAAGCTCCTGTCCAGCCAGATAATCCGAACTCATCGACATTAAACAACTTAATTGGTTTCGCTGTGTAAACCAGACAGAGAAGCTGGCAATCGAACTTCGTCTTAATACTTTCGGAAAGTAACACTTAAGATGAACTGCCTTAACTGTCGAAGGTCTTTTGTATGGACTCAAAACAATAAGACTTTTGAGACTTCTTTATCGATACTTCCACTTCGAAATTGAATAACGGCTAAACGTTTAAAACTGAAATCCATAACTAAATAACCTAAACTGATCTATGCAAAACCCTGGCTAGTCAGATAAACCTAACTCATCGACATAAGGGTTCAAGTTGAAAAAAACATTTAACAACTCAATTGGTTTCGATGTATAAACCAGACAGAGAAGCTGGCAATCGAACTTCTTCTTAATACCTCTTGAAAGTCACACTTAAGATAAACTGCCTTAACTGTCGAAGGTCCTTTGTCTGGACTCGAAACAATAAGACTTCTTTACAGATACTTCCACTTCGGAATAAGACTAACGGGCAATCGTTTTAAACTGATAACGATAAGGATCTAACCTAATCTATAAAAAGCTCCTGTCCAGCCAGATAAACCTAGCTAAACGACATTAAACAACTTAATTGGTTTCGCTGTTTATATCAGGCAGATCGGCTGGCAATCGCACTTAGTCTTAATACGTGCCGAAAATCATACTAAAGATGGGCTGCCTTAACTGTTGAAGACCTTTTGTCTGGACTTAAAACAATAAGACTTCTGAGACTTCATTACAGATACTTCCACTCCGGAATAAGACTAACGGGCTATCGTTTTAAACTGATAACGATAAGAATCTAAACTGATCTATACAAAGCTACTGTCCAGCCCGATAAACCTGGCCAGATAAGCTGGCAATCTTGAAAGTTACACTATAGATGGGCTGCCTTACCTGCCAAAGGTCTTTTATCTGGACTCGAAACAATAAGACTTCTGAAACTTACTTATAGAAACTTCCATTTCGGAATAATTGTTTTAAACTGAAAACGATAAACCAGCCAGATAAACCTTAATCATCGACACTAAAGATGGACTGCCTAAACAACCGATACTTACACTTTGGAATAAGAATGACGGGTTTAGATGGTCAAGCAGTTTGACATACGACTCATATGGGCCGTATGTCAAACTGCGACATTCCATGGAATTGCAAAACCGAAGAGCTTGCAAGACTGAAAACTTCCTTACAGGTTCCAACGAAATTGAAATGTGTTGGTATGCCTCTAGAAACTTGCAAGCAAAACATACGACTGTGTTCCGTATATTTTGCTTGTCCCAGAGAGAGGCACATTGATGAACGACAGATTTGGCTTTGTCTTAGTCAAAAGCGCAAGAGTGAGCTGATATCGCTTCCAAGACGAGAGATTTCGACGGTGGTTGCTCTAATTAATGGACACTACCTTATGGGAAAGCACGCTGAACGGTTAAATGTGCTTTCAAATTACTTTTGCTGGAGTTGCGTGGATGAGGAGGAGTTGGAAACTCCTGCCATTGCTCGACACTTTCTCTTTCGAGACTGCAGCACAATCTTCTGTTATGTCGAATTTCGAAAGTCAATATCTTCCCAGTCGGCAAAAAATCACCCCTGACATACTGCTGATTCTCCCTTTATAAAATTGATGACATTTTCAAACAATTTTTCAAAATCTCCCCTATGACATGTCAGCAGTTGGTCAGCAATTGTTTAAACGAATTGTTGGTGACCACCGATGCTGGTGGATATTGGCTGACCAACTGCTACATGTCATTGGGCACATTTTGAAAAATTGTATGAAGATGTCAGCGATTTAATAAAGGGAGAGTCAACAGTATGTCAGGTGAGATTTTATATTGCCAACTGGGTTAAAAGCTCCATAAGGAGCTTAAACTGGTTAAACGGCAGGGACTACTAGGGCAAACCCCAATACCATACCATGATATCATAAAGGACCACAGAGTCTATGTGTGAGGACGTAAAGCATCAATGCCCACATACAACCTATTCTAACTTCTATAGATCTTTAAATAAGATAGACAAGCAGTTTAACATTAAAATCTAATTACTTTCTGAGCTTAGCAATTCTAAGACTGACTTATAGATCTCTACGAAACTGAAATGTGTTGGTGCACCTAAGGAAATTCCAAAACTCGAACTGTGAACCAGGTTTTAGCGACAAGAAAAGTGAAAGGAAGACTATCGTGTTAAACTGGGATTGCCATTGCCTGACACTTTCTCTTTATAGAGTAGCGCACGATATTTTGTTTTGTTGGATGTCCAAATTCAATATCTTAGAAGTTCCATAAGGAGCTTAAATTGGTATTACGGCAGGGACTACTAGGGGAACCTCAATACCGTCCCGTGGTATTACAAGAGGACCTCAGAGTCTACTTAAAATCTACTTACAAGGTATCTTAACTTCCAAAGGTCTTTAAATAAGATAGACAAGCCGTTTGACATTCGACTCTAATGAGTTCTTGAGCTCAGCAATTTTTAGACTGCCTTATAGATCTTTACAAAATTGGAATATGTTGTTACATCTAAGAAAATTTCAATGCTCGAAGTGAACCCTGGTTACAACAAGAAAACTGAAAATGAAGAGATACATGTTTTTTGTCGACTATATCAAGACCGCAGAGACTAATTGTAAGAGAAATACCTTACAGTCCCAAAGTATCACAAGAAACCTGAGAGTATAGCCAGCACAGAGCAATGAGTGCTACTTGACTAACCTATTTGCTGAGAGCTTTCCAAAATATTCGAAAAGCTTTTCTCAAGAATTCATTATTCAATACTCTGGCTACACACAATTTCACTTCATGTTCTTGTTGTAGTCAAATAGAAATGTCAATATAAATTTAGATTAAATGTCAGTTTAACTGACAGGTTTTTTTACAATCCACTCCTCGTTTAAGATGGTTGCTGTTGTTGTTTATATCTATTCAAGGTTCATTTTGTCTTCTTTTACTCTTTATTGTTAAGTATTTAATTTTACAGCCGGTAATTTTTTCTGTGTTTTAATATAGAATTTATTTATTTTTACAAAATTGTCTTTTGTTTTTTAAATTATATCATGCGTAGCATAAGCAAACAAATATTTTATTCTAACATGATTCTTTTGTCTTTTATACTCTAAATTCTATAAAAAGCTATGCGTTCTTTTTTTTTTGTAATAGAAAAGAGAATGTAGTTGGCCCCCCTTAAAGTTAAAGTTCAATGTGTACTTGTTACATATGTATGTAATATTTACAATTGATACGAGAATGAGTGTGCGTGTTCATTTGTATTTTGTTGTATGATAGTGTTATTTTCATGAGTGTACTTGTTTTGAGTTTAGTAGGGAGGTAGAGGGCGTTGTTGTTTGGTGTTCAACTTCATTGATTAAGCATTTTTTGTACCGTTAAGTGTGTTTTTTTATTATATTTTCAACATTTTTCTAGTTGATGTAAAGTTATTTAGAACATGAAAAAAAAAAAGTTTTTTTTTGAGAACAAAAATTTCAGAAACTTGGCAAACTTTTCTGTTTAAAACAACTTAAGGGGAAGGTATACCATTGGCTGATTTCCATTGTTTTATGAACTTTTGCAAATGCAGCAAAGATAAAAACAACTCTGATCGTTGTGGCTTTTAAAAAGCTTTTTCAAAAGTTTGAAAAGTTTTCAAATAGCGTCATTACTGCAAAAAAATATTCTCCGTTTTTGTTAAAGCTTTTTATTAATATAAAGTTAACGTTTTTTTTTAAATGTTTAAATAAAATAATCCAGCAAAGCTTTTTTTACTTTGAGCCTATACTTAGGGGATGCCCCTGGTAATGCATTGCCTTGTGGTGGTATTAGAAAAATAGGTTATCAAGAGAAGGAAAGATTGAGTAGTGTTTATGGACATTAGTTTAAACTATTCTAGATCGTAGCTGACTGGGAAGACTTCTGTGGGAAGTGAATTCCACATACTACTAGTTCGACTTAGAAACAAATTTTTTCTGTAATGCGTTGTGCGATTCATTGGACTATCCACTACAAATATATGTATGTTACCCGATTGGCGAGTACTGTAAACAACCGAATCTCGGGGATAACTTATTTTATCTCACTTGTTCATGAAATATTAGGGTTAGATACCTTACTGTCATTGATAAGCTTTAACCCAATTCTTTGCACCCGGTTCAAAAACTTTAAAATTGACTTTGAAGGCCCTACCCATATATATGGGAGTTGTATTCCAACTTCGGTCGGATATAGGCACTAGAAATAGTAAGGAGATCAGACGGAGTTTATTAATTCTTGCACTGTTTTAAGAAACCGATGCACTTGAATGCTTCTTTCTACACTTGAAAAACATGTTGGTTCCACCGAATATCACATAGTATTATCATGCCCAGAAAATCAAGAGTGTCTGATAGTTATACCGCCCATAAATACAGACGACATTTATTCCGCAGATCGTCTGTAAGCACGCAACATTGGTTCTTACGAGCATTAAAAAAGATCCTATTCGCCAGACCCCACTCGGAGATCGCAGAAAGGTCGCGATTAAGTGAGGCATTCATATTCTGTCTCATAGCCTGAACATCTACAAGGCTTGGCCGATGATCATAAGAAAATGAATGACAAATGGTGCTGTCAAAATTATCAAAATTATCAACACGCGCAATTACAGTGTTGCCATACTGAAGCCCTTCTATCTTTCAAATCTTTTACCTTTATTCTATCCCGTTTCTGAAAGAAGCATCACGGTTACATTAGTAATTGATAGGCAGCATTGCCTGAGTGTTGCTTCTTTTTTATAAAAAAAAAAAAAAAACAACGCATGTAGTGCGGTTTCCGAGAAAACTTTATATAAATCGAGAGAAATCATCACGTACACCAATAAGTTTTGATACAAGTGCTTCGTGCCACACACGATCAAGTGACTTGAAAATATCCAGAGCCACCACTTTACACTCACAAAATTGGTGTATGGATCGACTCTAACGTTCCAAAAGGAAAGGTAACAGGTTTCCCGTAGAACGACTCCTACGAAAGCCATACTTTCTATGGCATTTAAGTGAATTAGACTCTAAATACTTTACAAGACGAACATTAACCATGCTCTCCCTAACTTTAGAGAGCGCTGTGCAAATTGCAAGAGGGGAAGACTCCTACTCGGTAGGAAAAGCTAAAAATTTTTGCAAATCGGCAAGCGAGCGCCGAAGAACACTGTTTCAACACCAGTGTAGTAATTCTGTCCGGCTCCGGAGATTGGTTTATGTTGAGATCAATAAGAACCCTTTTTAATGCACGAGCCCAAAAAAATATCTTGGACATAGTATAGGATACTCTTTCCAGTTCGGGCAGTGGTTGATTGCTAACCGGCAAGTATGAGTTCATTGCTAAGTTCTCAGCGAAAAAAATCAACCAGATCAGAGAAGATCCAAATTGAAATAGACGAGCTAGCATTATTCTTTACTTTTTTAACGAATGACAAAAAGGTCTTGATACCCGGCGGGTCAGCAAGAACCTTTGTATGGTGTTGATTTGGTTATTCCAAAATTGAAATAGACGAATTAGCATTATTCTTTACTCTTTTAACGAATGACAAAAAGGTCTTGCTACCCGTCGGATCAGCAAGAACCTTTGTACGAAGAAGCTGTTCGTAAAGAAGCTTTTCACGACTGAGTTCTTTGGTACATTTATTTCTCGTCTGTTTGTGTAGCTGAACACAAACTAGAATTTTTTTCATTCCGCCCGTAATTGAACGCATCCTATCTGGATCTGATTGCACTCATGAACGTCTGATTAAACCAACACTTATGTCGTGGTTTTATCAAAATACGCTAAGATGAAATAAATGATTTCAGAAACAGCGTTAAAACATTCACAATCATTTCTGCACCAGCCTTGACATTGTCATCAAGATAACAGAGCTTCCAATTAAAATTCCGAAAAAATTCGTTGAGCTCAGCCTAACGAGTCTTTCCTTAGACGAGTACCAAGCGTTTCGCTGCTGGCTGAGAAGCACTACGAATTGCCGAATATGTAAAGGATGCAGAAATGATAGGGTGATTCGAGTTGCCGAGAGGCGCAAGTAACTTAACTTCGTACTTGCCAGGGTGCGAAGTGATGAAAATGTCAAGAATATTATGAAACTGATCTTTAACACACGAAATATTTATTGCACCACTCTCTAGTTGCACAAGGTGGTTGTGTGCAGCGAAGAGCATAACCTATTGGACCTCAGAAGTAGTGTGGCTAAAATAACGAAGCCAGGAAGAATTGTGAACATTGAAATCGCCAGCAACAACAATTTCACTGTTCGGACAATTCTCAAGAATCCTGGTGAAGGAGTCAGAAATGGTGTCAAAGGTTCTTTGTGATTTCTCCGTTTCCGTTAGGGCATTAGGGCTTCTGTAGATGAAAGCTTTTTTAAAATGTGTAAATCTGAAAACTACCTAGCTAAAAGAGCTGCTGGAAAAAATGAACGATAGCGAACCGGTTGAGATTTAATACCAACCGTTATGGCGCGAGTAGGTCACTGGAATAAATGTACCTGCAAAATCTTAAATGCTGAACTTAAACCATGGTATATGCCAGTTCCAAAGCTTAATGATATACCAAAAAAAATGTAAGGCTTTTTAGACTATTAAAGCTTTTTTAACAATAAAACTTGAAAAAACAAATATTTCCTCAGACTTTTTAACAGTTATAACAAAAAAGCTTTTAATATAGCTTAAAGCTTTTTTTTAATATGACATTTACATAAGTTTATCATGCAATTCTTGTAAAACTAAAAATTGTGTCATGCTGTCTCTCTAAAGTCGGAAGATTTTTTTTCCATAACATTTAGAATTTCTAATTAAATATGTAAATTTTTGTTTTCCTCTTAACTAATCCCCTACAAATAAACAATAAAACCACAAAACAAAAAACTTAGTATAGTTAGCACCCATCTTAACATATTAATTAATAATTAACAGTATATTTATAATATTTTTTTTTTTTTTTATAAGAAAAAATTGATAGTATGAGAAAATATAATGTTGTATTAATAAATTTAGAACTAGAAATAGACACGACACATATAAATTATAATTTTAATGACATACAAAAAAAAAAAAACAAAAGACCCCTAAAAACTGGTAGAGAAGTTCAAGGCTTATCAAATGAACAAATTTTGAAATAATTATTAATAAAGTATTAAATAAACAAAACTAAAAAAAAAAAAAAATATATGTATTAAACAAATATCAAACAAGTAAAAAACAAATACTAAAACATTATTTAAGCATTAAATATGAACAATAACTTTGTAATATGATGCAATATTTGGAAATTATTGTTTGAGGGTTTTAAAAAATAAATATTTTTTTTTTTTAGACAAAGGTCAGTGTAACATAAGGTTTTTCGGATTAAATAACAGTGGTGTCAATTAAGAATTTTTTAATTAGCTATAATCAAGTTAGAAAAATTTAAAAATGCCAAGAAAATTGCCAGGAAATGTTTGATGTCCGGGGCTTCAAGAAAAAATTTCAGAACTAAAATTTTTTTTTTTAATTATTTTTTGTTTTCATAAAAGTATTTTTAATGAATTTTTTCTTCAAAACTTTTTAAAATTCAAAACATTTTTTTGGAGCTTCGAAAATTTTTCAAAAATTTGAAATACTGGCAAAATATGTAGCAATCAGGCAAGTCTCCGAAACCAAAAATGCATCTAAAAAAACACAACTTTTCAGGAGAGCCAAAAAACTGTTTATTTCTCGTATTGTTAGAGTAAATAATATTCGATATTCTACAATATTTTTTTAAATCAACTACTGAATCTCTCATATAATTCGTTTTTAAAATGTTGCACTATTGAGGATTTTATGATAGAGGGGTTTGTTTCTCAAAAATATTTAAAATACACGAATGAAATACAAGTTTATCATTATTTAAATTTTTTTCCACGCCCGTAAAAGGGGGGCGAAAAAATATTTTTTATTTGTGTTGCAAAATTGACAAATAAATATTAATAAACGTTAAAAAAATGTTTTCCTATAAATATTAAATAAAATAAATCACAAATACCCACTTTTTGAAATAAAATTTCCAAATTAATATGACACGTTTAAACGGATTCAGTAAGTGCTTAAAAAATACAACAGCCCGTCATGCTACAGCACCGCTCCAGTAGCGCTCAAGTGCCTAGGCCTTAAGAGTGTTAAATTCGGCTGTGCCGAATCTTTTATACCCTCCAACATGCAAAAAAATAAAATTTCAGGGTCGTTTTCTTTTTTTTTTTTGGGTGGGGGGGCGGTAGTGGTAATTTGGGGGGGGAAAATTTTCTCTCGAATATGTGTTTAAAACAGTGGTGCGCACACACATACTATAACATTTATGCTTGTGTTGGTAGTAGCAAGCGAAAAGTCAACAAATTTGCTCAAGCAACAGAATTTTATAGTGTACGTGTGTCGACAGCGCACAATCAGCATTTTTTAGCCTATTCCCGCGGTAAAAGGAATTACAAAAATGGCCATCACTGGTTTAAAAGTTCATTCTTATGCTTTTTGCGCTAAAGAAATACAAGTTTATCAATATTACAAAAAAAAATTATTCCACGCCCATCAAAGGGGGACGGACCGAAAAAAAAAGACATTTTCTAATTCTTTGGGTCCAAATGCAGGACTTTGAACTTCTTGTAGTATAAAAATGTTGCATTTCGTCGCTGCTCCGTCGTAATTTGGTATGTGTTTTTAATGAAGTTTTCAGGAGAGCAGGTTAGGTTAGGTTAGGTTGTAAGTGGCTGCTGACGTTTTACGTCAACACACGTAGACTCTGAGGTCCATTGTGATACCACGGGATCGTAATAGGTTTCCCTACTAGTCCCTGTCGTTAAACCAGTTTGAGCTTCTTATGAAACTCCTTAGATGTTGAATTTTGACATCCGACAAATCTGAAAGATCGTACAGCTCCCTAGATCCCAGTGAAGCAAGTCGCTGACCAGAAAGTGCCGGGCAATGGCAAATAAAGTGTTCGATAGTTTCCAACTCCTCTTCATCCATGCAACTTCGGCAAAAGTCATTCGACGGCACATTTAACCGCTCTGCGTGCTTCCCTATAAGACAGTGTCCGGTAATTATAGAAACCACCGTTGAAATCTCTCCTCTTGGAAGCGATATCAGCTCACTTGTGCGCCCCTGATTAAGAGAAGGCCAAATCAGTCGTGTTGTCTCACACGTCCATCCATTTGCCCATCTTTGATTAGTCTCCGTCGCAGAACAAAGCCGTAGGTTTTGCTTGCAAGTTTCTAGAGGCGTACCAACACATTCCAATTCTGTTGGAACCTGTAAGGTAGTTCCTAGTCTTGCAAGCTCATCGGCTTTGCAATTCCCTGGAATGTCTCTGTGCCCTGGGACCCATATGAGTCGTATGTTAAACTGCTTGGCCATCTCATTTAAAGACGTGCGGCAGTTAAGGGCAGATCTTGTTTTCAGAAACATTGAATCCAGGGACTTGACCGCGGCTTGACTGTCAGTATAGATGTTGACTGCGGTTGTAGACAAGACATTGCAGCTCAACCAGTCAGCCACTTCTTTTATTGCCAGCATCTCTGCCTGGTAAACACTGCAATGATCTGGCAATCTACGAGCCAGGCTCAACCCAAGCTCTTCCGAATAGACTCCAAAGCCCACTTGTTCGTGCAGCCTCGATCCATCTGTGTAAAAATTTATGGTATCTCCACTACCCGGAGTATCCCCCATCCAAGACTCCCTGGATGGTATCATAGTGGTAAAGTGGCGCTCAAAGAGGCTCAAAGAGGGAGCACAGTCCACATTTTGTGGTATTGTTATCTTTTTCAAGATTGCGCTATGGCCACAATCACTGCTCCTCCATTGCAGCGTGCTATTAAGTCGAATTGCCGATGCAGCCGCATACTGCCTACCCAATATGTCCAAGGGTATCAGGTGAAGGAGGATTTCTAATGCAGCCGTAGGTGTAGTACGAAGAGCACCAGTGATGCACATTGACGCCATTCTCTGTACCTTCGTGATAAAGACAAAGTTCGCTTTTGTTTCCAAAGCAGGCCACCAGACAATGATTCCATACAGCAAAATTGGACGCACCACTGCTGTATAGATCCAATGAACGACTTGAGGGCTAAAACCCCATCGTTTTCCAATGGCCCTTTTACAGGAATACAAAGCAATCGTTGCTTTTCTCACCCGTTCCTCAATATTACGCCTGAAATTCAGCTTCCTATCTAGAAATACTCCAAGATACTTGGCTCCATCTGAGAAGGTGATTTCAGTACCGTCCAGAGAAATAGGATCAAAAGCAGGAATCTTATTTTTCCTTGTAAACAAAACAAGCTCTGTTTTACTAGGATTAACTCCTAGGCCACAGTCTCTTGCCCATTTAGACAGATCTTTCAGAGAACCCTGAAGAATGTCCCGCAATGTTGGCAGATGCTTCCCCTTTACCGCTATCGCGACATCGTCAGCATATGCGATAACATGACAACCACGTGCTTCTAGAGATAGTAGCATTGAATTCAGTGCCAGGTTCCAAAGAAGCGGCGAAAGAACACCTCCTTGTGGTGTGCCCCTATTGACAAATCGAGATATGACGGACGCTCCCAATTCAGACGTTATACGTCTATTGGCAAGTAGGTTTTCCACCATTAAAACGATTTCACGCTTTACTCCCAGACCAGACAATGCCAATATTATCGATTCTGGAATGACATTATTAAAAGCCCCCTCAATATCAAGAAAGGCCACCATAGTGTACTCCTTTACCGAAAGCGATCTCTCGATGGTACCAACGAGCTCATGAAGAGCTGTTTCCGTTGATCGTCCCTTGCTGTATGCATGTTGCTTTGTCGAAAGCAACCTCGGGTCAATCACTCTACGCAAATATGAGTCTATCATTCGTTCCATTGTCTTTAACAAAAAAGAAGACAGACTAATTGGTCTGAAATCCTTCGGAGCTGTGTGGGAACTTTTCCCAGCCTTCGGGATAAATACGACTCTGGTATCCCTCCATTTTAAAGGAATATACGACCAGTTGATGCATGCTGTGTATAGATTATACAGCAACGGGGCTATATAATCCAACACTTGCTGCAACTCAGCCGGGATTATACCATCAGGTCCCGGAGATTTATAGGGCCTGAAGCTTTTTATCGCCCAGATTAATGTTGGCATATTTATTATTTCCGAAGCAATTTCAGATGCTTGGGCGTCAGAACGTTCCAAAGCTTGAAACGGCGTCATGGAATTGCCCGGAAAATGCGTGTTTAAAAGGAGATCCAGCGACTCTCCACTGGAGGAAGACCACACCCCATTAGGATCTTTCAGGTATCCTAGGGTGCAAGGAGAAGAAGCCAGAACCTTGCGCAGCCTGGATGCCTCAGAAACGTCTTCTATGTTTCCACAGAAGTTTTTCCAAGAATCACATTTGGCATTTCTGATCATCTTTTTATAACTCTTAAGTTGCAGCCTGTATGCAGACCAGTCCTCGTCCGCTCTTGAAAATTTAGCCTTATTAAAGAGCTTTCTGCAGGAATCTCTGCTCGTCTGCAACTCATTTGACCACCAAGGTGGCTTTTTTTTCCCTCTAGGCTTTGCAGAAGGGCAAGACGCATCCAGGCACCTATTACAAACATTTGTTATATGGTCAACCAGACAGTCAATTTCCGCTAAACTATGCGGTTCAGATAGGGGTACTTCATCCAAAAGCAAAGAAAAAGTCTCCCTATATTTCACCCAGTTTGTTCTTCTCAGATTTCTAGAGACTGTCTCAACCGGGGCACGCTCCCTGAGTAAAAACTCAATGTACCGATGATCTGAGAAAGAATGCTCTTCCAAAACTCTCCAGTCATCAATTCTATCAGACAATGTATCTGATACAAGTGTTACGTCAAGAACCTCTTGCCGCGTACTTGTAACGAAAGTTGGTTCACTACCCTTGTTACAAATATACAGGTTAGTGCTTAACAAAAACTCCAAAAGTGATTCGCCTCTATCATTTGTGTCTGTACTACCCCATATCGAATGATGTGCATTAGCATCACAGCACACTAGTAACTGGTGTCCCCTAGATTCAGACTCCCGAATCAGACCGCCAACCTTCTCCGGGGGTATTGGCCCCGGATTAGGAAAATACGCAGAGGCGAGCCAAATAGATTTCCCATGAAGCTCTAAGCTAGCCGCTGTAACATCCATATCACTAAAAGTTGATAAAAAGAATATATTTAAGCCATTTTTCGCCAAGATGCAGGCTCTTGGTGAGCCCTCACCTTTGGCAACCATCAACTTAAACCCAGGGGTCTTCAATCCGCAAACCCTGCCACCCCGCACCCAGGGCTCTTGGATAAAAACCAAGTCAACTGCTCCTGTCGTCAGGCGCAGCAATAGTGCAGCTGAGGCTGCCTTACAGTGATGGAGGTTTATTTGTAGGAACCGCAACATCTTGCTTTTTTTCCACCATCCTTTCCACCACCGTGTTATTGGCTTCATCCTCCGTGTTATCATAGAGGTCGCATTCGTCCCCAGATTCGGTTTCGAATAAGCCAGATATGTGTCCCATCTGTTCTGAATCGGAGGCAACAGAACTCTCCGAATTCCTCACTGCATGGGCCTCGTCCTGAATGTCACCCATAGTGGCATTAGCTTTATCCTCCGTGCCATCACAGAGGTCGCATTCGTTGCCAGATTCGGTTTCGAAAATGCCAGATGCATCTCCCATCAGCCTAGAATCGGTCAGCTGAATATCAACCTTTTCCAGATTCTCCTCCCCAGCCGACTCTGCCACTGGCTTGTCTGCTTCCAAAATAGGCTTCTGGTCGCCCTTGTAGACATTGACTCTTATATGAAAAAAGCCAAATCTAATAATGCCGTCAGTCCTGGCTAAAAGCGGAAGCGATTCCTCATTAACCAAGACCACTGCTTGACGACGAGCGCCCTCCATCTCACCCAATCTGGCAATTTGCCAATTCTGAGTTGGAAGGTCAGGATTGCAGACTTTTATCATCTTTAGAATCACCGCAGTGTCACTTGTAGCCATTGGGATCCATGCATGAGCTCTGGGTTGCGAGGGGATATCATGTTTTTCCACAACGTCCAGTCTGGCTCCAGGCCATAACTCTCCCACTTGGCTAATGGCAACCTTAAACACGGCTGCGGATCTTTCGTTTCCAAAAGCAACGAGTTTTACTCGCCCCTGATACCAACCTGCGTTGACAGTAGTAGGGAGAAAATCAGGCATACTCTCAAGAAGCCTATAGTAGATTTCATTTAGTTTAGTTTCAACTAAACTCCACTTGTCCCTTGGAATACTACAATCCCCATTTTGCCTGTTTATCACAGCCCTAACGAAGTTACCTTTCACCACTTCACTAAAAGACTGAGTCCAGACGTTGCCGGTCACCTTAGATCTTTTAGGTAAAGGTTTCTCGTCGGGCGAGCGCAACCTTTTACCAGACTTCGATGACGAGGCCGAAACAGCGCTCTGTTTGTCAGATGCGCGCATTGCCGAAAGTTTGTCCTGTTCTTCAATGACTCCTTTCGCCCATGATAGCGACGCCTTCTCACGTTCGGAGAGCTTCGTTCCATCGAGTTGGCTTAGTCTGTTAATTATTTTCAAACAAAGCCTTCTCTGGTTGTGCCTGACCTTTGATGGCTTAAGTTTCTTTTTCTTTTTACCACCAATATTAGGCTGAGCACCCCTACCAGAATCAAGGCCGGACTTCAAGGTCGCAACCCTAAGACCAGTGCTAGGACCAGCACTAGTCGGTGAGGCAGAGCCTCGAACTAAATCGGTATCATTTGTGTCCATATTTTCATTTTCCTTGATGTGGTAATGAAAATATCACAAAAATACCTATTACGAACAAACCTATTACGAACAATTTTAGTAATTCAATTTATAGCACGGAGTTAAAATAAAACACGTCCACACTCGTCAACAGTTGAACGATTATCTTCAGGAGAGCAAAAAAACCGTTTTATTTTGTCATTTTGCCATATTTTATAAAAGTCATGCGTCTTTTCAATACATAAAGATAAAATATAGATGTGATAGATAAAATATAGATGTGTACCACAAAAAAAAAGAATGATTTCTTAGCTAAAACGAAGATATTAACGGATTACATAAAAAACTACACATAACACATTTTGTTAGAACATTTTTGGTATTAATTTTTTTATTTTTGGAAATTTTTATACACATGACAGTTTTTGTTCAAAGAACTTAAGTTATAAAATTTGATAATAGTGCACAAAATTTTAATATTCATTAAAGTAATAGTAATTACACTTTCTAAACCCATATTTTGTACAAATCTGCATCCAAGTCCTGTGTTGTTTCAATGAATTTTGTTTTTTTAGCGAAAAAATTTTACTCAAAAAAATGGTACTCAAATTTGTGCCATGAGAACTGACCATCATTTCTATATAATTGGGGCATGCTAATTTCAATGGTGAAGTCCGTTTTTGAATCAATGGAACAGTTTTCATGCAAATTATCGTTAAAGTTTTGCACATTTTGTTGCAATTTTTTATTTAAAAAAATTCTGCTTTTACAAATGTAAATTTGTTTGGTATGGGAAATGCGGATTAGACTCATTACGATATATTAAGTACAAATTTGGATAAAATTGTTTGCTATTAAATGGTAAAAATCGCGATTTTTCTCATATTTTATTAACTTCGCGTTTTTTTTGCAACCCCATAATTGGTTTTTAAAATTGATTTCCTGTGTATAAAAAGACTACTGTATGTGATTAATTTCTGCAAAAAAACTGTTTAGATACATATAACTTTTTTTGGAAATCGCGAAAAATCGCTTTTTTATAATGGCAGCTTCCCTTTAAAATGTGATCTCATACTTCATTTTTTAGTATAGTATGTAAGCATGCCTAAAACCCTAATGCTAAAAATTTTAAGCAAAAATGTTCATATTTGCAAAAGTTTTCTGAACAAAAACTGTTTTTAAACTACACATACCACTTTTTTTTGGAATATTTACATATGGATTTCACATAGCTACTTTTGCTAATTTCTAAACCATTCAAGATATCGCTAAACGGTTCATTGGGCAGACGGATGACCTATAGAAGTTTCATTTTATGCAATAAAAAAAAAACCCAAAAATGTCACATACCAAATCATGACGGAGCAGCGACGATTTGTTAAACAAAAACACAAACAAATCATGTAAAAAAATGATATTTTTCAGAGGTTGGACTTTTTTCCCCTTCGTCCGATTTTGCTCAATTACGAACTTAACCTGCCTCGGAACAGAAGACATATTCGTGACAAATTTCGGGAGTCTAGCTCTTTTATTTTGGACTGTATCGTGTTAACTACAGACGGACGGACAGACGGACGGACGGATATCGCTAGTATTTCTTAGAATCGATCACTTATAAATAATATATATACTAATTTTTTTTTTCAAAAAATTTTTTGAAAATTTTTGAAATTTCCGCGAAAAAAAAAAATTGGTGAAAAAAAAATCCGCGACTTTTTTCTTTTTTTATCAAAAAATATGTTCGTACTTGTTTAAATACCATTTGGTGTTCAATTAAGTTCACATATGTCAACCAGCAGCTGAATTAAAGCATTTTGTATTTTTAGGTTATGTTGAATGTACTAAAATTTTTGAGGTGTCCTTTCATTTTCGATCATAACTTTTGAATCGCTGAACCGATATCGCTCAAATACAACAACAAACTTTTCGGGAGAACTTCCAATAAATATGTTAAGTTTCAGTCACCTCCGTGTAATATTTTGGCCGTGATCACCATTTCCACAGACAGACGGACAGACTGACATCGCTAGAATGTCTTCAAATCGATCAGGGATCATGAATATATATACTTTATAGGGTCACAGACCGATATTTCGATGAGTTACAAACGGAATGACAAACTTATATATACCCTCAATCACTAACAAGGAAGGTCTTTCACAGGGCACCCAACGATTGTCCTGAAACTTTAATATAAATGAGGGGGAAAAAATAAGAGTTAGCTGCCCAATCTCAAATGTAAACAAGTAAGAAAATTATAGTCGGTCAAGACCGACCATATAATACCCTACACCAGAGTTTCCTAGAAAATGGGTCCCAAGTTCAAATATGGACTGATTAGATCTATATTTTGTCAAATCTTTATTAAGTGTAAAAAGCACTCACATGGGACCAAAAAGTCCAAAAATGGTCCGAAGATAATCAGATTTGATAAAATACGCGTTTAACATACACAAACAGAATTTTAATTAAATATTTCTATTTTCATGAAATTTGAGAGATTTATATGAAAATCGGCAAGGTGGTTTGTATGGGGGCTACAAGAAGAACTGGTCCGATTTCTTTAAAATTCGGAATGGTGATTAATGTGGATGAAACATGATTACCTGTCAAATTTCAAAAAGATACCTATTAAAATGCGGTTATTAGAGTCATTTGAGCCAAAACAAAAGAGGACCTTTGTATTGGGGCTAGGTCTAAATATGGACTGATTTTTCCCAATTGGTCCTTGGGCCAAAAGAGGCTTAAGTTTCAAATTTCAAGTCAATTGATTAAAAATTGCGACCTGTATCGTGTTTACACCGTTTACATGGACAGACGGACGGACGGACAGACGGACATCGATAAATCGACTAAAAAGTGATTCTAAGTCGATCGGTATACTTAAAAGTGGATCTAGGACCAATATTTCGGGTAGTTATAAACATTATCACTAGGGATGAGATTTTCATGCACTAAAAAATCGAAAATATGCGCTTAAAATATGCGCTAAAAAATTCAAAATATGCACTAAAAAATCTAAAAATATGCACTAAAAAATAAAAAGTCTGCAATAAAAATCTTGTTTTCATAGGAAAAACTTCTCAAAAAGTAAAAAAATAACGCTGTGTTTAAATAGTACCATTTTAAACTTTATATAAGATTTTTTTTAGCAATTAAGAATATTTATAAAAAAAATTAAAAAGAAAAATATTTTTTTTTCTTTTTTCAAAACAAATTTTGAATAATTTTTGAAACAAATAAATTTCAGTATGTGTTTTTGCTAATTTATGCCAAAATATGCAAAAATATGCACTTAAAAATTGGAAATATGCACAAAATATGCATTTAAAACCAAAATATGCAAAAAATATGCACTTTCACCAAAATATGCAAAAACAAATCGATGCCATTTTAACGCAAATTTCTTGATTCGAAAAGATAATTGGTCCATATCGTTTTGAGACTATCGACAAAAAACATGCATTTGCATGGAAATCTCATCCCTAATTATCACAAACTCATTATACCCTGTACCAAAGTGTGGTGTAGGGTATAAAAAGGGTTGCCACCTTATGAAAAATTAAGGGCTTTCGGGAAAATCCGTATAAAAGCCAAACTAGTAGGAATTTCGCCAAACGAAAAAATACGGATCTGCTTAATTTTGATAATATAAACAACTGCAACTATTATACATTTTTGACAATAACGAACTTAACGAAGCCGAATTTAGACACGATCGATACACCATTGGATAGGTCTTCAAAAAACCTTTCAATCCTTATAAAATGTTCATATAGTTTCTTTTGAAGAAATGTTAAAAATCCTCAAAAAACGAAACTGCTTTTCCCCCTCCTGTTTGACCCGCTAAATGTGAGATTGGGCAGCTATAAAGAAACAGGTAACTCTTGTTTTGTTCACCTCTTTTCTATATGCAAGTTTCAGAACAAACGCTGGGTGCCCTGTGAAAGACCTTCCTTGGAGGGTATAAAAATAGCAAAAAAAAAATATTTTTGTTCTGAAAATATTTTTTTTTTGCTATAGATGAGGGCCGTTTTACTGAATATTTTGCCATCAAAAAGTGAAAACGGAAGATAGGGGGTTTTGAATATATGCCCTCGATATACTTTATTTTTTGATTTTTCTATTAAAAGAATGAATGAAAACTTATTTGGTTTTTTTAGATGGAGTTATACTTTATTTTTCGATGGTTGTCTTTGTTATTAAAAAGTTCAAGGGTATCCCAATGTTTTATTGTATAAACTACTCAGACACCAAAAACACAAAGCACCCAAATGATAATTGTATGGTTTTAACAAATTGTTTTGATTGGAATGAAAAACCCCTTTAAATGGCTATAAATCAATTTAAAATTGAATAATAATAACGGTTATAAAATAAAATAAAAAAACAGCATTAGAAAAAAAGATTCATTGTATATTATTAATTTTTAAATTATATTTATTTATATTTAATTATTTTTTTATTAAACAATTCTTAATAAGAATTTAATTTAGTAGTTGAATAAAAAAAATTTAATAATAAATTAGGTGAATTGATTTCTTTATAGCCAAGAAGACATTGAATTAAAGATAAAACAAAAGTTGAATAAACTTTAATAAAAAATTATGGCAAAATTACTGTAAATCTATTATGTATTATTAAAGAGATAAATCATCAATTGAAATCTTTATTTTATGTTAATAATGATGAATCAGTTTAAAAATAATTTCATACAGGTGCTTTTTTTTTGTCTTTATTTCTTGTTTAAAATTCAGTTAAATCATTTTTATATTTCTTTTTTCAAATTAGAATTTTTTTCTTCGTCTGATTTGAAATCATGTATCAAAAAGTTTTAAATTATATGAATTTTGTTTGGAGTTTTTCTTTATCTTTTTATAAAAATCTTTAGTTTTTGAGAGTTATTTTCATTCCCACACGTTTTAAATTACTTTCTTTTCGGATTAAAGTTCTGCTTAAAATAAGATTTCTCTTAAATAAATTATATATATATTTTTTTGTTAAAAATTAATGTTCAAATTTTTATCTTTATGGCATCTTTGTTACCTTTTTGTTTTTGGGGAATTTGTTTTTTTCGTGTTTAGGAAGCGGGTGTAATTTTAGTAGACATTGATGAAATGATGTTTTAAAATTAATTTTTAAAAACAAAAAAACAGGCAGGCCTATTTTTTTGTATGAGAATACATTAATTAGACGGTAATATCAAAAAGTTCTTAAGAAGAAAGTTTTTTAAAAAAATTAAACACAGTATTCTTTTTTCAAGGCGAAATTTTCGCTCAAGCTTTCAATGCCTCAAAATGTAATAACAATCAATTGCTATTCACATTTAAATGAAAAATCATTAAAAAAGAAAATTATGGTTACCGGTCCAAATTCCCACGTACATTATCCCCATAACGGAAATGGTGATTATGAACGCACTGCATCACGGTCATTATCCCCATATAAGTTTTGGGGACTATGACCATTTTCAAAACGGTCATAATCCCAGTGGGGGGTACTGTATAGTTAGTATATGAACTAATTTTACTACATTTTGGAAAAATTTATAAACTATTTTTTTAAGAAAATTGTGTCTCAAAATTTAGTAAGGTCTTTTTTAATGCCCACCAACTACAGTATGGGGGGGGGAGTATACTCACTTTGTCATTCCGGGTGTAACGCATCAAAATATCGGACTAGGACCCCATAAAGTATAAATTTTCAGATTTTTTTGATGACCCGTTCAAAAGATATCGAATTTTTAAAAATTGGTAGTTTGTTTCTGTTCTCAAACTTCTTTTACTCATAACTTCTTCAATAATGGTCCAAATTGCATTTCTTTCAAAATTTTTGTTTTCTGAAAAGCGCTCTAGTATGCGCTTTTTAAGTTTTAAAATTTAAATCTTATTTTTGAAAATGTTTGTACTCTTCGATTTTTTTTATTCCCTCCACTTAGTGATAGAGGGTATATATAAGTTTGTCATTCCGTTTGTAACTCATCGAAATATCGATCTGGGACCCCATAAAGTATATATATTCATGATGCCCGATCGATTTTAAGATATTCTAGCGATGTCCGTCTGTCCGTCTGCCTGTCTGTGGAAAATGCTGTCACGGACAAAATATTAACATATTTATTGGAAGTTCTCCCGAGAAGTTTGGTATTGCATTTGAGCGATATCGGTTCAGCGGTTCAAAAGTTATGAACGAAAATGTAAGCACACCTCAAAAATTTCAGTACATTCAACAGAACCT
This sequence comes from Pegoplata infirma, assembly GCA_963921195.1. Taxonomy (NCBI): domain Eukaryota; kingdom Metazoa; phylum Arthropoda; class Insecta; order Diptera; family Anthomyiidae; genus Pegoplata; species Pegoplata infirma. Next base: position 121,275,140 of record OY992540.1, read on the forward strand.
AAAAATACAAAATGCTTTAATTCGGCTTCTGGTTGGCATATGTGAACATAATTGAACACCAAATGGTATTTAAACAAGTACGAACATATTTTTTGACAAAAAAAGAAAAAAATCGAGGATTTTTTTTACCAAAATTTTTTTTCGCGGAAATTTTCTTTTCAAAAATTTTTTTTTCAAAAGTCATTTCTTTTTAAATAAAGTGTTTTGCAATAATCTTTTTGAAATTGTGGAGGGTATCACTACATTCGGCAAGGCCGAATTTAACTTTTTTACTTGTTTTAATTGTTCTGTATAAAACTTCTATCGATTTTACAAATTTTTTGTAGAAGTCGTTATCCCAAGATCCAGTAGGATCTTGGGATAACTATTATTACTATTTTTAAAAATTTTTTGAAAAATTTTTATTTTAATTTTCCAATCTTAAAATCTACTGCTCCAATGGTGCGTCATAGAGGGGTCATTTACAAGACCGACCCCCATTAATTTTTGCGTCTTAACATTTCTTCGGAACAAACTAATGCCCTATCTCCAATTTTGAAGGGGGCTCCCTCATAAAACATTTTTTTTTTTTATTTGCTCCAACCGCACTAACTGCCCTAAGAGTGCCCTTAGAGTAATCAAATGTACACACAAAAAATTATTGGCTAAAAAATTTCAATTATATCTATTGATCAACAAAATTTAAATAAGTCAATTATTCTTTTGATCAAAATTTTTGTTATTTTCTTTAACTATCAAATTTCAAATTTTCAACATACAAGATTGGTTTTCGCTTCAATTTATTTGAATACATTTATTCAAAAATATACTTTATACAAGGTTAGGTTGGATGGGCGTTCGCCAATTTGGCGAATTCACTCGGAGGCCATAAGGCCCATTGCGATTCCCCTAAAGTTCACAATGGGCCTTATGGCCTCCGAGTGAATTCGCCAAATTGGCGAACACCCATCCAACCTAACCTACTTCATACTAGGTTTTAATTTTTTTTATTGTCGGCAACATATTGGAAAGCAAAAAATATGAATTTCTTCATAATTTTTCCATAAGCTTGAAATTCATTTGTTAAATCAATTATTATTTTAATTGACTTTAAATAAAAAATTGATTAAATTTTTGATCAAAATCGAAAAAGTGATTAATTGAAAAAAAAAAATCAATTAATCACCTACAATTTGATGATTGATATAACAATTTTCTTTATCGGAGGAGTTTCAATTAAAAAATTAATTGACTCCGCGTTTTTGTTGATTGATTTTCGTTTTCAATTCTTTCTGTGTATAACCGACGCACAATATTTTTTTAGTCCAAACATTTTCTCTGAACATACCTGTCCTCTATCTTTAACTCTTAAGGCGGTCCCCATACATTTTTTTTTTATTTTTCGTAAATTTGTTTTATTAAATAGTGCGTCTGAGAGGGGTCATTTGTGCGGCCCCCATTTATTTTTACCCTTCAAAATTTTTTTAAAATATAGGGTAGGTGTGTTCAGAGAAAATGTTTGGACTCAAAAATTATTGTGGATAGGTCATACATTTGATTGCTCTAAGGGCACCTTTAGGGCAGTTAGAGCGGTTGCAGCAAATTTTAAAAAATGGTGTGGGAGCCCCCTTAGAAATTGGAGATAGTTTGTTCCGAAGAAATGTTTAGACGTAAAATTAAAGGGGGTCGGTCTTGGAAATGACTCCTCTATGACGCACCATTGGAGAGTAGAAATGATTTTAAAATTGAAAAATTACAATAACATTTTTTTAAAAAATTTAAAAAAATAGTAATAATCGTTATCCCACGATCCTACTGGGCAAAAAATTTGTAGAATCGATAGAAGTTTTACACCAAAAAAAATCAAAAAAATCGAAGAGTACAAACATTTTTTAAAATAAGGTTTAAATTTTAAAACTTAAAAATCGCATACTAGAGCACTTTTAAGATTTTTTTTAAATTTTTTTTTTTCAAAACTGCGTAAAAAAACAAATATCTTGAAAAAAAAAAATTGGAATTCAGACCATTATTGAAGAAGTTATGAGTAAAAGATGTTTGAGTAAAGGAACAAACTACCAATTATTAAAAATTCGATATCTTTTGAACGGGTCATCAAAAAATCTGAAAATTTACTACGAAGGAGTTTTCGAGGGGTACTAAAAACTGTCAACAAATTGGGAAAATCTAAAAAAAAAAAAACAAGTAAAATAGTTAAATTCGGCCTTGCCGAATGTAGTGATACCACAATTTCAAAAAAATGTATGCAAAAAACTTTTTTGAAATAGAAAGTACTTTTAAAACAAAAAAAAAATTTTTTTTTAAATTTCCGCAAAAAAAAAAATTTGGTAAAAAATAAAATCCGCGATTTTTTTCTTTTTTTGTCAAAAAAATATGTTCGTACTTGTTTAAATACCATTTGGTGTTCAATTATGTTCACATATGTCAACCAGCAGCCGAAATTAAACATTTTGTATTTTTAAGTTATGTTGTACTAAAATTTTTTGGGGTGTCCTTACATTTTCGTTCATAACTTTTGAACCGCTGAACCAATATCGCTCAAATGCAATACCAAACTTCTCGGGAGAACTTTCAATGAATATGTTAGGTTTCAGTCATATCCGTGTAGTATTTTGGGCGTGATCACAATTTCCACAGACAGACGGACATCGCTAAAATGTCTTAAAATCAGGGTTGGCAACCGATATCCACCTGGAATAACGGTATTTGGCTATTGTACCGCAACCAATAAAGATATGGACATTTTCAAAAACGATTATGAAAGCTGATGAAATTTCTAGTATTTTTAATGTGTCACTTCGTGTTTCTACCGGTTCATTTTCGAAATATAGGTCAAACGGTATTATAACGGTATTGGCTCATATACCTAAAACGAACCGGTAGAAACAAGAAGTGACACATTTAAAATACTAGAAATTTCATCAGCTTTCATAATCGTTTTTGAAAATGTCCATATCTTTATTGGTTGCGGTACAATAGCCAAATACCGTTATTCCAGGTGAGTATCGGTTGCCAACCCTGCTTAAAATCGATCGGGGATCATGAATATATATACTTTATGGGGTCCCAGACTAATACTTCGATGAGTTACAAACGGAGTGACAAACTTATATATACCCCCTATCACTAAGTGGAGGGTATACAAATTATTCAAAGTGTCCGATTTGACATGGAATGCCCCATATATACTTCCATTTTTATGGCCATTATTTCAATAGATCGAAAAAGTACAAAAAAGTTTTAGTTTTTACTTTTTTACAATAAAAGATTTCTGAAAAGTACTTTTGTGTTTTTTTTTTCAAATTTCAAGCTTCGATAACCATTATTTCAGGAGATAGAAAAAGTACCAATCTAAAAAGTACCATTATTTCAGAATTTCTAAAATGTACTTTTTTCAGAATGGTTTTTTTTCGGCAGGAGGATCCTACATTTCATCTTTTAAGTTTTTATGATCATTTTAGAAGATCGAAAAAAAGTACATAATTTTATTCCTTTGTATCCCCTTAGAGTCGAAATTTACAAAATGTACTACTTTTTTGCCACAAATTGTTCGTTGGGATACAACAAAAAAATACCTGACAAGTTTTTTGTAATTTGACATTGACAACAAAATTCAATTTTACATAAACTTCATTTACATTTAATTTTTTTCTATTTTTAAGTTTAAACATAAAACGAAAACTTTTAAATTTATGATACAACCCTGCTCGATGATATACAACCAACGTGTTGCTAATTTACTATTAAATAATTTTTAGAAAACTTCCATAACAATATGTAACATTAGAGTGACATTTTTTTCTTCAACTTTTGATTTTCCCAAGTTTTCAGACAAATTTTTATTCTTTTAGATCTAAAAATCATGTGGTACAAATTGGGGACCAATCGGGGGAAATTAACTGGTGGCTCCCGGCGATTAAAGTTTTGGCTTGTTAACAATTTTTAAAAGAAAAATATAAGAAATTTAAAAAAAATTTTAATTTTTTCTTCGACGCTTTCATAGAGCTTGAGCTAAACCAAATATTTTAATCTGTAGCGCCCTTTGAACACAATTTTGGTGTTTTAGAAAATTTTGACCAAAAACTCCATTCTTTGATCGAGTTTAAATGGTCTGATTTGTCTCAGATTAAATTTAAATGAAAGTTTGCCTTAAGCTCTATGAAAACGTTGAACAAAAATTTCCATTTTTGGAAAATTCTTGATAAATTTCAAATGGCTATATCTCGAAAACCGCACGACCGATTTTAGAAATTTTTTGATATTTGTATTCATTATGCCAAAAATAAGAAACAAATAAGGAATAGCAAGATAATTTTTTTTTTATTTTATCATTTTTTAAAAATCCAAAATTTTGGTGGTTAAAATGGGCACATGAGCAGATTAGAGCGTGATTTACGTGATTCACGCGTGAGTGTGACTGAATTCGATTTTACTCACGTGATTGTGAGTGAGTGTGAGTGCGGAAAAAAATTGCGGGAGTAAGTGTGCGTGAGTAAGATTTTTGCGTGAGGGAGTGTGCATGAGTCGATTTATTTGCGTGAGTTTGCGTGATTTATATTCTCTTCATATATCCTTTCGTACCAAAAAAAAAAAGCTAACAAAATAACAATTCGGCTAAATTTGGGATTTCGTACGAAAAAAGCAAACAAAATTGTAAAATTTCGCGCAACTTTAAATTTTGCTTAACATTTTTGAAATTTTAGTTTTTATACCCTCCACTCTAGTGATAGAGGGTATATATAAGTTTGTCATTCCGTTTGTAACACCTCGAAATATTGGTCTAGGACCCCATAAAGTATATGGGGCATTCCATGCCAAATCACTCACTTTTAGGCCCGACCCCATTCGATTAATTTTATTTTTGGATATGTTTTAGTACGTATTAAATAAAACTTGCAGCGAAATTTTCAACCTTTTATACAAAGGTGGTGTTGAGTAATCAATTTTTCAAAATGGCGATTTTTTCCAAAAAATGAAAAAATTTAAATTTTCAATCAATTTTGACCAGTAAAAATATAGATATTTTAAAAAAAGTTGGACAACGTTTTGTTGGTATTTAAATGTAGTTTTAGAAAAAAAATGTGAAAAAATTATTCGAAGTAATTATCACTTATTTTTTGACGTTTAAACATTAAAATCGACTTTTTGAAAAAGTCCGAAACCTTCGATTTTTTTGTAAAAAACTATAAGAATTCTACTCTAAATTATGCAACTTTTAAGCCATAACTCGAGATGTGATCACAATTCTTTCTATTTTTTTTTTAATTTTTAAAATTGCACCTTTTATGTTTTGGCTCTGATTTATTTTATATGGAGCTCCAAAAAAAAAAAAAAATGGTAGATACTGACCCTAACTTACCCTAAATATATTCATTTGGAGGTAAATATACGTCTCACAAAAATTTGGGACGATCGGACATGTGTAAGGCGCTTAGCATGGTCCTTGAAGTTTAAAAAACGGATTACAAGGAAAAATATGAATTTTTTTCTGTTTTCGCAATTTCTTTGGTATTTTAAGTTAAGTTTTAATTCAAGTGATTACAGAATTATGATGTGAAGTAAAATGCCTTTCTAATAAGGTACTAAAAACTAAAATCGGTTGAAAATCAGCCAAGTTATTACAACTTCCCCAGGCATCTAGCGTGTGCCATACAACTTGATTAAAAAATACGAGGCCCTTTTTTTAAATTTATTGAAATTTTCTACTGTAATAACATTTTTTCATTATTCATCTTTCAGTGTAATATTTTTTTGACTTTTCCAAATTTTAAAACAAAAAAAATATTTTTTTTTTTAAAATAGAGATTTCAAAAGGGTGTGGAAAATGCAGGCATTTTTAGCACTAATTTTAAAAATGTTAGCAAAACACAATATGAAAAATACTTGTCATCTAATAACATTTGAACTTGAAGAATAAAAAAATGTTATTACAGTAGAATATTTCAAAGAATTTCAAAAATCGGATTGTATTGATTAATCAAGTTGTCTGCCACACGTTAGATGCCTGGGGAAGTTGTAATAACTTGGCTGATTTTAAACCGATTTCGGTTTTTATGACCTTAATAGAGAGACATTTTACTCTACATTTCAATTCTGTAACCATTTGAATTCAAAATTAACTTAAAATACCAAAAAAGTTAAGAAAACAGAAAAAAATGCATATTTTCCCTTGTAATCCGATTTTCAAACTTCAAAGCCGATGCGGCACGCCTTACCCATGTCCGATCATCCTAAAATTTTCTGAGACGTATTTTTACACCCAAGTTAATATATCTAGGGGAAGTTACGGTCAATATTTACCAAATTATTTTTTTTGGAGCACCATATAAAATAAACCAGAGTCAAAAAAAAAAAAAGTGCAATTTTCAAAATTTGAATAAAAATAGAACGAATTACGATCACATCTCAAATTATGACTTAAAGGTTGCGTAATTTAGAGTAGAATTTTTTGACATTTTTAAAAAAAAATCGAAGGTTTCGGACTTTTTCAAAAAGTCGATTTTAATTTTTATACGATAAAAAACAAGTGATAATTACTTCGAATAATTTTTTCATATTTTTTTTCTAAAACTACATTTAACTACCAACAAAATGTTGTCCATCTTTTTTTAATATATCTATATTTTTTACTGGTCAAAATTGATTGAAAATTTAAATTTTTTCATTTTTTGGAAAAAATCGCCATTTTGAAAAATTGATTACTCAACACCACCTTGGTATAAAAGGCTGAAAATTTGGCTGCAAGTTGCATTTAATACGTACTAAAACATATCCAAAAATAAAATTAATCGAAGGGGGTCGGGCCTAAAAGTGAGTGATTTGGCATGGAATGCCCCATATATATTCATGATCCTCGATCGATTTTAAGACGATCTAGCGATGTCCGTCCGTCCGTCCGTCCGTCCGTCCGTCCGTCCGTCTGTCCGTCTGTCTGTCTGTTGAAAACTCGCTAACTTTTGAAAGACTTTACGGAGGCTCCTGAAGTTTGGCATATATGTTGGGCATTTACCTGGTCAGGTTGGTATTGCAATCCAGCGAAATCAGTCCAGTGGTTCAAAAGTTATGAGCAAATGACTGAATTTCGGCAAGGGTTTTTCGTGAATTTACGAGATAAAAATCAAGCTAACTTTCAAAAGACAGTTCTGAGGATGCTGAAGCCCGGCATATATTTTTGTTGTTCCTCTGGCCTGGTTCGTTTCGAATTTCAGCCAAATCGGTCCAGTGGTTCAAAAGTTATTAGCAAAACCGTGAATTTCAGATTAGCTTCACCTTAAATTCACCTGTTGAAAACCCGTTAAACATGTTTTCAAAACATGGTAGTCACAAAAATATTTTACAACGTATTTTTGTCACTCAAAAATATTTTTACACTAAAAAAAAAAAAATACACTCGAAAAAAATTTTACACTCAAAAAAAATTTTACACTCAAAAAAAAATTTAGTAAATTATTTTTTTGTTTTTTTAAAAAATTAGTTTAAAAAAAGTGTTTTTACACAAAATAAAATATTTCTAATCAAAAAATTTTTTTTTCACGTTAGAAAATTTACAATCACTTAAAAAGGGCATTGTGGAGGGTATTCATAGATTCGGCCAAGTCGAATTTAACTTTTCAACTTGTTGAATTTTTGTTTGTATAATTAAAAGTTTTGTGAGTGTGATTCAACGTGAGTGAAGCTTGTGTGAGTGAACGTGAGTGTGAGTTTTATTAAATTTACTCACGTGATTGTGAGTAGAAAAATTATGCTCGTAAGTGGGTGTGCGTGATTCAAAAATTCCTGTCGTGAGCTTGAGTCAAATATCACTCACGCGCCCATCTCTAGTTAAAACAAGTAAGAAAATTATAGTCGGTCAAGACCGACCATATAATACCCTACACCAGAGTTTCCCGGAAAATGGGTCCCATGGACTGATTATATCTATATGTTGTAAAATCTTTAATAAGTGTAAAAACACTCACAAATCAAATTTGAGTGAAATAGGCTTCTATTTGTTGACAATAAACCGCTTTAACTGAATATCGGGCGAAATTTTCACAAGGGGCCTGAGTCCAAAACTGGTCTGATGATTATCAGGTTTGATAAGGATATTTAAGTACGCGTTTAACATACACAAACCACATTTTAATAAAATATTTTCTATTTTCATGAAATTTGAGACATTTATGTGAAAATCGGGAAGGTAGTTTGTATGGGGGCTACAAGAAGAACTGGTCCAATTTCTTTGAAATTAGGAATGGTGATTTCTGAAGACAAAACATGTTTATTTTCCAAATTTCAAAAAGATACCTATTATAATACGGTTATTAGAGTCATTTGAGCCAAAACTAAAGAGGGCCTTTGTATGGGGGCTAGGTCTAAATATGGACCGATTTTTTCCAATTTCCTTGGGCCAAGAGAGGCTTAAGTTTCAAATTTCAAGTAAATTGATTAAAAATTGCGACCTGTATCTTGTTTACACCGTTTACATGGACAGACGGACGGCCGGACGGACATCGCTAAATCGACTCAAAAAGTGATTCTGAGTCGATCGGTATACTTAAAGGTGGGTCTAGGACCAATATTTCGGGTAGTTACAAACATCAGCACAAACTCATTATACCCTGTACCACAGTGTGGGGTAGGGTATAATGATCGACTTCTGCTCAAATTAAGTTTAAATGAAAGATTCAGCTCTATGAATGGGCCAAGGAAAATAAATTTTGAGATTTGTTTTAAAACATTTCTTGAACGTAGGAAAAACTCCCATTTTTGGAAAAAAATCAAATTGAGACATACGTTTGAGTGATTTAAATAATTCATAAATTTGATTATAAAAAAATTTTAAAATCTCCAAAACTTTGGTCACCGGACGACACTGGTAATTTAATCCGATTGGTCTCAAATTTGTATCACATAAGTTTAAGGCCTAGGAAAATAAAAATTTGACCGGAAGTCCAAAATTGGAAGAAAAACTTTGTTGCCCCACAAAAACAATGCCGCTCTAATATAACATTTTTAAAAAATAAAGAAAAAATACCGATTTTTACAAGTCTAGAACATTTTAAAGTAATTATCTTGTCATTTAACAATTGGTGTTACTTAATGGTTTAAAAAAAAAATAATTATAATGATTTTTCTGAAAGAAAGACAAAAAACTATCTATATCTCCAAAGTATTGAATGGCAGGCAGAACTGAATAGAACAAAGAAATGAATGATAAATTAACAATGATCGATTGATTTTTTCTGTTTTTTTTTTTTTTCATTTCTGTGGATATTTTCAATACTTTACAAGTTCTCAGTTGGTCATAAATGGTCGTAAGATTGTTGGTTACACATAGTAGGATGGATGGATGGCTGGCTGGTTGGCTGGTGGTTGGGACGTTTTGGTAAACCCAATATATGAAAGTAAACACTTTAACAAGATGAAATTATAACTGGTTGTTAAAAACGACATGTCGATATAGATGAAAAAGAAGACAACGACGACGGACGGACGGACGGCGACTATGACTATACGACTTATAGGCCATTAAGTTAAATACATAAAGTTAAAACAAGTCTAGTAGAACGTTAACACTTAAGACGGAGTTGGAATAAAATAAAAAAAAAACATTGTTAAACTAAAGACTTTTAAACAAGAATCAAATTAACCATAATGAGCTAGAACGGAAACGTGTTTAGCTTAAAGGCGATTTTTTATGTGTTTTTTTTTTTTTTTTTTTTAACAAAACTGCTCAAAATACATGCTAAACTAGAACACTTAACAAAATAAGGTAATACAAAGTTTGTAAAATTAATAAAATTTTGAACTAAACTGATGGCAAAATATTTAATCCATTTCATTGTTTATAATTAAATGTAATCCATTCCATTTCATTCTATGAATTCAATTCCATTCTACTTCAATACATTCCACTTCATCTAAGGGCACTCTTAGGGCAGTTAGAGCAGTTGGAGCAAATTTTAAAAAAAATGCCATTTTGAGTGGGAGCCTCCTTTGAAATTGGAGAAAGGGTATTAGTTTGATCCGAATAAATGTTAAGACGTAAAAATTAAAGGGGGTCGGTCTTGGAAATGACCCCTCTATAACGAACCATTGGAGCAGTAGAGATATTTTTTGAAGATTGGAAAATTACAATAAAATTTTTTAAAAAAATTTAAAAAAAATAGTAATAATCGTTATCCCACGATCCCACTGGGCAAAAATTTTGTAGAATCGACAGACGTTTTACACAAAAAAAATTCAAAACAAGTAAGAAAATTAAAGGCGGTCAAGACCGACCATATAATTCCCTACACCAGAGTTTCCCGGAAAATGGGTCCCAAGTTCAAACATGGACTGATTAGATCTATATTTTTTCAAATCTTTAATAAGTGTAAAAAACACTCTTAAATCAAATTTGAGTGAAAAGGGCTTCTTTCTGTTGACAATATACCGCTTTAACTGAATATCGGGCAAAATTTTCAAATGGGGCGGGCCTAAGTCCAAAAATGGTCCGTTGATAATCAGATTTCATAAGGTTGTTAATGTATGCGTTTAACATACACAAACAGAATTTTAATTAAATATTTTCTATTTTCATGAAATTTGAGATATTTATGTGAAAATCGGGAAGGTGGTTTGTATGGAGCTACAAGAAGAACCGGTCCGAAAATTCGGAATGGTGATTTGTGTAGATAAGACATAATTACCTGCCAAATTTTGAAAAGATACCTATTATAATGCGGTTATTAGAGTCATTTGAGCCAAAACTAAAGAGGACCTTTGTATGGGGGCTAGGTCTAAATATGGACCGATTTTTTCCAATTTTAATAGGCTTCGTCCTTGGGCCAAAAGAGCCTTAAGTTTCAAATTTCAAGTCAATTGATAAAAATTCGACCTGCATCGTGTTTACAACGTTTGAATGGACAGACAGACGGACGGACGGACACCGCTAAATCGACTCAAAAAGTGATTCTGAGTCGATCGGCATACTTAAAAGGGGGTCTAGGACCAATATTTGGGTAAGTTACAAACATCAGCACAAACTCATTTTACCCTGTACCACAGTGTGGTGTAGGGTAGACAAAAATCGAAGAGTACAAACATTTTCAAAATTGAGATTTAAATTTTAAAACTTAAAAATCGCATACTAGAGCGTTTTTAAGAACTTTTTTTTTTAAAAAGTACGTAAAAAAACAAAAATTAAAAAAAAAAAAAAATTGAAATTTGGGCCATTATTGAAGAAGTTATGAGTAAAAGAAGTTTTAGTAAAAGAACAAACTACCAATTTTTAAAAATTCGATATCTTTTGAACTGGTCATCAAAAAAATCGGAAAATTTACAACGAAGGAGTTTTCGAAGGGTACTAAAAACTGTAAACGAATTGGGAAAATCAAAAAAAAAAAAATGTCTTCTAAATGTCCGATTCTACATCGGAAAAATATCTTGCGTTACATTCTTTTTTATTAATTTTGACATGCCGAATACGGATATCATATAAAAAAATTTCGGAAATTGGTCAAACCAGGTATCGGCACTTGAAATCGCGGTATTAGGGGGGCAAATTTCCTTCATTCTTATGCTTTTTGCACTAAAGAAATGCAAGTTTATCATAATTTTCTTTTTTTATTCTACGCCTATAAAAGGGGGCGGACCGAAAAAACAACATTATCTAATTCTCAGGGCCCAAATGCATGGCTTTGAACTTCTTGCAGCAATTTAGCGCATCAAAATAAATAAATAAAATGTATTCCAAGATAAATATATTTTATTTTTTTTCTGTTTAATTTTCAAAAATCCTAAACTTTGTATTATTTTTAGGTCGAGTAGAATTAAAATTGGGCCGAACACTTGGGAGAATCAAAAGTTGAAGTAGAAAAAATTTTGAGTTTTTTTTTAATTTCTTGACCGTACATAAAAACCGCCATTTTTTGCAAATTTCAATAAGAGATATCTCGAAAACCGTTCGATCGATCGATTGTAAAAATTTTTTTAATATTCGTGCTTAGCGCAACAAATTTTAAAAATATAATGTATAGCAAGACATATTTTTTATTGTCGCCGCGCGCCACGGCGATTGATGTCAATATTGTAAAACATAATTTTCAGGTCTTAGAAATTCAGTTGTTTTTCTAAATTCTTTTTTTCTCAGTGTATTTGTGTAATACACTTTTGTTAACATGTTAATATTTTCACACAAAGATTTATGTTTTGTGAGTAGTGTAAAATATCATTTGTTATTATCATTATTATCGTACTTTTTCAGTTTATAATAATTGATAAATGATTGGTTTATGTTTAACTAAATTTACCTAAGATTTTTTTGGTAACACTTTGTTAACTTATTCGTTATGGAGTTACTTTAGAAGTTTACCTACACTACTGAATGGTTGTAAAATAGATATTTATTTTTAGGGTGTATTTAATGAAATTTGTTAGGCTTTATTAAATCTAAATTTGCAATAAAGTTTAAAGTAATTAATAATGTTTAATTTGTTTTTGATTTGTTTATAGGCCTTTAAAGGTTATTATGATGATACAAGTTGATCATGGGAAGGAATTTTAACAAAGTGTTTCAAGAACACTGAGAAAAGTAAGTTTAAAACCACAATAAGATGGTAAGTACACAGTAAAACTATTTTGTAATGGTTCATTTTCAATTAAAATTTTCTAATATTAACAAAAAAGTTACTTGTATTGACAGTGGAACAACAAAATTTGTCGATACAATTAAATTGTTTGTTAGTATAACAACATTTTAACGGACAGTGAACCGACAGTACAATTTTTTTTTGTTTACCTATTTGAAATATTTGAATTTTCGGAACAAATTTTAACAATATTTTGAATGCATATAAAACTCAAATTTATATGGTGCATTCCATGTGAAATCGTACACTTTGAAAAACTTTTTCTTTAGATTTTCCCAATTTGTATACAGTTTTTAGTACCCTTCGAAAACTCCTTCGTGGTAAATTTTCAGATTTTTTCGATGACCCGTTCAAAAGATATCGAATTTTTAAAAATTGGTAGTTTGTTCCTTTACTCAAACTTCTTTTAATCATAACTTCTTCAATAATGGTCCAAATTTCAAATTTTTTTTCTCAAAATTTTTGTTTTTTTACGTACTTTTTAAAAAAAAATCCCAAAAAATTCTTAAAAGCGCCCTACACACAAAAAAATAATCGAGGTAACAATACCTTAGCTGGCATAGGTATTTATTTTTTCTTTGAAATCAAAAATATAAGGTTTATTACCTTAGCAATATGTAATTTAAATACCTATTGGCTATGCAACTTTTACTATTCAAATTAGGTAGAACTTCGAAAAATTTTTTGACAATAATTTTAAAATTAATAAAAAATACAAACATCAAAAATTTTTAGAATATTTTGTAAAAGTTATTAAACGCAATAAAAATCAAATCATAAAAATTAACAATTCGCGAAAAATTAGACCAGCAAGGTAATTAACTTTATTAGCAAATTAATTATGTAAAAATAAATCAATTATTTTACAGTTTTTTAGATAACGTAAACATAAAGAAGTCTTCAAGAAGTAAGGATCCAGTTTTTAGAAGCATCATTTACAAAAAAAACTCATCAAGAATACTAGAATTAAGAAAAATCTCAGAATCAACCGTATTTCCACATAGAAAAAATGCGAAAGACATTTTTCTATAAAAAATATTTCAAAATCTGTGAATTTTGTGTAAAAAAAGTCTCAGAATCTGAAAATCTTTCAGTCTCAGTTCCATAAATGTTTTCTGCAAAAATTATTTTATTCTGAAACAAATCTCAGATTCTGATACATTATTTCTACAGACAAATTTTCAGATTCCGATACATTTTTTCTATAGAAAAATTCTCTTCTGTGACATTTCTTCTATAGAAAAGTTCTCAGATTCTGAAACATTTTTTCTATAGAAAAATTCTCAGATTCTGAGACATTTTTTCTATAGAAAAATTCTCAGATTCTGAGACATTTTTTCTATAGAAAAATTCTCAGATTCTGAGACATTTTTTCTATAGAAAAATTCTCAGATTCTGAGACATTTTTTCTATAGAAAAATTCTCAGGTTCTGAGACATTTTTTCTATAGAAAAATTCTCAGATTCTAAGACATTTTTTCTATAGAAAAATTCTCAGATTCTGAGACATTTTTTCTATAGAAAAATTCTTAGATCCTGAGACATTTTTTCTATAGAAAAATTCTCAGATTCTGAGACATTTTTTCTACACAAAAATGTCTTAGAATCTGAGATTTTTTCCATACAAAAATGTCTCAGAATCTGAGATTTTTCTATACAAACATGTCTCAGAATCTGACATTTTTTCTATAGAAAAATGTCTTAGAATCTCAATAGAAAAAATCTCTCAATTTCTTTAGAAAATTCAGAGATTTTTTTCAATTTCTATTGAAAAATAGCTCAGATTCTGAAAACTTTTGAAAAGAAAAAACGTCTCAGAATCTCAGAGTTTTTCTATAGAAAAATTCTCAGATTTTTAGACATTTTTCCTACAGAAAAATGTCTCTGAGAATCTGAGATTTTTTCTATAGAAAAAAATTTATCAGAATCTGAGATTTTTTCTATTCAAAAATGTCTCAGAATATGAGATTTTTTCTATACAAAAATGTATCAAAATCTGAGATTTTTACTATACAAAAATGTCTCAGAATCTGAGATTTTTTCTATACTAAAATTTATCAGAATCTCAAATTTTTTCTATACAAAAATGTCTCAGAATCTGTGATTTTTTTCGATACAAAAATGTCTTAGAATCTGAGAAAATGTCTCAGAATCTAAGATTTTTTCTATACAAAAATGTCTCAGAATCTCAGATTTTTTCTATAAAAAAATGTCTCAGAATCTGAGATTTTTTCTATAGAAAAATGTCTCATAATCTAAGATTTTTTCTTTAGAAAAATGTCTCAGAATCTGAGATTTTTTCTATTGAAAAATGTGTCAGAATCCGAAATTTTTTATATAGTAAAATTGTCAGATTCTAACTCTTAGATTCTGAAAATTTTTTCTGTTTTAGAATCTGAGAGTATTTCTATTTAAAAATGTTTAATAACAGAAAAATTTTCAGATTTTGAGTTTTTCATAAAGTTCTGAGACATTTTTCTTATTATCAACTTTTCTTTAAAATTTGTAAGCATTCAAAAAATTTAAATAAAATAAAAATTAATTCAAAATAATAAACTTTTCGTAGTTTTTATTAAATTTTTAAAGGAAATGGTGTAAAAAAGCCATTACTAATACAAGGTAATACTACCAAATTATTTACGTAATATCACCTATTTATCAATGCTATTTTACCTAAAAAGCTAAGGTATATTTCTGTCAACCATAATAAATTTTCGAACATAGGAATTACCTTAGCTTTTAAGTAACATTACCTTTTTACTTAGCAAATGCCCCGTTTGCCTGGCGCTAAGGTATTTTTATACTATAATTTTAGGTAATATTACCTCGATTTTTTTTTGTGTGTAGTATGCGATTTTTAAGTTTTAAAATTTAAATCTCATTTTTGAAAATGTTTGTACTCTTTGATTTTTTTTGAAATTTTTTTGTGTAAAACTTCTATCAATTCTACAAATTTTTTGCCCAGGAAGATCGTGGGATAACGATTATTACTATTTTTTAAAATTTTTTAAAAAAAATTTATTGTAATTTTCCAATCTTAAAATCATTTCTACTGCTCCAATGGTGCGTCATAGAGGGGTCCTTTATAAGACCGACCCCCATTAATTTTTACGTCTTAACATTTCTTTGGTACAAACTAATACCCTATCTCCGATTTCTAAGGGGGCTCCCACACAAAACGACATTTTTTAACATTTGTTCCAACCGCTCTAACTGCCCTAATAGTGCCCTTAGAGCAACAAAATATATGACCGACCCCCAATATTTTTTTAGTCCAAACATTTTCTCTGAACACACCTACCCTCTATCTTTAACTGTTAAGGCGGCCCCCATACAATTTTTTTTATTTTTTGTAAATTTGTTTTATTTAATCAGCTTCTACCGGTCCAATGTGCGTCCGAGAGGGGTCATTAGTGAGACCGACCCCTATTTATTTTTACCCTAAAACATTTTTTCAAAACATACCTACGCCCTATCTCCACTCCCTAAGTAGGCTCCCATACAAAATTACATTTTTATAAAATTTGCTCCAACTGTTATTTGTATGGGAGCCTACTTAGGGAGTGGAGATAGGGCGTAGGTATGTATTGAAAAAATGTTGTAGGATAAAAATAAATGGGGGTCGGTCTCACTAATGATCCCTCTCGGACGCACCATTGGACCGGTAGAAGCTGATTAAATAAAACAAATTTACAAAAAATAAAAAAAATTGTATGGGGACCGCCTTAACAGTTAAAGATAGAGGGTAGGTGTGTTCAGAGAAAATGTTTGGACTAAAAAAATATTGTGGGTCGGTCATACATTTTGTTGCTCTAAGGGCACTATTAGGGCAGTTAGAGCGGTTGGAACAAATTTTAAAAAATGTCGTTTTGTGTGGAAGCCCCCTTAGAAATCGGAGATAGGGTATTACTTTGTTCCAAAGAAATGTTAAGACGTAAAAATTAATGGGGGTCGGTCTTATAAAGGACCCCTCTATGACGCACCATTGGAGCAGTAGAAATGATTTTAAGATTGAAAAATTACAATAAATTTTTTTCAAAAAATTTAAAAAAATAGTAATAATCGTTATCCCACGATCTTCCTGGGCAAAAAATTTGTAGAATTGATAGAAGTTTTACACAAAAAAATTTCAAAAAAATCGAAGAGTACAAACATTTTCAAAAATGAGATTTAAATTTTAAAACTTAAAAATCGCTTTTAAGAATTTTTTGGGATTTTTTTTAGAAAGTACGTAAAAAAACAAAAATTTCGAAAAAAAAAATTGATATTTGGACCATTATTGAAGAAGTTATGATTAAAAGAAGTTTGAGTAAAGGAACAATCTACCAATTTTTAAAAATTCGATACTTTTGAACGGGTCATCAAAAAAATCTGAAAATTTACCACGAAGGAGTTTTCGAAGGGTACTAAAAACTGTAAACAAATTGGGAAAATCTAAAAAAAAAGTTTTTCAAAGTGTCCGATTTCACATGGAATGCCCCATATATATTTTTGTATTTTAATTAAGAAAAATAATTACCAGAAAATTGGAACAAGGTACATACCTGGAAATAGAAAAAAGGATAATAAATTAGTATAAAGTAAATAAAAAAACTATTATAGAAAAAAGTATTTCAATTAGTTACAAACGATCGGTTAAAAATTGCCGTGTTGAACTCGCATTGAAATTTGTGGGATCGGAATTGGGGCAAAATGGAAAAACGATATAATATATCTTGAAATACATCAACGTATCGTAAGACATATTACATTTTTCTTTTCAGTTTGCCCAAATTTCGTTGTCACAACATAAATGCGCGTGCGGCACGACAATTTTCAACCGATCGAGTTGATTTTTATTTTGTTTTTTTCCCCAACCTCACAAAAAAACTGGGCTCCGATTGTGGAAAATCGAAATAATGCAAAATAAGATCCACCTTAACATATACACTTTTTTCTAATGTGGCAGTGTTTACTTTCACCCTGTCTAAACTAGCAATTACCATTACCACCACAATGGCAATTCAATGTGACATTTCAGGTTAACAAGCGCGTAAACTCGATAGTAAGCAAAGACTGGTAAATTTGTTTTGACAGCTGATTGCGGGCAATCTCTGGTAGAGCTGGTGTTCTGCCATAATTTGTAAATCATCATAGCAAAACAACTGTCTACACTAGCAATATAATCGTTAGCAATCAATTTTGACATATTGATGGTAATGGTGTTTGCTATTGAAGAAGGGGTGTAAGAGCTTTTGTATTCTGTTTTCATCTATAATTTTTTTTTTTAGTGTATAATTTTAATAGTAGGTATATAAGAAGTTTATGTCATCTTAAAAAAACATGGTCATTAGACAGACTGGAAGAAATATTAAATTGTTGCTAAAGTTATGTCATGTTAAATGAATTTGCAATACAATATACTGGATATTTATAAACAGACATATATAATTATTTAGAAAGATATTTATAAAACTGTATTTTTGTATTCGCATTTATTCATTCAAAAACATCAACATCTTAAGTTATTAATAGTATTTTTATACGAAAAAGGTTAATGTAAACATGAATAACGATTTGTTCAATGAATATACTAACTGACTGCTATACGCTTCAAATATTTTTTTTATATTTTTCAATGAACTAAAATATTTACAGATTCAAAATAGAAATAGAAAAAAAATTCAAAAATGTTTAAATATGATAAATGATTAAAAATATATTAATATGAGATAATAGTAAACAGTTTTAAAAATGATCAATAGAATTAGTTGTAAAATTAGTAGATTTGTTAATGATTTCCACAAATTTAAGTAAGATCAACTCAAAAATCATTCAATAAAACAATATGTCAAAATTTTTCAAAAATTTGCACAAAATCCATTTACCCTGTACCACATTGTACTTTAAGGTATGGAACATAAAAAAATCTAAGTATTAGCTGATTGCCTGCACGAAAAATTTAAATGGCCCATAGTGGGACAAGAAACAAAGATAAGAAATAATTGCTTTATGGGGTCGTAGCAGCAAATTAAAACATTTTGTGCTTTAAGGTTATGTAGAGTATAATAAAATTTTTTAAGGTGTCCCTACACTCATTACTTTTTTAACCGATAAACCGATTTTACTGAAGTTCCATACCATATTGGCCAAAGCACTGACTGTCAAATCTTTTAATCAAAAGATCAAAATTTTGATTTTTTTGAAAATTTAAAAAAAACAAGTGAGAGTGTTAAATTCAACTGTGCCCTTTAACATGTACAAAATTAAAACCAAAAAAAATTCAGGGACTTTTTTAGGAGGGGGGTCGGTGGGGTCATTGGAGGAATCCTTCCTTCTCGCGATAAATTTAAACTTATTAATTTGTTATAATTTTTGCACTTAAGTAGTACAATTTTTTATACCCTCCACTCTAGTGATAGAGGGTATATATAAGTTTGTCATTCCGTTTGTAACACCTCGAAATATTGGTCTAGGACCTCATAAAGTATATATATTCATGATCGTCGATCGATTTTAAGACGATCTAGCGATGTCCGTCAGTCTGTCTGTCTGTTGAAAACACGTAAACTTTTAAAAGAATTTACGGAGGCTCCTCAAATTTGGCATATATGTTGGGAATTTACCTTGTCAGGTTGGAATTGCAATCCAGCGAAATTGGTCCAGTGATTCAAAAGTTATGAGCAAAAGACTGAATTTCGGCAAGGGTTTTTCGTGAATTTACGAGATAAAAAACACGCTAATTTTCGAAAGGAAATTCTGAGGATGCTGAAGCTTGGCATATACGTTTGTCGTTCCCCTGGTCTGGTTCGTATTGAATTTCGGTCTAGTGGTTCAAAAGTTATTAGCAAAACCGTAAATTTCAGATTAAATTCTCCTTAAATTCACGTGTTGAAAACCCGTTAAACATTTTAGTAAAATTTAGTAAATTATTTTTTTTTTTTTCAAAAATTACTTAAAAACAAAGTTTTTTTTACAGAAAATAAAATATTTCTAATCAGAAATGTCATTTTTTCAAAAGGGCATTGTGGAGGGTATTCATACATTCGGCCAAGTCGATTTTAACTTTTCTACTTGCTATTATTTAAATTGTTTTTTTGTATCCACGCTGACAAAAGGTGGCTGCCAAAAAAATTGAATTTTCCAGCCCCCCTGGTCCAAGTGCAGGACGTAAAACTTCTTCTGACATAAAAATGTTTCATTTGCTTAACAAAAGTTTAAAAAAGCTTGTTAAAAATTAAAATTTTTTTAAGGTTAGTATCGTGTCTTCCACAGATTGACGGACGGACGTCGCTAGAATGCCTCAGAATCTATCACTGATTAATAATATATATACTTTATGGGGTCCTCGACCGATATTTCGATGCGTTAGACACGGAATGACAAAGTGAGTATACACCAATACTGTGGTTAGAGGGTATAAAAAAATATGTCTTGCGATATTTTGATGCGCTGAAAACCAATATCAAAAAAAAAATTTGAAAACGGTCGATCGATCTTTGAATTTTTTCAAAAATGTCGGTTTGAAAAAAATCTCAAACATTCTTTTCCATTACTTTTTCATAAATTTAAAATTAATTTGATCCAAATTCGATCACTCGGTTTTAGAAAATGTTCACCAAAAACTCTAAACTTTGAACGAAGGGCGCCAAGGGGCAAAATGGTTTTATTTTGGTCAAGTTAAATTTAAATGGCAGTTTATCTTAAGCTCTTTGAAATAGTCAATAGAAACATTTTTTTTTAATTTCTTGAAAACACTTTAATCGATCACAGATCAATAATATTTTCTGCAGTCCTAAAGAGATATTTCAAAACTTTGATCGAATGGCGCCATTGGTAAAAATGGTCTGATTTGGCTTAAATTAAGTTTAAATATGAGTTTGCCTCAAGCTTTATGAAATAATCAATGGCAAAATATTTTAAAAATTCTGTTTTTTTAATTTTTTCAACGTAGAAAAAACCTGCCATTTCGGAAATTTGTTGACAAATTTCAAATGGCGATGGCTCGAAAATTTTTTGAATTAAGTTAAAATGAAATATTTTCGTAAGCTCTATGAAAGATCCAAGGAAAAGAAATTTTGTTTTTCTTTTTTTAATTTCTTGAACATAAGAAACAAAATGTAATTTTTAAATTTCTTGAACACAGGAAAAAACCACAATTTTTTATCAAATTTCATTTAGCGAAATCTCATAAATCGTTCGTACGATTTTTAATTTTTATGATAATAGTGTTTAGCGCATCAAAATTAAAAAAATATGATGTGGCGCAAGTCCAAATCTTTGTCGTGGGCGGCCCGGGGGTAATTTAATCCGATTGGCCACAAATTTTTACCTTTAAGAAATTCCAATTTTATGTTTGTATAAGTTTTTATTTTGGTACTTTTAATATTTCATGAGTAGGGTTGAGATTTTCATGCACTAAAAAATCAAAAATATGCGCTTAAAATATGCGCTAAAAAATTCAAAATATGCACTTAAAAACCTTAAAATATGCACTTAAAAATAAAATGTGTGCAATAAAAATGTTTTCATATGAAATACAAAACTTTAATGCAAGTCCGCCTAAAGGAAATTTTATGTGTGAAAAAGTTTTTATTTCTGTACTTTTAATATTACATGAGTAGGGTTGAGATTTTCATGCACTAAAAAATCAAAAATATGCACTTAAAATATGCGATAAAAAATTCAAAATATCCACTTAAAAACCTACAAATATGGACTAAAAAATAAAATGTGTGCAATAAAAATCTTGTTTTCATTTGAAATACAAGATTTTTTTAGAAATCTATAAAAAAAATAAAAATAAATTTTTTTTTTCTTATTTTTAAAAAAAATTTTAAAAATTTTAAATAGTTTTGAAGCAAATAAATTTCAATTTGTGTTTTTGCTAATTCATGCCAAAATATGCAAAAATATGCACTTAAAAGTTGGAAATACGCACAAAATATTCGTTCAATACCAAACTATGCAAAAATATGCATTTTCACAAATATATGCAAAAATAACCAAAAACAAATATTCTAAAATTGTACTTTTCAAATTCCAACTCTTAGGGCGGATTACTCAATGAAAAGTTAGCTGCTAACTGCCGATTTATCGGAGCCTTATGTCAAAATTTGTATGAAAAAGTTAAATGTAACGGAGAGTTATTTTATAACGGAACATTGAGTAATCCAGCCTTAGAGGACAAAAATGGGTAAAATAAACTTTTTTAGTACTTTTTTACTTTTTCCCAAAATATTGGTCACACACAAAAAATAGTTTTTTCCATGAACGATTTTCATAGTATTTATGAACAAATTCATACAATTTATTAACTTTTTCATAATATTTATAAACTTTTTCATAGTATTTATAAATAAATCATAATATGTGAAATTTAAGAATTTTTAACATTTTTCATAAATACTATGAAAAAGTTTATAAGTATTATGAAAAAGTTAATAAATTGTATGAATTTGTTCATAAATATTATGAAAATCGTTCATGGAAAAAAATTTTTTGTGTGCAGCAAAAAAAAGTATTACGAAAAAGGTTCCTTTTAGGAATTTCAATTTCAATGGGGTAAGAATCTATAAATTTGAAATCAAGAATCATCCAGCGAAAAAATATGCTGACAATATTCATATTAGAAAGTTTCAATTCTAAGAGGAGGAAATATTGGTCATTGAAACCATCGAAACAAAACCCATGAAAAAATACTTTTGGGAATATTTGATACTAAAAATAAGAGCGTCCTCTAGGATCCTCCAGCAAAAAAAAAAAACATATTAAAAAAGTTTTTTTTTGGAAATTTGGGGCGTAAAAATGTAAATTTTGTACTTTTTTTATAACTGTTGAACTAAATCACCACAATCAGCGATGAGAAAAAGTACTTTAAAATGGTACTTTTTTATCTATTTGGATAAAGATTCAAGCTTTTTTTTCTTTAACGCATGTTATACGAAAAGGAATGAAAACTACAAAGGAACGAAATGTAACAGGCACAAAATGGAATAGAATATGAACCGAAAAGGAATAGAACAGAGAACGCCATGAAATGAAATATTTTTGTTCTCCAATGTTTTTTCATTAAAATAATTTTCTTTTTAAGTTATATTCATAAGTTATTTTCATATATCTTGAGGATTCACTAAAATTAGAAAGAAAAATTTTAATTTTTTGTTCAGATTTTTTTTGGAGAAAAATCCAAGATTTCATTTCTATTGCGCTTAAATCAATGCTTGAAAATAAAATTTCCATCATAAATTTTTTTGTTAAATAAATTTTTTTAGTTTTAATAACAACAAATTTTACTATTTTAATATTTTTTTTTTGTTTTAAGCTGCATTAAAACAATGTCCTTTGAAACAAAAAAAAATTATTAACAAATTCACAAGAGTCTTTACCAAAAACCAAACCATTGTATATTTAAAAGCAGCTTAAAAAAACTGTGTAAAAACGCGAAAAAAAGCAAGAAAAGCCTTTAAATTTAAACAAACCATTTTTTTGTGGTTGAGTTCATGATATTAAAATAGAGTTGTAAAAAATAGTACGAGATATTTGCGCACTACCCAGTTTTTTTTTTTTTTAATGAAAAAAAAAAGAAATTTATAGGATTTTATGTACAAAACATGCAAAAATTTTTAATTGTTTTTATATATTTTGTTTTTTTACAAACCGACCGCCCACATTGAAGTGATAAATGTTTTTTTTACTACCTTTTTTCTACAAATAAACGTTAACAAGTTGTTAACAGAGATGTTGGGGGAAAAAAAGGTTAATATTTCAAGTGGAATGAAATAATGGGAATTACATGAATTTATAAAAAAATTTTTTTTGTTCACTTGCGTAATAATAACAAGAGATATTTTAAATTGAAAATGGAAAAAAGCAACTGGATAAAAATTTAAAAGCAAATATTTATAGGAGACACCTATCAGAATAATAGCAGCTAAAATTGAAATGATTTACAGTGACAGACAAAATTATATCTATATTACAAAATAATGTAAAAGATTTGTGGTCTTATCAATATGACAAAATTACGTTGAAACAAAGTGACGAAATATTTCTTTCCTGTAACTCGCTGTGGTAAGAAAGACATTTTTTCTTAAACTTTTGATTTTCCCAAGTGTCCGGAAAATAAATCGGATTAAATTAAACCGTGGCGCCCAGCGATCAAAGTTTTTGATTTCTGGAAATTTTAAAAATAAATCTAAAAAAAACGAATATCAAAAAATTAAAATCGGTCGAACTGTTTTCGAGATAGTGCTATTTGAAATTAGTAAAAAAATGGCTGTTTTTTCCTACGTTCAAGAAATTAAGGAGTGAGATCATAAAAATGTTAACACACATTTTTGCCTACAACTTTGGTGTAAAGCTTCCAAATTTTTTTTTTTTCGGCAGTTTACATTTTAAAAATATGTCAGTTAATAAATTAATTTACATCATGAGTTTTAATTTGCAATTTTTTACACAATGGACGATGAAAGAAAAGTGCGTTCAAAAATAATTAAATATTTTCAACAAAACCAAACATGGACATACAAAAAAATTGCCAAAGAAACTAATGTATGCCGCCAAACAGTTTCAAAAGTGGTAAAAAGGTATCTGGAACACCTAACAATTGAAAGGAAGCCGGGAACAGGAACAACGACTGGTTATCGTAACATTGGTAAGGCATATAAAGTTAAAAGCATCCTTAAGAGAGCTCCTAACACATCTGCCAGAAAAACAGCTCGGTTAGCCCAATGCTCAGACTTTTTTGTACGTAAAGTGAAACGTAAGGCGGGACTAAAGTCCTACAAAGTTCAAAAAGTTCCCGATAGAAACGCTTTTAAAAATTTGGAGGCCAAAACCAGAGCTAGAAAATTGAAATCAAATTTTATAAAAAAAATACAACTGTTGTGTAATGGACGACGAAACTTATGTCCTGGCTGATTTTGCGCAGCTCCCTGGTCAAGAATTTTATGTTTCCGATGTTTGAGGAAATGTTGCGGAAAAATTTCGGTCAAAAAAGCAAACGAAATTCCCCAAAAAATTCCTAGTATGGCAAGCCATATGTAGCTGCGGCCAAAGAAGCCAGTCATTTGTGACATCTGGCTCTATAAACAGCGAAATTTATATCAAGGAGTGTTTGCAGAAGAGACTTCTTCCGTTCTTGAGTCAGCACAATGTATCCACTTACTTTTGGCCCGATTTAGCATCTTGTCACTACAGCAAGAAAGCGCTGGAGTGGTATAATGATAATAATGTGGTTTTTGTACCAAGAGAGGCAAATCCACCAAACTGCCCGGAGCTCAGGCCAGTGGAGAGATATTGGGCTCTTGTTAAAAAAGAATTAAAGGGCACAAAAAAGGTCTCCCAGGACATGCAAGATTTCAAACGTAGATGGATCACCTGCTCTAAAAAGGTGACAGAAACTACCATAAAAGCCTTAATGGGAGGGTTTCCGGAAAAAGTGGATAACTTTGTTCGTAGTGGTTAGAGTTCCATGCGGTTTTTTTGTTATGATTTTGTATTAAATTTTATTTAATAAAAATTTGGTTTGAAGTCTTAAAATTCAGTAGTCTGTTTTTTATTTAACATTATGTGTGTTAACATTTTTATGATCTCACTCCTTAAAAAAAAAAAAACAAGTGAGAGTGTTAAATTCGGCTGTGAATTTGTTATACCCTCCAAAATGTAAAAAAAAAATTGCCAGGGGCGTTTTTTTTTGGGGGGAGGGGGAGGGCGATGGTGGTAAGTAGGGGATTTTGAGAGCACCTTCCCATAGTGATAAATACACCAAATGTTTCATTTATTTAACAAAAATACAAAAAAATAAGTTAAAAAAAATTTGTATTTTTTCAGAGGTTGGTTCAGTTCTTCAAAGGGGAACTTTTTTCCCTCTGGCCCGATTTTTCCCATTCACGAACTTTACCTGTCTATAAACATGAGACATATTAGTGCCAAACTTCAGGAGTGTAGCTGTTTTATTTTGGACTGCATTGTGTTATCTACAGACAGACGGAAGGACGCTCTTTAGAATCTGAGACCTTTTCTTTCTGAAACTTTTTCACTGTTAAAAGTGTCGCATAATCTCCTTTTCTATATCGCAGACTATACACAAAAAAAATCCAATGAACGATTTTCATAATATTTTTGAACAAATTCATACAATTTATTAACTTTTTCATAATATTTATAAACTTTTTCATAGTATATATGAATAAATCATAATATGTGAAATTTAAGAACTATTTAACATTTTTCATAAATACTATGAAAAAGTTTATAAATATTATGAAAAAGTATGAATTTGTATGAATTTGTTATTAAATACTATGAAAATCGTACATTGGAAAATTTTTTTTTTGTGTGTAAGAATTTGTCTGTAACTTGAGACAAACTTTCAATAAAAGTAAATTTGTTGCACCCTTCGATCAATGCTTTGAATTTTTGGTAAAACTTTTAAGATTCACGGAATAAAATGATCGGACTTGGTTGAAATTATGTTTAAATAAAAATTCGTCTCGAGCTTTATGAAAGGGTCCAGGAATTTTTTTTTTATTTTTAAAAATTTTTTGGACGTAGGAAAAAAAACACCCATTTTTGCAAATTTCAAATGGCGATATCTCGAAAACGTTCTACCGATTTTTTAAATTATTTGATATTTCTGCTCAGCGCTTCAAAATAAAAAAATATTATGTGTCGCAAGACCTTTTTTAAAAACTTTAAAAAAACCAAAACTTTGATTGCCTGCCGACGCGAGACAATTTAATCCGAATGGCCTCAAATTTGTACGACATTAGTTTTAGGCCTAGTAGAATAAAAATTTGCCCAGACTTTGAAAATCGGAGAAAAAAAATTTGTTATACAGAAAAATGCCGCTCTAATGAGACATATCTATCTCAAAACTGCACAGAAAAAAATATGGAGGAAACAAATTTGAGTAATCACTTGTTTAAATTTGAAAACAAAAATTGAGTAATTTTTTAATTGACGCAATTAAAAACTTACTTAAAAATTTTAAAAACAATTTAAGTAAATAATTTAATAAAAATTTAATAGTTTTTTTATTTTTTTTAAACTCTCATAGTTTTTTCAATTCTCGTTTAGTTTATAGTTTTTTGTGTATGTATATGAAAGTTTGTAATCGTCATTATAAAATTTTCCTATGTTTTTGAGACATAAATATGTTTGGTAAAGTTTGAAAAAACAAGTTTTTTGTTTTTTTTTTTGTAAAACAATTTAAAACTTTTTTAAACTTAAAAAAAAAAAAATAAATAGATAAATTGACACAATTAAAACTTTACTCAAATTTTTTTTCAAACACTTAATAAATTTTTATTAAAAATTTACTCAATACTATTAAATCGTTTACTGGTGCAAAATTGAGTAATTTTTTACTCAATAGTATTAAAAATTTACTCAAATATTTTTTTTATTTTTTTCTGTGTGATATATTTTCTATTGGAAGATTGTTTCAGTATCTGGGACTTTCACTATCAGAAAAATGCTTTTGTGACTTTATACATCAAAAATTTGTCTAAGAAATCTTTTTTTATAAGAATAACTTCTCAAAATTTGGAAAAGTTTGTATAGAATCATCTTCGATTGCTATCTTGCCAATTTCAAATAAAAATCTTCGATTCTGCAATGTTTAGTAGAATCGATTGCAGGATAATGCGTTCTGGAAACGGTGTTCTGAAACGGAAAACTTTGCTGGGTTGCATCTCGATTTTAACATACAGTGTCGGACAAAACTCAATAACACCCTCCTACTGGTTACCAAGTAATACAGCTAAATTTTAAAACAACATCACTTATTTCACACCTATTTATATATTCATGTACAAATGGGCGTGGCATTTAACTTCCTTTGGTCTCATTGTGGTAATATATAGTAGTTCCCCCTCAGTTGGCACTAGGGATGAGATTTCCATGCAAATGCATGTTTTATGTCGATAGTCTAAAAATGATATCGACCAATTATCTTTCCGAATTAAGAAAATCGCGTTAAAATGGAATCGATTTGTTATTGCATATTTTTGCATATTTTGGTTAAAATGTATATTTTTGCATATTTTGGTTTTAAATGCATATTTCCACTTCCTGATTAATTTTTATTAATAAATAAAAATTGTTTTATTCGACCTTTAAAATATTATATTTTGTGAGGATGTTTATTCTGGCTCGAGGTCATTATTTTCTTTACTAATTAAAACCATGATATTCTCATAGTATAATTTTCAAGAAAATTATTTTTTGTTTTAAATTTATTTATGTTGGTCATTTTTGCAAGACTTAATCGACACGTGTTTCGGAATTTGTCAAGATTCCATTGTCAAGATTATTTAGCAAAAATAGAAACGATATACTACAAAGTAGCAAACGAGTCTAATGACAAATCGTTTTTGCACAAACTAAAACATTAATACATATTCGACTCTATCCACAATGTGAATTAGAAAGACGAAGAAATTGTACTATGCTAGTAAGTAACAATTGTCAATAACCAACAAAAATATTTAAAACATTTTACATACGATAGTCCATTGGACTACAACAATATGTTTTTTGTTGCTGTGAATGAAATTATACCATTATTAGGGCTATTCATCACTATGGCGTGCCAACCATTATGTTCAAATTCTGATTAATTTTTATTAATAAATAAAAATTGTTTTATTCGACCTTTAAAATATTATATTTTGTGAGGATGTTTATTCTGGCTCGAGGTCATTATTTTCTTTACTAATTAAAACCATGATATTCTCATAGTATAATTTTCAAGAAAATTATTTTTTGTTTTAAATTTATTTATGTTGGTCATTTTTGCAAGACTTAATCGACACGTGTTTCGGAATTTGTCAAGATTCCATTGTCAAGATTATTTAGCAAAAATAGAAACGATATACTACAAAGTAGCAAACGAGTCTAATGACAAATCGTTTTTGCACAAACTAAAACATTAATACATATTCGACTCTATCCACAATGTGAATTAGAAAGACGAAGAAATTGTACTATGCTAGTAAGTAACAATTGTCAATAACCAACAAAAATATTTAAAACATTTTACATACGATAGTCCATTGGACTACAACAATATGTTTTTTGTTGCTGTGAATGAAATTATACCATTATTAGGGCTATTCATCACTATGGCGTGCCAACCATTATGTTCAAATTCTGATTAATTTTTATTAATAAATAAAAATTGTTTTATTCGACCTTTAAAATATTATATTTTGTGAGGATGTTTATTCTGGCTCGAGGTCATTATTTTCTTTACTAATTAAAACCATGATATTCTCATAGTATAATTGAATCTTGACAAATTCCGAAACACGTGTCGATTAAGTCTTGCAAAAATGACCAACATAAATAAATTTAAAACAAAAAATAATTTTCTTGAAAATTATACTATGAGAATATCATGGTTTTAATTAGTAAAGAAAATAATGACCTCGAGCCAGAATAAACATCCTCACAAAGCATATTTCCACCTTTAAAAGCATATTTGTGCATATTTTTTTTTTTTTTTTTTTTTTTTTTTTTTTTTTTTTTTTAAAAAGAAACACACTCAGGCAATGCTGCCTATCAATTACGAATGTAACCGTGTTGTTTCTTTCGGAAAGGGGATAGAAGAGAGATGAAAGATTTGAAAGATAGAAGGGCTTCATTATGGCAACACTGTAATTGCGCGTGTTGATAATTTTGAGTACAGTTGTTGCATCGCCATCTGTTATTGATCTGGCGAATTATTTTTAAAGCTGTGTTTCATAGCCATTATTTTATTATTTTACTTCGTTGACGTTTTAGTGCTATTTATCAACGAAGGCTTAAATAAGCAAAAACACAAATTGAAATGTATTTGTTTAAAAAACTATTTTAAATTTTAAAAATTTATTTTGAAAATAAGGAAAATAAATTTTTTCTCTTTCATTTTATTTATAGATATTCTTAATTTCTAAAAAAATTTTGATTATACACTCAAAATAATTCTACAGTAAAAGGTTTAGTAATTGATATTGTACCAAAATCTACTAATTCGTTACTAATTTTAGTATTTTCAAAGTACTAACATTAGTAATTTTTACTGGATTTGACTAATATTAGTTAAAAATTTTAGTATTGGTTACCAATTTCTGCACTAGGTCCTTTTGGACTAAAATTAGTTAAATTTTTAGTATTGAATACCCACGTTTTTTTTTTGGGTGTACATATAAAGTTTTAAATGTTACTATTTAAACACGGCGTTATTTTTTGCTTTTTAAGAAGTTTTTTCTATGAAAACAAGATTTTTATTGCACACATTTTTCTTTTATTGCATATTTTTAGGTTCTTTAGTGCATATTTTGAATTTTTAGAGCAAACTTTAAGCGCATATTATCGATTTTTTAGTGCATGAAAATCTTATCCCTAGTTATCACTATCTGCGAATCAGGCAAACATAACGTTCAGGATAATAAAAATGGGTGTGGTATTTTACGCCCCTTTAATAATGATGTTATCATACTTCTGAGTTAATAATCTGTTCAGTAAAATTTTATGGTGGTTCTTACTTTAAAACATATTACTAGGGATGAGATTTTCATGCACTAAAAAATCGGAAATATGCGCTTAAAATATGCGCTAAAAAAATTCAAAATATGCACTAAAAAATCTAAAAATATGCACTAAAAAATAAAATGTGCGCAATAAAAATCTCGTTTTCATAGGAAAAAGTTCTTAAAAGGCTAAAAATAACGCCAGATTTAAATAGTAACATTTAAAACTTGTTATAAGCAAGATGTTTTTGGAAATTAAGGCATTCTTTAAAAAAAAATAAAAATATTTTCAAATAAATTTTTAAAATTTAAAATAGTTTTTGAAACAAATAAATTTCAATGTGTGTTTTTGCCAATTTATGACATGCAAAAACATGAAATTAAAAGTTGGAAATATGCACAAAATATGCATTTAAAACCAAAATATGCAAATATATGCATTTTCACCAAAATATGCAAAAA
This sequence comes from Pegoplata infirma, assembly GCA_963921195.1. Taxonomy (NCBI): domain Eukaryota; kingdom Metazoa; phylum Arthropoda; class Insecta; order Diptera; family Anthomyiidae; genus Pegoplata; species Pegoplata infirma. The sequence goes on from OY992540.1 coordinate 121,305,710, forward strand.
TATGCAAAAACAAATCGATGCAATTTTAACGTAAATTTTTTTATTCGGAAAGATAATTGGTCGATATCGTTTTTAGACTATCGACAAAAACATGCATTTGCATGGAAATCTCATCCCTACATATTACCATTTATCGCTCATTTGAAAGGGAACACATTAAATGCATAATGCAGAACATAATTTTAGTTGCCTGATCGCTTAAAATCATAATTAATTTTCCTTAAATTTAATGCGTTATCAATATGACATAATTATGTTATACGGAGTTCAGACTAGAGAATTTGTACTCGTTTAAGCCACTTGTTTAAAAAAGTAAACAAAATCGTTCACACTACATTTTGCTCGTTTAACGCTGAGTGTTTAACGTTTGTAAACAAACGCACATAACCTAATTCTGAAAAAAATTGCAAAAATATTTCTAAAAACCTTTTAAACTTTGGCGGAAGACAAGATATATAATTTTTTTGATAACGTTAACATAACAGCACTACACGGAACACCTTTTTATTGACTCATCCCAAGTAAATAGGAAGATTTTTCTGTTTTTTGTACCGGACCTGTCCGAAGCTGTTTGCATATTTATACTTCGATGGAAGGCAAAATTCACTTTAAGTGCAGCTTTTCCAATATTATTATAAATAAAACACACACTTTTTTCTGATTTTTCAGTGTTTTTATTAGTTTTTTAAATATTTATAATTTCTCAATTTTCCAATGTTTTGCTAAAAAAATGGCGGACCGATACAGAAGCTGGTTGCTATGAAATCTTTTTTTTTTTGGCATAGAATAAAGAAAAATTAAAAGGAAATATACCGAACCCTGCCTTTGAAATGTTTAGCGAAATGTTCAACAGGGAAACAAGTCGAATTTGATTGTTTAGCTAAACAATCAAATGTATGGGGAAACAAGTCAAATTTTGATTGTTTAGCGCTTAAACACTCATGAGATGTTTAAAGTCGGTAGTGTGAACTCCATATTAGACAAAAGTGATGAAATATTTTTATTTGGTAATATGTCACAAGGCTGTTGCATTAGAGGATTTGTGATATGTCAAATGTTTTGCAACTATAAATATGTCAAAAAAAATGCATTTCATTAGAAGTAAAAAAAATTGATTACATAAATTAGTTATTAAAAAACTATTAATTGACATAAATGTTTTAGTTTTATAAAAAAACAACTCCCTTTTCAAAAAAAAGTTTTGACAAGGGTCATAAATGTCAAATGATTACTTAATATATATTTTTTTTCTTACAAATCAAAAATGTAATCAAAATAATAACAATATATCAAGATGCATACATGCATGATGAATATTTAACAACAACAAAATTATTATTCAATAATAAACATAATTAAATTTTTAAAAAATAACAAAAAAAAAAAACATATTACAAAAATACTCAAAATATTTAGCTTAAGGCCTAACATTTTACCACTTTGTTTTCTGGAATTACAACCAAATTTTGTATTATGACATGTAATTAAAAATGTGTTAGGAAGATGAAAACAACAAAAAAATATAGTTTAAAAAAACTACTTAGAAAATGCACTCTTAGTAATATATTGTTTAAAAGTTTTTTGGCCTATTTGTAATATTTTGTTTTTAAATAAAACATTTTGATGCAACTTTACAACACTTCACTCGGGTATAAAAATTAAGAAAACATCAAAAAAAATAATAAATTACAAAAAAAGTTTTGAATTATAAGTATTGAATTCAAGGTTAACAAATGGTAACAACAACATTTTTGTAAATATAATTTAAACATGATTTTTTCATTATCATCAACATTTTCAGTTTTTTTAAATTTTTTTCAAATAAATTTGAATTTTATTTCAAAAAAAGATCATCATTCAATATTTCCACTTGTATTATATTGTTGACAACATCAACTGTCATCACTTGCAAATGTCAAAATTAATACAACACTGTTTGTAATTTTAGATTTGACAGTGATTTTTGTTTTTTGTGTTTTTCATGTTTTTCATGTTAAATATTGTAATATTTCTATTTTAAATTTGTAATTTTATATTTTTATTAACACACTTTTTGTTAATATTTTTTTATATTTTAAAATTTAATTAAGCAATCTGATGAACTATTTTTATAATAATACGGATTATTGCAGTGTCCATTTTTTTGGACATTTATGCGGGTTCTTTGTGTAAACAAACTCTTTTATATTTTTGTAAGTTAATTAAGATTTATTATATTAAATTAATGCCACATTTAAAATATAAAACCACTATATAAACAAACAAAAGAGATAAATTTATTTTAAAATCTTTTTTTTTTTTTAAATTTGATTAGAAAAATTTAATCGAGTTTATGAAATACCAAGTAGAAAATTTTGCATTGTCTGGGAGAGCTTTGGAACTAAACATTAGTTAAATCAGAAACAAACAAAAAAAATGTTAATTCGATTAGGCCGAATCCAAAGGGGTTCCATAAAATGCTGGGGTTGAACAAATATTGGGGATCAGTCATATTGGTCCTCTATACTCAAAATCATAACTTTGTTAAATTACAGAAAAACTCTGCTACTTTAACAGAGTACATCATACTTTTTCAGCTAGCAACATTTCTTGGTAATTTTACTAGAACATTCCGAAAAATTTAGCTTAAATTTTAGTCATTTTTTGAAAAGGTGTCTTGAGATTAAATTGAACATTGACACATAGATAGCCTACATAAATATTATATATGTACTATACACTCAGAAAAAAAAATTAACTAAAAAATGGGAAAACTAACTAAATTCAAGGAATATTGATAATGATTTAGCTCCATTGCCATGGTTTCCTTCTTTTAAGTTCATATTTTTCTTAAAAATTAGGAAAGAAAAAAAATTTAATATTATGCCAATTTGAACTAAAAACTGGGAAAAATTTTATTTCAATTTAGTTCACACAAAAAATTATTGGCTAAAAATTTTCAATTAAATGTATTGATCAACAAAAATTAAATGAGTCAATCAATGTTTTGATTAAAATTTTTGCTATTTTTTGTTACAAATTTTCAACATACCATATTTTTTTTTTCGCTTTAATTTATTTGAATAGATTAATTCAAAAATATACAAAATAATTGGGCTTTACTTTTTTTATTGTTGGCAACATATTGGAAAGTAAAAAAGATGAATTTTTTGATAGTTTTGTCATAAGCATACAATTCATTTGTTAAATCAATCATTATTTTGATTGACTTTAAACAAAAAATTGATCAAATTTTTGATCAAAATCGAAAAAATGTTTGATTGAAAAAATTTTCAATCAATCACCTACAATTTGATGATTGGTATAACAATTTTTTTAATTGGAGGAATTTCAATCAAAAAATTGATTGAATCCGCGTTTTTGTTGATTGAAATTTGTTTTAAATTTTTTCTGTGTTCATACACATTTGAGGACCCGATTGGATGAAGGCCCCATTGGGTTCGGACCGATAGGTTCAGACCCCGATGGGCCCAGACCCAGTTGGGTCCCTTAAGTATCTTCATATTTTTTGATCCAAAATTTTTGTCCGTTTCGCTCTACCTTGCTTAGTTTTTGAGATACGTGAATTTAGCAAACCACTGGGGTCTAGAGAATTTTAAAAACTCGATAACTTTAAAACTATAACTCGAAGAGCTTTTCGGTATTTGGCGGCCTTGTTCTCCGTGTTAAGGGCTACAAAAATGCCTTTGAACTTTTTGTTGTTTTGGCATTATTTACCGAGATATGAGTATTTTAAAATTTTCGGGAATGCCAACTTTTTTAAATCCAAAGCTAGGACCCATTAGGTTCCACACATGTGAAGAGGACCCGCGATACTATGAAGATTCAAAGAACCAAAAATGGCCTCCATTTTGCTCTATCTGGTTTAGTTTTCGAGATATCGCCATTTTAAGTTTTTGAAAAAAAAAAAATTTGCCACAGTTATTAAAATTTTACTAAAATAGTGGAAAAAAATTCATCAAATCTAAGAAAATGAACTAATTGGTAGAAAATTACGTCCTAAAACTAAAGAAGAGGAATATGTCTTAAAAATAAAGATTTTTGTAATATATTTAGGGAAAATTTCTTTGGCGGTAAGAATTTTTTCCATGTATTTGGGAATTCCATTTAAGGAAAATAATGGACTATTTAACAGTCCATGAACAAAAATATTTTCTTAAAAGTTAGGAAAATTTCCCAAATTTTAGTTAATTTTAACTAAATTGTGGGAACATTTATAAACTATTTTGAAGAAAATTTTTCCAAAGTTTAAGTTAAGTCTTTTTTTTGAGTGTATATCGTTTTTTAAATTTGTTGTATTTACAGAATTATGGCGGGTCAAAGTTCGACTTTTTTAGCAAAAGTGAGAAAAATACATCACGTTTAAAGAGCTGTTTCTTTTTAACCAATGCACACAGGGCCAGCCAGATCGATTTCCGGCCAAAAGTCGTTATATTTAATTACTCAAAAATATCTATACCAATTTGTTGGACATATATAGGAGCTGGTTTCCTGAACTTATCTTTATGATCCAACTACACCATTTCCTTTGGCAGGTATTCAAAGTTAAAAAAGTTGAAAAAAAAAAATTGTAAGTGGAGATACTTTTTTATTTTTTTTACACATTTCTATTGCTAATGATCAACTTTTGATTCGCAGGGTTCACCCTTATATATTACCCTTTGTAACGAAAATAATATGGAAAAATATAACTAATTTTCCTGACAGCAATTCGCGTTTTTGTGAAAAAAACTAAGATTTTTTAGTTATTTACTTCGCGCCGAAAAAATCCTCAGCGATCCTCAGTTCGATACAATCAGTCTATATTTTTTCTTATATAGAATGGATCCATATATTTCGAAAAAAGTTGCCCAAACTTGCTCGAAATGATAAATGGCGAAATTACAGCTATATATGCAGTGGTCCGAGATTTGTTTTAAAAAAAAAATAATTTAACCCAAAATAATGTTTTACGGCTTGATTAGTTCGTTATCGACAGAGAGTGCCTTAAGTATAGGAAAAAAAATTATCTACATTTCTAGTTTTTTTGTAGAATTATGGAAAATATCAGTTAAACCATTTCCAATTAAATTAAAAGATTTTTTATTGAATTTCCGAAATATTGAAAAAAAAGTGAATAATTTGTTGTCACCATTTCCAAAAGCTTTTCTGAAACTAAGTAAGTCATTTACACCATTTCCATATTTATATAAAAAAAATATATATAAAAATTATGTGCGTAGATTTAACTTCAGACACTCCTAATACTTTTAAAACTAATTTTAAGTTAGATCAGACAAAGTTAAAAAATCTAGCCGCCATATTGTTTCCGCCATATTGAATTTTATCAGTTCGATTTTAAGATAATAGACCCGGAAATTTACTACGTCACACTTTCAGCTTGCTTCAACAAAGAAAAGGAATATAACTGTTTTTTAATTACTTGTAACAAACTTTACTAAGCATATTTAGTCCGCCATTTTGTTTTTCAAAATTCACGCCAGTAATTCTGATTCAGTAACTCCAAGACCCCCTTAAAACAAAATTTGAGTTAAATCGGCCAATTATTAAAAAAATTTGTCCGCCATATTGGATGCGCCATTTTGATTTTTTTAGTTTTAAGTTAAATTTTTAAATCATCGATCCCGAAATACTCTAGAAGCACATTTTCAGCCGAATCCAACAACGATAAAGACTTTTGACCGCAGTTGGATCATTCTTTAAACATTAAGCAGCATATTTATTTAGTGTAAAAATATTTTTAGTGACAAAAATACGTTGTAAAATATTTTTGTGTTAGTGACAAAAATATGTTGTAAAATATTTTTGTGTTAAGGCATAGTACTCTGTTCGATTTCACGGGAAAAAATCTGTTAAACTCCATATAAAAAAAAATACATTTTGGCAACGCGAGGAATAATAGGGAAATTGTTAAAAAAGTTTTCACGCATTTTTATTATACAAAACAATTTAAATTGCCGTGAAAAAGTGACATTTCAGTTTTGTTATGATCGTTTCTTTCTTATTCTTGTCAAGGGTGATTGATTTTAAAATGTTTTATTGCGATTTGAGGCGTTTAAAGTTTAAGTGAAATTTTCAAAAGTTATTTTGCTAATAACTTTTGAACCACTGGACCGATTTGACTGAAATTCAATACAAACCAGGCCAAACTTGGCATATACAACGAAAAATGTATATGCCAAGCTTCAGCATCCTCAGAAGTGTCGTTCGAAAGTTATCGTGTTTTTTATCTCATAAATTCACGAAAAACCCTTGCCGAAATTCAGTCTTTTGCTCATAACTTTTGAACCACCAAACCGATTTCGCTGGATTTCAATACCAACCTGACCAGGTAAATGTCCAACATATATGCCAAACTTCAGGAGCCTCCGTAAATTTTTCAAAAGTTAGCGTGTTTTCAACAGACAGACTCGTCTTAAAACCGATCGAGGATCATGAATATATATGGGGCATTCCATGCCAAATCACTCACTTTTAGGCCCGACCCCCTTCGATTAATTTTATTTTTGGATATGTTTTAGTACGTATTAAATGCAACTTGCAGCCAAATTTTCAGCCTTTTATACCAAGGTGGTGTTGAGTAATCAATTTTTCAAAATGGCGATTTTTTCCAAAAAATGAAAAAATTTAAATTTTCAATCAATTTTGACCAGTAAAAAATATAGATATATTAAAAAAAGATCGACAACATTTTGTTGGTAGTTAAATGCAGTTTTAGAAAAAAAATATGAAAAAATTATTCGAAGTAATTATCACTTGTTTTTTATCGTATAAAAATTAAAATCGACTTTTTGAAAAAGTCCGAAACCTTCGATTTTTTTTTAAAAATGTCAAAAAATTCTACTCTAAATTACGCAACTTTTAAGTCATAATTCGAGATGTGATCGTAATTCGTTCTATTTTTATTCAAATTTTGAAAATTGCACTTTTTTTTTTTTGACTCTGGTTTATTTTATATGGTGCTCCAAATAAAATAATTTGGTAAATATTGACCGTAACTTCCCCTAGATATATTAATTTGGGTGTAAAAATACGTCTTAGAAAATTTTAGGATGATCGGACATGGGTAAGGCGTGCCGCATCGGCTTTGAAGTTTGAAAATCGGATTACAAGGGAAAATATGCATTTTTTTCTGTTTTCTTAATTTTTTTGGTATTTTAAGTTAATTTTGAATTCAAATGGTTACAGAATTGAAATGTAGAGTAAAATGTCTCTCTATTAAGGTCATAAAAACCGAAATCGGTTTAAAATCAGCCAAGTTATTACAACTTCCCCAGGCATCTAACGTGTGGCAGACAACTTGATTAATCAATACAATCCGATTTTTGAAATTCTTTGAAATTTTCTACTGTAATAACATTTTTTTATTCTTCAAGTTCAAATGTTATTAGATGACAAGTATTTTTCATATTGTGTTTTGCTAACATTTTTAAAATTAGTGCTAAAAATGCCTGCATTTTCCACACCCTTTTGAAATCTCTATTTTAAAAAAAAAATTATTTTTTTTGTTTTAAAATTTGGAAAAGTCAAAAAAATATTACACTGAAACATGAATAATGAAAAAATGTTATTACAGTAGAAAATTTCAATAAATTTAAAAAAAGGGCCTCGTATTTTTTAATCAAGTTGTATGGCACACGCTAGATGCCTGGGGAAGTTGTAATAACTTGGCTGATTTTCAACCGATTTTAGTTTTTAGTACCTTATTAGAAAGGCATTTTACTCCACATCATAATTCTGTAATCACTTGAATTAAAACTTAACTTAAAATACCAAAGAAATTGCGAAAACAGAAAAAAATTCATATTTTTCCTTGTAATCCGTTTTTTAAACTTCAAGGACCATGCTAAGCGCCTTACACATGTCCGATCGTCCCAAATTTTTGTGAGACGTATATTTACCTCCAAATGAATATATTTAGGGTAAGTTAGGGTCAGTATCTACCATTTTTTTTTTTTTTGGAGCTCCATATAAAATAAATTAGAGCCAAAACATAAAAGGTGCAATTATAAAAATTAAAAAAAAAAAATAGAAAGAATTGTGATCACATCTCGAGTTATGGCTTAAAAGTTGCATAATTTAGAGTAGAATTCTTATAGTTTTTTACAAAAAAATCGAAGGTTTCGGACTTTTTCAAAAAGTCGATTTTAATTTTTAAACGTCAAAAAATAAGCGATAATTACTTCGAATAATTTTTTCACATTTTTTTTCTAAAACTACATTTAAATACCAACAAAACGTTGTCGAACTTTTTTTAAAATATCTATATTTTTTACTGGTCAAAATTGATTGAAAATTTAAATTTTTTAATTTTTTGGAAAAAATCGCCATTTTGAAAAATTGATTACTCAACACCACCTTTGTATGAAAGGCTGAAAATTTGGCTGCAAGTTGCATTTAATACGTACTAAAACATATCCAAAAATAAAATTAATCGAATGGGGTCGGGCCTAAAAGTGAGTGATTTGGCATGGAATGCCCCATATACTTTATGGGGTCCTAGACCAATATTTCGGACGGAATGAAAAACTTTTATATACCCTCTATCACTAGAGTGGAGGGTATAAAAACGAAAGTATGGCTTATATCGCAAACTAAAATAAATTAACCAATAAATTTCTATTAATTTGCTAAAAAAAAATTGTTAAACAATTTAAAGTTCCTGTATATCACAAAAATCAACAAAATCACCTCCTGACATATTGAAAACACATGTTTTACATATGATTTCACAGTCAACCTTGACGTTTTGATTTTTTTTTTATATTTAAAAAAAAAGAACACAGTAACTACAAATGTTTTTTTTTTCAATAGAAATCTAAGAAATGTTTTTCTTTCTTAAAAAGGGAAAGGAATTTGTTGTTATTTTTGATATGAAAAAGAGTTTTTTTTATTTTAGAAAGCAATATAAAAATCCATTACATCATATACATCACATATGTATGTGGATGTTAATATACATTTTTCAAAAATAAACAACAAAACAAAACCATACAAATGATGACAAGAAGAAAAACTTCAAAGTAAGAAAATTTATGAAATGAAGTTCGAAAGAAAAATATCAACAAAATCAAAGTCATGTTGACAATAATAATAAAAGAAACAAAAAACTAATACCAGAAGGAAATGAAAATCAATGACAAATCATCATCATCGTTATCATTGTCGTTGTCGTTGTCGTCGTCGTCAGCAGCATTATCATTATACAAAACATGAATCGAAAACGAAAAAATTCACAAGAAAAAAATTTCAAAATTGTACAGAACTTCATGGTACATTAAATAATAAAACAAATTTTTAAGTTTAACAGCAAAAAAAAAACAAAAATATTAAACAAATAGTAGCAGAGATGGGAATAAAGTATTAGCATTGTGTTGTAATTGTCATAGAAAACTAATTTTATTAAATCAACTTATTTCATGCACAACTATATGTTAAAATGACAATCAGCTGCTTTGTCAAACAAAATTATTTATATATTTAATTTTATTGACTCAATGAGAATTACTATTTTTACGAATTTGATAAAGAGAATTACTGGCAAGACAAGACAATGTCGTAGTCATTAAAGTCGAAAATACATATGTATATTTTATTAATTCAAAATCGCTGATCAGCGTTTTTGGACCAAAATCACGTTTTTTTTATTTTTTTAATATTTTTTACATAACATACTTAACATTTTTCAACTTTTAAGACAAATTTGGATAAAAAATAATTTTTATGTTTAAAAATCAGCATCTGTGGACCAAAATCGCGGTTTTGGATTTTTTAAATATTTTTTTACTGAAATTTGGCACGAATATGTCGTATGGTTATAGGCAGGTTAAGTGCGTAAATGGGTTGAATCGACCCAGGGTGAAAATGTTTTCCCTTAAAGCACTAACCCAAGCTCTAAAAAAGAAAGAAAATTATAGTCGGTCAGGACCGACCACACTCAAAAACAAGTAAGAAAATTATAGTCGATCAAGACCGACCATATAATATCCTACACCAGTGTTTCCGGGAAAATGGGTTCCAAGTTCAAACATGGACCGATTAGATCTAACTTTTGTCAATTTTTGTTACCAATAAATCGCTTCAACTGAATATCGGGCGATATTTTGATATGCACTTAGAAAATTATTGCAGTTACTACAGGACGGTTATTTGTGTAGTAAGTAGTAGTTGTTGTTTTCAACTACAATTTCAGTTGTTTTTGTATGAAAAATCTCAAACAACTGTTTTTTGTAGTCGTATTAAAAAACAAATACAAAAAATTACTACATTGTAGTAACAGTTGTTTTATGTAATTGTTTTTAGTCTATAAAAAACTTATAATTTTCTAGTAATTTTTAGAAAAACGGATATGCAGGAATTATGTCCAAATAATTTTAACCGTTTTTGACGTTTAGAAGTTTTTTTTGTTAATAAAAAATTCAGAAAATTTGAGTTACAGTAAAAACAATTGTAATTTGAAATAGTTAATATACAACTGTAATTTGAAATAGTATATATAAGTATACTTGCCAAAGGGGTTTTGTCGATTATTTTTGTTCTGGTAAAATATGGGGTAAACGTGCAAAAGGATGAGTTGTAGACTAGAGTTAGAGCAACAAAAGTCTAGTTTTCAGAAAGTCTCTAACTGTATCCACTTACTGACTGTAAGTCCCCAAAGTTTGAGAAATAAAAATCTCTATTTTGGAGATAAAAATAACTTTAGTTATCACACGAAATAAGGGTCATATAGACATACGCTGAACTGCTTAATCATTAAAAAACAATTTTTTCATCGAAAAAATAAGAGGAATGGAGGGGGTTAGGGGTCCAATTTTTTGTTGAATAACTATTATTAGGTCAAAGATCAGTAAAATGTAAAGAAAATCAAAATCACTTCGGCCGAAAATGTATGGTCGTCAAAGGGTTAAGTTCGTAAATGGGTTAAATCGGCCCAGGGTGAAAATGTTTTCCCTTGAAGAACTAAACTAAGCTCTAACAAGTAAAAAAGATAAATTCGGCATTGCCGAATGTAGTGACACCCTCCACAATTTCAAAAAGATTATTGCAAAAAACTTTACTTAAAACGAAATTACTTTTGAAAAAAAATAAAAAATTTGAAAAAAAAAATCCGAGAAAAAAAATTTTGTTAAAAAAAAAATCCTCGATTTTTTTTGTCAAAAAATATGTTCGTACTTGTTTAAAAACCATTTGGTGTTCCATTATGTTCACATATGTCAACCAGAATGTACTGAAATTTTTGAGGTGTGCTTTCATTTTCGTTCATAACTTTTGAACCGCTGAACCGATATCGCTCGAATGCAATACCAATCTTCTCGGGAGAACTTTCAATAAGTATGTTAAGTTTCAGTCATCTCTGTGCAATATTTTGTCCGCGATAGCATTTTCCACAGACAGACAGACGGACATCGCTAGAATGTCTTAAAATCGATCGCGCATCATGAATATATATACTTTATGGGGTCTCAGACCGATATTTCGATGAGTTACAAACGGAATGACAAACTTATATGTACCCTCTATCACTAAGTGGAGGGTATAAAAAAGTAAGAAAATTATAGTCGGTCAGGACCGATCATACTCAAAAATTCTATTTAAACTTTGTTAAAATTTTCTTCAAAATAGTTTATACATAAATTTTCCCACAAAGCTAAACTTAACTGGGAAATTTTCTTAACTGTTAGGAAAAAATTTAAGTTCGTGTACTGTTAAATACACACAAAAAAAAACTGTCAAATTACTAGAAAAAGTCTCGTAATCACATCTTATCAATATTTGACAGTTTTCCTTGTTTTTTAACACAACAATTTTCAATCGAAATTTATTTTATTTTTTTTTTTAATTTTACAATTTTTTTTGTAATTTTAAAATTTCTAACTTTTTTTTTTTATTGCGTCAAAAAAGTTGTAAATTTACAATTTTATTGGTAAAAAGCTTGTAAAATTACAAAAAAGCTCGTAGCTTTTACTAGGAATTCTCGTAAAATAGGAGGTAGCAAAAAATCTAGTAAAGTCACAAGACCTCCTTGTAAGTTTTATCGCGTCAAAAAAATTGTAAATTTACAATTTTATAAGTAAAAAGTTTGTAAAATTACAAAATTATTGGTAAAAAGATTGTAAAATTACAAATTCCCTAATACATGGAAGAAATTCTTACCGCCAAAAAAATTTGAGTTAATTTTACATAACAAAATGCTCTAACTTGGCAAGAACAAAACATTTTTATCAAAATTTGTTTCTCAGTAACATTTTTTTTCACCAAATTTTTGTTCACCACTGTGGAAGGTATCAATATGTTTAGCAAGACCAAAATTAACTTTTTTTACTTTAGTCCTTAACGTATTTTGAAATATTTATCGGAGAATTTAAGTTAATTTTTAGATTTTCGTAAGTTTGTCTGTTGAAATCATAATAAAGCTAAAACAAAACGACTAAGAGACCTGAAATTTAACATTTATATGTTTTATAGCACAAATCAGTTTGAGTTTAGTAACCGATAAAATCGGTCCAGAGGGCAAACACATTTCCCTGTTATAAAATTGGCTCAAAAGTTTGGAGTTTAAACTGACGCAATAAAACACATTTTCTTTAGGGATTTTTTTTAATCTATAAGGTTCAGTTAGCTGTTTTACGGTTAAATACTTCCCTTAATCCCATCTCTGTACCTTATATTTTTTTTTTTTCTTTTTTCCTATATAATTGTAGGTAATAAGTAATTTCTAAAGGCGTTAAGTGAAAGTGAAATTGCGGCTTTTTTGGGTAACAAATTTCTATCTTTTAAACAAAAACACCATTCAAACAGATTAGATAAATAGTATTTTTGGGGTTTATTTGATTGTTGTACTCATTTCAAATGTGTAATAAACTGTTGTTTTACCAGAATCCCACTATGTATGATTAATTTGTTTTTATTTTCGACAAATAGAAAAAAAAATAAAAATTGTTTAAAAAAAAAAACTTTTAAAACACACGAAATTGAAATCTAAATAATAATAGAAAATAAACGACAACTATACCAAAATATAATAAGGAACTGATATGGGGAAAGAGATAAAAAAGGAAGGAGGGGACGGTGTTGATCTTTCTAATGAAAATCAATTACCTTAAGATGCACAAGATTATTTTAAGAAATTAAAAAAAAAAAAAAACATCAATTTGTTTTGTTTTAAATAAACAAAATTTTTTAGTTCATTTAAAGATGACAATTATTTTTTTTTTTAAGTAAAGAAAGGGGAAAATAGTTCAATATGCATAAGTGTGGCTTATTTGACAATTTTTTAAAATTAAGCGATTTTTCAGAATTTTTATACCCTCCACTGTAGTGATAGGGGGTATATATAAGTTTGTCATTCCGTTTGCAACACCTCGAAATATTGATTTAAGACCCCATAAAGTATATATATTCATGATACTCGTTCGATTCTAAGACGATCTAGCAATGTCCGTCCGTCCGTCCGTCTGTCTGTCTGTCTGTCTGTCTGTCTGTCTGTTGAAAACACGCTAACTTTTGAAAGACTTTACGAGGGCTCCTCAAGTTTGTCATATATGTGGGGCATTTACCTGGTCAGGTTGGTATTGCAATCCAGCGAAATCGGTCCAGTGGTTCAAAAGTTATGAGCAAAAGAGTGAATTTCGGCAAGGGTTTTTCGCGAATTTACGAGATAAAAAACACAATAACTTTCTAAAGGCAATTCTGAGAATGCTGAAGCTTGGCATATATATTTCTCGTTTCCCTGAGCTGGTTCGTATTGAATTTCAGCCAAATCGGTCCAGTGGTTCAAAAGTAATTAGAAAAACCGTAAATTTCAGATTCGCTTCACCGTAAATCCACGTGTTGAAAACCCGTTAAACATGTTTGAAAAACATTGGTAAGTCACAAAAATATTTTACAACGCATTTTTGTCACTCAAAACTATTTTTACACTAAAAAAAATACACTCGAAAAAATTTTACACTCAAAAAAAATTTACACTCAAAAAAAATTTAGTAAATTAATTTTTTTTTTTTCAAAAATTCGTAAAAAAAGGGTTTTTACACAAAATAAAATATTTCTAATCAAAAATGTTATTTTTTTCACGTAAGAAAATTTACTATAACTTAAAAAGGGCATAGTGGAGGTTATTCATAGATTCGGCCAAGTCGGATTTAACTTTTCTACTTGTTTTTATACCCTCCACTCTAGTGATAGAGGGTATATATAAGTTTGTCATTCAGTTTGTAACTCATCGAAATATCGGTCTGGGACCCCATAAAGTATATATATTCATGATGCCCGATCGATTTTAAGACATTCTAGAGATGTCCGTCTGTCCGTCTGTCTGTCTGTCTGTGGAAAATGCTCTCGCGGACAAAATATTGCACAGAGATGACTGAAACTTAACATATATATTGGAAGTTCTCCCGAGAAGTTTGGTATTGCATTTGAGCGATATCGGTTCAGCGGTTCAAAAGTTATGAACGAAAATGTAAGCACACCTCAAAAATTTCAGTACATTCAACATAACCAAAAAATACAAAATGCTTTAATTCGGATTCTGGTTGACATATGTGAACATAATTGAACACCAAATGGTATTTAAACAAGTACGAACATATTTTTTGACAAAAAAAAGAAAAAAATCGCGGATTTTTTTTTTACCAAAATTTTTTTTCGCGGAAATTTTTTTCCAAATTTTTTTTTTTTCAAAAGTAATTTCCTTATAAATAAAGTTGTTTGCAGTAATCTTTTTGAAATTGTGGAGGGTATCACTACATTCGGCAAGGCCGAATTTAACTTTTTTACTTGTTTTTTTTTTAATTTTTTCTTTAGCAAAAATGTTTAGAAATTGAAATTATTCTTGATTTAAAAAATTTTCTTTAAATAAATTTGTTTTGTTTTAAGAATTTTTTCTTTAGCAAAAATTTTTAAAATTTTCCTTTTATTATTTATTTTTAAAAAAAATGCCAAGAAATCTGTTAATTTGCAAGTTCTTTACAAAAAAAAAAAAAAACAAACATCTAAAAAGTTTAAAAAATTTTATATTATGTCGTCTTTACATCTTATTTTATAAATCAATTAATTTTTTTTCAACGTTTCCTCAAATTAACGACAATTAATATAGAACCCCTTTTTGCGCTAAATGCCCTCATACGTTACACATGTGTTATTTTAAATATGTTTCTTAATTTTTTCAACAGGAAGTTTATATTTTTTAAAGATTTTTTTTTTTCGTTTTTTCATAACAGCATTATTTTTTTAAAGATTCAATTGTATATTTTTTATGTATGTTTATGTTTTCTTGATGTTTTTTTTTTTCTTCTCAAGAGTTCAATTTTAACAACTTTTGTTTTGAGTTGTTTTTAAAATTCTTTTATAGTCAGTTTTTTATTATTATTATTTTTTTTTTGCAAAAAAAAACTCTTAATATTTTTTGTACCTATTTGTAGATGTTTACTTAGAACAAAAAAAAAATATTGTTCGAACTTTGCAATATTTTATTTAATTTGTTTTTTCATATAAACAATTTGTTATTTGTTTATTCTTTATTTACAAATATTTTTAAAAAACCATAGAATTTCCTAATTGCCCATTTAAAATTTACGCTAATTTTGAGCAATAAAAATGTTAAACATGTTAAAAGTTTATACAATTTATTTCATACACTCAATGAGAATTAACAGACGCAATATTTAAACATCAACTCATTAGAAAGTCAGTTGTGTTGGACTTAGGGATTACCGAAAGTTGTAGACGCCAAATTTGTATGGTCATAACTACCGGTTAGCGTAAACCAGCATTAGTTTAACAAAGTTAACTAAAATCTACACAGAAAAAAATATGGAGGAAACAAATTTGAGTAATCACTTGTTTAAATTTAAAAACAAAAATTGAGTAATTATTTAATTGACGCAATTAAAAATTTACTTAAACTTTTTAAAAACAATTTAAGTAAATAATTTAATAAAAATTTACAATTTTTTTTAATTTTTTTTTTAATCTCTCATAGTTTTTTGAATTCTCGTTTAGTTTATAGTTTTTTGTGTATGTATGTGAAAGTTTGTAATCGTCTTTATAAAATTTTCTTATGTTTTTGAGACATAAATATGTTCGGTAAAGTTTTAAAAAACAAGATTTTTGTTTTTTTTTTTGTAAAAAAATTTAAAACTTTTTTAAACTTTAAAAAATAAATAAATTTTGAGTAAATTTTTAATTGTGTCAATTAAAAATTTACTCAAATTTTTTTCAAACATTTAATAAATTTTTATTAAAAATTTACTCAATACTATTAACTCGTTTACTGGTGCAAAATTGAGTAAATTTTTAATCAATAGTATTAAAAATTTACTCAAATATTTTTTTTATTTTTTCTGTGTGGCTTCTGACAATTGAATGAAACAGCTGTCCAGCTTCTTTGATACAAATTTTAATGGAAATCAATGTTTTGTGTTATAGAATGTTATATTCGTCTATATCGAATTTTGAATACTCTACATCATATATACCCAAGAAATTACCGGCGATCCTATGGAAGACCAACAGACAAACGCCTTGAAATAAAAAAAAAATGTTATGAGGTCATAGAACGATAATTTCATGTGTTACACGCGGAATGAAAAATTCAATATATGCCCATTTTTTGATGAAGTGCGAGTATATTATTATTTATTTTTTGCAATATTTTGTTTTTATTTTTATTTAAAACATTAATAAATGTTAATTGAATTAGTGTATTGGTATTTAATAACAAATTATATAATTCCAGTTTCAACTGACAAGGGAAGTCCCCCTGGTGTCACCCTCCGATCTTCATGAAATTTGGATATGTTGTTCAGAACGAAAATTAATTCACCATGTATTTTTTTAGCGGCCCAAACTCATTTTTAGGGGGGCTCGATTTGTATGGGGGATGTTGACCTTTTTCAGTTTTTTACGATTAACGCCTATTTAATCAAAATTAATATAGGCATATTTTGTATCAGATTAAAGGTATTAAAAATACCTATCTCGTGAAGCTTACAACGGCAAAAAAAGTAAATATTTTTCGACTTATTAACAAAAATGTCCTAAAATGTTGGCATTTTACTCAATATGACTAAAAGTTGTGCATGTTTGGACACGTTCTTTACACAGTTGGTATGCAACATGACTTGGTTTCTTTGTATAATATAGGAGATACACGCCAAAAACTGAAAAATGACCGTTCCTTTTCCCCTCTAAATATGAATTTGGGCCGCTAAAAAAATACAAAATTAAACCAATTCCATAAAGATCGGCGGGTGACACCAGGGAGACCTTCCTTGTTAGAACCCGAAATTTAGTTAAATCGGTGTTTTGGCAACAAAAAGAAGCCTTTTCACTCACATTTATTTTAAGTGTGTTTTTTACACTAATTAAAGATCTAACAATAGAAATATCAGCTTGGTCCATGTTTGGACTTGAACCCAATTTCGTGAAAGCACTTGTGTAGGGTATTATATGATATTGACCGACTATAACTTTCTTACTTGTTTTTAACTTGTCTTCTGTCCCCAGAACTTAAATAAAACTAAATCAAAAATTTATAGGAATTCCCGTAAATTGTTGATCCCGAAATCCCGAGAAATAGAGCGGGAATTCCCGGGATTTTTTTTTTTTCAATTGTTGATTTTGCGACATCTATTGATTACTTTGTATGTGATTTTTAAGAGATTTTATTAAAATTCTTGATAATTGATAACAGAAACGTATGCAGGGACCAGGAGGGCCCAAAAAGAGAGACCTTCTAACTAAAAAATGTCATAAAATCTGGGACTTACGATTTTTTTTGCAATCGGTCCCGTACCTACATACTGAATAGCCAAATTGTCGAGGCTTTTGTTATGCTTTCATTTGCTTTTGGTTTCATCCCATTCCGATTTTGGTTGTTGCGCTGTGTTAACAGAACCTGATACTTTTTTTCAGAAGCTGTGAAATTTTATTTCTGATACCTGCATTATAAAAATTTGCAGTGTGATTATTTGTTTCTATATTTATGTCTCTGGACATGATTCTTTTTAAATCGATAAATTGATATAAAATCTGTGTAAGAAATGACTCTGAAATAAACCTTTTTTTTAGAAACCAGAATTTTTAATTTTCTTTAACTTTTTAATAATTTTTTGGGGTAAATGTTCTCATAATTTCATTTATCTGAAACAGTTACATTCAGTATCAGAGACATAATTGAGAAATTCCTCTGAATCAGTTTCATTGTGTTTTAGAGGCAAAGCGTTGAGAACCGATTTAAAAATGAACTGAGATGAATTAAAGTAAATGATGAATTTTTATTATTAAAACAGATAAAGCGATGTGAAATAACATATTCCCTTAAAAATACTTTTAAATGACTTTGACATATTTGGGCCGTTTTTTATTATAAAAAATGGGTAACAAAAATTTTTCTTTTTTCTTGAAACTTATTTTCTTTTTGTTGTAAAGGTAATAAATAAAATTTTTATGGTGTTAATAAACAACAAATTTGGGTTTTTAGTTTTTGCGGGAATTCCTAGGATCCCAGGAAATTTAAAAATGAATCCCGATTTCCCGGAAAATAAAAAAGTCCGGGAAAAGAAAAACTCTAATCCCTATCGAATTAGACAAAGATTAAAAAAAAAATTTCATATCGACAAAGTCGCAGATTTTAGATAATTTTTATGTTAAATAGTTTCAGTCTGAGATATTTTGGGCCCTTCTCCTTCTACCTGTTTTTAGTAATTAGTATTTTTAAAAAAATTTCAAAAATCTTTAAAATTAAAAATTTACAAAGAAAATTAAATTCCAGGGAACTCCCGATCTATTTCCCGGGACTTCGGAACGGAAAATTGTTGGGAATTCCAGGAAAATAAGTATTTTGTATTATTTTTTGTAGTTTTCAAAAATCCAAAACTTGGATCAACGGGCGCCACCGGTTATTTTAATCCGATTGGCTTCAAATTTGTGCCAAAGAAGTTTCAGAAATAGGAGAATAAAAATTTGTCCGGAAATTTGAGAAAAATTTTTTTACCAAACATATTTTTTCAATCCGTCAGTCATATCAATGTATTCCAAATTTCAGAAAAATTGCGCTACGTATGCATAAAAATGGAAGTTATTTTAAAATAATGAAACTGCGTTATCATATGGGCAATTCCATCATGTCGAACGTGACCGTTGCACACATTAAAGTTGAAATAAAAGTCAAAATAAAAAGATTTTTTTTCTTGACAAAAGGGGAAACTTATAGCTCTTAACTAGCTCTATAATTGTTGCTCAAGTTAATTTTGAAAATTGTTTCAAGCTTTCGAGATAATCGCAAAATAGACAACCATTCGCACGGGACAAAAAACAGAAGTCGTTTTTGCGACTATCAATCAAAACTTTGATTTCAGCGAAACCTGAGGCAATATCACAATTCGACTAATTTTGAAATGTTGGCTTATAATGTCTCTTAAAAGTTGTAAAATTTTACCTCAAAATTATTTCTACTTTTTTTTTAATTTAACTTTAATCACTGTCGCACGGGACATGTCGCACGGGACCGTTTTTTCCATCATCATATTTATGTTTTTTTTGTTGTTCTTTTTTAACAAATTATAAATAAATAAGCTTAGAAAACTTGGCATATATATTTTTCGTTCCCCTGGTCTGGTTCGTATTGAATTTCAGACAAATAGGTTCAGTGGTTCAAAAGTTATTAGCAAAACCGAGAATTTCAGATTAGTTTCACCTTAAATTCACGTGTTGAAAATCCGATAAACATGTTTTTGAAACATTGGTAAGTCACAAAACTATTTTACAACGTATTTTTGTCACTCAAAAATTTTGTCACAAAAAAATACACTCGAAAAAGTTTTACACTCAAAAAAAATTTTCCACTCAAAAAAAAAATTTAGTAAATTATTTTTTTTTTTCAAAAATTACTTAAAAAAAAATTTTTACATAACATTAAATATTTCTAATCCAAAATGTTATTTACTTTCATTAAAAAGGGCATTGTGGAGGGTATTCATAGATTCGCCTAGTCGAATTTAACTTTTCTACTTGTTTAATTTGTTGTCTTGTAATTTCATTTCATCTTCCATTAACTTTTCTCTCCGCCGTTTGCATCTCTCTTTATTTTTTTCGCCGTTTATACTCATTTATATTTAAAAGAATGTATTAAAATAAGTAAATCATTTATTTAAGAAAAAAATATTTTTTCAAAATTTTCAAATCCACACTTACACCATGTCGCACGTGACCAACTTTATAATTTTTAATTTTTTTTTTTTTTATTTTAATTGTAATAAAAATCTGTGTTTGTTCTCAATATTTGATGAATTTTCGCTCCTGCCCACTTGACGCACTAATTACAAATGTTGCTTTTCAATGTCGCACGGGACATCGAAATATGTGATAAAGCAAAGCAAAAACTAACCGTTATTTTTTGAATTGCATAGTTTGTTATGCATTTTTTTTAGCTCTTTGTATCTCCAGAAAGATTTTTTAAAAGCAAAAGTCAACATTTAATGCTTCTCTTTAAGATCTTTTAACAAAACAAAAGGTGCAATAGAAATGTCTCAATGAGAAAAAATTTGCTTTCTCGACTTTACATTCGAATATCTCGAAATGGGTTATGAATAAATGTAAAATTTGTTCACGTTAGTTAAATTTGATTGTTTTCCTATGAAAATATGTTAAAACAAAATCGTTTCAGGAACTTTTGGTTTTTTGGTCTTGGTAGACCTTTCGGTGGAAGTGCCCATATGCATCTAAAATTGTCTAAAATTTGGCAAATCAACACAAAAAATAATTACATTTCACAATCGATTTATAAAACTTAATTCGAGTAACCGGTTTTTTTAAAACGATTACGGATGTATTTTATACACTCCGCATCATAACTATAGCCGCATTGCATTTTTCGGTTTATTTAATGTTCAAGAAGTATTTTATTTATGAAACCTATTATGGTATATTACAGTGTTATAACAGTTCTCTGGTTTTTGTAAATTTGAGCCATCAGCTGTTTGAATTGAGAAAACGGCGACCTATAACTGTATTTCTCAGTGTTTCATAACTATAGCCGCATTTCAATAAAATCAGTTGAAATGAGTTCAAGTCAAAGTTTCGTGGCCAAATAAATTTTTTTTTTTGTAAAATTCGTTCCTCTATTAATTTTTAAATAAAATGCCACATGGTAAATTTTTAAATGAAGTCGAAAAAGGCAAAAATTTAGCCTTTTTAGAAGGTGGTTTAAGTTATCGCGAAATTGGACGAAAAATTAAGCGATCTGACAAAGTTATCCGAAATTTTGTTAAAAATAAAAGTCTTGTTATCGTTCCAGACTCCTTTAAGACTCTACTTATTGTAGAATTGGACACATTCAAGCCGCATTCATTACCAATCTTCGAAAGAGTTTTCATAGAATTGCTAGCAGCGTTAATAATACGGCGTTGATCTCTACCAGATAGCATTTTTTCGACCCCCTGTTTTGTTCATCCCGTATCCACTTTTATTTTTTACAAAATTTCGGATAACTTTGTCAGGTCGCTTAATTTTTCGTCCAATTTCGCGATAACTTAAACCACTTTCAAAAAAGGCTAAAATTTTGACTTTTTATACCCTCCAACCACAGTATGGGGGTACACTCACTTTGTCATTCCGTGTGTAACGCATCGAAATATCGGTCTAGGACCCCATAAAGTATATATTTTATTAATCAGTAATCGATTCTAAGACATTCTAGCAATGTCCGTCCGTCCGTCTGTCTGTCTTTCCGTCTGTCCGTGTATAGAGGACACGATACAGTCTAAAATAAAAGAGCTAGACTTCCGAAGTTTGGCACGAATATGTCTTATATTCCTAGGCAGGTTAAGTTCGGAAATGGGCAAAATCGGACCAAGGGGAAAAAAGTTCCCCCTTGGAGAACTAAACCAACCCAAGAAAAAACGCATTTTTTGCAGAGTTTTTTGTACTTTTGGTAAGCAAATGCAACATTCTTATCTCAGAAGATGTTCAAAATCGCAAGGGGAAGGTGCCCCCTAACGTCTTCCACGAACCCCCCCCCCCCCAAAAAAAACGCCCCTGTTTTTTTTTTAAATTTCGGAGGGTATAAAAGATTCGGCACAGCCGAATGTAACACTCTCACTTGTTCGACTTCATTTAAAAATTTACCACGTGGCATTTTGTTTAAAAATTAATAGAGGAACGAATTTTACCAAAAAAAAAAAATTAATTTGGCCACGAAACTTTGACTTGAACTCATTTCAACTCATTTTATTGAAATGCGGCTATAGTTATGCAACACTGACAAATACAGTTATTGGTCGCCGTTTTCTCAATTCAAACAGCTGATGGCTCAAATTTACAAAAACAAGAGAACTGTTATAACACTGTAATATACCATAATAGGTTTCATAAAAATACTTCTTGAACATTAAATAAACCGAAAAATGCAATGCGGCTATAGTTATGATGCGGAGTGTATTATTCACAAAAGAAAAAAAATTTTAAAATCATGTTAAAAATAAATATGCAAAAACTAGATAATAAAAATAATAAAAAAAAAACAAAATATAAATAGTTAAACATACCAGTAATAAAATTTTATTATCCACAATAACTGCGCTACACTGAACTTAAAGATGACTGACAAATCTGTAAAGAATCTGCCTTCAAAAACAGAAAATCCGCAAAAAATACTGAAGATGATGAAGGAACAAAAAATAAAGTTGCACAAAAATCACACAAACTAAAGCACTTTTTTTGTTTGTTGTAAGAACCCAAAAAAGGTTTAGGATTTTATAAAATGAATATTATGGGTTTTTTTAATACTTTTTTGTTGTTTGCAGCTTTTTAAACAAATACAACGTAGTTTAAGTTTATTCTTCTTTACACTTGGCGGCAAATGCAAGTAGACAGACACAACACAATATTTTTAAGACAATGATGAGGATGATGATAATAATTTTTTTTTATATTTATTTTAAGACCAACCAACAAACTCTTTTAGAAATAACAAAAAAAAGTTTGGTTGATTCTTGTATTTTAGTGTTGTGTTTTTTTTTTAGTATCAAAATCACTTTGTTTAAATTTTCTTATTCTTTAAAGTTTTTTATTTGTTACTCTTTATTTTTTGATATTTTTTGTATTTTTTTTGGTAGAAAAAATTGGTTTGTTTGGTAAATGCTTTAAGGTTTTTTTTAGTATTTTTTTGCTAATTGTTGAACCCCCAGTTTCTGTAATACGAACGCCATTCGTTCGTGACGAATTTGTGTGTATTTTATTATTGTAACAAAAACAAAATACATGCAAATTCGTCGCAGACGAATGGCGTTCGTATTACAGAAACTGGGGGGAAGTTTTGTTTTTTCTTTTGATTTCCTGGAATATTATTTTAAAGTTGGGTTTAATAAGATTTAATACAGAAGCTTAAAAGAATTTGTTCTTTAAAAATATTATTTAAGTTTACTCAATGAATTTATGAAATCATTAGATATGTCTTCTTAGGAGTTCTCTGTGAATTTTATGATAAAACCTAAAGCATACAAAAATTATTTGACGATGATTTGATTTAGCGCTATAAAAAGTAAATTCCCAATATATTTAAATTATATTTTTTTGTATTTGAAAGACAAACTATCGTTATATTTTTAAACATTTTTAAAACATAAATTTTACCAAAAGGAAAATTGGGTTGAAAACTCATTCAAACTTAAAAAATCAGGGGGTTACTGTTCATTTCGATTCGAATAGAAAAACCATTCGAGTCGAATGAGAAATACATAAGAAAATAAAAGTGTTTAAATTCGAACAGTGTCTTTCAAATCAAAATACGCAGTAACCCCCAGCACTTCAATATTTGAAAACGAAATTGAAAGGACCATATGTTAAATGGTCGTGCGGTGTAAATGATTTAATTCTGAAAGCATTTGACATTTTTAATATAAAAAAAATATTATAAAATAATGAATCATGCATATACATTAGAGGTGTCCTTAAAAATGAAAATCATCTTTTTACACCTGGTAGGGTCCTAAATTGTTCTTTAGTATCTAAAAATGAGTGAGCCAAAATTTGGGGACAATCGGCTAAAAATAACTCGTGCCGAAAATGGATTGAAGTTTTGGGGCATTCTTATATGAAAGAAAAACTCGTTTTTTCTAGTTTTTGGAAAAACATTGGTATTTGACATTTTTTGTTAAATTTTTTGTGAAATAATATGAAAATGGTACTAAATTACCTTTTCAAAACTACTAATAAAATTAAAATCGGATGAAAAATAAGCATTTTACGCATACATGCCCCAGACCATTGTATGGTTTTTAGAGCCAGAATTTCAAAATTTTCAAAATTTTTAGGCAAAAAAATACCAAAAATTTAATTTTACTTTTTGATCAAATTGAAAACATGTTTAAGATTAAAAATAGCAGATATGGTAGTCAAGCTTTTTTTTTATTTGGCGCGGGTAGTGATAAAATTTCCGCGGATTCCAAATAAAATGCGTTTTTCTACAATAATTAAGCAAATTTTTGAAAATTTGTGCTCTATTGTGCGGATCGAAGTGTAAAACGTAAATTCTGTAACTTTTGAGAAATCGGATATATGCAGATATTTTGTATTATAGAAATGTATAACGTCTCAAATTTGTCATTTCACCTCGACGAAAAGGGGTTAAAGATGCCCGAATTCTCAAAAAATTTACAGAATTTATGTATTTCACTTCGTATAATACAATACAGAAAATTGTTTCCCATATTTGCTAAATTATTTTAGAAAATTTCATTTTCTTTGGAATCCGCGGAAATTATATCACTACCCACGCCAAATGAAAAAAAAGTTAGACTACCATATCTGTTAGTTTTTATCTATAACATGAATTTAATATAATTATAAAGTAAAATTTAATTTTTTTTATTTTTTGCCTAAAAATTTTCAAAATTTTCAAATTTTGGCTTTAAAAACCATGCAATGGTCTGGGGCATGTATTCGTAAAATGCTTATTTTTCATCCGATTTGAATTTCTTTAAGCTTTTTGGAAAGGTAATTTATTACCATTTTCATATTACTTAACAAAAAAATTAACAAAAAATAGCATATACCAATATTTTCCAAAAAACTAGAAAAAACGTGTTTTTTCATCAGATAAGAGTGTCCCAAAACTTCAATCCATTTTCGGCACGAGTTATTTTTATCCGATTGTCTCCAAATTTTGGCTCACTCATTTTTAGATACAAAACTACAATTTAGGACCCTACCACGTATTAAAAAGTGATTTTGAAAAATTACCTAAGTCGTTAGGACACCTTTAATATACATATTACGAAAATTAATTTTAAATTTAAATATTAATTCAAACAACAAATTCTTTAAAGACCCTGTGTACAGTCGAACAGGGACAACTGCAAATGCTTAAAACCAAAATTTTATTTCGGTGTTGTATTTAAGTACCGAGTTTGACCTAAATTTATACACGTAAAAAACACTGACATTTATTATCAAAATTTTTCGTAAACAACTTCGCCGAGTGCTTTTCGTAACTTAGCGAAATTTTTTGAACAAAGGTTAAATTATGCAGAAGTCGTGGTGAGTTGTTTTTTTACCAAAAACTTGGCTAATAAGTTGCAAAACATAGCGGCTTTTTCCTGTGTTTAGGAAATAAAAAAAAATTCAAAAGTTTTTTCCGTTGATCCTTACAAATAGCGATGTGTCGAAGACTGTTTGACCTATTTGAAATTTACAATCTTTTATTCAAACGTAATTTAAGCCAAATCAGATCATTTCAACCCGTAGCCCTCTTCGATCAAAAATTTGGATTTTTGTAAAACTTTTAGAAAATTCAAAACTTTGATTTAAGGGCTGAATGGTTTCAAATGATCTGATTTGGATTAAATTAAGTTAAAATTAAAGTTTGTCTCGAGCTTTATAAACAGGTCAAGGAAAAAAATTTTGATTTTTTGTTTAATTTCTTAAACGTAGAAAAAAACCTGGAACCCCGAAATTTTTGGAAATTTGTTGGCAAATTTCAATTGGCGATATATCGAACCGAAACCGTTTGACTGATTCAAGAAATCATTTGATATTCGTATTCTGGTGACAGGACATAATCCCCACGGACATTACCCCCATAACGGAAATGGGGATTATGAGCGAATTCATTTCGGTCATAATCCCCATAATAGTTGTGGGGACTATGACCGTTTCCAAAACGGTCACAATCCCAATGGGGATTATGTCCGTTCCTTGTTGGGATTGCGACCGAACTTTTTTCGGTCATAATCCCCATTCACATTATGGGGAGTAAGTCCAAAGCAATTTTGGTCATGGTCCCCGTTTTCTGCAGAGAGTGGGTTTAATGCATGGAGTTTGTAATCCCAAATCCCGGCCGAAGGCCGGTTACGCAGAAAAAATTTTTAAGTAAAAAAAAATTATTTTAATTTTAGGGATTATGACCAACTAGTATAGAAGACATAATCCCCATAAAGGGGATTATGGCCATTTGTTACGTGGTCATTATCCCCATAAATCGGGGAATTATGTTCGTTTTATATTGGATTTTGTCCAAATAATTTTCGGTCATAGTCCCCACTACCATTATTGGGGATTATGAACGAAATGAATTTGGTCATAATCCCCATAACGGAAATGGGGATAATGTCCGTTGGGATTATGTCATGTCACCTCGTATTCAAGCATGCCAAAATAAAATATCTACATTTTTTTTTTATATTTCAAAAATCTTAATTTCTGGTGGAAGTTTTCAAAAAAGTGATGGGATTTGGCTCAAAATCCAAAGTTTAAATGAAAGTTCTATAAAATGTCAAGGGAAAATAGTTTTGAGATTTTATTTAAAAAATTCTTTAACGCCATTTTTTTTGAAAAATTTCAAAAAACGAAAACCGTTCGACCGATTTTAATTTTTTTTTTTGATATTTTTGTTTAACGCATCAATATCAATAAATGTATATCGCAAAACATATTTTTTTCAAAAATTTTTTTTAAAGTTTTCAAAATCAAAAAACTTTGATTGTCGGACGCACCTGGTTAATTTAATCCGGTTACACACAAAAAAAAAAACTTTGGTAAATTACTACACTCAAAATAATTATTCTGTTAAACACTCTGTAAAATTACTGAGAGCTCAATTCGACAAATATTTGACAAAGTTATCTGTCGAAATACAGATTTAAAAAAATACTTTGTATTTTCTTGTGACGGAAAAACAAAATTTTGGAAAATTGGAGTTACTCGTTAAAAACTCGTAATTTTCACAAAAATAAAAAAGTAAATTTACAATTTGGAAGCAATAAAGCGGGCAAATTCAACAACATTTTTATTTTTATTAATTTAATTTTTTTAATTTTAATTAATGTTTTTGAAGCAGAGAAATTTTACTCATAAAATGGATTTAACTAAAACTTTGTCAATTTACAGAGTTTTTTTTGTAAAATTTTGAACTCATAAAAAGCATTTAACTAAAACTTTGTAAATTTACAGAGTTTTTTTGGTAAAATTCTTTTCGGTTTTTTTCAATATATTACATATAATTCTGTAAATTTACAGTTTTTTTTATCGAAATCATTTTACAGAGTTTTCTTCGTAAAATAACAAAAAATCTTGCTGGTTGGAAATCTATGGTATTTTCTGCTGGCTCAGCAGAGTATCTCTGTAATTTAACAGAATGATTATTTTGAGTGTAGGAAAAACCTCGTTATCCCATTTTATCAATATTTGACAGTTTTCCTTGATTTTTAACAAACAAATTTGGATCAAAATTTACCTTTTTATACCCTCCAACAGTATGGGGGTATACTCACTTTGTCATTCCGTATGTAACGCATCAAAATATCGGTCTAGGACCCCATAAAGTATATATTTTATTGATCAGTGATCGATTCTAAGACATTCTAGCGATGTCCGTCCGTCTGTTGAGGACACGATACAGTCCAAAATAAAATAGCTAGACTTCCGAAGTTTGGCACGAATATGTCTTATATTCCTAGGCAGGTTGAGTTCGGAAATGGGCAAAATCGGACCAAGGGGAAAAAAATTCCTCCTTGTAGAACTAAACCAACCTATGAAAAAACGCATTTTTTGCAGGGTTTTTTGTACTTTTGCTAAGCAAATGCAACATTTTTTTTCTCAGAGGAAGTTCAAAATCGCAAAGGTAAGGTGCCCCCTAACTTCTCCCACCAACCAACCCCCCCCCCCCACCCCCTTCAAAAAAAAAAAAGACGCCTCTTGTTTTTTTTACATTTTGGAGGGTATAAAAGATTCGGCACAGAATGTAACGCTCTCACCGAATGTAACGCTCTCACTTGTTTATGTTATTTTAATTTTTTTTTTTTTTGTTATTTTACAAATTTCCAAGATAATTTTACAAAAAAAATTTAGTAAATTCACAAGAATTCCTTATAATTTTAATGGCGCCAAAAAACTGTAAATTTACAATTTTATTGGTAAAAAGCATGTAAAATTACTAGGAATTCTCGTAAAATAGGAGGTAGCAAAAAATCTACTAAAAATTACGAAACCTCTTTGTAAATTTTATCGTGTCAAAAAATTTGTAAATTTACAATTTTATTAGTAAAAGCTTTGTAAAATTACAAAATAATTGGTAAAAATCTTGTAAAATTACTAGGAATTTTTGTCAAATAGGAGGTAGCAAACAAAAAAAAGTTACAAGTTTTTCTTGTAATTTTACAAGGTTTTTTTTTTGAGTGTAAAAAAAAAATCTACCACTTTTTTTGGTCTGTAGAGCAATTTTAGCACTATTTTTTCTGCTGTCTAGAATTTTTTCAAAATTCTCTTATGGCAACACTGGTCAAAATCTTTAAACATTTTCTATGAAACTTCAAACCGGAGCCAAAAATCTTCGATTTGTTGAGCGGTGTAATCTTTCTCAAAATATAATTAAAAATTTTTTAATTATTAACTGTGCGATTTGCTATCTCGGTCGAAGTGAGTGACTACAAAATTTATAAGTAAAACAATAACAAAAAACTCAAATTTGTTTTTGTTTTACGTACAAAATTTCTAGTCACTCACTTTGTACGACATACTGAATCAGGGCATAAGTGGAAATAATTGTTTTCCTAATAAAAATACATTTTATTTTTATATAGAATCGCGTTGTTGATTTTCTTTAAATTAATTTCTAAAAAAAGGAAATTGTCTTCTTTTTTTGGGACAAATGTCCTCCTTTTTGAGGTTGACGTCGTCCTTTTCTAAAAATGGAAAAAGCAACCCTACCTGTAAACTATCATTTCTTAAAAATTGTTACAGCTTTTCATTTATCCTTAAAGAATTGTTTTAAAAATTGTTTAAAAAAAATCTTTCTTAACCTGTTTTGTTTTAATTAATCCATTTTTTTTATTCAGTAATCCATATTGCAGTTATCCATGTACGACTGTAATTGCATTAAAGTTATGTTTTTACTTGTCTGGGTTTCACTGTTGATTTTCTATTCCTTTTTTTGATTTGCTTGGTTGAGTTTATTTTTCGAGTGTATGTTTTGAATAAGTCGTGGTTTAGTTTTTTTTTTTTTTTTTTTTGATATCTTGCTGCCCTTAGGTTTTGTGGAGAATTTTTAATTTTCCGTTTCTTAATGGTTTTTGTTATTGTAATTTTTTATTTTTGGCAGTTTTTCAACTTTATAACGTTCTCTTTTGATATTCTGGGGTTTTTTGGTGTCACTGCACTTTTCGACAAATAAAAAAATACATAAAAGATGATCAAAATATTAATTTTGTTTTAAAATTTTTTTATATGGTTGTAATTTGTAGTTAAAGGAGTTTTAAATAATGGAAAATTTATTCAATTTAAATTCTTAGCACGTCCTTTAATTGTTGTTAGTTTAAATTTTAAATGTTAATAAACAAAATCAGACAGAGAAAACACATGTAAATTATTTAATTTTCCAACTCTAGCTTTTATAAATTCCTAGAATTTGTTTTTACTTGGTATTTTAAAATTTTTCTTGAAATTATTTATAATTGATTTTGATTAATTCAATTTTTATTTTGTTTTAGATTTTTAACACTTTTTGGTGGAATTAATTTATAGAAATATATGTTTCACTTTAGGTTTATATTACAAAATTTCTTTTTAATATTCTTGTTTGTTTAAAAATTTTTTATTTATTTAAATTTTTGTTTTTTTAATTTTTGATTAAATCATTTTTCTTTATTAAATTCTTTGTTTTTTTTAATACTCTTCCACGTTTTTTATAAAATTTTTATGCATTTTTTTGTTCACCATCTAAATGACACTTATTACGTTTTTTTTATTTCGTTAGATTTATTTCATCTGTTTTATCACTATTCTTCTTCATGCTTATCATTCACACTTATGCACTTCTTCTTCTTTATGTAAATGACAAAAGAATTTTGTTGTTGTTGTTGTTGTTCTCAAGCAACAGGCTGAATGTTAAACAAACCTTTCTTAAAAAACACAATTCTTAATTTTGCTTTAAACTCTTTTTCGTTAATTCATCTTCAATTTTCTACAATTTCTTTTGTTGTTTTTTTTTATTAAATTTCTGTTTTTAATTGTTGTATTTTTTATAATTTTTATTTAATTTGTTTTTATTTTTAATAATTTCCATGTTTTTTTAATTTAATTGTTTTTATTAAATTTTTTTCTCATCACTTTGTCCGCGTTACACCACCGTTTTCATTAGACGTCTATTAAAAACTGTTCGAATTGTTAAAATGTAACACTTGTGCTACTCTGCCAAATGTGTGTGGTTGTGGTGTGTTGTTGTCTTGCTAATGCATTAATTTAATTTTGTTGTTGTGTTTTGTGGATTTTTTTGTTTCTTTCGTTGTTCGTGTTTTCTGATTGTCGATTTTATGGTAGAAACAGAACAAACACGGCACGGGGGACGGTTGCCGTTGCCGGAGAAAATAGGCCCAAAACAATGACGGGGGACGGCGACGGCAAAAAATGTCATTTGTTTGTTCAGTGGTGCTAACTT
The DNA here is from genome assembly GCA_963921195.1 of Pegoplata infirma. NCBI lineage: Eukaryota > Metazoa > Arthropoda > Insecta > Diptera > Anthomyiidae > Pegoplata > Pegoplata infirma. The sequence continues at coordinate 121,336,641 of OY992540.1, forward strand.
TTAATAAAATAAGCGTAATTTTACGGAAAAAAATCGCTAACCACATAGTCAATGTGGTTAAGTTGGCACTACTGTACGTTCGTTACACCATTGTGAATGAAAAGATAAAAAATTGTTGTGAAAATGCGGCAACCCTGGAGTGTGAGAGGAAGGGAGAATGAGAGAACCCGGAGAACAAATAAAATAAGTTTTAATTTTTTGCCGTGCCGGTCACGTTTTTTAACTGTCAAATCGTATGGAAAAAGTCGTGCCGGGCTTGTTCTGTTCATACCTTTAGTGTGACTTTAGTTAGTGGTGAGTTTTTGTTGTGTTTATTTATTTTTTGTTCGAATGTATAGCAACATTTTAGTGAACACTAAATTGCTAGCAACATGTTGAAAAATGTTTATTAAGTTTTTAGTAAACAAGTTTATATAAACATAAGGTGACCACATGGATCCTTTTGAGAAATGTTATTTTTAATCAAAAGATGCATTAAAAGATTTTTCATATTAGGGTTCGCGTTAGGGAAAAATCCCCGGAATTCCCGAAGGGGAGGCGAAATAAAGCTATATGGCCTTATTTCTCAATGAATTGTGTAATAACGCCATATGGCCTTAATACAAATCGCGGTTGGAAATAAAGCTATATCTGGCTTTATTACTCATTTGAAAATTTTTAAAAATGTTTGTCATTACCAGGGAAACCAAAAATATGCAGTATCATGTTTTTTCCTGTGCATTTTATTGATAAATGGGTAAGGTATTTATCCGTTTCAGAAGTTTTTAAGAAATCTGGCATCGATTTGTTAGAGCATATTTTTGCATATTTTAGCCTTAAGAGCATATTTGTGCATATTTTAGGTTTAAGAGCATATTTTAGCATAAGAGCATATTTTTAGAGCATATTTTCAATTTTTAGAGCATTTTTTTTACTTTTTAGAGCATTTTTTTACATTTTTAGAGCATTTTTTTAGATTTTTTTAAATTTTTTTTAATTTTTAGAGCATTCTTTTCCAATTTTTTTTATGACAACATTTATTTTTAAATTTTTCATCCAATAAGGATGTTTTTTTTTCAACAATTACGGAATTGTGACGATTGATTCCCCTTTGGAATATTCTTGCTTCATATCGGTATATGAAACTATGTTTTCTTTAGATCTGGGTATATTCAGCAACTTTGTAGAAAATATTAAAGCAAATTTTTTTGTAGAACATATTTAACCCTCTAACTACCGCACATAACGGTATTTTGAGGGTCTATTTTCTAACAAATTGTAAAAAAACACCGCAAAAAAGGGGAACATATTTTTTTCAAGAGCATATTTTTATTGTTTATAGAGCATATTTTCCATTTTTAAGAGCATTTTTTAAGCGCATAAAACGTTTTTTTTTTTAGAGCATATTTTTGGTTTCCCTGGTCATTACTTTGCGGAGACAGTGGGGGTTAATGTCCACAGGCGTCTAACGGATGGATTTTGTAAACCCTAAGCTACGCAGAAACACTTTTTCTGTGTTACTATCTTTAAATTAAGTACCCACACATACCAGGAATTCACAGAGAAGGTCTTTTATTGGAATGAGGGAAGAAAAATAAGAGTAACCTGTGTTTTTTGCTGCCCAAACTCAAATTTAAAAATTGGATGCCACCTTATGAAAAAATATGGGCTTTCGCAAAAATCCAAAAGAATACGGGTCAGCTTAACTTTAATAGAGATTATTATATATGAATTTTGGCGGTCGTACGTCTATACACCTCCATATAAACAGTGGCGGGTACAGCTTTTGAGTTTGGGGGGGAAATTTTTTTTTTTTCACTACGAAAAAAAAAAAACAATATCCATTCACCGTTGTCAGGAAAGCAAAAACTAGGATCTTTTTTTGCAAAAAAAAACGTAAAACGTAACCACTGCAGACGATTTTTTAATCAAAAAACCAAAGCCCTTTTGCAAAAAAAAGTAATGAGGAAGCTACAAAATCATACAATTTAGTAGATTTTGCCAAATCACTGCAACCGATTTTTCAATCAAAAAATCAGAGCCTTTCTTAAAAGGAACCGTTTAGACAAATTTTTTTTAATTTGTTGAAAAATTAATTGAAAAAGTCTAAATCCTAGAATTTTAATATAAAAAATTCTTCCTACATAGAAAATATTAGATTCTGAGACATTTTTCGTAAAGCGATGTTTTTTCTATAGGAAAAGTGTCTCCAAATCTGAAACTTCTTCTTAACGAAAAATATCGTCGAATCTCAGATTTTTTCCTAGAGAAAAATTTTCGGATTCTTAGAACTTTTTTTCACAGAAAAAGTCTCAGATTCTTAAACATTTTAATGTAGAATAAGTCTCATACTCTAAAGCATTTTTGGGATATTTTTCCTATAAAAAAAGATCTCAGATTCTTAGATTTGTTTCGTATAGAAAAACTTTTAGATTCTGAGAACTTTTTTCAATGGGAAAAGTCTCAGACTCTGAAACTTTTTCCTATAATCTCAGACTCTGAGGCTCAAGAGAAAAAGCCTCAGATTTTGAGACCTTTCCCTTCGAAAATATCTCAGATTCCAAGACTTTTCTTGAAATTCAGAGGATCGGAAACCTTTTTCCTTTTTAGGCCATCTTCCTATCGAAGAAATCTCTGCGACCTTTTTCCGGTAAGCAAGTCTCAAATTTTTTTCTACAGAAAAAGTTTAAAATTTTGGACATTTTTCCAGATTCTGAGACATTTTTCCTATAGAAAAGGTGTGAGATTAACAGATATTTTTTCTACAGAAAAAGTTTCAGATTCTGAAAAATTTTTCTTATAGAAAAAGTCTCAGTTTCTGAGACATTTTTTCTAAAGATGGAGTCTCAGATTCTGACACATTTTTCCTATAGAAAAAGTCTAAGATTCTGAGACATTTATTCTATAGGAAAAGTTTAATATTCAGAGATATTTTTCCTATAGAAAAAGTCTAAGATTCTGAGACATTTTTCCTATAGAAAAAGTCTCAGATTCTGAAACATTTTTCCTACAGAAAAAGTCTCAGATTCTGAGACATTTTTGTTATAGAAAAAGTCTCAAGTTCTGAGACATTTATCTTACAGAAAAAGTATCAAATTCTTAAAAATTTTTGCTATAAAAAAAGTCTCAGGTTCTGAGACATTTTTTCTATAAAAAAGATTGGAAGATATTTTTCACAAAATATTTTTCCTTTAAAAATTTTCAGATTTTTTTCTATGAAAAATTTTCGGACTTCAAATTTTTTTAGAAAGTTTCATTTAACTTTTTTTTTTCTTCTTTTTCTTTCCTTTTTTCTTCTTTTCTCTTTTCCTTTTTTTTATTTTTTAATTTGGTCTGGGAGGGGCGGGGGGGGAAATTTCCCTCCCCCCCTTGTACCCGCGCATGATATAAACTACCCCAACGTTTATACTTTTTTGACAGTAACGAACTTAAGGAAGCCGAATTTCGACATGACCGATACACCATTGGATTCATATAGGTTCTTTTGAAGAAATAGGACAAATCCTCAAAAAAGGAAAAAATCCCGTTTTCCCCCTCCCCTTTGACCCGCTAAATGTGTGATTGGGCAGCTAAAATGTGCAACACGATATTCTTTATAAGGGTTGACATTTTTTTAGAAAAGAACACAAATATTCAATTTGCTATTTCACTACTTTTAGAAATTCGAAAAGATTTTGAGACATTTTTCCTATAGAAAAAGTCTCAGGTTCTCAGATATGTTTCTATAGAAAAAGACTTTGATTTTAAAACATTTTTCCTATAGAAAAAGTCTCAAATTCTGAGTCATTTTTCCTATAGAAAAATTCTCAGAGTCTGAGACATTTTTCCTATACAAAAAGTCTCAGATTATCAGACAATTTTCCTATAGAAAAAGTGTCAGATTCTGAGACATATAGCAAAAGTCTTAGATTCTGACACATTTCTCCAATATAAAGTCTCATATTCTGAGACATTTTTCCTATAGAAAAAGTTTCAGAGTCTGAGATATTTTACCTAAAGAAAATGTCTCAGTTTTCCTGAAGAAAAAGTCTTAAATTCTGAGACCTTTATTTTTCCTATAGAAAAAGTCTCAAATTCTGAGTCATTTTTCCTATAGAACAAGTTTCCGGTTTTGAGACATTTTGCATATAGAAAAAGACTCAGATTCTAAGATATTTTTTTGTACAGAAAAATTTTCAGATGCTAAGACATTTTTCCTACAGAAAAAGTATTCTGAGATATTTTTCCTATAGAAAAAATCTCAGATTCTAAGACAGTTTTCCTATAGAAAAGTCTCAGATTCTGAGAAAGTTTTTCTAAAAAAAATCTGAGATTCTGAGACATTTTTATAGAAAGTCTCAGATTCTACGACAATTTTCATATAGAAAAAGTCTCAGATTCTGAGATTTTTTCTATAGAAGAAATCTCAGATACTGACACATTTTTTCTACAAAAAAGTCTCAGATTCTGAGAAATATTTCCCATAGAAAAAGTCACAGATTCTGAGACGTTTTTCCTATAAAAAAGTCTCAGATTCTAAGATATTCTTTCAATAGAAAAAGTTTCAGATTCTAAGACGTTTTTCCTATAGAAAAAGTATCAGACTCTGATAAGTTTTTCCAACTGCAAAAGTCTCAGTCTCTGAGAAATTTTTTCTATGGAAAAAGTCTCAGATTTTAAAACATTTTTCCTTTTGAAAAAGTCTTAGATTCTGAGACATTTTTCCTATAGAAAAAGTCTCAGATTCTGTGACATTTTTCCTATAGAACAAGTCTCGGTTCTGAGACATTTTGCAAATAAAAAAGTCTCAGATACAAAATATTTTTTTGTACAGAAAAATTTTCATCAGATGCTTAGACATTTGTCCTGCATAAAAAGTATTCTGAGACATTTTGCCTATAGAAAACATATCAGATTCTAAGACAGTTTTTTTTCTATAGAAAAAGTCTCAGAATTTGAGAATTTTTTTTTTAAAAAAGTCTCAGATTCTGAGAAACTTTTCCTATTTTTAAAGGCTCAGATTCGGAAACATTTTTCCTATGGAAAAAGTCTCAGATTCTGAGGAATTTTATTTATAGAAAAAGTTTTAGATTCTGAGATTTGTTTTACTCATCAATATCTGACTAAATTTGAAATAAGTGTTTTATTTAAATATGTAGTATGTTTAAAAATTATATGCATGCAAACAACTTATTCATAATAATTTTATTTTTCTTCGAATTAAAAAACAAAGATAATTGTAAATAAAATTCTTAAAATTTGTTATGGATCATGCTTCTGTATGAAGAATATCCCCTCAATAATGTAAAACTTATTTAATATAAATTTTAAAACAAAAGTTAATACGTATGAATAAAAATTATGTTGAAAACATATGGTCAAATAAAAAAGAATACACAATAAGAATACTGGACAGAGTGTAAACAACACAAATTAATATTTTCTTTAATATTTGTGGATGGATGGATACCACCACAGTCAGACACTTCTACTAACTAACCAACAAACAAAAAAATAAACACACAATTAAATTAAAAAAAAAAAAAAACATGACCATTTTATGAATGAAAAATTTAGAAAAGACATATAAAAAAGAATGAAACATTAAAACAAAACAACATTAAAACCGAAAAGAAGCAAAATGAAATAAAAAACAAACACCATAAAGAACGAAATATAATAAAAATTAAATAACACTAGTTAACAAAAAGTGAAAAAAAAAACAGAAAAGGTAATTCCAATTTTGAAATGTTTTTGAGGAGAAAACACCAAATGATAGCTAACTCTTCAGAAAAATTTCCAAGCACATTTTAACCCTTTCTTGAAAGAGTTTTTTTGGCGTAGAGTTTTTCCAATAAAACTGCGCTGCGCCTCAAATTGATAAATCGACCATAAAGTGATTCTGAGGCGATCTTTGAGTTGGGTCTAGGACTTATGTATATTTCTGGCATCAGCACAAACTTATTATACACAGTACCACAGAGCGGTGGAAATATCCAAAATCTTTAAAACAAAATTTAAAAAACGTCTTGAAAATTTAAAAAAAATAAAAAAATTTAAAAAAAGTCTAGAAAAATTCAGCAAAATTCCAAGTCAAGACGGACCATATGCAGGCGCGAATCCACGCGGGGAAAGGAAATTTCCCCCCAAACCGAATTCGAAAGAAAAAAAAGGAGAAAGGAAAAAAGAAAAAAAGGAAAGGAAAGGCGAAAAGAGCAAAGGAGAAGAAAAAAAGAAAATCTGAAAAAAAAAAATTTTAAATTATCTAAGAATCTTAAAGTTTTTCCTACACACAAAAAGTTATTGGCTAAAAATTTTCAATTTAATTAAGTGATCAACAAAATTTAAATAAGTCAATCAATGTTTTGATTGAAATTTTAGTTATTTTCTTTACTTTAACTGTCGAATTACAAATTTTCAACATACCAGATTTTTTTTCGCTTTAATTTATTTGAATAGATAAATTCAAAAATATACAAGATAATCGGGTTTTACTTTTTTTATTTATTTTTTATTGTTTGCAGCATATTGGAAAGCAAAAAAGATGAATTTTTTGATAAATTTGTCATAAGCTTACAATTCATTTCTTAAATCAATCATTATTTTAATTGACTACAAATAATAAAATGATCAAATTTTTGATCAAAACCGAAAAAATGTTTGATTGAAAATTTTTTCAATCAATCACCTACAATTTGATGATTGGTATAACAATTTTCTTAATTGGAGGAATTTCAATTAAAAAAATTGATTGAATCTGCGTTTTTGTTGATTGAAATTCGTTTAAAATTTTTTCTGTGTAATGCATTTTTAAAATGTTAAAATTTCTCTTTATAAATATTTTACAATTTTTCTTTAGGAAAAAAATTAGGATTTTTCTATAGGAATAATTAGCGAATTTTTCTATTGGAACAGTATAAACATTTTTCTATGGAAATAATTTGCGAATTTTTCTGTAGGAAAAGCTTTTAATAGAAATTCTTCTTTGAAAAATGTCTTGGAATCTTAAAATTTTTCTATAGGAAAAAATGTCTCAGAATGTAAGAATTTTTTATATAAAAAAAGTCTCGAAATATTAAATTTTTCTTTAGAAAAAAGGCGAACATTTTTCTAAACGAAAAATTTGGAGATTTTTCTAGACAAAAAATTTTGATTCTATCGGAAAAAATTTGGAATTTTTTTATAGGAAAAATTATAAATTTTTTCTATGTTTGTTTCTAATGTTTATATCGAAAAAAATCTAAGGAGATGATGAAAAAAAAGCAAAAGAGGAAATTTTTTATAAGGAAAAATATGCCAGAATCCCAAAATTTTCTATAGAAAAAATGTTTTTGAATCTTAGAAAAAAGTTTAGGAATCCTTAAATTTTTATATAGGAAAAAAATAAGAAAATTTTCTTCTGAGAAAATTTGACAATTTTTCTATAGAATAAATGTATTAGAATAAAAACATCACAGATTCAGTGTAATTTTTTTCTCGGAAACAGGCGTTTTTCTTTTGTCAAATCAATCATTATTTTAATTGACTACAAATAAAAAATTGATCAAATTTTTGATCAAAACCGAAAAATGTTTGATTGAAAAATTTTTCAATCAATCACCTATAATTTGATGATTGGTATAACAATTTTCTTAATTGGAGGAATTTCAATCAAAAAATTTATTGAATCTGCGTTTTTATACCCTCCACTTAGTGATAGAGGGTATATATAAGTTTGTCATTCCGTTTGTAACTCATCGAAATATCGGTCTGGGACCCCATAAAGTATATATATTCATGATGCTCGATCGATTTTAAGACATTCTAGCGATGTCCGTCTGTCCGTTTGTCCGTCTGTCTGTCTGTCTGTCTGTGGAAAATGCACTCGCGGACAAAATATTGCACAGAGATGACTGAAACTTAACATATATATTGGAAGTTCTCCCGAGAAGTTTGGTATTGCATTTGAGCGATATCGGTTCAGCGGTTCAAAAGTTATGAACCAAAATGAAAGCATACCTCAAAAATTTCAGTACATTCAACATAACCTAAAAATACAAAATGCTTAAATTCGGCTTCTGGTTGACATATGTTAACATAATTGAACACCAAACGGTATTTAAACAAATACGAACATATTTTTTGACACAAAAAGAAAAAAAACGCGGATTTTTTTTTTTACCAAAATTTTTTTTCTCGGAAATTTTTTTTCAAATTTTTTTTTCAAAAGTAATTTCCTTTTAAATAAAGTTGTTTGCAATAATCTTTTTGAAATTGTGGAGGGTATCACTGCATTCGGCAAGGCCGAATTTAACTTTATTACTTGTTGTTGATTAAAATTCGTTTAAAATTTTTTCTGTGTAAAGCATTTTTAAAATGTTAAAATTTCTCTATATAAAAATTTTACAATTTTTCTTTAGGAAAAAAATTAAGGAACAGTATGAAAATTTTTTTTTATTGAAATAATTTGCGAATTTTTCTATAGGAAAAGTTTTTTATAGAAATTATTCTTTGAAAAATGTCTTGGATTCTTAAAAATTTTTTTTTCTTAAAAAATGTCTCAGAATGTAAGAATTTTTTATATAAAAAAGTCTCGGAATATTAAATTTTTCTTTAGAAAAAATGCGAAAATTTTTCTAAACGAAAAATTTGGAAATTTTTCAAGACGAAAAATTTGGAAATTTTTCTAGACGAAAAATTTGGATATTTTTCTATAGGAAAAAATTTGGATATTTTTCTATAGGAAAAAATTTTGAATTTTTTTATAGGAAAAATTTGACAATTTTTTCTATGTTTGTTTCTAATGTTTCTATCGAAAAAATCTAAGGAGATGATGAAAAAAAACGAAAAGAGGTAATTTTTTCTAGGAAAAATATGCCAAAATCCCAAAATTTTCTATAGAAAAAAGGTTTTTGAATCTTAGAAAAAAGTTTAGGAATCCTTTTTAAACTTTTATATATGAAAAATAAGAAAATTTTCTTCTGAGAAAATTTGACAAATTTTTTATAGAATAAATGTATTAGAATAAAAACATCACATATTCTGTGTAATTTTTTCTATATTTTTCCTCTATAAAAATGTCTCGGAAACTGGCATTTTTATACCCTCCAACTACAGTATGGGGGTATACTCACTTTGTCATTCCGTGTGTAACGCATCAAAATATCGGTCTAGGACCCCTTAAAGTATATATATTTATGATCAGTGATCGATTCTAAGACATTCTAGCGATGTCCGTCCGTCCGTCTGTCCGTCTGTCCGTCTGTCCGTCTGTCCGTCTGTAGTTAACACGATGCAGTCCAAAATAAAAGAGCTAGACTCCCGACATTTGGCACGAATATGTCTTATGTTCATAGGCAGGTTAAGTTCGGAAATGAGCAAAATCGGACCAGGGGGAAAAAGTTCCCCCTTGAAGAACTAAACCAACCTCTAAAAAATACCATATTTTTACATGATTTTTTGTGTTTTTGTTTAACAAATGCAACATTTGTATGCCACAAAAAGTTCAAAGTTCTGCATTTGGACCCAGAGAATTAGAAAATGTCGTTTTTCGGCCCGCCCCCTTTTATGGGCGCGGAATAAAACATTTTTTTTAAAATAATGATAATCTTGTATTTCTTTAGTGCAAAAAGCATAAGAATTAATTTTTAAACACAAATTCGAAGGAAAATTTGCCCCCCCCCTCAATTACTACAAGCGACCCCCTGACCCCCCCCAGAAAAAAGTAAAACGCCCCTGCATTTTTTTTTTTTTTTTGCATGTTGGAGGGTATACAAGATTCGGCACAGCCGAATTTAACACTCTTACTTGTTCTCTTTAAAAATATCTCAGAATCTAAGACTTTTTTTTAGGAATAATGTCTCAGAATCTAATATTTTTTATTTGATAGATCTCAGAATCTGAGACGTTTTTAATATTAAAAGCTGAGACCTTTCTGTAAAAAACATCTTAGAATCCTAGAAAAAATCTTAGATTTTTTCGATAGGAAAAATGTCTCAATATTTGTGAGTTTTTATATTAAAAAAAGTTCTAGGAAAAATTACCCAGAATCTGAGACTTATCTCATATTCTGAGGTCTTTTGCATTAAAAAATGTCTTAGAATTTAAAACTTTTTGTCTGATATTCAGACTTTTTCTATAGCAAAAAAGACTTAGAAGATAAGATCTTTTCTACACAGAAAAAATTTAACACGAATTTCAATCAACAAAAACGCGGATTCAATTTTTTGATTGAAATTCCTCAAATTAAAAAAATTTGTTTACCAATCATCAAATTGTAGGTGATTGATTGAAAAAATTTTCAATCAATCATTTTTTCGGTTTCGATCAAAAATTTGATAAATTTTTTATTTATAGTCAATCAAAATAATGATTGATTTAACAAATGAATTGTAAGCTTATGACAAAATTATCAAAAAATTCATCTTTTTTGCTTTTCAATATGTTGCCAACAATAAAAAAGAAAACCCGACTATTTTGTATATTTTTGAATTAATCTATTTAAATTAATTAAAGCGAAAAAAAAATCTGGTTTGTTGAAAATTTAGAATTTGACACTTAAAGAAAATAACAAAGAATTTAATCAAATATTGATTGACTCATTTAAATTTAGTTGATCAATAGATTTAATTTTTAGCCATAGGAAAAACGTTTCAGAATCTAAGACTGACAATGAGTTGTTTAAAAAATTACTCCAAAATGTGAAAAAAACATACCCCCATGTGATGAAAATCGTTCGATTTCAAATCGATCGATTTTGAATTTTCAATTTCGATGATTTTGAAATATTTGTAAGAAAAATAAGATAAAATTGTATGAATTCATTTATTTCATTATAGTCAAGCGTTTACAAACAATTTTAAGTAGTTTTGGCTTTTTTGTTAACTTTTCGAATTTCGATTTTTTATGAAATCGATCGAAATTGAAATCGTTCGATTTCCATCACATACCAGATAATTTTTTTTTCAGGGGCACCTTTTTTGGTGAGGGGGGGGGGGGGGGTTAGTGGGAGACATTGGGGGACACCTTCCCCTTGCGATAGGAGTTCCTGCAATTATTTAATCCAATTCATCATTATTAAAATACATGTTTTATATCCACGCCCACAAAAGGGGCGGGTCAAACTTTATTTTTATTTTTTTTAATCTGCTGGGTCCTCATGCAGGGTTTTCAGCTTCCTCCGACATAAAAATGTTGCATTTGCTTTAAAAAAGTACAAAAACCATGCAAAAAATACCGTTTTTCAGAGGTTGGTTTAGTTCTCCAAGGGGGAACTTTTTCCCCTTGGTCCGATTTTGCCCATTTCCGAACTTAACCTGCCTAGGAATATAAGACATATTCGTGCCAAACTTCGAAAGGCTAGCTCTTTTATTTTGGACTGTATCGTGTCCTCTACAGACGGACAGACGGACGAACGGACGTACATCGCTAAAATGTCTTATAATCGATCACTGATCAATAATATATAAACTTTATGGGGTCCTAGACCGATATTTCGATGCGTTACACACGGAATGACAAAGTGAGTGGTTGGAGGGTATAAAAACTTGTAGAAAAAAACGTTTCGGTATCTAAGACTTTTTCTGTAGAAAAAGAGAATAGAAAAAATATTTCAGAACTTTTGAAGTTTGCTATGGGGAAAAAAGTCACTAAATCTGAGAATTTTTTATTTAATATAGGAATTTTTGGAGGGAAAATTGCATAAGTATCTATATGAAAGTGTATCAGAATCTGAAAATTTTTCTGTAGCAAAATAAATTCTCTATTGGGATAATGTTTAAGAATCATAAATTTTCTCTTTAGGCAAATGACTCAGAAAAATTTCCAAATCAGGAAACTTTTTTGAGAAAAATATATCTCAAATCGTATATATTTTTTATTGGAAAGGATCTGGGTCTTTTGCTGTCAGAAAAATTCTTTAGAACCTGAGAATTTTTTGGGGAGGCATTTTTCAAAATATCAAAAAGTTTTTAAACCTTTTCTATAGGAATATATTTTTCAAATTTGGAAATGTTTCTATAGAAAAAATTACAATAAACACACATTTAAAAATCTTAACTAATGATTCAAATCCGATCTGAGGGTCCCTGAAACCCCCCCCCCCCCCAAACACAAGAGCTGGATCCGCGCCTGCCATATGCAGGCACGGATCCACGGGAAAAAAAAAGTAATTTGTTTCTTTCGAATTCGGTTTGGGGAAGGGGGCATTCCTATTCTTACCCCTTGTGAATCCGCGCCTGCCTGTACCTTAAAGCGGTGTACGGGGATATCTGACTATATAGAAAAAAAAAATGCTATTTTATCCGCAAATGAACACTTTTTTACTAAAAAAGTTAATATTCTACCAAATTTTTGATAAAGTGTATACAAAATATCAAAAAGCATTTGCTGTTAACTAGTGTAAACAAAGCAAAACAAATATATTCTACTATAATATAACAAATGAATGGGTAAGCAGCAGCAAACAATAAACTTGTGATTATTTACCATATGGTAAATATGTTTGGTTATGGGTTAGGACAGGTATGGAAGAGAATGATGATTCTTCAAAACAAAGACTTTTTAAGAAACTCGAACAATAAACATTAAAAAAATATGTAGTAAAAAGTCAACACAAACTTGTTTAGCAACATGATGCTACAACCAAAACTGTTATACTACAGCAACATTTGTTGAGTTTAAATGGCGATGTTAATTTAGCGATTTCTGACTAGCTGATTTATTTTTAACTCAGCTATCTTTTCAAATGTTTGCACTTTTTAATTGTAAATAGTTGGCATTACTGGAACAATGATATTAAAAGAGAGTGAGAAATAGGTGAATAAACATTTCTCAGTTAAGAACAATAACAATTTTTTCTGTTATAAAAACAAAAACTATTGCATTTTATAGAGGAAAATAGAAAAACACAATACGAATGAAAATATGTAAACAACCAAATGCTTAGTTACAGCATGAGCCTGATTACAATAAATAGTAATGACAATGTTCTTTCTGTCAGTTTCGATATCATTTTTTTTGTGTGAATGTGTGTGTACATGTGATAAGTTTTGTTGTTGTAGTTGTTGATGGTGTGTGAAAAACAAATGCATCTTGTGTGAGGAGGTAGAGATTAAATGCATAAACCGCAACATACGTTTTTCTTTTTGTTATTTTTATTTGAAAAGATAGACGACAATTTAGGGATGCCAAACATTGTTTATATAATTATGCCGTTACAATTGGCAAACAAAATTAGTTTTAGGTACCCAGTTGGAAATTTATTTCTGAAATATATGTCAGCAGTTATTCTGCAGGAACAATTCAGCAGGTAAGAGCATAAAAGAAGGAACTTCAGCACACATAGACTTTGAGGTTCGTTGTAATACCACGGAATGGTAATGGGGTTCCCTAATAGTCCCTGCCGTTAAACTAATTTGAGGTCCTTATGAAACTTCAATGATATCGATAGTTTCCAAATCCTCCTTATCCATACAACTCCGGAAAAAGTAATTTGACACGCTTTGCGTGCTTCCCTATAAAACAGTGTCTGGTAATTACAGCAACCACTGTCGAAATCTCTCCTCTTGGAAGCGATATCAGTTCACTTGTACGCTTCTGATTAAGAGAAGAAAATCTGTCGTGTTGTCTTACACGTCCATCCATTTGCCCATCTCTGATTAGTCTCCGTCGCGAAACAAAGACGTAGATTTTTCTTGCAAGTTTCTAGAGGCATACCAATACATTCAAATTCCGTTGGAACCTGTAAGGTAGTTCCTAGTCTTGTAAGCTCATCGGCTTTACAATTCTCTGGAATGTCCCTGTGCCCTGGCACCTATATGAGTCGTATGTCAAACTGATTGGCCATCTCATTGAAAGACGTGCTGCAGTTAGGAGCAGATCTTATTTTCTGAAACATTGATTCTGTCGGAATAGATGTTGACTGCGGTTGTATACAAGGCAATGCAACTCAACCAGTCAGCCACTTACTTAATTGCCAGCATCTCTGCTCTTCCGAATAGACTCCGAAGCCCACTTATTCGTGTAGCTTCTATCCATCTGTACAAAAATTAAAATAGACCCCACTACCCCGAATGCCTTTCATTCAACACATTGATGGAATCATAGTGGTAAAGTGGAGCTCAAAAGGCTCTTTCACTGTAGTGTACTATTAAGTCGCATTGCCCACGTTGGCGCATACTGCCTACCCAAATTTAGTAGAAGTTGTAGAATTTCTAATGCAGCCGTTGTCTTAGTACAAAGAACTCCAGTGATACACATCGACGCCATTCTCCGCACATTCGTGATAAAGAAACAGTTCTTTTTTCTCTACAGCAGTCCACCAGACAATTATTCCATAGAGCAGAATTGGACTCACCACTGCTGTAAAAATCCAGTGAACGATCTTATCAATGGCCCTTTTATAGGAATATAAAGCATCTTTAGTTTTTCTCACCCGTTCCTAAATATTACACCTGAAAGTTAACTATCTATCTAGAAATACTTTAAGATACTTGGTTTCATTTGAGAAAGCTATTTAAGTGCCGATTAGTAAAATAAAATCAAAATCAGGAATCTAATTTCCCCTTGTAAATAAGACAAGTTTAGTTTTGCTTGGAGTAACTCCCAGACCACAGTCTCTTGCTTTTTTAATCAAGAGAACAATGAAGAGTGCCCCTTAATGTTGTCAGGTGCTTTCTCTTTACTCGCGATAGAGGCAAAGGAAAAGCAACATATGCCACAACCTGACAACCACATGCTTCTAGAGAACACAACATTAAATTCTGTGCCAGGATCCAAAGAAGTGGTGAAAGAACACCTCCCTGTGGTGGGCCCCTATTGAACAATCGAGATATGACAGACGCTCCCAATTCAAACGTTATACGTCTATTGGCATGTCGATTTTTTTGGGCCCCACCAAAAGAAACTCCTAACCAAGGTCCTGTCTCGGAATGTGTGTTGTGTATAATTGCTCGTACGATACAACGGTAAGTTTTCAGCAAAGTAAAGCAATTTATCCCCGAGATTCTGGTGTCTTTTTGATAGTCTGCTAACTAGTGAATCACATCCGTTTGCCGTCGAGTGCCCAATGTAATATTCCTTCTTGTATTGTTAGGTAAAGTCTGGTAAAGACTGCCGAAATCGAGTAGTTTCGGCATCATTATGAAGACTACAAGGAAGCTTACACATATGTGCATTGCAGTCTCAGACTGCAATTGTTTGTTTTTTAAGGGGCATCTTGGTGGTTAAAGCGGGGAAATTGGAGAGAGAACTGATTTTTTATTTGTTTTTTTTTTTTATATTTCTTTTAAAGGAACGAACGAACCTATTTCATGGATGGAAAGTTTCTTAAGGCCTGTCAAAATTGCCAAAATTAGGATTTTTTAATGTTGAGGTACTTTATATGGAGAAGTGTTTACGTACTTACGACTCCCAAATTCTTATATAATAATATCCAGGGCCGTATTAAGGTATGGCGGGGCCCTTGGACACAAGAATTTGGGGTCCCTGGAAAGTTAAAAATCGCATTACAAGAAAAAAAGATTATTTTTTTTTCTGTTGGTAAAGTTTTTCTAGCTCGAGGTATTCTTTCTTTTCTATAAGAAAAATGTTTCAAATTCTAATACTTCTTTATGCCAAGAAGGTTTCCGAATCTGATACTTTTCCTATGAGGAAAAGGTCTAATAAGTTGAGATTTTTTCTTTAGGAAAAAGGCTCAGAAACTAAAACTTTTTCTATAGGAAAAAGGTATCGGAATCTCGGTCTCAGAATATGATACCTTCTCTATGGGAAAAAGTCGTTTAATGTGAGACTTTCCCATAGAAAGTTTTAGAATCTGAGACATTTTAATGTTAAGTCCTGTCAGGTTCTTCAAATAAAACGTCCAATCTTATTTTGTTAGTATGTATATTAAAGTGCAAATTGTAACACCAGGTTTAATAGTGGCAATAGATTATTTATGATGACGCCACGCTAAAGCCTAGGCACTCAAGTTGGCTTTGCACACAAAAAAGCATTGCCTTTGTAATGGAGGCAGTGCAACAATGCTAACAAGTGCCAAAATAGGTGACATGACATAGTCCCGAATTCCGTTATTGGGATTATGAACGAAATTAATTCGGTCATATTCCCCATAAATGTAAAGGGGACTATGACCGAAAATAATTTGGGCATTATCCCAATAAAAAATGGACTTAATTCCCAGACTTATGGGGGTAATGACCACGTAACAAATAGCCATAATCCCAATTACAGGGGTTATGTCTACTCTACTAGTTGGTCATAATCCCAACAATTATATAAATACTAGCTGGCCCGGTCCGCGTTGCTGGCCCAAATATAAGATCAGTGTTATATTTCATCTCGCTTCCAATATATAGCCCTGCAAAAAATGTAATGAATTTCTTGGCTTACAAAGATTTGTGGGAGTAGTTTTTAAGGACCCGATTAGGCAGATAATCATCTTCAAATTATATTTTAATAACAAAAAAAATAACCATGTCTTCGACTTTGCGACCTGTACAAATTTAAAACTTCTTTAGTGTCATTATGAACAACACAACAATGAATTACGCATATCCTTCGTTCTTACTGTGAGCTATCGTCTTGAGTTCAAACAACTCTTTACAGTTTTCCCGAATTTTCCATTTTTTCGGGACACTTTTCTCATTTATATTTCCTTAAAAACCTAATAAGAACTATTATTAACATTAAAAAATCGGTCCGGTCATTAGTAGTTGACTTATTTAGACAAAAGTTGGCGATAAAATTTGTGTGGTAAGTTAAACTTGATTTGGACCAAGTTTATGCGGAATCTATTAAGAAATATTTTTTTTAATAGATCGAGTTGGAGTAAAAATTAATTTTAGATATATCAAAAAAAAGTTGGCGAGGAGAATTTTTCTTTCCGACTAATTATATGGACTATAACGAACATTTAAAACAAAAAAATAGCCAAATCGGTCCAGGCGTTCTCAAGTGTTGCAAATTTTAAGGTTATTGAAAAATGTGGGCTTTGAAGTGGGGTAGTACAATAATTATTTCCGTAAAATCCTTACTTGGGCTATAATGATCATTAAAGAAAAAAATTATCAAATCAGATCATTCGCTCTCCGATCTTAGATTTATTGAAAAAAGTGGGAGTGGACAATTTTTCTTTCCGTAAAAACGTTTGTTGTGCTATCACGAATGTCAAAAAATAGCCAAATCGGCCCTGTCGTTCTTCCGTTTTAGATGTATCGAAATAAAAATGGGCGTGAACAATTTTTATTTCCGTTTAAACCTTAGTTGGACTATGGCGACCCGATTTTAGATATATCGAAAAAAGGAGATGTAAAAGTGGGAGTGATTAATTTGTTTTCCGAAAAAATCTAAGACGAACATTAAAAAAATAAGATGAACATTTAAAAAAAAAAAAAAATATTATCCAAATTCTCAAGTGATCCGATTACCAACGAACTACATTTGATTTTTATTTATATTTTATTATTCTATATTTTATTTTTCTATAGAGCAGTTTTTATATACATCGAAAACATCATTCCTTAAAGAAAAAACCTTATTTGAAATAAACCAACTCGGTCCCTCCATTCAAAAGTAGGCGTAGAAATGGAAAAGTGTTATTTCCAAAAAACCTTAGTTGGAATATGACGCACATTAAAAACAAAAATAGACAAATTGATTCAGCCATTCCTTGATTTAAAATATATATATTGGGAAAAGTGAGCGTAAAAGTAGGCGTGGACAATTTTTCTTTCCTTAAAAATCTTTGGCGGACTATAACCGTTATAGTTTTTTCGATACATAAAAAAAGTGGGCGTGGGAAATTTTACTATCCGTTAAAACCCTAGTTGAATTATGATGAAAATTTTCAACAAAAATTAGCCAAAGTGGGTGAGGTGAAGTTCTTTTTTACGTAAAAACCAAAGTTGGAATATGATTAAAAATTCATTAAAAAAAAATTTAGACAAATCGGTCCAGCTGTTTTCAGATTTTAGATAAATTGAAAAAGTGGGCGTAAAAGTGGGCGTGGTTGATTTTTCTTTCACTAAAAACTTATATTGGATTGCTACGAACATTTTAATACAAAAATACCCAAATCGGTGCAGCCGTTTTCCGATTTTAGATAAATTGAAAAATGTGGGCGTAAAAGTGGGCGTGGTCAATTTTTCTTTACGTAAAAACCTAAGTTGGACTATGACGAACATTTCAAAAAAAGAATTGTGCAAATCGGTACAGCCGTTCTCAACTGATGCGGTTACCAACGAACGACAATTGATTTTTATTTATATAGATTTACTTTTGCCTTAAAAGTTGTTCTGCGAAGGTTATGTCCTGTGACCACCAGTGTCTGACACAATGCTGAGTGAACCAGCAGACTCAACAAAAAACACGCGGTAAAGTTTTGTCTTTAACCATAATCAACTACAACGCCGCAGCTTATACGTGCTTAATCCTTTACTAACCGATTACAACTCTGATACTAACCCTTAATAATTTACATATTTCCAATACCATGTATAAACTTTATCATTTCCATAAATTAAAATAGCTGGTAACCCTACCACTTGATAGACAGATACAAAAGATGCATCATAACAAAAAGAACCAACACTCATTCACTAACACTATACAATGACAAAAAATAAAAAAAAAAAATCTGCTGCACTTTTTTCGTGAAATTTTGTTGAAATAAAGACAAAAAACAATATAAAACGAAGAAGAAACAAATACAAAAAAAAAACTCTTAAGATGAGCAGATTTTTCTTTTCAAGGGTCTAAGAAGGCAGCAAGAAGCACAATTTAACAAAATTTATAAAAATATAAATTTCTAAAGAAAAAAGGAAGCTGATGGTGGAAACAATTAAGTTTTGTTAAAAAGCCACACATTAGATACTACTGAATGCCTGGTATTTTGTGGCAGTGGCAGAGGAGTACGTTTTCAAAAAAAAAAATAAGGTAACATCTAGAAAGAGAACAAAGATAAACAGGAGTGGTTTGTGGGGTTTATCAGCTTTGTGAGTTGGTGGGGACTACAAAGATAATAATGATTAGGAATTTTTTAGTTTGGGCTAAAACAAGTGTTGGGGTGTGAGTCTTAGACATTTTTCTCATCAAAAAGGCTTACAATATGAGAAATGTTTTTTTTAAACAGTGTATTATATTCTGAGACATTTTTCCTATAGAAAAAGTCTCAGATAATATCTCAGACTTTTTCTATAGAAAAAATCTCCGATTCTGAGACATTTTTCCTATAAGTAGAAAAAGTCTCAGATTCTTAGACATTTTTCCTATGGAAAAAGTCTTAGATTCTGAGACATTTTTCCTTTATAAAAAGTTTTCGATTCTGAGAAATTTTTCTCATAGAAAAATATTCAGATTCTGAGACATTTTTGTGTACCAACTACAGCCACATCTAGGCTGTAGTGATGCGGAATTTAACTCGCTTTGGGTTAAATTCCAAATCAGGACACATATTTTGCACTTCGGGTTCGTCTATAGGAGCTCAAATTTGGACACGGCGAACTCCTACAACCATTTTGACTCCGTATCTGATTCTATTACTGGAATCCTTGGGGTTTGTCCGAGTATTAAAATAGTCGTTGCGGGGATTTCAATGTGCACAATTCGTCATGGCTTCGCCATTCTAGCCATACGACTCCCAAGGGCTTATATGTTGAGCTTTTCGCTGCACACAACCACCTTGTGTAACTTGTGAATGAACCAACACATATTCCGTGTGTTGATGGGCAGTTTCGTAATGCCCTCGACCTTTTTCTCACTTCGCATACTGACAAATACTAAGTCGAGATCCTAGCGCTTCTCGGAAACATCATGTCTGAATCCTTTTCATTTTCTGACCTTCGTAGTGCTTCAAAACCAGCAATGAAGCGCTCTTCTTTTGTATATGAAACGGCTCGTTGGGCTGAGTTTAACGAGTTCTTCCAGCAATTCAATTGGAATCTCTGTTTTCTTGATGGCGGTGTTACCGCTGCGGCAGAAATGATAGTAAATGTGATAATGCTTGGAATGAAAGTATTCATTCCATCGATGCAAATTTCGACTAAACCTAAACACAAGTGCTGGTTTTATCAGACATGCCGGAATGCAGTCAGACCCAGAGAGGATGCGTTCAGTAACACAGTGATACAAAATCGAACTTTTGGAATCGGAATGGGATGAAACCAAAAGCAAATGAAAGCTGACGTTTTCCATAACAAAACCCTCAAGGCCTTTTTTTAGGTCAGAGCTAGATTTTATTTTACACGCATTTAAAGTTGGTGATTTTAAAGCATTAAAAGATTTTGTGTACTAAACATGTCCTACTTTAAAGGCCCCTGGTGGTGCCATTATTGGAAATGTAGGGTCCAGTTTCCAAACTTAAGCTCAAAATTACTTCAGCTATGACTGGTATGAATTTTGCTGCAATCGGTTCAGTTCCTATTTACTGAATAGCCAAATTATTAAAATAAACCACTGTACACCGTTGCGTATGATTGTTATTTAAAGGCAATTATTAATATAAACCATTGGACACCGTTGCGTATGATTGTTATTTAAAGGCAATTACAATATTAATCATTCGCCACTAATACAGTTTTCAAGCATTTATTATTATAATTATAATGAAAGTGCACTAACTTCAAATGCGTGTAAAACAAAATCTAGCTCTGAACTAGAAAAAAGCCTTGATGGGTTTGTTATGGAATATGTCAACTTTCATTTGCTTTTGGTTTCATCCCATTCCGATTTTGGGTGTTGCACTGTGTAATTAGCGTAATGACAAAAACTCAGTTACTGACACGTTACGTAAACAGGCGAGAAATGAATGTGCCAGAGTACTCAGACGCGAAAAGCTCTTTTACGAACAGCGTCTGCGTGCTAAGATCCTTGTTGCTCCGCGGGGTAGAATAATACTAGTTCATCCATTCCAACCCTTATAATGAATGACCAAATGTTCACAGACCCGCTGATAAAGCCAACGTTTTTGCTGAAATGTTTGCAAGAAATGTTGCTTACTTGCCGGAAAGCAATCAACCACCGCCCGAGCACGAAAGGGTATCCTTTACTATGTCCAAGATATTTTTTTTGAGCGCGTCCAGTTAAAAAGGTCCTTGAGGATCTCAACATAAACAAGTCCCCGGGGCCGAATGGTATTACGACTGTGGTCCTGAAACGGTGTGGTTTATCTTTGTCTCGTCCTTTGGCAACATTATTTAGCTACTCGTACCGTGTAGGAGTTTTTCCTTCTTGCTGAAAGGTGGCCAACGTCCAGACAATCCCAAAAAAGAGAGAGGCTACAAACCCTGAAAACTACAGCTCAATAGCAATTTGTTCTACGCTCTCGAAAGTCATGGAGAGCATGATAAATCATCACCTGGTAAATTATTTGGAGTCTAATTCACTTTTGTGCGATCGACTATATGGCTTTCGTAGAGGTCGTTCTACGGGAGACCTGTTAGCGTTTCTTTCAGAACGCTGGAGTAGTTCTATTCACCAATTTGGTGAAAGCAAGGTGGTTGCTCTAAATATTTCCAAAGCGTTTGATCGTGTGCACTAGTTTCGAAGCTTACTGCGTTTGGTGTCGGTAGTGATTTCTCTCGATTTATATCGAGCTTTCTTAGAGACCGCTCTATACGTGTTGTTATAGATGGGTTCTCATCGGATGAGTTTCATCTGAATTCATGGGTACCGCAAGGTTCTGTTCTATCTTCTACACTTTTTTTTATTTTTCTTAACGACCTTCTGGTCTAACATCCAATCCTATCTATACTTTTGCAGATGACAGCAACATTTGTCATTCATTTTCCTTTAATCATAGACCAAGCCTTACTGAGGTTGATGCTATGAGGCAGAACATGAATGACACACTCAATCATGACCTTGCGAAGATCTTCGAGATCTTGCGAATCAGGTCGATTTTAATGCTCTTAAAACCCAATAATGTATGCTGACCCACAGACGGCTTGTGGAATCAGCGTCATCTGTATCCATGGGTGGTATATCTATTGAAGAATCAGACACTCTTGATGTTCTAGGCATGAAAATCTAATGTGATGTTCGATGGAACCAACATGTTGTTCAAGTGTCGAAAGAAGCATTCAAGTTTCTTGGTTTTTTAAAACGGTGCAAGAATTACTTCACCCCGTCGGATATACTCACTATTTATACCGCCTATATCCGACCGAAAATGGAATACAACTCCCATATCTGGGCAGGTGCTTCAAGGTCTATCTTGATGCTTCTGGATCGGATGCAAAGGAGTGCGTTGAAGCTCATCAATGACAGAAGGGTATCCAGCTCTATTGATTCATTGCATCGTCGGAATGTGGGTTGTGCGTCATTGTTCTATCGATATTACCATGGTAAGTGCTCAGCTGAGATGGGTGAACTCATCCCTGAGACGCGGGTGCGTACCCGTAGTACACGCCTTTCCAGCAACTAACATCCGTTTGTTGTCGACTGTCCAATGTATCGCACAACGCATTACAGAGAAAATTCGTTTCTCGGTCGAACTAGCCGTATGTGGAATAAACTTCCCACAGAAATCTTTCCAGTAGGCTATAATTTAGAAAAGTTCAAATTAAATGTCCACAAACACTACTCCCTCTTTCCTTTTCCTCATAACCCATTTTCCTAATACCAACACAATGTATTGCATTAGTAGGGGGCATCCCCTGAGTGTTGGCTCAAAGTAAAAAAAATAAAAAAAAAAATTCCATAGAAAAGTCTCAGATTCTGAGGCATTTTTCCTATAGAAAATATCGTTCAGATTCTGCGGAATTTTTTTTTGTACAAAAAGAAGTCTCAAAAGTCTCCCATCTCTATCATGATGCATGCATTCTGAGTTTTCTATTAGTATAAAAACAATTTTCTATCTTCGTTGTTTTTATCTAAAACTCTCTCTCTCTAGAACCCGCAAAACCGGAAATATATTTCTATAGATTTTTGTTGTTGTTTTCATTTTGATGCGACAACAAAATGTTGTAATGCCATTTTTTGTTGTTGTACTTTAATTTTCTCAATTCATAGTAAATTTCATTTTCTTTTTACATTTTTATTGTTAGTGGTTTTATAGAGTTTTGTTTTTTACTATAAAGAACTTTTGCTGTTTTTTTGTTGTTGTTGGTGGTTGTTCGTCTCGTTTGTTTCTGTTGTTGATAGTAGACGACAACTACAGACAAGTCTTGGCTTTGTTTTTGAAAGCATTGCTCTTGCGCAACTTTTGCATTGTTTTGATTTTTTTTGGTGCTGTTGCAATTGTAGAAGTGCAAAGCAAAGGGGGTCCAAGCACGTTGTTCTCGACATATTGTAACTCGCGATATTTGTATGGATTCAATATCAGTCCAATACAAACTCTTAATAAATTCTGAAGAATATCTGGTACATTTCCTAACTTTTGCGTGCGTTAGAAAATTTCAGAAAAATTTTTGGAATGTCAAAATTTAATGGATATATCATAGAAGTCTACAACAGTTTCAAAAAGTCAAAATGAACACTTGCCTACTCTTCAGTATATTTCTCTTTGGTGCAAAGTGCAGTGCACTTTTAACTATTGTTTGTGGTTTGTTAACTGACTTCATGCATTTTACAGTTAAAGGTAAAAAACAATTTCAAAATGTTCTTATATGGAGTTAAAAACAAATTGTTGCGTTGTAGTTAGCCAATCTGTACATGGCTGGTGTTTAAATGCTATTAATAGACTGCTTATGAAATGAATCATGCTAAATAGAACTCTAATATGAAAGAATTAATTTTAGTTTTCAATAAAAATTGATTTTTTGAAAAAATATGAAAGAAAACGAGAATAAGATCATAACATTACCTAAGATGGATGATATCTTAAACCACCCTGTTTTTTCAGAAGAAGTTCCTTAGATCCCCCACAGAAACTATCTATCAACTTTCCACTATTATGTAGTTCAGAACATAAAAAATCAAGACGCTTAAAACATTTCAAATTATTGCTTTCTCAATTAAGATGCTGAATTGGCTTCTCCTCTACACATCCATAAAACTCCTAAAGTGATAGGTCCCGGGACAGAACATCGGCAAAACTTAGAACCTAAGTAATTGCCTGTATGTACTAGTAGTATATATAAAACAATGTTTATATCCAACTAAAACCAGCTTTACCTAAAGAATTTTCTTAAAAAATCATTATTCAGAATGTCTACATTTATTTCTACCTTTTAAATACACCTAATTTAGTCTGAAAAAAATTTAAAAATTATTCAACAGTAAAATTAGCATTTTTCTTAAGAACTAACTCTTTTTTGAGTGTAATAAACCCTTGTCAAGCAAACAGAAACATAAGAAAAATTGACAAAATAATCATGAAAAAAGACATTGATATGAAAGGATAAAAGACATAAGTAGTAGACGTACAGACTCATTAGAGTGGTTAGAAACAAATAATTTGTCGAAAATTGAAGACACACATTTATTAAACTCACTTTTGTTTTAATATATTAGATCTGGAGTTGGCAACGTTCATAAGCCATCTTAGGTGACGGTAGACATATCAGAGTCACACCTGTGATCCCCAAGACATCTCTATATACCGAGTTGAGGGCAGTTTAATACAGGGTGGTCCAATAACAAGTATCTTTTTAAAAATGCAATGAAATGAACAATACTCAATATTTTTGGAACCGTATGGCTTTATTTGAAATAACAAATATTCCTATTATTTATGGCAAACGACTTCATTCATGCGGCTGCCTGGGTTAGCTCCGCAGTAGCTCATCCTCGGTACCCAATTTTCTAATGTTTCTGGTTCTATCTCACGAATGGCTTGAACGATATTCGTCGAAAGGGCCTAGAATATTTCTGGATTTCCCATGTGATATGGATCTTTAACAAGACTCCTCAAAAAAAATGTCTAAAGGTTATAATCCGCAGCTCTGAAGTGATCCGAACTATGTGCGCAAAATATTGATTGTTTGATGGACTGTGAGACATATTGCGACTTCTTTCTGAAAACAAATGTCATCCAAGTTGATATATTCTATTACGGCCAACAAAAGATCGGTAATCATCCCAGTTGGCAACGTCCTCGAGTTATCCTCAGTGACGGAGCGGTGACATGTCAGAGTCACTGCTGACATCCACAAGACATCTCTATGTACTGGGTTGAGGACAGTTTCATACAAATTTTCAAAATGTCCTCTCTCAAAGTCAGCAGTGGTCAGGGCTGACCTTCTGGGGACATGTCACCTAAGACTTCTTTGGGGAAATGTCTGACGTAGGTCATGCGAAAATACAAAAAAACTTTCGTATTTCCTTTAGTTTTTACTTTTATCCATTTTCCTTTAACAATTATCTTTCTCATATTTAGAAAAAACTTTTCGCATTTCTTAGACCCAACTGGATTTGAACTCGGAACCTCCAGTTTATTAGTCCCACACCTTACTACTTGTTCCAAACTTTATTTTGAAAATTGTTTGTCTATTTATTACTTTTATTCTACTTGTTAGATTTTGATTTTATTTTAAATAAATCGATAATATTACCATCTTTTTCTTGGAAATTGAAGAGTTGCCCAGATTTAAAATTCTAATTTAATATACTGCTATTCTGAAGACATTTCCTTTTAGACGTCTTAGAGGAATTGTCCACACTCTTAAAGCAAACATTCAGTGCTGCCAATGTTAGGACATGTCATCAAGGATTACCTATGATTTGTCAGAACCTGAAGACATTTCCTCAAGGAATCACTGTGGAAATTTCCTCAGTGACACATTTTCCAACTGGGATGGCTCTGTAGCGCTCATCTTTGACGAAAATGGGGTTTTCAGCTGTATTTTTGAAAATATTGTGTAATGATGCTGATACTCAAATCTGTTGCTTCCTATAGATGAATTAGATTCTTTACAATACCGTGCGAGTTTTCCGATCCCAAGATGTAGCAATTTGTTTGTTAACATAACCTCTTTTGAGTGCTTTATTTCGGTTAAAAACTTTTTTTTTTTTAAACGTACAGTTTGGCAGCGCAGTACTGCGCTACAACGCGATACAGCGGACCATGCCGAAGGCGCATCAATAAAGTCGATTGCCATAAAAAATGGGATTGGGAATGAAATAAAGCCATAACATTCAAAAAAAAGTTGAGTATTGATCATTGTATTGCATTTTTAAAAAGATACTTGTTATTGGACCACCCCTTATAACATTTCAAAATGTCCTTAATCATATTCAGCAGTTGTCACGGGGATGTTGACATTCCCATGACATTTCCCTTAAATCATCTTTAGGGCAACGTTTTCGTCCATTTCATTGATAAATTATCTTTGTCTATTAAGAAAAAAAATTTCGCCTGTTTTAGCACCAACTGGATTTGAGCCTGGAACCACCAGTATATATGTTAATACCACACCTAACTATTTCGTTTTCAAAATTGTGTGTCTATTAATAACTTTTATACTACCTGAAAGAGATTTTATTTTAGGACTAGGTGATGAATTTTTTGGACTTAGCATCAGAAGTACGTCGACGTTACTGTTACGCATTGTAACCTGGACAGCACCCACTCCACTGTTCCCCCGGATGGCAAAGAGTGAGGAGGAGATTATCGGATTATATTATGTAAGAAGAATAAGTTTTACTAGCGAAAGCTGCCAGGTTTAGCATGTTTACGACAGTCGGATCAGCATGTTTGCTGCGATAAATATACAGGGTGATTCAGTCACGAGCCACCGAATTTCGCTAGCGTATTCCTTGGCACATTTTATGAAATTAGATTTGGGGAAGATTTGTTTGGCGGTAATATTTTCTTTCATTAA
Organism: Pegoplata infirma; assembly: GCA_963921195.1. Classification (NCBI taxonomy): domain Eukaryota; kingdom Metazoa; phylum Arthropoda; class Insecta; order Diptera; family Anthomyiidae; genus Pegoplata; species Pegoplata infirma. The sequence continues at coordinate 121,363,340 of OY992540.1, forward strand.
TTAAAGAAATTCATTTTAAGAAAACTATGAACTATTTATAAGTACATGAACTGAAGGTTTTTCCTTGTAATAAGGAAACTTTCCCGTTATTTAGTTAAATTTGATTTTAAGAAAATTCATGAACTATTTTTAAGGAAGGGGTGGTTAAAGGGGTAGTGAAGCGTAGTGACTATAGCCTCTCCTACTCAAATGGCAATCTCTCCTGCACGTGGCGCACCCTGCCGATAACAGACGAGGCTCTGTCGACCGAAGTTGGGAGGTATAACCCCAAGAACCGCAATGACTAAATACCTTGCCCACTGCATGCCTGGATGCGTTGCTGGCAGCCCCAGCTCCAGCATCGGATGTTTAGCCCAATCAGTTACTCATCTTAAACTACAATGATTACAGAAACCGTAACTAGTCAAAATGAAAACCAAACGATTAACCCGATGACGACTTTTAGCTTTAAAAAATGGACACGATTTGGAATATGGAACGTCCGTACGCTTTTAGATAGCACTTGTCTCGCTCAAGTATGCAACGAACTACTCCGTTACAACCTCTTATTTATGGGTCTCTGTGAAACCATGTGGCCTGACTCTGGTGAGTTTGCTATATCTAATGGACTTACTTTGATTTATTCCGGTAAACCACCTGAAGAACCAAGATCGAGCGGCGTTGGGCTACTGCTGTCTAAAGATGCCCGAAATGCATTAATAGATTGGAAACCACATTCTGACAGAATCATCACAGCAAGATTTAGAACCCGCGCCAGAAACATTACATGTGTGCACTGCTATGCACCCACTGAAACCTCAGAATTGTCTGTGAAGGAAGAGTTCTATGAGCACTTAACAAGAGTAACAGCCTCTGTTAATCGTGGTGATATAATGTTGATGACGGGGGACTTTAACGCTCAAGTTGGACCTGACAACAGTGGCTTGGAAAGTGTGATGGGCCGCCACGATATTGGTAGAATGACCGAAAATGGTGAACTTTTTGCCGAGTTATGCCTCAACAACAACCTGGTGATCGGTGGTACGCTTTTTCCCCATAAACGGGTACATAAAATTACTTGGGTTTCTCCAGACAACAAAACAGTAAACCAAATAGACCACATAGCAATCAGCAGAAAATGGAGAGGATCTCTGCTCGATGTTCGCAATAAACGAGGCGCCGACTGCAATAGCGACCATCATCTTCTAATAGGCACAATTCGTCTGAAAGTTGCTGCCGTCAAGAGTATCAAAAAAGTACAACGAAAATTTGATGTAAAAAAACTAAAAAATCCAACCATACTTAACAACTATTCTGAAGCATTAAGAACCTCTCTAGAAGCCTCACAAACAAATTCCACATTTGGCTGGAAGAAGGTAGAAGAATGTTTTACATCGGCTGCTAAAGAGCATATAGGATTCAAAAACTTGATTTCTGAAAGAAGAAATACAAAAGCACAAATAAATACTGCAGTGACGCACGATGAAAAACTAAGGTTACGCGTAATATACCGGACTATTGATAAGAGTGTGAAAAGAAATGCACGTAATGACAAACGCAGATGGTTTGATGATCTTGCTAGAGAAGCCGAAATCGCATCTGTGAATAACCGTACTAAGGATCTATATAATATAACCAGGAAACTTACTCAGAAAAACTTTACAACGGGAAAACCTCTTAAATCCAACAACGGCGAAATAATTACATCCAAAAGTGGCCAGATGGAATTATGGTTGCAACATTATTCTACTATGTTGTCAGATACAGAAACCATGCAGCACGATCCTTGTGACTGCGACCACCACAATCTAAGGAATGATATACCTATAGAATGCCCTGATATACCCGAAATTATAGAATCCATAATTGCCCTTAAGAACAACAAGTCCCCAGATGTAGATAACTTCTCCCCCGAGCTTCTTAAAACAACACCACAAACAAGCGCCTGTTTTATGTATAAAATTATTGAGGAATTTTGAAGGACTAATCAAGTAAGCGATGAGCTTAAGGAAGGGTTAATCATTAACATCCCAAAAAAAGGAGATTTATCTCAATGTAGAAACTGGCGTGGTATCACACTCATCAACATAGCAAACAAAGTTATAACATAGATTATAAACAAACGACTCTCAGCCGCATTCGATTCAAATCTTCGCAACGAACAAGCTGGCTTTCGACCCCAAAAATCCTGCATAGACCATGTGAACAGCCTCCGGATTATAAAAGAACAGTCCGTCGAGTGGAGATCCCTTTGTAGCTTGTTTTCATAGACTTCGAGAAGGCCTTTGATACCCTCTCACACTCGGCTATTTGGAAAACCCTTGCATGTAAAGGCACACCCACCAAGATTATATCATTGATTCAAGCCCTCTATGATAATGTATGCTGCAGAGTGATGCATGAAGGTTGCGTGAGTGATAGATTTACGGTAAACACTGGCGTGAGGCAAGGTTGCATTTTATCCCCCCTGCTTTTCAAAATAGTCTTACCCAACATCATGAATAAAGCAACCCGAGAAGAAAGATGAATTTTATGGGGATTTCATAGAAGGCTTGAAGATCTCGACTATGCTGATGACATTTGTCTGCTTTCACATAACTACAACGACATGGCGGCAAAGATCACAGCAGTACAGAAAGAAGCAGAAAAAGCCGGTATGAAAATAAACATAGCAAAGACCAAGGTAATGCGCATCAACTCTTCAAACAACAGAACGTTTTCCATAAATTATATAGTGTTAGAAGATGTTTCCAAATTCATCTACCTGGGTAGTTTATTAACAACAACGGGTGGTTCCAGTAATGATATACAGAATCGTATTAATCTTGGTAAGCGATCATTTGGCCTCTTAAATCCCATTTGGCGATCTCCTCACATGTCAAAAAGAACAAAAATTAACATTTTTAATTCTTGCATTAAATTCGTGCTTCTTTATGGATGCGAATCTTGGAACGCAGCAGCTCGTGATATAAACTCACGGCAAGTGTTTATAAATCGATGTCTACGAAGAGTCCTAAGAATATTCTGGCCTCAAACAATTTCAAATGAAAGGCTATGGAGAGAAACAAATCAAGAAAATGGCGCTGGATTGGTAATGCCTTGCGAAGGCCACTGAGTGATACTACAAGAAATGCTATTGAATGGAATCCTCAAGGTAGCCGAAGAAGAGGAAGACCATCACACACATGGCGTCGCCAAATTGAATTGGAAGCTGCCGGAATGAACAAGAGCTGGAACGAGATTAAGGCACTTGCGTTGGACAGAATTGAATGGAATAGATATGTTATGGCCCTATTCTCCTTATAGGATCGACGGGAATTTATTATTATTTTTAAGGAAAGAATAGTTTTTGCTTAATTTTAGTAATGTTTAATTTTTTGAGTGCATGGCTTAGTTTATTCTAAAAAATTTGAAAGGAAATAGGGGAAGTGTAATGATTATTTCTTGCTACTCTAAGGCCTTTTTAGTCCCAAAAAAAACAACCCAGCACACTTTAATTCAATTATGAGGAAAAAAATAAATGGATTTTTATGCAAAGCTCAGCAAAAAAATAACAAACAAACATCATGTATACAAATCAGATGAAATACAAATACACATACAAATAGAAATACATAATAAAAACAAGTGAGTTTCCTGTGGCTGTTCCGAATTCATAATACCCTACATCATACTAGCAAAAAATTAATTTTGTATTGAATTTTTAATATATAAATTACAAATCATATACTAAATTAACCTTACCGAGACGGGTGTCTATATTGTTGTTGCGAAACAGAAATCGAAACCACGACCGCCAGACCCATAGGCTAACACGCTACCAACTATCCTACTGGGGCGCCTGCAAAAAAATATAATAGGCAAAGAATACTTGGGGGTACTAAAACCATTTTTAAACTTACAATTAGTCCCATATGCAAATTCCGTACGATTTTCATTTTAATCTGTCTATTAACAAAACATAAAAACTTATTTTACACAAAAAATTTTTTTTTTTGTACATTAATTTGAGTTCTAATTGCACTCATTTTCCAGCAACCACTTGTGATCTGTTTTTTCTATCGTGCCTTAAAATATACATTAAATCAATGGTTCCCAACCTTTTTTGCGCCATGCCCCACTTTTAAGTTAAACAAACAACAATGTCCCTCCTACACTCAATAAAAATTTATTATTTTTCAAATCTGTTATAAAATTCAAAATTTGGTTGTGATTAAGCAAATTTTTTGTTAAAATCATTGTTTAAACAAAGATTTAAAAAAAAAATATTCAACAATCAACTAAATTATTTAGCTAAAATAATATTTTTTTAGTTTATTTAACAAAAAAGATCTTAAAAATTGGTTCGTTGATCCCCCGAAGTCTTCAGATTGCCCCCCAGTGGGGCGAGAATCAAAGGTTGGAAACCATTGTATTAAATCATCGTCTTAAAATCGATTAAGAATCAAAAAAGTGTTTTGGTGTGCAACATACGAAATGACAACGTTAATATACCACCATATTTAAATGGAGACGATACAAAACTATAACACTATGCGACATGATCGGGAAGAAAAAATTCTGGTGCCGTGACATAGCCCCCACAGACATTATCCCCATTCCCGGTTTGGGGATTAAGTCCGAAATGAATTCGGTCATAATCCCTATAACGGTGGTGGGTGCTATGACCGAAAAAAATTGGACATAGTCCCAATAAAAAGTGTACATTATTCCCAGAAATCACGGGGATAATGACCGCGTAACCAATAGCAATAATCCCTATTTCAGGGATCTGAGTTGAGTGGTTCCTGGTATGTGTGGGTTTTTAATTTAAAGAGAGTTAAACAAAAAAAGTTTTTTTGCGTATCCGGCTTTTGGCCGGGTTAGGGATTACACACTCCATAAATTTATTTAGCGGCTTCGCTTAATACATTTTTTTGGGTACGTGAAATATATTTCCACATTTTCAACTGATATGACTATATTTTCACTTTGGTTGAACATCAATATGACTTTATTGCTTAATCGTGTTGGTAATAGAACCATATGGCCTTTTCCCCAATAAAATTGACCCAGAAATACTTGTATGATAATTGGGTTTCCCACTAGTCCATGTAGTTAAGCCAATTTGAGCGCCTTATAAAACGCTTAAGATGTTGAAATTTGAGCGCCTTATAAAACTCTTAAGATGTTGAATTTTGACATCCGACATATCAGAAAGATCGCGCAAATCCCTTGATCCCAGTGATGCAAATCTCTGAACTGAAATTGTCGGGCAAAGGCAGATTAAGTGTTCTTTTGTTTCCAACTTCTCCGTCTACAGTTTCAAACACCTCCACATTTAACCGCTAAGCGCTTCTATAAACCAGTGTATGATAACAACAGCAACTACCGTCGAAATCTCTTCTCTTGGAAGCAATATCAGCTCACTTGTACGCTTCTGACTAATATAAGTCTACGCGTTCATCCATACTCCAAAAGTGACTCGTCTCTATAATTTGTTTCTGTACTTTCCATTATCGAATGATGTGCATTAGATTCACAGCACACGACTAATTGATGTCCCCTAAATTCAGACTCCCGAATCTGACCGCTCATCTTCTCCGATGGTATTGGCCTCGGACTAGAAAAGTTCGCAGAGGCGAGCCAAATTAACTTTCCATTAAGCTCTAAGCTCACCGCTGTAACATCCATCACTAAAACTTGATAAAAAATAAAGTATTTAAGCTATTTATCGCTAAGATGCAGGTTTTTGGTAACCCTATACGCTTGGAAAACCATCAACTGAAACCCAGGGGTCTTCTATCCGCAAACATTACCACCCTACACGCAGGGCTCTTGGAATAAACCAAGTCAAGCCTATCAGTGATGGAGGGCTTTTTGTAGGAACCGCAATATCCTGTATTTCCTCCACCGTGCTATTGGCTTCGTCCTACGTGTTAGCATAGAGGTCGTATTCGTCCCCAGATTTGGTTTCAAATAAGCCAGATATTTGTTACATCTGCACTGAATCGAAGCCAACAAAACTCTCCGTATTCTTTACTGTATGGGTTTCAACTTAAATATGCCCCACTGAGAAATTAACTTTGTCCAGATTCGAAATCATATATGCCAGATGCATCTACCATCAGCCTAAAATTGGTGGCATCAACAACAGGATCATTCATTACTGTATGGGCGCTCACCTGAATATCAACCTCAGCTGAATTCTCATCACTAGCCGACCCAATCACTGTCATGGCTACGTCCAAAATAGACCTATGGTCGCCCTTGTGGACATCGATTCAATCTAATAATGTGCGGAAGTGATTACTCATTAACTAAGATCACTGATTAATGACGAGCGCCCTCCATCTCAACTGACAATCTACCAATTCTGCTTACCCTGATCCTTCAGAATGATTTCAGTGTCACTTGTAGCCATCGGAATCTATGCATGAGCTCCGGGCTGCCACGAGATATCATGTTTGTTCACGGTCTCCAGACCGAACTGGAGGTCGTAAACACTTAGCTAATGGCAATTTTTTTCTGTATTCTGTTGTGTTCTCAAGACAAGTTGCGCACAAGGAATCTGATAAGACACCCAATTTCGAGCAAAGGTATTATGTCCTGTAACTACCTAAGTAAAAATGTGAAGGATCAGTACTGATCCGAAAAATGGATCACTAAGATTAGATCAGTTTTAATCGGACGGATACAATTTCATCCTAAAAATTGGTTTATCTAATTATATAAACCCATTTTTCGGATGACATTGTATCCGTTCGATTAAAACTGATCTCATCTTAGCTATCCATTTTTCGGATCAGTATTGATATTTCAAATCTCGGATCAGTACAGATCTTACTCGGATCAGTACTGATCTTTCAAATCTCGGATAAGAGATAATATATATGAATATATCTAAACATTTTTACTCGGGTAGGCCAAAAAGTCTGCGACAGCCTATTCTACTTAGACTAAGAGGATAGTTAGCCACGTTTTTGTCTGATCTAATCACAAAGTGTTTAGTATTCTTGCATGTTGACTCTATATACCATCTTTCCATGAAGATTGATTTCCTGTGAGAGGTAATCCAACGCATCATCCATGTCAAGCCTATACCAATCTTAGTTCCGGATTGTGAGGAATTGTATAGGAGCTAACATTTGACAAAGAATTGGTAATCTCTGTTCCCCGTATTCTTTAATGACCCGGAACCCACAGAAGACAGACCCTATTTCTGCATAAGACCTCATTGAGTCTGCGTTTACGTTCCTGGACAATTTTAAAGAAAGTGACTGGAGACTCAAGTTCACTGACAAGGGAAGTCTCCCTGGTGTCACACTCCGATCATCATGAAATTTGGATATGTTGTTTAGAACGAAAATTAATTCGACACATATTTTTTTTTAGAAATTGAGAAACTTACCATTTTCAGTTTTTTACTACCCCGAGTAAAAATTTTTATATGATGCAATATGTAATGATATATAACACAATGTATGTTTATACGCAATTTAATCCGAATAATGGTGGATGTTTTTGCGTTAAAAAAGATCAACGTGTATAAAATATGATTCGAGTTCATCCGAGTTTTGACCAGACATTGCCATATATCAGTGGATCCAATTAGATCTAATTGCGTAAAAACATCCAAAACCTTGTTGTTTTGTGGTTTGGGTGAGATACACCACAGGTCAACGATACATTCACCAAACATATAATTTTCTAAACAAAAAAAATGTTTGGGTACGCTTCGAACCAGATAGGTGATATACATAACCCTAACAAGGAAATGTTTAGGAACATTTTTAAAGTTTCTTATACTTTGCCTAATAAACTTAGAAAATTGTTGGCTAATTGGAAACAATTAAAGCTGTATATGAAACAGAATGAGATATATATGATTTTATATTAAAATCTACAGAAAAGCAAATTTTGTATTGACCATCATATTATTGTATATAATTATATCAACCGTACACCTTTTTATCAGAATCATGATTAAATTATATATTACCACATATGACTGCATTAAAAAAATTTAGAAAACATTTCACGGATGTATAATCATATATGATTTATTATGTTTGTATCAAGTTATATATTGTAATATATGTTTATTTTTACTCGGGACACTCTAACCAAAATTTGTTGAAATTTACCCAATTTATAGTAGGAAACTGGACTCCTACTATAAATTGGGTAATTTTACTATGAATGTGTAAATTGAATAAATTGACCACATGTGGTCAATTTAAATAAAAAAGAGGTGAATAAAATATAAAAAAAAAAAAAAACATGCGGCGCCAGCCAGCATCGAACTCGCCACCTTCTGATTTGAAAGTACACTTCTTAACCACTACGCTACGGAAGCTTATACTTTTATCTGGCGTTTTAGTTATTTAACATGTGTGTATTATGTATGTTGTTTGACAATTTATTTACGCATTTGTGTGTAAAATATTTGAATTAACGGATAATATTTTTAATTTGCTGTGTTTAATTGGTTTGAATTTATTAAACGCATTTAGTGTTTATATTTACACATAATGCGTGCTATTCAACAAAAATTTACCCAATTTATAATAGTAAGTTTACATGCGTTTTTTAGAGTGTATTTACGCCTATTTAATTAAAATAGGAATAGGCATATTTGGTATCAGATTGTAGGTATTTAAATTACGTAACTCGTGGTGTTAACAACGTACCAAATATGTAATTATTTTTCGACTTATTACCAAAAATCTCTTAAAATTTTGCTATTTTACTCAATATGACGAAAAGCTGCGCATGTTTGGACATGTGGTTTACACACGTAGATAGGTTTTCCAAATACCTTTCATTTGGTATACAAGATTTCTTTGAATAATATAGGAGATAAACGAAAAAAACTGAAAAATTACAGTTTCTTCCCCTCTCATTTGCACCCCCTAAATATGAATTTGGGCCGCTATAAAAAAATACGTGTCCCTTTATTTTTCCTGCTCTACAAAATAAAGCCAATTCCATAAAGATCGGCGGGTGACACCAGGGAGACTCTCCTTGTGAATGCAGCCTAGGGGTTACTGCAGATACTGATTCTCCTATCCCTCCATTTGTTCTCAATTATTCAGGTTGCCACGTCGAAAATAGAAAATACTTTAGTCTCAAATACTGTAGCCATTTTCTTCATAACCCCCCGAGTAAAAAAAAAAACTTTTAAGATCTAATTTGATCTCAAAATTGGCTGTATCAAGTTGGATCAAATATTGATCTAAATGTATTATTTTAGATACACAAATATAAAAAATTATACAATTAGATCCGAATTTTGGTCACATCCAATTAAATCCACTTGATCTAATTTTATATAAATTAATATAGATTTATAAAATTACATAAAGTCAGATATATTTATGTATAACCTCAGATAAGAAAATGGAGCCGCAATAAATCTTAGATAACGTTAGATCTGAACATATAAAAAGTTATATATAATTTAATATGATTGTATCAAATTATATATCATTATATCAAAACTTTTTTACTAAGGCCTAGTAAAAAATATATCTGACTTTATGTAACTATATAAATCTATATTAATTTATATAAAATAAGATCAAGTGAATTTAATTGGATGTGACCAAAATTCGGATCTAATTTTATCATTTTTTATATTTGTGTATCTAAAATAATACAATTAGATCAAAATTTGATCCAACTTGATACAGCCAATTTTGAGATCAAATTAGATCTAAAAAGTTTTTTTTTTTACTCGGGAACAATATATGTATCATTTGGTCGAACCGTCCAAATACTAACCAGACCCATTAAAGGTAGCAGATCCATCTGTGTAGAAAGTGTCAGTGTAATTTGCGAATAGATCTTCTGGATTGCTTCCAGTGATCTCGGAAATATTACTGTAAAATTTCTACAAAACTCGATGCAAGAGGTCGATCTGTCCAACGGCATATCAAACATCGGAAAAAATTCCGATAGCCCATGGAATAGTCGACTATGTCCTGCATTGTTCTTCTCATGCCATGTCCCACTTTTGCGAGGTCGACTTTCAGAGTTTTTTGGCCCCGATCATGGGTGCAACCAAAAAATAAATTTTGTGGTACAGTGTAATAATGGACCTGTTGCATGATAAAATAAAAAAAAAAAATAAAAATTGAAATGATATGATATTTTGAATGACGTGAGTAGTTTTTATTTTTTTTTAACATTTTTCGCAAGAACTTTATTTACAACATTAAACACGTGTCCCTAACTACAGACTAACGAGACACATGCAAACATACCGACACATACATACAGAGACAGCAATACACTAATACCTTCAAACAAAAAAAAAAAAAAACAGTTTTTTGTTGGACAACAAACAGTTTTTGGGGTTTATGTAAAAACGTTATCTTCCACTTTAGTATAAACTGACTGACATACACAAAAATACAACAACACATTCAAATAACAGGAGTTCAGTTTTTTAAGCAACAAGGATTTCCATTTTCAAAAGAAAAAGGAAAAAAAAACTACAAAAAAACAGAAAAACGTATATAAATATAAACAACAACACTTAAAACGCCTACATTTGTTGAAAACGTTAAAAAGGAGAGCACAAAAAAAGAAAAATTAAAATACAACAAGTAAATTTTTGTATAACAACTACAAATTAATGGTTGGTAGTCAGTCGTCAGTGTTTATGTATAAAAACAGCTGTTAGTTTATGAAACTAGGACTCATTCATTTGCAGGATATTTGTGCTACGTGTGCTACTTGAGGCAGGGGTTGCTTATAAAATGTTTGAGTATAAAAACATGATTATATTGCAAAACAACAAAAACTCACGTTTTAGTACAATATTAAAGACACCACATATTCTGAGGAACGTGTAAAACAATACATGTTTTCTTTTATCTCAAGTTTGTTGTTATTTTATCTTTAACAGGATATTTTATGGGTGTTTGTGTGTAAGTTATTCTTTGTTAAATTGAAGCATGTGTTGCAGCTCTGATTTGTATGTTGCTTTTTGGAGAGCAGTGCAAGTAATGTTCTTTTTAGAGAATTTCCTATAGAAAGTTTAAGAATCCAACTAGAAAAACCACCTTGAAAACCCGGGGAAATTGTGCTTCCCCAGTTGGGGGACGGAATCACCGCTGACGTACTGCTGACATAGGATTTATAGGAAATATATCGCTTCAAAAGCTGACCTGCTAATTACCGATATAGTGCTATAGGGGACCTAGAGGTGGCAGCTCTCTTCTGTTCTCTTCGTGTCATGAGGGCAGCATAATACGCCAACAAAAGGTACGATGTAAGATGAAGTGGTGTTCTTGAGGATATGCGGAAAATAGTTGGAAAACTTTTTAATGAGGTCAAAATTACAAAGAACTGGGATGCTTAAATAAGATGTCTGACTGATAAAGAGTCTCCCTGGTGTCACCCTCCGATCTTCATGAAATTTAGATATGTTGTTCAGAACGAAAAATAATTCGACACGTATTTTTTTAGCGGCCCAAACTCATTTTCAGGTGGGGTCGATTTGTATGGGGTGAATTTGACCTTTTTTAGTTTTTTACGATTTACGTCTATTTACTGAAAATTGGTATTGGCATATTTGGTATCAGATTAAAGGCATTTAAAATACCTATCTCGTGATGCTATCAACGTACCAAAAAAGTAAATATTTTTCGACTTATTAACAAAAATGTCCGCTCTTCGTCTTACATCCTTCCTACTGAATATAGTGGATAAAATACTGGATCTTCCTTTAAGATCCACACATTTGGTGCAATATCCTTTGCCAAGAAATCAGTATGCCTAGGAAAATAAATCTCAATTTCAATTTCTGTAGGGACTTCTGCTATAGAAGGAGGTTAAATATTTGGGAGTAATCTTAGTTACGAACTCCAACAGGGACGAGGAAATATCTCGAAGTGTCTTTCTGGGGTTATCAGGCACGCGGATATGCGGACGATTTAGTAGTTATAGTAACTGTTAAAATCGACAACAGCATCTAGGATATTATGTGTAACGCTCTTTGTTTGATCATGATTTGATGCACTGAGCAAAGTCTTTCCATTGACCTTCACAAAACTATTGTAGATCCGTTTACTAGGAAAATAAATCTCAATTTCAATTTCTTTAGGGAATACTGCTATACAACTCTCTAAGGAGGTTAAATATTTGGGCGTAATCTTAGATACGAAACTTACTTGGAATTCACATTTGGACGGCACTATCAGAGAGTCTATTGCTGCATAATGGGCAGTAAATAGACTTGTTGGTAGCACCTGGGGTTTAAGCCCCAAAATGGTCATGTGGATCTACAAGATAATTGCTTAACCGATCATGACGTACGCTGCCTTAGTCTGGTGATCGAAAACTAAGCAGATGAATGCTACGAAAAAACTGGGTAAGGTACATCGTCTGGCTAGTACTCCAATCACGCGTGGTACGAAAACCTGCCCAAAAATGGTCCAAGAAGCCATTTTATGTTACACAACTCTAGATATTTTCATCAGATTTATGGTAACTATGGCTGCGAGTAGGATGAATATTGATTACTCTGACCCTCGTCAAATTGTATAAACTCTGAGCTTAGTGTTGGACAAAAATTTTGAGATCGAAATACCGAGTAGATTAAATAGGGATGAAGAGTGAAGCCTTAATTGGTATACTGATAGCTGGAGTATGAGCTGGTGTTTACGGTCCCAACACACGGATCTCCGAAGCCATGGGTAATTGGCCTACAGTTTTTCTGGCTGAAATTCAGGCAATAATAACATGCGCTAGATTTAATATTGCAAAGGGTACGAAGGGCACTCATATTGCACTATTTTCTGATTGCCAGGCAGCACTTCAAGCGCTGTAATTTTGGGAGTTTAAGTCAAAACTGACACTATAGTGTGTTGATACCCTCCAACAGCTGGACGGAAGATACAAAATTACCCCATTTTGGAGGTTTCGCGGGTAATGACTAATGATGATTAACTAATTTTAGTCCAAAAGGACCTAGTAAAAGTTTTAAGAAATGGCGCCCAACCAAGGGCTGCAGAATAATCATCGTAATACGTATGCATGAGTGTTGTCAAAATGTAGAGATCAGTCGCAATATGATGAACTTGTTGGAATAACAATTTAACCATATAGGTTTTCTAAATTCGGCTTTAACATATTAATAAACAAACATATTCAGTAAATTTAACAAATAAAATTTTGAAGAAATGGCGCCCAACCAAGGGCCCGGAAGGAAACAACAGCAAAAGAAGATGAGTCTGCCTACGATCGCGACGGAAAACACAACGGATTAACAATTCATAAGCAAATATTTTATTATATTTAATTTCGTGATCTTGATTTCTTTTAAAATGACTTCAAAGTTTTAAAGGATACATTTTGTAAAATATTTTTGAAATAGGAGTATCTCCTCTAATTTTTCATCTATTGATTTTACCATATCAGGATAAAGGGATGTGAATAAAGTCATTTGGAAACTTCATCAACATATTTGTTGAAAATTTTAAATAATATTGAAGGATACATTTTTGAAAAGCGTAAGTTATCTTATTTTTCCTGATATGTAAAAATAATAAATTAGGGGAGATCCTCCTCTTTCATTTGCTATCACTAGCGGCATCCTAGAACAAGTAAAAATATTACAAAATCTAATCATCTAAAACTTGAAGTCCTTTTAAAAGGAAACAGGATCACAGAAAGAAAAACTGTAAATGCAGTTTTACTACATTTAGTCGCTACTTTCAAATGTATGTTATCCAGTTTGTGTTTAACGACTCTTTTTCATTTTTGTCGGACGGTGAAATTACTACGACAATAAGAGTAGCAGAGAAAGGGTTTTTATTCCAGAACAATACCAGTACCAAATTATTAAGTACTAAATAAATATTAAAAGCACTAATATGACCCAAACCAGGATATTTTTGATTTATGGCTGGTTCTTCGTGTAAATATTACAAACATTGAGTTGTTAGGATTAAAATATTGTCTTCTTCTGCAATAGTCCATCAACAACAGTCTGTATTTTATTGCAAAATTCAAAGCTATATGACGGAAACTAATACGTAAATATCGTCTATGTATTATAATCCAACAATAGATTTTAGTAAAAAGGATTAAAATGTCATAAACTTCAAAACATTTTATTTCTAAAAGAATTACATCGGTCTTAACCCCTTGTTGGCTTTATAAAGTGAAGAGAAAATGCTCTCATTTGGTTAAAAAAAAAAAAACAATATTGGAAAGAGATTGGACTTTGGATCTATACAGAGGTGATTCACCAAATAAAACTGTATAAAATCCTTATCTTAGCAGTCTGCATCTGTATTGTCAATTCAGCAAAACTACTAAATGTGGACAAAAATGCTCCAAAGAGCCACAAATCGCAGTGAAAGATGCTTGATCTTAAAATCGCTGAAAGAATGGCAGACCACTGAAGTTGTAATTCCGAAATTCCAATTGTAATTCTAAAAATATCAACTGAATTTCCATTGATCTTTTTCGAATTACAGTTGGAATCTACGAATTGCAAATGGAATCTTCTAATTACAAATAGAATCCTCGAATTACAATTAGAATCTTTGAATTACAAGTAGAATCTTCGAATTACAAATGGAATTTTCGAATTACAATTGGAATCTTCGAATTACAAGTAGAATCTTCGAATTACAATTGATCTTTTACGAAATACATCTGTAAATGGTGTGGAATGCATAGATGCAACTATTGCTTTTTATCTAAGAAGAAGGGGAAACTGGAATCATAATGGGCCACAAGTCGGCCTCTATGGGCATTGGTTTTTTTGCCAATGCCATCCACCATAACCTAACCTAAATGGTGTAGAAATAAAGGAATACGATAGTGGTAAAGATTTTAACTGTTGTTTGAAACCGTCACAAAAATTTACTCTAGCAGTCAGATCCTATAAGATTGAGAGCTCCATACCTAAAAGTTTCTTCGTCACCTAAATATGTTGTTTAGTCACTGGAAGCTTGAAAGAGTTCACCCCGACTTGATACTGATTATAGGACAAACTTAAGATTAGCTGAGGTGCAAGATAAAGTTATAGTCTGGAGACAGCTGATTCTCTTTCTAGAGGAAAGATTTATCTCAGTCATACAAAAATGTTCCATAACTTTAAGCCTTAAAAGAATTGAGGTCGAAGTTCATTAAAACATAGCAAAATTTTCTTTGCTGTTAGGTTTTTTAACTTCTGTTGTCACATACTGATTTCAGACACTTTTAAACCCAATGGTTTATTACAACAAAGGGTTAATATAGTCCAACATATGAATTGTTCAACAAGAATGAGACTAAATCCTTTAATATCACATCCAACATTCCTTAACATCATCACAAAAATATTTTTTGATGTTAACAAAAAAAAAAAACTATTTCTTGCCATCAACATGAACTAAATATTTTTACAGATATAAAAATATTTTATGAAAAGTATTATGTACAAAAAAAAAATTTGCAATGTAACCAGTGGCAAAAGAAGAAAACAAATTCAGCAGCAAAAAATGTTTACGTGAATTTCGTAGAAGAAGAATATGAGAAACAAAATTTCATACAGAATATTTCTAGCATACAACAATGAAAGGATGAATGAATGTAAGTATTTATGAATGTATGTTCCAAAACATTCATAAACTCAAAGTATGACAGTATGGATAAATGGTAAAAGAATAAAAATTGTTTTAGCAAATAAAACTTACTACACAATATGCTGGCTGGCTTGGCAATGAAGCATTATACAAATTGTGTGTATAATATGAATGTATGCTAAAGTCCAGCAAAATTTGCAGATTAGCAAAGGTAAACAAATTTTGAGATTAGCAAAGGTAATACTTTTCGAGAGAGAAAAATGCTTTTATAAACCGTTTTTTTGAAGTTTGAGTTCTTAAGCTCTACTTAAAACGTTTTAGAGGATAATTGCACGAACTGTTGCACGAAAACAATAAATGACCGATTGAACTAGAAGAACGAACTAGGTATTTTATCTAAAAAAAACGAAAACGAGCGCTCACTCATTTGAATTGAGCACTAGTCCATTATCCTTCACATTCACTATCTTCCAAAGAAAAAGATTGCACTTAAAAGAGATTTTGTTGAATAGATTGTCCAATTCTGACACAGTAAAATTCTTCCGGATATGGACAGGATACCTATCTGCAAGATAAGTTCTTTTTCATACGTCCATCGTTTTGTCTATCTCTGATTAGTCACCTTCGCGGAACAAAGCCGTATGTTTTGTTTGCAAGTTTCTAGAGGCATACCAACACATTCTTATTCTGTTGGAACCTATAAGGTAGTTTCCAGTCTTTTTTTTTTTTTACGATGAACCAACACTCAGGG
Source organism: Pegoplata infirma (assembly GCA_963921195.1). NCBI lineage: Eukaryota > Metazoa > Arthropoda > Insecta > Diptera > Anthomyiidae > Pegoplata > Pegoplata infirma. The sequence goes on from OY992540.1 coordinate 121,379,639, forward strand.
GATGCCTCTACTAATGCAATGCATTGTATTGATATCAGGAAAATAGGTTATGAGGAGGAGGAAAGAGGGAGAAGTGTTTGTGTATATTTGACTTGAATTTATCTACATTGAAAGAAACTGGAAAGACCTCTGCGGGGAGATTATTCCACATACGGCTAGTTCGACTGATAAACGAACCTTATCTGTAATGCGCTGGGCGATCAACTGTACAATCGACAACACACGGATGTGATCTACTAGACAGACGAGTGTTTCCAACAAAAACTTGGGCTCTAGGGATAAGTTCACTTATCTCAGCAGAACACTTTCCATGGTAATATCGATAGAACAGAGTCACACAACCCACATTCCGATGATGCTCCAATGAGTCAATAGAGTTGGATACCCTAGTGTCATTGATAAGCATTAACGCCCTCCTTTGCACACGGTCCAAGAGCTCCAAAATAGACTTTGAAACCCCTGCCCATATATGGGAGTTGTATTCCATCTTCGGTCGGATGTAGGTGGTATAAATAGTAAGGATATCGGATGAGGTGAAGTATTTCTTACACCGGTTTAAAAAACCGAGACACCGCTGGGCCATCTCATTTAAAGACGTGCGGAAGTTAAGAGCAGAAGTTTGTTTTGAAACATTGACTCCAAGGAATCGACCGCGGCTTGAATTTCAGAATAGATGTTGACTGCAGTTGTAGATAATACATTGCAACTTAACCAGCCAACCATTTTATTTACTGCCAGCACCTCTTCCTGATAAACACTGCAATGATCTGGCAATCTTCGTGACAGGCTCAACACAAGCTGCTCCGAAAAGACTTCAAAGACCACTTGTTCGTGCAGCCTCGATAACAATTTATAGAGGCTCCACTACCCGGAATGCCACTCATCCAAGACTCCCTGGATGGCATCATAGTGGTAAAGTTTGCTGGGTTACTTAATGAAATAAAAAATTTAAAACACCGAGCTAAGTTCCCTCTTGTATTATTTCATATTATTATTTTTTTTTTTTGCCAAATCCCTTAAGAGTAAAAGAGAGGTTATTTCCGGTGGTACCTAGTAGTGTGGTGGTGGTAGCTCAACATAGTAAGAGTGACATTGGAAGTACTGCATGTTTGCATGCATGCTTTCATCAATTCATTTAAACATACATGATGGTGTTGTTGAAGATTAAATCAAAATAAAACACTGAAACTGACGAATATGTGAGTATTTAAATAAACGAGTATACAGAAAATTATTAATCGAATGTAATGGAAATGAAAAAAAAATTTATATTTTTGATAATTAAAATTGTACTTGAGTTTACTGATGAACACACACGATACTGTTATCCCATCCCATCCCATCCAAATACACTTCCTTTTGTTGGTTTAAAAACATTAAAATACCATTTTAAATTAAGAGGGGGAAAATTTAAAACAAAAATAAATTGTTGCATGTTGTTTGAAGGATTATAAAACACGTATATAACTTTTGTGTATCCTAGTGAAACTGAATTAAAATCTACTACACCATTTGCAGACGCAATGTAAAAAAATAAATAATTGTAATTCGAAGATTCTACTTGCCATTTGAAGATTCAATTTGTAATTCAAAGATTCTACATATAATTCGAATATTCCATTATTAATTTGAAAATTCATTTGTTATTTGAAGATTTCAATTGTAATTCAAAAATATTAAATTGAATTTCGAAAAAAAAATCTGTTGTAATTCGAGATATACTAATTGGTATTCGAAAAAGATCAACTGTAATTCAAAAGAAATCAATTGTTAGTCAAAGATTCTAACTGTAATTTACAAAAGATAATAATAATTCGATCAAGATCAACAAGTTTCACTTGATATTTTTCGAATAACAATATAGAGAAACAAAGTAAAGAGATTGTAATTGATTCAACTCTCTTTTTCCCCTCTCGCGCGAAGTCTGTCTGGGATCAAGAATTTTTTTTGGGTTTTTTAAAGTCATGAAAATTGTACTTTATTTTCACTTTAAATAGTTTTTTTTTTAAATTATATTGATTCATTAACGTTTTAAGAATGTAAATTTCATAAATTTATTATGTTTAAAGCCATATAAAAGTGCGTATTTTAAAGAAAACAAAAAGCCTTTTTTTCCAATTCCTCTTTCAACCTTCTTTTTATTAATCCCAGACAGTTAATGTTATTTCTCACGAGAGCCACGAATAGCCCCTGATAACAATTAGAATTTTCGAACTACAATTGATCTTTCTGGAATAGCAATTGATATTTTTCGAATTATAATTAATCCTTTTCGAATTACATTTGATGTTTTTGAATTACACATAATTAATCTTTAACGAATTATAATTTATATTTTTATTTTAATAAAAATTTATCTTTTTCGGAAACAATTGATATTTTTCGAACAATTGATCATTTTTAAATAACAATGATCTTTTAAAATTACAATTGATTTTTACCGAATTAAAATTGGAATCTGCGAATTACATTTTATCTTTTTCGAATTACAATTGGAATCATCGAATTAGAATTGATATTTTTCGAATTATATTTGATCTTTGCGAAGTACAATTGATATTTGTTGAATTAAAATTATTTGTTTTAAGAATTATAATGTATATTCTATAAATTACAATTGATCCTTCACGAATTACAACTGATATTTTTGAAATAGTTTTGGAATCTTCAAATTACAATTGCAATTTTTAAAATTACACATGCAATATTCGAATAATAAGTAGAATCTTTGAATTAAAAATGGAATCTTCGAATTACAAGTAGAATCCACAATTTAATTAATCTTTTTCGAGTTACATCTGTAAATCGTGTACTTATTGGTAAATATCGATTTAAATAAATTGAAAAAAAAAAAAATAGCAAACAGAGGCAGTCAGTACTTAAGTCTAAATCAGCGATGCGCACACACATACTATAACATTTATGCTTGTGTGGGTAGTAGCAAGCGAAAAGTCAACAAATTTGCTCAAGCAACAGAATTTTATAGTATACGTGTGTCGACAGCGCACAAGCAGCGCCTATTCCCGCGGGAATAGGAATAACAAAAATGCCCATGACTGGTCTAAATAGATACTTAAGTACGAAGTTATTCAAGCATATTGGGCCATTTCAATGTTTTGTCCAGGCGGTATTTTCTAACGGTCTTATTCAAAATGAAAAACAAGTGCCTAACTTTTTTCAATCAGGGAAAGTAAGGCTTTCGATGAAAGTCAATAACTTTGTCATTGTAATGAAGATTGAAGAATAACAGTACAAGGGGTGGATAGGAGAAGTTCCCCTCCCCCCAGACCAAATTTAGAAAATAAAACAAGTAAGAAAGTTATAGTCGGTCAAGATCGATCATATGATACCCTACACCAGTGTTTTCCGGAAAATGGGTTACAAGTCCGAACATGGACCGATTGGATTTGTCTTTTGTTAGATCTTTATTTAGTCTAGAAAACACACACAGATCAAATTTTAGTGGAATTCGTTTATTTTTTTGCCAATAGACCGATTTAACTGAATATCGGTATAAATTTTTATATGGATGACTAAGTCCAAAAATGGTCCAACTAGGGGCTAGGGCTTAACATGGACCGATTTTCTCTAATTTCAATAGGCTTCGTCCTTGGGCAAAAGATGCTTAAGTTTCAAATTTCAAGTCAATTGATTGAAAATTGCGACCTGTATCGTGCTTAAACCGATAGATGGACAGACGGACGGACAGACGGACGGACGGACATCGCTAAATCGACTCAAAAAGTTATTCTGAGTCGGTCGGTATACTTGAAGGTAGGTCTAGGACCAATATTTCGGGTAGTTACAAGCAATGTTAAATAATGTTATTTATTTAAGAAAATATATAAATAATATTATTTAAGAAAATTTTGTCAACAGTAAAAAATAAATGTTGATGTTTGTTAAAACAAATGAATAATTACTGGGATGGTTTTCAAATGTTTTATCACTTGTGTTAAATATGTTTTTCATTTGTTTTTGTCTACAAAATATTTGGAGTGTACCACAGAGTGGTGTACTTAGGGTATAAAAACGAGTGTCTAGCATCGAGTGTCTAACTTTTTTTCTTCGCAATTTTCAATCAGGGAAAGTAAGGCTTTCGATGGAAGTCAATAATTTTGTTATTATATAATGAAGTTTGAAGAATAACAAGGGGTGGGTAGGGGAAATTCACCCCCCCCCCCCAGACCAAATTTACAAAATAAAAAAAAAAAAATAAAAAAAGAAAGAAAGAAAGAAACAAGAAAGAAAAAAAAAACAAGAAAAGAAGAAAGAATGAAGTGTTCTAAAAAGTCTTCCAAAGGAAAAATCTTTTGAATTCCGAAAATTTTTCAAAACAATCTAAACATTTTTAAAGGAAAAATATTAAAATTTTTATAGGGAAAATCTGAAAATTTTTAAAGGAAAAATGTGACTAAATCTGAAAGTATGTATTTTGTGAAAAAATATACATATGTCAATCTGGAAGTTAAAAAAAATATTCTCTGGGAAAATTTGTCGTGACAATTTTGGTATAAAAAATATTTCTTGGACTTGCCCAGTCATTTTTTCTTTTCCGAGTCATTTTTTCTTTCTCGGAAAAATGTATCAGAATCTGAGACTTTTTCTATAGAAAAATTGTCTCAAAATTTGAGACTTTTCTATAGGAAAAATGTCTCATAATCTTCAACCTTTTCCATAAGAAAATTGTCTCACAATCTGAGACCTATTCTATAGGAAAAATGTCTCAAAATCTGAGACTCTTTCTGTAGTAAAAATGCCTCAGAATCTGAGTCTTTTTCTATAGTAAAAATGCCTCAGAATCTGAGACTTTTTCTATAGGAAAAATGTTTTCGAATCTGAGACATTTAAATAGCAAAAATGTTTCAGAATCTGAGACTTTTTCTATAGGAAAAATGTATTAGAATCTAAGACTTTTTCTATAGGAAAAATGTATCAGAATCTGAGACTTTTTCTATAGGAAAAATGTATCAGAATCTGAGACCTTTTCTATAGGAAAAATTTCTCAGAATCTGAGAATTTTTCTATGGTAAAAATGCCTCAGAAACTCAGACTTTTTCTATAGGAAAAATGTATCAGAATCTAAGACTTTTTCTATAGGAAAAATTGTCAAAGAATTTGAGACTAGTGTTGTAAATGTATCGAGTATTTGGGAATTGAGTACTCGATACCGACCAATTTTACCGGTACTCAATACTAAAAAGTAGTTACTCAATACTTTCAGAGTTGTATTTTTCTTAGCAAAACGCTAAAATTTTGGTTCAAAAACACAACTTTTTTTCTAGAAAATACATAATTTTTTTTGGATTTAAATCTGAAAATTTTTTTTATTAAAAAATCAGTTTCTGTCTATAAGTTTTTAATTTTTATACCCTCCACTTAGTGATAGAGGGTATATATAAGTTTGTCATTCCGTTTGTAACTCATCGAAATATCGGTCTGGGACCCCATAAAGTATATATATTCATGATGCCCGATCGATTTTAAGACATTCTAGCCATGTCCGTCTGTCCGTCTGTCCGTCTGTCCGTCTGTCCGTCTGTCCGTCTGTCCGTCTGTCTGTCTGTCTGTGGAAAATGCTCTCGCCGACAAAATATTGCACAGAGATGACTGAAACTTAACATATATGTTGGAAGTTCTCCCGAGAAGTTTGGTATTGCATTTGAGCGATATCGGTTCAGCGGTTCAAAAGTTATGAACGAAAATGTAAGCACACCTCTAAAATTTCAGTACATTTAACATAACCTAAAAATACAAAATGCTTTAATTCGGCTTCTGGTTGACATATGTGAACATAATTGAACACCAAATGGTATTTAAACAAGTACGAACATATTTTTTTGACAAAAAAAGAAAAAAATCGCGGATTTTTTTTTTACCAAAATTTTTTTTCGCGGAATTTTTTTTCAAATTTTTTTTTTTTCAAAAGTAATTTCCTTTTAAATAAAGTTGTTTGCAATAATCTTTTTGAAGTTGTGGAGGGTATCACTACATTCGGCAAGGCCGAATTTAACTTTTTTACTTGTTTTAATTAGCTTTTGTTTTTTGTTACGCTCTGTAACGTAAATATAACAAAATGAAATGCTTTGTCTGATAAAAAAGTTAATTTTAAACAAAATTTAAAAAGTATAGAGTAGTATCGAGTACTCAATTCAAAAGTATCGAGTAGTATTGAGTTGTCAAAAGTATCGAAAATTTACAACACTATTTGAGACCTTTTTCTATAGAAAAAGTGACAACCATAATTTAAGAGCGTAAAATTATGATTGAAAATTTTATAATAACTTGTTTGTGGCAACCATAACATTTTTGCAGCAATCATGTTATGATCCTAAATATTCGAAAAATTATAATTAAGGACCATAATGTGATTGCAAAAATAATTTTAGAATTGCTATAAACATTAGAGATGAGCGATATTTTCATACCGGTGATTTAATCACCGTGATTCTAAAATCACTGGTAACTGCAGTTATCAAATATCTTAAATCACTGCTACTTGCAATATCGTTCTTTTCTGTTATACACACATTAACTAACATTTTAACAGTTGCTGTGTGTTCGTTCAATCATATTTTTTCTTTTCTTGTTATGAAATGTAAAAAAAAAACAAACACACAAAGCAAACGCAATGTTTTTAATACGCACACAAGGAACGAAATTGCCAAAAATATTTTTTGCTTTAAAATGAAAACTGTTATTGAAAGAACTGTGATTTAAAAGAACTGTGCTTTAAAAGAACTGTGAGTTAAAAGAACTGCGATTTAAAATCACGTTTATATTTACATTTAAAAACGGTGATCACAGTAACTGTTTAAAATATTGGTTATTTGTAAAGAAAGACGTTCCTCAAAAATAACTAAATTGCTCATCTCTACTGTGGTTTTATAATTTTTTCCAGATTTTCTCTTAATTTTAAATAAATAATTTATTTATTTTACTTAAATTGAACTTAATACAAATTGAGGTATTAAATATGAAGTCCGGCAATACAAATAATGTTTAATACATACTAATCTAAAGTAAAAGGAAAACATTGGATAGTTTTTTTTTGCATCACATTGAAAAACGGTGATCACGGTAACTGTTTAAAAGAACGGTGATTTGTAAATCACGGTAACTGAGAACGGCGTGATTCAAAAATCACTACATTGCTCATCTCTAATAAACATAGTATTATGATACAGTTTTCAATTAAAATATGACGCTCTTTAATAATGAATGCCACAATCATAACTCTTCTTTGAGTGTGGTTTTACTGCTAAAACATAATTTTACACTCAAAAAAATTCGGCTTCATCTTCGGCTTTGACCAAAAAAGGTGTATTCGATTGGACACTATCAGTATCTAAGACGTTTTCTAATGTTAAAATTATTAGAATCTTTGAATTTTTCTATTGCAAACATGTTTGAGAATATGAGACTTTTTCTATGGGAAAATTGTCTCGGAATCAGAGACTCTTTCTTTAAAGGCGCGTTTAGACGGGAAAGAAAACCCCTAGATTAAAAGTAAAACACAAGTCTGTGGTAATATATTTTTGACTTTAAAAATTGTTGTGTCAAATCTTACTTCTTTAATACTTGTTTTTGTATACCATTTTCGTTATATTATTTCTTTTCGCACATTTAGTCAACAATTTGTAGATTTGAAACCGAATTAAAGTAAATAAAAGATATATAGGTTTTTATTCTCAAATTAACGCTTTTTCGATTCAAATTCAAATTTTTTCAAATCAAACTCAATTTTTTTCAAAGTAATTTCAATTTTATTCAAAACAAATTAAATTATTTTCAACACAAATTAAACTTTTTACAAATCATCCCAGCAAAACTTAGATTACCAAATAAGGTATAAAATAAGGTATAGGATCTCTTATTTTATACATTGCAGCATTGATGATTTTAACAGGCGATGAGACTCAAAGTAATGCATCCACATTATCACAAAGAATACCAGTAAGGTATAAAATAAGTCATAAATTTATAACGAAGAATACGAGTAAGGTGTAAAATATATGATATTTTATAGGTTACGATAAATGAAATAAAATAGCATACCAGAAGGTAATATATAAGGGGTTACGAGTAGTGAAAAAGTAATTTTGTATTAAATTTACTCACGTGATTGTAAGTGAGTGTAAGTAGATAAAATATGCTCGTGAGTGTGTGTCGTTAGAAATTTCCTGTCGTGAGCCCATCTCTAGTTTAAACTTATGAATTTTTTTAAAAATAATTATTTTTTATGTTATTGTAATGCATTATTCATCCAATTACAAATAATGCATTATTTCAAACTTTCAAATAATACATAATGTTACCAAATATAAGTCATCCATGATTTAATGTTTAGAAATAATAAATATGAAATACATTTTTTCCAATAATCATGCATTACGTAGCAAATTATTAGTAATGCATTATTTTTCACTTGAAAATAATACGTTGTGGAACAAATGTTTGGTAAGACATCATAATATAATGCTACAAATAAGTTATATGCATTACCTGGTAATGTGTTATATAATCACTACCCATTACCAAAGTTTTGCTGGGATATTAATTATTTTTCATTTCAAATTAATTTTTTTTCATTTTAAATTAATTTTTTTCAAATAATTTTTTTTTACTTTAACGCAAAATTCTTAAAAAATAATTTGTATTTATACAATATTAAATTTAGAATAAGCTTCTATTACTTGCTATATAAAATTTTCACTGTAACGGTTCTCCAGTTGCAGCTAAAGACAAATTCATATCAACATAATAATTGTTCCCAGCAAAACTTAGATTACCAAATAAGGTATAAAATAAGGTATAGGATCTCTTATTTTATACATTGCAGCATTGATGATTTTAACAGGCGATGAGACTCAAAGTAATGCATCCACATTATCACAAAGAATACCAGTAAGGTATAAAATAAGTCATAAATTTATAACGAAGAATACGAGTAAGGTGTAAAATATATGAGGAGTCACAGAACAAAACGTACTTTTTCGCATTTTTTGACAAATTGATTTTTTGTTCTTTTTATATTATTTGGTTCGAAATCTATCGGAAAAAATTTCCATAGCGTGAATTATTTTCGTTTTTCATCAAGAAAATGGATTCCTTAAAAATTGGTGTGTAACAAAACGTACCTTTTTGTTAATTTTTTTATCAAAACGTACCTTTTTCATTGTATTTCATATGCAAGATTTTTCATAATTTTTTAATATGCCATTTTACTCATATATTACATATACATATAAATGCCCACCAAGATTTTTTGAGGCCTTCTTGCAGGCCAGTGGAGGATTTCCCCCTTATTCTTGGTATTGGTCTATTTACACCCCACAACTTCAGTATTGGGGTACATTAACTTTGCCAATTCGTGTGTAACGTATCTAAATATGAGCCAATGAGGCTCTTTTGTAGTTTTTAATAAATAAGAACATTTTTAAAACACTCGATCAAAATAGTATCGTCTAAAACAATACGCACATCAAAACGTCGTTTTTCAATTATTTTTAAACAAAACGTACTTTTTTCATTATTTTTTAACAAAACGTACTTTTTCCAAAGTAAAAGTGGTTTTATATTAAACATCCTTAACATATAATGTGGTGACTTATGGCAGTTTGATGCATCTCTTGATAAGCAAAAAACTTGTTACCATATTCAGGTTCATGCAGTTTTTTTAAGGGGCGAAATAAATAAACCTCAATTTCCCAAAAAATTTTAATATGCGAAAAAGTACGTTTTGTTCTGCGGCTCCTCATATGATATTTTATAGGTTACGAGTAAGGTATATAATATAGCATACCAGAACGCAATATATAAGGTTTTACGAGTAGTGAAAAAGTAATTTTGTATTAAGTTTACTCACGTGATTGTAAATGAGTGTAAGTAGATAAAATATGCTCGTGAGTGTGTGTCGTTAGAAATTTCCTGTCGTGAGCCCATCTCTAGTTTAAACTTATGCATTTTTTATAAAATAATTATTTTTTATGTTATTGTAATGCATTATGCATGGACGTATTCAGGGGGGGGGGGGCCCAGGGGGCCCGGGCCCCCCCCCCTTTTGGATTGAAAAATTTTAAAAAGTTAATTTACTTCAACAAATAATACAAGTAACAAACATACATTTTTTAGTATTGCAAATATTTTGGTTTTTGAAGAAAATTTGTAATATCTTTTTTTATTAAATTTTTTTGATTTTATTAAATTTTCGTTTTTTAAAAGTTATTTATATCAAAATATCTGTAAAATATGTATCGAAAACACATTATATTGGGTTTATTTAATGAAATTTATGCATCAGGATCATGGAAACAATTTTCTATCCAAAATTTCAAACTCTGATGTTCTAAGAGCCTTTTTCTTTATTAAAAGTCCCAGGTTCTGAGATATTATTTCCAAACAAAATTCTCAGATTTTGAAAAAAATTTTCTAAAGAAAAATCTTCATATATAATTTTTAATTTAGCACTTTTTTAAAAAAATTGGGTTTGAATTAAAAAACTGCAGTTTTAAATATTAAAAAACCACTTAGGACAATATTTAAACTGGAAAAAAAAATTCGATTATTTTTTTTAAAATATTGCGCCAATGCAATAATATGTAACAGTAGAGCCGTAAAAATCGCTAAGGAATAAACAAATTTTTCAAGTCTTAATATCTTGATAACGGAATGTTATACAAAAATTTGGATGGCTGATTTGGAATCAGGTCCTTTATTATGGCTCTTACGTTAGAATACGTAGCAATAATGACTAAACAAAACTTTTTTTTTTAATTTTCATACGCGAATATCTCGAAAATGGAACGCGTTTACGAATACGTAACAGTAGAACCATAAACATGCCCAAATTAGCGTTATTGAATTTTCAAACGCAAATATCGGAAATATGTTAAACTATTTAAATATTTGGTAATATAATTTGGAATCAGGAAAGCCAAATCAATTTTGTTCATATAATTTGATTTTTTTTTCTCAGAATATTTTCTATAGCAAACTTCTCAGATTTTGATAATTTTTTTTTCAATAAAAAATCTCAGATTCTGAGGAAGTTTTTACTATAGAAGAATTCTCAAATTCTAAGACATTTTTTTATTAAAAAATTCTCAAATGCATAAAAACTTAAACTTATGAGACAAGTTTTTGATAAAGACCAAGATTTTTGCGTAATTTAACTAAGTTTTTGGTAAATTAACCATTTTTTGCGTAATTTAACCAAGTTTTTGGTGAGTTGTATTTATTACCCAAAAAATTTGGATAATATGTGTGTTAGTGTTTTTTGCGTACAGATTCTGAGATGTTTTAAATTTTTACGAGGTATTATTTCTCTGGACAAATTCACATTTTTTTTTGTACGGAAGGGGGTAGGAGAAGGAGGTAGTCCTAGAACATAATGTTATAATTAGGGATGAGATTTCCATGCAAATGCATGTTTTTTATCGATAATCTAAAAACAATATCGACCAATTATCTTTCCGAATCAAGAAATTTGCGTTAAAATGGCATCGATTTGTTTTTGCATATTTTTGCATATTTTGGTGAAAATGCATATTTTTGCATATTTTGGTGAAAATGCATATTTTTGCATATTTTGGTTTTAAATGCATATTTTGTGCATATTTCCAACTTTTAAGTGCATATTTTTGCATATTTTGGCATAAATTAGCAAAAACGCAAATTGAAATTTATTTGTTTCAAAAACTATTTTAAATTTTAAAAATTTATTTTGGAAATAAGAAAAATATTTTTTTTTTTCTTTAATTTTTTTTTATAAATTGTTTTAATTTCTAAAAAATCTTGCTTATATAAAGTTTTAAATGTTACTATTTAAACCCGGCGTTACTTTTTAAGAAGTTTTTTCTATGAAAACAAGATTTTTATCGCACACATTTTATTTTTTAGTGCATATTTTTAGGTTTTTAAGTGCATATTTTGAATTTTTAGCGCATATTTTAAGCGCATATTTTCGATTTTTTAGTGCATGAAAATCTCATCCCTAGTTATAATTAACAAAAAAAATTTAAGTTGGGCCCCCCCCTTTTCAAATTCCTGGATACGTCGCTGGCATTATGCCTCCAATTATAAATAATGCATTATTTCAAACTTTCAAATAATACATAATGTAACCAAATATAATTCATCCATGATTTAATGTTTAGAAATAATAAATATGAAATACATTTTATCCAATAATCATGCATTACGTAGCAAATTATTAGTAATGCATTATTTTTCACTTGAAAATAATACGTTGTGGAACAAATGTTCGGTAAGACATCATAAAATAATGCTACAAATAAGGTATATACATTACCTGGTAATGTGTTATATAATCACTACCCACTACCAAAGTTTTGCTGGGTTGCAATCTGAAGGCGTTACGGATTCTACTGATCGGTATTTAGTATTAATATAAGTTACAAAATAAGAATTTCTTTAAAATTGTAGTAGTAACAACTTTAATTTCACTTGATCTACCAACTAATTGACTCACAAGGGAAGTATCTCAACCCTTATGAACCGATTTGCCTGAAACTTAAAATATATATAAAACAGGCGATTTTAAGGTTGGGGTGTCTCGGCTTATCGGCCATATCAGTGTTTAAAAATTTCGTTGTCCCCTTATGAAACAATGTGGACCTTCGGAAAAATTTCGATAACTCTCGAACTAACAGGAATATCGTCTAGAGCAAAAATAAGTGTCGACTTAAATTTAATAATAATTATTTCGTATTCATATGGATATCGTAGGTCTATGTCTTCATATAAATCCCCCCAAAATTTAAACATTTTCATAGAAAAAGTATTTAACGAATCCGATTTTTTTCAAGGTTATGCCACCATTGGATAGGCATTAAAAAATCTTTCTTCCCATATGTAAACAACATATAGTTTTTAAAAACGAAATAGCTGAAAAATCCAAAAAACTATTTTTCGCCATTTTTTGACCCATGTTTTGAACCCCTAAATTCCCGACATGGCCGATAAGCCGAGACAACCCAACCTTAGAATTGTCTCTTTTATATATATTTTAAGTTTCATGCAAATCTGTTCATAAGGGTTGAGATACTTCCCTTGTTAGTAGTCTAACACTTAGCATTTTATGTTTACCTTTACAAAATGTTTTTTAGTACATTCATTAATCGGGGTTTTTATTATTGTACTGGAAAATATTTTCCAGTATTATAAATAACACAATTATAGAAAAGGAATCACAAATAAAAACAGAAAACAAACAGGTTTTTAAATCTTTCCATATTGAATTCGTGGAAAAATTAATTTGAAGTGAAAAAAATTTAATTTGAAAAAAATAAAATTTAATTCAAAAAGAAAAAAATTGAATTTAAAATGAAAAAAAATTAATATGTGTCGAAAATAATTTAATTTGTTCCAAATAAAATTGAATTTGCTTTGAAAAAAATTTAGTTTGATTTTAAAAAAATTTAAATTGAACGGAAAAAGTGTTAATTTGAGATTAAAAACCTATATAATAAAATTTTATTTGACACTCGAATTTTTAAAGTTGCCACATAGTTTATTTTTTACTTTAAATCTAGGGGAATTCTCTCTCGTCTAATCACACCTTAAGAAAAATGTCTCAGAATCTGATGCTTTTTCTATAGGAAAAATGTCTTCTGATTGGATACATCCTAAGTAGCAGTTATTCTGAAGACGTATATTTTTCAGCTCTGAAAACAGTAGCCTTGTTTAAGAGATTAATTTAAATGTATATAAAGCTCTTGCACGTTTGTGAACACAAATGTCATACCATAAACCAATTTTTAACCATAAATGGCATACCATGAGCCGATTCAAGCAGATTTATTCTTGAAATCGATGAAACCTGATTCAGATTCTTATACATAAATGGATTGATATTTTGATTTGTTAAAATCTTAAGAAATTAATTACATTTTCTTAATACTTCTATCTACTTACTCACATAAATTTCATAAGTACACTGTAATTTCTGTAATACATGTATAATTACAAAAACACTTTTATATCGTAACAATATAAATGAGTTATATCCTGGCATATAGTCTTCTAATACGAGTACAAAAGGAACTTACCTGTAAAGATATAAAAGAAGAAAAAAAAGAACAATTAATATCTTACCCCAAAAAAAGAAAAGTAATAATATTAACACACAATAAACGAAATAAAAGAAATACTTAAAATTTGGTACATATGAGTATTCCACATCAAGTGTCCAGCGAAAATAAACATGTAACCCATGAATTTCTGAAAAGGTTGTATTGACAGCCCTATATTGAACTCAGAAAATTGGGTTTTTGGTTTTACAGTTTTTCAAAACGTGAGCGTGGCTAAATATTTAAAAAATGGTCAAACTTGTATCGAGTTGCCTTGATTAAATATTTACCAAATTAAAACGGAATACACCACAATTCCAAAAATTTACATTTTTGTACATGTTTTTTTATCTTCAGAAACCGTTCTGAAATTTTTTATTTTGTAAATAAGTCGATTTATCAAAAATCCGGTCACTTTTTTTTTATTTTTCTTTTTTAAGTTTAGATGTTTGTCTTTCCACGCAAAAAGAATCAAAAGCGTATTTTTTGTTTTTTTTTTCGAGAAAATCGCATTTGAATATTGAATTTTATAACAATGTAATTTGCTTGTATTTTTTTATTGTTTTAACATAGCGCATGAGCAACAAATATAACTCATACGCTATGTTGTTACTCATACGCTATGTTGCAATAAGAAAATACAAGCAAATTACATATTCAAATGCGATGAAATTCAATATTCAAATGCGATTTTCTCGAAAAAAACCTAAAATGCGCTTTTGATTTTTTTTTTGTGTGGAAAGAAAACCATCTAAACTTAAAAAAAATAAAAAGAAAAAAAAATGGCCGGATTTTTGAAAAATTGACTTTTTCAAAAAATTAAAAATTTCAGAACGGCTTCTGAAGATAAAAAAATATACAAAAATGTAAATTTTTTGGGATTGTGGTGTATTCCGTTTAATTTTGGTAAATATCTAAGTTTGACAATTTTTTAAATAATTGAGTTTTTTGCAAAATTAAAAATTTTAGAATGGGTTCTGTAGCAGGACATTTGGTGTGGAATGCATCATATACGACCGAGTGTAATATTAATTTAACCATAAAATGGGCATTAAGAATAATTAGAGATACCCAGAGACTAACATGGTGGTGAAGAACAAGTCTAAGGTTGGTGGTCATGTTGAACCAGAACAAAAAAACAAAAATTTAATCATTTATGCTGGAATACATAACAATACATGCAATATAAAAGCAAGTAATATAAATATAAAGGGTATTCACACAAGGATGTGAAATTAGTTAACGCAAATAAAAATTAATTGATATTGTCCCAATTAAAAAAAAAAAAACAAATTGAAACAAATAGACAACAAAAGAGGAAAAAATCTGTGCACACAAAAAAAACCTTGTCAAATTACTAGACATTTTACCAATATTTTACAGTTTTCCTTGTTTTTTAACAAAAAATTTTAGATCAAAATTAAATTTTTTTTGTAATTTAAAATTTTTTTTTGTAATTTAACAAATTTCTAAGGTTTTTTACAAAAAAATCTAGTAAATTCGCGAGATTTCCTTGTAAGTTTTATTGCGCCAAAAAAGTTGTAAATTTACAGTTTATTCGTAAAAAATTTTTAAAATTACGAAAAACTAAGTAATTTTTACTAGGAATTCTCATAAAATAGGAGGTAGCAAAATATATAGTAAAGTTACGAAACCTTCTTGAAAGTTTTACCGCGTCAAAAAATTTGTAAATTTAAAATTTTTTTGGTAAAAAGCTTGTAAAATTACAAAATTATTGTTTAAAAGCTTGTAAAATAACAAGGAATTGTTGTCAAATAGGAGGAGGTAGTAAAAAAAAATGTTACAAACTTTTCTTGTCGTTTTACAAGGTTTTCTTTCAATTATTTTCTCCAATTTTTTGAACCCCTAAATCCCCGGTATAGCCGATAAACCTAAGAATTGTCACTTTTTCATATTCTTTTAGTTTCATGTAAATCGGTTCATAAGAGTGAGATACTTTCCTTGTCAGATTCTAAGACTTGTTTATGTAGTTTTAAAATAGAGTGGGTTGATAACCCTGGTACCTTCATTAAAAAAACTACTTTTTTAACCAAAACTATTACACCGTCCGATAGCCAATATTAAACATGAACCGGATTGTATACGTCTGAATGTAGAGATCAAATAGAGTAAAATTGCATTTACTGGTTTTCATTTCGTAGTCCTGTTTCCTTTTAAAAGGACTTCAAAATTTTAAGGGATAACATTTGGTAAATTATTTTTTTTAAATATTTGTCCTTGTCCTAGGATGCAACTAGTGATGGCAAATAAAAGAGGAGGATCTCCGCTAATGTTAACATTTTTTTACACTCCACTCTAGTGATACACTCAAAAAAAAAACTGTAATGTTAGCAAAAAAAGCTTGTAAACCTACAAGAAAATTTGCTGATTTTGAACCCACAATTTTTTGGTAAAGTTAGCAAAAATGTTTTGCCAAAAAATAGTTAACTGATTTTTTTTATACCCTCCACTCTAGTGATAGAGGGTATATATAAGTTTGTCATTCCGTTTGTAACACATCGAAATATTGGTCTAGGACCCCATAAAGTATATATATTCATGATCCTCGATCGATTTTAAGTCGATCTAGCAATGTCCGTCCGTCCGTCCGACTGTCTGTCTGTCCGTTGAAAACACGCTAACTTTTGAAAGCCTTTACAGAGGCTGCTGAAGTTTGACATATATGTTTGTAAATTACCGGGTCAGGTTGGTATTGCAATCCAGCTAAATCGGTCCAGTGGTTCAAAAGTTATGAGCTAAAGAGTAAATTTCGGCAAGGGGTTTTCGCGAATTTACGACATAAAAAGCACGCTAACTTTCGAAAGACAATAATGAGACTTCTGAAGCTTGACATGTATCTTTACCGTTCCCCAGGTCTGTTTGGTATTTAATTTCAGCTCAATCGGTCCAGTGGTTCCAAAGTTATAAGCAAAACCTGAATTTCAGATTAGTTTCATCTTAAATGCCACGTGTTTAACAAGTTTTAAAAGCATTGGTGGAAACTTAACAATGCTTTTCAAACTTGTTTAGTTTTAAAGCAATGCTTTTTAAACTTGTTTAGTTTTAAAAGCATTGGTAACTTAAGAATTACACTTGAAAAAAATTTTACACTCAAAAATAATTTTACCCTCAAAAAAAATTTTTGTTTTTTTTTACAAAAATGACAATATTTTGTGTACATACGTAAGTGCATTCACTCAGAAATATTTTTACAGTAAAAAAAACATAACACTCAAAAAAAATTTTACACTCAAAAAAAAAATAGTAATTTTTTTTTATTTTTTTAAATGACAAAAAAGAGTTTTTTACACAAAATAAAATATTTCTAATCAAAATTGTTAATTTTTTCACGTTAAAAAATATACTATCCTTTAAAAAATGCATTGTGGAGGGTATTCATAGATTCGGTAAAGTCGAATTTAACTTTTCGAATTTAACTTTTCATTGGGTTCGGACCCGATAGGCCTAGACCTAGTTGGGTTCCTTAAAAATCTTCATAGTTTTTGATCCAAAATTTGTGTCCGTTTCACTCTACCTTGCTTAGTTTTTGAGATACGTGATTTTAGGGGACCATTGGGGTTTTGAGAATTGAAAACCTCGATAACTTACACTGAAAAAAATAACCTTCCCGATATTAATGAAACGGATTCATTATTTTGTTTTCATTATACAAATGAAGGAATTCATAAGCTGATTGAAATTTCATGCATGTTATGAAAAAATTTTATGAAACTTGTTTCATTAGATTTCATAATTTCATTAAAAAATATCATAAGATTTTTTAGAACCAAATACAACTCTGCGTTGCGAATAAGAGAGAGAAAACAGAAAAAAACATACGACATTTTATTACACCACGCGTGTTAAATCTAATTGTAATTTTTACATGTGTGTTAACTTTTTTCTAATAAAATCAAATAATTTTATATTTTTTTTTGCTTTGTTATTGAAACTTGTGTGTGTGTTATGCTGGTTATATCAAATTGAAGTTACAAGTGATAAGTTCTTAATAAGTGTTTCTTTTAACTGTTTCTTATAAAATATAATATAATTTGCAACATAACAATAGTTTTTTAAATCATTAAAATTTTGTGATGAAATGTAGGGTAATTTGTGTTGTTCCATTGCTACGTTATTGCTACGTTTTAGCACATGTTTTTAAAGTCATCGCGTTTTTGTCTTTTATAGTTTACCTTATATGGCAATTCAGACCAATTTAAGGTTAGAGTAAAACTTTGTTGTGTGTAAAAACTAGGTGAAACCCATAAAAAGTGTGTAATTAAGGGTCATGTCACAGACTCAATTCCGTTCGGAAGTGGAATAAGTGGTTCACTCGTGAAACGCAAAGCAAATATTTTTTTTTTCGGAATGAAAACACTTTTAGCAATTCAATTCCACTTTGATTTTTGAAAGTGATTTCATTTAGAAAAAAATATTTGTTTTGCGTTTTACGAGTAACCACTTTTTTCAAATCCGATGGGAATTGAGTCTGTGATATGCCCCTAAATAAAATTTCAGTGACGGTTACATGTGACTTACCAAAATTGTTATTAAAGCAAATTTTCACTTATGGGTGTATGATACTTGCTTTTTTTATGTTACTAGTTCCTAACTTTATTAGGGGATTTCTATGGAAATTTCGATAACTTTAACCAACATGAATTTATCGTAATTCCCATAGAAAAACCCTAATAAAGTTAGCAACTAGTTACTTGTAAAAAACAATAATCATACGCTCATTACCAACTACTATTCCGCATTTAATTAATGGATATTTTAATACATTTTATGAAAAACTTCATAAAACGTTTCAAACAAGTTCTACGAATATTTTCATTATTTATATGCAAGTTTTCATTGAAAGGAACTTTAATGACACCAGTTTCATTAATCAAATGAAACCTGTCTTCGGTTGAAAACGTGAGTCATTTTTCATTAAGGTTATGTCAATTTTCATTAATTTCACGAAGCTATTTTTTTTAGTGTACAAAATATTACTCGGAGAGCTTTTGTTTATTTTGCGGTGAGAGCTACAAAAATGCACTTTTTGTTGTGTCGGCAATATTTACCGAGATATGAGCACTTAAAAATTTTTAGGAAACGCAAACTTTTTTGGATCCAAAGTTAGGATCCACACATGTGAAGCGAGCCGGCGATACTATGGGGAACCCGAGAACCAAAAATGGCCTCCATTTTGCTCCATCTGGCTTAGTTTCCGTGATAGCGCCATTTTAAGTTTTCTTAAAAAAAAAAATACAATTTATTTTTGCTAATATGTATTAGCAAAAAAGCGCATATATATTTGACATTCCCCTTGCCTGGTTGTTACTGAATTTCAGCCAAATCGGTCCAGTGGTTCAAAAGTTATTAAGAAAAAAGTGAATTTCAGATTGGTTTCACCTTAAGATCACGTGTTAAAAAACCGTTAAACAAACCTTAAAAACATTGGTAAGCCTGAAACATATTTTACAAAGTATTTTTGCCACCCAAAAATATGTTTACACTAAAAAAAAAAATGTACACTCCAAAAAAATTTTACACTGAAAAAAAATTTACACTAAAAAAAATTTTTATATTTTTTTTTTTTTTTCTCAAAAATAAATACAAATTTGTTTTTTACTCTAAATAAAAAATAAAAAAAATTTACACTCGAAAAAAATTTTACACTGAAAAAAAAATTGGCCAAGTCCTATTTAACTTTTCGATTTGTTTATTTTGCCATATCAGTAAAAAGGATGTGAATAATGCCCTTTCAAAACTTTATTAAAATATTTTGTTGGAAATTTTTAAGAAAGGACGTAACTTACCTGCTGATATATCAAAATAATAAAATAGAAAAATTAGGGGAGACTAGGCTTGCCAGATCAAAAACGGTAAAAAGCTTGATTTTTCTTGACATTCAGAAATAAAAGCTTGATTTTTCTTGACATTTTAAATTTTTTAAAAAAAGTACTTTTTTTAAACCAATTTGAGAATTTTAGTGAATTTGAGACTGAAAATAATAATAATTTTTTAGTTTTTTCTTACGCCCCAAATGCAAAAAACAAAAATTACTAACGGGCTTCGAAGGATTAACAAAAAAAGTGTCAAGACTTGACAAATTTTGATTTTTTCTCCCTGAAGCATTTTTAACGAAACAGATTTTTTTTTTTGGAAAAACTAATACTTTTTTAAGCATTTCTGATCAGTGCAACAAAAACTTCGAATAATCAAAAATCGATAATTTTCAGAAAAAAAAATCTTACAATTTACTGAGAAAATGTGGTGACTGTGGTTATTGAATTTTTATAATTCAAACCAATTTTTGTAGGACTTAGATAATAAAAAAATACGAGACTTAAAAATAAAATTAATCTCCGTTCTACGAAGAATTACTTAAAAAGTTTGTTAATTTCAGCAAATTATAAATGCGTTATGTAAAAGTTTTCTAAATTTCAAAAAATTGGAATCGGGTAATTTTAGAGTAAATTTTAAAGTCTTTTGAAATTTTTTTAGTTGCGTTTCAGAAATATACTTTTTTACAGAATACTTAAAGATATTAGTCATTTCGTAAAAGTGGAACTGTCCAAATTTGTAGCGCAACTGCAATGAATCAGTTTCTCTTTAGTTAGTCTTCTCGCTTATTATTTATGAAATAAAGGAGACATTGGTACACCCAGTGGTTAAAACGTACACTCATAAAAATTTGTTAGTATTCCTTACAAAAAAGTCTGTTACCATTACTAATAAAGTTTTCAATTTGTGCCCGATAACTTTTTCAGTTACCATTACAAACTTTGGTTTTAAAAAATTAGTATTCTTAAAAAACACTAAAAAAATTAGTATTACTAAATTTTTTTGTAAAAAAATTTTAAATTGTGTATTTAAAATTTTTTTTTTTTTTTACTATATGTATACTGCGTATTGCGCTTGTTGTCGCCATTACTATTTCAATGCAAGTCAGATTTTGTTTGAATTTTTGATCTGAAATATGTAAGAGAAAATATTGAATAAATTTTTTTTAATACAAAATATAAATTACATACCACATAAAATAAATGCTTTGAAAATTGTGTTGAATAAATTGGTGTTCTAGAATAAAAAATACATTATATTGATATTATTTAAATGGAACACATAAATATACAGTTGTTACCTGCTTTCATCATCTTCTATTTTGTTTTATTTATTGTCCTAAAAAAAGAGTTAATTTTAAACAAAAAAACATTTGGTTACCTGTATTTTGTTGTTTGTACATTTTCTTATTTCTTCCGCTCCGCGACGTTGTCAATACAAATGTTATTTTCCAACTGAATAATAGAAAGAAAGGCATGAAGAAAAGTACACAAAATTACCAATACTATTCTGAGTATTAAGAAATCACCCTTTGTGTACACTAGGGTGGCTCGTTTTTGGGCTTTTCTCTCTGATCAAATTCTAATACCCGCTAAAAGTGTCGGTCCCCTAAGGGTAGGGTTGCCATCCGTCCTCTTTTCCCCGGACACCGTCCTCTTTTTTAGGTCGTCCGGGGCAGTCCTACTTCTTTTTTATGAAGTGTCCGGGTTTGTCCTACTTTTTGCACTTCTCCCCCTAACATTTTTCTATTGCTTCTAAACTTTTGAATTATTGGCATAGCTGTATTTTCGCTTGTCTGCAGTAATGTCAACTTTTTGAGAGAAAAAAAAATCGTATATTTCGAGTAAAAACACCTTATGTGAGAAAATAACTACGTTGTCATCACTTCTTATCAGCTGTTGTGTGTCTTAAAGTTTGCTCATCGAAAATAGATTTGTATATCAAAAATATCCATTTCAAAATTTTCTATTTGATTTTAAGAAAATTCCTTTTAAATTTCCAAAAATTCAGAAAATATTTCAGAAATTTCTAATTGTATTTCAACAGCTTCCATTTGCATTTTAAAATTTGCTAAATGATTTTCAGAAAATTGCATTTCAGAAATTTCCAATTGTATTTTAAAAATTTCTATTTATATAATTTCTAAAATTTTCTAAATGCTTTTCAGAAAATTTCAATTCAGTATATTTCAAAATTTTTTAAATGCTTTTCAAAAAATTTTGATAAACAAATGAAATTTTTGGAAAAGCATTTAGATACTTTTTAAATAAAAATTGAAATTTCTGAAATACAATTAAAAAATCTGAACTTAATAAAATTTAAAAGTAATTTTCTAAAAATCATTTAGAAAATTTTGAAATGAAAATGGAATTTAAAAAAAAAACAAATAGAATTTTCTAAAAAGCATTTAGAAAATTTCGAAAAATAAATAAAAAATTCTGATATACAATTGAAAATTTTTGAATTATATTTAGAAATTTTATAAATATAACTGAAAATTTTTGAATTATAAATGGATATTTCTTAAATTAAATTTGAAATTTCTGATATTTAAGTCGAAATATAGATTTATTTCTTATTGGAAATAAAAATTGTTTTCTTAATAAAAATGCATTTTTTGCATATTGTATCGCTTTGACTTTTTTAAATTAATTTATTAAAAATTGTCCTCTTTTTTGGGACAAATGTCCTCCTTTTTGAGGTTGACGTCCTCTTTTTCTCAAAATGGAGATGGCAACCCTACCTAAGGGTAACTCACGTGCAAAATATCACTCCGATCGGAGTTTATCTTCTGTCTCCACTTTGAGCCTCAAAATTGGGGTTTTTGCAAAAAAGGACTTTTTTTATAAAAAACTAAAAAAATTTAAGTTTTTTTATTAAAATAATTAAAATTTTTTTTTTGTATAATATTTGATCGTAAATACTTAAATATGAAATTTAAAGATTTTACGGTATCATTACCCGTTCAAACTTGATACCAAAAAAATGGCATGATTTTGGGTGCGTTCTCAAAACACCTTTTTTCAAAATTTGAAAATTTTATTAAAAAAAAAATTTAAAGATACCATTTTTTCTTCCTGAACTCATTAAAAACACCTTGGAGAAGAAAAATGTGAAATATGGTGGATATCCGTCGAGCCTTTTTTTGGGAATCGCGGGGGGAAGTTAGCGGATTTCAAGGAAATGTTGGTTTTATCAATAATTTGGATTAATAATATCTTATAAATTTCATTTTTGGGCAAATCAACTGTTTTTTGGTGTCGTGGAATTCTATTAGACAACTTTAAGTCTGTCATGAAATCTTACCGATCTAGGACGTCTTTAACCCACATTGGCTGGGGGTCAAAAATTACCCCCGCAGGAAATTTGAAGTTTAGAGCTTAAATTTTGTGCTATAAACAAGTACAAAACGGCTTTTGTGCTTTTTACCCCAACTATTATTTCGTATTAATATATTATCTTTAAAAAAATCGTTAACCCTTCTTGGTAGGGGGTCAGAAATGACCCATTCAATAAAAAATATAAATTTTGTTGATATCAAAAAATTCAAGCACTATGCCGAAAAGTTTTTGCCGGGGTCATTTTTGACCCCTGGCCAATGTGGGTTAAAGATATCTTAAATAGGTGAAATTTTATGGCTGACTTAAAGGTATCAAATAGACTGCCACAAATTATTTTCTATAAAAAATATATACTTTTTATTAAATGGGTCATTTTTGACCCCCTACCAAGAAGGGTTAACGATTTTTTTAAAGATAATATATTAATACGAAATAATAGTTGGGGTAAAAAGCATAAAAGCCATTTTATACTTGTTTATAGCACAAAATTTAAGCTCTAAACTTCAAATTTCCTGCGGGGGTCATTTTTGACCCCAGCCAATGTGGGTTATAGACGTCCTAGATCGGTAAGATTTCATGACAGACTTAAAGTTATCTAATAGAATGCCACGACACCAAAAAACAGTTGATTTGCCCAAAAATTAAATTTATAAGATATTATTAATCCAAATTATTGATAAAACCAACATTTCCTTGAAATCCGCTAACTTCACCCCGCTATTCCCAAAAATTGGCTCGACGGATATCCACCATATTTCACATTTTTCTTCTCCAAGGTGTTCTTAATGAATTCAGAAAGAAAAAATGGAATATTTAAATTTTTTTTTAATAAAATTTTCAAATTTTGAAAAAAGGTGTTTTGAGAACGCCCCCAAAATCATGATACCGTAGAATCTTTAAATTTCATATTTAAGTATTTACGATCAAATGTTATACAAAAAAATTTTTTTAATTATTTTAATAAAAAAACTTAAATTTTTTTATTTTTTTGTAAAAAAAGTCCTTTTTTGCAAAAACCCCAATTTTGAGGCTCAAAGTGGAGACAGAAGATAAACTCCGATCGGAGTGATATTTT
Organism: Pegoplata infirma; assembly: GCA_963921195.1. Lineage (NCBI taxonomy): Eukaryota > Metazoa > Arthropoda > Insecta > Diptera > Anthomyiidae > Pegoplata > Pegoplata infirma. The sequence goes on from OY992540.1 coordinate 121,403,983, forward strand.
GCACGTGAGTTACCCTAAGGGGACCGACACTTTTGGCGGGTATTAGAATTTGATCATAGAGAAAAGCCCAAAAACGAGCCACCCTAGTGTACACTGTACACAAGAAAAAAAAATCGCAGATAGCGTAAAACAAAAAAGGACCGCAAGTGGAGAAGAAAGAAAAAAGAATTGAAAAAGGTCGGTGTTTTTTTGAATTTTGCATATCTTTTCTTTACTGCTTTTTGTCCCTTTTTTATATATGTTTTTATTTGAAAGAAAACAAAGTAGTTACAATGAAGCAGACAAATAAGTGTAATTCAATATTGAAAATAATAAACATATTCATACTCATCAAAGCGCAGTTTTACCATTAAAATAAAAAAATAACTAACTACCCGAGTAAAAATTTTTATATGATACAATATATAATGATATGTAACACAATATATATTTATACGCAATTTGATCCGAATAATGGTGGATGTTTTTGCATTAAAAAATATCAACTTGTATAAAATATGATTTGATTTCATCCGAGTTTTGACCAGACATTGCCATATATTAGTGGATCTAATTAGATCTAATTGCATAAAAACATGTAAAATCCTGGTGTTTTTTGGTTTGGGTTGAGTTACACCACAGGTCAACGATACATTCACCAAACATATAATTTTCTTAAACAAAAAAATGTTCGGGTACGCTTCGAACCAGATAGGTGATATACATAACCCTAACAAGGAAATGTTTAGGAACATTTTAAAAAGTTTCTTATACTTTGCCTTAAAAACTTAGAAAATTGTTGGTTAAATGGAAACATATAGTGTTTATATGGAACAGAATAGGATATATATAATTTTATATTAAATTATACAGAAAAACAAATTTTGTATTGACCCTCATATAATTTTATATAATTATATCAACCGTACACCTTTTAATCCGAATCATGATTCAATTATTTATAACTACATATGACTGCATTTAAAAAATTTTGAAAATATCTCACGCGATGTATAATCATTTATGATTTATTATGTTTGCATCAAGTTATATATTGTTATATATGTTTATTTTTACTCGGGTATGTATATATTATTTTTAAATGCTCTTTTTAATTTCCAAATATTTTAATAACATTTTCGTTTTGTAATTCATTAGTGCATTACTTTTCTAGAAAAGAAAACCGAAAAGTTAATACGAAATTTTTAAAAAATCAACTGAAAAAATTATTAAAAAATCAGTAAAAAATTAATAGTTTGTAACGCGAGTTTACTAAAACGAATTACAAAAAAATATTTTTTTAGTACAATTTAGTAAAAAAGTTGTAAAGTTGGGATACAAACAATTTTACAGACTTTTTTACTGATGTATTTTTTTGAGTGTAATTATTATTAATACAAAAAAAATCATTAATTTTTATTTATTTACATTTAACGACTTATAAAAAAATAATTCTTGATTTTTCTTGACAATTTAGTGGGAAATTGTCTAAAATTTAATTTTAGCTTGACAAATGACATTTTGGATTGATTCTTGACACGTACTAAAAAAGCTTGACAATCAAGCCAAATCAAGCCCGTCTGGCAACCCTAGGGGAGACCCTCCTCATTCAATTGACATCACTAGTGGCATCCTGGGACAAGTACAAATTTTAAAAAAATACTTTACAAAATTTAATACTCTAAAATTTTGAAGTCATTTTAAAAGAAAACAGGATCACGAAATGAAAAACTGTGAATACTCTTTTAACACATTTAGTCTCTAGTTTCAAACGTATATTTTCCAGTTCGTGTTTAACGACATTTTTCTTTTTGTCGGACGGTGTTATAAGTATTTCCATTAAAAAAAAGTACTTTTTGAGCATATTTAAGTTTGCATTTCAATTTAGACCAGATTTTCGTTAATATAAACAAGAAATGAAAAAATGTTGCATCATATGTGAACACCTCCTTTATTATTTCAATACAAGAAATAAATTATTTAAAACCCACAAATGAAAATAACAAAAAAGAAGTAATTGTTATGAAAAAAACGATTATATAATTTACTAAATACAAGGAATAACAAGAAAAAAAAAACAGAAAACAGAATTATAAGAACCAAATATAGACAATAAGATAAAAATCAAATCTTAAGAAAAAAAGAACCGCTCTTGTGTAGTTTTTTTTTTGTTTGTATTCTTCATCATTTTATGAATAATGGATGAATTTAAGAACAACGTAGGAATGAAAAAATCCTATATAAAAAAATGTTATCACAATAAAATAATGATGATGATGATGAGGATGAAGATGATAAATCCTGTTTTTAGTAAATAAACACAAAAATCATTGAATACTTTTGTTGAACACAAAAAAATTATTGATGATACTACAAAAAAAGATAAAATATTGAAAGGTCTATTTTAAGAAGACAACAGACAAATTGTTAATGTTAAATGAATTTGACTTAAATCTGGATATTTGAGGAAAGACAAAAAACAAAAAAAAAACATGTTTTGAAAAGATATTTTTGGTATTGTTAAGTAGTTATCTTGGTAACTGTAGATGTGGATTGGTAAAAGGATATTTTTGTTATTTTTTTTTTTTAAGAGGAGGAAACAGAATTTTACTAATTTATGATAAATTGATTTTAAATAAACACAATTGAAAACCACAAATCTATACTTTAGGAAGAAAAGGATAAAGATCAAATAAAACAAAGCGGTATTAAGGTCATAATAGCCTAGATGTCACAATGTCTCAGAATATGAAAAATTTTTCTATACGAAAAATTTCTAAGAATCTGAGACCCAGTTTTTATATGAAAATTATAAATTTTTTTATACAAAAAATATCTCAGAATCTGAAATACCTGTTCTAGAGAATAAATGTCTCAGAATCTGAGACAGTTTTCCTATGTGAAGAGTGTCTCAGAATCTGAGAGAGTTTTTTATATAAAAAATGTCTTGGAATCTGAGACAGTTTTTTATTATGTTTCTATACAAAAATGTTTTAGAATCTGAAACATTTAAGCTATGCGAAAAATGTTTCAGAACCTGGGACATTTTTTCTATGCGTAAAATGTCTCAGAATGTGAGACATTGTTTCTATACGTAAAATGTCTCAGAATATGAGACATTTTTTCCATACGAAAAATTTCTCAGAGTTTGAGACATTTTCCCCATACGCAAAATGTCTCATAATCTGAAACACTTTTTCTATACGAAAAAGGTCTCAGAACCTGAGACAGTTTTTCTATAGAAAAATATCTTAGAATCTGGGACAGTTTTTCTATACGAAAAATTTTAATTTAAAACGTTTTGAGACAGTTTTTCTATACGAAAGATGTCTCAGAATCTGAGACAGTTTTTCTATACGAAAGATGTCTCAGAATCTGAGACAATTTTTCTATACGAAAAATGTCTTACAAACTGAAACAGTTATTCTATACGAAAAATGTCTCAGAATTTGAAACAGTTTTTCTATACGAAAAATGTTACGGAATCTGAAATAGTTTTTCTATACGAAAAAGTCACAGAATCTCAAACAGTTTTGAGACAGTTTTTCTATACGAAAGATGTCTCAGAATCTGAGACAGTTTTTCTATACGAAAGATGTCTCAGAATCTGAGACAATTTTTCTATACGAAAAATGTCTTACAAACTGAAACAGTTATTCTATACGAAAAATGTCTCAGAATCTGAAACAATTTTTCTATACGAAAAATGTCTGAGAATCTGAGACAGTTTTTCTATACAAAAAATGTCTCAGAATCTGAGATAGTTTTTCTATTAGAAAACAGTTTTTCTATACAAAATTTGTCTCAGAATCTGAGACAGTTTTTCTATACGAAAAATGTCTCAGAATCTGAGACAGTTTTTCTATACGAAAAATATCTCAGAATCTGAGACAATTTTTTGTAAAGAAAAATATCTTAGAATCTGAGACAGTTTTCAATACTGAAAATGTCTCAGAATCTGAGGCAGTTTTTCTATACGAAAAATCCCTCAGAATCTGAGAGAGTTTTTTAATACTAAAAATGTCTCAGAATCTTAAACAGTTTTTCTATACGAAAAATGTCTCAGAATCTGAAACAGATTTTCTATACGAAAAATGTCTCAGAATTTGAAACAGTTTTTCTATAAGAAAAATGTCTCAGAATCTGTGACAGTTTTTCTATTCGAAAAATGTCTCAGAATCTAGGTTAGGTTGTAAGTGGCTGCTGACGTTTTACGTCAACACACGTAGACTCTGAGGTCCATTGTGATACCACGGGACCATAATAGGTTTCCCTACCAGTCCCTGTCGTTAAACCAGTTTGAGCTTCTAATGAAACTCCTTAGATGCTGAATTTTGACATCCGACAAATCAGAAAGATCGTACAGCTCCCTAGATCCCAGTGAAGCAAGTCTCTGACCAGAAAGTGCTGGGCAATGGCAAATAAAGTGTTCGATAGTTTCCAACTCCTCTTCGTCCATGCAACTTCGGCAAAAGTCATTCGGCGGCACATTTAACCGCTCTGCGTGCTTCCCTATAAGACAGTGTCCGGTAATTATAGAAACCACCGTCGAAATCTCTCCTCTTGGAAGCGATATCAGCTCACTTGTGCGCCCCTGATTAAGAGAAGGCCAAATCAGTCGTGTTATCTCACACGTCCATCCATTTGCCCATCTTTGATTAGTCTCCGTCGCAGAACAAAGCCGTAGGTTTTGCTTGCAAGTTTCTAGAGGCATACCAAGACATTCCAATTCTGTTGGAACCTGTAAGGTAGTTCCTAGTCTTGCAAGCTCATCGGCTTTGCAATTCCCTGGAATGTCTCTGTGCCCTGGGACCCATATGAGTCGTATGTTAAACTGCTTGGCCATCTCATTTAAAGACGTGCGGCAGTTAAGGGTAGATCTTGTTTTCAGAAACACTGAATCCTGGGACTTGACCGCGGCTTGACTGTCAGTATAGATGTTGACTGCGGTTGTAGACAAGACATTGCAGCTCAACCAGTCAGCCACTTCCTTTATTGCCAGCATCTCTGCCTGGTAAACACTGCAATGAGCTGGCAATCTACGTGCCAGGCTCAACCCAAGCTCTTCCGAATAGACTCCAAAGCCCACTTGTTCGTGCAGCCTCGATCCATCTGTGTAAAAATTGATGGTAGCTCCACTACCCGGAGTATTCCCCATCCAAGACTCCCTGGATGGTATCATAGTGGTAAAGTGGCGCTCAAAGAGGCTCACAGAGGGAGCACAGTCCATATTTTGTGGTATTGTTATTTTCTTCAAGATCGCGCTATGGCCACAATCGCTGCTCCTCCATTGCAGCGTGCTATTAAGTCGAATTGCCGACGCAGCCGCATACTGCCTACCCAATATGTCCAATGGTATCAGGTGAAGGAGGATTTCTAATGCAGCCGTAGTGTAGTACGAAGAGCACCAGTGATGCACATCGACGCCATTCTCTGTACCTCCGTGAAAAAGACACAGTTCGCTTTTGTTTCTAAAGCAGAATCTAAAACAGTTTTCTTTAAGAAAAATATTTCAGAATCTGAAAAAGTTTTTCTTTACGATAAATGTCGCAGAATCTGAAACTGTTTTTTTTGCGAAAAAGTGTGTTTCGAATAGAAAAACTGTCTTAGAATCTGAAACAGGTTTTCTATTCGAAAAATGTCCCAAATCTGAAACAGTTTTTCTTTTCGAACAATGTATCAGAATCTGAGACAGGTTTTCTATACGAAAAATGTCTCAGAATATAGGACAAATTTTTTGAAAAGTCTCAGAATCTGAGACTTTGTTAGACTTGTTTTGTAGAAAAAAATGTTTCAAAATCTGAGAAAGAATCTGAGATTTTTATATAGAACAAATTTTTAGAATCTAAGACTTAAAAAAAAAAAGTCTCTGAAACTGAGGCATTTTTTAGGATAGAAAAAATGTCTCAGAATCAGCGATAAGAACAAATTTCTCACAGTCTAAAACTTTTCTGACCCATTTTTAACATCTGATTAAATCGAATTAAACGCAGCACTGTTTTTCACATACAAATTGCTGCAATATCAAGTTAAATCTTGTTCTCATTAACAAAACTTCTTCTAAAAAGTTTACAAAAAAAAATTATTCCATAAATATTCAATAAATTAATACAAAATTATTCCCATTCATTGATATTCATTTGATTTCAAGTGTTAAATTATGATTATGCATTTTCATTTGCCACATCTTCTTCTTGATTTCATCATTCTTATGTAATATTTATTAAAGATTTTCAACATTAAAGATGTTTTCTATAAGACAAAGTGCATTTAATATCAAATTATTACAAAATTTAATTTTATAAAAGAAGAACAACAAAAAAAAAACTAGAAAAGCACCATTCAAAATGATCTTGTAATAACGGAAAACACTTCAATTAATGGCCATTAACATTAAGACCATTACAAAATTCTTAAATACTCATTCTCAATTGGATAGAAGTACAGTTGGGGATGAAAAATAAGCAGCAAAAAATCAAATTCAATTATTCAGATCATTTTCTAAAAACAAATTAAAACCAGGTCAAAAAAGTCTTGCCAATCATTTTTTCGATTTATAGCGATATACATTAGGGTGGATCGAATTTGGCTTTTTGGCGAATTTCGTTCCGGCTCACCGACAGATGTGTTGGAATGGACCTAAAAACAATGTGGTTAAATTTTCATGCAGATCGGTGGTCATCTTCCGCTGCCGAAATGACGTTGAAAATCCGCGATTTCTTAAAAAATAGTATTTATTTCAAAAAATTGCCAAAATTACAAAAATCACTTTATCTTCTTTTTTATTTCAGTCAATCTTTTCAATTCGATCATATTTTCTTAGAAAAAAACTTCAGCTTAATAGGACATTGTTAACCCCTCTAAAACGGTTGCCGAAAATGACCCATTCATTTTGCCCTAAACTCAAAACCACCAAATTAAAAAAAAAAAATTTTTTTTGATTTTAAGTTGCACAATCTAATGTTTTTATTGCATTTATTTCAAGTATATATAAGTTCGTTTGACAAAAAATTTTTTTGAAAAAATACGAGATTCTTAAACAGCGCGTGTAACGGTCTGTTTCCAGGACATTTTGGGAAAATTGCACTTTTTTTTAAAACTCAACATTTTTAGTTAAGAACTTTTCATTTTACACCAGATTTATTATAAATTATAAAACCTAATATAGAAATGTTGGATTTTAAGAAATTATTTAACCCTAAACAGCTTTGGGCCCTAAAAGACCCATGATGAACATGCATCTAGCAATAAACCGCTTTTGGCGGTCGACTAACCATTGGAAACATATTTTTCAATTAAAAATGGGAGCGTGAGTAAGGATGGGAGCGTGAGTAGAAATGGGAGCGTGAGTGAATTCGACCAACTCACGCTTACGAAAAAAAAAAAATTTCTCACGCAATAAATTTTTTAATTTTGCATACATTTTGCGCAGGATTACATGAGTGTCACATGTTAATCTCACTCAAGCTGAATTTTGACGTGTTTCATTTTTCCGTCACCATAAAAATCATGCAAACTCACGAAATTTTACTCACGTTTAACAGTGCAACATTGTTAATAATATTTTTAATGCAAATGAAACAAAAAAGTTCAAATATCATTCATATAGTATCCCGCTTAAATGCACCCACCCTTAAAGCATTTTTCGTACCCACCATTAACCATTTATTTATATCTGACAAAAAAAGTAATTCACATTTAAATAAGAATATTGCTGAATAATTTCAATAGACTATTTACTTGCTATATTCTGGCATTTAAGGGGATAATGCTTTCGTGGTGGGAGCATTTAAATGGGAAATAATATATAAACTTGTTTAAAAAATATATATGGATCACTTTTTTATTTTGTATTAAAAATATAATTTGTACAAATGCACACGTGACACAAATTTCACGTGATTCACTATTAAGCGTGAGTGAAATTTCGAGAGATTGCATGATTTTTTATGGTGACAGAAAAATAAAACACGTCAAAATATAGTTATGTTGAGTTTTCGTAAGCGTGATTATAGCGTGAACGAGTTTGATATGTTGCAATCACATGATCCTGCGTAAAATGTATGCAAACTTAAAAGATTTCCTGCGCGAAATTTTTTTTTCTTCGTGAGCGTGAGTTGCTCAAAATCACTCACGCTCTCATCTCTACTCACGCTCCCATCTTTACTCACGCTCCCATTTTTAATGGAAAAAATATGTTCCCAATGGTTAGTCGCCCGCCAAAAGCGGTTTATTGCTAGATGCATTTGTTTATCATGGGTCATTTAGGGCCCAAAGCTGTGTAGGGTTAAAGAATTTCTTAAAATCCAACATTTCCATATTAAGTTTTATAATTTATAATATATCTAGTGTAAAATGAAAAGTTTTTAACTAAAAATGTTGAGTTGGAAAAAAAAGTGCAATTTTACCAAAATGTCCTGGAAACAGACCGTTGCACGCGATGTTTAAGAATCTCGTATTTTTTCAAAAAAATTTTTTGTCAAACGAACTTATATATACTTGAAATAAATGCAATAAAAACTTTAGATTGTGCAACATAAAATCAAAAAAAAATTCTTTTTTAAATTTGGTGGTTTTGAGTTTAGGGCAAAATGAATGGGTCATTTTCGGCAACCATTTTAGAGGGGTTAACAATGTCCTATTAAGCTGAAACTTTTTTCTAAGAAAATATGACCGAATTGAAAAGATTGACTCAAATAAAAAAGAAGATTAAGTGATTTTTGTAATTTTGGCAATTTTTTTAAATAAATACTATTTTTTAAGAAATCGCGGATTTTCAACGTCATTTCGGCAGCGGAAGATGACCACCGATCTGCATGAAAATTTAAATACATTGTTTTTAGGTGAATTCCAACACATCTGCCGGTGAGCCGGAACGATATTCGCCCAAAAGCCAAATTCGATCCATCCTAATATACATATGTATCACACACTTCGTCGGAACCGACTTTAACCTCAAGTTCCGAACACTGTAAATCTCTTTTTTTGATTATGAAGCTGGGGTGCCAACCTACTTTAATTCATTTTTGAAAAAATCCCTTTCAAACGTCAACAAATTGACATTTAAAGCTTATATCGAAAACGATGAGAGATTTGAAAAAGTACTAGCTCAATCCGGTATTTAATATAACCAGTAACGAAGGATCAAGCGGGCATGCTAAATTCTCTGGAACATAAAATAATAGCACTCGTGCTATTTCATACACCACAACTGTTGCTATCAAATAAAGTTGTGTTCTTCCGAAAAAATCACTTAAAAATTTCTAATAACATGGCTATAAATGTAATTGCTTGTAATGGCTTAAAACTTTATTTTTCTGTTTTTTTTTTGTTTGTTTGTAAAATCCATATTGTAAATGTCTATTGAGAAAAATCTCGTACAAAGAATAGAATATAATAAGAACAATGAAAATGAGTTTTGTTGTATAGAATCTACAAAGATTAAACTGCAAATGACGCATTCTGAATACAACAAAATTATAAAAAAAGACAATACAAACAACTGGCAAATGCATTCATATTTAAATAAAAGATTATTAAAAAAAATAATAATAAGTATTCAATAAATCCTCTCAAATTTCATAATGGGCACGTTTTTTGTCTTAAAGATAGATTTTCTTAAAAAAAAATATATTTTTTTTTAATTTTAGCAGACGGACGGATTGACATTCTCTAGCGAGTTAATATTGCAGTAAAAAACGTAACAAATTGTGCTTATTTGGAAAGCCAGATCTACAATAAAGTAGTATTGCGGTAAACTGGCGCAGTCTTTAAAACTTGAATATAAAATTTCTTACAAAGGAACTAAAATTTTTATATGGTAACATTTTTATATGGGAAGAAAGGTTTTTTAATGCCTATCAAACGGTGGCATAACCTCAGAGAAATTTAACTTCGTTAAATGTCCGGTAACCCGAGAAACTCCAATTTGAAAATCATCTCTCTTATATATATTTTAACTTTCTGGCAAATCAGAGATAGTTTCCTTGTTATTATTGTTTTATCAGACTGCGACTGTTCCCTACCGCACTGCTTTATTGTGGTTCTGTCTTAACTCAGAATCTGAAATATTGTTTCTGTAAGCAAATTCACTGATTCTGAAACATTTTCTAAACTCCCAGAAAATTTCCCACAGAGGCTGAGAAGTAAGTCATTAAAAAAAATAATTTTGAATTTACAAGTCTATTAAACTGTCTTCGATATTATAAAAATTGTATTTTCTCATCACTATAAAATCATGTTCCTATATTTATAAAAAAAAAAAATACTACTAAATTAAAATTTACATTTTATTAAAATAAATTAAAATTACAACTTTCCCATACAATAACCCAAAACAATAGAATATTCACATAAAAGATTTAAAACCACAAAAGAAAATCCCTTTTCACACATCGCTCCTTTACTTGTATAGTGTCATAACTCAAAAAATGCGTTTTTTGAGTTAATGATGCAGAAATATTCGTTATATCGTGCTTTATATTGTGTCAAAAATTCGTATTAATATCTTTTAAACTCACCGTTTGAGAAGAGTACACGCCATTATTACATTTTCTATGTACCGGCCTTTTTCAATTAAAAACCAGTTTCAATAGTAAACTTTAAACGTGTTTTCTGCAAAATCAAATATTTTGAGTTATGACACTATACAAGTAAAGGAGCGACATGTCTCCATACACAAAGTAAACATTTTTATGAAAAAACATGACATTTATGAGACTGTTAAATGAATAAGGAAAACGTAATGAGAGTTAAGAAAGTCGAACAAGGAAGTTATTCCAAGCGAAACTAGAAGATCTTAATGAACACATAAAAGAAAAACTAGGTACCAAAACCAAAATAATACAATTTAATTTTTAAGTTTGTCACAACTGTTCATGCCGTTGGTTACGATCATGAAGTTCCGACAATCGCAATGCATTGGCAACAATCGCATGACCGGTAACGACAACCTCAAAAATGAGGTTTAGGGTATAATAAGCTTGTGCTGATGTTTGTAACTACACGAAATATTGATTCTAGACCTACCAGTGCATACCGATCGACTTAGATTTTTTAAAAGTCTATTTAGGCTGGATTACTCAATGCTCCGTAATAAAATAACCCCAGCAAAACTTTGGTAATGGGTAGTGATTATATAACACATTACCAGGTAATGCATATAACTTATTTGTAGCATTATTTTATGATGTCTTACCAAACATTTGTTCCACAACGTATTATTTTCAAGTGAAAAATAATGCATTACTAATTATTTGCTACGTAATGCATGATTATTGCAAAAAATGTATTTCATATTTGTTATTTCTAAACGTTAAATCATGGATGACTTATATTTGGTTACATTATGTATTATTTGAAAGTTTGAAATAATGTATTATTTATAATTGGATGCATAATGCATTACAATAACATAAAAAATAATTATTTTATAAAAAAATGCATAAGTTTAAACTAGAGATGGGCTCACGACAGGAAATTTCTAACGACACACACTCACGAGCATATTTTATCTACTTACACTCACGTACAATCACGTGAGTAAATTTAATACAAAATTACTTTTTCACTACTCGTAACACCTTATACACCTTGCAAGACTAGGAACTACCTTACAGGTTCCAACAGAATTGGAATGTGTTGGTATGCCTCTAGAAACTTGCAAGCAAAACCTACGGCTTTGTTCTGCGACGGAGACTAATCAAAGATGGGTAAATGGATGGACGTGTGAGACAACACGACTGATTTGGCCTTCTCTTAATCAGGGGCGCACAAGTGAGCTGATATCGCTTCCAAGAGGAGAGATTTCGACGGTGGTTTCTATAATTACCGGACAATGTCTTATAGGGAAGCACGCAGAGCGGTTAAATGTGCCGTCGAATGACTTTTGCCGAAGTTGCATGGATGAAGAGGAGTTGGAAACTATCGAACACTTTATTTGCCATTGCCCGGCACTTTCTGGTCAGAGACTTGCTTCACTGGGATCTAGGGAGCTGTACGATCTTTCTGATTAGTTGGATGTCAAAATTCAACATCTAAGGAGTTTTATAAGAAGCTCAAACTGGTTTAACGACAGGGACTAGTAGGGAAACCTATTACGGTCCCGTGGTATCACAATGGACCTCAGAGTCTACGTGTGTTGACGTAAAACGTCAGCAGCCACTTACAACCTAACCTAACACCTTATATATTATGTTCTGGTATGCTATATTATTTCATTTCTCGTAACCTATAAAATATCACTTATTTTACACCTTACTCGTATTCTTCGTTATAAATTGATGACTTATTTTATACCTTACTTTTATTCCTTGTGATAATGTGGATGCATTACTTTGAGTCTCATCGCCTGTTAAAACCATCAATGCTGCAATGTATAAAATAAGAGATCCTATACCTTTTTTTATACCTTATTTGGTAATCTAAGTTTTGATGGGACTCTCCGTTAAATTTAACTTTTTCATACAAATTTTGACATAAGGCTCCATTAAATCGGCAGTTAGCAGCTAACTTTTCATTGAGTAATCCGCCCTTAGTTATTAAAATTGGCAAAATCAGGGGTATGTTATGCACAAGCTCTTATATAAACTTTCCCTTTGAATTTGTCTTAAGTGCAGGGCTGCCAGATAACTTTTGTAAAAAATCGTAAAATTTCTGATATTTTTGATGGGGAACATTAATATGGAAATATCGATCTGTGACCATAAAGTATATATTTTCATAATCCTGGGTGGATTCTAAGACCATATTGCGACGTCCGGACGTCTGTCTATTTTACAAAGTGTTTTTTTCACTCAAAAACAAATTACACTAAAATTTTTTTTTATACAAAAATTACTTAAAAAATTTTTTTACAAAATAAAATTTTATTATCATTAAAAAATTACAAATTGTTTTTATATGACTTTAAAATAATTTGGGTATTAATGAGGCTATTCGTGAATTCGTCCAAGTCGAATTTAATTCCCTTTTAACACTTTTCCGAATTCCGAATTTCATACCTTCCTTGTAATTAGTTTATCTGGTTGTAAGTCGACCTGTAAAACTGGAAAATCAGGCGTTTTTATGAATTTTAAAACAATTAAAATTAAGAAAAGAACAAACGCAGTGTAATCTTAGCACATGTTTTACAAATATTTTTGAACAATGACAAAAGTAAGAAAATGTATTTGTAAACATTATCCTGGAGAAAGAAACAACAAGTCCTTGTTTGTAAAAGTGATTTATTTGAATTCTTTTTGTGTTTTAAATACAATTAACACGTTTTGTGTGGAATAATGAGTTGTCACCGAAGTGAAGTGCATTATATTTTAAATAGAAGGATAAAAATTTCTACGTCATTACTACGTCATTTTTGATGGACTTCGGAAAATATAAATAGGACCTTCAAGATTCCATTTTAAATTTAAAGATTACGTTTGAAACTACACAGAAAAAAATAAAAAAAAATTTTGAGTAAATTTTTAATACTATTGAGTAAAAAATTACTCAATTTTCCACCAGTAAACGATTTAATAGTATTGAGTAAACTTTTAATAAAAAATTATTAAATGCTTAATAAAAAATTTGAGTAAATTATTAATTCACACAATTAAATCTTTACTTAAAATTTTTTAATATTTTTAAGTAACTTTTTAATTGTGTCAAGTAAAAATTTACTCAAAATGTATCAAATTATTTTTTTAAAAAGTTTAAAAAGTTTCTAATTTTTTTTTTCCAAAAAAATTGCTTTTACAAACTTTACCAAATATACTTATGTCTTCAAGACAAAGTAAAATTTTATAAAGATGATTTCAAACTTTCATATACATATACAAAAAACAATAAACTAAATGAGAATTCAAAACACCAAGAGAAAAAAAATAAATAAAAAAAAATATTAAATTTGTATTAAATTATTTACTCAAATTTTATTTTCAATTTTTGAGTAAATTTTTAATTGCGTCAATTAAAAAATTACTCAAATTTTTTTTAAAAAATTAAACAAGTGATTACTCAAATTTGTTTCCTCCAAATTTTTTTCTGTGTACATTTGAAATACGCAATATTTTTTGATTCTGTTTTTTATAATTTGAAAAATAAATTATTGTCATGTTTTTTAAATTTTATACCATAAAGTTTGGCCAAGTAGAATTGCCAGGATTGCCACTCAATTGAAAAATGTTTTTTTTTTAAAGGAGAAAATCGGCTGCAGTTGTACAGCAAAAACTACTGAACCTATTTTGATGAAATTTTTATACCCTCCAACCATAGTATGGTGGTATACTCACTTTGTCATTCCGTGTGTAACGCATCTAAATATTGGTCTAGGACCCCATAAAGTATATATTTTATTGATCAGTGATCGATTCTAAGACATTCTAGCGATGTCCGTTCGTCCGTCCGTCCGTCTGTCCGTCTGTAGAGGACACGATACAGTCCAAAATAAAAGAGCGAGACTTCCGAAGTTTGGCGCGAATATGTCTTATATTCCTAGGCAGGTTAAGTTCGGAAATGGGCGAAATCGGACCAAGGGGAAAAAAATTACCCCTTGGAGAACTAATCCAACCTAAGAAAAACCGCATTTTTTGAGGGTTTTTTGTACTATTGCTAAGCAAATGCATCCTTCTTATCTCAAAAGAAGTTCAAAATCGCAAGGGGAAGGTGCCCCTTACCGTCTCTTACCAACCCCCCCCCCCCCGTGGAAAGACGCCCCTTTGAAAAAAAAAAATGCCTGCGAATTTTGTACTCTTGCCCAAAACATTAAATCATGATAATGTTTTGCAGAAGATTTGGGTGTACTTGCCAAAGCAAAGTTTTTTTAGAAAAAAAAAATGTTATATTACTTTGCTATTCCATGCAAAACGAATTGAAATATCAGTCGAGGACCCCATTAAAAAAACCAAAAGAGCTGTACATTTCGTAAGTGAGTGCAAAAATAAGTGCAAAAAAGTGTTTTTACATTTTGGAGAGTATAAAAGATTCGGCACCAAAGAATATAACACTCTCACTTGTTTTATGTACATTTGATAAACAAATGGAAAATTTTTATGCGAAAAGCTTAGACTTGGTGAAAAAGTAGTTTTGGTAAAAAACTACAAAATTATGTTAAAAAAAATTTAATGAACCCAAAATATTTGGTGAAAAAAATGTTGAAGAAAAAAGTTTTTGATGAATTTTTTTGATGAAAGGAAAAATTTTTTGATGGAAAAAAAATTGATGGAAAAAAAATATGAAAAGAAAAAATTTTTTTGGTGAGAAAAAAATTGATATGTAATAAAAAATTTGATGAAAAAAAAATTTATGAAAAAAAATATTATAAAAAAAAATTATGAAAAAAAATTTTTGATGCAAAAAAAAATTTGACGAAAAAAAATTTTAATGAAAAAAAAGTTTGATGAAAAAAAAAATTTGATGGAAAAAAAGTTTGATGGAAAAAAAATTAAAAAAAAAAAATTTATGAAAAAATTTTGAATATCAATTGATATTTTATAGGAAAAAAAAGTTTTTATGAAACAAAAAATTTTAATGAAAAAAAAGTTTGATGAAAAAAAAAAAAAAATTGATGAAAAAAAAAGTTTGATGGAAAAAAAATTGATTAAAAAAAAAATTGTGAAAAAAAAAAAAAAAAAATTGATGAAAAAATTTTGAATATCAATTGATATTTTTTGATTTTTAATTGATCATTCTAGAATTTTATTTGAATTTTTTCAAATTTCAGATACCATTTTTGGATTCTAATTGATATTTTTGGTATATTTAATAATCCCTCTTTAATATTTTATTTTAACAAAAATTAAAAAAAACTACTATTGTATTTCTTTGCAAAAATTCTTCTATGCTGAAATATCGTATTGTGCTAATTTTAATAATTTTCGTGCAATAGTATTTTGGCTAAGCTTTTATGTTACTATAACTGACACAATTCGTAATGTTGCAAATCTAAAACTTTAATTTCTCTTTTTTCCACAATTTGTCACATTGGAAATTCTGTCTCTTCCTTTTCATACTGGCATCTGTGTGTGTGTATGTGTAAAATTTTGCTAACAGCAATATTTTCATTTTCATTTCAACAGGAAAATATGTTAAATATTTTTTTTTTTCATAATTTAAGACATTTTAAAACTAATGACAACATGACATGCTAGGACTTGCCTAAAGCTGAAGAGTATAGAAAAATCAGAAGACGTAGAAGACGTAGAAGAGGAGGAGCGATAAGACAAGAGCTGTTTACACTTAAATAAGGAAAAACTATCATAAACTAGCTAAACACAGAAAAAAAAATTAACTTTTCTCGTTTGAATACCCGAGTAAAAATGTTTATACATATTCATATATATCACATCTGATCCGAGATTTGAAATATCAGTCCGAAAAATGGATCGCTAAGATTAGATCAGTTTTAATCTGACGGATACAATTTAATCCGAAAAATGGGTTTATTTTATTGTATTAACCCATTTTTCGGATGAAATTGTATCCATCCGATTAAAACTGATCTAATTTTAGCGATCCATTTTTCGGATCTGTACTGATTCTTCAAATTTTTACATGGATAAATAAAAGAATATTATTTGAGAAGATTTTGCAAAGAATAATAAAACTTTTTAAACTTTTTGTAAGAACTAATCTAATTTTTTTAATCTTTTTGATTTTTATGAAAAATACGACCAGTAACGGGAAAACACGCTTTTGAAAATTTTTTTGACGCGAATATCTCAAAAACGGAATATGTTAGAAAAATTTGGATTGCAGCTTTGGAACCAGGAGGTCCATTTTATATAAAATCAAGTCATTTTTTTGGAAGCAACCTAGGAATACTACGCGTTGTCTCGTTGTAGCGCATGGGTTCCTGTGAAAATCAAACCCACTATTCCCACTTTCAAAGTCTAGCACTTTTTGTACAGAAATTTTTTTCTGTGCAAACACACAACAACTTCGTAATCAAACAGTATACAAAAAAATTGTTAAAAATGTGTTGAAAAATTGTGATGTAGAGTAGTGCTTGGATTTGGTGATAATGATAATGTTACTTTAAATATGATTATGTATTTAAGATGATCATTGGAAAATCACAAAAAAATGTTGCATTTTTATGGGTTACATATAGAGGTTATTCGCTTGAAGCTAAACAACAACAACAAAAAAGAGGGAAACAAATTTCACACATGCCTAATACAACTTTTGGACACGTATAAACCTACTCCTTTTAATTAATGTGACCAACACAGTGTCTTAGAATCAAAGACTTTTTGTATAGAAAAATATCTTCTAATCTGATTTTATTTCTATAGGAAAAATGTGTCAGAATTTGAGACTTTTTCTGCAGAAAAAAAATATCTTTGAATCTGAGACATTTTCTATTGGAAGAATGTTGCAAAATCTGAAGCTTCTCAGAAAAATGTCTCACTTCTTCCGGAATTTATGGAGTTTTTTTGCATTTATTATTCAACGGTCAGGAGATGTTTCCCATCTAGGTGAGTCATTGTGTTATAATATAATATTATGAAGAGAAAGGATGATGAAAAGTTTTGTTACAATCAGAGTAATCGGAAATTGTTCTTAACAACCGATAAACTCAAAAACCTCGGTTTCGGTTTTCTGAAACCGACCGATTTCGATTGAGAAAATTGTTTACGAAATTAAACAAATGGCCCCCAATCGAGGGCCAGATTGTTAACATTAAAAAAGTTACTCATAAACATGTTTAAGAATCTGAAACTTTTTCTATATAAAAAAATGTCTCATAGTGTGAGACTTTTTCTCAAAATCTAAAACTTTTTCCTTCAATTTTTTATAGCAACAGCACAATAATGTGTTGAAGTTATGAAAGAATGATGAATGGATGTTTTATGATATTTTATTTCAATACATGACAAATTTCGAAAACCCCGGTTCCAGTTTTCCAAAAAAAAAAAAAAAAAATGGAAATGGAAATCTAAACAATTTCCCCCACACTCAAAAAAAAAAGTGAACTAAAATCTGGGAAAATTAACTCAATTTTGAGAAAAAGAGGTAATGATTTGGCTCCAAAGATTTTTTTCTTGGTTTTAGTTCATAATTTTCCTAAAAATAAGGAAAACAAAATTATTTAATTTTAAGCCAATTTTAACTAGAAAATGGGCAAAATTATACTTCACATTTTAGAAATAGATTGGGTCTAGACCCTGGACCCATGGGTTCGGACCCCATTTAACTCGAGACCCCGTTGGGTCCTTTAAGTTTCCCCATAGATTTTGAACCAAAACTTGTGTCCGTTTCGCTCTAACTTGCTTAGTTTTTGAGATACGGTAATAAGGGGCCTGATAGGGTCTTGAGAATCTTAAAAACTGGATAACTCAAAAACTATTAATCGGAGGGCTTTCGGGTATTTTGCGGAAGTGTTCTACAAGTCAAGAGCTACAAAAATGCCGTTGGACCTTTTCTCGTGTTGGCAGTATTTTCCGAGATATGTGCATATATAACATCTCGGGAATTTCAAATTTTAGATCTAAAATTAGGGTCTTGAGACCCCGACAGATATGCAGAGCTAGGCTATTCCATATTTTTCTTCGTAGTCTTTCTTTTGAAAATTTCATCCGTTTCGCTCTATCTCGCTTAGTTTTCGAGATATCACCATTTTGAATTTTTAACTAAATTCTAAGAAGATATTTACTAAATTCTCAGAAGTCATTACCTAAATTCTAAGAAGTTCACTTCCTCAATTCAAAGAAGAGAAATACGATGATGTTTTTTTTAGTAAATTTTAACTAAACTTGAACTAAATTGTTTGTTAAGAAATATGTCTTAAAAACAAATTTACGATTCTTAGATTTGGTGAAAATTTCTTTGGCAGTAAGAATTTTTTTCCTAATATTAAAAAAATCCATTTAAAGACAACTATGAACTACTTATAAGTAAATGAACTAAAATTTTTTCCTCATAGTTAAGAAAATTTCTCATTTTTAAGTTAAATTTAACTAAATTTTAGGAAAATTCATGATAAATTTTCAAAGACATTTTTTCCTTAATTTTAGTTATGTCTTTTTTTTTTCAGTGCATAGAATTCTTAAGTAAATAGCGCTCTAGCAGGGCCCATATTCCGAATCACAAAGTAGAACATCAAAAAGTGATGCAGTGTCTGAGACTTTTTCATTAGAAACAAGCATAAACATTATAATCAGTCGTGGCCATATAATACCCTACACCAGTGTTTTCCGTAATTGGATCGCAAGTTTGAACATGGCCTCTTTGGATCTATCTTATCTGAAATATTTAATTAGTAAAGAAAACACACATAAACCAAATTTTAGTGAAATAGGGTTTTTGTGGATGTCAATAAGCCAATTTAACTACAATCGGGCGAAATTTTTATGAGGGGACTGATTCCAAAAATGTGCCAATTATATTCAGATTTGATTTGGTTACCACGTTTAACACATACAAACAAAATTTTAATCAAATATTTTCTGTTTTCAAGAATTTTAAGAAATGTGAATATCGGGAGGTTGGCTTGTATGGGGACCACAAGAAGAACTAGTCGAAATTATGTCTATTACACCGTCCGACAAAAATTAAAAAAATCATTAAACACGAACTGTATAATAGGCGTTTGAAACTAAAGACTGAATGAAGTGAAACTGCATTTACAGTTTTTCTTTTCGTGGTCCTGTTTTCTTTTAAAAGGACTTCAAAGTTTTGGAGGATTTAATTTTATAAAATATTTTTTAATATTTGTACTTGCCGCAGGAGGCCACTAGTGATAGCAAATGAAAAAGGATTAGCTCCCCCAATTTTCCTATTTTATTTTACATATCAGGAAAAAGGAGGTAAGATACGTCCTTTAAAAAATTTAACCTTCAATAACATTTAAAATTTTCAACAAAATATTTTGAGAAAGTTTTCAAATGACTTTATTCACATACCTTTATCCTGATATGGTAAAATAAGAAAAAATGGATAAATTAGGGGAGATCCTCCTCTTTCATTTGCCGTCACCAATGTCATCGAAGGATAAGTACAAATATTTCAAAAATATTTTACAAAATACTATTCTTTAAAAATTTGAAGTCCTTTTATAAGAAACCAGGATCACGAAATGAAAAACTGTAAGTGCAGTTTTATTTCAATTGATCTCTACTTTCAGATATATGTTTCCGGTTCATGTTTATTATTAGCTGTCGGACGGTGTAATGATATAAATTCTGAAATATTAAATAATACAATTTTTAAATAAATGGCGCCCAAGATGGGGCCATGACCAAATCATAACCCAAAAGAAGAGAAATGAGAAAGACTTAGGCCAAATTAATGACTGCCATCAAAGAAATACAAATAAGTCAGACTAGTAACTAAAGAAACAGCTAGTAGAACACTACAGATATTTGTAACACCCCTCTGTAGAATTTACTGTAGAACATCTTTAAATACAATGAATCGATCAATACAAATACAATCAATTACAAATAAATCGACTAACAAGGGAAGTCTCCCTAGTGTCACCCGCGGATCTTTTTGGAATTAGTTTTATTTTGTAGAACAGAAAAAATAAAGGGACATGCATATTTTTTTAGCGGCCAAATTCATATTTAGGGGGTAAAAAGGAGGGGGCCATTTTTCAGTTTTTTTCGTTTATCTCCTACATTATGCAAAGAAACCTAGTCATGTTGCATACCAAATAAAAGGTCTTTGGAAAACCTAAGAACGTGTCCAAACATGCACAACTTTTTGTCATATTGAGTAAAATACCAAAATTTCATGACATTTTTGTTAATAAGTCGAAAAATATTAACTTCTTTGGCCCGTTGTTAGCAGCACGTGATAGGTATTTTTAATACCTTTAATCTGATACCACACATGCCTATATTAATTTTGTTTAAATAGGCGTAAATCGTAAAAAACAATTTACCCCCATATAAATCGAACCCACTAAAAATGAGTTTGGACCGCTAAAACAAAAAAAATGCGTGTCGAATTAATTTTCGTTCTTAACAACATTTCCAAATTTCAGGAAGATCGGAGGGTGACACCCGGGAGACTTCCCTTGTAAGAAAAACCAAAAAGAATTTATTGCTAGTCTGGAAAAGTCAATAATAAAGCACAAAATGGGGTTCGTTCAAGTAGAAAACGTCTTTTGACCATCTATTACTTTGTTCTAGATTTGTGCTTAATCGTTCAATTGAGTGAGTGCTCATTTTCGTTCATTTCAGATAAAAGACCTAGTTCGCTCATCTAGTTCTATTGTTCATTTGCTGCATTCGTTCAACAGTTCGTGAACGAATCATTTTGATCATAACTGTTGGTAATTCATCTAGTTCAAATCGGTAAATTTTTGTTTTCGTTCAACAGGTTGTGAATGAATTATTTCGATCATGTCTGTTTTTTGGCTTTCGTTCAAAAAATACAAAAATTTTGAATAAAAACATCAATTAAAAAAATATATAAAATTTTTGTAAAAAAAAACATAAATGCTGAGAAAACTAACGCTTAATGCCAAATTTACAAAAAAAAAAAAAAAAATAGAACGACCAGTTCGGTCCAGATCAAAATAAAGTAATGACCAATTGAGCTGAATGAACGAAAAGACCTAAAAGAGCTGAAATGAACGAACTAGATTAACCGCTCAGTTAAGTGAATAGTTCAATTGAACTAGTTAGTTCGTGAACGACACAACTCTACTTTGTTCTGATGTTAGTTGGTTTCGATTTAAATTCGTTTGTGACAAGTTAAGAAAGTTCCTTTAATTTTTATACCCTCCGACTACAGTATGGGGGTATACTCACTTTGTCATTCCGTGTGTAACGCAGCGAAATATCGGTCTTGGACCCCATAAAGTATATATATTATTGATCAGTGATTGATTCTAAGACATTCTAGCGATGTCCCTCTGTCCGTCCCTCCGTCCGTCCGTCTGTCCGTCTGTGGAAGACACGATACAGTCCAAAATAAAAGTGCTAGACTCCTGAAATTTGGAACATATGTGTGTTATGTTCATAGGCTGGTTAAGTTCGGAGATGGGTATAATCGGACCAGGGGGGAAAAAGTTCCCCCTTGACGATGTAAACCAACCAATGAAAAAAGGTAACTTTTAATAGGTTTTTTTTTGGATTTTTATTAAACAAATGAAACATTTTTATGCTTGAAAAAGTTCAAAGTCTTGGACTTGGACCCAGGGGATTTGAAAATTACTTTTTTTTTGGTCCGCCCCCTTTCGTGGGCGTGGATATTAGCAAATAATTTATATAATGATGAAATTGTATATCTTTTGTACAAAAAGCATGGTAAGTAAATTTGTAAACATTTTAGACCAGAGAGAAGGTGTCCCCAAGGACCCCCGACAAGCCCTCCGCCACCCCCCAAAAAAACGCCCCTGCAATTTTTATTTTTTTTTTAAACGTTGGAGGGTATACAAGATTCGGCACAGCCGAATTTAACACTCTCACTTGTATTTTTAATAGACTTACGAATATTGAAATGGCTCCCAAGCTGGGGCCAGAGTCCCAATCGCAAAGCACAAACACAGAAAGTACAGATTAAAACCGGAATGGTACAATACATTTTTAACAATATTGAACATTGATTCACTCAGATGGACTTTAGTAAAGAAACAACTAATGAAACATTATGGAGAGGAAGGAATACTTTCTGCAGGATACAACAAAGTGATTGTAAGGAAAGCAGAAGGAAATAAATTGTTATTTAGTTCAATAAAAACAAAAAACTCTTTTCGGGAACCTGATACTTAGTGATCAATCCGTTTACACCATAGCTTGGGAAAATTAAATGAATTCAGAATCCCTTAAACTGAACACAGTTGGTCACATCTGTTTCAAAAACCGATAAAAAAAATAGTGTAAAAATTGTTTTGATTTTTCCTTTTAGGTTTCTATTATACAAATATGAAAAGTTTACAGAAATAAAGAAAAAGGGAAAATAAATTATACAAACATTAAGGTTTGTTTTTTTTTCGTAAAGCACGACATTTTTATGTTTTAGTAAGAAATTATGATCGAGTTTTTTTTCTATTTTAATTTTTTTTACAAGGAACGAATGAATGAATGAAACTTTAATATATATTTTTTTTTTGTGAGCATGTGTGATCACAAAAAAATAAAAATGCACCAGACAAGTCAACCACAATATTAGAGGAATGAATAAACAGCAAAATCAAATAAACATTGGAGCAGCCAACAAACCAACTAACCAGTCAAGTCAACCAACCAACCCAACGACCTACCGCATGTGAATCATTTTTCCAGCTTTAAACTGTTTTTTTTGTGATATTTATGTTGGATTTCTTCAAAGGAAACGAAAACACACAGCATGCTGCGTTTTGAAATGTTTTTTTTTTTTTTGCCCCAGGAATGAATTGTATGAATGAATGAATAAATAATAAACAAAACAAACAATATTTATACAGATTTATAATATTTTGGTTTTGATTTTGTTTTTTGCTGTTAAGAAGAAAATACCGAATGTGTGATCATAGGTTAACGCCTTCCAATATATCATCAGGTTTACATAAAAGGAGTTTTTTTTTTCTATCTTTATGACATCCACCAACTACTCTATGATAGAGGGATTTTGGTGGGGTTTTTCGTGGAGTCTTGTAATAGTACTGTGAAAATCAACAAAATGAGGAAGTACCAAGAGAGTTCAAGTGTTAGGAAATGAACCTATGATATGAACAAAGACATGATCACATGTGGTGACACTAGCAAGTACAAATGTGTGAAGCAGTTCTTAGGAAATAGATAGAAATTTGAAATTTCTGAAAAAATTCTGCTTTATATAAATAGAAATTCTTGTCTTAACTAAAAAAAGAATTGAACTTAAATTTAAAAAATCAGAAAATTTTTTAAAAATTAGAAAATTTACGAAAACTCTAGAAAAACTTATGAAAAATAAGTTTCCAAACTAGATTTATTGAAATACATTTTTCTAGGCACGTAATCAGGGGAGGGGGGTGTTTGTATGGCTAAGTTCAAGAAATATTAAGAATTTAAGAACTTTTCTTTAAAAAAAATCTCAAACTCTGAATTTTTTCATTCAATACATCTCCCAGAGATTTTTTTAGGTTACAACAAGTTGAAAAGTTAAATTCGACTTGGCCGAATCTATGAATACCCTCCACAATGCCCTTTTTAAGTGATAGTAAATTTTCTAACGTGAAAAAATAAAATTTTTGATTAGAAATATTTTATTTTGTGTAAAAACACTCTTTTTTAAACTGATTTTGAAAAAAAAAAATAATTTACTAAATTTTTTTTTTGAGTGTAAAATTTTTTTTGAGTGTAAAATTTTTTTCGAGTGTATTTTTTTTTCTTTAGTGTAAAAATATTTTTGAGTGACAAAAATACGTTGCAAAATATTTTTTGACTACAATGTTCTTAACATATGTTTAACGGGTTTTCAACACGTGAATTTAAGGTGAAGCTAATCTGAAATTCACGGTTTTGCTAATAACTTTGAAACCACTGCACCGATTTGGCTGAAATTCGAAATGAACCAGGCCAGGGGAACGACAAAAACATATGCCGGGCTTCAGCATCCTCAGAACTGCCTTTTGAAAGTTAGCTTGATTTTTATCTCGTGAATTCACGAAAAACCCTTGCCGAAATTCAATCATTTGCTCATAACTTTTGAACCACTGGACCGATTTCGCTGGATTGCAATACAAACCTGACCAGGTAATTGTCCAACATATATGCAAAACTTTAGGAGCCTCCGTAAAGTCTTTCAAAAGTTAGCGTGTTTTCAACAGACAGACAGACAGACATACAGACAGACAGACAGACGGACAGACGGACAGACGGACGGACGGACATCGCTAGATCGTCTTAAGATCGATCGAGGGTCATGAATATATATACTTTATGGGGTCCTAGACCAATATTTCGAGGTGTTACAAACGGAATGACAAACTTATATGTATATACCCTCTATCACTAGAGTGGAGGGTATAAAAAAATGTTTTGATAGGTTTTCTATACGAAAATTGTCTCAGAATTTAAAAACTTTCAATTCGAAAAATGAATCACAATCTCTGAACTTTTCTGTGCGAATCGGAGACATCAGTAGAGAAAAATTTTCCATACGAAAAATGTAGCAAAATCTGAGATGTAAATTTAATTCCAGAAATTTTTTAAATGAAAAACTTTAAATAGTTTGAGAATTTTTCTATAAAAAAAATGTCTCAAAGTCCGAAATTTTTCCTATCTATATATATAATTTCCCTATTTGTGTGTTCCTCTTTTTTTTGTCTATCCAGAGCATTTTGAAGCCCACTGATGAGCTACAAACCTGAAAATTGGCATGCATATAGTAAAACACCTGGGGCAGATCCAAACGTAGCCGGATTTTCGATTTTTTGCCTGTGGGCGGAGAAATAAGCGAAAAAGTGGGCGTGGCAAAATTAAATTTTTTGACATTTTTGCTTAATTTAAAGCCCCCTAATGACTTAGGAAGCTGAAAATTTCCTAGAATATAGTCTTAACGCATATCCCCAAGTAATCGGATTTAAAATTTTCGCAATGTGGGCGGAGAATTGGGGGGAAAAGTGGCGTGGCAAAATTGTGATTTTTTTAAAATTTTTACTCCTTTTGAAGCCCCCAAATGGCTTAGGAAGCAGAAAATTGCATATCATTTAGTTCTAACAATGAAGCATATCCTGTAGTAATCGGACTTACATTTTCTAGACTGTGAAAGAAGAATTAAGAGAAAAATGGGGCGTGGCAAAATTGTAGTTTTTAATATTTTAACTAATTTGAAGACCCCAATGACCTATGAAGATGAAAATTTACATTTTAGCTTATTGTAAAGTCCTTTAATGACTTAGGAAGCTGAAAATTTCCTAGCATATAGTCCTATCGATGAAGCATATCCTGAAGTAGTCGAATTTTAAATTTTTGGACTGTGGGCGGAGAATTGAAAGGAAAATGGGGAATGGACAAAATTGGGATTATTAACATTTTAACTTATTTTGAAGCCCCCAAAGGAAGCGAAAAATTGATAGTGTATAGTGCTAACGATGTTGTATATCCTGAAGTAATCGGATTTTAAATTTTTCGACTGTAGACGGAGAATCAAAAGATGAAAGAGCGTGAAAAAATTGGGTTTTTTAATATTTTAACTAATTTAAAGACCCCGAATGACTTAGGAAGATGAAAATTGGTATGTATATAGTAGGTTTCATGGGGAAGATCAACACGAACCTGAATTTTTGATATCCAGTGTGTGGGTGGATAATAAGAAAGGCGAAGGGGTGTGGTAAATTTATTTCTATCTATTTTCTGTACATATAATTTTTTTTTGTGTTTTTCTTATTTTTTGTGTATTCAGCGCTTTTTGAATTTCATTAATGGACTTATAAGCTTAAAATTGGCATGTACTATGTAGTAAAACACCAGGGACAGATTCTTACGAAGCCGGATTTTTTTACCTGTGGGCGGCGAATTACGAGAAGATGGGGACTTGGCAAAATATTTTTTTTTCGTAACATTTTAGAGTATTTTTAAGCTCCGCCCCTATGAATTAGGAAGCTGAAGTCCCTAACATGTAATCCTAACTACGAAGCATATTCTAAAGTAGTCCGATTTAACATTTTTGGAATGTAGACGGAGAGTTGAGGGAAAAAAGGGAAAAGGCAATATTGTGTTTTATTTTTTTTTAATTTAACTAACTTTAAAGCCCTAATGACCTACGCCGCCGAAAATTGGCCAGCATATTGTCCTGACACTGGACCATATCCTAAAGTAGTCAGACTTAAAATTATTGGACTGTGGGCGGAGAATTAAGAGGGAAACGGGCGTGAATACGATTATAGTACTAACGATGGAGCTTATCCTAAAGTACACAGAAAAAAATAAAAATGAATTTCAATTACGAAATTCGTTGATTCAATTAAAAAATTAATTGATTTCGGACGTATCACGAAAATGCGCATATTAATTACTCATTTTGTTTGAAAACAGTTTTAAAACTTAATTAAATTGTTAATTGAATCAATTAAAGTTTTAATTGAAAATAAAATGGAAAACCAATTAAAATTGTAATTAAATAAATATATAAAAAAAAATTAATATAAAATTGAAAATCAATAATATAGATTTATTGATTCACATAAAATTTTTAATTGAAAAAAGACCAAAACTCAATTTAATTTTAAAAGTTGAACTTCAAAAAATGCCTAAAAATAAATAAACATAGAATGTTTTTGTTTTACATTATTAAGAAATTTATTTTCTTTATTAAATATAAACACTTGGTATAGTTTTGCATAGAAACATTATAGTAGTATTTTAAAATATCAATAACTATTTAAAATTACATTTTAATTTTTAAATCTTGTTATTGCATGCATTTTTGTCGCCTTAGTAAAGTTGAATCAAAAAAAAATTGTATTATATTTCAATGTGCAAAACACAACTGTACACATTTTATTATCAAAACAATTTATCCGCAACGACCGCTCGCCTTAAAGAAAACAATAAAACTAATTTTTTTTGTTGCTTTCATGTATTCATTGGCTGCTACCACCAAAATATACAAAACAATAGTTCAAAAGTTTTTTTTGTTGTTTTTTGCATTTTATTTTTTCATTTGCTACTAACACTAAAGCATATAAAACCGGTTTGGTTTGTTTATTTTATTTTTATTTTCAGTAAAGTTAAGAATTCAATTAAAACATTAATTGAATCAATTAAAATGTTTAATTGAAGTTAAATTTAATATCAAATCCATTTTTAATTAAAAAAAAAATCACGATATTATTTTCTGTGTAGTCAGATTTAAAAATATGGACGGATAATTAAGAGAAGTAATGGGCGTGGAAAAATTATGTTTTCACATCTTACCTAATTTTGAAGACACCTTATGACCTTGAAAGATGAAAATTGGGATGCATATGGTACGGATTATGGCAAAGATCAACACTGACCTGGATATCCAGTGAAAGGGCGGAGATACAAAAAAAATCCGTTGTGAATTTAGTTCAGTTTATATATATAATCTGTAACGTAGCCGGATTTTCGGCCTCTAAGGCAGGGAAGACGGCGAAATTTAGTTTTTAAACATTTAGGTGTTTATTCATAAAAACTAAAATATAACTAAAGTAGGTGTATTTGACAGATATTGCAGGCATATTTGTCAAATAAAACTACAATAAGTCTACTATAAGTGTTATGAACAGAGACTGGAACTTCATGCAACTAAAAACATTGTTTTAAGCGCTTAAAATATGCATTTAAAATCCTAAAATATGCAACAAAAACTTAAAAAATATGCATTTATTTTTTTTAATTTTATTTAAATAAAAACTAACAGCAGAATTCATTCTTATTTCTTACAGATTAAAAAGAAAATAAATAAAAATTCTTTACTTTAGAAAATCCTAAAAAAAAATAAAAAAGATCGTTCTACAGATACGCATGTGATTGGGTTGCCAAAAAATTTTTTCCAAAAAGCGGGAATTTGTCAAAAAAATATGAAAAGTTTAGTTTATATGAAGTTTGTAGTGTCCGTCCGAAGTTTGTAGTGTCCGACCGAACGCACTTTTTCAGACCGAACCCGTAACCGAACCCGAACTTCGGTAAATTTAGCAAAGTTCGGCCGAACCCGAACCCGTACCCGAACTTTTTTTTATTTAAAAAAAAGTAGTTTTTGCATATAATTATGAAAAAAACAACTAAAAAATGTGTTTTTTTTATTAGTTGTATACTTAAAAAAGTGGAAAAATATAGCTCAAGTTGATTTTTTTGGAAAAAAAATATATTTATTTTTAATAATAGCCCGATTCTAGGTGTAAAGTAGTTGTACTGGTAATATGGCTTAATTTAAAGACGATAAAATGCAATACATACAAAAGTTCGGTGTTCGGTAAAGTTCGGCAAAAATTTGACCGAACACCGAACAGTGGCCGAACGTCACTTTTTGCCGAACTCCGTAACCGAACCCGAACGTTCGGTCGGACACTAGAAGTTTGAAACAATATTTTTTATGTAAAGAGATGGAAATTTAAAAGTTTTTTCGAATATTTTTGGGGGGACAAAATAATGCATTTATCAATGATGTGGTCACTATCTTCTGAAATTGTCATTGATAAAATAACATTAACTCTAAGATCCTGTCGAAGTTCAAAAATAAGTACTTAAATGTATACACATTTATTGCACAAAAATCTTCTGAAAATAATCCCATTTTGAGCCATATGAGAAAATCTGTCTTGACAGAAAAATCTGCTGGGTTTAGCTGAAAAATCTGCTGATTTTAAGTGAAATGTTTGCTAATTTTACCAGACTTCATGTGAACAATCTAATCATCTAATGTGTATTTTATTTATGCAAAAAAGACTTAGCGATTGTATTTTTTAAGAAAATTTTTTAATTTTTTTTTCAAAATTTTTTTTAAAAATGTTTTGAATAATTTCTTATTTCTACGTCAACCTTTCTGACGCCTTAAAAGGTGGGAATTTGGAATCGTTAACATAAAGCAGGACAATCCCGCTTATTGCGGACGTCAAAAAGCGTCAAATTGGCATCATTGATAAAAAAATAAATTTGAAAAATGTACTTATTTAAAAACAATTGCGAAAAAATTATAACAAAAATTTTTTACAAAACTGGAATTTTAACTTAAATATTACAAAATATCACTACAAAATGCCATTATTGCATAAAAAAATCCAAATATATGCATTTTTACCAAAATATGCAAAAATTTTTACTTAAATATTACAAAATATCACTAAAAAATGCCAATATTGCAAAAATATGCAAATATATGCATTTTTACCAAAATATGCAAAAATATGCACTAACAAATCAATGCCATTTTAATGTAAAATTGTTGATTCGAAAATATATCGCATTAACAATGTTCTTAGACTAACAAGAAAAAACATGCATTTGCATGAAGTTCCAGTCTCTGGTTATGAATAACAGCCTCAAACTATTGCTGAAAAACACAACATAATTTTTTATAAAGTTTAGTAAAAAATTAGAATTATTAAGAAAAGTGATTTGGTGTTCCGCCTGGCAGGGACAGGCTATTCGACTAGTAAAAAATATTTTTCCAAAGAAGAATCTGAGCATTTTTTTATACTAAAAATATTTCACGATCTAAGCATTTTTTTTTATAAAAAATTTAGAATTTGAGAACTTTTCGATACGAAAAATGTCTAAGAATCTGAGAAATTTTCTGTACGAAATATGCCCCAGAATCTTAAAATTTTTCTATTCGAAAAATGTTTTAGAGTAAGTACTTGTTATGTTAATTCATAATGGGAAACAGAAAAAGTCCTCGAACTAGAATAAACTATATTTTTATTACTCTAATTTTGTTTAACCTGTATAGAGTATTTAAATAATAGAGAACAGTTTATCTAATTATAATTTTGAAGAAATTAATTTTTAAAGATATATTAAAATTTATTAAAGAAATATATTATTGAAATAAAATGAAGTAATGCATCTTGTAACATAAATTATGTGTGACTTTGTCTAAGATCAAAGTTTAATTTATTTCTAAACTGAAAAAACAAAAAAATATATATATTTAACAGAACTTGATTGACATTTCCTTATAAAACCCAACAACTACAAGTGCTTTATAGTAGATATTGTTTTTAGTGCTCTCCCCCCTCCAGCATTTTCGAAAAACTAACAAAAAAAAAAAAACCGAAAAACCCATTAACATAACTAACTTTTATTTTTCTTTAGCTTTCTGTTTTTATATGAAAAATTAAAAAAAAATAAATAAAATAAAAAATGTCATGTTCATATACGTACACTTAATCGTATGTGTATTAAGGTGGACCATATTTTTTATACCCTGCACTCTAGTGATAAAGGGTATATATAAGTATGTCATTCCGTTTGTAACACCTCGAAATATTGGTCTGAGACCCCATAAAGTGTATATATTAATGATCCTCGATCGATTTTAAGACGATCTAGCGATGTCTGTCCGTCCGTTTGTTTGTCTGTCTGTTGAAAACACTCTAACTTTTGAAAGACTTTACGAATGCTTCTGAAGTTTGGCATATGTGTTGGGCATTTACCTGGTCAGGTTGGTATTGCAATCCAGCGAAATCGGTCCAGTCGTTCAAAAGTTATGGGCAAAAGACTGAATTTCGGCAAGGATTTTTCGTGAATTTTCGAGATAAAACACACGCTGACTTTCGAAGGCAATTCTGAGCATGCTGAAGCTTGGCATATATATTTGTAGTTACCCTGGCCTGGTATGTTTTGAATTTCAGCCAATTCGGTCATTTTTATTTTAGCAAAACCGTGATTTTCAGATTAGTTTCACCTTAAATTCATGAGTTGAAAACCCATTAAACATGTTTTAAAAACATTGGTAAGTCATAAAAATATTTTACAACGTATTTTTGTCACTCAAAAATATTTGTACACTAAAAAAAATGCACTCACAAAAAAATTTTACACTCAAAAAAAAATTTTACACTCAAAAAAAATCTAGTAAATTATTTGTTTTTTTTCAAAAATTAGTTAAAATAAAGTTTTTTTAACACAAAATAAAATATTTCTAATCAAAAATCACTTAAAAAGGGCATTGTGAAGGGTATTCATAGATTCGGCCAAGTCGAATTTAACTTTTCTACTTGTATTTTTTTTAATTTTGTCCCAGTTTTGGCTTCCGATTTTGAAACAGATTAGTTTAAAATTTTCCTAAACATTTGAGTTCCACCTTAATGTGTATAGTGCGCAGATAGATATTAATACGTTCGTTCATTTAAAAGTACTCTTGATGATCTCAATACACCCGCATTTCAAAGCCTATCATCATCAATGTCAGAAATTCGCGTATATGTCTCATACATGTCTATCACATCAACAATAATATTGTAGATGGATGAAATGAAACCCTGCATTTTCTGGTTTCTTAACAAACAAACAGTTAATACTCGTTTAACGGTCTTATAATTATTGCACTTAAACTCTTAAAGGACACAGTGGGAATAATTCTCGTTGCTTACATACAAGCAAACTTCCTTGAAAAAAATTGCTGAACTCTTAAAAAGACTTTGCAAACCCTGTGAGTAAGGGATCTATTGAGGACCGGTCACGGATTGGTAGTTTTGTCTGAAAGTGAACCGTCATTTTTACATGGTGATGTCCAAGGACGGGGTTAATTAACATCTTGTGACATGTCACAGTCTCCGTTTTGAAAATGGTCATAATCCCCACAACTAAAATGGGGATTATGACTGTGATTTATTCGGTCATAATCCCCAATTCCGTTATGGGGATAATGTCCTTTCACCACAGGGAATATCATCACTGGAAAGTTTGTTGGTCAGTGGTCATCACAACCAAAGTGGGCTCACAGCAACCAAAGCCACTGGGTCCTGCTGACTGATGACATTTGAAAACACGTAGGTTTTTTCTAGCTTAGCTTATTTCTTTGTTAGATATTCCCAAAATTCTGTTAATTGGGATTTAGGTGTATTAAGCATTTTCGTTGTCTTTTTATTGCCTTCATTTTGCATTGTGTGCGGTCGTTTTTTTTTTTGTTTGTTTTAGAGACACTTTGCCATTGAGAGTGAGTGGTTTGGATGGAGACTGGGTCTTTTGGTTAAACCAACATAGAGTTGAAGGAAATGGTCTTACAGTTGTACTATATCAATAATGGTTGACGACTTGTCCATTTTTTTTCATTTCCAATGGTTTGTGTGCTGTTGTTTGAATTGCAAAACATTAATTTTAATGCATTTTCATTAGTGTGGAACTGCTGCAAAAAAAATGACAAAAGAAAATAAAAGTACGAACCACGAACCCCTTATTTTTAATGCAGTTGAAAAAACAAAAGAGTTGAACTTAATGCGTGTTTAAAACAGTGACCAACAAAAGTGGTTCATTCAGGAAAGTAAAATTACAATAGCAAACGTTGATTTTAAGAGCTGATTTCCTACTTGGCCTTTCAATCGGGATTGGTTTTTCTGAATTTCGGGATTCAGAAAAACCAATTTCGGGATCCTGGGGATCTTACACTAAATACGATTGATGTTTTATGAATTTAATTTAAGTTATATAATTTCCATCTAATTTTTTTGAGTTTTAATTGATATTTTTCGAATTTTAATTGATGTTTTATTTATACCACAGATGACGTTGAGTCCACAGATCGTCTGTGGGTCAACATTCGGTATGTTGCTGTTATCTGCCAAAGAATATATAGGATTGAAAGTTTGACTAAGAAGGTCGTTAAGAAAAACTCGTCGAATAAAAACCTCAACAACACGTATAGTGCGGTTCCCGAGAAAGCTCGATATAAATCGAGAAAAGTCATCACCGACACCAAATGCAATAAATTTTGATACGAGTGCACCATACCACACATGATCAAATGCCTTGGCAATATTTAGAGCCACAACTTTAGGTTAGGTTGGATGGGTGTCCGCCAATTTGGCGAATTCACTCGGATTCCCCTAAAGTTGTCTCCCTACTCCCCTCTAATATACAAAATTCTACCTCTCGAACCAACCCGATTCTCTAAGGTATTCTGCTAGAGATGTCAATGGGACACTGTTTAGGCAATCTAGGTCATCAAAAAATCGTTGCCCCAAAAGTTGTCTCCCTACTCCCCTCTAATATACAAAATTCTACCTCTCGAACCAACCCGATTCTCTAAGGTATTCTGCTAGAGATGTCAATGGGACACTGTTTAGGCAATCTAGGTCATCAAAAAATCGTTGCCCCAAATACTTAAGACGACGTTTCATCAGGCCTGGACATTCACACAACAAGTGCTTCACTGACTCCTTCTCCTCCACCTCTCCACAGCTTCTACAAAAGTCCCTGTCATAAATTCCCATACGAACGGCCATTTGGCCGATTAGACAGTGTCCTGTCAGTACTCCTACTAATAGGCTAACCGTCCGTTTGCCAAAGGTAAGAAGACTTTCTGTCCTCTTAGGATTTGGCAGTGGCCACATGGTTCGCGATATCCTGCACGTGGTCAGCGATATTCACCTATCCCTCATCCTATTCTTTGATATCCTATCAATTTCGTACATCACAACTTTACTTTCATAATACTTCTCGTAAAGGTACTTAAAGTTATCTGCATTTTTATCATCCACTGTATGATTATTTCAAATGCAAAATGAGAGAAATATTTTTTTGTATTCATTTCATTTAGTTTGTTTTCACATTTGTGATCCTGTTTACTTGTTTTCTTCTCCTAAATGCATGGTCTGTCGTCAGTCCATCTTTTTGTTCACATACAAAATATGTGTTGATTACTTTGTTCATTCATTGTTCGATTCGTATGGTTGGTTAAATGATTGGGATTGGTATTGAGATGGGGTTGGTGTAGTTATAACGCGCCTGTCTCCAACTCTGTATATGATTTTTTTTGCTTTGTATATACCACAAGCGTCGTACTCCTCATCGCATCAGTTGTTTTGTGGTGTATGTGCGACTGTGAATGGACATTGTACAATTCGTAGCTCTTCAAAAATTCAATCGTGTGGCTAGAGGTCAATTTGACAGTTGAGTGCATTCTTGTTTGACAGTTGACAATGTTGATAATTGTCATTGAATTGTGCTATGGTTTTTTTTTAAGTTTCTTTAGCCTTCTTTCTGGTGTGAGTGTGTCTGCCTGTGCTAACTTTTAATATTTGCTATTTAAACAATGTATTTAAGCAGGAAATTTTGTGTTAAAAATTGTCATTAATTGTTAAAAATTATAATCAACGATGATGGAGGAGATGCCGATGTTGATGGTGGCGGTAGTGTTGGTTGTATGAGAAAGATTTACAAAGTACAAAATGACTTTTAAATTAGGAATTGAACTTAAGAATATTTTTTTTCAAAATTGTTCTTTAATTTTAATTGACAAAGGAATCGTTAATTTAGAAATGTTAGAAAAGGGTCAATATAAAATCAGATTTATGATGGTGAGAACTGGTGTCAGTTTAAATTTACACAGTTACTAATAATAAATTAATGGCAGGCAGTTTTCTTTAGATCTTTATTAATATTGCTATGACTTTGATAAAAAAAAATAGTTGAAGGAAAAGCTATTTCCGGTATGACTGATGGCTAACACTTTCCAAATCCGAAGAAAACTTGTAAGGTAGTTTCAAAAACGTTTTGGTACGCCTCTCTCTGGTAGAGAAGCTGATTTTTAGTTCGTGTTTTGAGGAAAAGGAAATAGGTAGTAATGTTTGTGGGCATTTGACTTGAATTTTTCTACACTAAAAGAAACAAGGAACATCAATTTTTGTTCAAATACAGCTAGATCGACAAATCTTTGAACCTTGTTTGTATTTAAATGGGCAAATCATTGGACAGTTGACAACAAACGAATGTGATCTACAATACAATCGAGTCCCTTGAGGAGGTGTCTTCAGGTTCTTACAAATCATAGGTAATCCGTGATGACATGTCCTAACATTGTCAGCACCTAATGTTTGCTTTAAGAGTATGGACAATTCCTCTAAGACGTCTAAAAGGAAATGTCTTCAGAATAGCAGTATATTAAATTAGAATTTTAAATCTGGGCAACTCTTCAATTTCTAAGGAAAAGATGGCAATATTATCAATTTATTTAAAATAAAATCAAAATCTAACAAGTAGAATAAAAGTAATAAATAGACAAACAATTTTCAAAATAAAGTTGGGAACAAGTAGTTAGGTGTGGGAATAATAAACTGGAGGTTCCAGGTTCAAATCCAGTTGGGACTAAAAAAGGCGAAAAGTTTTTTCTAAATATGAGAAAGATAATTTATAAAGGAAAATGGATAAAAGTAAAAACTAAAGGAAATACGAAAATTCTTTGTATTTTCGCATGACCCACTTCAGACATTTCCCCAAAGAAGTCTTAGGTGACATGTCCCCAGAAGATCAGCCCTGACTTTGAGTGAGGACATTTTGAAAATTTGTATGAAACCGTCCTTAACCCAGTACATAGAGATGTCTTGTGTATGTCAGCAGTGACTCTGACATGTCACCGCTCCGTCACTGAGGATGGCTCGAGGACGTTGCCAACTGGGGTGTTGCGAACAAAAAACTAGGTTTTTGAGAAAAGTTTTCTTAACTTAGAAGAATACTTTCCATTACTAAATCGAGAAAACTGAGTAACACAACTCCCATTCCGACGATGTTCTAATGAGTCAAACGAGTTGTATATCATACAGAAAAGATAAAGATTTCTGATTGCAGATTTTTTCACATACGTCTGGTATGACAGATAAACGAAACCTTTCTGAAGGGCCAGAACATATGTATATGAAAGTTGTATTCTGTTTTCGGTCACGTATGGGTAGTAAAATTGGTAAATTGGCAAGGAGATCTGAAGAGGTAAAATATATTTAACACTGGATTAAAAAACAGAAACACTTGAATGTTTCTATCGACACTTGAAAAACGTGTTTATTGCAACTTCAAGAGTGTCGAAAACCTCGATATTTATACCACTCATATGTACAGATGACGATGATGGTTCGACAGTCCTGTGGGTCGGTCAGCATGTAACATTGGATCTTTCGTGTATTGAACTTGAACCTTCGTTTGACTACATTCAGAGATCAAAGGAAAGTGCATGACAAATGCAACTTTCATAAAACGTACATAGGATTAGAAGTTTAACTTAAAAGATCATTAAGAAGATAAAAATTGTTTGATGAGAACAATATCTATGACAAAACATACCAAGCGGTCACTAGGGAAGCTCAAAATAAAGGCTGAGTTATGCACCCGTAACTGTACCTTAGCGTCAAGAGGTTCTCGTTATATAAGAACAAATGAGAGCGATTATTCTTCTTTGCAGACTGTTACGTGATTTTCTATTTGAAGTTAATCGCTACGTTAGGGGACAGTTGTGGGTAGCTGACCCAGCATTTAGTCGATCTTAGATATTTACAAGTGCGTCGCACAGTGGGGAAAAATTGAGTTTTTTTGTCCGATTTCATCTTTTTTAGAATAGACTATTTTAGAATCATTTCCATAGAATATGCTTTAGAACTGATTACTTGGATTGTGAGATATAACTGAACTATTGCCAATTATAGAAATAGATCTGAAATTGTTTTAAGAAGAATCGGATCTAGTTTGTTTTTATAAACTCTGTTGGATTTTGGACAATGTTATACACATTTTATCGATTCTGAAATTAAAAGTATTAGTGGTTCTGTGCAAGTTTAAGTTGTTCTACGAACGAGTCGCGTATTCTTTCTCTTTTATCTTAGTTGATTTTTCGTCTTCTAATCGGTACTCATAGTTACACTACGCAGATGGGTTCGAGTTCGGAAGTATATTTTGTATGCCTCAAAATCAGGGAGTCGTTTAGCTTTTTTGACAAGAGTAGTGGTTTCCAGACTGCGAAACTTGCAATTGATAAAGCCGAGCAGATGATTATGACCTACGTCCTTGCGCCAATAACATGTTCGTGGACTGTCTTGCAGTCCTGAAGGCCTAAAACTCAAACACTGAAAAATCTGGAATCGTTAGGAACTGTATATTTCATTTAATTGGCTCAATGAAATAAATTGAATGTGCAAGAAATGGTTCTAAGTCGGTGAAGCAACCGGTTGAATGACATCTTTTTATAACCTCCACTCTAGTGATAGAGGGTATATATATAAGTTTGTCATTCCGTTTGTAACTCATCGAAATATTGATCTGGGACCCCATAAAGTATATATATTTATGATCCCCGATCGATTTTAAGACATTCTAGCGATGTCCGTCTGTCTGTCTGTGGCCAAAATATTACACGGAGATGACTGAAACTTAACATATTTATTAGAAGTTCTCCCGAAAAGTTTGGTATTGCATTTGAGCGATATCGGTTCAGCGGTTCAAAAGTTATGAACGAAAATGTAAGGACACCTCAAACATTTTAGTACATTCAACATAACCTAAAAATACAAAATGCTTTAATTCGGCTGCTGGTTGACTTATGTGAACATAATTGAACACCAAATGGTATTTAAACAAGTACAAACATTTTTTTGACAAAAAAAGAAAATAATCGCGGTTTTGTTTTTTACCAAATTTTTTTTTTCGCGGAAATTTTTTTTCAAAAAATTTTTTTTTTTTTTTCAAAAGTAATTTCTCTTTAAATAAAGTTTTTGCAATAATCTTTTAGAAATTGTGGAGGGTATCACTACATTCGGCTAAGCCGAATTTAACTATTTTACTTGTTTTTTTTATTTTTTTTTTTAAGAAACAACACTCAGGCAATTCTTCCTATCAATAACTAATGTAACCTGGATGCTTATTTCGGAAAGGGGATAGAAGAGTGATGAAAGATTTTTGAAATATGGAAGGGCTTCAGTATGGCAACACTGTAATTGCGCGTGTTGATAATTTTGAGTACAGTTGTTTCATCGCCATCTGTTATTAATCTGGCGAATTACTTTTGAAGCCATTATATGTATTGTGTTTATAGCCATTATATTATTATTTTACTTCGTTGACGTTTTAGTGCTATTTATCAACGAAGGAGGGTGCTGCGATAGATATTAGTTATAAATTTAAACTAATAAATATCTGAAAAAAATGTTGTTCTGTCTGAGCTGAGAATCGAACCCAGGTTTGCTGGCTAGTAGTCCAACGCGCTAACCACTAAGCCACAGCACCCTCAAATAGATAGGATATCAGGGAATAGAATGAAGTAGAGAGGATATCACCGAATAGAATGAAGGATAGATGGATATCACTCACTACGTGCAGGATATCGCGAAACCTGTGGCCACTGCCAAATCTTAAGAGGTCAGAAATTCTTCTTACTTTCGGAAAACGGACGGTTTGCCTATTAGTAGGAGTACTGACAGGAGTTCTGACAGGTTGTAGGAGCAGTAGGGAAGTGGAGGATTCAGTGAAAAACTTGTTGTGTGAATGTCCGGGTCTGATATGTGATGTTGTTTATTTTCCAGCTGGTTAATAACTAAGTCTCTTTAGGTTCGTCAATAATTGAATAATTAAGAAGACTTATGCTTTTGTGGGTTAACGACAAAAATACAATCTTAGCTCGCACACAATTTTATTACCATGATCCTAACCTAGTTTGTGATACTTAGTAAGCTATTCTAAATACATTCTGCTCCTGAATCGTCCTCGGCAAAGATGGCAATGGGGTGCAGGTGAGTCGGATAAATACGAACGATAGGTGGCATTTGGGGTTAGTGGGTGATCATAAGATTATAAGAAATAAAAAGAAGCTACATAAGATTATTAGAAGTACAAAGTAACACAGGAGAATGTGATGTAAGTGAGTCGGGTTATGCAAATCAATATATTATCAATCAAAAATTGATAGGCA
Source organism: Pegoplata infirma (assembly GCA_963921195.1). Classification (NCBI taxonomy): domain Eukaryota; kingdom Metazoa; phylum Arthropoda; class Insecta; order Diptera; family Anthomyiidae; genus Pegoplata; species Pegoplata infirma. The sequence goes on from OY992540.1 coordinate 121,443,211, forward strand.
GCCACAAAAACGAACGATAGGCGTTCGGGGGTTTATTAAAATGATCGGGTTTCTAACTACAATGTTTTAACTACCAACTACGGCCAAGAAATGAGTTGGGAACAGGCATCTGGTCGAGATATATCATGAACACCAACTTGTTTCTCGGTTTGTAGTAAGACAGATTTTGTCATTAGATTTAAACATTTTACCAACCTAATGGGAATTACTAGGTACCCTTACCCGTTTGCTAGTAAAACAACCATACAAACACATGAAATACCGCCTTAAGCATTTGGGGCAAAGATTTTTCGATGACCTGGACTGCCTAAACGGGGTCTCATTGACTTTTCTAGTAGAATATCTTGGGGAATCTGGTGGATTAAGAAGTAGACCTTTGTATCAGAGGAGGAGTAGGGGAATAACAATTAAGAGAATTTCAATGGGTCTAATGAAAAATGGCGGACGCCAACCTAACCTATACCACTACATCTTTTGCGATCAATGGTTGCCGAAAGTGTTACTGTTGCGAGAACAGTTTTATGTCGATAAGCTTTCATAAAATAGCTGAATGAGTAAATCAAAACATATATAAATTTCATTAATATCATAATTTCCGCCTGTCTATAGTATCCTTGTCATCGTTTCCAAATCATAAACCCTACACTAAAAAGTGTTTCTATTTCATTTTGTATAAGCTCCTCCAAAAATAAAATTTCCAATGAGAGCATCACACATTTTGGTTCACACACACAATATTTCTTTTGGTAGCCTCCACATATTATCAAAAATAATCTTACTTAATATATGCTTAATTTGGTTAATAACATTTTGATTTGATTTCTAACAAAACAATATTACATACATGTAATATACAAGTAAGTTCCCACCACCAACACTCATTTTGCACTAATATTAGCTTCATGTATGTTAGCGCTCTGTAATATTTCAACTATACCGAAATTCATTGATTAAAATTTCATTAAGACAATAAAAAATATAATGAAAAATTAAGTACATACTCGTACTTATCAACAGAAAAAAAAACAACATGTGAATATGATTATGATGAGAACATTAAAAAGAAAAACTAAACATAATGAACTTTTAGTTTCATCAGTGGCGACAGCACCAGCAGCAAATAGACGAAAAGCAATAGCAAAGCATCATATTATTGAATGATGAAGCAGAGAGACTTGCCCATATTTTATTCAACAGTTTTTATAATAAATACACTGAAAAAAAAGGTTACCTAGATGTACAAAAGTTCCGCAGATCAAAATAAAATATCAACCGGCAAATAGAGTGCCTAGAGACGAGTTTGACAGCCATCGCCAGATACTCCATTTCACAATTTCACTGCAAACTTATTCTTAAAACGGGAAAAATAGCACTACTGAACATTTAAAAAAACTTGATGCGACTGGGACGCGACCTTACACAGTTAATTGCAATTGTTCTAGTGATCACAAATCTGGTCTCCAAACTTTTCCATCACATCAAGTTTTGGAGAAAATTGAGGTCAAAGTTCAAAAAATAGCCGTTTTGAGCATTTTTGACTCGTAACGGATGAACCCGATGTGATAGCGACTTCAAAATAAGTCGCTATCACATCTTCAAGATGCAGAACTTTTTTGGTCAGTCGCCTTTACTCTTAGGTCATGAATTGTCTCTCAATGATGTCTTATTTCCAAAAAACAATTTTTTCCGCTACAAATAATATGAAAAAAAACTTTATGCGATTGGAACGTCACCTTATACACATGATTACAATTATTCTCCTTGTCAAAATTCCGGTCTGCAAACTTTTCCATTGCATCAGGTTTTTAAGAAATGTGAAACACAAAAAAATCGCGTTTTCGGACATATTTGACAACTCATAGCGGATCAACCCGATGTGCTGACGACTTAAAAATAAGTCAAGGGTAAAGCTCAAATATTGCTTTTTAAGATGTATAACTCATTTAATAAGTCGGTTTAACCTTTGGAGCACCAATTGTCTTTTAATAAGTTATTTTCCCCCAAAAACGTTTTTTTTCGATATTGGGGAATAAGATATCATTAAAAGAAAATTGGTGTCCAAAAGGTTAAGGCGACTGACTTAATAAGTTCTGCAACTTGAAGAGTAGTATTTAAGCTTTACCAACGACTTGTTTTGAAGTCGCCATCACACAGAGCTTCGAAGAATGAAATACTTTTCGAATGAATTCTCAAAAAAATCCATTAAATTTTCGTAGTCAGTAGATGCATTCGATTTCATAAATCAACATTGAATGCAGTCCTTGGAATTCATTCGATTGAATGAACAAAAATGAATGCATTCGATTTCTTGTTCATTCGATTAAGAAAAATGGAATGCATTCGATTTTTTATCATTCCACTGCGAATGCAATTGATTTTTTAAATATATAGACCACAACGGAGCCAAATTTTGGTCCATAGTATCGATGACCCTAATGGGCTCTAATTTTGAATCCAAAAAAATTGGTGTTCCCGAAAATTTAAAAAATGCACATATTAACTGCCTATACGACAAAAAAATGTGAAGAGTGTTAGCGACACTATGGACAAAAAATTGGCTCCGTTCTGCTCTATCTTGGTTAGTTTTTTTAAGTTTTTTATGCAATGAATGAATGAGCCATTCGATTTTTCAAATTGAATGAAAAGAAAATCGATTGCATTCGGAAGTGAATGCATTCGATTTTTAAAAGTCGAATGAAAGAAAATCGAATGCATTCGATTTTTGAAAGTCGAATGAAAAATAAAACGAATGCATTCGATATTTATAAATCGAATGTGTCTAAAGTGAATTCATTCAATTCGCTAAAATGTGATTGGGGAATGCAATCACTAAATTTTCACTCAGAATGACATATCGAATTAAGGAATGAAATCCTTCGAAGCTCTGCCATCACATCGGGTTCATCCGCTATGAGTTTCTAAAAATGCCCAAAACGGCGATTTTTTGAACTTTGACCTCAATTTTCTCAAAAACCAGATGTGATTGAAAAGTTTGAAGACCAAATTTTAGAGCAGCAGAACTATTGTAATCAAGTGTGTAAGGTTGCGTCCCAGTCGCATTTTTGAGATTTATGATATGATATGTCCTGTGGTTTTACAATAGAACTCACAATGCGGACGAAAAGCTTTAGAAACCCCTTCCTTCTGTCTTATAGATGCTGAAGGATAATCAAATTAAGTTTGTGTCATGCTTGTGGTTAATGGGGAATCGAACCTGTGTTCGTAAACCTCCTCTCATATTGCAATCATGTACGTTTAGCAATCTACGCTTTAGTTTTAGGTAAGGTTAGGTTGGATGGGCGTCCGCCAATTTGGCGAATTCACTCGGAGGCCATAAGGCCCATTGTGATTCCCCTTAAGTCGTTTCCCGACTCCCCTCTAATATACAAAATTCTACCTCTTAAACCAACCCGATTCCCTAAGATATTCCGCTAGAAATGTCAATGGGACACTGTTTAGGCAATCCAATAACTTAAGACGACGTTTCATCAGACCCGGGCATTCACACAACAAGTGCTATACTGACTCCTCCTCCTCCACCTCTCCACAGCTTCTACAAAAGTCCCTATCTGAAATTCCTATACGAACGGCCATTTGGCCGATTATACAGTGTCCTGTCAGTACTTCTACTAATAGGCTAACCGTCCGCTTGCCAAAGGTTAGAAGACTTTTTGTCCTCTTAGGATTTGGCAGTGACCAAATGGTTCGTGATATGCTGCATAGGGTCAGTAATATCCACCTATCCTTCATCCTGTTCTCTGTTCTCTTCGTTCATCAACTCCACTATAGGAACTGAGATGTCAGGTTCGACACGTTCCCCCACCGACTCGGAGCCATTTCTTGCACATTCATCGGCTAATTCATTATCATCGACCCCACTATGTCCAGGGACCCAGATTAGCTTGACTGTGTGCTGGCTGATTCGATGAAAGGATTGTATTCAATTACTAACAATTCTCGATTTTGCAGTGTTTGATTCTAAGGCCTTCAGAGTCACAAAAATGTTAATGGAGCAAGGACTTAGGTTCTTTGTCATAATAATCTGCGCGGCTTTGTCAACTGCAAGAACCTCGTCCTGGAAAACACTACACTTGTCCGGGAGCCTTACTGAGGCCCTAATTTCGAGGCATTCAGAGTATACCCGCAAACCTTTAGTTTACAAACTTTATGATAAATAACTTGGAAATTAAATCAAGCACTAGATTGAATTGAAGTCCATCTGGCAAAATGGTTTCATCACATTGCTAACATGTAACAAATCTGCAACACTTTAACATCTTTATCTCTTTCTCCTAATACTTTTTTTCTAAGTGTACTCCATACTCCAACGACAAACAAATTTGACATAGAGGGAGCAGTCATTCACTGAGCAGAAGAAGTACCCAGCAAAAAACCACGTTAAAAAAACGCAATCGAATCGTATCAGTTACGCTTCATGGTATTTTGTAGGAACAAAAAATTACAACAAAAAAAACATAATTCAATTAAATGCCGCAACATGGCGCCTTAATGGCGTTTGAATGAAAAAAATATATATATATAAAGTTTAAGTATATTAGAATTTATATGAATATTTTGCAATACTCTTGCTATTTTCCAACAGGAACCTTTGTAAACTGTAAGATATTTGCTTATAATGATAAACATGATGCTGATAAAGATGAAGGCGACAAAGAGGGAGTACTTAAGAGAAAACGTAAACAGGAAACCCAGAGAGCGGTTACAAAAATACATGCAGTCAATATTAAAACTTCTTAGGTGAATACAGTAAAAGCCCAAAAAAGCTTTCAAAAGCATGAAAAACAAGTTGTAAAAACAGAAAAATTTTTCTATAGAAAAAATTTTTGAGAATGTGACATTTTTTATAGGAAAAATTACTTACATTCTAATAAATCATTGGTTGTTATCGCTCGATAACTCTGGACATTTTTTATAGAAAATTTGGTGTCGATAAATGTAGAAATTTTCTATACAAAATCCTTTTTTTTATAGAAAATATAAAGTTATCGAAAAATCGATAACTACAGAAATTTTTCTATAAAAAATGTAGTGTTATCGAAAGATCGATAACTATAGAAATTTTTCTATAAAAAATGTAGTGTTATCAATAAATCGATAACTAGTAGTTTTCTAAAGATCTAACGATTAATCGAAAAAATATAGTTTTAATAGAAAATTTCTATAGTTATCGATATATCATTAAAACAATTTTTTTATAGAAACTTTCTATTGTTATTAATATATCGATAAAAGTTATCAATATATCGATAGTACAGATTTTTTTTATAGGAAATGGAGTCTCTCGGTATCAAATAGAGACATGTCACAGAACTAGTATCAAAAAACATGTCAAAGATTTCACCTTAAGAAAAATGCCAAAAACCTAGCACTAATGGACATGTCACTGAACTAACGAACTCTAATTCACTTTTCACCGGATCAGTTCTTTCTGATTTATTGACTCTTTTCCCATACAGCATATGCGCCAATGTACTAGTTTGGGAACCAGTCCTTTTTTAACAAGTCACAGGATAGACACTTTAAGATCAATTGGTTCATCATTACTCACAGGGTATATATCGATATCACAAAATTTTCTACAGAAAGTTTATATAGTTATCGATGTAATAAGAACACAAAACTTTTTATATTAAGTTTCTATAGTAATTGATGCATCGATAACAAAAAATTTTTGTTGGAAATTTTTATGGTTATCGATGTATCGATAACACAAAATTTTCATTAGAAAATTTCTATAGTTATTGATCTCACAAAATTTTTTATAGAAAACTGTTATAGTTATCGCTTTCACAAAATTTTCTATAGTTATCGATAACACGAAAATTCTATATATAATTCTAGGACTTTTGCTATTGGAAAATGTGTTACATTTTTTATGGAAGTTTTCTATAGTTGTCAATGTACCGATAATAGTTATTAACATATCGATAACACAGAATTTTCTACAGAAAATTTCTATAGTTATCGATGTATTGTCGATACACAAAATTTTCTATAGAAAACTATAATTATCGTTAACACAAAATTTTCTATAGGAAATTTGTACAGTTATCGATGTATCGATAACACAATTTTCAATAGAAAAAACCTATAGTTATCGATAATTATCGTTAACATAAATTTTTTATAGTTATCGATAACACAATTTTTTATAGAAAACTTCAATTGTTATCGGTTTGTCGATAACACAAAACTTTATATAAAAAATTTCTACGGTTATCGACTTATCGGTAACACAATATTTTCTATAACATTTTTTATTGTTATCGATAACACAAAATTTTCTATAGGAAGTTTTTATAGTTATCGGTGTATCGATAATAAAAAAATGTTCTATAGAAAATGTCTATTGTTATCGATGCATGTATAACACACAATTTTATATTGAAAATTTCGATAATTATCGATATCACAAAATTTTCTATAGAATTTATCGCTAACATTTAGTTTTCTATAAAAATTTCTACAGTTATCGGTATATCAAAAACACAAAACTTTCTATAGAAAATGTATGTTGTTGTCGGTGTATCGATAACACAAAACTTCTAGTTATCGACAACACAAAATTGTCAATATAAAATTTCTATAGTTATTGATTTTTCGATAACACAAAATTTTTTATTGAAAATTTGCATAGTTATTGATAACACACAATTTTTCTATAGAAAATTTTGTGTTATCGATATATTGATAACTATAATAATTTTCTATAAAATTTTTTTGTTTTCGACAAGATATCGAAAAATCCATTTCTGAAGATATTGCTATATCAATAGCACAAAATTTTCTATAGTTATCGATTAATCGATAACACAAAAATTTCTATAGAAAAAATGTTAAAACAGTTATCAATATATCGATTATACACAATTTTCTATAGAATATTTCTTTAGATATCAATAAATCGATAACAAAAAATTTTCTATAGAAAATTTCTATAGTTATTGATAACACACAATTTTTCTATAGAAACATACAAAATTTTTTTATTAAAAATTTATGTAGCTTTCGATAAATTGATAGCAGAAATTTTTCAACAAAATTTTTTATAGTTATTGATGTATCGATAACAAAAAATTTCCTATAGAAAATTTTTATACTTATCGATAACACAAAATTTTCTATAATAAAATTTCTTTAGGTGTCAATGCGGCGTACGGACATAGCGCCCAAGGTCTTATCGCCCAAAACCGTAAATGTCATATCGCCCAAGCAACGACATATAGCCCAAAATTATAGGTCTAAAAATGTTATTTCTCCCAAAACAAAATTGTCAAAAAATCCAAAATATTTTTATTGGGCGAAATGTCGAAATTACGGCTTCTATGATTTGTTTTTTTGTAATAAAGGTTTTCTGCGTAGCCGGCCTTCGGCCGGTCTTAGGGATTACATACTCCATGCATTAAACCCACCCTCTCTGCAAACCAAAGCTATTTTGGTTATCAGGCCTTTTTGAGGCATAACAAATTTGGCTGGCTACCCAATAAAATTCTACTTTGCGGAGAGGGTGGGTTTAATGCATGGATTTTGTAATCCCTAAGCCCGGCCGAAGGCCGGCTACGCATAAAAACTTTAAAATATTGTGTTAAAAAAACAATATTGGTGAGTTTTATGATTTTTTTTTTGGGTGCAATGACATTTTATAAATTCAACATTTTGATATTTGGGTAATATGACATTTTTGATAATTTATATTAATTTAAAGAAAATTGTTAAAATACCCAAAAATAATGGTCATATCGTCCAAAAAATTTTGCAACAACAACTAACACACATTTTTTTTGGGTGGAATGACTTTTTTAAATTGGGCGATATGCACTTGGGCGTTATGTCCGTACGCCTGTCAATGCATCGATACTACAAAATTTTTTATATCGATTCTATAAAAAAATTTCTCCATATCAATTACATCGATAATATAGAAATTTTCTATAGTTATCTATGTATCGATAACACAAAATTTTATATATAAAATTCTATAGTTATCGATATAATCGATAACAAAAAATGTTCTATATAAAATTCTATAGTTATCGATATAATCGATAACAAAAAATTTTCCATATAAAATTCTATAGTTATCTATATAATCGATAACAAAAAATTTTCTATATAAAATTCTATAGTTATCGATATAATCGATAACAAATAATTTTCTATTGAAAATTCTTTAGTTATCAATATAATCGATAACAAAAAATTTTCTATAGAAAATTCTATAGTTATCGATATAATCGATAACAAAAAAATTTCTATAGAATTTTGTATAGTTATCGATATAATCGATATCAAAAAAATTTCTATAGAATTTTGTATAGTTATCGATATAATCGATAACAAAAAATTTTCTATAGAAAATTCTATAGTTATCGAAATAATCGATAACAAATAATTTTCTATAGAAAATTCTATAGTTATCGATATAATCGATAACAAATAATTTTCTGTAGAAAATTCTATAGTTATCGATATAATCGATAACAAAAAATTTTCTATAGAAAATTCTATAGTTATCGATATAATCGATAACAAAAAAGTTTCTATATAAAATTCTATAGTTATCGATATAATAGATAACAAAAAATTTTCTATAGAAAATTCTATAGTTATCGATATAATCGATAACAAAAAATTTTCTATAGAAAATTCTATAGTTATCGATATAATCGATAACAAAAAATTTTCTATAGATAATTCTATAGTTATCGATATAATCGATAACAAAAAATTTTCTATAGAAAATTCTATAGTTATCGATATAATTGATAACAAAAAATTTTCTATAAAAAATTCTATAGTTATCGATATAATCGATAACAAAATACTTTCTATAGAAAATTCTATAATTATCGCTTTTTAAATTCTAAAGCATTTAAATATATCGATGTATCGATAGACTATTCTATAGTTATCGTTATTAGACAATTTCATAGTTATCGATGTATCGGTAACAAATTTTCCATAGAAAATGTCTGTGGTTATCGATGTATCGAAAACACAAAATTTTACATAATAAATTTCTATAGTTCAAAATTTTTCATTGCAAATTTCTATAGTCATCGATGATAATTCGATAACAATATATTTTTTATAAAATATTTATGGTCATCAATATATTGATAACACAAAATTTTCTATGAGAAATTTTTATAGTTATCCATAACAAAAAATATTTTATAGAAAATTTCTAAAGTAATCGATATAACAAAATTTTTTATAAAAATGGGTTAAAGTTATCGATAACACGCAATTTTCTATAGTAGATTTTTGTACAAAATTTTCTGCAGAAAATTTCTATTGTTATCGATATATAAATAATACAAAATTTTCTATAGAAAATTTCTATTGTTATCGATATGTCGATAACACACAATTTTCTATAGAAAATTTCTATAGTTATCGATAACACAAAAATTTCTATACCTATTGTAACGATAACACAAAATTTGTTCATAATTGTATGTAAGACATTTGGGGAAATATCTTAGAATTGGGAGACTATTTGTAGGAAAATTATTTCAGAAACCTTTCCTTAATTAAGACCTTCCACTTTAATTTCATTACTCAAAATACGGTTGGGTTTCTTCAGTTATTACAAAATTGTATAAGTGTCAAAGATTAGCGAATCAATTTTATAAATTTTTAATTAAAATAACGTTGATACACTGGATGTAAGATGTTGTTTCATCTTTGTTTTCTTTTTTATTATTTTTTAATTAAAAATCAAGAAAAATTATAAAATCTTGGGTAAAAATTGAAAAAATATTAATTTTCATAGAAATGATAATAGAAGTGTTGTAATAATTTTAATGTTAACATTAAAAATATTTTTTGTTCTTTCTAAAATCATTTCAATTAAAATTTATGACCAATTTTACAATCTCTCTAACAGCTTTTGACCATTTCACCGCACTAAACAAGTGACCACAAACAAACAAACATGTACAAATTAACACCATAAAAACAAAACCAGAGATAATTTTCACGGAATTATAGAAAAAAGGAAAGATAGAACTGGTCGTTAAATATAAAGAAAAACTGTTACTCACAAGCCGGAGGTGGGCTATTTAAATTTTGGAATTAAGTGATATATCCACAAAATGCGATGGGGTCTTGATAATTTCATAGATCTTGGAAAGCTGCAAATTTTGATTAAAACAACTTTCAAATCGTTTGATTTGACAAAAATCCTGCTTCAGTTGAGCTTGAGTTCTGACTTGGATTTTTTGCTGAAATTTATAAATTTTGGCAACAGATATCTGCCGACATGGACGTATACAGGGGGTGGGCACAGGGGGCACGTGCCCCCCCTTTTCAATAACTTTTCAAGTACTTCTAGGTAAAACTAAATATAAATAGACGATGGCAAACAATTTTGAGTGTTGTGCTCCCCCCTTTTCAAATTCCTGGATACATCGCTGTCTGCCGAAATTATAATCTAATTATAGATTTTTAGTTAAGCTTTATTAGGTTGCACATCTCTGTGTATGCTAAACATGTAAGTGGTTTAGAATGTTCAAAGTTGACCTCATTCTAAAATCGTTTGGTGTTTCTTGTAAATTTATTTTCAATTTGAATTTGACATAGACCCTTCACTTGGAAACAAGATTTGTGCCTGGTTGATGATGCCACAATAAGTGCAAGAATACAAATAGACACTATAAAATACTTATGCACGATAAATTGATATTCATTTATATACTTACACAAACTCCTATTAAACATTTCAAATTTATTTTTTGAAATGTAATATCGATAAGTATTAGGGTGGCATTAATTTTATATTAACAAAATTTGAAATAAAAAATTTGGCAAAAGAAATCAGATTTTTCTTATCGAAAAGGTTTTAAATTTTAAAGCATTTTTTATTAGGTTTTCGAAAAATTTTTCTTATCGAAAAAGTACGAGAATTCTGAAACATTTTTCTGGTTAAAAAAAAAAAAACAGTTCAATATAAAATTTTCGATAACTATTGAATTTTCTTTAGAAAATTTTCTGTTGTCGACAACTATAGAATTTTTTATAGGAAATTTTGGAAGAATTTCATGTTATAATTACATCGATAACAAAAAATTTTCTAACGAAAATTCTAAAGTTATCGGTTTATCGATAACAGAAAAATTTCTTTAGAAAATTCTAGTTATCTAGGTATCAATAACAAAAAATTTTCTAGAGAAAATTTTTTAGTTGTCAATGTATCGATAACAGAAACTTTTCTATAGAAAATTCTTTAGTTATCGATGTAATTATAATATAAAATTCTTAACTTCTCGTTGTTTCGATAGCAAACAATTTTCTATCGAAAATTATATAGTTATCGATAACCGAAAATTTTCTATACAAAGTTCAATAGTTATCGATATATCGACAATAAAATTTTTTTTTATCGAACTGTTTTTTTTTTTCTACCAGAAAAATTTTTCAGAATTCTGGTACTTTTTCGATAGGAAACATTTTTCGAAAAGCTTTCTTTCGGTATATAAAATGCTTCAGAGTTTGAAAACTTTTCATATCGATAATTATACAATTTTCTACAGAAAATTTTTTGTTATCGATTATATCGATAACTAAGAATTTTCTATAAAAAATTTTTTGTTATCGATTATATCGATAAATAAGAATTTTCTATAAAAAATTTTTTGTTATCGATTATATAGAATTTTCTATAGAAAATTTTTTGTTATCGATTATATCGATAATTACAGAATTTCTACAGAAAATTTTTTGTTATCGATTGTATCGATAACTATAGAATTTTCTATAGAAAATTTTTTGTTATCAATTATATCGATAACTATAGAATTTTCTATAGAAAATTCTTTGTTATCGATTATATCGATAACTATAGAATTTTCTATAGAAATTTTTTTGTTATCGATTATATCGATAACTATAGAATTTTCTATAGAAAATTTTTTGTTATCGATTATATCGATAACTATAGAATTTTCTATAGAAAATTTTTTGTTATCGATTATATCGATAACTATAGAATTTTATATAGAAAATTTTTTGTTATCGATTATATCGATAACTATAGAATTTTCTATAGAAAATTTTTTGTTATCGATTATATCGATAACTATAGAATTTTCTATAGAAAATTTTTTGTTATCGATTATATCGATAACTATAGAATTTTCTATAGAAAATTTTTTGTTATCGATTATATCGATAACTATAGAATTTTCTATAGAAAATTTTTTGTTATCGATTATATCGATAACTATAGAATTTTCTATAGAAAATTTTTTGTTATCGATTATATCGATAACTATAGAATTTTCTATAGAAAATTTTTTGTTATCGATTATATCGATAGCTATAGAATTTTCTATAGAAATTTTTTTGTTATCGATTATATCGATAACTATAGAATTTTTTATAGAAAATTTTTTGTTATCGATTATATCGATAACTAGAATTTTCTATAGAAAATTTTTTGTTATCGATTATATCGATAACTATAGAATTTTCTATAGAAAATTTTTTGTTATCGATTATATCGATAACTATAGAATTTTCTATAGACAATTTTTTGTTATCGATTATATCGATAACTATAGAATTTTCTATAGAAAATTTTTTGTTATCGATTATATCGATAACTATAGAATTTTCTATAGAAAATTATTTGTTATGGATTATATCGATAACTATAGAATTTTCTATAGAACATTTATTGTTATCGATTATATTGATAACTATAGAACTTTCTATAGAAAATTTTTTGTTAGCGATTATATCGATAACTATAGAATTTTCTATAGAAAATTATTTGTTATCGATTATATCGATAACTATAGAATTTTCTATAGAAAATGTTATGTTATCGATTATATCGATACCTATAGAATTTTCTATAGAACATTTATTGTTATCGATTATATCGATAACTATAGAACTTTCTATAGAAAATTTTTTGTTATCGATATCTATAATTATAAAATTTTCTATAGAAATTTTTTTGTTATCGATTTTATCGATAACTATAGAATTTTCTATAAAAAATTTTTTGTTATCGATAACTATAGAATTTTCTATAGAGAATTTTTTGTTATCGATTATATCGATAACTATAGAATTTTCTATAGAAAATTTTTTGTTATCGATTATATCGATAACTATAGAATTTTCTATAGAAAATTTTTTGTTATCGATTATATCGATAACTATAGAATTTTCTATAGAAAATTTTTTGTTATCGATTATATCGATAACTATAGAATTTTCTATAGAAAATTTTTTGTTATCGATTATATCGATAACTATAGAATTTTCTATAGAAAATTTTTTGTTATCGATTATATCGATAACTATAGAATTTTCTATAGAAAATTTTTTGTTATCGATTATATCGATAACTATAGAATTTTCTATAGAAAATTTTTTGTTATCGATTATATCGATAACTATAGAATTTTCTATAGAAAATTTTTTGTTATCGATTATATCGATAACTATAGAATTTTCTATAGAAAATTTTTTGTTATCGATATTTATAGAATTTTCTATAGAAATTTTTTTGTTATTGATTATATCGATATTTATATAATATTCTATAGAAAATTTTTTGTTATCGATAATATCGATAACTATAGAATTTTCCATAAAAATTTTTTTGTTATCATTTATATCGATAACTATAGAATTATCTTTAAAAAAATGTTTGTTATCCATTGTATCGATAACTATAGCTTTTTCTATAGAAAATTTTTTGTTATATCGATATCTATAGAATTTTCTATAGAAAATTTTTTGTTATCGTTTAAATCGATAACTATAGAATTTTCTTTAGAAAATTTTTTGTTGTCGTTAATATCTTTAACTATAGAATTTTCTTTAGAAAAATTGTTCTATTTTCTGTCATCAATACATCGATAACTACAGAATTTTTTAAAGAAACTTTTCTGCTATTCACGACAAAAATTGCCGTCCTACTGTACGTATCTCATAAGTATGCAACATTAAGTAGCTTTAGCTATTAAGATAAACTTTTATGAACAAAATGGTATTATAATTATATTTATGGCACTTTAATTTCATTGATTTCTTATACGATTTTTAAATTTTTATTTCCATTCAATTTATCAAACAAAAAAATAAAAAAATTATATTATGCTGCATTTAAAAAATTTTGAATGAATGCATATGTATGTAATATTTGTTCCAAAATATTAAAGCTTTTAGATGCCATAGATGTCAGTATTTTGATACATACAAAAATTGAAACCCTTTAGAAAATACAAAAAAAATATTGAAACACGTTCTGTTTTGTTTAAACAACATCAACAACAACAAATGGGAATCTGTTTTAATCATGGTTGGTTACCGTTACCCTTATTATACCGTTACCGATTCAAAACCCTTTCAAATCGAATACCGTTACCGTTACCGATACCGCTAAAAATATTTTTAAAATACCGTTACCCTTACCGTTACCGTTATAATTATTAGAAGTTACCGGTATTGTACCGGTATTCAAAATTTTACCTGTTTTAAGGGATTTTAACGAACAAAAAAATAAAATCAAATTGCTAACATAATTTTAAATTCAAATTCTGATTAATTTTTATTAAAAAATAATAAAAATTGTTTTATTCGACCTTTAAAATATTATATTTTGAGGATGTTTATTCTGGCTCGAGGTCATTATTTTCTTTACTAATTAAAACCATGATATTCTCATAGCATAATTTTCAAGAAAAATTATTTTTTGTTTTAAATTTATTTATGTTGGTCATTTTTGCAAGACTTAATCGACACGTGTTTCGGAATTTGTCAAGATTCCATTGTCAAGATTATTTAGCAAAAATAGAAACGATTTACTACAAAGTAGCAAACGAGTCTAATGACAAATCGTTTAGTGCACAAACTAGCAAATTAATACATATTCGCCTCTATTCGCAATGAGAATTAGAAAGACGAAGAAATTGTACCATACTAATAAGGCAACGATTATCAATAACCAACAAAAATATTTAAAACAATTTTACATACGATAGTCCATTGGACTACAACAATATGTTTTTTGTGTTTTTGTTGTAACAAATACTCCATATTAGGGTTATTCATCACATGGCGTGCCAACCATTATGTTCAAATTCTGATTAATTTTTATTAAAAAATAAAAATTGTTTTATTCGACCTTTAAAATATTATATTTTGAGGATGTTTATTCTGGCTCGAGGTCATTATTTTCTTTACTAATTAAAACCATGATATTCTCATAGCATAATTTTCAAGAAAAATTATTTTTTGTTTTAAATTTATTTATGTTGGTCATTTTTGCAAGACTTAATCGACACGTGTTTCGGAATTTGTCAAGATTCCATTGTCAAGATTATTTAGCAAAAATAGAAACGATTTACTACAAAGTAGCAAACGAGTCTAATGACAAATCGTTTAGTGCACAAACTAGCAAATTAATACATATTCGCCTCTATTCGCAATGAGAATTAGAAAGACGAAGAAATTGTACCATACTAATAAGGCAACGATTATCAATAACCAACAAAAATATTTAAAACAATTTTACATACGATAGTCCATTGGACTACAACAATATGTTTTTTGTGTTTTTGTTGTAACAAATACTCCATATTAGGGTTATTCATCACATGGCGTGCCAACCATTATGTTCAAATTCTGATTAATTTTTATTAAAAAATAAAAATTGTTTTATTCGACCTTTAAAATATTATATTTTGAGGATGTTTATTCTGGCTCGAGGTCATTATTTTCTTTACTAATTAAAACCATGATATTCTCATAGCATAATTTTCAAGAAAAATTATTTTTTGTTTTAAATTTATTTATGTTGGTCATTTTTGCAAGACTTAATCGACACGTGTTTCGGAATTTGTCAAGATTCCATTGTCAAGATTATTTAGCAAAAATAGAAACGATTTACTACAAAGTAGCAAACGAGTCTAATGACAAATCGTTTAGTGCACAAACTAGCAAATTAATACATATTCGCCTCTATTCGCAATGAGAATTAGAAAGACGAAGAAATTGTACCATACTAATAAGGCAACGATTATCAATAACCAACAAAAATATTTAAAACAATTTTACATACGATAGTCCATTGGACTACAACAATATGTTTTTTGTGTTTTTGTTGTAACAAATACTCCATATTAGGGTTATTCATCACATGGCGTGCCAACCATTATGTTCAAATTCTGATTAATTTTTATTAAAAAATAAAAATTGTTTTATTCGACCTTTAAAATATTATATTTTGAGGATGTTTATTCTGGCTCGAGGTCATTATTTTCTTTACTAATTAAAACCATGATATTCTCATAGCATAATTTTCAAGAAAAATTATTTTTTGTTTTAAATTTATTTATGTTGGTCATTTTTGCAAGACTTAATCGACACGTGTTTCGGAATTTGTCAAGATTCCATTGTCAAGATTATTTAGCAAAAATAGAAACGATTTACTACAAAGTAGCAAACGAGTCTAATGACAAATCGTTTAGTGCACAAACTAGCAAATTAATACATATTTAAAACAAAAAATAATTTTTCTTGAAAATTATGCTATGAGAATATCATGGTTTTAATTAGTAAAGAAAATAATGACCTCGAGCCAGAATAAACATCCTCAAAATATAATATTTTAAAGGTCGAATAAAACAATTTTTATTTTTTAATAAAAATTAATCAGAATTTGAACATAATGGTTGGCACGCCATGTGATGAATAACCCTAATATGGAGTATTTGTTACAACAAAAACACAAAAAACATATTGTTGTAGTCCAATGGACTATCGTATGTAAAATTGTTTTAAATATTTTTGTTGGTTATTGATAATCGTTGCCTTATTAGTATGGTACAATTTCTTCGTCTTTCTAATTCTCATTGCGAATAGAGGCGAATATGTATTAATTTGCTAGTTTGTGCACTAAACGATTTGTCATTAGACTCGTTTGCTACTTTGTAGTAAATCGTTTCTATTTTTGCTAAATAATCTTGACAATGGAATCTTGACAAATTCCGAAACACGTGTCGATTAAGTCTTGCAAAAATGACCAACATAAATAAATTTAAAACAAAAAATAATTTTTCTTGAAAATTATGCTATGAGAATATCATGGTTTTAATTAGTAAAGAAAATAATGACCTCGAGCCAGAATAAACATCCTCAAAATATAATATTTTAAAGGTCGAATAAAACAATTTTTATTTTTTAATAAAAATTAATCAGAATTTGAACATAATGGTTGGCACGCCATGTGATGAATAACCCTAATATGGAGTATTTGTTACAACAAAAACACAAAAAACATATTGTTGTAGTCCAATGGACTATCGTATGTAAAATTGTTTTAAATATTTTTGTTGGTTATTGATAATCGTTGCCTTATTAGTATGGTACAATTTCTTCGTCTTTCTAATTCTCATTGCGAATAGAGGCGAATATGTATTAATTTGCTAGTTTGTGCACTAAACGATTTGTCATTAGACTCGTTTGCTACTTTGTAGTAAATCGTTTCTATTTTTGCTAAATAATCTTGACAATGGAATCTTGACAAATTCCGAAACACGTGTCGATTAAGTCTTGCAAAAATGACCAACATAAATAAATTTAAAACAAAAAATAATTTTTCTTGAAAATTATGCTATGAGAATATCATGGTTTTAATTAGTAAAGAAAATAATGACCTCGAGCCAGAATAAACATCCTCAAAATATAATATTTTAAAGGTCGAATAAAACAATTTTTATTTTTTAATAAAAATTAATCAGAATTTGAACATAATGGTTGGCACGCCATGTGATGAATAACCCTAATATGGAGTATTTGTTACAACAAAAACACAAAAAACATATTGTTGTAGTCCAATGGACTATCGTATGTAAAATTGTTTTAAATATTTTTGTTGGTTATTGATAATCGTTGCCTTATTAGTATGGTACAATTTCTTCGTCTTTCTAATTCTCATTGCGAATAGAGGCGAATATGTATTAATTTGCTAGTTTGTGCACTAAACGATTTGTCATTAGACTCGTTTGCTACTTTGTAGTAAATCGTTTCTATTTTTGCTAAATAATCTTGACAATGGAATCTTGACAAATTCCGAAACACGTGTCGATTAAGTCTTGCAAAAATGACCAACATAAATAAATTTAAAACAAAAAATAATTTTTCTTGAAAATTATGCTATGAGAATATCATGGTTTTAATTAGTAAAGAAAATAATGACCTCGAGCCAGAATAAACATCCTCAAAATATAATATTTTAAAGGTCGAATAAAACAATTTTTATTTTTTAATAAAAATTAATCAGAATTTGAACATAATGGTTGGCACGCCATGTGATGAATAACCCTAATATGGAGTATTTGTTACAACAAAAACACAAAAAACATATTGTTGTAGTCCAATGGACTATCGTATGTAAAATTGTTTTAAATATTTTTGTTGGTTATTGATAATCGTTGCCTTATTAGTATGGTACAATTTCTTCGTCTTTCTAATTCTCATTGCGAATAGAGGCGAATATGTATTAATTTGCTAGTTTGTGCACTAAACGATTTGTCATTAGACTCGTTTGCTACTTTGTAGTAAATCGTTTCTATTTTTGCTAAATAATCTTGACAATGGAATCTTGACAAATTCCGAAACACGTGTCGATTAAGTCTTGCAAAAATGACCAACATAAATAAATTTAAAACAAAAAATAATTTTTCTTGAAAATTATGCTATGAGAATATCATGGTTTTAATTAGTAAAGAAAATAATGACCTCGAGCCAGAATAAACATCCTCAAAATATAATATTTTAAAGGTCGAATAAAACAATTTTTATTTTTTAATAAAAATTAATCAGAATTTGAACATAATGGTTGGCACGCCATGTGATGAATAACCCTAATATGGAGTATTTGTTACAACAAAAACACAAAAAACATATTGTTGTAGTCCAATGGACTATCGTATGTAAAATTGTTTTAAATATTTTTGTTGGTTATTGATAATCGTTGCCTTATTAGTATGGTACAATTTCTTCGTCTTTCTAATTCTCATTGCGAATAGAGGCGAATATGTATTAATTTGCTAGTTTGTGCACTAAACGATTTGTCATTAGACTCGTTTGCTACTTTGTAGTAAATCGTTTCTATTTTTGCTAAATAATCTTGACAATGGAATCTTGACAAATTCCGAAACACGTGTCGATTAAGTCTTGCAAAAATGACCAACATAAATAAATTTAAAACAAAAAATAATTTTTCTTGAAAATTATGCTATGAGAATATCATGGTTTTAATTAGTAAAGAAAATAATGACCTCGAGCCAGAATAAACATCCTCAAAATATAATATTTTAAAGGTCGAATAAAACAATTTTTATTTTTTAATAAAAATTAATCAGAATTTGAACATAATGGTTGGCACGCCATGTGATGAATAACCCTAATATGGAGTATTTGTTACAACAAAAACACAAAAAACATATTGTTGTAGTCCAATGGACTATCGTATGTAAAATTGTTTTAAATATTTTTGTTGGTTATTGATAATCGTTGCCTTATTAGTATGGTACAATTTCTTCGTCTTTCTAATTCTCATTGCGAATAGAGGCGAATATGTATTAATTTGCTAGTTTGTGCACTAAACGATTTGTCATTAGACTCGTTTGCTACTTTGTAGTAAATCGTTTCTATTTTTGCTAAATAATCTTGACAATGGAATCTTGACAAATTCCGAAACACGTGTCGATTAAGTCTTGCAAAAATGACCAACATAAATAAATTTAAAACAAAAAATAATTTTTCTTGAAAATTATGCTATGAGAATATCATGGTTTTAATTAGTAAAGAAAATAATGACCTCGAGCCAGAATAAACATCCTCAAAATATAATATTTTAAAGGTCGAATAAAACAATTTTTATTTTTTAATAAAAATTAATCAGAATTTGAACATAATGGTTGGCACGCCATGTGATGAATAACCCTAATATGGAGTATTTGTTACAACAAAAACACAAAAAACATATTGTTGTAGTCCAATGGACTATCGTATGTAAAATTGTTTTAAATATTTTTGTTGGTTATTGATAATCGTTGCCTTATTAGTATGGTACAATTTCTTCGTCTTTCTAATTCTCATTGCGAATAGAGGCGAATATGTATTAATTTGCTAGTTTGTGCACTAAACGATTTGTCATTAGACTCGTTTGCTACTTTGTAGTAAATCGTTTCTATTTTTGCTAAATAATCTTGACAATGGAATCTTGACAAATTCCGAAACACGTGTCGATTAAGTCTTGCAAAAATGACCAACATAAATAAATTTAAAACAAAAAATAATTTTTCTTGAAAATTATGCTATGAGAATATCATGGTTTTAATTAGTAAAGAAAATAATGACCTCGAGCCAGAATAAACATCCTCAAAATATAATTTTAAATTTATAATTTGCAAATTATCATAAAATAAATGACAAAAATAATAATCATATCAAATCTATACTGGTTTTTGGGTCTATAAAATATTTTTAGCTTTCAGTTCTATCTTTTTTCAAATTTTTAACTAAATTAATAATACCGGTACGTACCGGTTTGGTTGGTTCGGTACCGGTACATACCGTTACCGAAACGATTTGAAAACACTTACCGTTACCTTTACCGAAATAAATAAAAATTAGATACCGTTACCGTTACCCTTACCGATATTCGTTTCGGTAACCAACCTTGGTTTTAATTCCATATTTAAACTTTGACAGGCTTTGAAAGCAGTAGCAGCAACATTGTTGCACATAACAACATGGTTGCATTTCGGAGTGGTCTGAAAATATTATAGTGCTTTATGTTTGTCATTTCAGCATACGGTTTGTAGAACATAAAGTCGGGTTCTGCTTAGTAAGTCGAAAAAAATAGTAAAACGTTTTTAAACTTGTTAATTTTGAAGTTGGTTTTTCCAGCCTCCTCTAAATAATCGTAACCGTGCGCGAGTAGTATGTTTCTAACTATTTTTCTTTTGTTTTTTGTTGGGCGCCATAACAACATTAGCACCCACGATTTTTATGATGGGTTATGCAATCGGATTTTTTTATGTCATTTCTGTTTTTGTTTTCAATTTCATTTCAAATTCCATTATTTTGTAACACAAATGGAGTGAAGTAAAAAAAAAAATCTGATTCAAATTATGTCATATTTTTGAATGACTGACCGGCACGAAGAAAAGGTGTCAAAAAAGGGTTACAAACTAAATTAAAAAAAAAAATAATAAAAAAGATAAATTCGGCATTGCCGAACATATTAATACACTCCACAAAGAAATAAGATTGCAAAAAAAAGCTCTTTTTGAAAAAGGAAATTTTGTGTAAAAAATTTTTTTAAGTAAAAATTAAAAATTTTTTTGTTTGTGATAAAATGTTGATGAAAACAAATTAATAAAAAAAAAGTAAAAAATTTAAATAAGACTAACAATAAGCCGAACACTATAGTGGAGCAAATTTAGCTATTTTTCGAATTTAAAAAACGCCGTTACTTATAGGGTTGCCAGACGTCACGCATTTGGCGGGATTGTCCCGCTTTGTGTCAACGATTCCCGCGTCCCGCGCGGGATTCTAAATTCCCGCTTTTTACTAGCCTCACCATTAAGCAAAAAATCTGCTGCTTCATTAAAAATTGTTAGTGCTGTAAAAGTTCATAGAAGTTTTCATAGCTCCAAAATAATTAAAGCTTCAGCGAGTGTAATAAAGTTCACTCTTCTCGTACGGTAACCAAAACGGAAAATACATATGAAGGGCTTATTGTAAAAACTCGATAAGCAACATTTCATTTTATGGTGGTTTTTGCCTTAAAACTATTGAAATAATTATAAAAATAATCTTTTGAAGAACTTCAATACTCAAGATACTTGCACGAAGGGTTAAACAAAACTTCTGGCAAAAATCTTTCAATGGAACATCAGTAGAAGCCGAAAAACACCAAAAAATTGAATGTTGCTTATCAAGTTCTTGCAATAAGCCCTTCATATGAAAAAGTAAAGTGGACGAAATAATAAGGGCTTACATGTCTGACGATTCACGGAATAATGCGGCATAACATGTTTATGATATAAAATATAAGAAATTATGCCAATATCTCAAAAACTAATAGATTTAGGACTAAATGATAAATAAATTAAGGCTTCACCGGAAACTAGACCTGGTTCAATTAAATGTCCCGAAAATTTTAAAATTTGTAACTAAATACTTCCCTAAATAATAGATCCAGAAAGAATTGACCAAATTTTAGATCTGATATCAGATAACATACAAAAATATGTTATTTTGTCCAAAAAATTTTTCGTTTTCTACTAGCACAGAAAGAATAAAAAAAGAATTTCAATCATCAAAACGCGTTTCCAATAAAGTTTTTGATTGAATGTCCTCTGATGAAGAAAATTGTTATTCCAATCACTAAATTATTAGATTATTATTAGATGACTAATAGAATATTTTTTCAATCAAACATTTTGTTGATTTTAATCACAAATTTGATAAAAAAAATTATTTGTAGTCAATTAAAATAATTCTGACAAAATTATGAAGAAATGCTTAGTTTTTGCTTTCAATATGCCAACAAAATAATAGTTAAAATTAAAGCGAAAAAATTTGGTATGTTGAAAAATTGTAATTCGTCAGTAAAAGAAAATAACTAAAAATTTTAACAAAACAATGATTGACTCATTTAAATTAAATTGATCAATAGACTTAATTGAAAATTGTTGGCCAATATTTTTTTTGTGTGAGGGTTAGAATAATTTTTATGAAAAACTATTTAAGTCAAGAATTATCGAAAAATGTCTTCTGAATTTTCAATCTGCATATAAATGTATTATTTTTGTCCCGCCAACATTTTTAAAATCCCGCCATTTTTGTTATTTTTTGGTATTTGTCCCGCTTATTGGAAATAAATTTCTGGCAACCCTAGTTACTTATTTGACTTGAAAATCAAAAAGCTCCGAACATAGAGCCATTTTTTTATACCCACCACTCTAGTGATAGAGGGTATATATAAGTTTGTCATTCCATTTGTAACACCTCGAAATATTAGTCTAAGACCCAATAAAGTATATATATTCATGATCCTCGATCGATTTTAAAACGATCTAGCGATTTCCGTCCGTCCGTCTGTCTGTTGAAAACACGCTAACTTTTGAAAGACTTCACGGAGGCGCCTGAAGTTTGGCATATATGTTGGGCATTTACCTGGTCAGGTTGGTATAGCAATCCAGCGAAATCGGTCAAGTGGTCCAAAAGTAATGAGCAAAAGACTGAATTTCAGCAAGGGTTTTTCATGAGATAAAACACACGGTAACTTTCGAACGACAATTCTGAGAGTGCTGAAGTGTGGCATATATATTTGTCGTTCCTCTGTCCCGGTTCGTTTTAAATCTCAGCAAAAGCGGTCTAGTGGTTCAAAAGTTATAAGCAAAACCCTGAATTTCAGATTGGTTTCACCTAAAATTCACGTGTTGAAAAACCCGGGTTTTAAAAAAACAAGCTTTAAAAACAATGATAAGCCACAAGATTACTTTACATAGTATTTTTGTCACTCAAAAATATTTTTACACAAAAAAAAATTACACTCGAAAAAAATTTTACACTCAAAAAAAAATTAGTAAACTATTTTTTTTTTTACAAAAATGACAAAAAAAGTTTTTTACTCAAAAAATAAAATATTTCTAATCAAAGTTGTTAATTTTTTTCCCAATAAAAAATTTTATATACTTTAAAAAGGGCATTGTGGAGGGTATTCATAGATTCGGCCAAGTCGAATTTAACTTGTATACTTGTTTTTACTTAAATTATTACTTAATACTCAGACATTCAGTGTTTTTATGATAAAAATATGCTGTAAATCAGCGGTTACCAACCTATGGTACGCGTACCACTAGGGGGTACGCGAAACTGTCCGCGGGGGTACGCAAAATTTTAGTAATTTGAACATTCGTTTAATTCGATTAACCTTTCAATGCTGGTTCCGCATCTGGCTTCCAAAGTTTTCCATAACGTCAGGTTTTTAACAAAGTTGAGGTCAAAGTTCACAAAAAACAGATTTTTTGTGCAATTTAGAGAGTATTTTTTTGCGATATTTTTGGATTATATTTCGAGATCTGACCACTTGTTTTCGATTAACCCTTCGATGCTGATTCCGAATATTGTTCCCAAATTTTTCAATGATGTCAGGCTTTGAGCAAATTTATGACAAAGTTCTCAAAAAACGTGTTATTATTTTTGAGACGGGTTGTAATAGAGTGGACATTTTGGTACCATTTTGTTAAGCTCAAAGTGCCCTTTCATTGTATATATTAGGGTGTTTCATTCGAAAAGTCACGGAATTATTGATCTGTCCTCGTATTAAAAAAACATTTAAACAAATTATATTTCCGCCCCCTGTGATGGGTTTTTGGAACCTTTTTTAAGAGTTAAAAAAACGTCCGTTGTTTTAATTGACTGGTAAAATCAGATTTGCAATATTTTTAGCCGTTTTTGCTCTGCAGAAAAATCAGCTCAAAATTCGCGTTTTAAGATGCATTGAACCAACCACCCCAAGGAGCGAACAGTTTTCCAAAAAATACCACCATTGTTTGGATCTCCCCTAAATCCTTCAAAAAAATATAATACCCGCAGATCAAAAATTACAAAATTAACTCTAATATTTATATGTGAAGTTTATTAACGAAAACAAAAAACTCGTAAGGGGTACGCGGCTGATAAAATTTACAATTAGGGGTACGCGAGCCAAAAAGGTTGGTAACCGCTGCTGTAAATAATTCTGATTAATTTTTATTAATCAATAAAAATTGTTTTATTCGACCTTTAAAATATTATATTTTGAGGATGTTTATTCTGGCTCGAGGTCATTATTTTCTTTACTAATTAAAACCATAATATTCTCATAGCATAATTTTCAAGAAAATTATTTTTTGTTTTAAATTTATTTATGTTGGTCATTTTTGCAAGACTTAATCGACACGTGTTTCGGAATTTATCAGATTTCATTGTCAAAATTATTTAGCAAAAAATAAAAACGATTAAGTCTTGCAAAAATGACCAACATAAATAAATTTTAAACAAAAAAATAATTTTCTTGAAAATTATACTATGAGAATATCATGGTTTTAATTAGTAAAGAAAATAATGACCTCGAGCCAGAATAAACATCCTCAAAATATAATACTACTATTTTAAAGGTCGAATAAAACAATTTTTATTTTTTAATAAAAATTAATCAGAATTTGAACATAATGGCACGCCATAGTGATGAATAACCCTAATGTGGTATTATTACACTCACAACAACAAATAACATATTGTTGTAGTCCAATGGACTATCATATGTAAAACTGTTTTAAATATTTTTGTTGGTTATTGACAATCGTTGCCTTACTAGTATAGTACAATTTCTTCGTCTTTCTAATTCCCATTGTGGAAAGAGTCGAATATGTATTAATATTTTAGTTTGAGCACAAACGATTTGTCATTAGACTCGTTTGCTACTTTGTAGTAAATCGTTTTTATTTTTGCTAAATAATCTTGACAATGGAATCTGACAAATTCCAAAACACGTGTCGATTAAGTCTTGCAAAAATGACCAACATAAGTAAATTTAAAACAAAAAAATTATTTTCTTGAAAATCATGCTATGAGAATATCATGGTTTTAATTAGTAAAGATAATAATGACGTCGAGCCAGAATAAACATACTCAAAATATAACATTTAAAATATTTAATGTTGTATTTATTCGACCTTTAATTTGTAATATAAATAAAATAACCGAGCTCGAGGTCTGTTGTTGTTGGAAATAATCTTTATTTTACTTCTCCAATATTTCGAAATTCATCGTATTACATCATCAGAAGACAGTGTTAAAAAATTACACAAACACAAATAAACTTTAAGCTACTTCTATTCACATTGTCGGTTAAAATTGCACAGTGCAATTCCCTGATGACGAAATTCGATGAATTTCGAAATATTAGAGAAGTAAAATAAAGATTATTTAAAACAACAACAGACCTCGAGCTCGGTTATTTTATTTATATTTAAAATATTTTTATTAAAAGCACTGGGAACACTAAAAAATAAACAAGAGTTACGACCATAATTTTTATATATTTCGGACATGCTAATTCGAATGGCGTACTCCGTTTTTCGATGTATGGTACAGTTTTCTTACAAAATGTCGTTAAAGATTTGCTGATTTCGAGCCAGTTTTTTAACAAAAAAATTTGCAAAGTAAATGGTTTATAAATTTTATGACATGGAAAACAAAGATATGACTTGTAGCAATATTTCTTATGCAAATTTGGTTTAAAGCTTTTCAATTTAAGCACTTAAATTCGCGAATTTCTTAATTTTTTAACGTTTTCGCGAAATTAACAGCCAAATTGGTCTTTGATAAAAAACTTGCTTTAAATGAATCAAAAATGCATCCCTAACAATACGAATAGTGGACAAAAAACAGCTATGTTATATGGACCATCATGATGAAAATCGCGAAAAACCGTTTTTTTTTTTGTATCCCAGCAGAAATAAATCGAGATTTTGGCGACACAGCATCTGTTTATAGCATACCGTAGCGCATCCAAAGAGCGCTCTTAGGGATGCAGTAAAAGGAAGGGGAAAAAATTTTAATTTTTTTTTAAGATTTTTTATATAAAACTTATAATGTGTAATTATTTTTTGATAAAATTTCACACTTGCTTTCCTTTTTAATATTTTTAACACTTTTTGAATAAAAAAACATGAGTTTTAGACAAAGACACATGATTTGACTGCATCATTATTGCGCATTAATCAGCGCTGCAAAGAGCGCTTCAATCATAGCATCTTTGACCGCTGTTCCCAATAAAAATCCCATAAAAAATGTGAAAATGAAAATTTCCGATATTTTTTTGATGTTCACTTCCGTTTTTTTTTTTTTCATTTTGTTTCACATAAATAAAGTTTTGTAAAGCAAAACGAATGAATTTTTTTGTTATATTTTTTTAAATTTTAGTTATTTGATTTCAACTTTGAATTTACAGCATCTTTATTCTGCTTAAATCAGCTCTACAAAGATACATGAATTCACTGCATATTTAATCTGCTTAAATCGGCGCTAAAAAGATACATGAATTTACAACATCTTTATTCTGCTTAAATCAGCGCTCTAAAGACACGTGATTTCAGTGCATCTAAAGAGCGCTGTTTCTGTGTATCCAACTAGCGCTCTAAAGTGGGACATCGCCTTAGGAAATCATGCATGAATTCAGCGCAATTGGATGCGCTCCTTTACTCAAGTTCCCCTTCCAAAAGCAGCTGAACGTTCAGCAAAATTTCTGCTGGGATATGCCAGCATCACTTTATGAGATGATATAAGGTTCCATCTTTTAGTATATAATGTGGGAACCTTAAACAACTAACTGACCAAAAATTCGGCCAAAAAAGTTTTCATTTGCAAAAGTTATCTTAACAAAAACTATTATTTCAGTGTTTGCGATGCAATAATTATAGTTTTTGTTAAGATAAATTTTGCAAATGAAAACTTTTTTGGACAAATTTTGGGTCAGTTTATTGTTTTAGATTCCCACATTATATACTAAAAGATGAAGCCTCAAATCATCTAAAGTGATGCTGCCATATACAAAAAAACGGATTTCGCGATTTTCATCATGATGGTCCATATAACATAGATGTTTTTTGTCCACTATTCGTTGTGTCATGGACGCCTTTATGATCCACAAAATGCAAGTTTTTTATCAGAGACCAATTTAGCGGTTAACTTCGCGAAAACTTAAAAAAATGAAGAAATCCTCGAATTTAAGGGCTTATGATGAAAAGCTTTAAGCCATTATATTAGAAACTAGCTATACCCGGTCCGCGTTGCTGGCCCTAAGAAAAAACTATTTTATATTGCATCTTAATTTAAATATAGTGTCAGACAAAATTACAGCACGGGTCCGGGCCCAGCTAGTAACCTTTGGTTCCACCCTCAGTTAGCACTATCCATCGAGAAATCTTAACAAAATCGGTTCAGCCGTTTTTGCGTGATTTCGAAACAGACAGACATAACGTTAAGTATAGTACAAAGTGGCATGTAATTTAACGCATTTTTTATCGAATCTTGATAGTCTAAAGTTCCATGCTGCATCCTCGATTAGTACTATCTGTGCTGCAAATTTCATTGACATCAGTTTTGTCGTTTTTGTGTGATTGCGAAAGAGGAGGAAATAACTTTTTATTTATGAAAAAACGGGAGTGATGTTGTAAGCCCTTTTGCCGAATCGCGCTATACATATGACCTACAGTTCCCGCTCGGTTATTTCTATCAGTAGTGACAGATTCGGCTTATCCGTTTTTGCGTGATTTCACAACAGGCAGATATAACGTTCAGTATAAAACAAAGGGGCTTGTCAATTTAAGCCTCTTTGTTCAATCGTGGTCAGTATAGTACTGAGGGCGTTGCAATTTTGATCCCTTTTTCTAATAACGATCTTATATGGCCTACATATGCACTTGGTTAGCACTGTATGTAGTGAAAATGTCAAGAGAATCGGTTCAGCTGTTTTTGTGTGATTGCGAAACAGGCAGACAATGTCCAGTATAGTACAAAGGGGCGTGGCATTTTACGCCCCTTTTTCCAATCGTAGTATAACATGGCCTATAGTTCCGCACTCGGTCAATACTATCAGTGCTGAAAATTTAATTAAAATCAAATCAACAGTTTTTGCGTTATTGCGGAGCATGCAGAAATAAAATTCAATTCAATACAAAGGGGCATGGCATTTTACGCCTATTTGCCCGATCACGCCCACCCCTCCGCCCACTGGCAATAAAGCATGGCATTTTACGCCCATTTGTCCGATCACGCTCTAATTTGGTTAGTACTATCTTTGGTTTAAATTTCATCAAAATCGGTTTATCCGTTTTTTATATATAGATGTCATTAGTTGTGCAATGCTAAAATTCGATTTTGCCACGCCCATCCGCCCACACGCAAAAAAATAAAAATCTGACTGCACAATGTTACTCCCTAGGCTATTCTGAATATTCCCTGAAAATTTCATCAAGATCGGTCCAGCCATTTTCGCGTTCATAAGGAACAAACATATAGCCGTTTTTTGCATTATTGAAATAACTTTCAATTCAATACAAAGTTGCATGGCATTTAACGCTACTTTGTCCGATAACGCTCAAATTTGGCACATAATGAGTACTCAGTTAGTACTATCTTTGATATAAATTTCATCAAAATCGGTCCATCCGTTTTTTATATATAGATGTCATTAGTGGGGGGATGCAAAAATTGGATTTTGCCACGCCCCTCCGCCCACAGACGGAAAATCAAAAATCCGACTTGACAGTGTTACTCGCCAGGATATTCTAAATATTCCCTGAAAATTTCATCAAGATCGGTGCAGCCGTTTTCGAGTCCATACGGAACATACATACATACATACATACACACATCCATTTTTATATATCGTGAACCTATATTCAAAATATGCCAACTCAAATTTGACGGAAATGAGTTTCCGATGGCAAATAGCTCCCCTATGTAATACCTATCTGCCATAAAAATTTCAGAGCAAAAAAATAATTTGTTGTCGTTTTACATCCATTTTTGTTATTCTGCTAACTCAAAGTACATATTTTTTTGGTGGAAATAAATGCCAACTCCCATTGTAAATTTCCAAAAATTTTTCAAAAAATTTTTTAAAAAAAATTAGACCACATATCTTATTGCATTTGCTATGCTAAACACGAATCTTGTAAAGATTTTGATATCTAATGACTGGTTCTCGAGATATTGCCATTTTAAAAATATCGGTAAATAGTGTTTGCAAAAAAAAAATTGCTTATATTTATGTAACTTTTAAACTATTTATCAGATTGAAACATTATGAATGGGGCAAATAAATTAAATGATATAAGCTTTCAAAATAGCTGGTTTGGAGTGACCCTATTGCAATACAGCGTGAGTTACAGAGTGCCAAAGTTGACCACCCTGAGATTAAAAGGCTTTCGGAGCTAGTAACTTTTAAAAATTTGCAAAGATTTTTAATTTTTTGTTCAGTTTTTGCAATTACCGTACTAAGGATAACAAAAACCAAAAAAAAAAAAAAATTTAAAATTTTTCCAAAAAAAATTTATTTTTATTTTCCGACAAAATATGCCAACTCTAAAAAAATATTTGTTTTTTGATATAGTAATAAATGATATAAATTTCATCAAAATCGGTCCATCCGTTTTTTATATATAGATGTCATTAGTGGGGGGATGCAAAAATTGGATTTTGCCACGCCCCTCCGCCCACAGACGGAAAATCAAAAATCCGACTTGACAGTGTTACTCGCCAGGATATTCTAAATATTCCCTGAAAATTTCATCAAGATCGGTGCAGCCGTTTTCGAGTCCATACGGAACATACATACATACATACATACACACATCCATTTTTATATATCGTGAACCTATATTCAAAATATGCCAACTCAAATTTGACGGAAATGAGTTTCCGATGGCAAATAGCTCCCCTATGTAATACCTATCTGCCATAAAAATTTCAGAGCAAAAAAATAATTTGTTGTCGTTTTACATCCATTTTTGTTATTCTGCTAACTCAAAGTACATATTTTTTTGGTGGAAATAAATGCCAACTCCCATTGTAAATTTCCAAAAATTTTTCAAAAAATTTTTTAAAAAAAATTAGACCACATATCTTATTGCATTTGCTATGCTAAACACGAATCTTGTAAAGATTTTGATATCTAATGACTGGTTCTCGAGATATTGCCATTTTAAAAATATCGGTAAATAGTGTTTGCAAAAAAAAAATTGCTTATATTTATGTAACTTTTAAACTATTTATCAGATTGAAACATTATGAATGGGGCAAATAAATTAAATGATATAAGCTTTCAAAATAGCTGGTTTGGAGTGACCCTATTGCAATACAGCGTGAGTTACAGAGTGCCAAAGTTGACCACCCTGAGATTAAAAGGCTTTCGGAGCTAGTAACTTTTAAAAATTTGCAAAGATTTTTAATTTTTTGTTCAGTTTTTGCAATTACCGTACTAAGGATAACAAAAACCAAAAAAAAAAAAAAATTTAAAATTTTTCCAAAAAAAATTTATTTTTATTTTCCGACAAAATATGCCAACTCTAAAAAAATATTTGTTTTTTGATATAGTAATAAATGCCATCTCTGAAAAATATGCAAACAAGTGCAAAATATAAAAATTTTTGCATAGGTAAAAATTGTTTAGAATATTTAAACCATCTTGTGGAAGGTACATTGTTTATTTTTGCAATAATACGCGAAATAACTAGTTTTTTAGCTCTCCTGAACAGTAAGCTTTTTCGAGTTGGCATTTATTGAATATAGTTCGACGATATATAGATATTGCTACAAGTTATATCTTTGTTTTCCATGCTATAAAATTTAAAAATCATTAGCTTTGGAATTTTTTTGTTAAAAAAGCAGCTGAAAATCAGCCAATCTTTAATGACATTTTACAAGAAAACTGTACCATACATCGAAAAATGGAGTACGCCATTCGATTCAGCATGTCCGAAATATATTGAAATGATGGTCGTACCTCTTGTTTTCTAAAATAGTGGTTAGTTTTGTCACGCAGTGAAGTTTACTCAATGCTAGTAAATCGTTTACTGGTGCAAAATTGAGTAATTTTTTATTCAATTTTTATTAAAAATTTTCTCTAATATTTTGTTTTATTTCTGTGTATTAACAACACAGATGAATATTTATTTTTTGGATTTTTTTTTTTAATTTTCTATGTTTGAGCTTGGAAAAAAGATTTTAGAAATATTTTTTAAAATTTTTTTAAAAAATTTCTATAAAAATTGTCCTTTTCCAGTTCGACCCTCGTAGTGCATTTATTATTAACTCAATCTGCATGCTATAAAGCTTAAATTAAAGCTTAATTAATTTCCTACAAAACATCTTATAAAAAAATACTCGTTTCATAAAAAAAGGTCTGGTATTTAAAATTTTGTCTTTAACAAATTTCATATACTATAGCTCTGTGTGAATACTTTAGTCCGGCTTTGTATGTTTATTTATACTTTTTTCGGGTTTTTAGGGTTATAAAAGCGCTACTTACATGATCCCACTTTAAAAAAACATTAAAATTATAAAGCAACTTACCTGAAAAGAGAAAATAAAGAGGTATAATTAGTAAAATATTAATTTTTATCAAATCATATTTTAGTTTATATTAAAATTCTCATTGAGTTAATAAAAAAATTGTGTTATTTAAAACTTTTGTAAAACACTTCATTCGTTTTTAATATTTTACAATATTGCAATATTTTAAAAAATAAATTTTCCTTTTGTTTAACTTAAACGTATATCCATCATCCAATTAGATCTAAACGGTTTTTTTTATGAAATTCAATTTCTATCATAAAAAACTATAGATAAATAGTAAATAGAAAAAAAAAAAAAAACTATTGATGTTTAAATTGCGTCAAATCGATATACATATTTACAACAGTTTAACTTGTTACAAATCATGGATATTTTTGTTCTTTTTTTTTTAAATGCACTTGACGCAATTTCAATTTAAAAATTGACACACCATTATAATGTTACATACGAAAAAGGTGGTACATTCATTGGAATACAACCCAGCAGAAATTTTGCTGGGCTGGAAGCAGATTTTCTAAACTGGAAAAAGCTTTTCGAAACCACATGAATACAAAAATTATTTCTGTGGGCAGTGTCACAGTTAAGAGCACTTTTTGGAAGCACTGATAAAGCTCTATTAAGATGCAGTGAAATCATGTGTATTTTTTTCATCAACAAAGAATTTTCTGTTAAAAGTTTTATAAAAAAAAAAATCTTACTAAAAAAATTGAAATTTGCTTTCCTTACTTTTTCTGTATTCTCAAGAGCGGTCTGAGTGCGTCGCAATTTGTAGGATCAGAAGACGGTTCTAAGACAAGGAATTACTTAATTCTGTAGATAAAAAGAAGCTGTGCTCACAAAATCTCAATTTATTTTTGCTGGGAACTTACAAAGAAAAAAATCAAATAAATGGGATAATCACAGTACAACTCGAAAGTTTATTTTATGACAAAACCCAGCAGAAATTTTGCTGAACTGGCAGCAGCTTTTGGAAAGGAAACTCGAGTCTAGGAGCGCATCCAATCCTGCTGAATTCATACATGATTCTCTAAGGCGATGTCACACTTTAGAGCGTTAGTTGGCTACACCGAAAAAGCGCTCTTAAGATGCTCTGAATTCACATCTCTTTAGAGCGCTGAAAAAATCGCTATAAAGATGCAGTGAATTCATGTATCCTTTTAGAGCTGATTTAAGCAGAATAAAGATGAAGCACATTTGACTATTTCTGAAATACAAATTACAAAATCTGAAATACAATTGACTATTTCTAAATACAATTGGAAAATCTTAAATACAATCCCAGGAAAATTTTTCAGAACCGATTCTGACAACACTTGTTCTAGAACAGGTTCTTCGGTAACCATACACTATTACACTTTAATTATTCAGAACAAGTTAAGTGAACATTATTGTGAAGCTTGTTCTCTGCAATCAAAGTTTCATAACATTTTGGTTCTCAGGAATTAAAAAAAAATTATGTGTCAAAAAAATTAAAAAATAAATATCAATTTATTTTTGTTAACCAAGAAAAAAGACGAAATTCTATTAAAATAGCAGGATATAATCATGAAAATTGTTGAAACAAAGGTGAGTAAATTACATTTTCATTGTCTGGGTCGGGTCAAATACTAACAATATTTTTCAACTAGTATATTGGAAATTTTTGAAATGTAATTGGACTTTTTATACCCTCCACTCTAGTGATAGAGGGTATATATAAGTTTGTCATTCCGTTTGTAACACCTCGAAATATTGGTCTAGGACCCCATTAAGTATATATATTCATGATCCTCGATCGATTTTAAGACGATCTAGCGATGTCCGTCCGTCAGTCCTTCTGTCCGTCTGTCTGTCTGTTGAAAACACGCTAACTTTTGAAAGACTTAACGGAGGCTCCTGAAGTTTGGCACATATGTTGAGCATTTACCTGGTCAGGTTGGAATTGCAATCCAGCGAAATCGGTCCAATGGTTCAAAAGTTATGAGCAAAAGACTGAATTTCGGCAAGGGTTTTTCGTGAATTTTTGAGATAAAAAGCACTATAACTTTCGAAAAACAATTCTGAGGATGCAGAAGCTTGGCATATATATTTTGCGCTCTCCCAGCCTCGTTCGTATTGAATTTCAGCCAAATCGGTCCAGTGGTTCAGAAGTTATTAGCAAAACCGTGAATTTCAGATTAGCTTCACCTAAAATTCACGTGTTGAAAACCCGTTAAACCCGTTTTAAAAACATTGGTAAGTCACAAAAATATTTTACAACGTATTTTTGTCACTCAAAAATATTTTTATACCAAAAAAAAAAAAAATACACTTGAAAAAAAATTTTACACTCAAAAAAAATTTTACACTCAAAAAAAAAATTAGTAAATTATTTTTATTTTTTTTCAAAAATAACTAAAAAAAAATTTTTTTACACAAAATAAAATATTTCTAATCAAAACTGTTATTTTTTCACGTTACAAAATTTACCATCACTTAAAATGGACATTGTGGAGGGTATTCATAGATTCGGCCAAGTCGAATTTAACTTTTCTACTTGTTTAAATATAATTGCAGATTCTAAAATATGATTGGACATTTTTTGTAATATAATTTGTATTTTCTGAAACTAAAGTGGAAATGGTGTACTCATTTTTTTTCATTCAAAATCTGAGGTGTTAGGATTGAAGCACTCTTTGCAGCGCTGATTAATGCGCAATAATGATGCAGTGAAATCATGTGTCTTTGTCCAAAACTCATGGCTTTTTATTCAAAAAGTGTTAAATATATTCAAAAGGAAAGCATGTATGAAATTTTATCAAAATATAATTTTATATTTTGAGTTTTATATAAAAAATCTTAACAAAAAATTTTAATTTTTTCCCCTTACTTTTACTGCATCCTCAAGAGCGCTCTTTGGATGTGCTTCGGTATGCTATAAAAATATGCTGTGTCGCTAAAATCTCGATATATTTTTGCTGGGAAGTAATAATGTTTTTCAAAGAGTGCTTTATTGTTTCAGTGTGCAGAGTAGAGTTACATATGTCGTTAACGAACGAACTAGTTCAATTGAACTATTCATTTTGTCCTTTTTTGGCACGTCTTCTCAGGATTTACGATTGTTTACAAAAATTAAATATATTTTTTTTTTTGCTTTTTTTTAATAATAGTTCCTCATTTTTTTAAAAAATATCATCTACATATTTTTCATGTAGTGATCTTAATGTGTTCATTCAACATTTTTGTATTTTTCAACGAAAGCCAAAACAAGAGACCAAAAGGATTCGTTCACGAACTGTTAAACGAAAACAAAAATTGACCGATTTGAACAAGATGATCGAACTACAAACATGATCAAAACGATTCTTTAACGAACTGTTGAACGAAAACATAAATGACCGGTTGAACTAGAAGAACGGACTAGTTCTTTTATCTGAAATGAACGAAAATAAGCGCTTACTCAATTGAACGATTAAGCACAAATCTAGTGCAGAGTCACAGACTAATACAGACTCGACATAAGTGACAGGTGTCAAAAAAGTAGTCTTGAACCATATGGTTAATATTTTCAAATTATTCTACGAATTAGGTTACACGCAGAGGAAAAACATGTTTGGAACATGATTACGGAAACCATTCTATGGCTTCTACAACAATACATTGTTATAGCAATCATGCTATATTCGTTTTAATGTTTGTCTAACAATATAATGCTTGCAGGGATCATGATAACATGATTACCACTCTAAAATTAAAAACATGTTTGGATGGAACAACAGTATGGTTACGAAAAATCTGACCACAAACATGGTGGCCTGACATTATGATCATAGTAATCAATATATGATCATAAATAAAAGTTTGAAGTATACAATCATAGTATTGTCAGTTATTCATAACATTTATTGTTAGTGGTTTATGATTTATCAGTCGTCTGTGATCTGTCAACCGGTTGGTTGTTCAAATTGTTTTTACTAAAAGAAGTGTTGCATAAAAAAATACAAAAAAAAAAAAACAAAAAAAAAAACTAAAAACAAATCAGTTTAAACAAAATATAAATTTTAATCCATAACAAAAGTGTAAGAGAAATTTGTGAACGCCTATTTATGTGTAGTATATTTATAAGTGAAAAATATGTATTTAATAAACTTTTATCAAACATACTATGTTTATTGTAGCTTAATGACGCCTGTTGCAGTAACCATGTTTGGATTGTTAATGACCAAACCCACCATTGAATGTTTAAAAGTGATCATACTTAAATCGCTACAATTCATACTATGATTGAGCGTTTTTTTTTCTTCTTTAAATTCAAATTCAATGGTGAAAATAAATTTAGTATGTTTATAGAAGAAGCTATATTTTATTTACATATATGTAAATATTTTGTTTTAAATAAAATGTTTTTTTTTTTGTTATACATTTTAGTGAAGCCGAAGATATTTTAGAGCTGATGGCAAAATATATTTGCACCCCCGAATTTGTGGTGACAGTGATGCAACATTGTAATTTACAGTGTCTCCCGGAGATGAACGGGTTTTTTTACTTTCAATGTATAAGGTACATACATATTTATTAATTTTATAAATAATTAAAATAAAAAAGAAGACAATTTCTAAAAATCTGGTTTGTGTTTATTTGGTAAATACGTAAGTATATGTATTTTATTCATTTAGGTACAATTATGTTATGATTAATACGTGTATTATTATTGGCTGCAATCATAATATGCTAAAAATAGTATTCAGACTATGTTTAGCTACAACCATACAGTATGATTGGACGCAATCATAATTTGTTTAAAAAAGGTGTTTGGACTATGTTTGTTATAATCATACAGTATGATATCTACAAACATAATCCCAATCATACTATTTTGCCCCTCCATTATGATCACCACAAACATGTTTTTTTTTTGCGTGTAGAAAGAGAAAACTGATATAACGCGCCATAAGAAAAATAGATGCCAGATCGGTTTTTGTTGTTTCACTCACGCCTAAGTCGTAGAAAGTGTTGCCATGTTAGCGTAAAACGGACTAAAAACCGCTGTGTTTTCTCCTAAAATCGCTTAGTTTTTCCCCATTTTTTCTTATAAAACCCTA
The DNA here is from genome assembly GCA_963921195.1 of Pegoplata infirma. Lineage (NCBI taxonomy): Eukaryota > Metazoa > Arthropoda > Insecta > Diptera > Anthomyiidae > Pegoplata > Pegoplata infirma. The sequence continues at coordinate 121,480,467 of OY992540.1, forward strand.
CTGTCGAGTCTGTATTTAGTCTGTGGCAGAGTACTGTTGTATTTGTGTAAAACTCGAAGCAAATGTTGGCGAGTTTTCTAAAACTATACAGTCAATATGATTGTATGTCCTAAATTTTTAAATTTTTACCGCCTGTGCGCACCCTTAACGTGTAATCACAAAAAAGGTGGGTTGGTTTAAAATGCAATGACACGTGAATAATTGAGGAGGACACACCGCTATAAAAACCAAGTGAAAGTAAATAAATTCGGTTGTGCCGACTCTTTGATACCCTCCAACATATTAAAAAATAAAATACAAAATTTTCAATCAACAAATTTTCAGGAAAATGATAAATTAACTACCACTGACTCAGTTTCGCTAATAGCAAAATCTCTAAATAACAAGAAATCTTTTGGTTTGGACAAGATATCTAATTTTATAATTAGGAAACTTCCGGATAAAGCATACGAATATTTAACTATTATTTTTAACAACTGCATCAACAATAGTTATTTCCCAGATGCGTGGAAAATAGCAAAAATTTGTCCTATTCGAAAAAAAACCAAATATTTCGGACATTGAAAATATTAGGCCTATTTCATTATTATCAAACGTAGGGAAATTATTTGAAAAAGTTATAAGGGAAAAGATTGATAGCAGTATGGGAAATCAATATATTCCAGATCATCAGTTTGGCTTTAAAAAGGGACACTCCACATTAGATGCTTTATTAAAATTTCATAATGATATAATTTGCAACTTAAGGGACAAAGAATGTACAGTTGTAGTTTCCCTTGATATTGAGAAGGCTTTTGATAAAGTTTATCAGGATGGAATTTTATACAAGATGATAAATATTGGTTTTGATTCTACTTTTATTAAACTTTTTCAAAGCTATTTTACAAACAGAAAATTTTATGTTTCATTGGAAAATAGTTGCTCTTTGTTGAGTGAAGTTAAATGTGGAGTCCCTCAGGGTTCTATCCTTGCTCCCCATTTGTACAATATTTTTATAAGCGACTTTCCTCACGAATTTCCTGGTTCTTTAGGATTATTATATGCGGATGATTCTTTAATTTATGCTCACCATGAATCTCCAATCGAGGCCCTTCGCATCGTATCTCAACACCTTTTAGAAGTAAGTAATTATTACAACAAATGGGGATTGAGAATCAACACTTCCAAATCGAAAGCAATATGTCTTCGAAATGCTTCCGGTAAATGCAAATACTTTGTGGTGCCAGAGAGTAAACATTTGAAACTGTTTCTTAATGGATCTGAAATTCCGTTCGTAGACCGCTTAAAATATCTCGGTGTCCACTTTAATAAACTAATGAAATTTAACGAAAATGCCAAAATATTTTTAACTAAGGCTTACAAAATTAAAGGATCTTTTGGAAGACTGTTTCACAACAAATATCTTCCATGTGAAACTAAACTTTTGATTTATAAAACGTGTATTCGTCCAGTTCTGGTATATGGTTTTCCAATTTGGTTTAGTATTTCACCTACAATTATGAGAAAAATCGAAATTCTTGAACGTAAAGTCCTTAGGCTATGCGTTAATAAAAATTTTGAGACCGATACAAAGCGGTTCTCAAATAATGTAATTTATGAGTCTGCTAATGTTACACCATTCGCCATTTATGCGATGGAATTGTTGAAAAGATTTAACGAAAGACTACCCGGTCACACAAATTCCTTAATACTCAACGTATTATTGGATCAAAGAGGATTAGATTGGAATAACTCCAATTATTTATCACCACTAGGTTTAGTAGACACTACAGACAACACATTAATGTTGCCAACTTTTTATATTACTGCTACCCCTGGTACTCACAGAGGTTAATTTTTTGTTTGTTTTTATCTTTATTTAATATATTCTCGGTTAGTCTTAAGTTATAGTTATAAGTTAGTTATAAGTTAATTTTAAGAATAATTATTTTTATGAGATTATCTCTCCAGTTATGCGAAATGCCGGGAGCAAGCATGTAATTTACTAATAATTATTTAAATGAACTCTAGTATGACAAAGTTTGTTACTGTCCACTTCTTTTACGTAATCGTTTTTAAAATAATACATTATAGTTTTAAATTTTACAACATAATGACATATTTAATTATTATAATGTTTATGAAAAAAAAGGAAAAAAGCAAGTCTCAATAAATAAAAAAAAAAAAAAAAAAAAAATACAAAATTTCAGGGTTTTTTATGGGGATGGGACGGTAGGGGATACCTTCCTTCTCGTGATAAATATTAACTAAATTATTTATTCTGTTTTTTTTGCAATTTGATAAAAACAATTCTCTCATTATTTTAATGATTTTTTATATCCACGCCCACAAAAGGGGCGGGACGAAAAAAAAAAAACAAAATTTTCTAGGACTTTGAACTCTTTCTAGAATAAAAATGTTTCATTTGCTTAACGAAAGTACACAAAGACATGTAAAACATGTAAAAAAGATAAATTCAGCCTTGCCGAATGTAGTGATGCCCTTCACAATTTCAAAAAGATTTTTGCAAAAAACTTTATTTAAAAGGAAATTACTTTTGAAAAAAAAAAAAAAAATTTTTTGAAAAAAAATTTCCGCGAAAAAAAAAATTTTGGTAACAAAAAAAAATCCGCGATGTTTTTCCTTTTTTTGTCAAAAAATATGTTCGTACTTGTTTAAATACCATTTGGTGTTCAATTATGTTCACATATGTCAACCAGTGGAGGCTATAAAATTGGCGTTTTTCTGAGGTTATTTTAATTCTTCAAGGGGAAACTTTTTTCTCCCTGGTCCAATTTTTCACTTCTCTGACCTTAACCAGCCCAAGACCAAAAGACATATGCGCGCCAAAGTTCAGGACTGTATCGTTTTTTCCACAGACGGACATCGCTAGAATGTCTTAGAATCGATCCCTGATCAATAATATATATATACTTTATGTGATCCCCGGCCGATATTTCGATGCGTTACACACGGAATGACAAAGTGAGTATACCCCCATGCTGTGGTTGAAGGGTATAAAAAAGTTATTTATACAAACCGGACACGTGTAATAGGATATATTGTTATCGAAACATTGAAAACATGTAAACAGAGATTTTATTAAAAACATCACTACACCATTTTCATATTTAAAAATTCGATTTGAAATTTTAAGATTTCATTTCACATTTTTAAAACTTTAGTTTAAACTGAAATTCAATGATTTCACTTTAATACTTCATTTGAAAACTCTGATTGAATTTGAAATAATTCTTTTTGAAATTTGAAATAGGACAATTACACCGCTCAACACTCATTTTCTGGTTTGAATTTTGATGATAAATTGTAGTAGACTTTGATCTCCTGATTCCAAAATCTGTTCTCCAAATTTTCCATCACGTCCAGATTTTTAGTTATTCACGGTTGAAAATGCGAAAACGTTTTAAAATGATACAGTTAAAATTACCATTTTTGTAAAATTTACCTTAGTTTTTTGATATTTTTCAAAGAAAAACTCCAAAAAATAAATATTTTACAAAATTAAGTTTTCTGTGTAATTTTTTGTATAAACCGGAAGATATTTTTAGTGGGTTTGAAAGTCAATAAGAAAGAATGAACTTTTGCCTAAATTTTGAGCTCATTGCAGTAAAGATTGATCATTCCACCCAGCGGCTGCTGTGCAGGCTTTCAAAAAAGGCAAAAATCGCGTTTTATCGCATTTTCAACCGCGAATAATTAAAGTTCTAAACGTGACGGAAAAAATTGGAGCACGGATTTGGAATCACCGAGTCAAAATCTTTAAAAATTTTATATGAAACTTCAAACCGGAGCCACAAACATTTGATTTGTTGAGCGGTGTTATTATTTTACAAAATATTTTTGTCACTCAAAAATATTTTAATCCTAAACAAAAAAGTTGGAAATGATTAAATTTATAAATGATAAACAAAAGTTTTTTACTCAAAATAAAATATTTCTAATCAAAATTGTTAATAAGGGTTCAAGTTGAAAAAATGCAGAAGAAAAATTGAATTTCTAAAAACTATAGACATTTTTGGTATTCCCATACCGTTGTCAAACACTCCAGTTAGTGTTATCATCAGTAGGATTTTAAATGTCATTTTGCATTGTTAATGGAAATTGTTTTTTATATATGAGGCATTCGACACCAAATGTCCCGCTATAGAAAAACATGTGTCCCGTAAATTTCTGAATAGTTTGTTTGGATGGCGCTATATGAAACTAAGAAAATTGCGTTTTTGGTTTTTCTAATTTTCAAAAACTGGGCTTAGAAGGCGTGGTCAAATATTGGAAAAATGGTCAAATTTGTGGCGAGTTGCCTTGATTAAATATTTATCACATTAAAACGGAATGCACCACAATCTCAAAAATTTACATTTTTATATAGTTTTGTATGGGCTATCGAATAAAATTTTTTTCTTTGGAAAATTTTCAGAACCCGTTCTGAAATTTTCCATTTTTAAAAAAGTCAATTTATCAAAAATCCGGCCACTTTTTTTTCTTTTTTTAAATTTTTTTTTTTTTAAGTTTAGATGTTTGTCCATCCACACAAAAAAAATCAGAAAAACATTTTTCGTTTTTTTCAAGAAAATCGCATTTGAATTTTAAATTTCATAACAATTTTGTAATTTGCTTGTATTTTCTAGTTTTAACGTTGCGAATGAGTATATTTATTGCATTTATTATTACATAATAAATTTAAACAGTTTCCAACACTACAATTCTATTTCTAGCAATCTCAACCTCACTTTATACTCTCTATCATTGCAGATCTGAAATTACAGACACAAATAAAGGAATTTGCATTTTCTGTTTCGGAGACGTGCCTAATGGATTTTGTAATTAATTTTATTAGTGTTTTTTTTGTAAGTACAGATCGATCTTGGGCTCTAATTATATTTGTTATAAGGGTTCAAGTTAAAAAAATGCAGAAGAAAAATTGAATTTCTAAAAAATTATAGACATTTCTGGTATTCCCATGCCGGTTTCAAACACTCCAGTTAGTGTTATCATCAGTAGGATTTTAAATGTCGGTTTATCTTGTTAATAGAAATTGTTTTTTATATATGCGAATATTTATAATATTTCTACAGAATAAATTTTAACAGTTTTCAACACTACAATTCTATTTCTAGCAATCTTGACCTCACCGCAAAGTTTAAGAGTTAACTTAAACTTTGGAAAACTTTTCTTCAAACTAGTTTATAAATTTTCCCACAATTAAGTTAAATTTAACTAAAAGTTGGGGAATTTTCCTAACTGTTAGGAAAAAAAAAATTAAGTTCATGTTAGTGTTTATAAACCGGTTAACCGGTTAACCGAAAAACCGGTTTTTTCACAAAATTTCGGTTTTTTTTGCAAACCGGTTAACCGGAATTGAAAATTTCCGGTGCACCGAAAACCGTTTTTTTTCTGTCGGTTAACCGGTTTTTTTAATACATTCAAAACGGAATATTTTTGCAAATATTAAGGGTTTACTCCAAGGTTGGCAATCGAAACGAATAACGGTATCGATATCGGTATTGGTATCGTTTTTTTATTTATTTCGGTATCGGTATCGATTACGGCATTTGAGTTGAATCGGTTACGGTATTACCGATACCGAAACGTCGATATCGGTACGTACCGGTATTATCGAAAAAAATGCTAAAAATATAAAAAACGCATAAAAACTTAAAAAAAAATATTTTTTTTTTCAATTTTAATACTAAGGACCATGTCATAGACTCAATTTAGTTCGGAAGTGGAATAAGTGGTTTACTCGTAAAACGCAAAGCAAATATTTTTTTCGGAATGAACCCACTTTTATGCAATTCAATTCCACTTTGATTTTTGAAAGTGATTTCATTCTGAAACAAGTAAAAAAGTTAAATTCGGCCTTGCCGAATGTAGTGATACCCTCCACAATTTCAAAAAGATTATTGCAAAAAAACTTTATTTAAAATGAAATTACTTTTGAAAAAAAAATTTCCGCGAAAAAAAATTTTGGTAAAAAAAAATCCGCGATTTTTTTCTTTTTTTGTCAAAAAATATGTTCGTACTTGTTTAAATACCATTTGGTGTTCAATTATGTTCACATATGTCAACCAGAAGCCGAATTAAAGCATTTTGTATTTTTAGGTTATGTTGAATGTTCAAATTTTTGAGGTGTGCTTACATTTTCGTTCATAACTTTTGAACCGCTGAACCGATATCGCTCAAATGCAATACCAAACTTCTCAGGAGAACTTCCAATAAATAAATTCAGTAATCTCTGTGCAATATTTTATCCGTGATAGCATTTTCAACAGACAGACAGACGGACATCGCTAGAATGTCTTAAAATCGATCGGGCATCATGAATATATATACTTTATGGGGTCCAGACCGATATTTAGATGAGTTACAAACGGAATGACAAACTTATATATACCCTCTATCACTAAGTGGAGGGTATAAAAAATAATATTCGTTTTGCGTTTTATAAGTAAACCATTTTTTTCAAATCCGAACGGAATTGAGTCTGTGACATGCCCCTAAAACACGTATTTACGTAATTATTTTTAGCAATTTTGCTAAAATGCCCTTAAAAATGTGAAAAAAAATTAAAATAGCGTTTTCTTAGGGGGTCGGCGGTGACGTTGCCGGACCACACTTACAAAAGAGGGCGGGCCAAAAAAATGTAATTTTCTTATCCCCTTGATCAAAGTGCACGACTTTGAAGTTATTCTGACATAAAAATGTTTCATTTGTTAAAGAAAAGTAAAAAAAAAAATGTAAAAAAAGGAGAAGAGTTAAATTCGACTTAGCTGAATCCATGAATATCCACGGTGCCCTTTTAAAGTGATAGTTAGTTTTCTAACTTAAAAAAAATTAACAATTTTGATTAGAAATATTTTATTTTGAGTAAAAAACTTTTTTTATTCATTTTTGAAAAAAAAAAATTACAAAATTTTTTTTGATTGTAAATTTTTTTTCGAGTGTAAGTTTTTTTTGCTTAATTGTAAAAATATTTGTGAGTGACAAAAATACTTTGTAAAATAATTTTCTGACGTTTTTCAACACGTGAACTAAAAGTGAAACCAATTTACGGTTTTGCTAATAACACTGTAAGTAGGTGAAAATGACACACCAAAACGCCGAGACACGTCAACCTAATTTTGGGTCGTAGAATGCAGTGGTGTACCCCGTTTTGAAAAGTTAGCTCAAAATCCTGTTATATTTCGATTTAAAAATTGTGGTAGATTTAAGGCGATTTTTCATTTTATTTGAATGAAAAAACTTAAAAAACTTGTTAAAAACTTGTTATTTGTCAAAATTTATATCTAGATATAATGGACGTCCATTTTCAAGCGGATATGGAACAATACTTGCTCTTATTTTGATGAACTTTATAATTTTTTTTTGGATTTATTCAATTTTTACTCTACATTTGCAAATTTAAAACCGAAATATCTCGTTATTTTGAGCTAACTTTTTAAAACGGAGTATACCACTGGATTCTATGACCCAAAAATAAGTTGGGGTGTCTCGGCGTTTTTGTGTGTCATTTCAAAAGTTTAAATTTTACTTACAGTGTAATTTTTGAACCACGAAGTCCTATAAATATTAAAAAAAATCCTTGGGCACCCACATCGCGGATTATATAAAAATCTCCAAAAAACTAAACTATATTAAGGGGTTCAGAAAGTTTCTATTGAGAGTCTAAATGATTTCATAAAAATTTCGTGAAAATCAATAATTTTCTTCCGCTCCCGCATAGCGGTTGAAGTATGATTTTTTTTGGAAATTTTTACTTAATCCACGACGTGGGTGCCCAAAGAATTTTTGATTTTTATGAGACTTCGAAAAGGCTTTTGGAGTACGATTTTTCATTTACGAAAACCAAAAAAATTACAAATTTTCTATTAATTTTTTTTATTTGTAAAAAAAACATGTTTTTTCAGGAAAAACCGTTTCAATACCGGCACGTACCGGTACCGAAGGAAAATGTCAATAAAATAATATCAAAATTAAATGTTGTTTTTTTATTTTTAGTACCAAAAGGTACATAAAAATAAAATGTATTTATTCGGCCTTTATATATGTATATATATTCGATTAGAGTTTTATTCTAGTTCGAGGCCCAAAAATATTTCTATTTATGATATTGTCATAATAGAGTATTTTTAATTTATTGCTTTAAAAAAGTTACTATCTCATAGTATGTCTGTACTGATCAGTTTCATCCCCACTAAAGGAATCTTCAGCAGACTTTAGAGAATCATCGTTGGTCAATCAAACATCAAACCAGACATAATATTTGATATATTTCCCAAGTTATATGAGAAGTACTATTATGAAGGTCCGAAATCTGTTTTCCAACAAAAATAACTCTTTTAAAGCAAAAATTGTATATATTAAATCACCGTCGGTAACTATTAATATATGTGTTGCTGTTATTTTACAATAACAACAGTGCCTAACCAAACAATAGTGTTGGTAGGATAAGTCGTACTAAACTTTGTGTTAAATGTTGTTTTTTTATTTTTAGTACCAAAAGGTACATAAAAATAAAATGTATTTATTCGGCCTTTATATATGTATATATATTCGATTAGAGTTTTATTCTAGTTCGAGGCCCAAAAATATTTCTATTTATGATATTGTCATAATAGAGTATTTTTAATTTATTGCTTTAAAAAAGTTACTATCTCATAGTATGTCTGTACTGATCAGTTTCATCCCCACTAAAGGAATCTTCAGCAGACTTTAGAGAATCATCGTTGGTCAATCAAACATCAAACCAGACATAATATTTGATATATTTCCCAAGTTATATGAGAAGTACTATTATGAAGGACCGAAATCTGTTTTCCAACAAAAATAACTCTTTTAAAGCAAAAATTGTATATATTAAATCACCGTCGGTAACTATTAATATATGTGTTGCTGTTATTTTACAATAACAACAGTGCCTAACCAAACAATAGTGTTGGTAGGATAAGTCGTACTAAACTTTGTGTTAAATGTTGTTTTTTTATTTTTAGTACCAAAAGGTACATAAAAATAAAATGTATTTATTCGGCCTTTATATATGTATATATATTCGATTAGAGTTTTATTCTAGTTCGAGGCCCAAAAATATTTCTATTTATGATATTGTCATAATAGAGTATTTTTAATTTATTGCTTTAAAAAAGTTACTATCTCATAGTATGTCTGTACTGATCAGTTTCATCCCCACTAAAGGAATCTTCAGCAGACTTTAGAGAATCATCGTTGGTCAATCAAACATCAAACCAGACATAATATTTGATATATTTCCCAAGTTATATGAGAAGTACTATTATGAAGGTCCGAAATCTGTTTTCCAACAAAAATAACTCTTTTAAAGCAAAAATTGTATATATTAAATCACCGTCGGTAACTATTAATATATGTGTTGCTGTTATTTTACAATAACAACAGTGCCTAACCAAACAATAGTGTTGGTAGGATAAGTCGTACTAAACTTTGTGTTAAATGTTGTTTTTTTATTTTTAGTACCAAAAGGTACATAAAAATAAAATGTATTTATTCGGCCTTTATATATGTATATATATTCGATTAGAGTTTTATTCTAGTTCGAGGCCCAAAAATATTTCTATTTATGATATTGTCATAATAGAGTATTTTTAATTTATTGCTTTAAAAAAGTTACTTATCCTACCAACACTATTGTTTGGTTAGGCACTGTTGTTATTGTAAAATAACAGCAACACATATATTAATAGTTACCGACGGTGATTTAATATATACAATTTTTGCTTTAAAAGAGTTATTTTTGTTGGAAAACAGATTTCGGACCTTCATAATAGTACTTCTCATATAACTTGGGAAATATATCAAATATTATGTCTGGTTTGATGTTTGATTGACCAACGATGATTCTCTAAAGTCTGCTGAAGATTCCTTTAGTGGGGATGAAACTGATCAGTACAGACATACTATGAGATAGTAACTTTTTTAAAGCAATAAATTAAAAATACTCTATTATGACAATATCATAAATAGAAATATTTTTGGGCCTCGAACTAGAATAAAACTCTAATCGAATATATATACATATATAAAGGCCGAATAAATACATTTTATTTTTATGTACCTTTTGGTACTAAAAATAAAAAAACAACATTTAACACAAAGTTTAGTACGACTTATCCTACCAACACTATTGTTTGGTTAGGCACTGTTGTTATTGTAAAATAACAGCAACACATATATTAATAGTTACCGACGGTGATTTAATATATACAATTTTTGCTTTAAAAGAGTTATTTTTGTTGGAAAACAGATTTCGGACCTTCATAATAGTACTTCTCATATAACTTGGGAAATATATCAAATATTATGTCTGGTTTGATGTTTGATTGACCAACGATGATTCTCTAAAGTCTGCTGAAGATTCCTTTAGTGGGGATGAAACTGATCAGTACAGACATACTATGAGATAGTAACTTTTTTAAAGCAATAAATTAAAAATACTCTATTATGACAATATCATAAATAGAAATATTTTTGGGCCTCGAACTAGAATAAAACTCTAATCGAATATATATACATATATAAAGGCCGAATAAATACATTTTATTTTTATGTACCTTTTGGTACTAAAAATAAAAAAACAACATTTAACACAAAGTTTAGTACGACTTATCCTACCAACACTATTGTTTGGTTAGGCACTGTTGTTATTGTAAAATAACAGCAACACATATATTAATAGTTACCGACGGTGATTTAATATATACAATTTTTGCTTTAAAAGAGTTATTTTTGTTGGAAAACAGATTTCGGACCTTCATAATAGTACTTCTCATATAACTTGGGAAATATATCAAATATTATGTCTGGTTTGATGTTTGATTGACCAACGATGATTCTCTAAAGTCTGCTGAAGATTCCTTTAGTGGGGATGAAACTGATCAGTACAGACATACTATGAGATAGTAACTTTTTTAAAGCAATAAATTAAAAATACTCTATTATGACAATATCATAAATAGAAATATTTTTGGGCCTCGAACTAGAATAAAACTCTAATCGAATATATATACATATATAAAGGCCGAATAAATACATTTTATTTTTATGTACCTTTTGGTACTAAAAATAAAAAAACAACATTTAACACAAAGTTTAGTACGACTTATCCTACCAACACTATTGTTTGGTTAGGCACTGTTGTTATTGTAAAATAACAGCAACACATATATTAATAGTTACCGACGGTGATTTCATATATACAATTTTTGCTTTAAAAGAGTTATTTTTGTTGGAAAACAGATTTCGGACCTTCATAATAGTACTTCTCATATAACTTGGGAAATATATCAAATATTATGTCTGGTTTGATGTTTGATTGACCAACGATGATTCTCTAAAGTCTGCTGAAGATTCCTTTAGTGGGGATGAAACTGATCAGTACAGACATACTATGAGATAGTAACTTTTTTAAAGCAATAAATTAAAAATACTCTATTATGACAATATCATAAATAGAAATATTTTTGGGCCTCGAACTAGAATAAAACTCTAATCGAATATATATAATATCAAAATAAAATACGGAACTGCAATTTACTTGTAATGAATTGCTTTTTTTTTTTTTAATAAAAACAATAAAATAAATTAAAGTTCCAGTGAATATGGGATTTTGAAGTACATTATTTAAATACCACTATTTTTATAGAGTAACATTTGCGAACCTTGCTGAAAGAAACAAATATGTCAACTTAAGCCATATTCGCTTTATTATTGAAAAAAAAAATAGTTTTAAGTGTTTTTTGGATTTGTCAGTTTAAGAAAAAAAACCGGTTAACCGGTTTTTTTATTCCGGTTTAACCGAGAAAACCGGTTAACCGGAAAAGCTGATTTTCGGTTAACCGAGAAACCGGTTTTCCAAAATGTCGTTTTTTTATAAACACTAGTTCATGTACTGTTAAATAGTCCATTATTTTGCGAAAAAAGTTTCCCCTTGGAGAACTAAACCAACCTAAGAAAACCCGCATTTTGTGCAGGGTTTTTTGTACTTTTGCTAAGCAAATGCAACATTTTTTTTCAGAAGAAGTTCAAAATCACAAGAGGAAGACTTCATTGGAACTTTTTATATTAATAGAAACATTGTGACAGGAAAGAGAAAGCGGTATAATTTCCCAAAGAAAAAAAAAATATTTTTTTTGTCTTTGAAATTCTAGTACCAAAATTTATATTTCCGAATGTTTTTGACGTGCTGAGTCCAAATATGACCTTTGAACTGGCCTATCGCTATTACTTTTCAAGATATATGCACCTAAATGTTCAAAAAACACAGCAATAGCATTTTTGCAATTTTCACATATTTATGTGCAGATATCTCGAAAACTAATAGCGATAGGCCAGCACGTCAAAAGCATTCAGAAAAGTGAACTTTGGTACTAGAATCTCAGAGACAAAAAAAAATTTTTTTCTAAGGGAAAATACACTGCTTTTTCTTTCCTGTCACTATGTTTCTATTAATATAAAAATTTCCAATGAAGTCTCCATCCTGAAAATTTAAACTTAAGTAGTACAGGTGACCCTTAATAACATATATTTTTTTCCAAAATTTTAAAAATATCGTTTTTTGAGATATAGCTCTCCAAAAATTAAGGTTAAAACCAATGACCTTTGACCTTTTTCAAAAAAAAAAACATTTTAAAGGCTGTCTCATTAGCTATTATTTGCAACCTGACTGAGACCTGTATTGTTATTACTTTTTGAGTTATCTTTATTTATTTCAGGATACTTTTGTCAAATATATACGATTTTGCCAATTTTCAAGACCCCATATCGCGGGAAGAAAAACTACCGGAAGTCCAAAATTTTGGCACTATGATATTTTTGTAAGGGACCAACTATATTCCAAGTTTCATCAAATTCGACCTTACCCCTTGTAAGGTCAAAAATGCTAATTTTTTCGGTTGAATTGAGGCGTTTTAACTCAAAAGAGTTTCTTTAAAATTATTGAAAAACGTGGAATGCAGTTTGACTTGTTATTGAGCAATGGACTCAGGGCTTTTAACATCAAAATTCTAGCTGTTGAAATCTTTGAGATATCACCAAAAAACTGCCTGAACTACTATTTTGTCAATTCCTTATGTTATTTTTGATCTGTAAAGAGATTTACTTCAATTAACGACAAAAATGTGGTATGCAGTTTCAGTTCGAGGTTATTAGAGGTGGTCCCAAAACTGTAAGCATAAAAATTATTAATGATTAATTTCCCGAAATATAGTGAAATTACTGTTCAAACTTTTAAATTAATTCATTTATTTTAAGCCGTTTGATTGGAGGTGGCTAAACTGCTCAAATCAATGTCTAATTTAATTTACGCGAAAAATACCATTTATTTCAATTTTTTTTTTATTTATTTTGAATTTTGCGATTTTTCGCGAAATTGAGAAGATATGACTTCGATGCAGTGACGCCAATTTTTTACAGGCAAAACGCGCAAAATAGTGACTCAAAAAGCGCTAAATTTGAATAAAGTAAAAAGCGCCAAAAAACGCTAAAAAAAAAACTATGTTTAATTAAATGGTTTTAATATAAATTTTTGTAAAATCATCAGGCCTGTTCGAAGAATAAGTCTAAAAAATGGCTAAATATAATTTTCAAAATATTTTTTTTTCCTGTTTATATTACAAAAACCACATTTTTTAAATTTTTAACAAATTTTTACATTTCTATGGTTGTACATTTTTTTATGTATTGATTAGTTTTAGAAAGAAAGCGCTAAAGGCGCTAAATGTAAAAGCGCCTTTTTAAAAAACGCGCCAGATTTAAAAAATGTGCGTTTTGGGAGGCCAAAAAGCGCTAAATCTACACTCAAAGAAAAATGCTTCATCATATTGATGATACGGTTTCATCACTTGCTGTCATCAATTTTGATGACAAATTTCATCATATTGACGAAGATTTTCTTCTATATGATGAAACATGTCATCCAAATTGAAAAAACAAGTGATGACACATTTCATAATGTCATCAAAAAGTGTCATAATATGCCTTTCAAATGTTTTTTTTGTAAATAATTAAATTAATGTTAAAATAAATAAAAATATTAAATAAATATATTAAAAAAATAAAAAAAAAAACCAAAAAAAAAAAAAAAAAATTAAAAAAAAAGTCCTGCCCCGGCTGGTACTTGAACCCATGTTCCCCAAGTTGCAGTGTTTATTGTCGACGCCTTAGCTAGTTCAGCCAACTATAGATAAAAATCTCGCACCGCTACTTAGTTAGATAACGTTTTCTAATATGTAATTGTGAAGACTCAACATTTTTCGTTATATACAATGTATAATATGTATATAAACATGTTTTTAAACGTTTGTTTATGGGAATTTGTAAAGACTCAAACATTTTATGAATGTACAATATCCCTCTCTTTCCCTCTCACTGCTTTTAGCAAAGCATAGTTACGCACAAACTTTTAGCGTTATTATTAGCACACAACAAACAAAACGGCTTTTTATTGGTATTATGTATTGTCATGCTGTAGGTCAGTGGCTAGAGGCTAAGCCCAACAAACAAGAGGTACGGCGTTCTAATCTCGGTGGATACGAAAAAAAGATGTAAGTTTTTAAAAATTAGAAAATAACAAACAAATGTAAGCTAATAAAAATAAATTAAATAAATAAAATCAAATAACAAAAAAAATGTTTTTCTTATTTTTTTTCTTATTTTTCAAATAAAAAATGTTATTGATGACACCGCTTCATCATATTGATGACAAGTTACATTGGACGAAAAATGATGTAACATTTCATCATATTGATGTTACTTTTCATCAATATGAAGAAGCTTTTTCTTTGAGTGTAGGGCGAAACACGCTGCTTCGATGGTTACTGTTTTGTGACCTGTAAATAAATACAATTAAAACTGTATGCTCAGTTTTTAAAAATATGTACAAAACTTCAGTGTCAAAATTTAAGAAAATACAAAAACGCTAATTTCGGGATATCTCGCGAATGCGAGCGGCTACGATTTCGCTGTTAACAGTCTTGTGACATTTCATCATGTAGAAATCAAACTGCGTTTACACTTTTCGTCGACACTAAAGTTCAACCTAAACATCGATGAGGCTCACCGTGCAGATTTGCGATTGGAATTTTAATTGAAATTTTTGAATTTCAAAGAGGGTCTACGAATTACAGGACGACTTTTAAAATTGTAATTGGAATTTACAGATTGCAAATGGAATTTCGAACTTTAAACAGGATCTTCTAATTTTCATTGATATTTTACGAATGGAAATTGTTTACTAGTTTTCAAATCCTCCGGACTTAAGGTTCATACGAATCAAAATCTGTTTGAGTTGTAAATAAAAAAAAAATTGCCTTCTTTTCAATACATTTAAATTCTAGTAGTATGAATTATTTTAGATTTTGTTTTCTTTAAAAAAATAAAACAATTTCTTGTCTTTTGTTTAGGTAATATTTTTTAATACTTTCTTTTTATGGTCAGTATAACTGTTGTTGAGAACATTGAACTTTTTTTTCCAAAGATCGTGATGATCTTTACGCATTTTCAATTTTTCTTTTCATGATTGTGGTGAATGTGAGTGTGTGTGGCGTGGTGGTATGCCACCACCTCATTTTACTTTCTAAACAAACTGGCATAACTTTTTTTTTCTATTTTTTAAAAATTTTTCTTTCAAGTTCTCTAGTATAATGGAACGTATCTAAGTATGGTCATTTGAGGAAGAATATATTGTATTTTTTTTTTTATATTTTCTACATAACGCATAATCTCTAAGATTCAGTATATGCACATAATTTAACATAAACAAGCAGCAGCCTAGGCAGGGCAAGTAAACAGTAAAACAGACTGGGGTGGCCAAACTAAAGAAATATTTTTTTTAAATTTTTTACCAAAAAAAAATTTGAATTTTTGCCAATTTTTGTTTCCAGAAAATTTATCTAGCATTTTTTTTTGCTAATCCAATCACATCTTTTCAAGATTACGCAACATTTGTTATGCCGCTTAGAGGCAGAAGTAAGCAGCAGCAACATGTAAATTTTTCTACACATCAAAAAAAAAAATAAATCCCCATCACCTTAAGCGTCAACATATCAACACCACCACCAGCACCAGCTCAACTTCCTAAGGAGGAAAATTCATACAAATAGGAAAATGAAAAATGAAAACTTATATACATCAAATCCCAAACAAAAAAAATACCTTTCAACTATTGTGTATGCAACTGCAGCAGCATTAAAATCCAACGAGAAAAAATTTCGTTAAACATGCAGCAGCAGGAGCACAATTTGCTGCAAATATGCAACAACATTAAAAAAGATACATAAATCTTAAAATGCATTTTTTCGTTGTTGTCTTTTTTTTTGTACCTACTTCTACCGTTTTATACATTATACAATACAGAATCTCTTACATCAAGAATCATAGAAAACATCATCATCATCATCGTCGTCATCTTCCAGCATTGAAAGGAGAGTATCATATACAACGCAATGCATAAACCAATCCAACAAATATATTTTTGTTATAAAATACTACCAGCAACATGCCATAACAAATATTGTGCAACAAATACTAATGCAACACCATCGCTAAAAAATATACCCAGTTGGCCAAATTATCGCAGGTTTATTTTTCGATTTTCAATTGCAATCTTTAAATTTTACTTGAAAGAGATCTACGATCTTTAATTGATCTTTTTCGAATTCCAATTGAGTTTTTACCTATTACAATTGCTGTTTTACGCATAGGCCTCCTTTTCGAATTTGAAAATTATCGTCTACGAATAATTTTTAAAAAAATTTCACTTGATGACGTTTCTTCAAGTCCTACAAATCGGCAGGTTCTGATGGGATGTCCGGTACTCTTGCAGAAATCCCTCGGGATAATCATTTAATAGCTGCTGCGTATCTTTATACGCAGCCTATATACTCTGAATAGAGAGAGGTAAGAGTGGTCTTTATCCCCAAAGCGGGAAAGATAAACCACAATACCGCAAAGAATTACAGTCCTATCAGTTTTATTGACAATATTGGAAAGACTATGTATGTGAGAAGTACCCTTACATCGGACAACTTCAGCAAGGTCAACACTCCTATCTTAAGAGTAGGTTCAGAATTACAGAGATACACGACAAATGGCGTTTGAAAAAGTAGTAAACAAAAACCATATGGTATTGTTTTTTGTCCTTCTTTTTTATGTTCGAACTTTAGTGTGATATTAGCAGATTTTGGCAATTATTCTTGGCGATGAAAAAATACTTTAGGAAATGTGTTTTAATTATAGGGTTGCCAGACGGCCTGGATTTTCCAGTTATTTTGAGTCTGGTCCAGTTTCCAGCTAAAATATAATTTGTCCAGTTAGAAACAAATTTCTTTAATTTTAACAATTATTTTTTTGTCACGGCAAAATGTGCTCTTTTTTTTTGCAGCGTTTTCACTCCGTAATCTAGCGTTGATTTCGGCACGAATGTTTACACTCAAAAAAAACCATTAACTTAAACTTTGGAAAAATTTTCTTCAAAATAGTTTATAAATTTTCCAACAATTTAGCTAAATTTAACTAAAATTTGGGAAATTTTCCCAACTTTTAGGAAAAAGTTTTAGTTCATGGACTGTTAAATAGGTCATAATTTTCCTTAAATGGAATTCCCTAATACATGGAAAAAATTCTTACCGTCAAAGAATTTTTCCCTAAATAAATTAAAAAAAAATTTTATTTTTAAGACAAATTTCTTAAAACAAAATTTAGTTCAAAAAATTCAGTTTTAGGACGTAATTTACTACCAGTTAGTTCATCATATTTATCTTCTTTAATTTGAGGAAGTTTTTTCCTCAAGTTTAGTTAATTTTTCATAACATGAAATTGTTTAGTTGATTTATTTTTTTTTTCATGCTTGCTTGTAGTTCACATTTTGTTTATTATTTGTAGTATATGAAAAAGAGAGTTTGGTCTTGTATAACAAGTAATAAATTTAATGTTTACATTTTTTTCTACACATGTATGTGTTAGGGAAAAAATATTTTAATCACAACAAAGGCCTTGACTTTGGCGTGTTTTCCCATAGTCTGGGAACAAACGTTAAAGACAAAGTCTTTGTTGTAATTTAACTTTAAAAACTAATGAAATTTATTACTTGACCATAAGAAACAAACGTTTTTTTATATTTAAAATAAAAAATGTACATAATGAGAATTCTGTGTGTATTCACATGCTATTCTATAAATAAACCAATAAAAATATGAAATTAACTAATTTTTAGGAAAAATGTCCTCATCAGAAATGTTTTTTTAACTAAAATATTGGAAATTTTTTCCCACTTTCTAGTTCGCATGCTCCTAATTTTTAAGAAAAATGTGGACTAAAAAGTAAGAATACATGGCAATGGAGCTAAATCATTATCAATTTTCCTTGGATTTAGTTAATTTTCCCATTTTTTAGTTAGTTTTTTTTCTGAGTGTACCTTGAGCTCGTCGATGACCTGAGGATTGTTTCGAACATTTTGCTTTTCTTATAACACCAAAAAAAAAAATAAGTCTGGTGGGAACAAATCTGCAAATGAGGTTCAGTTATTGTCGCCCCTTTTTTGATATCGCACGTCTAGGGAATTTTAACTGGCCACCTAGATGTACAGATTTTACCACTCCGGACATATTTTTGTGGGGATACTTGAAAAAAAAAAAAATTCCGTCAACAATCCTCAGACCATGACAAGCTCATCAAAATTTCGAGATGCTTTTAAAAGTAATGAAAATACTTAAAAAGGCACATTGTGACGTGGCCAATAGAGACGGCCATTTAATTGATTTTATATTTGAAAAGTATTCCAAAATAAAAATATACACATATAAAAATCGGTTGATTTTTTTTAAATTATAGAAAAATATGTACAGTGACTCAAATTAATAATGGAACAGCATATATTTTTAAGCAGTTCTTTAAAGGAAAAGTTATCAATACTAAACCTGATTATTATCAATCGACTATTTTTGAAAAAAGTGCTATATAGGAAATTTTCCAAGCTTTAATTTAAGCTTGATAGCGTCCAGATTGAGCAAATATTAAATGAGATACGAGGGTCACACTAGAAATTGAAATTATTTGTATATGTTTTTTGAATTTTTTTTTTTTAAATATTCTAAGTCGATTTTTCCCAAGTTCAAACATTAAAAATTTAATAAATTATCCAATAATTTTTATTTAGTTATCAGCTAGTTTTTCCAACAACCCAAACAAAAAATGAATTTTTTTAAATACAGTGGGAGAAATCCGCATTTTTTGACTTCCAACTCGTTTGACCACCAATTTTTTGTAAACAAAGAACAATTTTAATTATTCTAAAATCTTATCACTATACACTTAGGTGTACTCAAATTAATAAACAGTAAAATATTTTCTTTGTTTACAACAAATTGGTGGTCGATAGAGTTGGAGGTCAAAAAATGCTGATTTCTTCTACTGTATTTAAAAAATTTCATTTTTTGTTTGGGTGGTTGGAAAAACAAGCTGATGACTAAATAAAAATTATTGAATATTTTTTTAAATTTTTAATGTTTAAACTTGGGAAAAATTGACTTAGAAATATTTTTAAAAATATTTCAAAAAAATATCTACAAATAATTTCATTTTCCAGTGCGACCCTCGTATCTCTTTTTATATTTGCTCAATCTGGACGCAATCAAGCTTAAATTAAAGCTAGGAAAATTTTCTTTATAGCACTTTTTTCAAAAATAGTCGATTGATAATAATCAGGTCAAGTATTGATAACTTTTCCTTTAAAGAACTGCTATCAAATATATGCTGTTCCATTATTACTTTGAGTCACTGTATGGGTAACCTGACCAACTATCCCGCTTTTGGCGGGATTATCCCGCTTTTTGATGTCTCATCCCGCCTTGAATTCCGATCCCGCTTTTTAAACAAAAGTCCCGCTTCATCCCGCTTTATCCCGCTTTTTGACTTTTGGAATAGCAAAGTATGTACAATTTTTAGGTTATTTTAATAATATTTTGAGAAATATATTTTTGAGCATATTAACTATTTCTTACCGTATAAAAAAAAATTTAAGAAAAATTTTGTTTACTCAAAAAAAATGTTCACAAGAGAACCCTACTGGACTGATTTAAATCAAAAATAAATTGAAATTACATTTTTACATAAAATTTTTTCATTGTGATACTTCGAATATTCCGAAAAAAGCTTTCAATAAAAAAAGTATTAAACTTAAATACATGTTTCCTAATTCTCAGATTCTTAGAATTTGAGGAGTTTTGTATACAAAAATCCTCAGATGCTGAAACATTTTATATAAAAGGAAAATCCCAGATTCTAAAAAATTATCGGTTTCTTAAAAATTCTTCCTTGAAAAAAAATTCTTAAATTTTATAGCCCCGTGAAAAAAATTGATTAGATCTGGTCTGATTTGTAAAAATCTAATGATGGCATTTGTATCTGATAAGATCTACAAGATACGAAATTTGTCTCCAATTTCAAACTCTGAACCGTAATTGAATCTGATCAGATCCCGAAATTGTGGAAAAACGTCGTATCAAAAAGACCTGATCAGATAAAATTATATTTTTTAGATCCAAACAGATCAGATCCAACCGATTTTTTCAAGGTGCATTTTTCGATAGAAAATATTTGAGAAGGGGAAAAAAAAAGAAGGGAAAATTTTAAAGTTCCAATATTTTCTAAGATAATTTCATATAGAAAAATTATTACACTCAAAATAATCACTCTGTTAAATTACAGAGATACTCTGCTGAGCCAGCAGAAAATACCATAGATTTCCAACCAGCAAGATTTTTTGTTATTTTACGAAGAAAACTCTGTAAAATGATTTCGATAAAAAAAAAAACCTGTAAATTTACAGAATTATCTGTAAAATATTGATAAAAGCGACCAGAATTTTACTATTTTATTTACTATTTGATTTCTGATCAATTTCCCTTTCTTTAATGTGCAAGTAGTGTTGACAATTGGAAAATGCCACCGAGTAAATTTGCTTGCTTTAATGCTTCCAAATTGTAAATTTACTTTTTTTATTTTTTGTGAAAATTACGATGTATTTTACGAGAACCTCCAATTTTAGCCGACATAAATTACAATAAAAATTTACCAGGTTTTATTGTAATTTAAGACGCTTTTTAAAGAGCGGTTGAAATATTTGGGAGTTTTTTGAAGAGTTTTTTTATTTAAAAACTGTATTACAGAGCAATAAGTAAAATTACAGTTGAAATTTAGTATTTTGGTTACGAGAAAATGTATAAAATCTGTATTTTAACAAAAAACTCTGTTTATTATCTGTAAAATAGAGATTACAAAGTAAAAAGTAAAATTACAGATAACATTTTGTTTTTCGGTTACAAGAAAATACAAAGTATATTCTTAAAACCGGTATTTCGACAGATAACTTTTTCAAATGTCTGTCGAATTGAGATTACAGTCATTTTACAGAGTTTTTAACAGAGTAATTATTTTGAGTGTAGGTTCTACCCAGGAAAATTTTTTGGAACAAATTCCTGGTTCCTTGAATATATTCTACGGTAATCACAACAAAATTTTCTGTATAAAAGTATTTTTCAAAAAACTACTTGCTCTAAAAAACGATTGCTTTCGGGACAATTTCAAACAAAAATAATTGTTTCTGGAATATTAGAACCGGTTTTGCTGGGTAAGGCAGAAAAAGAAAAAGGCAGAAAGAAGAAACATTTACAGACTCAAAGACACACGTCCTTTATAAAATTTCTCAACAGGAGTATTTTTAGATTCTGGGAGATTTTTCATACAAAAAACTTAGATTCTGATATAATTTTCTATAGAAAAATTCCAAAATATTTTTTTTGTTGGAAAAAATCATTAATTTTGAAAAACTTTCCTATAGAAAAATTCTCTGATTCTAAAGTATTATTTTAACAGGAAAAATCTCTTTTTCCATATAATTAATTCTAAGATTCTGAAATATATTTCTCATAAAAAACCTATCAGATTCTGAAACGTTTTTCCTGTAGAAAAATTATCAGATTTTAGATTTTTTTTCCAGAAAAATTCTTGTCAGACTCTAAAATATTTTATTCTAAGGAAATTAACACTTGCCAATGTATTTTTGCTATAGAAAATTTATAAGATTCTTAAACATTTTTCCTACAGAAGAATTCTTAAAATTTAAGATAATTTTTCTTTTAAAATATTCTTAAATTCTGATTCAAATAAGTATCTAAATATTTTCTAAAGACAGTCTCGAGTTCTGAAACATTTTTCTATAAAAAATATATGAGATTTTCTTTCTCTTAGAAAATGATAAGAAAAGTTATCAGATTCAGTCTACGACTCGAATTTAATTTTAGTTTTTCATATGCAATTTTTTTGATTCTTAAATATTTTATCCCACGGTTGGTAAAAAAAAATCCTTAGACTAGAGACTATGTTTGCTGACGTAATCAAAATAAAATTTTTGTAGTCAAAGTTCTTATTAATTTTTTTACATAAAAAAAATTACAATCCCATAAAAGTATTTCCAGAATTTTGTGCATTTTGGAGGGTATTCGTGGGTTCGTTCAAGGCAAATTTCACTTATTAAAAAAAATCCCGCTTTTTATATCAAAATCCCGCTTTTTCAACCTTTCGATCCCGCTTTTCAGTCAAAAGCAGTTGGTCAGGTTATGTATGGGTCCAGTTATTTTTTTAAAATCCAGTTGAAAATTTTCTATTGTTTGACTTCTAGTATCTCGCAACCCTACCTACACCACACTGTGGTACAGATTATAACGAGTTTGTCCTGATGTTTGTAACTACCCGAAATATTGGTCCTAGACCCACTTTTAAGTATACTGATCGACTCAGAATCACTTTTTGAGTCTATCTAGCGATGTCTGTCCGTCCGTCTGTCTGTTGAATCAATTTATTTGAAATTTGAAACTTAAGCCTCTTTTGGCCCACGAACGAAGCCTATTGAAACTGGAAAAATTCGGTCCATGTTTAAACCAAGCCCCCATACAAATTTCCTCTTTTATTATGGCTCAAATTACTCTAACAACCGAAATACAATAGATATCCGTTGGAAATTGGCAGGTAGACGTATTTCGTATTCATATCACAAATCACCATTCCGAATTTCAAAGGAATCGGACCAGCCCTTCTTTTAGCCCCATATTAAAACTTTCGCCCGATATTCAGTTTAATCGGTTTGTGAGAGTTTTTTACAATTATTAAAGATTTTACAAACGATATATCAAATGGGTCCGTGTTTGAACTTGGGACCCATTTTCCGGGAAACACTGGTATCATATGGCCGGTCTTGACCGACTATAACTTTCTTACTTGTTTTTTTTTTTAATTTTAACAAAAAAACATACAAATTGGTACGAACGAATTTTTGAAAAAAATATGTAGATTTGGTTCCAAATTTTGACTTCTTTTGCAAATATTTCTGGATATACTCAATGGATTTTGGATTTTAACCTTAGGTTCTCTTTATTGGAGTGTCTACTTTTTATATATTTGCTTCGAACAAGAAGTTTTTTTTTGCAAAATTCGGATACTTAAAGGACATGTTGAACTCCTTTATAATGTCCTGATGGTATCCTTGATCGTATCGAGTCCGGATTTCTTGCGAAAGTTGGGTAATTTTATTGGGAATTCGGAAAAAAAATATGAATAACTTAAACATACACAAAAAATGAAAATGTCTACATCCCGAAAAGACGATTTGATACAACTTTTCTGATGACAGATTCGTGTTTATGAGACCAAAATACTTTAGAAAATGTTTTGCAAAAAAAATTATTTTTGTAGAGTAGCGATATTATCGATCCTTAATGCCCTACAAAATACAGGCACGGACACACAGATTACTCTATCGACGAGCAACAAGCTGAAAAGAAGTGAAATTAACTCGAAGATAGGAGATGGTGAAGCGAATAAAGTCGTTACAACGGGGCACTCCACAAGTGTGGTTATTTCTCCCCTTTAATGGAGTCTTGTAATAAATAAGATCGTCACTCAACGGAATGGGTATCAAGTTGGTTGCCTACTGATGTCGTTGTAATTCTTATCAAAGGTAAGTTTTTACCAACGATTTATGAACTTATGGAACCAGCGCTTGAGATACTCTCGACGTGAGCAAGGGGTAACGGTATGGGAACTTATACCGATAAAACCGAACTAGTTTTGCTCATAAAAACGACTTAGATAGACAGGGATGTTCTTCCCAAATTAAATGGAATTACCTTTGAACTATCTAATGAGGTGAAATATCTGGGTGTTATCGTGGACTCAAAGCTTTCTTGGAAAAGGACTACAGAGAAAATTATGAAAAAGTTGTTATATGCTTTTTACACCTGCAGGAGAACTTTCGGAAGAAGGTGGAGTCTAAAACCGTATATTAGACTCCACCCCGGATGGGTGGTGCGATATTTATGCCAACACTCACTTATGGGGCCCTTGTGTATATAAAATCATATTTTTGCAACCTAGAGAAAATACAACCCCAGGCCGGCCTGGAAATGATACTAAATGTTTAACCCGTGGATATCTACATCAAGAGCACATCAGCAAAATTGGCATCAGGTTAAGAGAGTCCCAAATGCTTAAACAACGCTCTTGGGGGCACTTGACCATATTAAGAAAGGTGGGCGGGCTGGAACTGGAAAAAAACCAACTATATGCCGCTGACGAACTTTGACTGAGCCTTTGAAGTCCAGATACAAACTAGGGAAGTCTGGGTGAAAAACTATGTTATAACATAGAATGCGATTTCAATCTTTATGGACGAAACAAAGATGGAGACAGGTACCGATTCAGGAGTATATTATGAATGCCTCGAATTCTGGGGCTTTATTAAGGCTTGCGAACAAGCGTAGTGCATAGTGCATACTGTCAAGTTAGTCTGGGTCACTGGACATAGTGGGGTCGCTGGAAACAAATTTTCTAATGAATGTGCGAGAAATGGCTCTGAGTCGGTGGAGAAACAGGTTGAACCTGACATTTCGGTTCCTATAGTGGAACTGATAGGATATCAGAAACAAATTAAGGATAGGTGGACATCACGGATTACGTGCAGGATATCGCGAACTCTGTGGCCACTACCAAATCCTAAGGGGACAGAAAGTCTTCTTCTTTTGGCAAACGGACGGTAAGCCTATTAGTGGGAATACTGAAAGTACATTGTATAATCGGCAAAATGGACGTGCGTATGGAAATTTCTGGCGGGGGCTTTCGTAGGAGTTGTGGGGAAGTGGTGGAGGAGAAGTTAGTGAAGAACTTGTTGTGTTCATGTCCGGGTCTGATGAAGCGTCGCCTTGATGCAAAGATATTTCTATGATCGGGATTGCCTAAAAGGTGTCTCATTGACTTCTTTAGCAGAATATCTTCGGAAATCGGGGTAGTTAAGAAGTACAGCTTTGTATCAGAGGGAGAGTAAGGAAAACACAAATAAGGGAACCAAAATGGGCCTTATGGCCAAAGAGTGAATTCGCTATATGACAGACGCCCATCAAACCTAACCAAACCATATTCAAATTTCAATTGGTTTTTTTCGAACTCTGCGTTTTAAGTTTTAGCATTAACTTGTTTTTAAGTCGTCAGCACATCGAGTTCATTTGCTATGAGTTAACAAATATGCCGAAATGCACGATTTTTTTTAGACTTTGACCTCAAAAAAAAAACTGATGTGATGGAAAATTTGAAGACAAGTTTTGAAATCACTAGAACAACTATAATCAAGTATGTAAGGTCGCGTCCCAGTCGAATCAAGTTTTTGTTAAATGTTCAGTAGTGTAATAGATCTCTAACGAATTATAAGAACATTCTATTGATAGTTTTTGAATTTTAGTTAATATTTTACGAATTACAATTGATCTTTTACGAATTATAAGTTATTTTTAATAATTAAGAGATCTTTTTAAAACCATTGGAATATTCGAATTTAAAAGGAATCTTCATATTTCAATTGGAGTAAATATTTGGCCCGCGTTGGGCGCCATTTTAATTATGTAACGGCCCATACCACAACTCCAAAAACGAGATTGGACCAACAAATATCAGACTGTGTTCGCATAAAAAAACGGAAGAGTATCTGACTACTCGATATTGAAAACACCAGTGGCGATGTTAATTTGATCTAACCGAGACGCTAATTAATGTAGATAAGAAAATAAATTGGGAGACCGAACAGAGTGAGTAATAATCTTAGTTACGAATGTG
Organism: Pegoplata infirma; assembly: GCA_963921195.1. Classification (NCBI taxonomy): domain Eukaryota; kingdom Metazoa; phylum Arthropoda; class Insecta; order Diptera; family Anthomyiidae; genus Pegoplata; species Pegoplata infirma. Next base: position 121,506,651 of record OY992540.1, read on the forward strand.
CCATGTCATACACGATCAAGAGTCTTGAACATATCAAGATCAACTACTTTATTTTCTAAAAAAAACGTCGATAAAGACATATCGATGACATCCCTACAAATTGTTGACATATCCACAATTCGTTGACGTTTCAAATTTTAGGAACGAAAATATTATCGAACATTTCATTTACCTCGTAGTTATGACTATGTTTATTAGAAAAAGTTAAGTTTTTATCATAGTTGAGGCTGAAGTGGAGGATGTTTTTGTCAACGACAGTATGGGCAGTAACGTCCATACTGTCGTCGACTAAAAATAGTGCAAAACTTTTAACTCATTTTGTCGCTGTCGAGGATTTCGTTGTCAATTGTATGAAAATATCAACGACTTGTATTAACCTCTATGACTTCAACGAATTTCTATGCTAGTTCAACCGTCGTTTAAAGATGTCCTGAAATCTTGGCCACTTGGGTACACATACCATGCTCAGATTATTCCAGTAGAATCGTTGTGTAGTTACAACGTGCAGAATGCAATTTGTTGTGGCAATATTACGACAACAGCAACAACACCAACACTTACATATAGTGTATGGCATAGTATGATACCTGAAGATGATCTTTCATTTCATTCTGCCATAAACAGAATTTCAAAGGAATTCAATTTTTATATGATTATTTATAAGAAATGTTCCGTATGATGGATAGATCAATCCTAATTAGCAAAAAGCAACAGCAAGTTGTGTCCGCGGTCAAAAACAGTTTCAAAGAATCAAAACACAGCATTATGAAAGTAGCGGCTCACCTTGGAGGAAAAGAAATCCTCCCCTAATTTCCCTGAGTATGGTTGGATCCTAGGGTAGCTAGTCTCCTGTTGTTGTATGAACCGTTATACAATTTGTATCTGGGCCCCACGCTGGGAGCCATTTAAATTATGTAACGGCTTATACTACAACTCGAAAAACGTAATTGGTTCAACGAACATCTGACTGTATTTCCATTCCCAAAAGAGTATCCGAGTCCACGATACTGACCTCACTCATGGCAACAGATTATGATGTTGGTTTGACAACCAGTCAGTAGGTAAATATAGAACATTGGATTTTTTCAAGGATTCAATCGATCAATCGATTTCATTCGATCACGAATGCTACTTGCAGCACTTAAACAAATTCTCCATTTCATCGACAGGGGATTTTCTAACATAGCGGATAAGTCTTCTGATCGAAAGACATATTTTCGCAGATGTTGGACTATAACCCTTTTTTTTCGCAAATATGGTCCCATCAAAAATGTTAGCCCATATTTAAAGCGAAATGTTAGCCCATATTGAAAGCGGAACAACAAGTCTGTAGGTAAAGAAACAACATTGGATTTTTTCAAGAATTTAAATCCTTGAAATCACATCGGGATGCGATTTGCTAACAAAGCGGATAATTCTTCTGCTAGGAAGATTTTGGAATATAACACTTTTTTGGCAAATACTTATGGTCCCGTCAAAATTTTAGCCCATATTGAAAGCGAAACCACCAAAATCCAGTTATCTAGCTACTGAAAGGATTTAATCCCAAGTCAAGTAGATTTATATATAAGTTTTTCGTTCCAAAAAGGACTCATTCCTTGACTGCCCTGTTTACATTCAATGTATATGGCGTGGCGTTAAATCAGTGTGCATGAGTAATCAGTATAGCGGACAAAATGATTATAAAAATTTATAGAAGAGAAGAAAAAAATTTACAACTACAACATGATTTGATGCTAACAGTGGAATGTGGCATAAAATAATTGTATATTGATGTATAGGAATAGATTACAGAACAGAAATGGTAAAACTTTGCTCTAAATATGGGCCAAAAGAAAAATTATGGAAATGACGTCATATTGTGACTCATTGCTTCTAATTTACTTAACCAATTTGGTGCTATTCGAATGACAAAACTCCTAAAGACAAATATTTTTAATAAACCAACACGCTGCTCTACGACATTTACAGATAAAATTCAAAACGGATTAATTGAAATTCGAAGATTCTAATTAAAGTTCAAAGATTCTATTTGTAACTCGCAAATTTCAATTAGAATTTGATTAATCTATTTGCGATTAAAAACTTCAATTAAATTTCGTTGAAATTTGTAATTCGTGAAAGATTAATCAATGGGATTCGAAAAATGTAAATAAAAATTAAATTACAAATTTTTGACAGCTAAATTGTAATTCAAAGATTCTAATTAAAATTCGAAAACCATCAATTGTCATTCGCAAAAGATCAATTGCAACTCAAAAGAGACCAATTGAAATTCAAAAAGATCAATTAAAATTCGAAGATTCCAACTGAAAATAGAGATCAATTGAAATTCGAGATTAATTGCAATTCGTAAAAGATTAAATGAATTTTGAAAAAGCTCAATTGTTGTTCAAAAATGATCAATTCTGCCAAGAAACATCGAAAATGCGCTGGTCGTTTTAGTCAATTTTGGCAACTCAAAGCGTATGAACCCGATGTGTTGGTGACTTAAAAATAAGCTGAGTGTAAAATTATAACATTACTCTATAACAGGGCTTCTCACTAACTTTTGCTTCCCGACCCATTTTCAATATTTAAAATTTTTCGTGACCTCCTAAATAAATAAAATTTAATCTTAAGGAAAACAATAAAAGTTATGAGCTATAAAGTTGAAAATTGACCGATTTTTGATTTTTAGACTGTGGTGGCGAGGGGTTTTGTCGAAAAAGGGTCGTTGCAAACTTAGTTTTTAACTGAATTATGCAGGCATCGCTATGGAGTATATTCTGAAGTACTCAGATCTAAATTTTTTGGACTATAGAGAATTGAGAGAAAAAATGGGCGCAGTAAAATTGTGTTTTTTGCTAAAAAGGAATTGGAGGTAAAACAAGTAGAAAAGTTAAATTCGACTTGGCCGAATCTATGAATACCCTCTACAGTGCCTTTTTAAGTGATAGTAAATTTTCTAACGTGATAAAAACAACATTTTTGATTAGAAATATTTTATTTTGTGTAAAAAAAACTTTTTAGTAATTTTTGAAAAAAAAAAAAAAATTACTAAATTTATTTTTGAGTGTAAGATTTTTTTTTGAGTGTAAAACTTTTTTCGAGTGTATTTTTTTTTTGTGTAAAAATATTTTTGAGTGATAAAAATACGTTGTAAAATATTTTTGTGACTAACAAATGTTTTAAAACATGTTTAACGGGTTTTCAACAAGTGAATTTAAGGTAAAACTAATCTGAAATTTACGGGTTTGCTAATAACTTTTGAACTACTAGACCGATTTGGCTGAAATTCAATACGAACCAGACCTGGGGAGCTACAAATATAAATGTTCTAGCATCCTCAGAATTGCCTTTCAAAAGTTAGCGTGTTTTTTATCTCTTAATTCACGAAAAACCCTTGCCGAAATTCAGTCTTTTGATTATAACTTTTTAACCACTGCAGTGGTTCAGGTAAATTTTGTAACAATTGCATCAGCACAGAAATTGTTTTCAGCAAAAACGAAAATTTAGCATTTTTATACCCTCCAACTACAGTATGGGGGTATACTCACTTTGTCATTCCGTGTGTAACGCATCGAAATATCGGTCGGGGACCCCATAAAGTATATATATTATTGATCAGTGATCGATTCTAAGACATTCTAGCGATGTCCGTCCGTCCGTCTGTAGTTAACACGATGCAGTCCAAAATAAAAAAGCTAGATCCCTCAAGTTTGGCATAAATATGTCTTATGGTCCTAGGCAGGTTAAGTTCTGAAATGGGCCAAATCGGACCAGTGGGAAAAAAGTTCCCCCTTGAAGAACAAAACCAACCTTTTAAAAATGCTAATTTTTTTGACGTTTTTTTGTATTTTTGTGAACCAAATGAGACATTTTTATGTTCGTAGAAGTTTATAGTCCAGAGCTTGGACCCAGGGGACTAAAAAAATTTCTCTTTTTTGCCCCGCCCCTCTTTTAAGGGTTTGAATAAAAAATAACTTAAATAATTATAAAACTATAATACTTAAGTGCACAAATCCGACAAAATGAATTTGTAAACATATACCGTGAGGGCCAAGGAGTCAACCCAGCTCACCGACCCCTCCCCCTACCTTGCCCCCCTTAAAACAACGCCCCAGTCAAACATTTTTTTTAATTTTTTTACATGTTGGAGGGTATAATAGATTCGGCACAGCCGAATTTAACACTCTCACTTGTTTTATTTTCGGCTTTTAATTTTTTAATTAATTTTAAATTTTTATAACCTCCTCTCTAGTGATAGAGGGTATATATAAGTTTTTCATTCCGTTTGTAACTCATCGAAATATCGGTCTGGGACCCCATAAAGTATATATATTCATGATCCCCGATCGATTTTAAGACATTCTAGCTATGTCCGTCTGTGGAAATGGTGATCACGGCCAAAGTATTACACGGAGATGACTGAAGCTTAACATATTTATTGGAAGTTCTCCTGAGAAGTTTGGTATTGCATTTGAGCGATATCGGTTAAGCGGTTCAAAAGTTATGAACGAAAATGTAAGGACACCTAAAAAATTTTAGTACATTCAACATAACCTAAAAATACAAAATGCTTTAATAAACCACTTTATAAAAAAAATTGTTTTTGATATTTTTTTTTTGGATAATTTTTGGAATTTTGGATAATTTCTGACAAACCCCTGGATAATTTTTTGGTTCACTAGTGGCAACACTATTATAAACAGAAAATAGACGAATGAAAAATGTATGAAATAAAAATCAGTTGTTAAAGGATTTCCCAAATTTTATTATTTCAAATTATATTATGCGTAAAAGCAAAACAACACACTAGACTACCATTTGCTAAAAAAATCACAGTAGGAGTTCCTTTTTTATATTTTTTTTCTTCTATTTTTAAAATGCGTCATTCTTTGCTATCTGCATTTTAATGAATGTAGCTAAAGGCTTTACAAATAACTTTTTCATCTCTGTACTCTATTACAAAAATACCACAACGTAACATCCATATGTCAGCCAGAGTTCAAGTGAATGCCAAAAATTATTGCATCACTTGTGAAGCAAATGTACAAAATACAAAATGATTTAAGGTAAAAAAAGGAATATTGAGAAAGATTACTCCAGTTCGAGGTCACGTTTCTTTACTAATTATTACGATGATATTGTCAAAGTCACAATTATCAAGAAACTATTTATAAAGTTTGTTTGTTTTTTGATTTAAATTGATTGGTATGGTCATTTTGCAAGACTTACTCGACGACACGTGATTCGGAATTTGTCATTTAGTAGGTTTTTAAATTCTCATTATGTCTACTTACATTATACTTGTGCTTAATCCTCCAATTGAGTGCGCGCTCATTTACGTTCATTTCAGATAAAAGACCTACTTCGTTCTTCTAGTTCAATCGGTCTTTCATTGTTTTCGTTCAACAGTGAATGAATCATTTTGATAATGACTGTTGTTCGTTCATCTATTTCAAATTTCCGTTAATCTAGTACTCCCGTAAGTGACATGTAATAATTATGCGTGATTGTAGTTTTTTTTATTTGTGCCACATGTGCCTGTTTAATTGTTATTCAAAATTTACTCACGCCTTCATCTCTGTTCATTCATTCAAGACACAAAATCGCAAGAAACATGTTTTAACAATTAAAACAAAAAAAATATACAAACGGCAACAAACAAAAGTAAAAATCGGAGACTCCGACTTCGTCTGTCATGCTGTTGTTGGATGCTAATAAATATTTTTATTTCTGTTTCTCAATACCAAAGTTGAAGTTGAAATTCTATCCCACACTTCTTTTGACTGCACAGGGTATTACGAGTGCAATTCTAGGAAATCTACTTGAATTGACTGTTTGAATGTTTTGGTTTAAAGGAATTTATTTATTTATTTATTGATTTTCTAAACAATTTTTTGTTGCTGTTACTATTTTGTTTACAATTTTAAAAATAGCAAAAAAGGGTAATAAAATCACAGCCTTAGGTTTTGCAAAAATTTCAACAAAAAAAGTTAAATAATACGCTGTCTGTCGATTTCTGAGATTTTTTTTTGTATTGTGAGAAAATTCTCCAGTTTAGGGAATTATTATGATAGTTCAATTGAACATGTTACATAGCCAACATTAATTTTGAAAATATTATGTACACTCAAAATAATTCTACAGTAAAAGGTTTAGTAAGTGATATTGTACCAAAATCTACTAATTAGTTACTAATTTTAGTATCTTCAAAGTACTAAAATTAGTAATTTTTACTGGCTTTGAATAATATTAGTAAAAAATTTTAGTATTGGTTACCAATTCTTGCACTAGGTCCTTTTGGACTAAAATTTAGTTAAATTTTTAGTATTTAATACCCACGTTTTTTTTTGGGTGTATTTCAAATTCAAATTAAGAAAAATAATTCAAAATATATCAATTGTTGTTCGAAAATTCTACTTTTTATTCGAAGATTCCATTTGAAATTCGCAAATTTCATTTGGAATTTGAAAATTCTAAATGTTATTTAAATATTTTAATTGTAATTTAAAAATTCCAAGTGCACTCAAAACAAGTAAAAAAAGTTAAATTCGGCCTTGCCGAATGTAGTGATACTCTCCACAATTTCTAAAAGATTATTGCAAAATCTTTATTTAAAAGGAAATTACTTTTGAAAAAAAAAAAATTTTTTTGAAAAAAAATTTCCGCGAAAAAAAAATTGGTAAAAAAAATCCGCGATTTTTTTCTTTTTTTGTCCAAAAATATGTTTGTACTTGTTTAAATACCATTTGTTGTTTAATAACGTTCACATAAGTCAACCAGCAGCCGAATTAAAGCATTTTGTACTTTTTGGTTATGTTGAATGTACTAAAATTTTTGAGATGTCCTTACATTTTAGTTCATAACTTTTGAACCGCTGAACCGATATCGCTCAAATGCAATACCAAACTTCTCGGGAGAACTTCCAATATATATGTTTAATAACAGTCACCTCTGTTTTGTATTTTGGACGTGATAACATTTTCCACAGACAGACAAACAGACAGACGGACATCGCTAGAATGTCTTAAAATCAATCGGGCATCATGAATATATATACTTTATGGTGTCCCAGACCGATATTTCGATGAGTTACAAACGGAATGACAAACTTATATATACCCTCTATCACTAAGTGGAGGGTATAAAAATCCAGGGGCGTTTTTTTTTTGGGGAGGGGGTTGATGGGAGACGTTAGGGAGCACCTTCCCCTTGCAATTTCGAACTTCATCTGAGATAAGAATGTTGCATTTGCTTAGCAAAAGTACAAAGAACCCTGCAAAAAATGCGGGTTTCTTAGGTTAGTTTAGTTCTCCAAGGGGGAACTTTTTTCCCCTTGGTCCGATTTTGCCCATTTCCGAACTTAACCTGCCTATGATTATTTTGGACTGTATCGTGTCCTCTACAGACGGACATACGGACGGACGGACATCGCTAGAATGTCTTAGAATCGATCACTGATCAATAATATCCCAGCAAAACTTTGATAATGGGTAGTGATTATATAACACATTACCAGGTAATGTATATACCTTATTTGTAGCATTATTTTAGGATGTCTTACCAAACATTTGTTCCACAACGTATTTTTTTAAAGTGAAAAATAATGCATTACTAATAATTTGCTACGTAATGCATGATTATTGGAAAAAATTTATTTCATATTTATTATTTCTAAACATTAAATCATTGATGACTTATATTTAGTTACATTATGTATTATTTGAAAGTTTGAAATAATGTATTATTTATAATTGGATGCATAATGCATTACAATAACATCCCTATTAATATTATAAATCTGATTGTTGGTTTGTCTGTCTGTCTGTCTGTCTGTCTGTCTGTCTGTCTGTCTGTCTGTCTGTCTGTCTTTCTGTCTATCTGTCTGTCTGTTCCGCAATAAGTAAAGAGCGGCTTAACCGATTTTCATGAAATTTTCACCAAAAATAGTACTAACCGAGGCGGGAACTATAGGCCATAAGCGACCGCGATCGGACGAAGGGGCGTAAAATGCCACGCCCCTTTGTACCATGCTAAAGCTATATCTGCCTGTACGGCAATAACAGAAAAACGTCTGACCGATTTTCATGAAATTTTCACCACAGATAGTACTAACCTAGGCGGGAACTACAGGCCATAAGCGACCGCGATCGGACAAAGGGGCGTAAAATGCCACGCCCCTATGTACCATGCTAAAGCTATATCTGCCTGTCTGGCAATAATGGAAAAACGGCTGAACCGATTTTCATGAAATTTTCACCACGGATAGTACTAACCGAGGCGGGAATTATAGAAAATAAGCGACCACGATCGGACAAAGGGGCGTAAAATGCCACGCCCCTTTGTACCATGCTAAGGCTATATCTGCATGTACGGCAATAACAGAAAAACGGCTGAACCGGTTTTCATGAAATTTTCACCACAGATAGTACTAACCGAGGCGGGAAATATAGGCCATAAGCGACCTCAATCGGACAAAGGGGCGTAAAATGCCACGCACCTATGTACCATGCTAAAGCTATATCTGCCTGTCCGGCAATAACGGAAAAACGGCTGAACCGATTTTCATGAAATTATCACCACGGATAGTACTAACCGATCCGAGAACTATAGGCCAAAAAAATCCGCGATCGGAAAAATAGGCGTAAAATGCCACGCCCCTTTGTTTTGTATTGAAACTATATCTGCCTGTCCTGCAATCATTGAAAAGTGATTTAACCGATTTCACTGACATTTTTACCACAGATAGTACTAACCGAGCCGGAAACTATGATCAACAATAGAGGGCGATCGAAAAAAGGGGCGTTCAATGCCACGCCCCTTTTTATTGCACTAAAAGTTATTTCTAAATAACGCTTCAACGGCTGAAATGATTTTCATGTATTGTTCACCACATATAGTATTAACCGAAGCGAAAACTATGAGCCACAATAGAGGGCGATAGAAAAAAGGGTCGTAAAATACCATGCCCCTTTGTATTACATTAAAATTTATTTCTTCCTGTTCCGTTATCACGTATAAACGGCTGAACCGATTTTAATGATATTTTTATCAAAGAAACTATAGATTATAATAGAGCGCGTATGGACAAAGGGACGGAAAATGCCACTATACTGAAAGTTTTTTCTGCATGTTCCGTAATCATGCTTAAACGACTATACCGATTTTAATAAAAAATAAAATAGAGCGCTCCTCTTTATTTTATTTAACGCTATTTCTGTCTAAAATTAAATGAAATATTTACCATCGAGGCGGGAACTATAGATTAAAATAGAGCGCGTTTGGACAAAAGGGGCGTAAATTGACACTCGCCTTTGTACTATACTGAAAGTGTTTCTGCATGTTCCTTAATAACGCTTAAACGAATAAACCGGTTTTAACAAAATTTTTTGCATAGATAGTACTAACAGAGGCGGGAACTTTAGTTTGGTATCAACTGCCAATCCTTTTGCAATGTACTGAAAGTTCATTCTGCCTTTCCGTAATCACGCTTAAACGGTAAACCTGATGTTATTATAATTTTCATCACAGTTAGTTAGTACTTATTGAGGCGGAAACTATAGACACGACCAGACAAAGGTGTGAATTGCTATGTGTCTTTGTAATACATTGACATTTATTTCTGTCTGATCCGTACTCACGCGTTAACGGTGAAACCAATTTTAATCAAATTTTCACCACAGATGGTATTTACTATGGCGATAGGGAAAAGGGGCTTAAAATGCCGCACCCCTTTGTATTAAATTAAAAAAAAAAAAATATATCTTCCTGTTTCCCGTTGAACGATATGCCATATTAGCCCGCGATTAGACAAATGGAAGTAAAATGGCACGTCAATTTGTAATATACATAACGCTATTTCTGGCTTATTTGCTATCATGCAAAAACGGCTTAACCAACTCCTTTAAATACTACTGTTAGAATTAACTGAGCACGAACTATTTGCGATATCAGAACCTGAAAACGGTTGAGCCGATTTCAATGAAATCTTCAACATAAATAGTGCTATAGACAATATTAAACTGCGATTTATAAAAAGACATATAATGACACGCCCCTTTGTACTTTAGTGAGAGTTGAGCAAATTTAATTGCAAATTTCTTCACGTGCTAACCAATAGGGGAACTATAGGTCACATGAGACCAAAATTGAAATAAATGCGTTAAATGCCACACCCACTTGAACTACAGTAAAAGTTATGTCTTTATTGATGTTTTCACTACATAAAGTGCTAACCGAGGAGGGAACTATAGGTTCCTTTTAAAAGCCATTTAAGAAATACATTAATATTAGGTTTGTTCCCATGACGGAGGAACACGTATAACCATGTTCCCGACGCTAAGCAAAATCGAAAAAAAATTTACTAAACCTCATGAATAGGTTTATATTTACCAGTGAAAAGCTTCGAAGAAGTAGATAAACTGACTAATAAAAAACTCATTCATTACAAAATATTTTTTTCAACCCGGGCAACGCCGCACATTGGGTTGAACACTATCAAAACTGAGGATTAATTCAAAATTTGAAGTTGGTATATTGTAATATTTTTTTTAATGGGTTTAAAGAGGATAAAATTCTCCATCAATAGCTGTCAAAATTAGTGTTCTAAGTTGTTTACTTTTTTTGCTATGCTCTCTCAAAGTTTAATAATTTTAATTAATTTAGTGTACACTGGTAAAAAGTGAAAAACGAGATATTTCAAGTGATTTTTTTTTTGTTTTCAACTAAAAATAAAAATTTTTGTAAAATGGATTCACAAACTAGAGGTATTTAACTTTATTATTGACAAGCGGTTATTAAGATAAAAGTTGAAAAAATTGTTTTAATAATTTTTTAATAAATACCCTAAAAATGGGGTATTTTTTACATATATGTTGAGTTTTGGTTGCTACTCTGATGAGCTCGGGCGTATCTGAGAACATAGTGATAAAATATAGGATTTTTGCTTTAAAATCCATGAAAGAACCAATGCCAAGACTTGCCAATACGAAAAATACTAGAGATTCTTTTTAAACATCTCCAGTGTAAAAAAATTATATGCTCGAAATCTTAATAGCTAATACTTGTTTTTTGTTTTAGTTTTTCTATTGTTTACCGTTTTTGTTTATTGCTATTTATTATAAATGAGTAATTTAATTATAATAACAAATAATTTTAATGATCATATATATCGTCCATTCCACCAGACATTTGGTAATTTAAGGCATTTTTTGACCGAGGGTCTTCCGATATTTGTTATTTTTTTTATACAGATACTCTATGGAGCCAATTTCCAATTTCATCCATCAGATCGAAAATATTCGAAAAACTCGCGATTTTATTCACGATTTTCGTTTTTAAAAAAGTCAAAAAAATACAAAATCTGTGTAATTTTGAGCAGCTGTATTTTCTAAACTACTTATCGCATTTTAACAATCTATAGCGCATACGAATGGTATGTAAGTCTAATTTAATTTCTAATAAATTGAAAAAATTTTGGTGGATTAAAAATGCATTTTATATGCAAGTGCAGTTTTGAAGTGCATTTTGCGAAACTTTTACCCCTTTTAATTTTTTTTTAATTAGCATATTTGGAAAATTTATAATTTTTGCTACAAAAAAATGTTTTCATTACAATGGACCGAGAATGTATGCTATTTTTAATATTTTTTTTAAAAAAATACTTCCTTAAGTTTCCCTTATAAAAATTTTTATTTTTTAAATTATACCAAAATCATGTAAAAAGCCATGTTTTTAAACCGTTGTATTTACAAAAGTACTAATCGTATCCTACTGTTTTTATACACATAAGAAAGGTATTTTTGTCCTTTTTTTGCATTTAATGACCACAAAAATGTTGGTGTTTCAAAAATGCATTTTAAATGCAAATGCAGTTTTGAAGTGCAGTTTTCAAAACTTTTACCCCTTTGAATTTTTTTTTTTTATCATATTCGAAACGTTTACAATTTTTACTACAAAATAATGTCCTCCTTATAATGGACCCACTGTGTGTGCTAGTTTTAAAGAAATTTTTAAAATTTCCTTAAAACAAATTTTAATATTTTAAATTAAACCTAAAAAATATGAAAGTACATTATTTTTTAAAAAAATTTAAAAAATAGCCAACACCTTGGGTCCATTATTAGGAGGACATTATTTTGTAGTAAAAATTGTAAACTTTTCGAATTTGATAATTAAAAAAAAATGCAAAAGGGTAAAAGTTTTGAAAAATGCACTTCAAAACTGCATTTGCATTTAAAATGCATTTTTGAAGCACCAACATTTTTGCGGTCATTATATGCGTAAAGTAGACAAAAATACCATTCTAATGTGCATAAAAACAATAAGATACGATTACTACTTTTGAAAATACAACGGTTTATAAAAATGTCTTTTACATGATTTTGGTATATTTTAAAAAATAAAAAATTTTATAAGGGAAACTTAAGGAAGTATTTTTTTAAAAAAAATATTAAAAATAGCATACATTCTCGGTCCATTGTAATGAAAACATTTTTTTGTAGCAAAAATTCTAAATTTTCCAAATATGCTAATTAAAAAAAAATTAAAAGGGGCGAAAGTTTCGCAAAATGCACTTCAAAACTGCACTTGCATATAAAATGCACTTTTAAACCACCAATGTTTTTTCAGTTTATTAGAAATTAAAATAGACTTACATACCATTCGTATGCGCTATAGATTGTAAAAATGCGATAAGTAGTTTAGAAAATACAGCTGCTCAAAGTTACACAGATTTTGCATTTTTTTGACTTTTTTAAAAACGAAAATCGTGAATAAAATCGCGAGTTTTTCGAATATTTTCGATCTGATGGATGAATTTTGAAATTGGCTCCATAGAGTATATGTACGAAAAATATAACAAAAATCAGAAGACCCTCGGTCAGATTTTTTAAAATGTCTCATGGAATGGACGATATTAGAGTGGGGTGTAAAGTTACTTTTTATCGAAATTGGTAATGTTTTTGCTTAAAATACTAAAAAGTACATATCCCATGCAGTTTTTGAAAAAAAAAATCGCGAAATTTTTTAAATGTTTAAATTACATTCGGTATCAAATTTTGTTCATATTTCTCAGCCAGCAACCAAATTAAAGCATTTAGTATTTTTAGGTTATGTGGAATGTACCAAAATTTTCGAGGTGTCCTTACATTTTCGTTCATAACTTTTAAACCGCAACATCGATATCGCTCAAATGCAATACCAAACTGCTTAGGACAACTAGAAGTAAATATGTTAAGTTTCAGTAATATCTAGTTAATGTTTTTGCCATGATCGCGGTATAAAAAACAGCATTATTTATTTAAACACTTAAATATCTAAACAGCTGCAAATTTTAAAATTTGGCATAATGGATTTTCAGTCCACTCTATTCTATACAGTGGAATGCCTCATATATCAAACAAACCTTAATTAGGTTAACTTGTAGCGAATAACCTAATTTAATATTTTTACTGTGTTGTTATTCTTATAGAAAATAATATACAGCTTTTCTAAATTATTTACTAGGCATAATTAGCGCATACAAAAAAATATGTTAGAAAACAATTCGAGTAATGAATTGTGAAAACTTAAAACAAAAATTATAATTTTTTAATTGAGTAATTATAAATTAACTCAAAAATTAAAAAAAAATGAGTACATAATTTAATAAAAATTTAGTAGTTTTTTTATTGATTTGCTCAAATTTTTCGATAAATTTTATTAAATATTTACTCAACACTTTTAAATTGTTTACTGGTGAAAAATTGAGTTATTATTAATTAATACTTTAAAAAATTTACTCAACATTTTTTTCTGTGGTTATAGTATAATTAAATTTGAATTTTAATTTATTAAGTTATCGATTTTAATTTTAAAGTTACACCAAAATTTATGAATCAATATTTTTTATCGAACATTTTGATTTTTTTGGATTAGTTTTGATTTTTAAATAAAAAAAATATTGTATTTAAAATATATGAATAAAGTTTTGTTTTGAAAATGTTAAATTTTTTGTATTTATACGATTTTTAAATAAAAAAAAAATTGTGATTCCTTTTTTTGAAGAAAATTTAAAATTTTTTTAATTTTATGAACCACAAAAATAAAATTTTATAAAAAATTTATTCTAATAAAAATATGTATTTATTTTTTTTTTTAATTTAATAAAAACGCATTAAATATTCTTTAATTTGCAATTTGAACCATTAATTTATCGCTTTTGCTTCCAAAGTTACTGCAAAAATTGTGACTCAAGATAAGTTTTTCCAAAAATCGAAAAAGTGCCTTGCAGGTTAAAAAATTTTTTTTTCCATATTTTTTTTTTCAAAATAGTAGTTTTTTGTTGATTAATAAGTATTCATCAATAAAAAATTATAATATTTCAAAATTACGGCATCCCTGAATTAATCCCCATTTTGCCTATCGTTCAACCCACTGTGCGCCGGGTGCAAAACAGCTAGTTTATTTTATAAATATTTAAATAATATTCCAAATTTTCTTTTCACATTAATCTAAATTTAAAAAAACAGCACAAAAGTACCAAATTTAGCTGTTATTAAAGTCTTAAAAAAAAAAAAAAATAAGTACACATAGCGGTTCTGGTTCGCGTACCGACGATATGTTTTGTAATGCATCATATATTAAATTTATTGCGAAACACAAAAATCAAAAAATTTTCAAAATCGGTGAAACGGTTTTCGAGATATCGCTATTTGAAATTAAAAAAAAATTACGTTACACTCAAAATAAATTCTCTGTCCAATCAGCAGAAAATCTGCTGAAAATACACCCATTTTGAGCCATATGAGAAATCTGCTGATTTTAGCAGACACGGTTTGCTAAATATCTGCATAAGAGGTGAATAAATATAAAAAAAAAAAATCATACGCCGCCAGCCAGCATCGAACTCGCCACCTTCCGATTTGAAAGTACACTTCTTAACCACTACGCTACGGAAGCTTATACTTTTTTCTGGCGTTTTAGTTATTAAACATGGGTGTTGTTCGACAGCAGAGAAATCTGATTTTAGCAGAAATATCTGCTGATTTTAGCAGAAAAATCTGCTGATTTTAGCAGAACAATCTGCTGATTTGAGCAGAATAATCTGCTGATTTCAGCAGAACAATCTGCTGATTTCAGCAGAGCAATCTGCTGATTTCAGCACAACAATCTGTTCTGCTTTTTTTTTATATAAAAAAATTTCTTGAAAAAAATGAAATTCAGCAAACAAAATCAGTATAAACATAGTAAAATGTCTGTTATTTTCTTAAACTGAATGACAGAAATTTTACTGAAAATATCCTTCTCAGCAGAACAATCTGCTAAAAGATTGCTAATTCAAATTGAAAGTCGTTTTACAGATTTTTTGACAGAGTTTTTATTTTGAGTGTACGTTCAAGAATTAAAAAAAAAAAATTCAAAATTTTTTTCCATTTTTTACAATTGAGCTATTCCGAGCTTTATTTCTCCAAAAAACTAAAAACTTTTAAAATATCTGTCACCTTAATTGGTTTTACAAATGTTGTTAACAAAAGCAGACTAAACATGTCAAAAGTGTTTATAAAACCTGGCAATGTCAGCTCAAAAGAAAGCAAATATAAACTAAATAAACACAAAAAAAAGAACATATAAACTTTATTATATTTCATAAAAACATATTTATAAACAAATAATGATTAAAAATATTTCAAAACATAAACACTAGAGTACAATAAACTTACAATACACAGACAGAGAGACAACAGTAAAATACTTGTCGTCATCATAATAGTCTACATATGTTGCTAGAGGATATTCGTTGTTTCTTTTTCAAAAACCCCATACCAGGCATACACTATTGTAATAAAATTTTAGAATAAAAACAGCATTAAATAGAGTAAAATTAGTTTACCACACCTGACAGCTGAAATAGTTCGGTTGATTAACATTTTTTTTTTGGGAGTGAAAAAAACACAACAAATATTACATCAAAATTTCGACTGAAAAAGCAACAAAAACATTATGCTAAATTTTTAAGTGATAGTGATGTAAAAAACTTGAGTAACGGAAAAATTTGAGAGTCCAATACCCTTTGTCAAATGTCAAACATAATTAGAACAAAATATTGACAGGGTCATTCTGGAGGTAGGTCAGCATTGGCGTTGGTGCACAATTTCCCTTCGCGATAAATTTTATCCAATTATTTTATAATGCTTCCTAAACTTAAGTAATACAATTTTATTAATATTTTTATTAAAATTCTGATTAATTTTTATTAAAAAATAAAAATTGTTTTATTCGACCTTTAAAATATTATATTTTGAGGATGTTTATTCTGGCTCGAGGTCATTATTTTCTTTACTAATTAAAACCATGATATTCTCATAGCATAATTTTCATTTTTATTTGCTAAATAATCTTTTTTGCTAAATAATCTTGACAATGGAATTTGACAAATTCCGCAACACGTGTCGATTAAGTCTTGCAAAAATTACCAACATAAATAAATTTAAAACAAAAAAATTATTTTCTTGAAAATTATGCTATGAGAATATCATGGTTTTAATTTGTAAAGAAAATAATGAACTCGAGCAAGAATAAACATCCTCAAAATATAATATTTTTATTATTTTTTTATTCATGCCCCCAAAATGGCCTGACCCGAAAAAAAAAAATAAATTTTCTAATTCCCTGGGTCCAAGTGCAGGACTCTGACCTTCTTTTGACATAAAAATGTAAAAATTGTGTTCTTCTGGACTTCTTTTAGTTGACGCAGTGCAACCCAGCAAAACTAAAAGTAAGTTGTTACCTCCAAATTTCAATGTTCACTACTTTAACATGAAGATATCATTGGAGGTAAGCACTTTTTTGCCTATTACCCCAAAAAATAATCCTGATTGTAATTAGCAAAGCTCAATGCGAGGTAATACAAATTGTAATGAGATTAAAAAAAATCTCATTCCCATTTAAATTATCGCTAAATCGACTCAAAAAGTGATTCTGAGTCAATCGGTATACTTAAAGGTTGGTCAAGGACCAATATTTCGGATAGTTACAAAAACCAGCACAACCTCATTATACTCTATAACACAGAGACGTGTAGAGTATAGTAAACAAGCAATACAAACTAGCAGAACCCCCCAATAAAAGTTATAAACATATAAACACTCGGCTCCAAGCAATCCATGGAGTTTTCGCGATATGGGTAAGACTTTTATCCTTCCTTTGGACTCTTGCATCTTCCAGGCTAAAATAGTTGTCATAAACAAGACAGCTTTACAGTTCGGTGGTGAGACAAACGCAGAAATGTTGACAGCTAAGCTGCTCCAAAAGCTCTTAGAAGCTTTTGTATCAAGTAGAACGTAGTTTTCGAATGCTTCGAGAACTTTAAAAATTTAGGGAGTTTGGATAAGTTGAAACAAATATGGGTTCTAGGTCACATAGGTATTCAAGGGAACGACAGAGCGAACAAGATAGTGAAACAACCCAGTTGAAAAATGTGTCACTGAGGAAATTTTCACAGTGATTCCTTGGGGAAATGTCTTCAGGTTCTGACAAATCATAGCTTATCCTTGATGGCATGTCCTAACATTGTCAGGACTGAATGTTTCCCTTAAGAGTGTGGACAATTCCTCTAAGATGTCGAAAAGGAAATGTCTTAAGAATAGCAGTATATTTAATTAGAATTTTTAATCTGGGCAACTCTTTAAGTAGTAAGGTGTGAGACTAATAAACTGGAGGGTCCAGGTTAAAATCCAGTTGGGAAAAATGCTAAAAGTTTTTTCTTAATATGACAAGGACAATTTATAAAGGAAAATGAATAAAAGTAAAAACAAAAGGTAATACCAAATTTTTTTGCAAATGTCTGACCTACTTCAGACATTTCACCAAAGAAGTCTTAGGGGACATGTCCCCTGAAAGTCAGCATGCCCTGACTACTGCTGACTTTGAGTGAGGACATTTTGAAAATGTCAGCAGTGACTTTGACATGTCACAGCGCCGTCACTGAGGTTGGCTCAAGGACGTTGCCAACTGCGTAACAACAAGAACGATCAGTAGAACATTGTTGTCATGCTACAATCTAAAGAAAACTAACTATTTACTTCCATTTGCCAGATGAAACTGTCAGCAATACACTAACTGGAGTAATCAGCGGGCACTAACTTTAAATTTGGTACCATCAATAGACCACTTTCTGTAAAGGAGTACACTATGGTGACCTTTCTTAATATAGAGGGGGCTTTTAATAATGTCATCCCAAACTCGATAATTGTGGCATTGTCTGGTCTGGGAGTAAAGCGAGGGTTCGTTTTAATGGTGGAAAAAATACTTGCCAATAGACGTATAACGTCTGAATTGGGAACGTCTGTCACATCTCGATTTGTCACACCACAGGGAGATGTTCTTTCGTCACTTCTTTGGAACCTGGCACTGAATTTAATGCTGCTCTCTCGAGAAGTACGTGGTCGTCATGTTGGCTATGCAACGATTTCGCGATAGCGGAAAAGGGAACCAACCACCATTAAGGGACATTCTTGAGGGTTCTCTGAAAGATCTGTCGGTGGACTTGGAGTTAATCCAAGTAAAGCAGAGCTTATCTTGTTTACAAGTTAAAATAGGATTCCTGCTTTTGATTCCATTCCTCTGGACGGCACGAAAATCGTCTTCTCAGATGTAGACAAGTATCTTGGAGAATTTATAGATAGGAAGTTGAGTTTCATGCATATTATTGCAGAACGGGTGAGAAAAGCAACGAATTCTTTATGTTTCTATAAAAGACCCATTGGAAAACGATGGGGCTATAGCCCTTAAGTCGTTTGTTGGATTTATACAGCAGTGGTGCGTCCAATTCTGCTGCATGGAATCATTGTCTGGTGGCCTGCTTTTAGGACAAAAGAGAACTATCTTTTCATGAAGGAACAGAGAATGACGTCGATATTACAGAAGTTAAAAATACCACAAAATGTGGACTGTGCTCCCTTTATGAACCTTTTTGAGCGCCACTTTACCACTATGATACCATCCAGGGAGCCTTGGGTGAGGGGCATTCCGGTTAGTGGAGCTTAATTAATTTTTACACAGATGGATCGAAGCTACACAAACAAGTGGGATATGGAGTCTATTCAGAAGAGCTTGGGTAGAGTCTGGCTCGAAAGATTTCCATTACAATGCAGTGCTTACCAGGCACTGAGGCATTGGCTGACAAGTTGATTTGCGATGTTTTGTCTACAGCCGTAGTCAACATCTATTCTGACAGTCAAGTCGCGACCAATTCCCTGCAGTCAATGTTTCTAAAAACAATATCTGCCCTTAACTGCCACTAGGCTTGCCAGATCGAAAATGGTAAAAAGCTTGACATTTAGAAAAAAAAGCTTGATTTTTCTTGACATCTAAAAAATACTTCGAATGCTTATCAAAAAGTATCGGGACTTAACAAAATGTTGTTTTTTTTTTAAAGAACTTTGGATCTGTGCAACAAAAACGTCGTGGAATCAGAAATCGGTAATTTTCCAAAAAAAAATCTTAAAATTTACTAAGAAAATGTTGTTTCCGTGTTTAATAAACTTTTTATAATCCAAACCGCAATAAAAAAATTTATAAAACAAATTTGGTGGGACTTTTTATTATTATTATTAGTTCCTGTTGTTCCTAAGAGGAACAGATTGCCGTGGTGGGACTTAGATAGTTAAAAAAAAAAAATCGTGACTTGAAAATAAAATAAATCGCTGTCCTACGAAGAATTAGCAAAAAAAAATTTTAATTTCCGGAAAATTTCCTAAATTTTTAATAAGGCTTAATTTTTTTTGCTGATTTAAGTTAACTAACTTTTGTCAGCTAATTTTCGAGTTAATTTTAAGCTTTTTTTCTATCATTGAAAATTTTTCAGTGGCATTTCAGAAACATACTTTTTACAGAATGTTTAAAAGAATCCGTCATTTGGTTAAAGTGGCACAGCCAAAATTTATCGCGCAACTGCAATGATATACATAGGAAAAATCAGTTCCATAAATTTCTCTTCTCGCTTAGTATTTGTGAAATAAAAGCTACATTAGAACACCTAGCGGTAAAAACATAAGTATTTTTCAAAATAATCTTTAATTTTTATTCCAGTCATGGGCATTTTTGTAATTCCTATTCCCGCGGGAATAGGCGCTGCTTGTGCGCTGTCGACACACGTACACTATAAAATTCTGTTGCTTGAGCAAATTTGTTGACTTTTCGCTTGCTACTACCCACACAAGCATAAATGTTATAGTATGTGTGTGCGCACCGCTGTTTTATTCATTTACATTAAACAAATTTTAAAATAAATTTTACTTGATTTTTCTTGACAATTTAGTGGGAAATTGTGTAAAATTTGATTTTAGCTTGACAAATTACATTTTGGCTTGATTCTTGACACGTACTAAAAAAGCTTGACAATCAAGCCCGTCTGGCAACCCTAACTGCCGCACGTCATTAAATGAGATGGTCAAGTGGTTTGACATACGACTCATATTGACAGAAATATTCTAGGGAATTACCTTTCATGTTCCAACAGAATGGGAATGTGTTGGTGTGCCTCTAGAAACTTGCAAGCAAAATTAACGGGTTTGTTCCGGTTGACGGAGACTAATCAGAGATGGGCACATGGATGGACGTGTGAGGTCATAAGATATATTTGGCCTTTTATTATTATTATTCCAAAAGGAGATTTCAACGGTGGTTTCTGTAATTACCGGACACTGTCTTATAGAAAAGCACGTAGAGCGGATAAATGTATCGTCAAATAACTTTTTCTGAAGTTGCAGGAATGGGGAGGAATTTGAAATTATCGAACACTTTATCTGCCATTGACCGACACTTTCTGGTCAGAGACTTGCTTCACTGAGGTCTAAGGAGCTGCACGATCTTTCTTAGTTGTCGGGTGACAAAATTCAATATCTTAGGAGTTTCATAAGTAGCTCAAATTGGTTAAACGGCAGGGACTAGTAGTGGAACCTATTACCGTCCAGTGATTTAACAACCGACGTCAGAGTCTATGTGTGCGGACGTAAAATGTCAGCAGCCATATACAACCTAACCTTCCGATGCCAGCTGTAGGAGGTGCGATAAACCTTACACTAAGTGAACGATCGAACAATTCTTTGCAACTGTCCTGCTAAAGCCAGAGCTCGCCTGTACATATTGGACATACATGTCTTCGAGAGCTTGAAAACGGTTTCGAATGGTGACCTTATGGCAAATAATACAACTAGAGATGAGGACTAACGCATTGTATCAGCGTCGCTGAGGAATTATTCTTGGTTCGCTAAGGACCATACGGTTTATATTAGAAGTTTTTGACTCCGTCACCTGTAACCTGGCCTAACAATACAAACAATTTTATTCTTTGTGGTTCTAAATCCAAAATATATTGATGTGTTACATACGGAAAGAAGGGAAGTGCGCCACAGTAGGTTAATTGGTAGCGTGCTGGCCTATGAAACAAGTGGTTGTGAGTTCGATTCCCACCAAAATTCCTTGGTCGTTTTCGCTACAACGAGACGACGGTTGTTGTTACCAGTTTTCAGTTAGGTTAAGATTATTAAAAATTTTTTGTAATTAAAAACTGGAAAAATAAATTAAAACTGATCATTGGATCAATAGTGTCATACGGAAACACTAATGTAGTATATGCACACAAACGAGTAACCATTAAAAAAAATATCGAAATCTAAAACCTAACATCACTAATTCAATCGTATTACAACCTTTATCTAACATTCTATGTAATGTTACCTTAATTAATGACTTTAAATAAAAAATGTGACCATTACATGCTACAATAGTTCCAGCTAAAACTTTGTACTAAACAAACAAGTTGCATATGCTGAGTTTCATTTTCGAAGGATATGAATAAGGTATGAATGATGATTATGATGTTTGGCTACCAAATTAGACACATGGTAACTCTCTATAAAATTTCCCTTGCGCTAGGCGTGAAAATAATAGCCAAGAATTAATTGCTTGTAACACAGAACTATCGTAGGTTTAGCATATTTTTTATCTAAACTATAACATGTCTGTTTATTCTTTGTTCTTTTACTGGGAATTTTCGTGTTTTTGTAGTTTGACCCATTTAAAATTTGAATGACAAAAGGGTTTCTAGCTGTCATATGCATAATTTAAGTTAGTAAAAGTGTGTTAATTACTCATAATTGTTGTCGGAGAACATATAATTAAAATAAGATATGTAAAGGATACATATTTTACATTTTACATTATACATATAATATATTATAGTTTACAAAGTTTCCGGATGACCAAGTTTTAAATATGAGTGCTGGAGTTAAGGGCAACATTTTCTGTAGTAATAGAAGATTTTTGGAAAAAGAAAGGAAATAGAAATTGTTCATGACCAACGTATTTCAAGCCAGCACCAATGCATTTCTGTAAAATACAGTTATTTAATAATAAATTTGATAAATGTAAAACTTCCAGAGCAAAAAATTGTTTGTGAATGTTCGATGCTGTTCTGTTCCCAGGCTAGTGATCCACAATTGCTGATAAGTTGTTAAAGCGTTAGATGACTATCGAAACTTCCATTCCTAGGCTGTAGTTTTTGTTTTTTCACCTCGCCCCTGCTTGGGCGCCATTTTCTTAAGAATTTAAAAGAGCTTGCAAAACTCTTTACAAATGGTACAAACGTTGGAATATATTTTCAAAACTCAGCCAAGTAATTAATAATTGCTGATAAACAATTGAAACATTTGTTTGCTAACGTAAATTTCATTAGTTGGAATTTTAACCATGGCCCCAGCTTGGGCGCCTTTTTCTTGAGAAAGGAAAAGCGCTGTCACAGCTCTTTTGAAATCGTACAAGCATTTAAATACATTTTAGAAACAATATCAATTAATGCTGTTCCATCTTCATCTAATTTTTACAAAAGTTTCTTTAATTTGTTTGGTAAAAAAAATTATTTAAATCAAGTTACTAAATTATTTAAGTCTTATTTTTGCTTAAGTGTATCTTAAATAATTTTTGTTTAAAAACAATATTTTTTTTTAAAGAACAAATACTTGATACTTAACTATAAATCACTGCATATGTTTTTTTTTTAAATCAGCCGCTTTGATAAAATATTTTGTCCCAAAGAAAAAAAAAAATTGTCACCAAATAAACCCACACTGATCTTGACCCCATTGACACCCAATGAAGCTGTCAAACAATAGGAACATGATACATATTCAAAAATTAATTTAAACAATTCATTAACAAACACACAAAACTAAAATCTCAAAAGAAATATTTTGAATATCCCCATCAAAGAAAAAAAAGAAAGAGGATGAATTTCATATTATACCTAAATAAACATCAACAAAAAGTGCCATGGAACACTTTTTTATTTTTTATATGAAAATTAATTTGTTAACAATTTACACACACAAAACAATACCGTACATCAATATCATAATATTGATAACAATAATATTGTCTTTTAAAGAAAGAAAATATCAAACTTGAAGTTTTTTAGACGATCATGACCGGCATACATCTACGCTATTAGACCGAATATAAAATTTCAAGAAAAATTAGAGATGTCCGCCTGTTCGTCCGTCTGTGGAAGACACGATACAGTTCAAAATAAAAAATCTAGACTCCTGAGGCTTATGGTCATAGGCTGGTTAAGTTCGAAGATGGGCAAAAAAAAAAAAATATAACCATGGGGAAAAAAGCTCCAACTTGAAAAACTAAACCAACCTCCATAAAACGCTATTTTTTACTTTTGTTTAGCAAATGAAACATTTTGGTATCGGAAGAAGGACACAATTCTTACTTTCACCCACGAGAATAGAATGTCATATGTTGACAGGTTTAATAACGGGACACTGTCTTTTTCGGAAAACATGCCAAAAACATGAATCTTATTACGGACGCAATCTGCAAAAGGTGTGAGACACCAGACGTTGAGGAGAACATTAACCACATCCTGCGGGACTGCCCGGCTTTGCCACAAACTCGACAATTAATTATAGGGAGTTCGGAGTTCGAGACCTTGGAGGCAATTACGAGTATACCCTGAATCATTTAAAGCAATTCGCAATGTATTTATTTTAGTTAGTTAAGCGAAAGAAGATTTTTGGTATCGCTATGGACCGATCAATTGGTCTATGCGGATTGCCGACCAAACACCACCACCATACCCAAGACCATCTTTGCTATGTGTTTGAAAGTTGTCACTGGAGTATCGATGTATTATGCAAGTTCTTACAATCGAGTTTTTGTTAATGGTGCAGAAACTCTGTCGAGTTTCCGAAATAGTGGATCGATGAAAGCGAAACATGCGATTAACAAACAATTTGATTGCTAGTAGCACCACTCTGGTATCTTTAGCACTAAGAAGGACAAAAGTCACGTTTGTACACAATATTTTTAAGACAAAAAAACGTGTTGTTGTTGCAGACAAAATTTCTATTTTTCTTTGGTCCACCCCGAAAAATAGTTGTAACAACCAAAACATTCAATTGGCTCCAAATTATGTTTATGTTTTCATTGGATTATCATGTCTAGAACCTGAAGAGTGTCTGATTCCTCGATAGCTATACCAGCCTTGGAAACAGATCACGCTTTTTTTTTAAAGAAGCAACAATCAGGCAATGCTGCCTATCAAAAAGGGTATAGAAGAGAGATAAAAGATTTGAGAGATAGAAGGGCTTCAGTATGGCATACAATCATAAAAATCCGAACTACAGTTGAACCTCGATTATCCGGGTTGCACGGGACCGGAATAAGCACGGATAATCGAAAAACACGGTTGAAAGAGGTTTTATATTTTTCTACATTTGTATATGTTCGTGAATATATTGCACGGATAATAGAGGTAAAGCACGGTTAATAGAGGTAAAAACAATAACAAAAAATACAATATGTACGCACATGTATGAATTGCACGGATAGTAGAGGTAAAGCACGGATAATAGAGGTAAAAAACAAACACACAGCATGCCGGTTAATAGAGGCACCGGTTAATAGAGGGCCGGATAATCGAGGTTCAACTGTATTTGCAGGGCCCCACTCGGAGATTGTCATAAGGTCATGATTGAGTATGTCATTCATGTTATGCCTCATTGCTTTAGTAACAGTGATGTTCGGTGTATGCTTGAGGGTAAATCATTGAAAAATGGTGCTCTCATCTGCGGAATGGAAGTTTGACTATAGTCCTTATAAGTCCTTATAAGGAGATCATTAAGAAAAATAAGAAAAACTGTAGGAGAAAGAACGGAATTTTGCGGTACCCCTGAATTAAGATGGAAGTCATAAGATGAAATCCCAACAACACATTTAGTGCGATTACAGACCAAGCTCGCTATAAATCGAGAGAAATCACTACCGATACCAAACATAATAAGCTCCGAAACGAGAGCACCGAGCTACACACAATTGAACGCCTTGAAAATATTTAGAGCCACCACTTTGCTTTCACGAAAGTGGTTAATGTAACGACTCCAACCATCCGAAAGGAACGCCAACAGGTCCGCCGTAGGATGACTTCTACGAAAGCCATAATGTTGATCGCACAAAATTGAATTGGACTCTATCGTGTTTTCACCATTTACGTGAACACACGGATTAAGTAGGTATACTCAAAAGTAATTGAGGTCTCTATTAGAAATTAGTCCAGTAGCGGTGTTCTATAACTCTCGAATCGAAAGATTTCTCACATGGAACATGAAAAACGAAACAGAAACATCGTGAATCGGCACAAAACCTGACTTTTCGCATTCGACTGTTTCTGTAATTTTGTCATGCGGAAACTTTCTGTCAATTACGATTTGTTTTCAAAATTATTGGAAAGTTGCGAGAAAAACTGTTTCTGTAAACCAATTGATCGAAAAGTTTTGAAGTTGAAGTGTCAAAATCACTCCCATTTAAAAATGATGCGATATTTCTTAAATTAAACAACTATTGAGTTATATAAAATAAAAAACAATAATTTTTTCAAGAAAATACTATCAACTAATATTATAAATGACATACTACACATTATTTTCATTAAGTTAATTTATTATTTCATTTTTGTATGCCAATGTTACGAGTGCTGTTTAAAAAAAACGTGAAATTGTGTTTTTTTTTTTTGTTGTGATTTTTATTATTTTCTCGCCTTATTTACCTTTTTGACAGCTAATTTGGAATATTCCAATAAAAATGCTGCCATTTTCGCATTGATATACAGGAACAACTTTTTTTCCAGAATCGAGAAACGATGGAATTTTTTGTTTCATACTTTTCGATGCGAAAACTTTTCGCATAACTTACAGAACACCCCTACAGGACTAATATTTCGGGTAGTTAAAAACAAACTCATTATATCCTGTACCACACAGTAGTCTAGGACGTTAAAAGTTCTGTGTTGTAATTAGCTTGCCAGACTTGGAACACCCTAAAAGGTTTCTACGGAACTCGAATATGAGAGGACAGTTCTAAGAATTTGTAAACTTAACTTTAGAATAGATGGAATACAAATGTATAGTCTCGGGACTGACTTGGCTTCTTTAGAATCAAAAGCACACAGAAGTGTTGGTAAAACCCTTCAGATGGCAGATTTTAACTGTGGAAATGCATTAAGGTCTACTGTAATGAATTCTACAGAAGCTGTATTGACGTAGAAGAGGAACGTGGAGAGCATCGATAACTAAAATCTACGGATTTGTTCCGCGACGGAGACTAATCACAGACGGACAAATGGATGGAAGTGTGAGACAACACGACAGAGTTGGCCTTCTCTTTATCAGAAGCGCACAAGTGAGGTTATATCGCTTCCAAGAGGAGAGATTTTGACGGTGGTTGCTATTATTACCAGACACTATCTTATAGGGAAGCAGGCAGAGCGGTTAAATGTGCCATCGAATGTATTTTGCCGGAGTTGCATGGATGAGGAGGAGTTGGAAAATATCGAACACTTCATCTGCCATTGCCCGGTACTTTCTGGTCAGTAACTTGCTTCACTGAGATCTAGGGAGCTGAAAGGTCTTTCTGATTTGTCGGATGTAAATATCTAAGAAGTCTCATAAAATGCTCCAATTGGTTTAACGGCAGGGACTAGTAGGGAAACCTATTACAGTCCCGTGGTATCACAACGGATCTCAAAGTCTAAGTATGCTGACGTAAAACGTCAGCAGCCACTTTCAACCTAACCTTACCTAACCTAACCCACCGATAACTATCCACGTATGATCTCTTCGATATATTGGCTCTCAATGCAATTACAGTCACTCTTGCTGAAGTTAGACAGTCTTATCGGACGAGAGAAAGAGCTGAGTGTAGTTATCATAGCGTTTGGAGTGTTAGCTGAGCATTATACCAAACATTGTAATAAACTTATATGAACCTCTCACGAATGTAGATCACATATATTGAAGGAGTATTTGATTAAAGTAAAAGATGAACCCTTTTCTTTGCACTTTATATGAATAAAGAGTAAAACAACAAGATAAAAATGATTTAATTTTTACGTATTTTGTTATAGATATTCAAAAGTGTTGTTGTTTTTTTCGAAATCGGTATCCAATTACCATAATATTTGTTTTATGATTTTTCATTATTAAATTAAGAAAACACGATTTTTTAAAAAGAATGACACTTATACATGTGACTGTCTGTCCGTCCGTCTGTTGGTTTGGTGGAATACACTATCTCTGGAATATTGATTTTATTTTGTTTTCAACTTGTAGCACATGAATAGTATTGTAGATATGACTCGTTATTGTTCCCCATTTTAGTTTTTTTTATGTTTCTTACAACAATAACAAACATTATCATAAATGTATGAATATGTTTTGGCTCCATGCCACACACGTTGCGATCGTTCGCACCTTTATGGTCAATACGATCATTTGTCTGTCTTTTCTGTATGTCTCACTGTCCGTCCATCCGTCCGTCCGCGTATCTTTCCGTTCAAGTGGTAACAAATATAGAAAGAAAAAAAAAAGGTTCCTTTTTGTTCCATTTCAACCCATGAAAAAATGTGTCTCTTTTCTTTATATTTTTTATGTTGTACATATTCTGGCAGCTTCATTTGCATAGTTGGTGGTCATTTGGCGCGCGGTTCTTATTAAAAAAAGTTTGGACTTGGTCATAGCACATTATGTCAATGGTTTGTTAGTTCGTTGCTTACTTGGTTAGGTGAGGTTGGTTGGTTCGTTGGTGGATGGTGGTGTTCTGTGGTGCGTTTAAAGCATTTAGATTAGAATCAGTATAAATTGAATTGATCATTACATACATTGGAGGTCATTTTCGTTCTATACATATTATGAGTATTAAATATCTAAATTGTGTTTATTATACATGGAGACATGGCTACGATTCTTTGGTGGTTGTCATAAAATTTATGATAGTTATTGCATTTTGGAAAAATCTAAGAAACCAGGAAGTATTTGACATTTAGAGAAGGATGTATTAAAGAAAACTTATTGTAACTAATAATAAAATTTTAAACTAAAAAAAAAAACAAATCAGAGTTTTAAATTCGGCTGTGTAGAATCTTTTTTACCCTCCAACATGTAAACAAATCAAAAAAATTACAGGGGCGCTTTTTTGGAGTGGTAGGGGGGCAAGTAGAGGTCATTAGGGGTCATTCATCGCAGTTTATGTTAACAAATTCTTTTATTATGCTTTTTGCGTTTGATTAATACAATTTTATCCTTATTTAAATATTTTCTATAGCCACGCCCACAAATGGGGCGGGCCTAAAAACAAAAATTTTCTAATCCCCGGGATCAAAGTGCACAACTAAGAACTTTTTCCGACATTTAAATGTTTCATTCGATTAAAAAGTATAATGAACCAGTAAAAAATGGATTTTTTTAGAGGTTCGTTTAGTTCCTCAAGGGGAAACTTGTAAACGCACAAACTAGTTCAATTGAACTATTCACCTAATTGAGCGACTTATCTACTTCGTTCATTTCAGCACTCTTAGGTCTTTTCATTCATTCAGCTTAATTCTGCGTGAAATGATTTTGTTCGGTCGTTCATTTTTACTTATACCCTCCACTTAGTGATACAGGGTATATATAAGTTTGTCATTCCGTTTGTAACTCATCGAAATATCAGTCTGGGTGGGACCCCATAAAGTATATGGGGCATTCCATGTCAAATCGGACACTTTGAAAAAATGTTGTTTTAGATTTTCCCAATTTTTACAGTTTTAGTACCCTTCGAAAACTCCTTCGTGGTAAATTTTCAGATTTTTTTGATGACCCGTTCAAAAGATATCGAATTTTTAAAAATTGGTAGTTCGTTCCTTTACTCAAACTTCTTTTTCTCATAACTTCCTCAATAATGGTCCAAATTTCAATTTTTTTTTTCAAATTTTTTGTTTTTTTTACGTACTTTTTAAAAAAAATCTCAAAAAATTCTTAAAAGCGCTCTAGTATGCGATTTTTAAGTTTTAAAATTTAAATCTCATTTTTGAAAATGTTTGTACTCTTTGATTTTTCTGAAATTTTTTTGTGTAAAACTTCTATCAATTCTACAAATTTTTTGCACAGGAGCATCGTGGGATAACGATTATTACTATTTTTTAAAATTTTTTTAAAAAATTTTATTGTAATTTTCCAATCTTAAAATCATTTCTACTGCTCTAATGGTGCGTCATAGAGGGGTCATTTATAAGACCGACCCCCATTAATTTTTACGTCTTAACATTTCTTTGAAACAAACTAATACCCTATCTCCAATTTGTAAGGGGGCTCCCACACAAAACGACATTTTTTAAAATTTGCTCCAACCGCTCTAATTGCCCTAATAGTGCCCTTAGAGCAACAAAATGTATGACCGACCCACAATATTTTTTTAGTCCAAACATTTTCTCTGAACACACCTACCGTCTATCCTTAACTGTTAAGGCGGTCCCCATAGAATTTTTTTATTTTTTGTAAATTTGTTTTATTTAATCAGTTTCTACCGGTCCAATGGTGCGTCCGAGAGGGGTCGTTAGTAAGACCGACCACCATTTAAAAAATGTTGTAGGGTAAAAATGAATGGGGGTCGGTCTCACTAATGCTAACAGCTTGCCAGAAAAGAAAATATTTTTCGACTTATTAACAAAAATGTCCGAAAATTCTGTCATTTTACTCAATATGACGAAAAGTTGTGCATGTTCGGACACGTTCTTTGCACACGAATATACAGCTGCGGTCAAAAAATAGCACCAGGATACAACAGAATTTTCTTCGTTAGTTTCTTTTTAACAATTTCAACTTATGTCACTGATAACGTGTCATAAGATACTTACAAGAGTGTGAAACAATATTACATAAGAAAAGGCTAATTTGGTTTTTTATTTTATTAAACATTTTCAGAGTTTTTAAAAAAACTTAAAAAAGACTCAGTCAAAAAAATAGCACCACAGTACTTTTTGTATTAAAATTAAATTCTTAAATTTGAAAAAGGAATGGATTATGAATTCAGCATTGTTGTAATATCTTTAAATATTAAAAAAAAAATTGTCGAGAGCTCTTTGTTGACAATTACCTCTGTACAACGTTTTTGTACCGAATTCGCGAGATTTTTGGATCTTTAATTCGAAATTCAGTTCCAGAGTTGCTGAACAGCCACCCAAAGTGCTTCATTACAAGTTGGTTGTATTCGAGACATTCCCTTCTCTATATCTGTCCATCAACTATCGATTTGGTCTAGATCTGGGGACTGACCAGGCCATTCCATCACGTTCACTTTATTGTCCAGACCCACTTTTTTGCCAATTTCCCGTCATGCTTTGGGTAATTGACGTGCTAAATAACTAAATTAGTGGCATTTGCTTAGAAACTTATTGCAACATTACTTTCTGGAGGATATAAACGTTAAGTGTATATCCACGGTTGTCCTAGTCCAATATGTGAGCCATGGTCCAATATATGAACCCCACTCCACAGTAGGAAAATATCCCCCACACCATTGGCACCATTTAAAGTTATTTTTATTTTGAATTTTGGATTGAATTCCGCGTTTTAGGGTCTTCTGACATAGGTATGTGATCCCATGTCTCGAAATAAAACAACATTGGATTCATTTGCCCATAGATCATTGATCCACTTTTAAGCTGGTCATTCTGAGTTACTGTTAGCAAACTTCAAAGGACTTGCAGCATGCTTAAGTGAGAGTAGGCGCACTTTTCAGAATCTACAAGCGTTAATGTTGTTGTTTTGTAATCTTTGACGAACATTTTCGCCATTTGCTGTTCTTTTTAGCTCTGGAGTTGCCGTAAATGGGTCTTTCTTCCATTGTCTTTACAAACACCTAACCACTAATGGTGACAAACGTCGCTTGTGACTAAGTTTTTCAAGCTCAAAAGTTAATTTTGCTGAATTTCCAATCATTATATAAGCGCATCCAACCAACTTTCCTTTTTCAGAATATGGTATATGTTCAGAAATCATATTTTTAACAAAAGAACGTTTTTGAGGAGTGTAATTCTTTCCACGTCATATTTTTGTGAAAATAAATATGAAATTTTGTAATGAATTAAATTTTTTTATAAATAAAAACTAGCTTCCTTTAGTATTTAACTTTTTTATATTAATAATTAAAATATTATTAATTTTTTTAAAGAAATTTTGTAATTCGGTGCTATTTTATTGACTGCACTGATTCGGAGTTTTTTTAAAATATCGATCATTAAAAAAGAACCGTCCACAATTTTTGGAAAAAGTAAAAACATTTAAGGGGTTCAGACTTAGTATAAGAGTATTGCATATTTACTTTAAACGAATACGCACATAATATTTTGTTTTAATTGAATGAATAGAGATTTTGTCATTGGTGCTATTTTTTTGACCGGCACTGTATGTTTTACAAAGACCTTTCATTTGGTGCGTAACATGACTAGGTTTCTTTGTATAATATAGAAGATCGTTTATCTGAAAAATCTGAAAAATTACCGTTTCTTCCCCCTCATTTTCACCCACTAAATATGAATTTCGGCCGCTAAAAAAATACGTGTCCCTTTTTTTTCCTTCTCTACAAAATAAAACTGATTCCATAAAGACCGGTGGGTAACACCAGGGAGGCCTTCATTGTATGTTAAACATTTTTTAAATTTTATTTCTGTATGTAAAGATTAAGTCTGGTTTATAACGAAGAAAATAAGAGGCTTTTTAATAAAATCCGTCAAAAATTGTAGAAGTTACATGCATTTGATCGAAAA
The DNA here is from genome assembly GCA_963921195.1 of Pegoplata infirma. Taxonomy (NCBI): domain Eukaryota; kingdom Metazoa; phylum Arthropoda; class Insecta; order Diptera; family Anthomyiidae; genus Pegoplata; species Pegoplata infirma. Next base: position 121,538,764 of record OY992540.1, read on the forward strand.
GGTATCAATTCAGTTTTATACAAAAACAGTTGTGTTTGTTACATTCGGTACAACCGAAATAAAACTGAATTTATGCATTTTAGTTCTAATGCATGTAACTTCTACAATTTTTGACGGTTATCATTAGAAAAAAAACAACAAATTTTCTTTATTAATAAGTCAAACTTAAACTTTCCATACAGAAATTTAAACATTTTTTAACTTGGTTAAATTTACAAATAAGGTAGGTTAACTTTGCGGACTTTTCTTGTAAATTACAGGAAAATCCAATGATAGAATTCAATTCTGATAGCGGCATCTAATTCGGGAGCTCAAAATACATAAGGATTAGTGGGTCTACTTTCTGGGTCAGAGCTCAAAATACAAAAGGATTAGTGGGTCTACTTTCTGGGTCAGAACCTTTTTATATTTTTGTGGGGTTGTGTAATCAGCATTTGTCAGGGGGTGCTGATATTCCCATTTCATTTTCATAAAGTCTTTGAAGAAATGTCCGATATAGGTGATACCAAAGTATAAAAAAAAAATCGGTTTTTCTTTTGTTTTTCCTTTAATCCATTTTCTTTTAGAAATTAACTCCATTATTTTCAGAAATAACTTTTCGTCTCAACTGGATTTGAACCTGGACCACCCAGTTTATTAGCCCCACACACAATGTAAGGATATCAAGAATTACCAATGATTTTTCAGAACCTGTAGACATTTCCTAAAGGAATCACTGTGTAAATCTCCTCATTGGCACATTTTCCAACTGGGTGAGTTTAAAGTCGTTTTCGATCAATCGGGGAGATTTTGAATAAGTAGTATTATAAATATTTTAGGAGTTCTATTATGTATTCCTTACACAATTGATTAAAATTTCCAAAACTACAATAGCAAAGCCGCGGTGTTTTGTTTTGGTTTTTAAATTAATTGATTTTCATTTACTTACAATACAGAAGTTAAATGAGTTTTCATTAACCACATGAACACTTCATTTAACCGAATTAAAATTTTTAATTTTAGAAAAAAAGGGGTTGCATTCTTGTTTTTTTCAAAACAAACTTCGCAATTCGTTTTATACCAGCAAAATTGTACTTGTATTTTGAATTGCGTAATAAACAACAGGATACGAAAATCCTTTATTGTTTGCACTTGAAAATCCTGGAATCAAAGAAAAAAAAACTATAATTGAAAGCACGCTTAAGGGATTAAAGCAACTCAAAAGCAAAAATTTACACAAAAAAGGATACACCTTAAAAAAAAAGAGGTACATTAATAATAGGGGAGGGGTTAAAAGTTTATACCACAAAACTAACACAACAAACAATCATAGATTGAGGTTATAAAAATCAAAAAAATAAAATTTATGTGTTTAACGTTGTAATCCTGTTAAATAAGGAATTAAAGTCGCAAAAAGGAAGTTGCTAGGGGGAATTTTTTTTTGAGAGATTGATTTTTTAGATATTTGTTTTTAGAATTTTTTTATAGATTTTTTTTTATTGATAAAATAATCTAGAGGTTTTAAATCAGAGCTACAAATTAACCGCAGCTGTTAAATTTTGGTAAAATAATTATATTTTTTCAAAATACGCACTGATGGTTTTAATGATATGGTCATTTTTACACTTGACATTTTAAAGAAAGTGCTAAATGACATTTTGAAAAAAAAAAATATTTGTCTTTGTTAGTAAAGTGTGAGATATACCATTAAATAAAAAATGACGTTTTGAAAGCAAATCTCTTGAGTGTGGAGATATATACTGCAAAAACTAGTTTTTGGGTTAATTCAAAAATAGTTCATCAAATTTCTCACAATTTAGTAAAATTTAAATAAAACTTCAGAACTTTTCTTCATTGTAAGGAAAAAACTTAAGTTCGTGTACTGCAAATTCTTCAAGTTATTAAAAATTTACGAAAACCAAGGAAAATAACTCTCTCAATTCTAAGAAGATAAATATAATGAACTAATTGGTAGTAAATTATGTCCTAAAACTAAACATAATCATAGTTTTAAGATCAAAATTTCTTTGGCGATTAGCATTTCTTTCGTGTTTTACCCTCCGGTTACACCTTCCATAATTATGTAGACATAAAGCAACAAACACACACACAAATTTGTTATTGTTTTGGGTGTGTTTTCGCTTTATGTCTACATAATTATGGAAGGTATATCCGAAGGGGGGAGGGGGGAATGGTAATCGCCAAAGAAACTGTCCATAAATATATGAAAAAAAATCTTTATTATTAAGACACGTTTCCTAAAACTATGATCACACAAAACTAAGTTTTGTTTTAGGAAATAATTTACTACCAACTAGTTCATCATATTTATCTACTTAGAATTCAAAAAGTTTTTGTTTTCTTAGTTTTAGTAAATTTTTTATAAATTGAGAAAAAATATTTTTTTTTATACCCTCCAATCTAGTGATAGAGCACTGAAAGAATTATTGTTCATTCCATCTATGAACAAATTTCATAAAACCAAATTCATAGAATCTATGAAACAATTCATTGGCTGAATGAATATTCATTAGTATTCTGAAATTTTTCATAGAATTTTATTCATAGATTTTATTAAATTCATAGAAAAAATTCATAGAATTAATGAATGTCATTCATAGAAGAAAATGCCATCAATATGCCATTTAATTTTTTAAATAATTAAAATAATGTTACAATAATTAAAACAGTTGAATAAATTGATTAAAAAAATAAAAAAAAACATTTAAAAAAAAAATTTCATTGCTGCCCTGACCGGGGCTAGAACCCAAGACCTACCGGCTGAAGTGGCAATTGTCGACGCCTTAGCTATCAGCGCCACCAAAGAAGAAAAATCTCGCCAACTAACGCTTGGTTTTATAACGCTTCATTTTTGTAAATACACAAAATATTTGATTTCTACAAACACACACACAGCTTTTGGCAGAGCATTGTGACAGAGCAAAGACACAAACTTGATATGTTAGCAGAATATTATTCAAAATAGCTTTTAAGTGTTGTTACTTGTTTATATAATTTAGCTAAGTGGTTAGACACTAAGCTTCACGAACAAGAGGTTCTATGTTCGAATCTCGGTGGGGATAAGTTAAAAAAAAATATAAATTTTTAAAAATAGAAAATAGTAAATAAATGATATAATAAAAATAAAATAAAAAAAAATAAAATTGAAATAATAAAATAAATAAAAATAGAATTGAAGGGCTTATTGTAAAAACTCGATAAGCAACATTTCATTTTATGGTGGTTTTTACCTTAAAACTTTTAAAATAATGTAGAAAATATAACTTTTGCAGAACTTTTATTCTCAATATACTTGTACGAAGCGTTAAAGCAAGACTTCTGCGAAAAATCTGTCAATGGAACATCAGCAGAATGCGAAAAACACGAAAAAAATAAAATGTGGCTTATCAAGTTCTTGCAGTAAGCCCTTCAATTGAATAATAATTTTTTTTCCATAGCCTATGAACTTTTTCATAGGTTTCTGGTTTCTATGAATTTGTTTCATAGATTCTATGAAGGGCATCATTGGCTCACTTCTAATGATTTTTTTCATAGAATCAATGTACGTTTTCATAGCCGTAATGAACAAAATTCTTTCAGTGAGGGTATGTATAATTTTGTCAATCCGTTTGTACCACCTCGAAATATTGGTCTAGGACCCCATAAAGTATATATATTCATGATCCTCGATCGATTTTAAGACGATCTAGCGATGTCCGTCCATCCGTCTAACTTTTGAAACACTCTAACTTTTGAAAGACTTTACGTAGGCTCCTGAAGTTTGGCATATATGTTGGCCATTTACCTGGTCAGGTTGGTATTGCAATCCAGCAAAATCGGTCTAGTGGTTCAAAAGTTATGAGCAGAAGACTGAATTTCGGCAAGGGATTTTCGTGAATTTATGAGATAACATACACGCTGATTTTCGAAAGACTATCCTGAGGATGCTGAAGCTCAGCATATATATTTGTCGTTCTCCTGGCCTGGTTTGAATTGAATTTCAGTCAAATCGATCCAGTGGTTCAAAAGTTATTAGTAAAACCGTGAATTTCAGATTAGTTTCACCTTAAATTCACGTGTTAAAAACCAGTTAAACATGTTTTAAAAACATTGGTAAGCCACAAAAATATTTTATAACGTATTTTTGTCACTCAAAAATATTTAAAAAAAAAAATATTAAAAAATACACTTCAAATTATTATTATTTTTTTTTTTTTTTTCAAAAATTTGTAAAATCAAGTAAGAGTGTTAAATTCGGCTGTTCCGAATCTTTTATACCTTCCAAACATGCATAATAAAAAAAAACAAGTGAGAGTGTTACATTCGGCTGTGCCAAATCTTTTATACCCTCCAAAATGTAAAAAAACAATTAAAAAAAATGCAGGGGCGTATTAGGAGACGTTAGGGGGCACCTTCCCCTTGCGATTTGGAACTTCTTCTGAGATAAGAATGTTGCATTTGCTTAGCAAAAGTACAAAAAACCCTGCAAAAAAATGCGGTTTTTCTTAGGTTGGTTTAGTTCTCTAAGGGGAAACTTTTTCCCCCTAGGTCCGATTTTGCCCATTTCCGAACTTAACCTGCCTAAGAATATAAGACATATTCGTACCAAACTTCGGAACTCTAGCTCATTTATTTTGGACTGTATCGTGTCCTCTACAGACGGACGGACGGACGGACAACGCTAGAATGTCTTAGAATCGATCACTGATCAATAAAATATATACTTTATGGGGTCCTAGACCGATATTTCGATGCGTTACACACGGAATTACAAAGTGAGTATACCCCCATACTGTGGTTGGAGGGTATAAAAATCCAGGGGCGTCTTCTTTTTTTGGGGGGCGGGGAGGTTGGTAGTGGAAACTGGGGGGGGCTAATTTCCTCTCGGATATGTGTTTACAAATTCATTCGTATGCTTTTTGCACTAAAGAAATACAAGTTTATCATTATTTAACATTTTTTTTATTCCACGCCCATAAAAGGGGGCGGACCGAAAAAAGGACATTTTCTAATTATCTGGGTCCAAATACAGGTCTTTGAACTTCTTGTAGCATAAAAATGTTGCATTTGTTAAACAAAACCACAAAAAATCATGTAAAAAAGTGGCAGTTTTCATGGGTTGGTTTAGTTCTTCAAGGGGGAACTTTTTTACCCCTTGCCCGATTTTGCTCATTTACGATCTTAACTTGCCTAAGAACATAAGACATATTCGTGCCAAATTTCGGGAGTCTAGCTCTTTGAATCGATCACTGATCATAATTATATACAATTTATGAGGTCCTAGGCCGATATTTTGATGCGTTACATAGGAATGACAAAGTGAGTATACACCCTTACTGTAGTTGGAGGGTATAAAAAAAGTTGTTTTACACAAAATAAAATATTACTAATAAAAACTATAATTTTTTTTTCAGTTAGAAAATTTACTATCACCTAAAAAGGGCATTGTGGAGGGTATTGATAGATTCGCCCAAGTCGAATTTAACATTTCTACTTGTTAAAACTTAAAACTGCTTTATATCGAAAGCTAAGCCGGATACAGCAAGATGTAGAATGGCAATTTTTGGCTCTAAGGATATTCACTCCGCAGAAGTTTGAATGAACTGAAAGTAGGTATTGGAAAGGAATTACGATTCAAAAAGCCCATCCAAACCACCTGAATTCATACATAATTTCTGTGGGCGATGTCACTGTTTAGAGCACTCTTTAAGGTACCTTCAGACTGTGAGTTGTTAGAAAATACGTATCTTAACCCAGCAGAAATTTTGCTAAACTTGCAGCAGCTTTTGGAAAGGAAAGTCGAGTCAAGGAGCGCATCCAAACCTGCTGAATTCATGTATGATTCTTTAAGGCTGTCACACTTTAGAGCGCTAGTTGGATACACCGAAAAAGTGCTTCTAAGATGCACTGAAATCACGTGTTTTTAGAGCTCTGATTAAAGTATTCTTTTATAGCGCTACAAAGATGCCGTAAATTCATGTGTCTTTTTAGAACTAATTTAAGCAGAATAAAGATGAATACATTTGACTATTTCTGAAATACAGTTTAAATAATACGAAATTTTGTCCGCTTGTCAAAAAATCTTTTAAAAGTAAACCTATTTTTAAAAATAATTTTGTTGGTTATTTGACGATCGTGTTCTTTCTAAGAAATTCTATCTATAATATCTACTTCTAATTCTCAATGGGGATAGAGTTGAATATGTATGAATATTTTTGTTTGAACATTAGTGATTTGTAATTTAAATTCCCTTTGCTACTTGTAGTATTTGGTTTTTATATTTGCGAAACAGTCTTGACAATGGAGTCTGACAAAATGCCCCAGCAAAAACGTGGTAATGCGTTGTGAAAAGTAATCATTACCAAGTACATTATTTATAATGAGTACCCATTACCATTAACATTATTTTAAGCCCAAAAGTAACTACTTCTCAGTAATATGTTATAAAAGCACCTCTAAGTAATAATATCTCCTTGCACTTGCATTTTTTAACCTTTACAATTCAATTAACTTAAAAAGTACTTAAAAACTTAATAAAAATTACGCAATTTTTAAGTTTTAATAAAAACAAGTTACTACTAAATTTTAAAAGTTTTAACTAATTATTTTACTTCTTATTGGTAATGGGTTTTTACTCCTTATTTGTAATCCGAGTCAGTAACTACTTATTTATCTCCATACTTTTCACTAGTTATTTTTGTCTCACGCCCTTGTTAAAATAATTAGTGTTTCATTCAATAAGTAACTACTGATTAACATCTGTTTCGGATTACAAAACCCATTACTAGTAATGCCAATTTTTGCTGGGGCGAAACACGTGTCGATTAATTCTTGCAAAAATTACCATCATTTAAAAAAGAAAAAAAAAATATTTCTTGAAAATTATTCTAGGAGAATATCATAGTTTTAATTAGTAAAGCAAATAATTAACTCGAGCTAGAATAAACCTACTCAAAATTTTTGCTTTACTTTTTCTGCACAATCAAGAGTGCTCTTTGGATGCGTTATGGTATGCAGTACCGTTTTAAACATTAGGTCACACGACCCATGGCCTCGACCTATCGGGGGGCCGAATGCCCTTTAAATTCGCTTAGCCAAAAAAAAACTTAGATAATTTGTGCAACAACACTTGAATTAAACCCAAATTTTGCTCCTCTTTTTATTTTTTTTTTTTTTGTTAAGTGAAATGTTTTTCTAAATTTGTTGATCAGTGTAGTTTGAATTTGCATGCAACGGTTAGTCTAAAATTTTAATTTTTAAATTCAAAAGTGCTAAATGTCATTTTGACAAGATATTTTGACATTGATAATAAAGTGTGAAAACTATATCGAAATTACTAACAATCATGAGTTGACATTTTGTTTCTTTCTTATATTTAGGGAGGTTCTTTTCCACCCCCTTAAGATAACAGATGTTTTTGAAAATAAAACGCTGAAAAAAATTTCAAAAAATTACCCTCGAAAAAATACCCTCTTAATTAAAGTCACGTATTTGTTTTTATGATTATTTTAAAAAATACAAGAAAAAAAATGAAACTGGTAGATAGATATTTATTTGTTTCATGAGTACGGTAACACCCCTCCTATATCGTTTAAAATATTCTCCCTTTTTTTGTCGTTCATTCTGTGTAATAATGTAACCCATATCATAATTATTTGAAATTATGTAAATCAATATGCGCCTTTAAATCATTCAATTGACATATTTATTGATCTCTTGTATAAACAATTATGAAAATTTATTACTTTAAATACAAAATAAGATCATTACGATTTGGGCCACTAATGTTTATAATTATAGGCTTAATTTAAAAAATAAAAACTTCCATAATGATGATAACTGGTGGTTAGGGTTTTATAATTGCAAGGTTAACTAAGAAGGGATTAGTTAATTGCCTTTAATCATGATAGAGAAAAATTATTTAGAAATTATTATAACAGATGTTATTTAATAAGGGAGCTTAAAAAAATTTATTAATTAACACAGCATTAATCTATAAACATTGGTTTAAACCAGCGTCAATATCAACAAATTTCTGAAATCGGTCAAGCGGTTTTCGAGAAAATGACATTTGAAATTTATCAAAAATGGCAATTTTTGATAAAAAATTGTTCATGAAATTTAAAAAAAAAAAAATCTTATACTTGTTGAATTGACTATTTTATAAAGCTTAAACAAACTGTTATTTAAACTTTATTTGAGCTAAATCAAACCATTTTAACCCATGCAGTTCTTCGATAAAAATTTTGAGTTTTTGGTAAAATTTTCTACAAAAACCGAAACTTTGATTCAAGGGAGCCAAGGGTAAAAATAGTAGGAAAAAATATGTTTTGCAAAATTATAGGGTAAGCGGATGTGGGTAAGTCGTGCCGCATCGGCCCTGAAGTTTGTAAAACGGATTACAAGGGGAAAATATGTTTTTTTATCATTTTCTCAATTTTTTTATATTTTGAGTAAAGTTTGAATTCAAATGGCCACTGAATTTTGATTTAGAATTAATTGTCTATCAAATAAGGTATTAAAAATTAAAATCGGTTAAAAATTAGCCGAGTTATTTACAACTTTCCCAGGCAACTAACGTGTGTCAGACCAATTTTTGTTTTTTTACAAACTTCATATGTTTTGGACCGAATTATATCAACACGAGATAGAATACTTCAATTCGCAAAATTAGTCGAAATTGACTGATTTTCGTGCGATTTTAGTGTTTATTGCTTTATTAGAGAGATAATTTACAGCAAATCACAATTCATTAGTCATTTAAATTAAAACTTAATCCAAAATATCGACAAAATTAAGAAAATCAATAAAAAGTCATATTTTCCCCTTGTAATTGTTTTTCAAAGCTTTGATAGGCTATCCCAGGCCCTCAAAAATTATCCAAATGAGCTGAAATTTTTTCTGGATTAATTTTTCCGGTAACCTCACAAAATGAGACCCGGGGATCGGGATTTGGAGCAACTTTATAACCGTCCACACAGTGAAGGGCCGGTCTAATGGACACGTTCTATACACACGTAGATAGTTTTTCCAAAAACTTGTCATTTAATCTGTGGGGGGGGGTTATTTTTTTTTTTTACTTCAAAGAAAAAAAATCGTAATGCTTTGTCGGACGAGCAAAAACAGGGATACATTTCATTTGCAAAAAAAAGTGATGGAAAGCTATAAAATCATAAAATTTATTATCTTTTGCCGAAGGAGGTTTGTTTTTCATGATCGTTTAGATAATTTTTTTTTTTTGCCTTTCTAAATTTGATTCTGAGACAATTTTCCTATAGAATAGTCTAAAATTTTTAAATTCTGAGACCTTATTCCTATAAAAAAAGTCTTAGATTCTAAGACCTTTTTCCCACACTCAAAATAATAACTCTGTTAAATTACAGAAAAACTCTGCTAATTTAACATAGTACACCATACTTTTCCAGCTAACAACATTTCTTGGTAATTTTACTAAAAAACTCTGTAAAATGATTTTGACAGAAAAAAACTGTTAATTTACAGAGTTTGTAGTAAAATATTAGTTAAATATGAAAGCTTTTTTACAGAGAAAACTCTGTAATTTTACTATTAAACTCTGTAAAATGCTTTGGACAAAAAAAAACTGTTAATTTACAGAGTTTCTAGTAAAATATTGGTTAAATAAACCACCATTTAGCAAAGAAACTATGTAAATTTACATATATTTGTAAAATACATTTGATGCAAAAAAAAATACAGAAAAAACTTTGTAAACTTACAGAGTTTAGTTAAATGCATGTTATTTTGTAAAATTTTTATAAAATTTCTGAAATATTTTTTTTGATAACTTTTGTTGCTACTATTTAAACTTTTTCTCAAAAAATAAAAATATACAGATAAAATTTTGATGTTTGGTAACAAAAACTACTCAAAACAGAAAATTTTTTTGGTTATAAAAAAATACGAAGTATTTTGCTTAGGTCTGTATTTTAGCAAAAAACTCTGTTAATTATCTGTAAAATTAAGATTACGAAGTAAAAAGTAATATAACAGATGACTCTTTGTTTTTTTGTCACAACAAAATACAAAGTATTTTCTTTAAATCTGTATTTTGATAGAAAACTCTGTCAAATATCTGTTGAATTGAGATTACAGTCATTTTACAGAGTATTTTACAGAGTTATTATTTTGAGTGCATAGACCTTCTTCCAATTGTGTAAGTTTCAACTTTTGAGACTTTTTTTAACAATAAAAAGTCTCAGACCTTGAGACCTGTTTCTTTTTAAAAAAGATTCAGATTTTGAGACCTTTTCCCTAAAAAAAGTCTCAAATTTAGAGATTCTGAGACCTTTCTCCTATAGAAAAAGACATTAGACATTTTTCACTCAAAAAAAAACCTACAAGAAAATTTGCTGATTTTGAACCCACAATTTTTTTGCTAAAGTTAGCAAAAATGTTTTGCCAATAATTAGTTAACAAAAAAAAAATTTTTTTTGAACTTAGTTCATACACATCTGAGGACCCCATTGGGTTTGGACCCGATAGGTCCAGACCCCGATGGGCCTAGACCTAGTTGGGTACCTTAAAAATCGTCATAGTTTTTGATCCAAAATATGAGTCCGTTTCGCTCTACCTTGCTTAGTTTTTGAGATACGTGATTATAGGGGACCACTGGGGTCTTGAGAATTAAACAACTCGATAACTTCAAAAATATTACTCGGAGAGCTTTTGACTATTTTGCGGTCTTGTTCTACGTGTTGAGAGCTACAAAAATGATTTTGGACTTTTTGTTGTGTCGGCAATATTTACCGAGATATGAGCATTTTAAAATTTTCGGGAATGCTAACTTTTTTGGATCCAAAGTTAGGGCCCATTAGGGTCCACACATGTGAAGAGGACCGGCGATACTATGGAGATTACAAGAATTTTTTGCTAACATGCTAATCTCAACTAAAAATTTGCTAAAAGTTAGCTAACTAGCGTTAGCAAAAAAAATTAGTAAATCTACTAACGTATTTTTTTGAGTGTATGCAGTAGAAAAACATTTTTTATGTAAACCAAATGAAGATCCTGTAACATTTTTCTATACAAAAAAAAAAAAAACATATTCTAAGTAATTTTTTTATACCAAAATTCATAATAAGATTGGCAGATAATTTTTCAAAGAAAATTTTCAGATTAACTCACATTTTTCCTTTAAAAATTTAAAAATTTTCCCTATAAAAATTTTCAGATTTTTTTCTATAAAAAAAATGTTGGGATTTCAAGATTTTTTTCCTTCGGAAAATTTTTTAGAAAATGTCCTTCTTTCTTTGTTTCTTCTTTTTCTTTCTTTTCCATTCTTTTTCCTTTTATCTTTCGTTTTTTTTTTCTTTTTTTTTTTTCTTTTAAAATTTGGTCTGGGGGGGGGGGGGAATTTCCCCTTCCCCCCACCGCCCTTGTACCCGCGCATACATTTAATATATAACTTAATATATAACATTCTTTGATAATAAAGGAGATAAACAAAAAAAAACTGAAAAATTACCGTTTTTTCTCCCCTCATTTGCACCCCCTAAATATGAATTTGGGCTGCTAAAAAAATAGGAGTCCCTTTATTTTTCCTGCTCTGCAAAGTAAAACCAATACAAAAAAGATGCGGGTGACACCAGGGAAACCCTTGTGAGTCCATAATTTATTCCGATTGGTCTCAAACTCCTTGACATTAAAGCCTTTTTCGAGCAACCTGTAGCCATTAAAGATAAAAGCTTAAAAAATGCGACATTGCCTTAGAGTCTAAACTTTAGACCGAGACAAATTGTAAACCTCAGATAAAAGCTCTTAGGCCTAAAATTTTTAAAAAGCTCTTTTTAAAAAATGTTAGTTTTCAACAAAGTTAAAACAACAAAAAGCTTTAAACCAAAACGCTGTTTACTGAAAACCCAACACATTTAACTGCCTAATTCGTTTTTCAGTATTTATCGTTTTAAACACATAAAATATGTTTTTGCCATTTAATTAATGTGTTTACAATGTTTTTAGATTAGTTAAATTTAGCAAAGTATGTTGTTAATGTTTATTAATCTTTATCTAAATTTTTTATGGTAATTTACTTTTGAACACAACAATATCTTTTTTGTAGTATCAACATAAAACTCCTTTTGTTATGGCTTTTTTATTGAAGTTTTTCTTTTTAAAGCACGTCAATAAATGCCTCATTTATAGCAAGTTGCTATAAAAAAATAGCAATTGATCTTTTAGTTAAAGATATTAAAAAAAAATAGAAAACTGAAAACGCCCCTGAGGTAGACAACATTTATCAACTATTTTGAAAAAAAAAACAAATGTTTAATAAAACTATAAAAACAAAATAGATACAGCATCTGTCAGGGCGGATACAGGGTGATGGAGGGGGGGGGGGGGGGGGAATTCCTTCGCCTTCCTCCAAATTTCGAAAAAGAAAAAAAAAATGAGAAGAAAAGAAACAAGTAAAAGTTAAATTCGACTTGGCAGAATCCATTTAGAACCTCCACCAAAAAAAAAATCGCGGGAAAAAATTTGTTATTGAAAAAAAAAAAAATTCACGAAGAAATTTTTGGGGTCCAAAAATAGGTTTGTACTCATTTTAATACCTATCGGTATCCAATTCTGTTCACATATGTCTACTAGCAGTCAAAATAAAGCCTTGTGTGGACTGTACTAAATTTTTCGAGGTGCCTTTACATTTTCGTGCATAACTTTTGAATCGCTAATCCGATATCGCTCAAATTCAACAAGTAAATGTGTTAAGTTTTAGCCATATTTGAGAAATATTTTCGACAACAAACAAACCCACTTATATATGGGGAATTCGATGTCTAATCGGACACTTAGAAATTTTTTTTTTTACAAACACACTTATATCTAAAAATTTTTTTATACGAAAAATTTCTCAGAATTTGAAACTTTTTCTATACGAAAAATGTCTCAAAATCTGAGCCTTTTTTATACGAAAAACGTATCAGACTTTTTCTAAATGTTTTAGAATCTGATACTTTTTCAATACGAAAAAATTATAGCAAAATTTCTTGTAATTTTTATCACGATAAATTCCACCTAACCGAGAACTGAAAACAATGTTTGTGGTCTCGTTGTAGCGAAATTAACCAAGCTTTCTTGTGGGAATCGAACCCATGACCACCTGCTTAATGGGATAGCACGCTTCCAACTAACATACAGGGGCAATAGATATAAATTTTAGAAATATATTTATTTTTAAGAGCGATCATAGGAGTTATCAACTTACAATTATAAATTTAGGTAAAATAGTTCCAAACCTACAATTTAGGTGTTAAACAACATAAATCACTTACCTGGAAAAAAAGAGAAAAATTTAAAAATAAATTAATAAATGTAAACAAAATGTAAAAAATTTAATTCAAAATTATTGTAAACTTAATAGTAGTATAAAATAATGTAAATATAACTAGAAGCGATAAAAAAAAATTAAAATTTTATAATTTATAATAACAGAAAACTATAGAGAAAATTTGATTTTTTTTTGCCAGAAAATTCCACAAAAAAGCAAAGTGATAATTTGGTTAGCGAATAAACCAGAAAATATACCCTTTGGTCAACCATATGTAAAATTATGATAAAGGAATTGTTTTTTTTTTTGGTTCATGATTATAAAACAGCACTGAACCCATATAATTTGTTTAAAAAAAAAGAAAAAACAAAAAAAGTAAAAAAATAATTTGAGAGTAAAAATATAGTTTATATAAAACCTGCCAAAATCATAAAAAAATATTACAAAGTATATAAAAATGGAATGTGAAAAAAACTAAATGTTTACATGAAATTGAAACTCACGCAAAAACCCCCGAAGGGCCTTAAATAATGTTTTTCTCTGACATTTAACACAAAATTTGTGAATTTCAAAAACAAAAAAATCGTATTTTATAAATGTTTTTGTTTACCGGGAAATCAAATTTTGTAACAAATCTTTGATTAAAACAAAAGTAATTCTTAGGAAAGAAAAATTGCCCAGCAAAATGTAACAATTGAATTCAAAAATTTTTTGAAAACACACTTTTTCTACAGAAAAAGTTTAAGATTCTAGACATTTTTCCAATAGAAAAAGTAAAAGATTCTGAGACATTTTTCCCATAGGAAAAGTCTCAGATATTGAGACAAGATACTGAGACCTACAAAAAGTCTTAGATTCTGAGACATTTTTCCTATAAAGTGAGACCAAAAAGTCTCAGATTCTCAGACATTTTTTTCTACAGAAAAAGTCTCACATTCTCAGACATTTTTTTCTACAGAAAAAGTCTCACATTCTCAGACATCATTCCTATAGAAAAAGTCTCAGGTTCTGATACATTTTTCCTATAGAAAAAGTCTCAGATTCTGAGACATTTTTCCTATAGAAAAAGTCTCAGATTCTGAGACATTTTTCCTATAGAAAAAGTCTCAGATTCTGAGACATTTTTCCTATAGAAAAAGTCTCAGATTCTGAGACATTTTTCCTATAGAAAAAGTCTCAGATTCTGAGACATTTTTCCTATAGAAAAAGTCTCAGATTCTGAGACATTTTTCCTATAGAAAAAGTCTCAGATTCTGAGACATTTTTCCTATAGAAAAAGTCTCAGATTCTGAGACATTTTTCCTATAGAAAAAGTCTCAGATTCTGAGACATTTTTCCTATAGAAAAAGTCTCAGATTCTGAGACATTTTTCCTATAGAAAAAGTCTCAGATTCTGAGACATTTTTCCTATAGAAAAAGTCTCAGATTCTGAGACATTTTTCCTATAGAAAAAGTCTCAGATTCTGAGACATTTTTCCTATAGAAAAAGTCTCAGATTCTGAGACATTTTTCCTATAGAAAAAGTCTCAGATTCTGAGACATTTTTCCTATAGAAAAAGTCTCAGATTCTGAGACATTTTTTCTATAGAAAAAGTCTCAGATTCTGAGACATTTTTCTTATAGAAAAAGTCTCAGATTCTGAGACATTTTTCCTATAGAAAAAGTCTCAGATTCTGAGACATTTTTTGCTATAGAAAAAGTCTCAGATTCTGAGACATTTTTCCTATAGAAAAAGTCTCAGATTCTGAGACATTTTTCCTATAGAAAAAGTCTCAGATTCTGAGACATTTTTCCTATAGAAAAAGTCTCAGATTCTGAGACATTTTTCCTATAGAAAAAGTCTCAGATTCTGAGACATTTTTCCTATAGAAAAAGTCTCAGATTCTGAGACATTTTTCCTATAGAAAAAGTCTCAGATTCTGAGACATTTTTCCTATAGAAAAAGTCTCAGATTCTGAGACATTTTTCCTATAGAAAAAGTCTCAGATTCTGAGACATTTTTCCTATAGAAAAAGTCTCAGATTCTGAGACATTTTTCCTATAGAAAAAGTCTCAGATTCTGAGACATTTTTCCTATAGAAAAAGTCTCAGATTCTGAGACATTTTTCCTATAGAAAAAGTCTCAGATTCTGAGACATTTTTCCTACAGAAAGAGTCTCAGATTCTGAGACATTTTTCCTATAGAAAAAGTCTCAGATTCTGAGACATTTTTCCTATAGAAAAAGTCTCAGATTCTGAGACATTTTTCCTATAGAAAAAGTCTCAGATTCTGAGACATTTTTCCTATAGAAAAAGTCTCAGATTCTGAGACATTTTTCCTATAGAAAAAGTCTCAGATTCTGAGACATTTTTCCAATAGAAAAAGTCTCAGATTCTGAGACATTTTTCCTATAGAAAAAGTCTCAGATTCTGAGACATTTTTCCTATAGAAAAAGTCTCAGATTCTGAGACATTTCTCCTATAGAAAAAGTCTCAGATTCTGAGACATTTTTCCTATAGAAAAAGTCTCAGATTCTGAGACATTTTTCCTTAGAAAAAGTCTCAGATTCTGAGACATTTTTCCTATAGAAAAAGTCTCAGATTCTGAGACATTTTTCCTATAGAAAAAGTCTCAGATTCTGAGACATTTTTCTTATAGAAAAAGTCTCAGATTCTGAGACATTTTTCCTATAGAAAAAGTCTCAGATTCTGAGACATTTTTCCTATAGAAAAAGTCTCAGATTCTGAGACATTTTTCCTATAGAAAAAGTCTCAGATTCTGAGAAATTTTTCCTATAGAAAAGTCTCAGATTCTGAGACATTTTTCCAATAGAAAAAGTCTCAGATTCTGAGACATTTTTCCAATAGAAAAAGTCTCAGATTCTGAGACATTTTTCCTATAGAAAAAGTCTCAGATTCTAAGACATTTTCCCTACAGAAAAAGTCCCAGATGCTAAGACATTTTTCCTACAGAAAAAGTCTCAGATTCTGAGACATTTTTCCTATAGAAAAAGTCTCAGATTCTAAGACATTTTTCAAATAGAAAAAGTCTCAGATTCTGAGACATTTTTCTTAAAGAAAAAGTCCCAGACATTTTTCCTATAGAAAAAGTCTCAGAATTTTAGACATTTTTCCTATGGAAAAAATTTAAGATTCTGAGACATTTTTTCTATAGAAAAAATTTTAGATTCTAAGACATTTTTCGTATAGAAAAAGTCTCAGATTCTGAGACATTTTTCCTATAGAAAAAGTCTCAGATTCTGAGACATTTTTCCTAGAAAAAGTCTCAGATTCTGAGACAATTTTTCTATAGAAAAAGTCTCAGATTCTGAGACATTTTTCCTATAGAAAAAGTTTTAGGTTTTGAGACATTTTTCCTATAGAAAAAGTCTCAGATTCTGAGACATTTTTCCTATAGAAAAAGTCTCAGATTCTGAGACATTTTTCCTATAGAAAAAGTCTCAGATTCTGAGACATTTTTCCTATAGAAAAAGTCTCAGATTCTGAGAGATTTTTCCTATAGAAAAAGTCTCAGATTCTGAGACATTTTTCCTATAGAAAAAGTCTCAGATTCTGAGACATTTTTCCTATAGAAAAAGTCTCAGATTCTGAGACATTTTTCCTATAGAAAAAGTCTCAGATTCTGAGACATTTTTCCTATAGAAAAAGTCTCAGATTCTGAGACATTTTTCCTATAGAAAAAGTCTCAGATTCTGAGACATTTTTCCTATAGAAAAAGTCTCAGATTCTGAGACATTTTTCCTATAGAAAAAGTCTCAGATTCTGAGACATTTTTCCTATAGAAAAAGTCTCAGATTCTGAGACATTTTTCCTATAGAAAAAGTCTCAGATTCTGAGACATTTTTCCTATAGAAAAAGTCTCAGATTCTGAGATATTTTTCCTACAGAAAAAGTCTCAGATTCTAAGACATTTTTCCTATAGAAAAAGTCTCAGATTCTGAAACATTTTTCGTATAGAAAAAACCTCAGATTCTGAAACATTTTTCCTATAGAAAAACTCTCATATTCCGAGACATTTATCCTCATATTCTGATACATTTTTCCTCATATTCTGATACACTTTTCCAAGAAAAAGTTTCAGATTTTGAGACATTTTTCCTGTAGAAAAAGTCACAGATTCTGAGACATTTTTCCTATAGAAAAAGTTTCAGATTCTAAGACACTTTTAGAATCTTAGACACTTTTTCTCTAGGGATATGTCCGAAAAATGTCTCAGAAATTGATCCTTTTTTTATACACTAAAAACAAAAAAAAATGTAATGTTAGCAAAAAAAGTTGTAAACCTTCAAGAAAATTTGCTGATTTTGAACCCACAATTTTTTTGGTAAAGTTAGCGAAAATGTTTTGCCAAAAATTAGTTAACTGAAATTTTTTTTATTTCAGCTTAGTTCATACACATTTGAGGACCCCATTGGGTTCGGACCCGATAGGTCCAGACCCCGAGGGGCATAGACCTAGTTGGGTTTCTTAAAAATCGTCAAAGTTTTTGATCCAAAATTTGTGTCCGTTTCGCGCTACCTTGCTTAGTTTTTGAGATACGTGATTTTAGGGGACCACTGGGGTTTTGAGAATTACAAAACTTGATAACTTCAAAAATATTACTCGGGAAGCTTTTGATTATTTTGCGATCTTGTTCTACGTGTTGAGAGCTACAGAAATGCTTTTTGGCTTTTTTTTGTGTCGGCAATATTTACCGAGATATGAGCATTTTAAAATTTTCGGAAATGCTAACTTTTTTGGATCCAAAGTTAGGACCCATTAGGGTCCGCATATTTGAAGAGGACCGTTTCGCGCTACCTTGCTTAGTTTTTGAGATACGTGATTTTAGGGGACCACCGTCGTTTTGAGAATTAAAAAACTTGATAACTCCAAAAATATTACTCGGAAAGCTTTTGATTATTTTGCGATCTTGTTCTACGTGTTGAGAGCTACAAAAATGCTTTTTGGCTTTTTGTTGTGTCTGCAATATTTACCGAGATATGAGCATTTTAAAATTTTTGGGAATGCTAACTTTTTTGGATCCAATGTTAGGACCCATTATGGTCCACACATGTGAAGAGGACCGGCGATACTATTGAAAGCCCGAGAACCAAAAATGGCCTCCATTTTGCTCTATCTGGCATAGTTTCCGAGATAGCGCCATTTAAAGTTTTCTAAAAATAAAAATAAATTACCACTTATTTTTGCTAATATTAGCAAAAAAGCTTGTAAAAATTTGGTCAACTCAATTTTAAATTTAGCAAAAAAAAAATAGTTCAAATTTTGTTTAAAATTGCTAATGCGCTAAATGAAGTTTACAAGATATTTTGCTAACATGCTAATCTCAACTAAAAATTTGCTAAAAGTTAGCTAACCAGCATTAGCAAAAAAAATTAGTAAATCTACTAATATATTATTTTGAGTGTAGGATATTCTTTCTATGGAAAAAGTCTCTCAGATTGAGATAAATTTTTCCTGTAGAAAAAGTCTTTAAAATTGGAGACTGTTTTCCTATATACTCAACAAAAAAAGCTTGTAAAACGACAAGAAAAGTTTGTAACTTTTTTTTTTTTGCTACCTCTTATTTGACAAAAACGTCTTGTAATTTGACAAGCTTTTTAAAAATTTTGTAATTTTACCAGTTTTTTACCAATAAAATTGTAAATTTACAAATTTTTTGACAAGATAAAACTTACAGGGAGGTTTCGTATTTGCTAACTCCTATTTTACAAGAATTCCTTGTAAAAATTACGAGCTTTTTCGTAATTTTACAAGATTTTTACCAATAAAATTGTAAATTTACAACTTTTTTAGCGCAATAAAACTTAATAAGGAAATCTCGTGAATTTACTAGATTTTTTTGTAAAAAAATTTTGGAAATTTGTAAAATCGATTGAAAATGTTTTGTTAAAAAACAAGAAAAACTGTCAAATATTGGCAAAATGGGATACGAGACTTTTTCTAGTAATTCGACAAGGTTTTTTTTTTGTGTAGAAAAAGTCTCCTAGAATTTTAAACATTTTTCGTTTAGAAAATAACTTTTGCTTGGTTCATGCTGCTGTTACTAATGCTGGTAAATAACAGAATTTATTCCACTTTAACATGCTTTAAGCCTTTTAGCATTTATGAATTCTACAATTTAAATCCTGAGAAATTGACATTTCTTTCATATATGGATGGTATTCTGCAGTGAGTAGTAATTAAACAATGATACCGCCATTTCAGTTTTTTCACGTTTGCCCAGGTTTCTTATTTTTTTGGTAATGCGTGCCTGTTGTTTACAGAATTTTTCAGAATTTCATGTCAATTACTTTGATTACTGTTAAATGTCTGTTTTTAACCTGTTATTGACGACCACCAAATCTGCATAAATAACAAATAAGAAAATTATAGTCGGTCAAGACGTTTAGCTGATATCCTACACACAAAAAAAAACTTTGTCAAATTACTAGAAAAAGTCTCGTAATCCCATTTTACCCATATTTGACAGTTTTCCTTGTTTTTTATTAAAAAATTTTCGATCGATATTTACATTTTTTTTTTTGTAATTTCACAATTTTCGAAGGTTTTTTTACAAAAAAAAATTAGTAAATTCACGAGATTTCATTGTAAGTTTTATTGCGCCAAAAAATTGCGCACATTAACTTTGTTCTAGTCTTCTATGAAACCTTTCGCCCAGGATATATTTTTCGTTTAGAGAGCGTCGCATTACTAACACCACAACAACCTTATAACCCCTAATGTAGGGTATTGAAAAAATAATATACATGCATCAAAAAAACTTTAATTTGCAATGGGTTTTAAGGCGATTTATGAATTGGTTCATTATATTACAAGATGATGTACAATTTGTGACCAATATTTTCTTTTAAGTTGACATTTTGAGTGCAAGGTGCCACAACGAATACAGTAACTATAATTTACAGATACACTGGAGAAAGGAAAGTTACGCACACAACTGGGGCAATCCATGCCAAATCGGACACTTTGAATTTTTTTTTAGATTTTTCCAATTTTTTTTTTAGTTTTTAGTAAACTTTCAGATACTAAATGAATATCGAATTTTCAAAAATTCAGAGCTTGTTCCTTTCGCCAATCTTCTTTTACGCATAACTTCTTCAAAAATGGTCCAAATTAAATTTTTTTTAGTATTTGTACTCTTTCATTTTTTTTGTAGAAAATTTCTATAAATTCTACAAATTGTCTGTCCAATAACATCGTGGGACTATGATTATTACTTTTTTTTTGTCAATTATTAAATCAGGTCTAACACTCTATCTCCACCAAGTTGGAAACTTCATAGAGCCATCCTCATTGACGGCGAAGTGACATGTAAATAGGGTTACCAGATTTGAAATAGGGAATAACAGTACATTTGGTCTCAAAAAACAGTACATTGCAAATAAAAACAGTACTTTTTTAAAAGTCTTATTTTATATCAAACTACAAAAACTTAGCCCTTTTACCCTGATTTTAAACAGATTTCAGCCAAATCGAGTATAAAACATTGTTTACAGAACGGGGGAACATTTTAGGTAAACTGTCTCAAATTTATTCTATTTTTTTTTTATCAGTGTTGAAAAAAATTGCGATTGGCTTTTTGGAGCATTTGTCTTAGTTGCCGCGATATCTTACTTGTAAAGCTTTTGTAGTCTATGCTTTCGCTTAACTAAAACGCCGTTCTTCCTATCAAAAACATATGAAAAATCCCATAAAACAGTGTTTTAATTAAAACACGACTTAAAAAGCAAACGCGAAATCGGTATTATTGCACTCAAACAAAGGCCTAACTAAATTTTGGGAAAATATTTTTTTTCCACAATTTAGTAAAATTAAATAAAATTTTTGGAAATTTCTTTGACATAATTTGCAACCAATTAGTTCATCATATTTATCTTTTTAGAATTGATGAAGTTTTTTCTTCAGGTTTAGTAAATTTTATGCAATTTGAGGAAAATTATTTTTTTCAAAAAACTGTTTCAAAAAATTCAAAAACTAAGCCAGAAAGATTTTTTACGGTACAATGGACTATTTTAAGTCTGAGCGCCATGGACTAGCCTAGCTTTCTTTTAGGCTTGTACAACTCACCTTCAACTCAAAGCCAGAAAGAGCAAAAAAGTGTTTATTACCGGTTCTAAGAACCTCTAAAGGATCTCCGGTCCTCTTTCAATGTATGGACTCCTCAATTTGAATTTAAAAATTCCCACAAAATTTAAAAATGCTCAAAAATACATTTTTGTAGCTCTTTACACGACCGTATTAATCCATCCATGTAATAATTTTCTAGTTATCCTGTTAAAAATCTAAAACCCTTTTGGGCCCTTAAATTCCCGTATCTTAAAAACTAAGCAAGGTAGAGCAAAAAGAACAAAAATGTTGGATCAAAATCTATGACGATCCTTAACAGACCTATTGGGACTGGGCTTAAGGTGTTCTAAACCCATGGGTTCCGAACCCAATGGGGTCTGCCCGCAATCGGAACTTTAAATGGGATTAACACAATAAAATAAATTTTTTCCATTTTCTACTTTTTTTCTTTTTCTTATTTTTCAGAAAAATTTAGATAAAAAGGAGGACAACATGGCAATGGAGCTAAATCATTATAGAATTTAGTTAAGTTTCCCATTTTTTAAATAATTTTTCTTGTTAAGAATTGGATTAAAATTTTGTCAAATATGAAACATTTTTCGAAAAATAAAAAAACAGTACAAAAACAGTACACGCTTTAAAAAACAGTACTTTTGCGTACTGTTTAGGTGGTGTGCATAAAACAGTACTTTTTATAAAAAACCGTACATGTACTGTTTAAAACAGTACGAATGGCAACCCTACATGTAAAAGTCACTGCTGACATCCACAAGACATCTCTAAGTACTGAGGTAAGGACACCTAAGACTTCTTTGACAGAGTTTTCTGTCAAAATACAGATTTAAAGAAAATACTTTGTATTTTGTTGTGACAAAATAATTTTTAATTTTTACTTTGTAATCTTAATTTTACAGATAATTAACAGAGTTTTCTGCTAAAATACAGATCTAAGCAAAATACTTCGTATTTTTTTATAACCAAAAAAGTTTTCTCTTTTGAGTAGTTTTTGTTTTTATTACCAAACATCAAAATTTTATCTGTATATTTTTTTTTTTTTTTGAGAAAAAGTTGAAAAAGTAGCAAAAAAAGTTATCAAATTTTTTTTTTTCAGAAATCTTATAAAAATTTTACAAAATAACATGTATTTAACTAAACTCTGTAAATTTACAGAGTTTTTTTGTAAATTTTTATTTGCATCGAATGCATTTTACAAATATATGTAAATTTACATAGTTTTCTTTGCTAAATGGTGGTTTATTTAACCAATATTTTATTAGAAACTCTGTAAATTAACAGTTTTTTTTGTCCAAATCCTTTTACAGAGTTTTAAAGTAAAATTACAGAGTTTTATCTGTTAAAAAGCTTTCATATTTAACCAATATTTTACTATAAACTCTGTAAATTAACAGTTTTTTTTCTGTCAAAATCATTTTACAGAGTTTTTTAGTAAAATTACCAAGAAATGTTGTTAGCTAGAAAAGTATGGTGTACTCTGTTAAATTAGCAGAGTTTTTCTGTAATTTAACAGAGTTATTATTTTGAGTATATATTAAGAAAAAAAATTTCGTCTTTTTTAGTCCCAAGTCGCTGAAGGCAAATGTGGTATTCCTATGCCATCTTTTTCTGGGAAATTAAAGAGTTGCCCAGATTAAAATATTCTAATTTAATATACAGCTCTCCTAAAGTCATTTTCTTATCGATGTCTTAGGGGAATTGTCCACACTCTTAAAGCAAATAGTCATTGTTGACAATGTTAGGACATGTCATCAAGGAAGACCTATGATTTGTCAGAATCTGTAAACATTTCCTCACGGAATCACTATGTAAATTTCCTCAGTGACACATTTTTCAACTGGGCAATTCCTAAGGGGTCTCCCATACAAAATGACATTTTTTTTTTTTTTTTTAATTTGCTCTAACCGCTCTAACTGCCATAAGAGTAGTTAAATGTGTCACCGACCCACAATATTTTTTTAATCCAAACATTTTCTCAGAGTATACCTTCCTTCTATCGTTAACCCTTAAGGCGGTTCCCCATTATAATTTTTTTTTTTTTATAAAATTGTTTTATTAAATCATCTCTTACCAATTTAGTGGTGCGTCCTAGAGGGGTCATTAGTAAGGACGCCCCTATTATATTATACTCTCCAAAAAATTATTTAAACATAACCTACCCCCTATCTGCGCTCCATAATAGGGCTCCCATACAAATTACAATGGCAGCAAATTTTAAAAATATTTAATTTTAAGTGGGATCCCACTTATTGAGTAGAGATAAGGGGTAGGTATGTTTTGAAAAAAATTTGGAGTCAAAACTGATGGGGGTTGGTCTCACCAATGACATCTCTATAACACACCATTGGACAGGTATGAGATGATAAAATAAATGTATGAGGACATCCTTAAGGTTTGAAGATAGAGGGTAGGTATTAGAGATTTGTGCGTGAGTGATTTTTGACTCACACTCACTCACGCTCATGACAGGAATTTTTGATCCACGCACACTCATTCACGAGCATCTGTTTTCTACTCACACTCACTCACAATTACGTGAGTAAATTTAATACAACGCACACTCATGTGCACTTACACAAGCTTCAATATTGACCCCTATAGGATGCACCATTGATTGAAAAGTTCGAAACTGCAAAAAACATTTTTAATAAACGATCTTCTTGGGCAAAAAATTGTAGAATTGATAGAAGTTTTCCACAAAAAGTTTTCCACAAAAATCAAGGAGTACAAACTTTTTCGAAAATGAGATTCAAATTTTAAAACTTAAAAGTCGCATACACAGAAAATAATATCGTATATTTTATTTTAATTAAAATTTTAATTGTTTTTTAATTTAATATTAATTAAACTTTTAATTAATATAATTAATTGTTTAATTAAATTTTTAACTTTATTTTAATTAATATTTTAATTGTTTTCAAATTTAATATTAATTAAGTATTTAATTTATATAATTAAATGTTTAATTAAATTTCTAGCTTTACTTATTTTTTTTTTGTTTTGTTTTCCGTGTGTGTGCGAGTGTGTGTTTTTCTCTTGCATTGTTTTACATACAAAAAAAAAATACATACAGTGCCGGTCAAAAAAATAGCACCAATGACAAAATCTCTTTTCATTCAATTAAAACAAAATATTATGTGCGTATTTGTTTAAAGTAAATATGCAAAACTCTTATACTAAGTATAAACCCCTTAAATATTTTTACTTTTTCCAAAAATTGTGGACGGTTCTTTTTTAATGATCGATATTTAAAAAAAAACTCTGAATCAGTGCAGTCAATAAAATAGCACCGAATGACAAAATTTCTTTAAAAAAATTAATATTGTTTTAATTATTTAAATAAAAGTGTTAAATATTAAAGAAAGATTGTTTTTAATTATAAAAAAATTTAATTCCATACAAAATTTGACATTTATTTTCAAAAAACATGGCGTGGAAGGTATTACACTCCTCAAAAACGTGCTTTTGTAAAAAATATGATTTCTGAACATAAACCATATTCTGAAATAGGAAAATTGGTTGGATGCGCTTATAAAATGATTGGAAATTCAACAAAATTAACTTTAGAGCTTAAAAAACTTAGTCACAAGTGATGTTTGTCACCATTAGTGGTTAGGTGTTTGTAATGACAATGGAAGAAATCCCCATCTACGGCAGCTCCAGAGCTAAAAAAGGAGAGCAAATGGCGAAAATGGTTGTCAAAGATTACAAAACAACAACATTAACGCTTGTAGATTCGGAAAAGTGCGCCTACTCTCACTTAAGAATGCTGCAAGTCGTTTGAAGTTTGCTAACAGTAACTCAGAATGAACAGCTTAAAAGTGGATCAATGTTCTATGGACAAATGAACCCATTGTTGTTTTATTTTGAGACATAGGATCACATACCTACGTTAGAAGACCCTTAAACGCGTAATTCAATCCAAAATTCGAAATAAAAATAACTTAAAATGTTGCTTATGGTGTGGGGGATATTTTCCTCCTGATGAGTGGTGTTCATATATTGGACCATGGCTCACATATTGGACTAGATCAACCGTGGATATACACTTAACGTTTATATCCTCCAGAAAGTAATGTTACCACAAGTTTCTGAGCAAATGCCACTAATTTAGGTCTTTTAGCACGTCAATTACCCAAAGCATGATAAGAAATTGGCAAAAAATTGGGTCTGGACAATAAAGTAAACGTGATGGAATGGCCTGGTGAGTCCCCAGATCTAGACCAAATCGATAGTTAATGGACAGCTATATAGAAGGGAGTGTCTCGAATACAATAGCTTGTAATGAAGCTCTTTGGGTGGCTGTTCAGCAAATCTGGAACTCAATTTCGAATTAAAGATCCCAAAATCTCGCAAATTCGGTACAAAAACGTTGTACAGAGGCAATTGTCAACAATGAGCACTCGACAAATTTTTTTTTTAATATTTAAAGATATCAAAACAATACTGAATTCATAATCCATTCGTTTTTCAAATTTAAGAATTAAATTTTAATACAAAAAGTACAGTGGTGCTATTTTTTTGACTGAGTCTTTTTGAAGTTTTTTTAAAAACTCTGAAAATTTTTAATAAAATAAAAAACCGAATTAGCCTTTTCTTATGTAATATTGTTTCACACTCATGTAAGTATCTTATGACACGTTGTCAGTGGCATAAGTTAAAATTGTTAAAAAAAAAACCAACGAAGAAAATTTTGTTTTATCCTGGTGCTATTTTTTTGACCGCAGCTGTAAGTATAAAAAGTTTGTTGAAAGTTTTTTTTTTTATCGCATAGGTTTTTGAATTCTCATTTTGTTTATAGTTTTATGTGTATGTATACGAAAGGTTTATAATCAACTTTATAAAATCATCTCACTGACTATGTCTTTACGGCATAAATAAATTTGGTAAAGTTTGAAGAAATATTTTTTTTTAAACTATTTTCTTCAAAAAGAATATTTTTACAAATTATTTTTTTTTTAATATAATATTTTTAATTAATTTTTTTAATTTATACAATTAAAATTTTAATTATTTTTTTTTTTAAATTTTAATTAAATTTTTTAATTTATAGTATTAAGTTTTTAATTAAATAATTATCCATTTATTTTTAATTAACGACATACAAATATTTTTAATTTATTTGCGCATTTTAGTGATTGGTCCGGATTTAATTAATTTTTTAATTAAATCTACGAATTTTTTAATTAAATATTTTTTTTATTTTTTTCTGTGTACCAGAACATTTTTAAGAATTTGGTACGAATTTTTATTTAAAAGTGGAATTTGGACCATTTATGAAGAAGTTATGCGCAAAAGAAATTTGAGCAAAGGAACAAGCTCCGATTTTTTTAAAAATTCGATATCATTTGAACAGGTCTCCAAAAAAATAAAAGCTGTACAAAAATTTGGAAAAATCTAAAAAACATTTTTAATGTGTCCGATTTGGCATGGAATGCCCTCTATACAATTTTGTTCATCATCAACTTTACCATCATCTGCAGAATAAGGAATTCCAAGTTTAAATTTTTGTTATTAAGTTTTCTTTTCGCTAATTTGTTTATTTTTGTAAACAAAATTGAGTTTTTGAAATATGTGGCAACATCTTCCAAATTATTTTCACTTTACCATCTGGCAACACTTGTTTAACATAACACTCACAAAAAAACACTGCATTAAAATGCCAAAACTATTCAAAATTCATGCAACAACAAACTTTTCAATATAATTAAATAAATGTTTACAAACAAAATAGTTGTCGTGTCAAATAAAATAGCAACTATCAAAAGCAACAACAACAACAACAAAAATATATGTCAACAACACAAACAATCACCTACAAATAATAACAAACAGGCACCTCCAACACCATACACCACTGCCATAAACCGCCGCCACAACCACCTACAATGACGCCGGTCCCATTAGCTATTTTGTCTCATTTCTATTGAGAAAAAATTATTCAAACACCCGCTTTTTTATGGTGTGCTGTAAATTTTTGACAACTGCAAAATACAACAAAATTATGTCACATACCAAATATTTTGACATTTTCTAAGACTCAGACAATTCTATTACGACACTTTTTTTTTTACCGTAAAAAAAATCGAAAACTTTTATATATAGTTATCATACACATGATCATACACATGATAACTTTTGCGCGAAAAGTATGCGGAATATTTAAAAAATAGGTGAAAACACGGGGATTATGACCGAATACATCATAATCACGGACTGAATACATTACGGTCACAATACATCACGGTCATAATCCCCATATTAGTTGTGGGGACTATGACCATTTCTAAATAGGTCATAATCATAATAGGGATTGTGTCCATTCCCTGTTACCACTACGATCGAAATTTTTCGGCCATAACCGCTATTCATATTATGGGGACTAACAATAAGTCCTAAACCATTTCGGTCATAATCCCCTTATTTTGCGGAAAGGGTGGGTTTAATGTATGGAGTTTGTAATTCTAACCCAAGCAGAAAGACTTTTTAGGCAAAAAAATTTTTATATAATTGACCAACTAGTACAGTAGACATAATCCCTGTAATGGGGATTATGGCCATTTGTTACGTTGTCATTATCCCTATAAATTGGGGAATTATGTCCATTTTTTATTGGGATTATGTCCAAATTATTTTCGGGCATAGTCCCCACTACCTTTATGTGTTCGGTCGTAATCCCCATAACGGAAATGGGGATTTTGTCCGTGGGGATAATGTCATGTCACCTAATTTTTGATCATAGTGTAAATATTTTTTTTTTACAGTTAGATCATTTTGTATGTTAATAAATTTATCAAATTCATTGAGCTCTGTATGTAATTTTCTAAAAGTTTTCTTAGAACATTTGTTGTTACATTTAAGAGTTTTTTTTGGAATAAGAGACAATTGTTATGCGTCGTTCAAACAACGTCACCATTACCTAGCCTAAACCAACTGGTTGTTGTATGTTGTTCATTTAAATGCGTTTTTTTTTTGTTGTTGTAACAAAACTTTTCATTTTTATTAATGAATTTTAGAGACAGTGTTGACATTTTTTGTTATATTGTTGCTGTTTTTAAATTAATTTATATTTTTCTGTTAAATGTCAGTTATGTTTTGTGTATGTTATTTGGGCATATATTAAAAGCCGGGTGTTGAAAAAACATTTGAATTTTTTTTTTCCAATGAAAAAAAAAAAATAAAATATTTGGCAACTTTTCAAAATTTTTGTAGACGACAATTTACTTGAAAACAAAATTGTGTGAGAATTTTTTTTAAAGCTGCAATCACAATAAGTTTATATAATTGATTTATGACTTATCACTTTTGGTCCGAAATTGAATTTCAAAAACTACTCGGTTAAATGTTGATCAATGTTCGTTGCAGGCGCGGATCCAGCTTTTTCTAAATAAGTAAAGGAAATAATGACCTCGAGCTAGAATAATCGTACTAAAAATATAATATGTTAAAGTTAGAATGTAACGATTTTTATTTTTTAATAAAAATTATACTTCTGAGTTATTTTTCCTATGAAAATTCTAGAAAAAATTCTCACTCATGATTTCATTTCCTCTTTTCTTTTTACTAAGAAGAATTGCCAAATTTTCAAATTCGCAGATTGTTCCTATAAAAAAACTCTCAGATTTTTCCTGTAGAAAAACTGTTAGATTTGTTATACAAAAATTTTTAAAATTGTAAGATTTTTCCTATAAAAAAGTTCTAAGAAAAATTCTTAACTTTTTTCTATAAACTCCCAAATTATTCATTTAGAAAAATTTTTCGTCTAGAAAAATTCCCAAATATTTCGTATAGAAAATTTTTTTTATTTTTTATAAAGAAAAGTTCTAACTTTTTGAGACTTTTATCACATAGAAAAATTCGAACATTCAGAAACATTTAAGGATTCTTAGACATTTTTCTTAGAAGAATTTCTATAAAAAAAATTCTCCTATAGAAAAATTCCCCGATTTTTCCTATAGAAAACTTTTAAGGTTTTTCCTATAGAAAAAGGCTCAATTTTTTCTCTAAAAAATTCAGTTATATAAAATTCAGTTATAAAATTCTAAATTTTTTTTAATATAGAAACATTTTAACATTCCGCAACATTTCCTCTAGAAAAATTTTAAGATTCTTTAAAATTTTTTTTAGAAAATTTTTTCAGATCCTTGGACATTTTTCATAGAATTTTTTTTTCAGATTATTTCCCTTTCACTCTCCTTTTCCCCTCTTCTTTTCTTTTGTTGTCTTTCTTTTCTTTTCTTTTCTTTTCTTTTCTTTTCTTTTCTTTTCTTTTCTTTTCTTTTCTTTTCTTTTCTTTTCTTTTCTTTTCTTTTCTTTTCTTTTCTTTTCTTTTCTTTTCTTTTCTTTTCTTTCTTTTTTCTTTTTTTTCCTTTTCCCTTTTTTTTCTTTCGAATTCGGTTGGGGGGGGAATTTGTTTTTTCCCCCGTGGATCCGCGCCTGGTTCGTTAGTACCCTTTTAAAAGTCCAATAACGGTGAAAGACTTACAGCACTCCTTCCGCTAAACTTTATATTAAAAATCAAAAATTGAAATTGGACCGTATTTTAATGGCTGAATTGAGACATTAGGATATTAAGCTCCATTGATTCTTTGAAACTTTTCACCCTGGGGCTGTTTCTCCCATTTACGAACTTAACCTGAGTAGTGATATTTAAAACAGATTATTGGTAATTTGTAAAAGATCATTTGTAAATAGCAGAAGATCAATTGAAACTCGATAAAGATCATTTTAAATCAGTGGTGGTCATTTTTTTAATTGCTATGCCCGCGGGCATAGGATAAAAGATACTACCAGTGCGACGTCGACATATCTGTGGCAAAAAGAAAAACCTGCATAAGTGTATTTTAATATTTTTTTTCGAGAGAACAATCGAATATAGGTAACTAAACAAGATTAACATAACTCGTCTTATGCACTTTTTCCTTTTTGCCACAGATATGTACAGTATAAAATTCTGTTGCTTTTTGCTTGTTACGTCCACACGAGCACAAATGTCCAAAGTATGTGTGTGGCCACCACTGATTCAAATTTAAGCGTTGCAAAATTTTACCCAGGAATATTTAAGCACATGGCGCCCGAGAAGTTTTTTGCTTTCAAAAATCATGTGTTACGTTAAAAATCGTTTCAAATTGACGACAGCGGCGACACCTTTTACATATGTAAATAATTCGAAATTGATCAATTGTAATATGAAGCTTCTACTTGTAATTTGAAGATTATACTTGTAATTAGAAGCTTTCATTTGTAATTCGAAAACACCATTTGTTATTAAAAGGTTTTAACTGTAATTCAAAAATTTCAATTGGAATTCGAAAAAGAAGATTAATTGTAATTCGATAAAGATCAATTGTAATTCGAAAAACATTAATTGTAATTCGAAAAAGATTAACTAAAATTCGAAAATAATAAATTGCAATTCGAAAAAGATTAATTGTAAAAGAGCATATCGTCACGACGCGTCGCTGCGCCTAAAAATGAAGTCATGTGTTAACATTTTTTTTGAAGAGACCCAAGAAACAGCCAAATTTGGTTCTTTCGCGATACTTTTATGATAAAAACTTGACATAAATATTTAACCAATATTATAAATTTCATGTTGATTGAAAGTTGACTTAAAAAAAGTACTCCGAAAGGACCAATGAAATGAAAGTTGTTTCTTGGGCCTCTCTGAAAAAAAAAAAATTAAAAACACTTGACTCCATTTTTATCACTAAAAGAAAAAGCTTCTTCATATTGATGAAAAGTAACATCAATATGATGAAATGTTACATCATTTTTCGTCCAATGTAACTTGTCATCAATATGATGAAGCGGTGTCATCAATAACATTTTTTATTTGAAAAATAAGAAAAAAAATAAGAAAAATTTTTTTTTTGTTATTTGATTTTATTTAATTTATTTTTATTAGCTTACATTTGTTTGTTATTTTCTAATTTTTAAAAACTTACATCTTTTTTTCGTATCCACCGAGATTAGAACGCCGTACCTCTTGTTTGTTGGGCTTAGCCTCTAGCCACTGACCTACAGCATGACAATACATAATACCAATAAAAAGCCGTTTTGTTTGTTGTGTGCTAATAATAACGCTAAAAGTTTGTGCGTAACTATGCTTTGCTAAAAGCAGTGAGAGGGAAAGAGAGGGATATTGTACATTCATAAAATGTTTGAGTCTTTACAAATTCCCATAAACAAACGTTTAAAAACATGTTTATATACATATTATACATTGTATATAACGAAATATGTTGAGTCTTCACAATTACATATTAGAAAACGTTATCTAACTAACAAGGGAAGTATCTCAACCCTTATGAACCGATTTGCATGAAACATAAAATATATATAAAATAGACAATTCTAAGGTTGGGGTGTCTCGGCTTATCGGCCATATCGGGGATTTAGGGGTTCAAAACATGGGTCGAAAAATGGCGAAAAAATCGTTTTTTGGATTTTTCAGCCATTTCTTTCTAAGAAACTATATGATGTTTACATATGAGAAGAAAGGTTTTTTTAATGCCTATCCAACGGTGGCATAACCTTGTAAAAGTTTGGCTTCGTTAAATACTTTTTTCATGAAAATGTGAAAATTTTGGGGGGTATTTATATGAAGACATAGAGCTACGATGTCCATATGAATACGAAATAATCTTTATTAAATTTAAGTCGACACGTATTTTTCCTCTAGAGGATATTCCTGTTAGTTCGTGAGTTATCGAAATTTTCCAGGAGGTCCATATGGTTTCATAAGGGGACAACGAAATTTTGAAACACTAATATGGCCGAAAAGCCGAGACACCCCAACCTTAAAATCGTCTCATATATATATATTTTAAGTTTCATGCAAATCGGTTCATAAGGGTTGAGATACTTCCCTTGTAAGTAGCGGTGCGAGATTTTTATCTATAGTTGGCTGAACTAGCTAAGGCGTCGACAATAAACACTGCAACTTGGGGAACGTGGCTTCAAGTACCAGCCGGGGCAGGACTTTTTTTTTAATTTTTTTTTTTTTTTGTTTTTTTTTATTTTTTTATATTTTTTTAATATATTTATTTAATATTTTTATTTATTTTAACATTAATTTAATTATTTATAAAAAAAAAACATTTGAAAGGCATATTATGACACTTTTTGATGACATGATGAAATGTGTCATCACTTGTTTTTTTCAATTTGGATGACATGTTTCATCATATAGAAGAAAATCTTCGTCAATATGATGAAATTTGTTATCAAAATTGTTGACAGCAAGTGATGAAACCGCATCATCAATATGATGAATCATTTTTCTTTGAGTGTAGGGGCATCGACGATACGTTACGTTTACAGTTGATACAAATTGACGACAGCGACAACTGCATCTTTTACAGATGTATGTAATTCGAAAAAGATCAATTAAAATTTGAAGATTCTACTTGTTATTCAAAAATTTCATTTGTAATTCTAAAACTTTATTTGTAATTCGAAGATTCTACTTGTAATTTGAATAATTTGAATTTGAAAATTTAATTTGAAGATTCGATTTGGAACTTGAAAAAGATCAATTGTAATTCTATAATGAGCAATTATTATATAAAAAATATCAATTGTAATTCGAAAATGATCAATTGCAATTTAAAAAAGATCAATTGAAATTTGAAGATTCCAACTGTATATCGAAAAAAATCAACTGAATTTCACTTTAAATTTTTTGAATTGCAATTGGAGTCTTCAAATTACAATTTATCTTTTTCGAATAACAATTGATAATTTTGGAAATACACTTTATATTTTTCGAAAAACAATTACAATTAATCTATTTCGAATAACAATTTTTATTTCTCGAATTACAATTAATATTTTACGAATAACAATCGATCTTTTATGATTTACAACTGAAATCTTCGCATTACAGTTGGAATTTTCGGAATACAAATGGAATTTTCGAATTACAAATGGAATCTTCTTATTACAAGTAAAATCTTCGAATTATAAATGGAATATTCGAATTGCAATTAGAATCTTCGAATAACAACAGATTTTTTGCTAATTAAACATGTAAATGTTAAAGAAAGGTCCAAAACAGAGCATTTTGCAGTTTCTTCGGACTTTACCTGCATTTTTTTCATCTGCATAATATCTAATGCGTACTACTTCCTTTTTTTAAATATTCCCCGCCTAAATTTTGTTGTTAAACTCCACCAAAACTAAAAGAAGGAGTTTTTAATTAGACGTAACAACAACTAAAAAAAAACGCACACTAGCAGGGAGTATTAAATCTTTACAAAAAAAATTACACACAAAAAAAAACTATAAAAATATGGAAAAAATGCAAAGTGAAATAATTACCATAAATAATCACAAGGAGGACGATGCACGCTTTACAATGCAAAACAAAAAATAATAAAAGTGGAAGAAAAAAAAACTTGAAAAGAAAACCAATAGGCCTAAAAATAAATCACAAATGATGGCGTCTTGTGGCCTTAGGAATTTCTTTTGCAAAAAAAAAAATTAAAAAAATTAAAAAAAACACAGAAAAAACTAAAAGTTTTTAAAAACACCGGCATGTGCATGCAAAAACAAAACAACTACAAAAAAAGTAAGAAAAAATGATGCAACTGTGAAATGCGTGCTTGTTATTTTATACTGGCGCGCTTGTATGAGTTAATGCGTAAGCATGCATATTTAAGGCATAAAAGCAGTAAGGTGGGACTTTTTTTGGGTGATTTCCAGTTGACAACAAAATACCGCTGACCCTCCATTTATGAAATTGCTGATATTTTCATACACATCAAAAAAAAAAATGAACCAAAAATGGGAAAATTATCTAAATTTTGAGAAAAATGGTAATTATTTAGCACCAAAGATTTTATTCACTTACAAGGAAGGTCTTTCAGAGGGCACCCGCCGATTGTCCTGAAACTTGCATATCGGAATGAGGGGAGAAATATAAGAGTTATCTATTTTTTTTTTTAGCTGCCCAATCTCAAATTTAAGAAAGGGATGCCACCTAATGAAACAAAGTGGTCTTTCGGGGAAATCCTAATAAAAGTCGTAAAGTAAAATACATAAATTGTCAAATTTGTGTCGAGTTGCCTTGATTAAATATTTATCAAATTAAGGGCGAATTACTCAATGAAAAGTTAGCTGCTAACTGCCGATTTAACGGAGCCTTGACACAAGGCTCCGTTAAATCGGCAGTTTAGTGAAAAAGTTAAATTTATTGGAGAGGTATTTTATAACGGAGCATTGAGTTATCCAGCCTAAAACGAAATGCACCATTATCTCAAAATCATGCATTCTTGTATATTTTTTTTAGGCTATCGACTAAAAATTTTTATTTTGAAAAATTTTTAGAACCCGTTCCGAAATTGCCTATTTTTAAAAAAAGTCAATTTATCAAAAATCCGGCCACTTTTTTTCTTTTTTAATATGTTTTTTTTTAAGTTTAGAGGTTTGTCTATCCACACAAAACAATTCAGACATGTGTTTTTCGTTATTTTTTTTCGAGAAAATCGCATTTGAATATTAAATTCAATGTTGGCAATCTATACCTTTTCAATACCGTTATCCGTTTCAAAACCCTTTAAATTGAATACCGGTACCAAAACCAATACCGAAACTCAGTTTTGGTATCGGATACAGGTATCCAAAAACCTTTTCCTTCGGTATCGGTACGTACCGGTATTGAAACGGTTTTTCTTAAAAACCATATTTTTTTACAAAAAAATAAAAAATTAATAGAAAGTTTGTAAATTTTTTGGTTTTTTTAAATTGAAAATCGTACTCCAAATGCCTCACCGAAGTCTCATAAAAATCAAAAAAAAATCGTTGGGCACCCACATCGTGAATTAAGTAAAAATTTCAAAAAAGCCATACTTCAACCGCGATGCGGGAGCAAAAGAAAATTGTTGATTTTACCGACATTTTTATAGAAACTTTCTGGACCCCTTTCGTATAGTATAGTTTTTTTGGGAATTTTTATTTAATCCGCGATATTGGTGTCCAAGGATTTTTTTGATATTTACAGGACTTCGGGAAAGGCACTTGGAATACAAGCAGGAGGTTTTCCATCATAGCATAATTTTTTGAAGTGGCTTAACTCGTAGAAATCGTCTATAAAGGTCACATAATTCCGAAAAAAATTTGTTTGAGATATTTTTGCATGTGATCTTGTCTAGAAGGGGAAGACCTATTTTTCCAAATAGGTTACACCAACAAAAAAACTTTGTTGCCTAAAAATAATAT
Organism: Pegoplata infirma; assembly: GCA_963921195.1. Lineage (NCBI taxonomy): Eukaryota > Metazoa > Arthropoda > Insecta > Diptera > Anthomyiidae > Pegoplata > Pegoplata infirma. The sequence continues at coordinate 121,574,333 of OY992540.1, forward strand.
GAAAAATGTAATTTGTTGTGGTGTTTTTACTTTAACCGCGATGCGGGAGGGAAATAAATTTTATGGAGTCATTTTGACACCCAATAGAAACTTATTGGACCCCTTTCAGCTCAAACAAAAAAGAAAGGTAAAAATCTATACGGCCTTATATTTATGTCCTAAAGACATAGGAAAATTTCCAGCAAAGTCGGTCCAGTGCTTCAAAAGTTATGAGCAACAGTCTGAATTTCGGCAGGGGTTTTCCGTGAATTTTTGAGATAAAAACACGCTAACTTTCGAAAGGCAATTTTGAGGATGCTGAAGCTTGGCATATATATTTGCCGTTCTCCTGACCTGGTTCGTATTGAATTTCAGCCAAATCAGTCCAGTGGTTATTAAGAAAACCGTGAATTTCAGATTGGTTTAACCTTGAATTCACTTGTTGAAAAAACCGTTAAATCAGCTTTAAAAAATTGATGAGTCAGAAAAATATTTTACAAGTATTCTCGTCACTCACAAATATTTTTACACTAAAACAAAAAAACTTACACTCGAAAAAAATTACAATTAAAAAAAAATGATATATTTTTTTTTTTTCTAAAATGACTAAAAAAAATTTTCACTCAAAATAAAATATTTCTAATCAAAATTGTTAATTTGATTCGCGTTAGAAAATTAACTATCACTTTAGAGGGCATGGATTCGGCCAAGTGGAATTTAACTTTTCTACTATTTTTTACAATACGTTTTTTATATTTTTAGAATTTTTTCGATAATACCGGTACGTACCGGTATTGAATTTTCGGTATCGGTAATACCGTAACTGATTCAACTCAAATACCGTAACCGATACCGAAATAAATAAAAAAACGATACCGATATCGATACCGTTATTCGTTTCGATAGCCAACCTTGATTAAATTAGATAAAAATATTGTAATTTGTTTGTATATTATTGTTGCACCATAGCGTATGAGTATTATTTATGCAAATATTTGTTACTCATTCGCAATGCTGAAACAAGAAAATTCAACCAAATTACAAAATTGGATCAAAAATTATTTTTAGTATATTCTTTTCTGTGTTTGAAGATCTAAGATTCAATAGATTTACCTTAGACTTACTTTATTTTACCCCCCTAAATAGAGAATTTTCAAAAAAGTACTTTTTTAGAATCTTTTTTTCTGCTTTATGATCTAAGATTCAATATATTTAGTTTGTAGGATCAATTAGTTCAGAAAATGTAAAAAGTAACAATTTAGCATATTTTACACCCTTAATATAAGAAATTTCGAAAAAGTGCTTTTTTCATATTTTTTCTTGTTGTTCAGAAAATATCAAAAGTACCAATTTGGATTATTTTACTTCTTTTTTGCCTTCTTCAAATGGAAAAAGTACTTTTTTCAGAATCTTTTTGCTGATTTAAGATCTAAGATTTTAAATGTTAAGTTTCTATGACAAATTCAGAAAAAATGAAAAAAGTACCAATGTTGTCTATTTTACTCCTTTTTAACCCCTTGTATGGGAATTTAAAAAAAGGACTTTTTGGGTAGTTTTTTTCGCACGAAGATTCAATTAATTTTTTTCTGGGCCATTAGTTCAGAAAATATAAAAAAGTACCAATTTAGCATATTTTGCCCCCCAAAATGTTAATTTTCAAAAAAGTACTTCAAATATAATTGCTACCCTACTATGTGTAAGCAGTTACACGTTCAACAGAATGCTCTCATATTGTGGATATTTCATACATCATGCTGTTTAAGCTGATCACTAGAGGCATATTCGCAGTACTAAAAAATATTACGACTACAGTACACAGAAAAAAATATGGAGGAAACAAATTTGAGTAATCACTTGTTTAATTTTTTAAAAAAAATTTGAGTAATTTTTTAATTGACGCAATTAAAAATTTACTCAAAAATTGAAAATAAAATTTGAGTAAATAATTTAATACAAATTTAATATTTTTTTTTATTTATTTTTTTTTCTCTTGGTGTTTTGAATTCTCATTTAGTTTATTGTTTTTTGTATATGTATATGAAAGTTTGAAATCATCTTTATAAAATTTTACTTTGTCTTGAAGACATAAGTATATTTGGTAAAGTTTGTAAAAGCAATTTTTTTGGAAAAAAAATTAGAAACTTTTTAAACTTTTTAAAAAAATAATTTGATACATTTTGAGTAAATTTTTACTTGACACAATTAAAAAGTTACTTAAAAATATTAAAAAATTTTAAGTAAAGATTTAATTGTGTGAATTAATAATTTACTCAAATTTTTTATTAAGCATTTAATAATTTTTTATTAAAAGTTTACTCAATACTATTAAATCGTTTACTGGTGGAAAATTGAGTAATTTTTTACTCAATAGTATTAAAAATTTACTCAAAATTTTTTTTTATTTTTTTCTGTGTAGTTTTTTTTTTAGTTTTTAAAATTTTTTTAATTTTATTTTACTTGTTTCATTTTTAAAAGTGCATTTGCACTTGTCTGTTTTGCAGTTATTTTTAACTGAAAATGAACTTTAAAATTACAAAAAAATAATAATAAATCTGAATCTCACATGTATCATTGGCAGAATATGAAATAAAAAGAAATTGAGAAAGAAAGCAATTGAATTATTATTAAGAATTTATAAAGAATTCATTAAAAGCACCACATAAGAAAAATTAACTGAATATAAAAATTTATTAAACATTATCACACATATGAAAATAAAAATAAAGAATACCTTTATTTAAATTAACCCTAATAAATTTTAACTTAAAGCAGAATTGGCCAAGCTTTAATTAAAAGAGGACTGGATGGAAATGATCTGGGGGATAAAAAGAGTCGGTCGATCCGAAATTACCTAGATTATGAGATCACTAAAAAGTCTGCAAATGCTTATCCTATGACAAATGTTATAAATTTTGCAAATTTTCCGAAAATAAAATTCGTAATTTTCTAAGTACCAGGCACAAATTTTTTTGGCGTTTTGCAGTAAAAAGTGTATTTAAATGCATTTAGAAAAAAATTTACAAATTTTGCAAAATTTCCCACCTCCCGAAAAAATGTTTGAAATTTTTTTAAATTTCAGACAGAATTTTATTAAAAATTATTTTAGAAAAAAAAAACACGTACAACTAGTAAAACTGTTGAATTCGGTTGAGCCGGATCTTTGACACCCTCCAATTTAAAAAATTCCAGGGTCGTTTTTTATGAGAAAGGGGGATGGCAGGATGACGCGGGTGGTGGGGACTCCTTTCCCTTTTCGATAAATTTTTAGAAATTCATTTGTTAAGGTTTTTGCACTTAAGTAACACAACCATTTTATAATTATTTAAATTAATTCAATATATCTACACTCAAAAGAAAAACTCTGTCAAAAAATCTGTAAACGCCTTTTAATTTGATTTAGCAAACTTTCAACATATTTTTCTGTTAAAATGGATATTTTTACTAAAATCTCTGTCATTTAGTATTACAAAATACCAGAAATTTTACTGAGTTTTTAGTAGGATATTCAATCGATAAACCGTCAATCGGTTAACCGATTAATTTTGGACGATTAACTGTTCGAATAATTTAAAATTGTCAATTTTCAAATAACAAATAAACCGATTAATTTGTGTCGATTAACCGATTAACCGAAATTTCTTTTTTTTAGTACTTTTGGTTATTTTTTGCCGTTTAAGGTTCTGCAAATTACGGTTCTGCTTAAAGAAGTTAGGGCATACAAAAATTAATCGAACTCTCTTTAATCAATGTGTAAAATTCTCGTCAAGAAAATATTTTATCGAGGCCCTAACAATTTATTTCGGCTTAAAAAAAATTAAATAAATGACCCTAGCCAATTTGTCATACATTTCCAGCACAATAGATTTTTCTAATAGTTTTTCATGCGCGTAATCTGAGTGTGGCCTTAGAACTAATCTATCCCATATTGAGATATTTGAGATACAATACTGCACTCTATAAAAGTGAGTCCAGTTTCCAACTATTACTTTGTAAATTTCAATAAATTGCTACTATAAATTGTGTAAATTTTCAATAATTTTAAGTAGAATTACGCAATTTGTGTAAATTTACGCAATTATAGTAGGAAACTGAAATCATTTTAATTAGAGTGTGAATAAACTCAGAATTTCGAAATGTTCGGGACCCTATAAAACCGCGAAATATTTTGAGATGTGAAAATAGTTTAGCACATCTGAAAAAAATTCTTTTGGAATCCTTCAGATATCTTTTTTTATCACGGAGATATTGACCGATGAAATTATTGTAATTTTAGCACTAAAAAATAAAAGAAAACAAATTTGGAAACCAAACAATTTTATTAAATATTTTAAGGGCAATTTTTCTTTTTATAAAAATAACTTTATTTTTTTGGCATTTTTTCGCATTAAATTGGGGCCCAATTTGAAATTTAATTATTCGGATTAAAAGGTGTACGGTTGATATAATTATATAAAATTATATGAGGGTCAATACAAAAATTGATTTTCTGTATAATTCAACATAAAATTATATATAGCTTATTCTGCTCCATATAAAACTTTATATGTTTCCAATTAACCAAAAATGTTCTAAGTTTTTTAGGCAAAGTATAAGAAACTTTTTAAAATGTTCCTAAACATTTCCTTGTTAGGGTTATGTATATCACCTATCTGGTTCGAAGGGTACCCAAACATTTTTTTGTTTTAGAAAATTATGTTTGGTGAATGTATCGTTGACCTGTGGTGTATCTTAACCCAAACCAAAAACACTAGGATTTTATATGTTTTCATGCAATTAGATCTAATTAGATCCACCAATATATGGCAATGTCTGGTCAAAACTCGGTTGAAATCAAATAATATTTTATACAAGTTGGTCTTTTTTAATTCAAAAACATCCACCATTATTCGGATCAAATTGCGTATAAATATATATTGTGTTACATATCATTATATATTGCATCATATAAAAATTTTTAATCGGGGTGTCATTTTAGATTGGGTAATTTTTTAACATGCCATACAAAAATTCTTTATTTGGGCTGAGATTGTTGGGGTATTTGAAGCTTTGGCATAGTGGATGTAGATTTAGTACTTTTTTATAATAAAAATTTTAAAAGTACATACAATCTTCAATTTAAATTTTAAATTAATATTATTCGGTTAATCGAATAATTAAAATTTAACCTATTATTAAACCGATTAAACAAGAACCTCGATTAATTGAATACCCTAGTTTTTACTGATTCTGCAGAATTTCCAAATATTTTTAACAGATTACTTTTTAATTGTACAGAAATAGTTTGTTGTCATTCTTTTTGCAATTTTTTTTTTTTTTTTTTCAAAGTGATAATTTTTTTTTTGGTTTTTTATGCAATCAAAACGATATTTTTTAAACATATTTTAAGCTGATTATTTTGTAAATTTACAGAAATAGTTTGCTGTCATCCTTTTTTCAAGAACACTTTCTGACGTTTTTTTTTTCAAAGTGTCAATTTTTTCGGTTTTTTTACAATTAAAACGTTTATATTAAAACAAAAACTACACATACCCAGCAAAACTTTGGTAATGGGTAGTGATTATATAACACATTACCAGGTAATGTATATACCTTATTTGTAGCATTATTTTAGGATGTCTTACCAAAAATTTGTTCCACAACGTATTATTTTAAAGTGAAAAATAATGCATTACTAATAATTTGCTACGTAATGCATGATTAGTGGAAAAAATGTTACATTATGTATTATTTGAAAGTTTGAAATAATGCATTATTTATAATTGGATGCATAATGCATTACAATAATATAAAAAATAATTATTTTATAAAAAAAATGCATAAGTTTAAACTAGAGATGGGCTCAAAACAGGAAATTTCTAACGACACACACTCACGAGCATATTTTATCTACTTACACTCACTTACAATCACGTAAGTAAATTTAATACAAAATTACTTTTTCACTACTCGTAACACCTTATACATTATCTTCTGGTATGCTATATTATTTCATTTCTCGTAACCTATAAAATATCATATATTTTACACCTTACTCGTATTCTTCGTTATAAATTTATGACTTATTTTATACCTTACTGGTATTCTATGTGATAATGTGGATGCATTACTTTGACTCTCATCGCCTGTTAAAATCATCAATGCTGCAATGTATAAAATAAGAGATCCTATACCTTATTGTATACCTTATTTGGTAATCTAAGTTTTGCTGGGAAGCAATTTTTAATTTCTTAAGCGAATGAAAAAAACTCAATTTTTGTAAATTTTTTGACAAATTTCAAATGGCGATATCTCGAAAACCGCACGCCCGATTTCAGAAAATTTTTGACATTTGCGTTAAGCATGCCAGATTTAACAAAAACCATGTATAGCAAGTTATTTGTTTTTTATATTTTTTAGTTTTTGAAAAATTCAAAACTTTTTAGTGAAAATTTTCCAAAAATCCCAAATTTTTATAGAGGGTTGGTTTTGCTAAAACTAAGTTAAAATGAAAGATTGTATTAGGCTTTACGAAAGCGTCAAGGGAAAGAAATTTAGATATTTTTCTAAAAAAAAAATGTTTGAACGTAGGAATAATTCGCCATTTTTTGCCAATTTCAAATAGCGATATCTCGAAAACCGTTCAATCGATTTTAGTTTTTTTTTTTGATATTTGTGTTTGAAGCATTAAAATTATATCGAAAGGCACAATTTTTTTATACATATTTTTTTTTTTAATTTTAAAAAATCCATAACTTTGATGAACGGGCGCCACGTTTTAATTTGATTTGAAATATCAATCAACAAAAATGCGCATTCATTAAATTTTTTGATTGAAATTCCTCCAATAAAAAAAATTGTTATACCAATCATCAAATTGTAAGTGATTAATTGAATATTTTTTTATCAAACATTTTTTCAATTTTGATCACAAATTTGATAATTTTTTTATTTATAGCCAATCAAAATAATGATGGATTTAACAAACGAATTGAAAGCTTATTACAAAATTATGAAAAAAAGTTACCTTTTTTGCGTTCCAAAATGTTGCCAATAACAAAAAAAGTAAAACCCGAATATTTTGTATATTTTGGAATTAATGTATTCAAAAAAATTAAAGCGAAAAAAAAATCTGATATATTGAAAATTTTTAATTCAACAGTTAAAGAAGATTACAAAATTTTAATCAAAACATTGATTGACTTTTTTAAATTTTGTTGATCAATATATTTAATTGAAAATTTTTAGCCAATAATTTTTTGTGTATGTCACGTGACCTATCAAGAACCAGTCTCTTATCCTGCAGGAAACTTAATAATGATCGGTTACAATAATCCCAAAAATGAGGTTAGAACTATTTGCGGTTTTTACAACTGCATTTTTGGTGTGTGTAGTTTTTAAATTTTACATAAAAAAGTTTTCAAAATAAATTTGGTACGTTTTAAAATTTGTAATTCATGATCAGGTGTAATTTAGTTTGGACACGTCTGCAGTTATTGTGATAAATTATAAACACCACAATTTACACAAAATATTATAAATCTCTCAAAACAGAAAAGCAAAAAAAAAACATCAAATGACATATTGACCCAATTCCTTGGCTGTAGCCAACAAGAAAAGAAGATTTTTTTTTGGTTTTTAATTCACTTAATAAATTTATAAGCATTTTATTTGTTCATTCGTGCCAAGCAGACAGTTAATCAGTTAAAACCTCCATTAAGTCCTTGGATTTACTTAAACAAAAATAAAATAATAAATAAATAAAACAGTGAAATACGGCAGTGCAGATGATTTTGTGGCCCAAATACTATATGGACATAAACAAAAAGTAACACTTGTGGTGATTTTTTTTCTCGCCAAAATCTCAACTTTTCTAAATGAAGGTTGCTGGTTTTTTTGATAATAAAAAACAATTAAAAAGATTTTTTTGTTTGTTTCATTTGGATGTCTGATATAATTTTGACATTAATATATAAATTTTTGACAGTTACAATATTTTTTGATGTTTCGTTATTTTATTTTAATGTCTTGAAAAATAGTAATATCTTCCCGTGTAAAAAAATTATTATATCAAAACATATCTCCTTTGATAAAAACATAAATGGATCATATCTAAATGGATATAATCAGATCTACACCATATATATTCATATCTACTTCAGATATGTTTTGATCCGTAAATTGAGTCTACCTGGCATATATGGCATATATGATCAGACATTTTCAGATATGTTCATATATGTAAAATTGTCAGATAGATTCAATTTATGGATCAAAACATATCTGAAGCAGATATGAATAGATATGGAGTAGATCTGATTACATCTATTTATATATTTATATATAATCCATATATGTTTTTATCAAAGGAGATATGTTTTGATATAATTATTTTTTTACACGGGTTGGAAAGCTTTTGCTTATTTCTGTTTAAAAGTTTCTGTAATAACGAAAAAACCTTTAAAACGAGAGTACTTGGTTAAAAATTTTTGGAAATTATTAAAAGTTTAGCAATTTTGCCAATTACCAGACTAAGTTACTCGTGATCGTGAAAAAACCCACACTCAAAATATTTTGTAGGCAAAAACAAATGAAAAACACACTTAAAACCAGTGAATAAACAATTGAAAACCATCCCAGTAATTATTCATTAGTTTTAACAAACATCAACATTTATTTTTTACTGTTGACAAAATTTTCTAAAATAAATAACATTAAACATTAAAAAATTACGGTTTCTTCATTCTTTTTTACCAACAAATTTGAAAAAAATAACCTACGAAAACATTAAAAATTAATGATAGTTCTGTTATTTTTACCAACAAATTTAAAAAAAAAAATAACCTACGAAAACAATAAAAATTAATGATTTCGTAGGTAATTTTTTACAATTTTTTATTGAAATATTTTTTTAAAAATTTTTAATAAAATTTTTGGGGAATCGATCCCGCAATCAACTACATTCTGGCCAGACACTCTACACATCGTGCCAAAATCACTTGATACAAACATGTTTTTATATTTCTTTAAATAATTTTTTGATTTTTTTCTACAAAAAAATAACTGACTTCTGTAGGTAAAAACTAATGATATTTCCTTAAAAAATACCAACAATTTAAAAAAAATTACTGTCACAAATCATTAAAAATCAAAAGATTAATCAGTAGTTTTTACTTACAGAACAAAAATAAATGACTTTAAAAATTAAATGTTAATGAAAGTCTTTATTTTTTAGTGTGTTATTTTTGAAACAAAGGACTGAAGTAGTCATTAATAAAAACTGAACATCAAACAAATGTTTTTTCTTTTAAAAACGACTAAACGGAAAACTTTTTAAATAAACTACTACAAACAGTTAATGACATAATTTTTTGAGTGCAAATGTTATGGTTTATGTTTATCATAACTAGGGATGAGATTTTCATGCACCTAAAAATCGAAAATATGCGCTTAAAATATGCGCTAAAAAATTCAAAATATGCACTAAAGAACCTTAAAATATGCACTAAAAAATAAAATATGCACTCAAAATATTTTGTAGGCAAAAACAAAAGAAAAACACATTTAAAACCTATGAATAAACAATTGAAAACCATCTTAGTAATTATTCATTAGTTTTAACAAACATCAACATTTATTTTTTACTGTTGACAAAATTTTCTAAAATAAATAACATTAAACATTAAAAAATTACGTTTTTTCATTCATTTTTACCAACAAATTCGAAAAAAATAACCTACCAAAACATTAAAAATTAATGATAGTTCTGTTATTTTTACCAACAAATTCAAAAAAATAACCTACGAAAACATTAAAAATTAATGATTTCGTAGGTTATTTTTTACAATTTTCTATTGAAATATTTTTTTAAAAATTTTTAATAAAATTTTGGGGAATCGATCCCGCAATCAACTACATTCTGGCCAGACACTCTACCCATCGTGCCAAAGTCACTTGATACAAATATGTTTTTATATTTCTATAAATAATTTTTTGATTTTTTTTTCTACAAAAAAATAACCTACTTGTGTGGGTACAGTGGCGGGTACAGCTTTTGGGTTTGGGGGGGGAAAATTTTTTTTTACTTCGAAAAAAAATCATAAATTCTCCTTTGTTGACGAGCAAAAAAAAGGGATACGTTTTTTTTTTACAAAAAAAAAGTGATGGGATAGCTATAAAATCATCAAATTTATTAGTTTTTGCCGAATAAGGTTTCTTTTTCATGATCATATTTCGTTTAGATCATTTTTTTTAATTTGTATTTATTGAAAATTGTATATTTTTCGTATACATAAGAAGATAATTTTTTAAAAGAAGAAATTCTCCCTACATAGAAAACTTCAGATGTTGAGACATTTTTCGTGAAAAAATTATTTTTTATAGGGAAACTGTCTTAGAATGACTAAATGTCTCAAAATCTGAGACTATTTTCGTATAGAAAAGTTTTCGGATTTTTAAAAGAAATTTAAAAGAAAGTTGTATATTTTTAGTATACATAAGAAAAGTCTAAATTTGAGAATTTAATAGAAGAAATTCTTTTACATAGAAAATATCAGATTTTGAGACATTTTTCGTGAATTTTTTTTTTATAGGGAACATGTCTCAGAATATCAGACTTCTTCTTAACGAAAAATGTCTCAGAATCTGAGACTTTTTTCGTATAGAAAAATTTTCAGGTTCTAAGAATTTTTTCCACAGAAAAAGTCTCAGATTCTAAGACATTTTACTATAGAAAAAGTCTCATATTTTAAAGTATTACTGAGACATTTTTCTTATAGAGAGGTCTCTGATTATTAGATTTGTTTCGTACTGAAAAAATTTTAGATTCTGAGACCTTTTTTCTATAGAAAAAGTCTTAGATTCTTCGACCTTTTTCCAATAGAAAAAGTCTCAGATTCTAAGACATTTTTCCTAAAGAAAAAGTTTCAAATTCTGAGATCTTATTCCTAAAGAATAAGGCTCAGATTCGCACCCATTTTTCCTAAAGAAAAAGTCTCAAATTCTGAGAGCTTTTTCTTATTTAGAAAAAGTTTAAGATTCTGGCACCTTTTCTCTAAAGAAGAAGAAGTGACAGATTCTGCGACCTGTTTCTGATTCTGAAATCTTTTCCGATTCTAAGACACTTTTCCTATAGAAAACGTCCTAGTCGGAAATGTTTTTCCTATACAAAACGTCTCAGACTTTAAGACCTTTTTCCTATAGAAAGGTCAAAGATTCTGAGACCTGTTTCCTATAGAAAAAGTCTGAGATTCTGAGACATTTTTCTGAGATTAGTCTTACATTCTAAGACCCTTTTCCCGTTGAAAAGTCTAAGATTCCGCGACCTTCTACCAATTCAGTTAGTTTCAACTTCTGAGACTATTTTTCAACAATAAAAAGTCTCAGACTTTGAGACCTTTTTCTTCTTAAAAGACTCAGATTCTGAGACCTTTTTCCCTAAAATAAATCTCAAATTCAGAAATTCTGAGACTTTTTTCCCACAAAAAATTCTTCTGCAACCTTTTTCCTATAAATAAGTTTTGAGACCTTTTTCACATAAAAAAGTCTCAGATTCTGAGAATGTTTTCTTTAGAAAAAAGTTTATTTTTTATAAAAAAAAATAAAATAGTTTTACAAATGTAAGTTCGACTATCAACATTTTTAATTTTTTAGATTGATTCACTTTTTCCTTAAAAAATTTAAAAATTTTTCCTTTTAAAATTTTCAGATCTTTTTTTTGAATTTTTGAACTTCGAAATTTTTTTAGAAAATTTCCTTCTTTCTTTTTTCTTCTTTTTCTTTCCTTTTCTTTCTTTTTTCCTTTTTTTTCTTCTTTTTTTTCTTTTTTTCCTTTTTTTTTCTTTTCGAAATTTGGTCTGGGGGGGGAAATTTCCCCTTTTTCCCCCCCCTTGTACCCGCGCATGTGTGGGTAAAAACTAATGATATTTCATTAAAAAATACCAACAATTTAAAAAAAAAATTACTTACAAAAATCATTAAAAATTTAAAGAATAATCAGTAGTTTTTACTTACAGAACAAAAATAAATGACTTTAAAAATTAAATGTTAATGAAAGTCTTTATTTTTTAGTGTGATATTTTTGAAACAAAGGACAGAAGTAGTCATTAATAAAAACTGAACATCAAACAAATGTTTTTCTTTTAAAAACGACTAAACGTAAAATTTTTTAAATAAACTACAAACAGTTAATGACATAATTGTTTAAGTGTGTACAATAAAAATCTTTTTTCATAGGAAAAATTTCTTAAAAAGCAAAAATAACGTTTTTCTTATATTCAATTTAAATTTTTAAAATTTTAAATAGTTTTTGGAAAAAATAAATTTCAATTTGTGTTTTTGCTAATTTATGCCAAAATATGCAAAAATATGCATTTAAAAGTTTAAAATATGCACAAAATATGCATTTAAAATCAAAATATAAAAAAATATGTATTTTCAGTAAAATATGCAAAAATATGCAAAAACCATTTTAAAGCAAATTTCTTGATTCGGAAAGATAATTAGTCGATATCGTTTTTAGACTAACGACAAAAAACATGCATTTGCATGGAAATCTCATACCTAATCATAACTTTTTATACCCTCCACTCTAGTGATAGAGGGTATATATAAGTTTGTCATTCCGTTTGTAACACCTCGAAATATTGGTCTAGGACCCCATAAAGTATATATATTTATGATCCTCGATCGATTTTAAGTCGATCTAGCGATGTCCGTCCGTCCGTCCGTCCGTCCGTCCGTCCGTCTGTCTGTCTGTCTGTCCGTCCGTAGAAAACACGCTAACTTTTGAAAGACTTTACAGAGGCTACTGAAGCTTGGCATATATGTTTGTCATTTACCTGGTCAGGTTGGTATTGCAATCCAGCCAAATCGGTCCAGTGGTTCAAAAGTTATGAGCAAAAGAGTAAATTTCGGCAAGGGTGTTTCGCGAATTTACGAGATAAAAAACACGATAACTTTCGAAAAACAATAATGAGACTACTGAAGATTGGCACGTATCTTTGCCGTTCCCCGGGTCTATTTGGTTTTAAATTTCAGCTCAATCGGTCCAATGGTTCAAAAGTTATAAGCAAAACCCTGAATTTCAAATTAGTTTAATCTAAAATGCCACGTGTTTTAACAAGTTTTAAAAGCATTGGTGGTAACTAAACAATGCTTTTCAAACTTGATTAAATTTTAAGCAATGCTTTTTAAACTTGTTTAGTTTTAAAAGCATTGGTAACTTAAAAACCACACTCGAAAAAAATTTTACACTCAAAAAAAATTTTACACTCAAAAAAAAATTTTACACTCAAAAAAAATGTACAAAAAAAAAATAGTTTTTTTTTTTTACAAAAATTACAATGTTTTGTGTAAATACGTACGTGCATTCACTCAGAAATATTTTTACAGTAAAAAAACATTACACTCGAAAAAAATTTTACACTCAAAAAAAAAATAGTAATTTTTCTTTTTTTTTTAAAAAAATGACAAAAAAGAGTTTTTTATTCAAAATAAAATATTTGTAATCAAAATTGTTAATTTTTTCACGATAAAAATGTACTACCCTTTAAAAAAATGCATTGTGGAGGGTATTCATAGATTCGGCAAAGTCGAATTTAACTTTTCTACTTGTTTTTTTTCACTTAAATAACATCTCAATATCTCAAAAAGTGCCCAATTGGAGCAAAATTTGTGAAATGTTTTAGAAAGGAGAAATCCCATACTTTAAGTGTGTACAGACAGTTTTACACATCCTCGGAAATAAATATTTTGAAATATATCTACACTCAAAATAATCCTACAGTAAAAAATACAGTAAAAGTGTTATAACTCTAACTATACTACTTTTTTAGTAATTTACAGTATAAATTTAGCTTTACAGTATAAATTTAGTTATTTTTTTGAAATTGGAATACTTTAAACTTTACTGAATACAGATTTTTTACCAATTTTTTAATAATTTTTGTTAGTAATTTTAAAAAATTTGGAAAATTATTTTTGACACCTAATATGGTAAAATTTACATTTTTGAATATTTTTTTTTTCAAACGCACATAGCAAATTTTCGTTGAAAAAAAATAAATCTATATTTTTTTTTAAAAAATTCCGAAATAGATCATTGCCAGCTATCAAGCTCAATAATTATATATTTTTGAAACAATTTTTTTTGTTAAAAAATTTTTCAAAATCGATTTTGGATAGGTTTTCGCTTTTAAATTTGTTTACCGTTTTTTTATAACTGCGTTAGTAAAAATTGACTAACGCGTTGTAGGGCCCTTTAATACTAACAATTAGTAATAACTACCAACTTTTTGGTAAGGAATACTGTAGGATTTCTATGAGTGTTCCAAATTGTCAACGACAGTCTAACCGCTTTTATTATGAATGATACCGCCAGTCACTTGTTTAAGCATTTATTCCTTTATTCTTTCACTTTTTTTCGATAAAGGGCATTTTTTAAAACATGTTTTTACATATTGTTTTTAAAACCTCTCATTTTTGACAGTTTAAACACTGTAATTAAGACTGATGGCGACCAGTCACTTGTTTAAACAATCGTCCATTCATTCACCTTTTTTTTTTTTGCATTTTTTGGCGGTTTCATTTGCAATGTAAGCAAACAAATTTTAAAATTATTGTGTGTAGGCTTTTATAGCATTTCATACATGAAATTGTAATTTTTATGACATGTTCAATTAATTAAGGTTGCACTTGTTGTACGTTCATCATCATATGCAGCAAGCTGCAAAACGGTAACGTAGCAGAAGTCAACTTGAAACAACCTTAATAAATTATTTTTTTTTTTTTTGAAAAATTTTTATGATGCAAAAAACCAACAACTTATTAATTTTAAATGTTTAGTGACTTGTATTAAATAATTTTACTTTTTAAGGAAAAGTGAATTAAAGAGCGAGTAGGAAATTAAAATAAATTTCTTATAAAACCAGACGTTTGACTGTTTTGTATAATTGAAAAAGATCAATTGTAATTTGAAAATTATATTTGTAATTCGAAGATTCCATTTGTAATTCGAAAATTCTATTTTTAATTCGCAGATTCTGTTTGTAATTCGAAAATTCCTTTTGTAGTTCAAAAATTCTCTTTGTATTTTGAAAATGCCATTTTTAATTCAAAGATTCCAATTGTAATTCGAAAAAGATCAAAAACACTAATAAAATTACTGACAAAATATGTCGAAATTATGCACGTCTCCAAAACAAAAAATGGAAATTCCTTCATTTGTGTCTGCAATTTCATATCAAGTTGTAACCCTTGCGAAATAATGTAAGCGACAAAAACGTTGAAAAAAAGTTTGAAGTGCACAGAAAAAAATAAAAAAAAATATTTGAGTAAATTTTTAATACTAGGGTCATTATTAGTGAAATCAATCATGAATATTTTTGACCCCCTCCGATATTGATGAAATTTGGTTAAGTTCTAACACTATGAAAAAAACTAACAAATGCAAATTTTCAGCCCTCTAAGTCAACAGGGGCCGAAAATACGAAGGGTCAAAATTTCCCCCAAAATCTCCCAGTCGCGACACTTTACACTGTAAAAACTTAATATCGTTGGTTCTATTATAGCTAGAAAGCCCATTTTGGGTTTGTTTTGAAGCTCATAATATGCTCTACAAGACCTACCATAACCAAAAAATTTTCGAAAAAAAACAAGGGTTACCTCCCTTATTTTAAGGTCGAGATAAAGGGAGGAGAAAATGGGGAGGATGGTATCCCCCGATTTTTTTTTTACTTGACAATCTTATAGAGAAAGTCCTAAAGAATATATTCTAAAATTTTTAAGTTGGGACAACAATGGGATCACTCAAAATCAAAAATTTTCACAATTTCCCCCTAAAATCTCCAAATCGCAACACTCTTGAACCTTAAAAATTTAATATCATAAGTGCTATTGTAGCTACAGAGCCCATGTTTGTTTGTTTTAAAGCTTATATTACGCTCTACAATACCTACCTTAACCAAAAAATTTTAGAAAAAAAGGAAGGGTGCCCCCCTTATTTAAAGGTCGTGACAAAATGTAGAGGAAATGGGGGGAAAGTATCCCCCGAGTTATTTTTTACTTGGTATTCTCAAAGTGCAAGTCCTAATGAACATATCATAAAATTTTTATGTTGGGACAAAAATCAGATCGACCAAAATCAAAATTTTTCACAATTTCCCTTAAAATCTCCACATTGCGACACTCTTGCACATTACAAATTTAATATCGTGTATTGTAGCTACAGAGTCCATTTTTGGCTTGTTTTAAAGCTCTTAAAATGCCCTACAATATTACTATCAAAAAAAAAAAAAAAAAAAATGAGGGGTGCCTCTTGTATTAAAAGATCGTGGCAAGGGGTGGGGGAAATTGGGGGACAGTATCCCCCATTTTTTTTCATCTTGTTTTTTTTTTTAAAAGAGTAAGTTCTAGAGAGCATATCCTAAAATTTTTATCTTGGGAGTCCAATGGGAGGCGCAAGAATGTCGCGATTTGTTGATTTTGGGGGAAAATTTTGAAAAATTTTGAGTTTGGTCGACCCCATTGTTGTCCCAACATAAAAATTGTAGACTATGTTCATTAGGACTTGCACTTTGAGAATACCAAGTAAAAAAAAAAATCGGGGGATACTTATAAATGCATTCACATATATAAAAAACAATTTCCACTAACAAGACAAACCGACATTTAAAATCCTGCTGATGATAACATTTACTAGAGTGTTTGAAACCGGTATGGGAATACCAGAAATGCCTATAGTTTTCGGAAATTCAATTTTTCTTCTGCATTTTTTAACATGAGCCCTTATAGATTATTTGTAATTCAAACAAGTAAAAAAGTTAAATTCGGCCTTGCCGAATGTGGTGACACCCTCCACAATTTCTAAAAGATTATTGCAATAAACTTTATTTAAAAGGAAATTACTTTTGAAAAAAAATATTTTTTTTTTAAAAAAAATTTTCCGCGAAAAAAAAAATTGGTAAAAAAATCCGCGATTTTATTTTTTTTCGTCAAACAATATGTTCGTTCTTGTTTTAATAGCATTTAGTGTTCAATTATGTTGACATATGTCAACCAGCAGCCGAATTAAAGCATTTTATATTTTTAGGTTATGTTGAATGTACTAAAATTTTTGAGGTGTCCTGACATTTTCGTTCATAACTTTTGAACCGCTAAACCGATATCGCTCAAATACAATACCAAACTTCTCGGGAGAACTTCCAATAAATATGTTAAGCTTCAGTCATCTCCGTTTAATATTTTGGCCGTGATCACCATTTCCACAGACAGATAGACGGGCATCGCTAGAATGTCTTAAAATCGATCGGGGATTATGAATATATATACTTTATGGAGTCCAAGACAGATATTTCGATGAGTTACAAACGGAATGACAAACTTACATATACCCTCTATCACTAGAGTGGAGGGTATAAAAATATCAGTTGTAATTCGAAAAATGTCTATTGTAAAATTTGCATAAATGTATAATTTTTCATTAATTGAATGAATAAACGATTTTAGAGTTAGCAAATTTCAAAAATGTTAATAATAAAGTCTCTAAAATTTTATTAGAAGCTATTTTTAACCGCGTGCCGACAAGGATTAATGCTGTCCAAAATACCCCATATTTCATAACTTACAAGGAAGGTCTTTCACAAAGCACCTACCGATTGTCCTGAAACTTGCTTACAAGAAAGAACGGATTAAAATAATAGTTGCCTGTTTTTTTTTAGCTGCCCAATATCACATTTAGCGGGTCAAATGGGAGGGGGAAAACGGTATATTTTTAGGTTTTTGAGGATTTCTCCCATATCTTCAAAGGGAACTATATGAACATTAAATATAGATCGAAAGGTTTTTTGAAGGCCTATCCAATGCCGTATAGGTCGTGTCCAAATTCGGCTTCCTTTATTATTGTCAAAAATGTATAAACGTAGGGGTATTTTATATGGAGATATATATACGTATGACCCCCAAAATCATATATAATAATCTATATTAAAATTAAGCTGACCCGTATTTTTGCGTTTGGCGAAATTCCTGCTAGTTCGGATTTTATTCGGATTTTTCCGAGAGCCCATATTTTTTCATAAGGTGGCAACCCATTTTTAAATTTGAGATTGGACAGCTAAAAAACCAGGGAACTCTTATTTTTCTCCCCTCATTCCATTATTCAAGTTTCAGGGCAATCGCGTCATATAGAAAAAGTTTTAGATTCCGAGACATTTTTTTTGTATAGAAAAAGTTCCAGATTCTCAAACAATTTTTCGTATAGAAAAAGTCTCAGATTTTGCGACAATTTTCGTATGAAAAAGTATCAGCTAGAATAATCTTTCTCAAAAATAGAATTTTAAAGGTCGAATAATAAATAGTTTTTATTAATTTAAAAATTAAAACAGAATTTAAACAAAAGGATAGCACGCCTCACCTTCTGTTCATATTATGAATAAGAGGGAATACAACAAAAGCAGTGAACATCTTACTCGCGTAAGAAATCTACTGTCTGTATGTATATACTAGCCTGTAATACAAGCTGTATATTTGAAGGTATGTTTGAATTAAATAGTGATGGTTTGGTTATGACTTTTCGTTTGAAATTTAGAGCTGTATTATGTTGTGTATTTAGTACATTCCTCGTTATGACTATTTACATACGAATATAAGTCTTTATGTTTTGCCACAAACGATTGTCAATTTGCTAAATACTCTTGATAATGGAATTTGACGAATTCCGAAACACGTGTCGAGTAAGTCTTGCAAAATGACCAAACCAATCAATTTAAAACAAACAACTTTATAAAAAGTTTCTTGAAAATTGTTACTTTGACAATATCATCGTAATGATTAGTAAAAGAAATATGACCTTGAGCTAGAATAATCTTTCTCAAAAATAGAATTTTAAAGGTCGAATAATAAATAATTTTTATTAATTTAAAAATTAAAACAGAAGTATCAGAAACGTTTTAGGTAACATTTTTCGTATAAAAAAAGTCTCAGATTCTGAGACATTTATCGTACAGAAAACTCCTCAGATTCTGGCACATTTTTCGTATAGAAAAAGTCTCAGTTTCCCAGATATTTTTCGTATAGAAAAAGCCTAAGATTCTTTTTTTTTTTTTTTTTTTTAAAAAAGAAACACACTCAGGCAATGCTGCCTATCAATTACTAATGTAACCGTGTTGTTTCTTTCGGAAAGGGGATAGAAGAGATATGAAAGATTTGAAAGATAGAAGGGCTTCAGTATGGCAACACTGTAATTGCGCGTGTTGATAATTTTGAGTACAGTTGTTGCATCGCCATCTGTTATTGATCTGGCGAATTATTTTTGAAGCTGTGTTTCATAGCCATTACTTTATTATTTTACTTCGTTGACGTTTTAGTGCTATTTATCAACGAAGGAGGGTGCTGCGATAGATATTAGTTATAAATAGAAACCAATAAATATCTGAAAAAAAAGTTGTTCTGCCTGAGCCGGGAATCGAACCCAGGCTTGCTGGCTAGTAGTCCAACGCGCTAACCACTAAGCCACAGCACCCTCAAAAAAAAGCCTTAGATTCTGAGACATTTTTAGTATAAAAAAAAAGTTTCAGATTCTATGATATTTTTCTTATAGAAAAAGTTTTAGATTTTGAGACATTTCTCGTATAGAAAGTCTCAATTTCTAAGAAATTTTTCGTACAGAAAAAGTCTCAGGTTCCGAAACATTTTTTGTGTAGAAAAAGTCTCAGGCTCTAAGACATTTTTCGTATAGAAAAGTCTCAGATGCTGGTACATTTTTCGTATAGATTTTCGATTCTGAGACGTTTTGCGTAGTGAAGAAGTCATCTACTTCGAGACATTTTTCGTATAGAAAACGTCTAAGATTCTGGGACATGTTACTTTAAGAATAAGTTACAGATTCTAAGACATGTTTCATATAGATAAAGTCTCAGATTCTGAGACATTTTTCGTAAAGAATTAGTTTCAGATTCTGAGACATTATTCGTATAGATAAAGTCGCAGATTCCGAGAGATTTTTCGTATAGATAAATTCTCAGATTCTGAGACATTTTTCGTATAGAAAAAGTCTCTGATTCTGAGAAAACTTTCGCATAGAAAAAGTCCCAAATTCTATAACATTATTCGTGCTGAGGAAGTATGGATAAAGTCCTAGATTCCTGAGATAGAAAAGGTCTCATTAAAACCAAATTGTTCAACACGAAAATATCCCCACTCAAAACATTTCTTTAGTTAATTTTTCTTAAAACAGGTGTTTTTTTTTTGTGATACGACTTTTTTATGACCAGTGAGGGTCAGAGGCCCCCAAACCTTAAGACGGTCCTGGTACCACCCTAAGGTGCGGGCTCACCAAGAGCCTGCATCTTGGCAAAAAATGGCTTAAATATATTCTTTTTATCAACTTTTAGTGATATGGATGTTACAGCGGCTAGCTTAGAGCTTCATGGGAAGTCTATTTGGCTCGCCTCTGCGTATTTTCCTAATCCGGGGTCAATTCCCCCGGAGAAGGTTGTCGGTCTAATTCGGGAGTCTGAATCTAGGGGACACCAGTTAGTAGTGTGTTGTGATGCTAATGCACATCATTCGATATGGGGAAGTACAGACACAAATGATAGAGGCGAATCACTTTTGGAGTTTTTGTTAAGCACTAACCTGTATATTTGTAACAAGGGTGGTGAACCTACTTTCGTTACAAGTACGCGGCAAGAGGTTCTTGACGTAACACTTGTATCAGATACATTGTCTGATAGAATTGATGACTGGAGAGTTTTGGAAGAGCATTCTTTCTCAGATCATCGCTACATTGAGTTTTTACTCAGGGAGCGTGCCCCGGTTGAGACAGTCTCTAGAAATCTGAGGAGAACAACCTGGGTGAAATATAGGGAGACTTTTTCTTTGCTTTTGGATGAAGTACCCTTATCTGAACCGCATAGTTTGGCGGAAATTGACTGTCTGGTTGACCATATAACAAATGTTTGTAATAGGTGCCTGGATGCGTCTTGCCCTTCTGCAAAGCCTAGAGGGAAAAAAAAGCCACCTTGGTGGTCAAATGAGTTGCAGACGAGCAGAGATTCCTGCAGAAAGCTCTTTAATAAGGCTAAATTTTCGAAAGCGGACGAGGACTGGTCTGCATACAGGCTGCAACTTAAGAGTTATAAAAAGATGATCAGAAATGCAAAATGTGATTCTTGGAAAAACTTCTGTGGAAACATAGAAGACGTTTCTGAGGCATCCAGGCTGCGCAAGGTTCTGGCTTCTTCTCCTTGCACCCTGGGATACCTGAAAGATCCTAATGGGGTGTGGTCTTCCACCAGTGGAGAGTCGCTGGATCTCCTTTTAAACACGCATTTTCCGGGCAATTCCATGACGTCGTTTCAAGCTTTGGAACGTTCTGACGCCCAAGCATCTGAAATTGCTTCGGAAATAATAAATATGCCAACATTAATCTGGGCGATAAAAAGCTTCAGGCCCTATAAATCCCCGGGAGCTGATGGTATAATCCCGGCTGAGTTGCAGCAAGTGTCGGACTATATAGCCCCGTTGATGTATAATCTATACACAGCATGCATCAACTGGTCGTATATTCCTTTAAAATGGAGGGATACCAGAGTCGTATTTATCCCGAAGGCTGGGAAAAGTTCCCACACAGCTCCAAAGGATTT
Organism: Pegoplata infirma; assembly: GCA_963921195.1. Classification (NCBI taxonomy): domain Eukaryota; kingdom Metazoa; phylum Arthropoda; class Insecta; order Diptera; family Anthomyiidae; genus Pegoplata; species Pegoplata infirma. The sequence continues at coordinate 121,595,932 of OY992540.1, forward strand.
CAGACCAATTAGTCTGTCTTCTTTTTTGTTAAAGACAATGGAACGAATGATAGACTCATATTTGCGTAGAGTGATTGACCCGAGGTTGCTTTCGACAAAGCAACATGCATACAGCAAGGGACGATCAACAGAAACAGCTCTTCATGAGCTCGTTGGTACCATCGAGAGATCGCTTTCGGTAAAGGAGTACACTATGGTGGCCTTTCTTGATATTGAGGGGGCTTTTAATAATGTCATCCCAGAATCGATAATATTGGCATTGTCTGGTCTGGGAGTAAAGCGTGAAATCGTTTTAATGGTGGAAAGCCTACTTGCCAGTAGACGTATAACGTCTGAATTGGGAGCGTCCGTCATATCTCGATTTGTCAATAGGGGCACACCACAAGGAGGTGTTCTTTCGCCGCTTCTTTGGAACCTGGCACTGAATTCAATGCTACTATCTCTAGAAGCACGTGGTTGTCATGTTGTCGCATATGCTGACGATGTCGCGATAGCGGTAAAGGGGAAGCATCTGCCAACATTGCGGGACATTCTTCAGGGTTCTCTGAAAGATCTGTCTAAATGGGCAAGAGACTGTGGTCTAGGAGTTAATCCTAGTAAAACAGAGCTTGTTTTATTTACAAGGAAAAATAAGATTCCTGCTTTTGATCCTATTTCTCTGGACGGTACTGAAATCACCTTCTCAGATGGAGCCAAGTATCTTGGAGTATTTCTAGATAGGAAGCTGAATTTCAGGCGTAATATTGAGGAACGGGTGAGAAAAGCAACGATTGCTTTGTATTCCTGTAAAAGGGCCATTGGAAAACGATGGGGTTTTAGCCCTCAAGTCGTTCATTGGATCTATACAGCAGCGGTGCGTCCAATTTTGCTGTATGGAATCATTGTCTGGTGGCCTGCTTTAGAAACAAAAGCGAACTGTGTCTTTATCACGAAGGTACAGAGAATGGCGTCAATGTGCATCACTGGTGCTCTTCGTACTACACCTACGGCTGCATTAGAAATCCTCCTTCACCTGATACCCTTGGACATGTTGGGTAGGCAGTATGCAGCTGCGTCGGCAATTCGACTTAATAGCACGCTGCAATGGAGGAGCAGCGATTGTGGCCATAGCGCGATCTTAAAAAGATAACAATACCACAAAATGTGGATTGTGCTCCCTCTTTGAGCCTCTTTGAGCGCCACTTTACCACTATGATACCATCCAGGGAGTCTTGGATGGGGAATACTCCGGGTAGTGGAGCTACCATAAATTTTTACACAGATGGATCGAGGCTGCACGAACAAGTGGGCTTTGGAGTCTATTCGGAAGAGCTTGGGTTGAGCCTGGCTCGTAGATTACCAGATCATTGTAGTGTTTACCAGGCAGAGATGCTGGCAATAAAGGAAGTGGCTGACTGGTTGAGCTGCAATGTCTTGTCTACAACCGCAGTCAACATCTATACTGACAGTCAAGCCGCGGTCAAGTCCCTGGATTCAATGTTTCTGAAAACAAGATCTGCCCTTAACTGCCGCACGTCTTTAAATGAGATGGCCAAGCAGTTTAACATACGACTCATATGGGTCCCAGGGCACAGAGACATTCCAGGGAATTGCAAAGCCGATGAGCTTGCAAGACTAGGAACTACCTTACAGGTTCCAACAGAATTGGAATGTGTTGGTATGCCTCTAGAAACTTGCAAGCAAAACCTACGGCTTTGTTCAGCGACGGAGACTAATCAAAGATGGGCAAATGGATGGACGTGTGAGACAACACGACTGATTTGGCCTTCTCTTAATCAGAGGCGCACAAGTGAGCTGATATCGCTTCCAAGAGGAGAGATTTCGACGGTGGTTTCTATAATTACCGGACACTGTCTTATAGGGAAGCACGCAGAGCGGTTAAATGTGCCGTCGAATGACTTTTGCCGAAGTTGCATGGATGAAAAGGAGTTGGAAACTATCGAACACTTTATTTGCCATTGCCCGGCACTTTCTGGTCAGCGACTTGCTTCACTGGGATCTAGGGAGCTGTACGATCTTTCTGATTTGTCGGATGTCAAAATTCAACATCTAAGGAGTTTCATAAGAAGCTCAAACTGGTTTAACGACAGGGACTAGTAGGGAAACCTATTACGATCCCGTGGTATCACAATGGACCTCAGAGTCTACGTGTGTTGACGTAAAACGTCTGCAGCCACTTACAACCTAACCTAACCTAACCACCCTAATGCCTGCCCTCTGTCTTCTATCCTTAAGATTGTCCCCACACAGTTCTTTTTATTTTTTTAAATTTCCTTTATTTAATCAGATTCTACCAAACCAATGGGCGTCCTAGAGGACGTCGATATTGAGACCCACCCCCAATAATTTTTAAATTACATTTGATATATTTTGAATTAAAATTGATCCGTTTTTCCCCATCGTGATAAATTTTTACTAATTTGATTATTATGCTTTTTGAACTTTTTAGCATTACCATATTCTAAATTTAATAATGATTTTTTTAAACATACGCCCACAAGAAGGGCGACCCGAAAAAAACAAAATTTTCTAGCCGCTCTGGGGTAAGTGCAGGACTTTGAACTCCTTCTGGCATAAAAATGTTTCATTTGTTAAACGAAAATGCAAAATAATCTGTAAAAAATTTTGTTTTTTAGAGTTTGGCTTTTAAAGAGGGAACTTTTTGCCTCTGATCCTATTTTGCCCATTTCCGAACTTAACCGACCTATGGCCATTTGACATATTCGTACCCATGTTCAGGAGTCTAGCTATTTTATTTCATAGAATGACTTAGAATCGATCATGGATGAATAATATATACACATTATGGGGTCCCCGATCGATATTTGGATGCGTTACAAACGGAATGACAAAGTGAGTGAAAAGACTGTGGTTGGTATAAAAAAGTTATTTTGTAACCCTGTGTAATCAACAATTTTAATGAAAACAAAAGTATTTTTTTTGTTGATAAACGTTTAAATTAAAGACAGTTTTTTGTTTGTTAACTTTAGAGCAAAAAAATCTACAAAAGAAAATGAAAGTTTATACAAAAAAAGGTAAACATTAAGAAGCGAAACAGGAATTTTGATATTTATTTTTTTTTATTACAGATTTCACGAATGACATATATAAAGGATTGAGAAGAACGACAGAAATCGGTGTGTACTAAAAAAATAGAATGTCGAAACAAAAAGGAATTGAAAAAATTTTCAATTTAATTTTCTTTAATTTTGTTTAAAATTTTGTATAATTTGTGAATGTTTATAAAAAATATAATTTTAAATTTTAAATTCTTAAAAATTTAACAAATTTTGGGTGGCAAAAGTGTGCAAAATTTAAGATAATTAAAATCATAATAAAACACCGAAACTTGTCAAACGGTTGACATGGCGGATTTGTTTACTAATCGTATGTAACCTTATAACTAAACCGTGACAGATTTTAACAAAATTGATAAAAGTCAGTGAAATAACAAAGTCGGTGAAATAATTTCGGTTGATAATGAAAAAAAAAAAGAAGATTCCTTCGCTGTTCCAACTTCTTGGGCGGCGTTTTTTTTTTTTTTTGTTAAAGAAAAAAACTTCTTTTTCTTCTTTTTTATTAAAGAAATGAAAATGAAATTGATTTTTTTTTGTCGCTGCTGGTGCAACAGGATGAAAGTAAAAGTTAACTAACTTTACAATACATGCAATGTCATAATGATTAACACGATTTCACTTGATAATAAATAATAATAATACAGAAAGAGTTAAAAAATAAACAAACTAATTCATCTTTTAAGTTGTAATGATTTGTATGTATTAAATCACAAAATGATTAACAGATTTAAATCAAAATTATATTTGTACACTCGAAAAATAATGTTGGTAGGATTAAATAAATTGAACTTTGCAATACGATTTTGTATTTTGAATGAGAAAAAATAAAAAAGTTAAACACGGTCTTGGAGAATTTATAATACCTTCCACAATGTAAAAAAGATTATGGATTATGAAAAAATAGGTAAAATAAAATAATTTAGAAAATCCGCTAAAATATTTTCTGTCTAATTTTCTCTACCATCAAAATATTATACTTTGCTAATTGAAAATTATTCTATGAGAATATCAAGGTGTAATTAGCAAGGGCAGGATAGCAATTGCACTAAAAAACTGATTTAGGCGCCTAAAATATGCACTTAAAATCTTTGAAATATGTACTATAAAAATATGCACTAAAATTTAAGTATATAAAAAAATGCATTCCTCGCAAAATAATGTAAGAGACAAACAAGTATAAAAGTTAAATTCGTCTTGGCCGAATCTATGAATACCCTCCACAATGCCCTTTTTAAAGGATAGTAAATTTTTTAATGTGATAAAATTAAAAATTTTGATTAAAAATATTTTATTTTAAGTAAAAAAACTTTTTTTTGTTGTCATTTTTGTAAAAAAAAAAATAAATTTACTAATTTACTAATTTTTTTTTTTTTTTGAGTGTAAAATTTTTTTTCGGGTGTATACTTTTTTAGTGTAAAAATATTTCTGAGCGACAAAAATACTCTATTAAGTAATTTTTTGGCTATTCGTTGTTTTTAAAGCTTGTTTTTTAAAACTCTGGTTTTTCAAAACGTGAATTATAGGTGAAACCAATCTGAAATACAGGGTTTTGCTTATAACTTTTGAACCGCCGCACAGTGATTCGTTCCCATATATCGAGTGGGCAAAAATAGAATATTGGTCGCAGATTTCTGAAATTTGGTACACAAGCATTAAATTATCTAATCAAGAAAAAAACGAGTTTTTGGAAAAATCGGAGCAAGGACACGCCTACCCCCCATATATCCTGAAATTTAAATATGTGATTAAAACTACAAAAATGGTCACAAAATTCCTAAACTTTGTCAATATTACCAATTTTGATATAGTATTTTATGTGTAAATTTTTTTCTGGATTGTAGCAAGGACTCGTGTGGCTGCCATATATCCTTTTTCTTAAAAATATTGTAAATCGCTCAAAAGTTACTCGATACCCTTGAAATTTTTTGTAAAAATTTTAATAAGTGATAACAACGTGTGTGCCAAATTACGCTGAAATCGGTTCTGTAAAACAAAAGTTATTTATATATCCTTTTTAAAAATTGCAATAAAGTGTTAATATAGTTTAATTACAAAAATAAAATAGAAAGAGTTGTCAACGATTTTCCAAATTTGGTACGCAAGCACAAAATTAATTAATAGAAAAAAAAAATAAAAATTTTGAGCAAATCGGTCGAAGGACATTTGTACCTGTCGTATATCCTGAAATTTAAAAGTGGAGTTTTAGCCACAAAACTTGATATAAAATTACTTAACTTAGTTATTGTCTTAGAAATTTAAATAACTATCGACGTACAACATTTGTATTTTAATCTGAGCAAGGACTCGCGTGGCTGCCATATATCCTTTTTCTTGAAATCGCTGTAACTATTTTAAAAATCTTTCAATTGCTATCAAATTTTTAATATAGATTAGATCGAATGGCATTAATAAGTGTGCCAAATTTCGTTGAGTTGCTTGCGGTAACAAAAAAGCTGTTAATATATCCTTTTTTTTAAATATAGTCAAAAATATAAAAATACATAATAACTGCAAAAACAAAACATTCGCAACACTTATTTCCTATTGCATTACGAAAATAAATTTATTCAAAATAAGTTTTAAGTAAACTCGTTTAATACTTGCTTTATTTCTAAGTACATACCCCGTTCCCGTTATTAACAAAAAACTTAAAAAAAAAAATTTTTTGTGTGCTTCAATTTTTTTTTTTTTTTTCGTTTTTTTCAAAAACTTAGTTATTTTTATTATTTGATCGTATAGAAAACAGTCCAGGATGTTAAAAAAATCAATAAAAAATAATTTTTAAGTACGAACTTTTTTTATGTATCTCAAAAAAATTTGGTTTTGATTTGGGATACCAACGAAAATCAAATACTGGTTTTAAAGCAAAACGGCCCACTGTATACTTATTTTATCGAATTAGTTACTATAAATTTATGGTATACAATACAATAAATCCCTTTATATAAAAAAACACTAAAATGTTGATGTATTTTTTAAATTTATTTACAGTAAATAAAATAAATAAAAAAAAAAATAATCCAATTTTAGATTTTTTTAAAAAATTTTTTTTCAACTTAAAAAAAAAAACTTAGTTATTTTTATTTTTTGATCTTATAAAACATAGTTAAAGCTACAAAAAAAATAAAAAACAAAAAAATTTTATTCACGAACTTTTTTTTTGAAGGCCATTAAAATTTGGTGATTTTGGGGATTTTAGTAAAATTCATAGATAACTTTTAAAGCAAAACGGCCCACGTACTGCATAATTTTTTTCTGATTTTTTATTATATTTTTACAGAATACTATATAATATATCAATGTGTAAAGAAAAAATACTTAATATTGGATTTTTTTTCTAATATTTTTTCCATTAATAATATAGCTTTTAAAAAAAATTTATAAAGACACAAAAAAAACCTAACTTTTTTCCAATTTCAGACAAAAACTTAGTTATTTTTATTGTTTTGCCTTATAAACCATAGTCCAAGCTATCGAAAAAGCGAAAAAAATAATTTTTTGACTCACGAACTTTTTTTATGCATTCCATCAAAATTTGTCAATTTTTGGGGATTCGGTAGAAAAAATATAGATTTCAGAGCAATACAAATATGTATTTTAAGACTAATTATAAAAAATTGCAAATACAACTTTTAGCAAATATATTTAAGTAACTTTTGCAAAAAATAGTTCGTTGATTTCTTTAAAATTCGATTTTTTATAATTATTTTAGTAAACCTATAAAATTCAATTTTTTTGTTTACACACAGTAGCGTAAAATTTCCATACTTTAGCGCCCTCTTGTGGCAACATATGACTTCTTAAAAATAAGAAAAGTACATATTTCTTTTAGTTTACTATTAAACTGTAAAAATACAAAAAATCATCAACATTGAAGATATACTTCTTTTTTTGATTTTTGCCAATGAAACGAATCACTGTGCGCCGGACCGATTTGGCTGAGATTTAAAACGAACTGGGCCAGAGGAACGACAAATAAATGTGCTATACTTCAGCACCCTTAGAATTGTCGTTCGAAAGTTACCGTGTGTTTTATCTCGTAAATTTGCGAAAAACCCTTGCCGAAATTTACTCTTTTGCTTATAACTTTTGAACCACTGGACCGATTTCGCTGGATTGCAATACCAATCTGACCAGGTAAATACCCAACATATATGCCAAACTTCAGGATCCTCCGTAAAGTCTTTCAAAAGTTAGCGTGTTTTCAACAGACAGACGGACGGAAGGAAATCGCTATATCGTCTTAAAATCGATCGAGAATCATGAATATATATATGGGGCATTCCAGGCCAAATCATTCACTTTTAGACCCGACCCCTTTCGATTTATTTTATTTTTGGATATGTTTTAGTACTTATTAAATGCAACTTGGACACCAATTTTCAGCCTTTTATTCCAAGACGGTGTTGAGTAATCAATTTTTCAAAATGGCGATTTTATCAAAAACATTTAAAAATTTAAATTTTTAATTAATTTTGACCATTAAACAAATATATTTAGATATCCTAAAAAAAGTTGGACAACGTTTTGTTGGTATTTAAATGTAGTTTTAGAAAAAAATATGAAATAACTAGCTTGCCATCCCGGTACTTCGTTACCGGTTGTATTGATTACCGGATAATAGAAGGATCAGGATTACTCTGTCGATTTCAAAAAATTCCCATACATAGTCTTTGTTTTATTTACTTGTGGACGTTTAAGTCTTTCATAAAATAATATTTCAATGAATAATTTGAACAATAAATTTGAATAACTTCGCTGGTACGTCATCATGCTCGTTCCGGTGAAAAACGATATTGACAATTTTCGAGCCCTTATAACGAATTTTGAGTGAAAAAAGAAATTGAATAAAAATAAGTTTGAGTGGAAAAACATATAAAGAAAAAAATATGGAGTAAAAAAGTCAAATACGAAAAATTTGAGTAAAAAGTATCACTCCATATTGTTCCAAGCTCTATTGCATTTCGTTCCAGGTTCTATTCCATTTCATTTCCAATTTCATTTTCCTTCGTTCCATGTTAGTTTCATTCCTCTCCGTATAATATGCGTTAAAGAAATAAAAAGTTCTATTGTCTTTATCTTATAGATATGAAAAGTACCATTTTACACCACTGTTACCTGTTTTAAAATATGTCCTTCTCTTGGGTGTTATTTCTGGGGCTTTTAGTTTAATAGATGATATCTAGGTCATTATTATAGGAACAGAAAAAAAGTACCAAAAGTACACTTTCTAACCCCACTTAGAAATTGAATTTCCAAAAAGTACCTCTTCCAGAATGTTTTTTTCTTCACCGAAAAATCCTACATTCCATATTTCAATTATCTAGGATCATTGTTTCGGCAAATATTAAAAGTACAAAAATGATTTTCCATTCCTAATTTTAAGTTTCTAGAGCCATTACGTCAGAAAATATCAAAAGTACCGTAAATACCCTTTTTTAGCCATTTTACCCCCAAAACGTATTTTTCTAAGAATGTTTTTTTTACCCAATCTACATTACTGGAAATATAAAAAATTCTATGAATATTATATCAGGAAATAAAAAAGTACCAAAAAGTCCTTTCGGTACTTTTTATAAAAGGTACTTTTTACGAAAGATACTTTTTACAAAAATACTTTTTATAAAGGCACTTTTTATAAAAGGTACTTTTTACAAAAGGTACTTTTTACAAAAGGTACTTTTTATAAAGGTACTTTTTATAAAAGGTACTTTTTATAAAGGGTACTTTTTATAAAAGGTACTTTTTATAAAAGGTACTTTTTATAAAAGGTACTTTTTATAAAAGGTATTTTTTATAAAAGGTACTTTTTTTAAAAGGCACTTTTTATAAAAGGTACTTTTTATAAAAGGTACTTTTTATATAAGGTACTTTTTACAAAAGGTACTTTTTATAAAAGGTACTTTTTATAAAAGGTACTTTTTATAAAAGGTACTTTTTATAAAAGGTACTTTTTATGAAAGGTACTTTTTATAAAAGGTACTTTTTATAAAAGGTACTTTTTATAAAAGGTACTTTTTATAAAAGGTACTTTTTGTAAAAGGTACTTTTTATAAAAGGTACTTTTTATAAAAGGTACTTTTTATAAAAGGTACTTTTTATAAAAGGTACTTTTTATAAAAGGTACTTTTTATAAAAGGTACTTTTTATAAAAGGTACTTTTTATAAAAGGTACTTTTTATAAAAGGTACTTTTTATAAAAGGTACTTTTTATAAAAGGTACCAAAAATCCAGCCTTAGGGGATCTATATTCCGGGAGGTGAACATACAGTCCAAATTTCAAGTCTCTGTGACAATTTTTTAAGGAAATATAAAAGTACAGATTTTTACCCCCTTAGAATCAACATTGGCAAAAATCCAGCCTTAGTGGATCTATATTCCAGGATGTGAACATACAGTCCAAAGTTCAAGTCTATGAAAATTATTTTAGGAGATATAAAAAGTACCAAAAGTACACTTTTTTACCCATTCTACCCCCGTAGAATCAACATTGGCAAAAACCTAGCCTTAGTGAATATTTTTTCCGGGAAGTGAACCGACATTGCAAATTTCAAGTTTCTAGTACCGTTATTTAAGGAAATATAAAATGTACCAAAAGTACAGATTTTTACCCTTTTTACCCCCTTAGAATCAACATTGGCAAAAATCTAGCCTTAGGGGATCTATATTCCGGGAGGTTAACATGCAGTCCAAATTTGAAGTTTCTATGACCATTATTTCAGGAGATATAAAAAGTACCAAAAGTACAGTTTTTTTCCCTTTTTACCCCCTTGGAATCAACACTGGCAAAAATCCAGCCTTAGTGGAGCTGTATTCCGGGATGTGAAAATACTGTCCAAATTTCAAGTCTCTATGACCATAATTTCAGAAGATATAAAAAGTACCAAAAGTACAGTTTTTTACCCTTTTTACCCCCTTAGAATCAACACTGGCAAAAATCCAGCTATAGTGGATCTGTATTCCGGGAGGTGAACATACAGTCCAAATTTCAAGTCTCCATGACCATTATTTCAGGAGATATAAAAAGTACCAAAAGTACAGTTTTTTACCCTTTTTACCCCCTTAGAATCAACATTGGCAAAAATCCAGCCTTAGTGGATCTATATTCCGGGAGGTGAACCTACAGTCCAAATTTCAAGTCTCTAGCTTCAGCGGTTTGGGCTGGGCGATGATGAGTCAGTCAGTCAGTCAGTCAGTCAGTCAGTCAGTCAGTCAGTCAGTCAGTCAGTCAGTCAGTCAGTCAGTCACATTACTCTTTTATATATATAGATTATTCGAAGTAATTATCACTTATTATTTGACGATTAAAATCGACTTTTTGAAAAAGTCCGAAACCTTCGATTTTTTTGTAAAAAACTCTAAAAATTATGCACTAAATTACACAACTTTTAATCTATAACTCGAGATGTTATCACAATTCTTTCTATATTTTTTTTTACATTTTTAAAATTTCACCTATTATTTTTTGGCTCTGATTTATTTTATAAGGTCCTCCAAAAAATTTAATTGGTAGATACTGACCCTAACTTGCGCTTGATGTATTCATTTGGAGGTAAAAATACGTCTTACAAAAATTAAACTTACCATAAAAATTAAGACAACAGAAAAATTCATATTTTTCCTTGTAATCCGTTTTCTAAACTTCAAGGCCCATGCGGAACGCCTTACCCATCTCCGATCGTTCTTAATTTTTGTGAGGCGTATTTTTACCTCGAGATGAATATATCTAGGGTAAGTTAGGGTCACTATCTACCTTTTTACACTTTTAAAATCGAAACTTTTTTGAAAGTACTTTTGTCAAACTCATTTTTCGCTTAACAATTCTACCCTTGTTTTATATTCCAAGTTTCGAAAACCATTACTTCAGAAGATAAAAGTACCAAAGTACATTTTTACTCTCTTAGATTTGGAATTTCCAAATGGTACTTTTTTAGATAATTTTTTGCAGAAGAATCCTACATTTCAAATTAGAAGCTTCTAGGACTGTTCAGGAAATATAAAAAGTACCAAAGTGCACCAATTTCAAATCTTTTAATCCATTTTGCCTTAGAATAAAAAATTTCAAAAACTCCGTCCCAGTGGATCTATTTTTCAGTGGTTTAGACTAGAGATGGGCACATGAGCAGATTAGAGCGTGATTCACGTGATTCACGTGTGAGTATGACTGATTACAATTTTACTCACGTGATTGTGAGTGAGTGTGAGTGGAGAAAAAAATTGCGTGAGTGAGTGTGCGTGAGTAAGATTTTTGCGTGAGTGAGTGTGCGTGAGTGGTTTTTTTGCGTGAGCATGCGTGATTAATATACTCTACATATTTCCTTTTGTACCAAAAATAGCAACAAAAAATTGTAAAATTTGGCTTAACTTTAGATTTTGTCCTGAAAAAAGCAAAAAAAACAAGTAGAAAAATTAAATTCGACTTGGTCGAATCTATGAATACCCTCCACAATGTTATCTGATAGTAATTTTCTAAAAAAAATTTCCAAAAATTGCATTCAAAATTTTTTATTAGAAATATATTAATTTGAGTAAAACTTTTTTTAATCTATCAAATTTTTTTGAGTGTAACATTTTTTTGACTGTCAACATTTTTTGAGTGTGACATTTTATTAAAAAAAAATATGTGCACATTTTTTTTGAGTGTAACATTTTTTTTGAGTGTAAAAATTTTTTGCAGTGTAAATTGTACAGATTACAAGATTACTTTGTAAAATATTTTTGTTGTTTTATACCTACATATATGTAATGCAAAAAAAACTATTTGACATTTTCCCTGTTTTTATTTTACCAACCTCTTCTTTAAAAACCAAAAACAACCTAACATTCAATCATATAAGTCCCACTTTTTTTGATTTTTTTCCAAAAATACTTACTACACACCGTTACATACAGTTACAAAAACAATAACAACACAATAACAAATATTTACTTGTCTAACAACTAAACTGCACGCCACGGCAAGAAAACTAACAACAACAAGTTTTAAGAAAACTGGTATTTCACCATGCTGTTAAAACTTGTTTAACGAGTTTTCAACAGTTTAAGGTGAAACCAATATGAAATTTAGGGCTTTGCTTATAACTTTTGAACCACTGGACCGATTTTGCTGAAACTCAAAACCAAGCAGGCTTGGGGAACGACAAATAAATATGCTAAGCTTCAGCACCCTCAGAATTGTCTTTCGAAAGTTAGAGTGGTTTTAATCTCGTAAATTCGTAAAATACCCTTGCCGAAATTTACTCGTTTGCTCATAACTTTTGAACCACTTGACCGATTTCGCTGGATTGCAATACCAACCTGACCCGGTAAATGGTCAACATATATGTCAAACTTCAGGAGCCTCCGTAAAGTCTTTCAAAAGTTAGCGTGTTTTCAACGGACAGACGGACGGACGGACGGACGGACATCGCTAGATCGACTTAAAATCGATCAAGGATCATGAATATATATACTTTATGGGGTCCTAGACCAATATTTCGATGTGTTACAAACGGAATGACAAACTTATATATACCCTCTATCACTAGAGTGGAGGGTATAAAAATAAAATTTCGCTGAACTTTAAATTTTGTTGAAAATTTTTAAAGATTTTTGAAATTTTTTTTTTGTATAATAAGAGTTTCGTGAGTGTAAGTCAACGTGAGTGTGAGTGAAGCTTGCATGATTGCACGTGAGTGTGAGTTGTATTAAATTTACTCACGTGATTGTGAGTGAGTGTCAGGGCTGCCAGACTTGGGGATTTATCCCCAAAGTTAGGGATTTCACTATAGAAAAAAAGACAAAAAATCTCATTTGGGGATTGGGGATTTTTATGGGGATTTCAAAAATTATTTTGGGGATTTTTTGGGGATATTTAAAATTGTATCTATTTGATACAACAAGCTAAATTTAATATAATCAACGATTTTTAACAAAATTGTTAGTAAAAATAACTCTTTAGTACGAGATTACGAAGCGCATTCAGTAAAACGTGCATTTATCGGCCGAAAAATGTATTTTAACATTGTCAAAACCCGTTAATTAACTCGTTTGGGGTTTTTTGGGGATTTTTTAAGTTTAAATCTACAAAATAAAATTAAAAAATTACCATCCATAAATTTTTCTTAAAAATTAACAAAAAAATGTTTGTGTGATTAAAAATGAGCGTATTTTTTTTTTATTGATTGGGGATTTTTGGGGATATTTGGTTTTATTGGTGGGGACAACGGAAAAAAGTACCTGGCAACGCTGGTGAGTGTGAGTAGAAAAAATTTGCTCGTGAGTGAGTGTGAGTCAAAAATCACTCACGCGCCCATCTCTAGTTTAGACTGTGCGATAATTCAGTCACTTAACTCCAATATGAGTTAAAACACCTCAATTCAACCGAAAAAAGTAGAATTTTTGACCTTACCCCTTTCGAATTTGATGAAACTTGGAATATTGTTGGGCCCTTACAAAAAAATCATAGTGCCAAAATTTTGGACTTCTGGTGCTTTTTCTTCCCGAGATATGGGGTCTTGAAAATTGGCAAAATCGTATATATTTGAGAAAAGTGTTCTGAGATAAATAAAGATAACTCGAAAAGTAATTACAATATACGTCTCAGTCAGGTCGCAAATAATAGGTAATAAGACAGCCTTTAAAATGGCATTCCCCAAGATTTTTTTGAAAAAGGTCAAAGGTCATTGGTTTTAACCTTAATTTTTGGAGAGCTATATCTCAAAAAACGATATTTTTAAAATTTTGGAAAAAATATATGTGATTAAGAATCATCTATACTACTTAAGTTTAAATTTTCAGGATGGAGACTTCATTGGAACTTTTTATATTAATAGAAACGTTGTGACAGGAAAGAAAAAGCGGTGTAATTTCCCTTAGAAAAAAAATATTTTTTTTTTTTTGTCTTTGAAATTCTGGTACCAAAATTTATTTTTCTGAATCTTTTTGACGTGCTGAGTCCAAATATGACCTTTGAACTGGCCTCTCGCTATTAGTTTTCGAGATATCTGCACATAAATATGTGAAAATTGCTAAAATCCTATTGCTGTGTTATTTTTGAAAATTTAGGTGCATATATCTTGAAAAGTAATAGCGATAGGCCAGTTCAAAGGTCATATTTGGACTCAGCACGTCAAAAACATTCAGAAAAATGAACTTTGGTACCAGAATTTCAAAGACAAAAAAAAATATTTTTTTTAAGGGAAATTACACCGCTTTTTCTTTCCTGTCACAACGTTTCTATTAATATAAAAAGTTCCAATGAAGTCTCCATCCTGAAAATTTAAACTTAGGTAGTATAGATGATTCTTAATCACATATATTTTTTCCAAAATTTTAAAAATATCGTTTTTTGAGATATAGCTCTCCAAAAATTAAGGTTAAAAACAATGACCTTTGACCTTTTTCAAAAAAAATCTTGGGGAATGCCATTTTAAAGGCTGTCTTATTATCTATTATTTGCGACCTGACTGAGACGTGTATTGTAATTACTTTTCGAGTTATCTTTATTAATCTCAGAACACTTTTGTCAAATATATACGATTTTGCCATTTTTCAAGACCCCATATCTCGAATACTGGAATGACCAGAAGCCTGAAAAATTGGCAAAATCTCTTTTTTGTTAAAGTAAACATCAGTACTTAATTTCATTAAATTTTGAGGGGGTGCTGTCAACTTCTCGGTTGAATTGAGGTGTTTTAGCTCATATAGAAGATTTTGACATATGATGGTAATGGTAGTTGCAAACATTGACCAATTTTCGACTTAAATGTCAAATATAAATATTAAAAATTTCTGAGTGTATATTTGAACTAATTTTTTTTAAGGCTGCTGTTTTAAAAAAAAGGTGTTAAAAACCGACTTCAAATTTAAAATCTGTGGGTTGTTATGCAAAATCATCAACATCGTCATCATCATCAGACTTGTATGATAATTTCATAAATCATCGGTGTTTTTTTTTTTTTAGAA
Source organism: Pegoplata infirma (assembly GCA_963921195.1). Taxonomy (NCBI): domain Eukaryota; kingdom Metazoa; phylum Arthropoda; class Insecta; order Diptera; family Anthomyiidae; genus Pegoplata; species Pegoplata infirma. Next base: position 121,610,955 of record OY992540.1, read on the forward strand.
ACTAACTAAATTAAACACAGACGACAAAATACTACAAATCATTTTTGGTTTTCAATCCTTTGCAAAAAAAAAAAAATCAGAAATTAAAACTTGTCATCATCGTCATCACTAGAAATTGTCATTTTTATAACTTGATTTTGTATACCCTCCACTTATTGTTAGTGAAAGGGGGCATATATAAGTTTGTCATTTCGTGTGTAACATCTTATACTGTCGGTATAGGATCGGTATATAACTCATGATCCTCGACCTATATTAAGACGTTCTAGCGATGTTAGTTCGTCCGTCTGTCTGTTTGTTAAATACACGCATTGCGTAGGGTATTCATTAATTCGGCCAAGTCGAATTTAACTTTTTGTTACTTGTTTTTATTGAAAATACTTAATCATTCATTCATACTTAACATTTTCCATTTGTAAAGACAAGTATAAAATATCTACCATTCACAAATCATACAAAATGTGTATTTGTCTGTTTGCACAAACGTTTTGTTTTTCGCAATTTTATTTATAAGAAAATATAGATATTGAATTTTAGATATGATTTGTAACAACATTGCTATGGTGATACCATGATAAACTACAAGGTTGAGGAGTACTTGACTTTTTTTTTAAGGATTAAAATTTATCTTATTTTCAAAAAACACAGGGATTTTTAAGGTAAAAAATCCGATTTTTAGGTTGAAACTAGCTAATTTGAACCGAAAAAATTTTCAAGGTAAAAATATCAGAAAACTGCTTCTATTGAAATCTTTCAATTTCTCATATTGCATAAACTAGCTTATATAGAAATTAATGATGGGCTGGAGCTAGGGCTTCCAATTGGTATTGGTGTTTATGAATCCCGGGATTCGGGATTGAAAAAAAAGTTTCTGATTTCGGGATCCAGGGTTTTTTGGGATATTTTGAGTCCGGAATTCACGGGATTTTTTTTTAATTTTCTGGAATTTAAATGTTAGGGAGTTTTGTCACTTTAAAAAAAATCTGGAATTTACTGGATTTTTTTTTTTAATTTTCTGTATTTTAAAAAATGTTCGGGAGTTTTGTCACTTTGGTAAATTCAAGCGTTTGCAAAGATTTTTGATGTTCATCGAAGTTGTAAATTATGAAAAAGGAACATCATCGAGAAATCGAACCAGGAAATAACTACAGGTATACTTCCTTGTTTCCTTGTTTCCTTTTTTTCGGTGAGCTGTCAAAATTAGCAAATTATTGCAGTCTTTGAATAAAGTGAAAAAATTTGAATTTTTACAATTCAAGCGATTATTAGTAGTACTAAATCTTTTAAAAGAAAATATTTTATAATGGAATCTTCACCATCAGGTATTAAACTAACAGGCCTATTCTCAGTTATGACTGGTTATGACTAATTTTATTATTTTCAAACTTCATATTCCCTGTGTTTGTTGTAAACACAATCATAAAAAGTCTCAAAATTTAAAATTATTTGTCAATTTTGAGACGATGTGGGTAGCAGGTCTTTATTTTTTTGAAATTTTAAAACAAAATTTGATTTTTTTTATGATTGTTTACAACAACCACATGAAAAAAATTGAGTTATGATTGAGTTATGACTTTTTTTGTGAATAGGCACCTAAATTGAGCATTTTTTTTGTTTATAAAAATTGTAACTTAACATTTTTAATATTTTTTTTAAAAAGAGTCCGAAATTCGGATATTTTTTATATTTAATAGGCCACAAATAATAAGTTAGTAAGAAGTTGGATTTAGTTTTGTTGATTTTGAAAAAGTATAGGATATCATGTTTTATTAAAAAAAAAGTCCAGACAATGCCCGGCCCTTTTTTTATTCCCATTTTTGTGTAAAAAGTCTGGGTATCATTTAATTAAAGACCATTATATGTGTGTTAATACCCTCCAACTCCAGTATGGGCGTATACTCACTTTGTCATTCTGTATGTAACGCATCGAAATATGGGTCTAGGACCCCATAAAGTGTATATTATTGATCACTGATCAAGTCGTTCTGTGACTGACCGTGTGCCCGTCCGTCTGTCTGTTGTGGAGCACACCATAAAGTACAAAAAACAAGAGCTAGAATCCTGAAGTTTGTCACAAATATGTATAATGGTCATAGTCTGGTAAAGTTCTTGAACGAGCAAAATCGGACCAGAGGGGAAAAAGTTCCCCCTTTAAGAACTAAAACTACCCCAGAAAAATATTTTTTTTTACCATGTTTTATTTGTATATTTGTTCAATAAATGAAACATTTTAATGCCATATGAAGTTCATCGACCTGAATTTAAACCAATGGGATCAGGAAAGCCAATTTTTTCGGTCCGCCCCTTTTTTGGGGCGTGTGTAGAAAAAAATAATTTAAATAATGGTCAATTTTAATAAATTAGGTGCAAAAACTGACATTTATTTATTTGGCTTCGTTTATGGCGTATGGAAGGTGTCTCCCATAGTCTCCCCGCAAACCCTTCCCTCTTCACCAAAAAAACGTCCCCCCATTTGTTTTTTGTAGCTTTATTACATGTTCAATGGTTTTAGGCTTTTTTTTTTTGAAAAACAAAAAAAAAAAAAACGACTAAAATATTAAAAAAAATATTTTTTTTAATTTTTTTTCTAAAATGGTGCGTTTGTATACATATTTATGATAATTCGTTAATAAAAGGCTATAATATTCCCTTAAATCACTTTTTTCAAATAAATTTGTACGTTTATGAGATTTTGTGAAACACAAAAATTGGATTTTAAATAAAATTTATAATACACGCGGTATTCGTACTTTTTGAGTGTTATTTTATACAAAAAAAAATAATTTCGCAGGAAGGAACTTTCCATCCGTTTTTTGAAAAATGTTTTTATATGTAAAAAACGTCAAACATTCTAATAAACTTACAATTAGTTAAAATAATCTCAAAATAGGCGCTTTATAAGATACAATTTTTTAATAATTTGACCTTGAATTTTATGCTAGAATCCTGAAGTTTGTCACAAATATGTGAATTTTAAGGTCAAATTTATATTTTTTTTTAAAACCACCAATACCATTAAAAAGGCCGTCAAAAATACTTTAAAAATCATTTTTTAAAATTAAATTTTTATCGCATCAAAGTGTCAATAAAAATTCATTTAAAGATGTTCTTTGCAAAAAAATGAAAACTTCCCATTTCTGTAATTCTAAAAATATTTCAACAAAAATTTGTTTATTTGACCTTTAGATTACCTACTATTATCCTAACATTTTGGAAAAATTATACTTAAATCGGTTTTTTGGTGTGGACCGTTGACGCGTTTCGCCCCATATACTTTATGGGGTCCCCGACCGATATTTCGATGCGTTACACACGAAATGACAAAGTGAGTATACCCCACTGATGCCCATTTCTTTACACAATTGTGCCTTATGCTCTTCACACATATTCTTACGCTCATTCATTTAGTCGTCTATGAGACATCAAAGAATGCACATTAAAGGTGTCCTAACGACTAAGGTAATTTTTCAAAATCACTTTTTAATACGTGGTAGGGTCCTAAATTGTAGTTTTGTATCTAAAAATGAGTGAGCCAAAATTTGGAGACAATCGGATAAAAATAACTCGTGCCGAAAATGGATTGAAGTTTTGGGACACTCTTATCAGATGAAAAAACACGTTTTTTCTAGTTTTTTTAAAAATATTGGTATATGCTATTTTTTGTTAATTTTTTTGTTAAGTAATATGAAAATGGTAATAAATTACCTTTCCAAAAAGCTTAAAGAAATTCAAATCGGATGAAAAATAAGCATTTTACGCATACATGCCCCAGACCATTGCATGGTTTTTAAAGCCAAAATTTGAAAATTTTCAAAATTTTTAGGCAAAAAAATAAAAAAAAATAAATTTTACTTTATAATTATATTAAATACATGTTATAGATAAAAACTAACAGATATGGTAGTCTAACTTTTTTTTTCATTTGGCGTGGGTAGTGATATAATTTCCGCGGATTCCAAAGAAAATGAGTTTTTCTAAAATAATTTAGCAAATATGGGAAACAATTTTCTGTATTGTATTATACGAAGTGAAATACATAAATTCTGTAAATTTTTTGAGAATTCGGGCATCTTTAACCCCTTTTCGTCGAGGTGAAATGACAAATTTGAGACGTTATACATTTCTATAATACAAAATATCTGCATATATCCGATTTATCAAAAGTAACAGAATTTACGTTTAACACTTCGATCCGCACAATAGAGCACAAATTTTAAAAAATTTACTTAATTATTGTAGAAAAACGCATTTTATTTGGAATCCGCGGAAATTTTATCACTACCCGCGCCAAATAAAAAAATAGCTTGACTACCATATCTGCTATTTTTAATTTCAAACATGTTTTCAATTTGATCATAAAGTAAAATTAAATTTTTACTATTTTTTTGCCTAAAAATTTTGAAAATTTTGAAATTCTGGCTCTAAAAACCATACAATGGTCTGGGGCATGTATGTGTAAAATGCTTATTTTTCATCCGATTTTAATTTTATTAGTCGTTTTGAAAAGGTAATTTAGTACCATTTTCATATTATTTCACAAAAAATTTAACAAAAAATACCAAATACCAATGTTTTTCCAAAAACTAGAAAAAACTTGTTTTTCGTTCTTATAAGAATGTCCCAAAACTTCAATCCATTTTCGGCACGAGTTATTTTTAGCCGATTGTCCCCAAATTTTGGCTCACTCATTTTTAGATACTAAAGAACAATATAGGACCCTACCAGGTATAAAAAGGTGATTTTCGTTTTTAAGGACACCTCTAATGCACATGCTAGTCGGACTATTTCTCATGTTTTTTCAAATGCACTTAAAGAAACAAATGATGTCATTCAAGAAATAATCTATTATAAAAAAGGCTTTTGGTTATATCCAATGTCTTTGATGATTAAAACATTTTATTAATTAAATTAAAAAACTTCATAAAGAATTAATTCAATTATTCACACAATTATTTAGTTATTAATGATAAATTAATGATAAATAAAATGTTTGAAGGTCTTAAAAATTTGTTTCTGAAAATGTCATTAAAATTGTACAAAAATAAATACAAAAATATATTTTAATGATATTTCAATTATTTATCTGATGTTAACGACATCTTTTATAATTCGGTTAACTATTTTTGTTCAGTGCAGTCTCTCTCTTGCTCACTAATACTACTGCAAAAATTTTTTGGACATCGCTGGTATACCCCCATACTGTAGTTGGAAGGTATAAAAACTTAAAAAATTTTCTTTGAAAAACAATGACTGCATACTATTTCTGTATAAATAAAAAATAATCAGCTAAACATAATTTCAAAAATATTTTGAAATTCAGCAAGCAGAATCAAAACGCAGTAAAATTTCTGTTATATTGTAAAATTATTTAGTATAAATATCAATTTTGTCAGAAAAATCTACTGAAAGTTTGCAAAATCAAATTGAAAGTAGTTTTACAGTGTTTTTTACAGCGTTTTTTTTTTGAGTGCAGAATCTGCGATTTTTCAAAAAAAAAAATGTCTCAGGTTCTGAGATTATTTTTTATAAAGAAATGTTCAAGAATTTGTGATTTTTTCAACAAAAAAATATCTTAGAATAGGAGACTTTTATCATAATCTGGAAGTTTTTCTAAACCAAAAAGTTTTAGAATCTGAGACTATTTATATTTATAACAATTTAAAACCTGAGACACAGAATCTGTAAGTCTCCTGCTTAAAAAATGTCTCAGAATCCAATTTTTTTTGTTTTTAAAGTTGGTCTAGGTCACGTTGTCTGGGCCCTTACATTTTGATTACCGAGTATAAAGAAATTAATGTTTAAAATCCAAACTATTAATTTATTAATTATTCAATTTTAAAAGAATAATAAACATTAATAAGATGTTTACAATCAAAAACACAAATATTAAGTACACAATAACATTCATCATCATTAATATTAACAATAGCAAAAATGCCAAAAACAAACACTTTTGCTGCAACTTAAACATACAAAAAAAAGTTTAATAAAACTTAACAACCATCATTGAAAACTACTTAATTAAACAAAAACTAAAAAAAGATTGTTTATAGTAATTTTACACTTGCCAGTTATGTGTTGTAGAAAATGATGCTGTTGCTGCTGCTGCTGTTGATGTTGCAATTGTTGTTGCTGTTGTTGGCGAATTAAAACAACACTAGCATTTTGTTTTAACAAAATGCAACATAACGACGACAACATCCTCTTGAAACAGAAAAAATATTAACAAACCGTAAAAGAAAAACAGACAGACATAAGGAAGGACGGACCGACGGGCGGACGGACATTCAGACTTTAATAGTCACACTTTTTTAACGTTTTAAACGACAGTTAACATAGAAACCGAAAAAACACTTTTATTAACTAACTAAACTATAAAATTACTTACTATTCTGTCTGTATGTCTGTATGTCTGTCTGTCTTAAAAATTTCTGATAAATGTAGACAACATCCAACTTATATTTTGTAAATAAAAGAATTACAAAAAAAAATATTCGTTAATGCAATAAAAAAATAAATAAACATATAAAAAAACTAATAAACAATTTTATTTTTAAAAATAATTTTTAATTATTTTTGTTCGTATCGTGTTTGTTTTTGAATTTAAAGTCGCTTCGTTTACTGAAAAAAATGAGTTTTAAACTGCGTCACGTTCGATTTGTTACTATTGTGACGTGCAACTTGTTGAAATTATTTTTGCTTAATTTACATTTAGTTTGATGCCATTCCAAAATAAGTACGACAACCGGCAACAAAAACAACGCAAAACTGCTGCAACACACAACAAGACACCGAAACAGACAAATCTTTAAACACAAAGTGTTAGAATGCATTTTATCGCACTATGGGATCGACACTTAAAATTGCTTTACACTCATCACAATACACTCAAAGAAAAAATGCTTCATCATATTGATGATACGGTTTCATCACCTGCTGTCATCAATTTTGATGACAAATTTCATCATATTGATGAAGATTTTCTTCAATATGATAAAACATGTCATCCAAATGGAAAAAACAAGTGACGACACATTTCATCATGTCATCAAAAAGTGTCATCAAATGTTTTTTTTTTTTGTAAATAATTAAATTAATATTAAACTAAATGAAAATATTAAATAAATTTATTAAAAAAATATAAAAAAATAAAAAAACAGTAAAAAAAAATCCTGCCCCGGCTGGTACTTGAACCCACGGTCCCCAAGTTGCAGTGTTTATTGTCGACGCCTTAGCTAGTTCAGCCAACTATAGATAAAATTTTTTTTTTTTTTCTTATTTTTCAAATAAAAAATGTTATTGATGACACCGCTTCATCATATTGATGACAAGTTACATTGGACGAAAAATGATGTAACATTTCATCATATTGATGTTACTTTTCATCAATATGAAGAAGCTTTTTCTTTGAGTGTAGACAAATTATCTTAAATTTTGTTTGCGCCCAAAAAACAAACTTATTACTGACTATTGATCGATTCTAAGACTTTCTAGCAATGCCCTCCGTCATTTAAAAACAAACTGCCGGCCAAAACAAAAAAGCTAGACTCCCAAAATTTGGCACGTACATGTTTTCTGTTCAAGGACTGGTAAAAATCAGAACAGGGGGGAAAAATCCATTTAAGAAATGAAAAACTCAAATTTTTTCAACATATTTTGAGTTAAGTAAGTGAAACATTTTGATGTCCGAAAAAGTTTAAAGTCCTGCTCTTGGAAACAGAGAATTAAAAATGTATTTTTTTCGAAAATTTGAAATTACTCAATTTTCCACCAGTAAACGATTTAATAGTATTGAGTAAATTTTTAATAAAAATTTATTAAATGTTTGCCAAAAAAATTTGAGTAAATTTTTAATTGACACTATTAAGTGCAGGAACAGAACAAGAAGCACCACCTTTTAAAAACAGAACAAGTTTTATTTCACATCGGCGCCGGCCACCGGTTTAATCTGCCAAACTGTATGGAAAAAGTCGTGCCGGGCTTATTCTGTTTCTACTCTAAAAAAAACAAAGTTTAAAAAAATTTCATATTTTTTTACAAAGAAAAAAAACATGTTTTTTCAAACTTTACCAAATATATTTTTGTCTTAAAGACATAAAAAAATTTTATAAATATGATTACAAACTTTCATGTATATATACAAAAAACTATAAACTAAACGAGAATTAAAAAAACTAAGAAAATTCCAAAAAAAAATTAAAAAAGCTATTAAATTCTTATTAAATTATTTACTCAATTTGTTTTTAAATTTTTGAGTAAATTTTTAATTGCGTCAATTAAAAACTTACTCAAAACTTTTTTTAAATTTAAACAAGTGATTACTCAAATTGTTTTTCCCCATATTTTTTTCTGTGTACGAGGCTGTTAAGCTTTTTTTTTTCATCATATACCTGACACCGAATGCAGATTGCGAAAACCATAGTGCCATTTTCTTGAACATATTAATAAATGGAGATTCTGCAGCCATTTTTGTAGATGCTTATAAATTTTTGATACATTTTTATTTCCTACACAGAAAAACATATGGAGGAAACAAATTTGAGTAATCACTTGTTTAAATTTAAAAACAAAAATTGAGTAATTTTTTAATTGACGCAATTAAAAATGTACTTAAAAATTTTAAAAACAATTTAAGTAAATAATTTAATAAAAATTAAATAGTTTTTTATTTTTTTTAACTCTCATAGTTTTATGAATTCTCGTTTAGTTTATAGTTTTTTGCGTATGTATATGAAAGTTTTTAATCGTCTTAAAATTTTCCTATGTTTTTGAGACAAAAATATGTTTGGTGAAGTTTGAAAAAACAAGTTTTTTTTTTTTTTTTTTTTGTAAAAAAATGTAAAACTTTTTTAACCCAGTCGTCAAAAAAAATCATACCTGACATACTGCTGACTCTCCCTTTATGAAATCGCTGACATCCTCATACAATTTTTCAAAATGTCATCAATGACATGTCAGCAGTTGGTCAGCGGTTGTTTAAACGAACTGTTAGTGGCCACCGATACTGGTGGACACTGCTGACCAACTGCTGACATGTCATTGATGACATTTTGAAAAATTGTATAAAGATGTCAGCGATTTCATAAAGGGAGAGTCAGCAGTATGTCAGGTGTGATTTTATTTTGCCAACTGGGAAGCTTTTAAAAAAAATAAATAGATAAATTTTGAGTAAATTTTTAATTGTGTCAATTATAAATTTACTCAAATTTTTTTCAAACTTTTAAAAAATTTTTATTAAAAATTTACTCAATACTATTAAATCGTTTACTGGTGCAAAATTGAGTAATTTTTTGCTCAATAGTATCAGGGTTTGTTTTGCTACTGGCAGTAGTCAAAAATTGCATAGAATATAATAATTTTCTAGTATTACTACAGAAAATATTAGAATACTAAAGCAATTTTTTTAAATTGCTAATTTATAAATTCAAACTTGAACATATTTTCAAAATGAATATATTCAAATTTTAAAATTTCTGAAGAAAATATTTTAGCAAATTTAAAAATTTGAAAATGAAAAAAAAACTGGTGACAGCAAATTTAAAAATTTTAAAATTAAAAAAAAAAAAAACTGGCCACAGCAAATTTAAAAATTTTAAAATTGCAATTTTAGCAAATTTCAAAACATTTAAAATGCTAAAATTGTAAATTTCAAATTTCGAAAATTGCAATTTGGTAAATTTGAAAATATTTAACATGCTTATTTAGAAAACTTAAAAACTGAATATATTACAATTTGAAAACAATACAAATTGAATACACATACATACATACGTATGTGTGTATGGAAAAAAAAATGATGAACGATATTTATTAAACGAATACATAAATATTAAAAGATAAAAATGTTACACGGTTTTTGTGCAGACTTCTAGAATACATTTTCTAAAGTATTTTTGCCTCCTAAACATAAATCTGTCATCAGAAAAAGTTGTATCGCCTTCTCGACACATAGGCATTTTAGTTTTTTATGGACCAATACCTCAAAACCAACAATTCTTTTAGTATTTGAAAAATGTATATTAAATTTTTATGAGGGTTTCTGCGTCAACCGAGCCACCCCTCTCTCCAAAATTGGTATGAGTTTAATATTTTTTAAAAAATTTTGAAATTACTTAAAAATATTTACTTTTGAATGCCGAGTGACGCCTTTTAAATTTCTATTGGCTGGTCCAATGTGGCGCCCAATTTGTTAAATATATTACAGATTCGCTTAAAACTCTTTATATATGGGTTCTTGTGGTCGCTTAAATAGAACTTGCAGTTGGATTTTTAAAATTCAAAATGGCGGACACAACATGGCGACCAATATTTTTAAAAATAAATCGATTTGCTTGAAATATTGTATGTACTGGTTTTTTGGGTCGCTAAAGAAGAATCTGATTTTCTAAGTTCAAAATAGATTTTCTAAGTTCAAAATGACGGATCCAACATGGCGATACTTTTTAAAAATAATTGACTTAAAACTTTTTACGCATTTTGGGTTGCTAAATTAGAATCTGAAGTAGAATTTCCCAAATTAAAAATGACGGATCCAACATGGCGACCATTTTTTTTATGTAACCTGATTTGCTTGAAATTTTTCATAAACGAGTTTGGTGCATTTTTAAACACGTGACTACAATATCTTATAATTATTCTTTATTCGGCCAAAAATGTGGCAGAATATTCGCCTCGGCTTTTTAGCCGAACCGAATATTAGGTCGGATCAGGGCGTATCCAGGATTTTATTTCGGTAGGGGCCCAAAATTTTTTGTCAATTTTTTTTTTTTACAAAAAATTTTCATAACAGCACATGTTTTAGAATTTGTCTAGATCTTTTCCTTGAACTGAATCACAGAGTAAAGAAGAATAAGAGATATTACGGAAGAAACCGCACTTCTTTTGTTAATTTTTTTTAGCCGTGAACTCCGATTATCTCGGGCTAGAACCCAGAATACTTACAAAAAGAAATTGAAAAAAAGGGAAACCCCAAATACCTTTCAAAAGGAAATCGAAGAAAAAAGTGAAACCCTAAATACATTTCAAAAGGAAATAAAGAAAAAAAAAACGAATGCATTTAAAAGGAAAATGAAAAGAAAACAAAACAATTTATCTATTCTATTATCTAAAAGAGCCCGCCTTGAGATAATCGTAGTTCTCAATTTGGGTTCCACGAAGTTTTCACTAATCGTACCTCTGTGCCTTTCTTTACTCTATGACTGAATGTAACACAATCAGATTCTTAATTTTTTTGTAAGTTTAAAACAGTTGGGGAAAAAATTAAAATTTTTTAATATTTTAAAATTTTTTGAGAGACTTAAATCTTTTTTTAATGTGTGAATTGTATCAGATGCTGATACATTTTTCCAATGAAGATTATCAGAATCTGAATTTTTTTTTTCAAAGAAAAGTCTAAGATTCTATTACAATTTCCAGTTAAGACAGTTTTTGTTATAGAAAAAGTGAAAGACTCTAAATCATATTTCCAATGAAAAACGTTTCTCAGGAAAAAGTCACTTTAGAAAATGATTCTATAAATATATTCATAAAATACTTTTCTAAAAGAAAAGACTCCGATAGTAAGACATTTTCCCCGAATCTGAGATATTTCTAGTCTAGCACATTTTCTTAGATTCTGAAACATTCTACTCAAAAAGTTTTAGATTCTGAGAAAATCTTCGCCTTTTCTTTAAGAAAAATTATTCAGATTCTGAGACCTTTTTAAAAAGAAAACAGTATACAAAAAGTCTTAGATTCTAAAACATTTTTCCTAAAGAAAAACTGTCGGATTCTGAGAAAATTTTCCTATAGAAAAAATCTAAGATTCTTACACTCAAAATAATTCTACAGTAAAAGGTTTAGTAAGTGATGTTGTACAAAAATCTACTAATTAGTTACTAATTTTAGTATCTTCAAAGTACTAAAATTAGTAATTTTTACTGGTTTTGAATAATATTAGTAAAAAATTTTAGTATTGGTTACCAATTTCTGCACTAGGTCCTTTTGGACTAAAATTAGTTAAATTTTTAGTATTGAATACCCACGTTTTTTTTTTGGGTGTAGACATTTTTCCTATAGAAAAAGTTTCTAATTCTGAGATAATTTTCCTATAGAAAGTCTCAGATTCTTCGACATTTTTCCTATAGAAAATTTCTCAGATTCTCAAACATTTTTTATACAGAAAATTTCTTAGATTCTGAGACCTTTTTCGAAAAAGTCTCAGATGCTTAAACACTTTTCCTATAGACAAAGTTTCAAATTCTTACACATTTTCTTATAGAACAAGTCTCAGATTCCCAGACATTTTGCCAATAGGAAATTGTCAGATTCTGAAACATTTTTAATATAGAAAAAGACTCAGATTCTGAGACATTTTTCATAAAGAGAAAGTCTCAGATTCTGCATTATTTTTCCCATAGAAAAAGATATTTTTACAACAGCAAAGCCTCAGATTTTTAACGTTTTTCTACACAAAAAGTCCCAGCTTGTGCCTCTGAAACATTTTTTTTAAAACATTTTTCATATAGAAAAGCCTCAGATTCTTAGATTATTTTATAGAAAAAATCTCAGATTTTGAGACATTTTTTAGATTCAGAGACATTATTCCTATAGAAAGTTCTCAGATTCTGAAACATTTTTCATGTAGAAAAGCCTCAGATTCTGAGAATTTTTTATACAAATCGTCTCAGATTCTGAGACATTTTTCCTATAGAAAAAGTCTTAGATTCTGAGAAAAAAGCTAATATTTTAAGACTTTATTCCTATAAAAAAAAGTCTTAGATTCTTAGACATTTTTCTTATAGAAAGTTTTAGATTCTGAGACATTTTTTTTAGAAGAGTGTAAGATTCTGAGACATTTTTTTTTTTAAGAAATAGTCTCGTTCTGAGGCATTTTTCTCAAAGACAAAGTCGCATTTTAAGATTTGACTACATTTTACTTACAATTAGGTTCATTTTTTGTGTACATAAAACTTTAGGTTGTAAGATATTTTTTCATTAGTATCTTAAGTTGAAAAGTTTGAAATTCTAAGAAAAAATTTTCAGATTTTGAGATTTTTTTAACAGAAAAATTTTTCGGTTTCAAAACATATTTCTTTAAAAAATTTTAGATTCCTAAATGTTTTTCGATTTTTTTAAGAAGTTTTTTAATATTGTACTTGTTATTTGATAACAAATCCTGAAATTTGTGAAATCATTTCGGGGGGCCCCGGGCCCCCCCCCCTGTATACGCCATTGGGTCGGATCATTTATCGCCATGTTGGATCCACCATCTTGAACTTAGAAAATCTAACTTCAGATTCTTCTTTAGCGACCCCAAAACCCCGAGCATATAAAGTTACAAGCAAATCGGTTTATTTTTTAAAAATATTGGTCCCAATGTTGAGTCCGCCATATTGAATTTTAAAAATCCAACTGAAGGTTCTTCTTAAGCGACCCCAAGAACCCATATATAAAACTTTTTAAGCGAATCTGTAATATTTTTTAAAAATTGGGCGCCATATTGGATCAGCCATGTAGAAATTCAAAAGCCGTCACTCGGCTTTTAAAAGTAAATATTTTTAAGTAATTTTAACATTTTTTAAAAATTTTAAACTCATGCCAATTTTTAACACACATTTTGCAATACTAAAAGAATTGTTGGCTTTGAGGTATTGGTCCGCAAAAAACTAAAATGCCTATGTGTCGAGAAGGCGATACAACTTTATCTGATTACAGAATTATGTTTATAACGCAAAAATACTTTAGAAAATGTATTCTAGAAGTCTGCACAAAAACCGTGTAACATTTTTATTTTTTAATATTTATGTATTCGTTTAATAAATATCGTTCATCATTTTTTTTTCCATACACACATACGTATGTATGTATGTGTATTCAATTTGTATTGTTTTCAAATTGTAATATTTTCAGTTTTTAAGTTTTCTAAACAAGCATGTTAAATATTTTCAAATTTACCAAATTGCAATTTTCGAAATTTGAAATTTACAATTTTAGCATTTTAAATGTTTTGAAATTTGCTAAAATTGCAATTTTAAAATTTTTAAATTTGCTGTGGCCAGTTTTTTTTTTTAATTTTAAAATTTTTAAATTTGCTGTCACCAGTTTTTTTTTTCATTTTCAAATTTTTAAATTTGCTAAAATATTTTCTTCAGAAATTTTAAAACTTGAATATATTCATTTTGAAAATATGTTCAAGTTTGAATTTATAAATTAGCAATTTAACAAAATTGCTTTAGCATTATAATTTTTAAATTAGCAATAAAGAAAAATATTGAAGGCATGAAATATTTGTAGTATTATATTGTTTAAAAAATTTTTTGTGTATGCTAATTGTAAACCCTGAATAGTATTAAAAATTTACTCAAATATTTTTTTTATTTTTTTCTGTGTACAATCAATATTATTGATCCATGATCGATTCTATGAGATTCTAGCGATGTCCTTCGGTTAGTGCGTCTGTGTGGCACGATTAAGTGGTCTCACGTTATGTTTGTTCATAAATGGGCAAACTCGGAAAAGGGGAAAAACGTCCACCTTGTAGAACTACAATAACCTCCAAAAAATAAATTTATTTAATTATTTTTTAAGCAAACACTTTTATGAGAGTAGAACATCAGGGTCCTTCATATGGACCTAGGAGATAAGGAAAGATAATTTTTTTGTGGCCCGCCTTCCATTTTTTTTTTTTTTTTTTACAGTCCCTACACAGAAAAAAATAAAAAAAAATATTTGAGTAAATTTTTAATACTATTGAGTAAAAAATTACTCAATTTTGCACCAGTAAACGATTTAATAGTATTGAGTAAATTTTTAATAAAAATTTATTAAATATTTGAAAAAAATGTGAGTAAATTTTTAATGGCCACAATTAAACATTTACTCAAAATTTATGTATTTATTTTTTTTTTTGAAGTTTAAAAAAGTTTTAAATTTTTTTACAAAAAAAAAAACAAAAAACTTGTTTTTTCAAACTTAACCAAACATATTTATGTCTCAAAAACATAGGAAAATTTTATAAAGACGATTAAAAACTTTCATATACATACACAAAAAACTATAAACTAAACGAGAATTCAAAAAACTATGAGAGTTAAAAAAAAAAAACAAAAAAACTATTAAATTTTTATTAAACTTTTTACTTAAATTGTTTTTAAAATTTTTAAGTAAATTTTTAATTGCGTCAATTAAAAAATTACTCAATTTTTGTTTTTAAATTTAAACAAGTGATTACTCAAATTTTTTTCCTCCGTACTTTTTTCTGTTTAGAAAAAGTCTCGTAATTCAATTTTATCAATATTTGACTGTTTCCTTGTTTTTTAACAAATAGATTTCGATCGAAATTACCATTTTTTTTTTAATTTTACTGTTTTCTTGTAATTTTACAAATTTCCAAGATTTTTTACAAAAAAAATTTAGTAAATTTACGAGAATTTCTTGTAAGTTTTATTTCGCCAAAAAAGTCTTAAATTTATAATTTTATTGGTAGAAATTTCGTAAAATTACAAAACATGTCATAATTTTTACTAGGAATTCTTGTAAAATAGGTAATACACTCAAAATAACACATTAGTAGGTTTACTTTTTTTTTTTGCTAATGCTAGTAAGCTAAACTTTAGCAAGTTTTTAGTTGAGATTAGCATGTTAACAAAAATATCTTGTAAACTTCATTTAGCGCATTAGCAATTTTAAACAATATTTGAACTAATTTTTCTTGCTAAATTTAAAATTGTGTTGACCAAATTTTTACAAGCTTTTTTGCTAATATTAGCAAAAATAAATAGTAAATTTTTTTTTAAGAAAACTTTAAATGGAAACTAAGCCAGATAGAGCAAAATGGAGGCCATTTTTGGTTCTCGCCGGTCCACGTCACATGTGTGGACCCTAATGGGTCCTATCTTTGGATCCAAAAAAGTTAGCATTCCCGAAAATTTTAAAATGCTCATATCTCGGTAAATATTGCCGACACAACAAAAAGTCTAAAAGCATTTTTGTATCTCTCAACACGTAGAACATGACCTCCGAGTAATATTTTTGAAGTTATCGAGATTTTTAATTCTCAAAACCCCAGTGGCCCCCTAAAATCACGTATCTAAAAAACTATGCAAGGTAGAGCGAAACGAACACAAATTTTGGATCAAAAACTATGACGACTTTTAAAGAACCCAACTAGGTCTAGGCCCATAGGGGTCTGGACGTATGGGGTCCGATCCCAATGGGGTCCTCAAATGTGTATGAAATAAATTAAAATAAAAAAAAATTTGACAAAACATTTTTGCTTACTTACCAAAAAAATTGTGTGTTCAAAATCAGTAAATTTTCTTGTAGGTTTACAAGCTTTTTTTGCTAACAGTATAGTTTTTTTTAGTGTAGCAAAAAATCTAGTAAAATCACGAAACCTCCTTGTATGTTTTATCGCGTCAAAATAATTGTTAATTTACAATTTTTTTTGGTTAAAAGCTTGTAAAATTACAAAATTATTGGTAAAAAGCTTGTAAAAAAAAAAACAAGGAAATCTTGTCAAATAGGAGGTGTCAACAAAAAAAAGTGACAAACTTTTCTTGTAATTTTACAAGGTTTTTTTTTTTGAGTAGTCAATTTTTTTTAAAATAACTTAAACAAGTTTTTTACTCAAAATAAAATATTCCTGTAGCGCAATTCACTAACTTTTTAACGACAAAAATCTGTAGTTATTTTGTCAAAAATCGTTAATTATAATACAGTGCAACACCCAAAATCGGAATGGGATAAACCCAAAACAAATGAAAGTTGACATATTCCATAACAAACCCCTTTAGGCTTTTTTCTAGTTCAGAGCTAGATTTTTTTTTACACGCATTTGAATTTAGTGCACTTTTATTATAATTATAATAATAAATGCTTGAAAACTGTATTAGTGGCGAATGATTAATATTGTAATTGCCTTTAAATAACAATCATACGCAACGGTGTCCAGTGGTTTATATTAATAATTGCATTTAAATAACAATCATACGCAACGGTCTACAGTGGTTTATTTTAATAATTTGGCTTTTCAGTAAATAGATACTGAACCGATTGCAGCAAAATTCATACCAGTCATAGCTGAAGTAATTTTGAGCTTAAGTTTGGAAACTAGACCCTACATGTCCACTAAGGGCACCACCAGGGGCATTTAGAGTAGGACATGTTTAGTACACAAAAGCTTTACATGCTTTAAAATCACCAACTTTAAATGCGTGTAAAATAAAATCTAGCTCTGACCAAAAAAAAGGGCCTTAAGGGTTTTGTTATGGAAAACGCCAGCTTTCATTTGCTTTTGGTTTCATCACATTCCGATTCCGAAAGTTCGATTTTGTATCACTGTGTAATTATCGACATTTGTCTTTGAAAGCGATTCTATAACATTTTTCTACCGAATTTAAAAGTTAACGAAATTTTTCGGTACTAAATACAATTTCAAAATAAACAAATTTCAAATTAACTATTTTTGTCGTTAATTCTTGTCGATCATTGAAACATTTACAGAATCACATATTCGTTAAAACAACCGACAATTCTCGTTAGTTAACGATATCGATAGTTTTGTTAAAAAAGTTCAAACTGATTCAAATAAAAAATAGAAAATTTACTATCACTTCAAACACAAAAAAAATTTGAAACGAATTTCAATCAACAAAAACGCGGATTCAATTAATTTTTTGATTGAAATTCCTCCAATTAAAAAAATTGTTATACCAATCATTAAATTGTAGGTGATTGATTGAAAATTTTTTCAATCAAATATTTTTTCGATTTTGATAAAAAATCTGATAATTTTTTTTATTTATAAGTAGTCAATCAAAATAAGAATTGATTTAACAAATGAATTGTAAGCTTATGACAAAATTATCAAAAAAATTCATCTTTTTTGCTTTCCAATATGTTGCCAACAATAAAAAAATAAAACCATACAAATAAATTAAATAAATTCAATTATTCAAATAAATTAAAGCGAAACAAATTTGGAAGATTGAAGATTTGTTAGTCGACACTTAAAGAAAACAACAAAAATTTTAATCAAAACATTGATTGACTTATTTAAATTTTGTTGATCAATAGATTTAATTTTTAGCCAATAATTTTTTGTGTTAAAAGGGCATTGTGGAAGTTATTCATGGATTCTCCCAAGTCGAATTCCCTTGTGTCACCCTCCGATCTTCATGAAATTTGAATATGCTGTTAAGAACGAAAATTAATTCGACACGTATTTTTTTTTAGCGGCCCAAACTCATTTTTAGGGGCGGTCGATTTGTATGTGGGGAAATTGACCTTTTTCAGTTTTTTACGATTTACGCCTATTTAAACAAAATTAATATAGGCATGTGTGACATCAGATTAAAGGTATTAAAAATACCTATCTCGTGGTGCTAACAACGGGCCGAAAAAGTTAATATTTTACGACTTATTTATAAAAATGTCCTAAAATTTTGGTATTTTACTCAATATGACGAAAAGTTGTGCATGTTTGGACACGTTCTTAGCACACGTAGATAGGTTTTCCAAATACCTTTCATTTGGTATGTAAAATGACTAGGTTTTTTTGCATAATATAGGAGATAAACGAAAAAAACTGAAAAATGGCTTTGTCTTCCCCTCTCCTTTTTACCCCCTAAATATGAATTTGGGCCGCTAAAAAAAATATGTGTCCCATTATTTTTTCAGCTCTACAAAATAAAACCAATTCCATAAAGATCCGCGGGTGACACTAGGGAGACTTCCCTTGTAAGTTTTATTGCTACCTAAAAATGTGTGGCACGCAAAGTTTTTCTGTTTACTAACAAGGTTATTATTTTGAGTGTAAAAACATAGCTTCAAAGAATGCAATCCTTTTCGAATGAATTCTAAACAAAACAATGCACTCGAATTTTCTAAATCGGCATTAAATGCATTCGATTGATTGAATGGAACAAATTGAATGCATTCATTCGAATTTAAAGTTTTTCTTATCATTCGATTGCAAAAAACTTAATTTTGGCAATATCTCGAAAACTAACCAAGATAGAGCAAAACGGACACTCTTCAAATGGCTCGACCCCACTGGGCACAAATTTCGAATCTAAAAATAATCATTCCCTAATGCCGGCACGACAAAAAAACCAAAAGATAACTATTACTATTTTTCCAAACAAAAACCAGTCAAATCTCCCCCGGTACTCTCGACCCATAGTGCTTCATTTTGAAATTTAGTATTTATTTATTTTGTACTCTACTCATGCTCTATTTGTTGATTCAAAGGAAATAAGATAAAAAAAACTGCAATCATTTACTACATAGAAGCTTGCATAGAATTTTGTTTTACGTCTACTAGTCACAGTGAGTAAATAAACTGCACGGCATTGGATTGCAGCAATTCTTGCATTGCAAAATCTCTACTACATACTTTTTTGACTACTTAATTTATTTTTAGTTTAGTTTTGCATTTTAGTTTTCCTACTTATTGCAACAAGTTGAACTGAATTAAGTATGTGACATTTTTCACGTTGTTGTTTTTTTTTTTTCTATTTTTTTCTATTTTCAACAAAAAATTCTAGTTGCAATGAACTCAATTTCTAATTACAAACAGCATCATTAATTTCTGTTTAAAATAAAAATTTGTTTGTGTAAGTAAATGATTAATTCTGTTAGTTTAAAGTGATTTTTAATGAAAAGTAGTTTGCAGAAAAATAGAAAACTTTATACATAATTAAATTAATTAACTCTCTAAGGCACAAAGTTTCAAAGAAAAATCAACTGTGACAGTAGAAAATTGCAAAGAATTTAAGAGAAATACACTTAAAATTGTGAAAACATGAATGGTTTTTACGAGTAAAGTTTCTAAGTCATGAACCCCAACTATTAGATTATTTTGTATGAAAATTGTTTCAGAATCTGAAATTCTTTTATTGATAAAATGTCTCAGAATCTAAGAATTTTACATTGGGAAAATGTTTCAGAATCTGTGTTATTCTGCTAAAATTATGTGATTATTTTTTTTCTAAATATAAAGAGCCTAAAAGTATACTATAATTTATATATTTACCCATGGAAACATTCAAGGTTCAAATAGTAATATTTGTACATACCTGTAAAGAAACGAAAGGGAAATAAAATATTAGTTTTAAAAATAATAATATTAACAAGTACAAAAAGTAAAAATTACGCAATTTATTTTTTTGAAATTTAAACAAGTGATTACTCAAAATTTTTGTTCCCATATTTTCTTCTGTGTAAAATAACAAGTGAGAGTGTTAAATTCGGCTGTGCCGAATCTTTTATACCCTCCAAAATGTAAATAAAAAATAAAAAAAACAATTTTTGTCAGGGTCGTTTTTTTTTGGGGGGTGTGATGGGGTCAGTGGGGGACGCTGAGCGCACCTTCCCACCGCGATAAATATGCCAAATGTTTAATTTATTTAGCAAAAATTCAAAAAAAAAAACATTTAAAAAAATTGTATTTTTTCAGAGGTTGGTTCAGTTCTTCAAGGGGGAACTTTTTTCCCCCTGGCCCGATATTGCCCACTAACGAACTTAACCTGCCTATGAACATGAGACATATTTGTGCCAAACTTCAGGAGTCTAGCTGTTTTATTTTGGGCTGCATCGTGTTATCTACACACAGACGGATGGACGGACAGACGGACATTCATAGAATGTCTTAGAATTAGGGTTTCTAAATTTCCGGACTTTTTCAATTCCCGGGAAATCGTTTTAAAAAAATCGTATTCCCGGGAATTCCCGGGAATTTTTAATTAAAATAAATTTTGAACTTTACCATATAAAAATTGTTATATTACAAATTATAGTCGTATTTTTCAATTTAAAAACATTTGAGATGAATTCTTTTGTAAAATAGTTTTACTAACCTCAAAAATATACGTAGTAAGTTCATAAAATCCATTTTTTGTAGAAATATTGGACCTTATCATAGTTTTAGTATTTGCACTGACGTATTTCCACTCCATTCAAAATTGTTCACAATTCGGAAATACCTGATTTTGGCTCAAATGCGGTTTTAGTAACTTTTTGGAAAATTTTTCTACACTCAGAAAAAAAACTAACTAAAAAATGGGAAAATTAACTAAATCCAAGGAAAATTGATAACGATTTAGCTCCATTGCCATGTATTACTTCGTTTTAGTCCATATTTTTCTTTAAAAGAAGGACAAATTTGAACTAGAATATGGGAAAAAATTTCCCATTTTTTGGTTAAAAAAACATTTCTGATGAGGAAATTTTTCCTAAAAATGATTTAATTTTATATTTTTTAATGGTTTATTTATTGAATAGCATGTGAATTCACACATAATTCTCATTGGGTACATATTTTATTATAAATATAAAGAAACGTTTGTTTCCTATAGTCAAGTAATAAATTTCATTAATTCTTTTAGTTAAATTACAACAAAAACTTTGTATATGACGTTTGTTCCCAGACTATGGGAAAACACGCCAAAGCCAAGGTCTTTGTTGTGAATAAAATATTATTTTTTTTTTCTAACACATACATATGTAGAAAAAAAATGTAAATATTAAATTTATTACTTGTTATACAAGATCAAACTTTTTGTATTCATGTACTACAAATAATAAACAAAATGAGAACTACAAGCAAGCATAAAAAAATAAAAATAAATCAACAAAACAATTTCATGTTATGAAAAATTTACTAAACTTGTGGAAAAAACTTCCTCAAATTAAAGAACATAAATATGAAGAACTAATTGGTAGGAAATTACATCCTAAAAATGAATTTTTTGAACTAAATTTTGTTTTAAGAAATATGTCTTAAAAATAAAGATTTTTTTTCAATTATTTTGGGAAAATTTCTTTGGCAGTAAGAATTTCTTCCACGTATTAGGGAATTCCATTTATGGAAAATTATGGCCTATTTAACAGTCCATGAACTAAAATATTTTCCTAAAAGTTCGGAAAATTTCCCAACTTTTAGTTAATTTTAACTAAATTGTGTAAAAATTTATAAACTATTTTGAAGAAAAATTTTCCAAAGTTTAAGTTTTTTCTTTTTTTTGAGTGTAATTTTGACTACGCCAACCATAAGAAAATTATATCTAGAAGATATATTTAATTAAACTTTCGAATTACTAAAATTAATTGGTTTAAGGCAAAGGCCTTTTTTACGCCACGCCCCACTTTTAAGTTAAAAAAATTGCCTTGTTCCCCTACACTCAAAAAAAATTTTTAATTTTTCTAATTTTTGTTTTTAATGAAAAATTACTACTGGTTTAGCAAAGTTTTTGTAATATAAGAATTTAAACTAAATTTTTAGTAAAAATTCTACCAATTAACAAATTTTTGTAGTTAATTTTGGTAAAAAAAATTGTTTTTGTAGTTAATTTGACTAAAAAAATCTTGCTCGTTGCCCCCCTGGAACCTTCAAATTGCCCCCCAGTGGGGCGAGAATCAAAGGTTGGGAACCATTGGTTTAAGGCATTCCGGCCAAAATTAGAACATCAATGTACTACTTATATAGCCATTGTAACGACGTATTTTCACTGGTTGCTGGGATAGAACTCGCGGCGGCCAAGGTTCGTTACAAAATATTTTTTTTTCACGGCCGATAGATATCAGGCTTTTACTTCATATATGAAATTTTAAGCTGAAAACCAGGTTTGTTATATATTTTTTAAAATATCGATATTTTTGTTTAAGCACTATAATGATCGTTGTTCTGAATATGGAATACTAAATTTCGTAAAGAAGAAATCATTGGAATTTTAGACTAAGAAAACTTTTGCCTATTTGCAACCAACATTTGAAGTGAAATTTAGTTTGATTCCGTATTTTGTCATGCAATCGATTAAAGGAAAATAATTTTTCGGCTTAAATAATATGCAAGCTGAAGCATATTCTCACTAGTTTTACTTTAAAAATTTTAATTCTTTCAAAGTTTTATTGTCAATTTTATTAAATCATTTAAGATTATGTTAAAAATGTGTAAATTAAATATATTTTTATTAAAAAATTAGCAACAAATTCCCGAAATTTCCCGAAGAAAAAATCCCGGGATTTTAAGAAAAATATTTCCCGGGAATTCCCGGGAAATTTTTCCCGAATAGAAACCCTACTTAGAATGGATCATAGATCAATAATATATATACTTTATGGGGTTCCCGACCGATATTTCGATGCGTTACACACGGAATGACAAAGTGAGTATACCCCCATACTGTGGTTGGAGGGTATAAAAATCGGTTAAACGGCTTTCGAGATATCGCTCTTTCGAATTTGCAAAAAATTAAGGTTTTTTCCTACGCTCATGAAATTAAAAAAAAAAAAAACTATGAACTTACTACGTATATTTTTGAGGTTAGTAAAACTATTTTACAAAAGAATTCATCTCAAATGGTTTTAAATTGAAAAATACGACTATAATTTGTAATATAACAATTTTTATATGGTAAAGTTCAAAATTTATTTTAATTAAAAATTCCCGGGAATTCCCGGGAATACGATTTTTTTAAAACGATTTCCCGGGAATTGAAAAAGTCCGGGAATTTAGAAACCCTACAATAGACCGAAAATAAACCCGTCCAAAAATTGTATCTTTATGTTAGATTTTACCAGGTAACCAACACAGAAAGAATTGAAAACGGATTTCAATCAACAAAAACGCGGTTTCAATTAATTTTTTAATTGAAACTCCTCCGATAAAGAAATTTGTTATATTTATCATCAAATTGTAGCTGATTAATTGATTTTTTTGTCAATCAATCACTTTTTCGATTTTGATCACAAATTTGATAAATTTTTTATTTATAGTCAATTAACTAATGATTGATTTAAAGAACGAATTTTAAGCATATGAAAAAATTCATATTTTTTGCTTTCAAATATGTTATAAAGAATACACAGAAAAAAATTTGAAACAAATTTCAATGAACAAAATGTTTTCAATCAAACATTTTTTTCTACTTTGATCAAAAATTTGATAGTCAATCAAAATAATGACTGATTTAACAAATGAATTGTAAGCTTATGACAAAATTATCAAAAAAATTCATCTTTTTTGCATTCCAATATGTGGCCAACAATAAAAGAAAAGTAAAAACCGATTATTTTGTATATTTTTGAATTAATCTATTTAAATAAATTAAAGCGAAAGAAAATTTGGTATGTTGAAAATTTGTAATTCGACAGTTAAAGAAAATAACAAAAATTTTAATCAAAACATTGATTGACTCATTTAAATTTTGTTGATCAATAGATTTAATTAAAAATTTTTAGCCAATAATTTTTGGTGTGTAAAAAAAAGTAAAACCCAATTATTTTGTATATTTTTGTATTAATGTATTCAAATAAATTTAAGCGAAAGAAATCTGGTATGTTGAAAATTTTTAATTCGATAATTAAAGAAAATAACAAAAATTTTAATCAAAACATTGATTGACTCATTCAAATTTTGTTGATCAATAGATTTAATTGAAAATTTTTAGCAAATAATTTTAATTCATTTGTTAAATCAATCATTATTTTGACTGAATAAAATTTTTGATCAGAATCGAAAAAGTGTTTGATTGAAATAGTTTTCAATCAATCAACTACAATTTGATGATTGGTATAACATTTTTTTAATTGGAAGAATTTCAATAAAAAAATTGATTGAATATGCGTTTTTGTTGATTGAAATTTGTTTCAAATTTTTTCTGTGTAGTCATTTGAGCCAAATTTTAAAGAAATTTTTTTGTCGGAAAAAATTTTTGTCCCGAAAAAATGTTTTTTTTTTTTTTGTTGAAAAATGTTTGTGCGGTATCATATTTTTGTATTTTTAGGTTATGTAAAATGTACTGAAACTTTCGAGTGTTTGTATATTATCGGTTATAACTTTTAAGCCGCTGAACCTATATCGCGGAAATTCAATACCAAACTTCTCAAAGCAAAAACAAGTATATATTTTGTAGAAACAGTTATCTGCGTGTTATATATTGGTCATGTTGTCGCATATGCTGACGATGTCGCGATAGCGGTAAAGGGGAATCATCTGCCAACATTGCGGGACATTCTTCAGGGTTCACTGAATGATCTGTCTAAATGGGCAAGAGACTGTGGTCTAGGAGTTAATCCTAGTAAAACAGAGCTTGTTTTGTTTACAAGGAAAAATAAGATTCCTGCTTTTGATCCTATTTCTCTGGACGGTACTGAAATCACCTTCTCAGATGGAGCCAAGTATCTTGGAGTATTTATAGATTGGAAGCTGAATTTCAGGCGTAATATTGAGGAACGGGTGAGAAAAGCAACGATTGCTTTGTATTCCTGTAAAAGGGCCATTGGAAAACGATGGGGTTTTAGCCCTCAAGTCGTTCATTGGATCTATACAGCGGTGGTGCGTCCAATTTTGCTGTATGGAATCATTGTCTGGTGGCCTGCTTTAGAAACAAAAGCGAACTGTGTCTTTATCACGAAGGTACAGAGAATGGCGTCAATGTGCATCACTGGTGCTCTTCGTACTACACCTACGGCTGCATTAGAAATCCTCCTTCACCTGATACCCTTGGACATATTGGGTAGGCATTATGCGGCTGCGTCGGCAATTCGACTTAATAGCACGCTGCAATGGAGGAGCAGCGATTGTGGTCATAGCGCGATCTTGAAAAAGATAACAATACCACAAAATGTGGACTGTTCTCCCTCTTTGAGCCTCTTTGAGCGCCACTTTACCACTATGATACCATCCAGGGAGTCTTGGATGGGGGATACTCCGGGTAGTGGAGCTACCATAAATTTTTACACAGATGGATCGATGCTGCACGAACAAGTGGGCTTTGGAGTCTATTCGGAAGAGCTTGGGTTGAGCCTGGCTCGTAGATTGCCAGATCATTGCAGTGTTTACCAGGCAGATATGCTGGCAATAAAGGAAGTGGCTGACTGGTTGAGCTGCAATGTCTTGTCTACAACCGCAGTCAACATCTATACTGACAGTCAAGCCGCGGTCAAGTCCCTGGATTCAATGTTTCTGAAAACAAGATCTGCCCTTAACTGCCGCACGTCTTTAAATGAGATGGCCAAGCAGTTTAACATACGACTCATATGGGTCCCAGGGCACAGAGACATTCCAGGGAATTGCAAAGCCGATGAGCTTGCAAGACTAGGAACTACCTTACAGGTTCCAACAGAATTGGAATGTGTTGGTATGCCTCTAGAAACTTGCAAGCAAAACCTACGGCTTTGTTCTGCGACGGAGACTAATCAAAGATGGGCAAATGGATGGACGTGTGAGACAACACGACTGATTTGGCCTTCTCTTAATTAGGGGCGCACAAGTGAGCTGATATCGCTTCCAAGAGGAGAGATTTCGACGGTGGTTTCTATAATTACCGGACACTGTCTTATAGGGAAGCACGCAGAGCGGTTAAATGTGCCGTCGAATGAATTTAGCCGAAGTTGCATGGATGAAGAGGAGTTGGAAACTATCGAACACTTTATTTGCCATTGCCCGGCACTTTCTGGTCAGAGACTTGCTTCACTGGGATCTAGGGAGCTGTAAGATCTTTCTGATTTGTTGGATGTCAAAATTCAACATCTAAGGAGTTTCATAAGAAGCTCAAACTGGTTTAACGACAGGGACTAGTAGGGAAACCTATTACGATCCCGTGGTATCACAATGGACCTCAGAGTCTACGTGTGTTGACGTAAAACGTCAGCAGCCACTTACAACCTAACCTACCTAACCTATATATTGGCCAAGATTGTCATTTCAACAGACAGACGGACATCGCTAGATCGTCTTAAAATTGATCGAGGATCACGATTATATACTTAATGGGTTCCTAGAATTATTGACTTTTTTATACACTCTACCACTAAGTGAAGGGTACAATAAAATATAGTTTCTCTTTTGTTTTCAATATTTAAAATTTCAAAAACAGAAACTAAAAATCTCTGCCAATGCCACAACAACAAAAATTTATGTCATAACAAACTGACACATCTCACTACTGTTTTTTTTGTGTATTAACATTATTTGTTTATTAAACATTTAAACAAGACATAAAACACGAGTAGTTTATAAACACTCTTCTACCAACAAAAGGAAAAAAGTAAATAAAAAAAAAAACTAACAAAAACTAAAATAATAAACATGCAATTTTTCTCAACTACCTCAAATTGTGTTGTGCTTGTTGCCACAAGACACAAACGACCAAAAAAAAACGGTAGCAACAACACTGCGATACGTAAAGCAAACGATGTGGTGGCAAATATATTCACAAAAAAAAAAGAAAAAAAAACTAATGTTGCAACATTATGTTTCACTTTTAAAAGATGTGACTTAAACAAGCAGAAGAATCAGCTAAAACAAAAAAAAGAAAAACTAAAAAAAAAGAAAAACTAAAAAAAAAAAACTAGTGGATGTCAAGAGGTTGCATCTTAAAGTGGAGCAATTTAAGGTGACAGTAGTAAATGTTGTATATTGCATTTATATGCATTTTATAGAAGACAAAGTATTTTATTTTGTATTTTTTCCCCCTCTAGAGAAATTTCTAAAACAAATATTTTAATGTCTTTTTAAATGTAGCGGGGGAAATTTATTTTCGAAAAACTAGAAAAAAAAAATGTTTAATTTATAAAATATCAGCTAATAAAAAAACGATTAGAAATGGCATTTAAAGTCTTTAATCGAAGAAATAAATTTTAAATTGTAGAAGTAAGAGATATTTATGCATTTTTTTTCTTCTTTTAAGTGGCTACAATTAAGATAAAATTTGTACAAAAAAAAATTTAGTTCATTCGTAAAGTACTTTATGAGGTTATGCACTAATCAAGTAAATTTTAAGTAATTGACACACATACAAAACAATTTATTTGAAATGTATATTCCACATACGCACTGTATGGCGGGGGATTCTCTTAAAAAAAATATTACTCATACGTCACATATGACAAAATTTTATAAATTTTTTAAAATGTGCTGCATTAGACTTTTTTTTATATGGCAAAAAAGTTTTATGTGGTACACTAATCGGATTTAATAAAAAAAAAGTAAAAAAGTCGGCCTTGCCGAATGTAGTGATACCCTCTACAATTTCAAAAAAAAAGATTATTGCAAAAAACTTTATTTAAAAGGAAATTACTTAAAAAAAATAAAAAAATTTTAAAAAAAAATTTGCGCGAAAAAAAAATTTGGTAAAAAAAAAAATCCGCGATTTTTTTTTCTTTTTTTTTGTCAAAAAATATGTTTGTACTTGTTTAAATACCATTTGGTGTTCAATTATGTTCACAAATGTCAACCAGAAGCTGAATTAAAGCATTTTGTATTTTTAGGTTATGTTGAATGTACTGAAATTTTTTAGGTGTGCTTACATTTTCGTTCATAACTTTTGAACCGCTGAACCGACATCGCTCAAATGCATTACCAAACTTCTCGGGAGAACTTCCAATAAATATGGTAAGTTTCAGTCATTTCTGTGCAATATTTTGTCCGTGAGAGCATTTTACACAGACGGACATCGCTAGAATGTCTTAAAATCGATCGGGCATCATGAATATATATACTTTATGGGGTCCCAGACCGATATTTCGATGAGTCGGAATGACAAACTTATATATACCCTCTATCACTAAGTGGAGGGTATAACAAGTATGAAAGTTTTAGTCGGTTAAGCCCGACCATTTGATACCCTACACCAGTATTTTCCGGAAAATGGGAACCAAGTCCAAATATGGACCGATTGGATCTGTCTTTTGTTAGATCTTTATTTAGTGTAGAAAACACACACAAATCAAATTTTAGTGGAATTGGTTTATTTTTTTTGTCAATATACCGATTTAATCGAATATCGGTCGAAATTTTTATGAGAAGGGCTTACAAGGGAAGTCTCCCTGGTGTCACCCTCCGATCTTCATAAAATTTGGATATGTTGTTAAAAACGAAAATTAATTCGACACGTATTTTTTTTAGCGGCCCAAACTCATTTTTAGTGGGGGTCGATTTGTATGGGGGGAAATTTACCTTTTTCAGTTTTTAACGATTTACGCCTATTTAAACAAAATTAATATAGGCATGTGTGGTATCAGATTAAAGGTATTAAAAATTCCTATCTTTCGACTTATTAACAAAAACGTCCAAAAATGTTGGTATTTTACTCAATATGACGGAAAGTTGTGCATGTTTACACTCAAAAAATTATGTCATTAACTGTTTGTAGTTTAATTAAAAAGTTTTCCGTTTAGTCGTTTGTTAAAGAAAAAACATTTGTTTGATGTTCAGTTTTTATTAATGACTACTTCAGTCCTTTGTTTCAAAAATAACACACTAAAAAATAAAGACTTTCATTAACATTCAATTTTTAAAGTCATTTATTTTTGTTCTGTAAGTAAAAACTACTGATTATTCTTTTCATTTTTAATGATTTGTGTAAGTAATTTTTTTTTTAAATTGTTGGTATTTTTTAATGAAATATCATAAGTTTTTACCTACACAAGTCAGTTATTTTTTTGTAGAAAAAAATATCAAAAAATTATTTATAGAAATATAAAAACATGTTTGTATCAAGTGACTTTGGCACGATGGGTAGAGTGTCTGGCCAGAATGTAGTTGATTGCGGGATCGATTCCCCAAAAATTTTATTAAAAATTTTAAAAAAATATTTCAATAAAAAATTGTAAAAAATTACCTACGAAATCATTAATTTTTATTGTTTTCGTAGGTTATTTTTTTGAAATTTGTTGGTAAAAATAACAGAACTATCATTAATTTTTAATGTTTTCGTTGGTTATTTTTTTCGAATTTGTTGGTAAAAAAGAGTGAAAAAAACGTAATTTTTTAATGTTTAATGTTATTTATTTTAGAAAATTTTGTCAACAGTAAAAAATAAATGTTGATGTTTGTTAAAACAAATGAATAATTACTGGGATGGTTTTCAATTGTTTATTCACTGGTTTTAAGTATGTTTTTCATTTGTTTTTGCCTACAAAATATTTTGAGTGTAGATACGTTCTTAGCAAACGTAGATAGGTTTTCCAAAGACCTTTCATATGGTATGTAACATGACTAGGTTTCTTTTCATAATATAGGAGATAAACGAAAAAAACTGAAAAATTACCTTGTCTTCCCCCCTCCTTTTTAACCACTAAATATGAATTTGGGCCGCTAAAAAAATACCTGTCCCTTTATTTTTTCTGATCTACAAAATAAAACCAATTCCATAAAGATCCGCGGGTGACACTAGGGAGACTTCCCTTGTTAGTCCAAAAATGATCCAATTATATTCCGATTTGATAAGGTAACTAAAGTACACGTTTAACACCTAAAAATAAAATCTTTATCAAATATATTAATTTTTATGAATTTTGAGGGAATTATGTGAATATCGGGAGGTTGGCTTGTATGGGGACTACAAGAAGGACTGATCTGATTCCTTTGAAATTTGAAATGATGATTCATGCATACAAAATTTGATTACCTGCTAAATTTCAAAGCGATATCTATTATAATACGGCCATTAGAGTCATTTAGCCGAATCCAAAGGGGGCGTTTGTATGGGGGCTAGGTCTTAACATGAATTGATGTTTTCCAATTTCAATAGGCTTCGTCCTTGGGCCAAAAGATGCTTAAGTTTCAAATTTCAAGTCAATTGATTAAAAATTGCGACCTGTATCGTGCTTATACCGATAGATGGACAGACGGACGGACAGACGGACGGCCATCGCTAAATCGCCTCAAAAAGTAATTCTGAGTCGATCGGTATACTTGAAGGTATGTCTTGGACCAATATTTCGGGTAGTTACAAACATAAGCACAAACTCAATAAACCCTGTACCACATAGTGGTGTAGGGTATAAATATGTCTCGCAACACATCATATTTATTAATTTTGATGCGCTGTCCTCGTGTTCATTTAAATCGGTCAAACGGTTATCGAAATATCACTATTGGAAATTTGCAATAAATTGCGGTTTTTTCCTACGTTCAAGAATTTGTTTAAACAACATTTTAAAATTTCTTTTCCTTGACCATTTCATAGAACTTACTACGGTCTTTCATTTTAACTAAATTTGAGCCAAATCCGATAATTTTAACTATGGGACTCTTCAATCAAAGTTTTGAATTTTTAAAAAAAGTTCCACCAAAATTTTGAATTTTCGAAAAATTTCAAATTATAGGGTAGCTTGCGTAACCCTATAATTAACAATTTTTATCTGTAGGAAAAATGTCTTAAAATCTAAAACTTTTTCTATAGGAAATGTCAGAATCTGAGACTTTTTCTTTCTATATTCAAAATGTCTCAGAATCTGAGACTTTTTCTATAGGAAAAATGTCTCAGAATCTGAGACTTTTTCTATAGTAAAAATATCTCAGAATCTGAGAATTTTTTTATAGGCAAAATGTCTCAGAATCTGAGATTTTTCTATAGGAAAAATGTCTCAGAATAAGAGACTTTTTCTAAAGGAAAAATTTCTGAGGAGCTAAGACTTTTTCTATAGGAAAAATGTCTCAGAATCTGAGACTTTTTCTATAGGAAAAATGTCTCAGAATCTGAGACTTTTTCTATAGGAAAAATGTCTCAGAATCTGAGACTTTTTCTATAGGAAAAATGTCTCAGAATCTGAGACTTTTTCTATAGGAAAAATGTCTCAGAATCTGAGACTTTTTCTATAGGAAAAATGTCTCAGAATCTGAGACTTTTTCTATAGGAAAAATGTCTCAGAATCTGAGACTTTTTCTATAGGAAAAATGTCTCAGAATCTGAGACTTTTTCTATACGAAAAATGTCTCAGAATCTGAGACTTTTTCTATACGAAAAATGTCTCAGAATCTTAAACTTTTTCTATACGAAAAATCTCTCAGAATCTGAGAATTTTTCTATAGGAAAAATGTCTCAGAATCTGAGACTTTTTCTATAGGAAAAATGTCTCAGAATCTGAGACTTTTTCTATAGGAAAAATGTCTCAGAATCTGAGACTTTTTCTATAGGAAAAATGTCTCAGAATCTGAAACTTTTTCTATAGGAATAATATCTCAGAATCTGTGACTTTTTCTATAGGAAAAATGTCTCAGAATCTGTGACTTTTACTATTGGATAAATGTCTCAGAATTTAAAACTTTTTCAATGAGAAAAATTTCTTAAGATCTAAGACGTTTTTTATAGGAAAAATTTCTCGGAATTTGAAACTTTTTCCATAGGAATAATGTCTCAGAATTTGAGACTTTTTTTATAGAAAAATTTCTCAGAATCTGAGACTTTTTCTGTAGGAAAAATTTTTCAGAATCTGAGACTTTTTCTATTGGTAAAGTGTCGTAGAATCTGCTATTTTTTCTATAGAAAAAATGTCTTAGAATCTGATACTTTTTCTATAGCAAAATTTTTTTAAAATCTAAGACTTTTTCTATAGGAAAAATTTCTTAAAATCTGAGCCATTTTCTTTAGGAAAATTTTCTCAGAACCTGAGCCATTTCCTTAAGGAAAATTTTCTCAGAAATCTGAGACTTTTTATATATGAAATGCACCATTTCATGTCATTTACAATCGTTAACCCAATTTCTAAAAAAATAATTTTCCATAATTATCCATAATATGACAATCATAATTTTTTAAATAGCAATAATCAAAAAACAGTAGCCACCAACCCAATCAGCCAGCCACTTTTAACCCTTGATGTCAAACATCAGCAATATCAAATAATGTTGAAATAACTTGTATTATGTGTTTTACAACATCACATAACAACTGCAGCAACAACATCAATAGCAACATCAGTAATATCCATAAAGTCCGTCTTATAGACCAGACTATTTGGAAATTGCTTGTTGAGTTGTGTAAATGTGTGAAAATTGTCAGTTTGGTTTAAAATCAAATAAACAATAATAAAATTTAACGAACAATTTATAAAAAGTAAAAAAAATACAGAAAATAAAACTATCAGCAAATAAGCATCTTTTAAATAAAAAAATTGTTTTAAGTCAACACAACATTTAGCTTTAAAATACAACAACAGGGGGCCCGCCATGATCATTACAATTTGAGGAGAGCTTACTTAATGTGTGGAACAGACGAATGTCCGTACATGCATGTAACACTGGAATATGTGAGTGTGTGAGAGACAGAGATTCTCAATCATTTTATTTTTTTTTATAAAAAAATCCTTTTTTCAAAAAAAGTACTTTTTTTTAAAAAAAAGTATTTTTTTTATAAAAGAAATGTATTTTTTCAAAAAAATTTTTTTTTTTTACTTTTTTTGGAAAAAACACTTTTTTAGAAAAAAATGCACCTGAAAAAATACATTTTTGGTAAAAAAAAAGTATTGTTTTAGAAAAACGTACTAGTTTAGAAAAAAAGTACTTTTATCAAAAAAAAGTAATTTTAAAAAAAAGGGACTTTTTAAGAAAAAAAAACTTTTTAACAAAAAAGTAAATAAAAAAGTACTTTTTTGCTTTTTAGAAAAAAGTACTATTTTAGATAAATAAGTTCCAAAAATGTTTATAAAACAAGCACCTTTTTAAAAAAGTAATATTTTAAAAATTGCACTGTGGGTCATATCTAAATGGATATAATCAGATCTACTCCATAAATACTCATATCTGCTTCAGATATTTTTTGATCCGTAAATTGAGTCTATCTGGCATATATCATCAGACACTTTCAGATATGTTCATATATGTAAAATTGTCAGATAGACTCAATTTACGGATCAAAAAATATCTGAAGTAGATATGAATATATATGGAGTAGATCTGATGAGATTCATTTATATATGATCCATATATGTTTTTATTAAAGGAGATATATATTAATATAATTATTTTCTTACACGGGGTAGTACTATTTTAAAAAACTTATTTTTTTGAAAAAAATATATTTTTTTTATAGAAAAGTACTTTTTTTATACAAAGATATTTTTTTTTTCTTAAAAAGTGCTTTTTTGTTTAAAAAGCGTTTTTTTTTAACAACCCTAGTAAAAATGGGTTTGTATATATCCATGTATAAATTGATACAAATATATCTAATTTTACATAAAATTATCTAATTATATAAAATTAGATAAAAAATTTCTCAGATAAGACCAAAATTCGTATCAAATTTTATAAAATTTTATCGCGAGTTATATCAAATTTTATATAATTTGATACGAAATTTGGTCTTATCTGATTGGTTTTTTATATAATTAAATATAATAAGATCTCAGTATGTATAAAATGATATATTTGTATAAATTTATACATGGCTATATACGAAATGATTTTTACTAGGGAAGTACTTTTTTTCTAAAATAGAACTTTTTTTTCTAAAATAGTACTACAGTACAATTTTTAGAACATTACTTTTTTAAAAAAGTGCCTTTTTAAGAAAAAAGTAATTTTAATTTAAAAAGTAAAGTAAAGTAATTTTTTAGCAAAAAATTTACATTTTTCCAAAAAAAAATTAGAAAAAGTACTATTTTAAATAAATAAGTTCTAAAAATGTAAATAAAACGAGCACTTTTTTCAAAAAGTAATATTTTAAAAATTGTAGTACTATTTTAAAAATATATTTTTTTTTATAAAAAAGTACTTTTTTTATAAAAAGGTAATTTTTTTCTTAAAAAGTGCTTTTTGTTTAAAAAGTGTTTTTTTCTAAAAAGTACTTTTACTCTAAAGTACAATTTTTAGAATATTACTTTTTTAAAAAAGTACTTATTTTATTTATTCACTTTTTTAGAACTTATTTATCTATTTTTAATTTACTATGTATACTTTTTCTAAAAAAGTAAAAAAAGTACTTTTTTTATTTACTTTTTTGCAAAAATGTACATTTTTTGCTTAAAAAGTCCTTTTTTCTTAAAAAGTACTTTTTTCTTAATAAGTACTTTTTTCTTAAAAAGTACATTTTTCTTGAAAAGTACCTTTTTCATAAAAAGTACCTTTTTATTAAAAAGTACCTTTTTCTTAAAAAGCACCTTTTTCTTAAAAAGTACCTTTTCTTAAAAAGGACATTTTTCTTAAAAAGTACTTTTTCTAAAAAAGTACCTTTTTCTTAAAAAGTAATTTTTTCTAAAATAATACTTTTTTTACCAAAAATGTAATTTTTTCAAAGATGTAATTTTTTTCAAAAAGTACTTTTTTTCTAACAAAGCACTTTTTCCCGAAAAAATGTAAAAAAATCTTTTTTTGGTAAAGAAAGTACTACTACATTTTTTGGTATAAAAAAGTGTTTTTTTATAAAAAGTACTTTTTTTCTAAAAGTACAGCACAATTTTTAAAATATTTTTTTTTTAAAAAAGTTCTTGTTTTATTTACTTTTTTAGAACTTATTTATCTAAAATGGTACTTTTTTCAAAAAAAATAAAAAAGTTACTTTTTTATTTACTTTTTGGAAAAGTGTGAATTTTTTACTTAAAAAGTACTTTTTTGCTTAAAAGTACTTTTTTGCTTAAAAGTACTTTTTTGCTTAAAAGTACTTTTTTGCTTAAAAAGTACTTTTTTTTTTTTTGATAAAAGTCCTTTTTTTCTAAGCTAGTACTTTTTTCTAAATTAATACTTTTTTTACCAAAAATGAAATTTTTTCAAAGAAGTAATTGTTTTCAAAAAGTACCTTTTTTCTAACAAAGTACTTTTTCCCGAAAAAATGTAAAAAAAATCTTTTTTTGGAAAAGAAAGTACTACCCAGCAAAACTTTGGTAATGGGTAGTGATTATATAACACATTACCAGGTAATGTATATACCTTATTTGTAGCATTATTTTAGGATGTCTTACCAACCATTTGATCCACAACGTATTATTTTAAAGTGAAAAATAATGCATTGCTAATAATTTGCTACGTAATGCGTGATTATTGGAAAAAATGTATTTCATATTTATTATTTCAAAACATTAAATCATGGATGACTTATATTTGGTTACATTATGTATTATTTGAAAGTTTGAAATAATGCATTATTTATAATTGGAAGCATAATGCATTACAATAGCATAAAAAATAATTATTTTATAAAAAAATGCATAAGTTTAAACTAGAGATGGGCTCACGACAGGACATTTCTAACGACACACACTCACGAGCATATTTTATCTACTTACACTCACGTGAGTAAATTTAATACAAAATTACTTTTTCAATACTCGTAACACCTTATATATTATCTTCTGGTATGCTATATTATTTCATTTCTCGTAACCTATAAAATATCATATATTTTACACCTTACTCGTATTCTTCGTTATAAATTTATGACTTATTTTATACCTTACTGGTATTCTTTGTGATAATGTGGATGCATTACTTTGAGTCTCATCGCCTGTTAAAATCATCAATGCTGCAATGTATAAAATAAGAGATCCTATACCATATTTTATACCTTATTTGGTAATCTAAGTTTTGCTGGGTACTACATTTTTTGGTATAAAAAAGTGTTTTTTTTTTTCTAAAAAGAACTTATGTTCTTAAATAGTACTACAGTACAATTTTAAAAATATTACGCTTTTATAAAAGTTATTGTTTTATTTACTTTTTTAGAACGTATTTAAGTAAAAAAAGTACTTTTGTTACTTACTTTTTTAAAAAAGTGTAAATTTTTTACTTAAAAAGTACTTTTTTGCTTAATAAGTACTTTTTACTTAAAAAGTACTTTTTTGTATAAAAGTACTTTTCCTAAACTTGTACTTTTTTCTAAAATAATACTTTTTTACCAAAAATGTATTTTTTTCAAAAAAAAGGATTTTTTTTTCAAAAAGTACCAAAATACTTTTTTTGGAGAAAATGTAAAAAAAACCTCTTTTTGGAAAAGAAAGTACTTTTTTGGGTATACAAAAATTGTCTAAGTTCAGACAAATGTGTACATCTGGATAATGTAGAATGTATAATTCTCATATTCTTTTTATTCAAAGTTTCAATTAAATAGCTGATTTTAATCTGACATACATTGAGTGTGATAACCGAAAAGCGCTAAAGGGTGGCAACTGCCGAAATCTGTCTTTGCTAAGGCTATGTTGTCACCATGAAACACCATAAAAAATCAGATTAAGAGAATTAAAATTTGAATTCGGAAACCAGAAAAGACTGATTTAAATTTAGAAAAACTGAATTTAAATATCAAAAACTAAATTATATCTCACAAGAAAACAAATTTAAATTCAGAACATGCAAATTAAGGTTCAGTAAAGCACCGAGGAAATCCTTGAAAGTGAAAGCCAACAAAGCATATAAAAAAAAATAAAAAAAATATTTGAGTAAATTTTTAATACTATTGAGTAAAAAATTACTCAATTTTGCATTAGTAAACGATTTAATAGTATTGAGTAAATTTTTGATAAAAATTTATTAAATATTTGAAAAAAAATTGAGTAAATTTTTAATTGACACAATTAAAAATTAACTCAAAATTTATCTATTTATTTTTTTTAAAGTTTAAAAAAGTTTTAAATTTTTTTACAAAAAAAAACAAAAAAAATTGTTTTTTTCAAACTTTACCAAACATATTTATGTCTCAAAAACATAGGAAAATTGTATAAAGCCGATTACAAAATTTCATATACATACACAAAAAACTATAAACTAAACGAGAATTCAAAAAACTATGAGAGTTTAAAAATAATAAATTGTTATTAAATTATTTACTTAAATTGTTTTTAAAATTTTTAAGTAAATTTTTTATTGCGTCAATTAAAAAATTACTCAATTTTTGTTTTTAAATTTAAACAAGTGATTACTCATATTTGTTTCCTCCATATTTTTTTCTGTGCACAATATAAATACAGAATTAAAATTTTGAATTTCGGTATTTTCGTAAAGCTTTCCTGAGCTTTAGTTAAGATTTCTTAATTATAATTGTTATTTTTTCAATTTCACTTGATCTTTGCTGATTTTAGTTAAACAAATGTAGATTTAAGACTACCCGATTAAAAATGGATTAGATCTTATCTGATCTGTTTATATCCCTTCATATAGGATCGTATCTAATTGCATATGATTATATCTGAAGTGGACAAAATCGATATCTAATTATATCTCGGATTTGGTCAACATTGACATAAATTTGACATTAAATTATATCTGATCAAATATTATTAATTATATACAATTAGATACAATTATAAATTAATAGATCAAAATTGATCAGATGAGACCAAACCGATTTTAAAAGGGGTTTCTATTGCGAAAAAGTCGAAATTAACATTAAAAATTCTGAAAACTCTGTACCCTAAAACATCAAATCCTTTGAGAAACTCTGCTTTGAATAATACACACACACTTAAACCACCTCATTTGTCTAGCTAAAAATTAAAAGAAATACACAAAGGTGGAAGCTGTTGAAACACAGACTCTTAACCTCTTCAGGGACTTGTAAACATATGTGGACTTATTTTAAACTACATTTTAAGAGTTTAGGCATGATCACTTTTTCATTTTTCGTGTGTAAAGTGTCGAAATAAGTGTCTGGACTCCATAGAATAAATAAATTATTGATATTTTTTTTCAATTCTAAAGCAATCAAACAATGTTCGTCCGTTTGTCTGTAGAAATCACGATATAGTCCAAACCAAAAGACATAGACCGCTAAAGTTTGGCAAGAATATGTCTCAAGAACATAGACAGATAAAGTTCGAAAATTGGCGAAATTCAACCAGGGGGAAAAAAGTTCCACCTTGAAGAACTAAAAAAACACGTACAGTTTATTTATTTACCAAAGGAAATATTTGTTTGCCAGAAAAAGTTAATTGTATTGCGCTTGGACCAATTAAAGTAAAATTAGTAAAATGTGTGGATTATTTTGTCCTGTTTCGTTTACACGCACAAAAAAAAATTATCTCTTCAGTCAGCAGAAAAATCTGCTGAAAGTACACCCATTTTGAGCCCAATGAGAAACCTGCTGATTTTAGCAGACGTGGTATGCTAAATATCTGTCATGACTATCTAGATAAAATCTGCAGATAAATCTGACGATTTTTTAAGAAAATGTGCTAAAATTTAATTTAAATGTGCAAATTATTATTCTGAAAAATTACAAAATAATCCGATAAAAATATAAAATAATCCGATAAAAATATTAAAACTATTTTAAAATTTAGCAAACAGAATCAGTAAAAACTCAGTAAAATGTCTGTTATTTTCTAAATCTGAATGACAGAAATTTTAGTACAAATATCCTTTTCAGCGGAACAATCTGCTCTGAAAGTTGGATAGTTCAAATTGAAAGTCGTTTTATAGACTTTTGACAGTTTTTCTTATGCGCGCAGGAATAGACAGACGGGCGGACATCGAAAAATCGCTTTAAAAGGTGATTCCGAGTCGATCGGATTACTTGAAGGCGGATCTGGGACCAATATTTTGGTTAGTAACATATATCAGCACAAAACTCGTACACTCAAAATAACACATTAGTAGATTTACTAATTTTTTTTGCTAATGCTAGTAAGCTAACCTTAAGCAAATTTTTAGTTGAGATTAGCATGTTAGCAAAAATATCTTGTAAACTTCATTTAGCGCATTAACAATTTTAAACAAAATTTGAACTATTTTTTTTTGCTAAATTTAAAACTGAGTTGACCAAATTTTTACAAGCTTTTTTGTTAATATTAACAAAAATAAATTGTATTTTTTTTTAAGAAAACTTTAAATGGCGCCATCTCGGAAACTAAGCCATATAGAGAAAAATGGAGGCCATTTTTGGTTCTCGGGCCATAGTATCTCCATAGTATCGCCGGTCTTCTTCACATGTGTGGACACTAATGGGTCCTAACTTTGGATCCAAAAAAGTTAGCATTCCCGAAAATTTTAAAATGCTCATATCTCGGTAAATATTGCCGACGCAACAAAAAGTCCAAAAGCATTTTTGTAGCTCTCAACACGTGGAACAAGACCGCAAAAAGCTCTCCAATATTTTTGAAATTACCGAGTTTTTTAATTCTCAAAACCCCAGTGGTTCCCTAAAATCACGTATCTCAAAAACTAAGCAAGGTAGAGCGAAACGGACACAAATTGTGGATTAAAAACTATGACGATTTTTAAGGAACCCAAGTAGGTCTGGGCCCATCGGGGTCTGGACCTATCGGGTCCGAACCCAATGGGGTCCTCAAATGTGTATGAACTAAGTTGAAAAAAAAAAAAAAAAAAAAATTTAACTAATTTTTAGCAAAATATTTTTGCTAACTTTACCAAAAAAATTGTGGTTTCAAAATCAGAAAATTTTCTTGTAGGATTACAAGCTTTTTTTTGCTAACTTTACAGTTTTTTTTTGAGTGTAAAAATTTTTATTTTCAAAAAAAATTTAAATTCGCCTCTCAAGTGGTAAAGTTATTTTGGTTTTCTTTAATTTTTAGTTTAATTTTTTTTAGCGGATAATTTGAAAATTGCATTGACATTAAATTCGACAGCATTTAGGCTGTTTAACAGTTTTTTTTTTTTTTGGTTTTCAGTATTTTTATTTAACTCTCCAGCTGTCTTTGACTGGCTGATGGTGGTGGTAAATGGCAGGCAGGCTGGTTGGCTGGCTGGCAGGAAGACTGTCTGTGGTTGTGCTTAGTGTTTGTTTGTAGCCTCTATTTGTATGTTTGTTTAATGCATTTAAATATGGCTTTTCAACAAAACGCCTTTTGGCCTCCTCATACAAACATATAAAAAGCCATTGATCAATTTTGTGGATTCCAAGCCAACAAAAAAAAAAAAACGACTAAAAAAAGAGAGATCTGTTGGTTTGTTGTTTTTTCTTGTAAGTTTTAGTTTTTTTCGGCAATTAATTGTACCATTTAACTGATTCCAATTGAATGTGTGTGCGCGCGCGCACTCAGTGGCTGGCTAAATGTCAATTGTGATATATTTCGGCAGATATGTTTAACATGTCAAATAAAATAACAAACACCAAAAATTCAATGAAAACTTCGACGACTATCAGCCTAAACGTTACCAGTAGCTCCCAGTAGTCGTGGTTTTTAAATGCATCAGTGATATTTATATATTCAGGTTTTTATCATCATTTCAATTTGTGGGACTTTTTTTTTTTTTTATTGGTGTATGTGTGTCTAAGAGGTTGATTTTATTGTTTATTTGATGTCTACCAAATTAGGTTTCAACAAATTTGTTAACAATTTTTTTTTTGTTTTTCTCACAAATCTAGTGCAATTTCCGTTTGATATTTATTTTAAGTGAAATTTTTTAGTTTTTAATGTAGGAAATTTTGCTTATGCATACAATCAAAAGAAAAACTTTATTAAAAGTGTTGTATAAAGGTAAGGTTTGAAGTGGCTTCTAGCGTTTTACGCCAGTATATAAAAATTCTGAGCTCCGTTGTGATTTCACGGGACATTTAAGTGGAATCTAAGAATTTTCTATAGAAAACAATTGAAAAAGTTACATTCGGCCTTGCCAAATGTATGGATTTCCTTCACAATGCAAAAAAGATTATTCCAACAACTTTATTAAAAAAAATAAATAAATCAGCGGAAAAAAATGTGGGGGAAAAAAAATTGGGATAAATTGGTAAAAAAAAATTAATTGAAAAAAAAAAACAAGTAAAAATTTTAATTCGACTGTCCTTTACACAGAAAATAAAATCGTCAAATTTAAATCAACAAACATTAATTGTAAATCAACCAAACATGATATCAACCAAACATTTAGTAGAAACGGCCGTCTTTTAGTCCATAATAAAAAAACTTCGATTTTGTTTTCAACCAGGGCATTGCTTTAATGGCAATACCGGAAAAAAAGTTGTCTACTTTTGTCGCGACGGCAGCACCAGCTAGTGAGACTTTAGTAGCACACTAAATTTTAAAAACTCTGTAACTAACTTTTGCGTGCAAAATTTTCAAATTTTATTTTATATGTAAAATTACATAGTTATCAGAGCAGTATTTCCTGAGTTATTTGAGCCCTTACTAAATTTTAGTATTAGCTCAAGAATATTCTTGAGGCATTATTAAGACAGGCGCCCCCAAGGAGGTAGTAGAAGAAATAAATTTGTCTTATCTCTATATTATAGAGTCTCTGTTTTCAACAACCTCAGTCAAGTAACTTTATTTCAAAATTATTTTATTATGTCAATAAATAGTGTTTTGTTTGTTAAATTTTTTTGTTGAAAAAAAAAAATTTCATTTTTCAGATCAACAAATTGTATTTGTGTTTGTTAAATTTCTTAGTTGAAAAAAAAAATAAGATTTTTTACTTTTGTCAGATCAACAAATTGTATTTGTGTTTTTTGAATTTCTTTGTTGAAAACAAAAAAAATATTTTTTCAATAATCAAAATTTACAAACGTTAGTTAATTTTACAAATTTCCGTATAGGTGCACTTACAGTGAAAAAATTAATTGTATTCACAAATATGGTGGTCAACATAACAATTCGTTTTTTTCTGTGTTATGTATGGATACTCTCCACAATGTAAAAACAAGTACAAAATTTATAGTCGGTCAAGACAGACTATATACTACGCTACACCAGTGTTTCCTGGAAAATGGGTCCCAAGTTTAAACATGGACTGATTGGATTTATCTTTTGTCAAATCTTTAATAAGTGTAAACAACACTCGCAAACCACTTTTGAGTGAGATAGGCTTCCATTTGTTGCTAATAAACCGATTTAACTGAAGATCGGTCGAAATTTTCATATGGGGCCTAAGGCAAAAAATGGTCCGATTATAATCAGATTTGATAAGGTAATTAAAAACAAGTTGT
The DNA here is from genome assembly GCA_963921195.1 of Pegoplata infirma. Taxonomy (NCBI): domain Eukaryota; kingdom Metazoa; phylum Arthropoda; class Insecta; order Diptera; family Anthomyiidae; genus Pegoplata; species Pegoplata infirma. The sequence goes on from OY992540.1 coordinate 121,653,533, forward strand.
TAAAAAAATATTTTCTATTTTTATGAAATTTGAGAAGTTTATGTGAATAACGGGAATTTGGTTTGTATGGGGGCTACAAGAAGAGCTGGTCCAATTCCTTTAAAACTAAAAATGGTGATTATTGAATATAAACGATATCTATTATAATATGGTTAGCAGTCATTTGTGCCAAAATTACAGCGGACCTTTTGTATGGCTGCTAGGTATAAACACGAACAGATTTTTTCCAATTTTAACTGGCTTCGTCCTTAGGCCAAACGAAGCTCAAGTTTCAAGCTTCAAGAAGCTAAATCGACACGAAAAGTAATTCTGAGTCCATCGGTATGCTTGAAGGTATGTCTAGGACCAATATTTCGGGTAGAAATCAGGACAAAATCATTATACCCTGTATTACAGAGTGGTGTAGGGTATAAAAAAAATTATCACAAAAAACTTTTTTTGTGATAATCAGATAATCAGAAGCAGATTTATAACATTTTTTTCGACTTAATTCACAAAACTTTGGTGAAACACAATTTAACAGTATGTGATAATTTACAATTTTATAAGTATTTTTAAGCATCCTGTTTAAGAAATCACAAACTATATATTATAAGCGAATCAACGGGGATTCCCCAAACCGAATTCGAAAGAAAAAAAGGGGAAAAGGAAAGGAGAGGGAAAATAGGAAAGCGGAAAAGAAAATGAAGTAATCTGAGGTAATATTTTGTTAAATTTGAATTTAAAATCGGTTGTATAATTTTTTTATTATAATCTTGCCAGATCTGTGTATTTCGTCTCTTTTCTAAATGAGATTCCAGTCGTAAAATCTTCTCAAATTTATCTTTGCCTTCGGGATTTTCAGATAAAAGTAAACATTTGATTATACCATAACATTCTGGAAATTTTTTTAAATCCTCAAATTTCAATTCGGCCATAGAGGATAACTTGGAACATTCAAATTCGTTGTGTTGTAGGCAATCAAAACATAGGGGGGATATTTGACATTTGCTAGAAGATAATAAATTAAATTTAAACATTTGATAATAAATCATAAATCGAAAAATCAATGAATCGAAAACAAACTTTTCTAAATTCAATAAGTGATCGATGTATCGATAACAAAGTTTTCTGAAGAAAATTAGTTATCGATGTAACAATAACAAAGTTTTTTAAAGAAAATTCGTTATCGATGAATCGATAACCAAGTTTTCTAAAGAAATCGATAGCAAAGTTTTCTAAAGAAATCGATAACAAAGTTTTGTAAAGAAAATTGGTTATCGATGTTTCGATAACAAAGTTGTCTAATGTGTCAGTAACGAAGTTTTCTTAAGAAAATTAGTTATGTATCGATAAAAATTTAAAAAAAAAAAAAAATAAGTTATCGATAACAAAGTTTTCTAAAGAAAATTATTTATCGATAACATTTTTTTAAAGAAAATTAGTTATCGATAACAAAGTGTTTTTTTCTAAAGGCGCGTTTACACGGGAGAGAAAACTGCTAGACAAAGACCAAAAAACGACTCTGTGTACCTGTTCATTTGACTTTTTCAATAATTGTGTCAAATCAAATTCCTCTAAAACGTATTATTTCTTACCTTTTTTTGATAATGTTACAGATTTTTGGAAGATATTGATATTATTTTTGATTTGAAGTCTTTATTTTGTTTAATAAAAAAAAATATAACGTAAACACAATTTATTTTTTTTAGAGATGATATTTAAGAATGCTAGAGGTGACAAATTTTCGATTTTTAAGAAATTTAGTTATAGAAGTATCGACAGCTAAGTTTTCTAAAGAAAATTAGTTATCGAAGTAGCGATAACAAAGTTTTCTAAAGAAAATTGGCTAAGTATATTTCGATAACAAAGTTATCTAAAGAAAACTAGTTATTGATGTGTCAACAACGAAGTTTTTTAAAGAAAATTAGTTATCGATGTATCAATAACAAAGTTTTCTTAAGAAAATAAGTGATTGATAACAAAGTTTTCTAAAGAAAATTAGTTTTCTATAGGATAAGTTTAAATTTTTAAGGTTCAAGAGTGTTGCATTGTGGAGATTTTGGAGGAAATTGTGAAAAATTTTGATTTTGAGCGATCCCGTTGTTGTCCCAACATAAAAATTTTAGAATACCATCCTCCCTATATCACGACCTTAAAATAAGGGAGGTAACCCTTATTTTTTTTCGAAAATTTTTTGGTTATGGTAGGGGTTGTAGAGCATATTATGAGCTATAAAACAAATCAAAAATGGACTTTCTAGCTATAATAGAACCAACGATATTAAGTTTTTAAGCTGCAAAGTGTCGCGACTGGTAGATTTTGTGGGAAATTTTGACCCTCCGTATTTTCGGTAACTGTTTACTTAGAGGGCTGAAAATAAGTGTGCGTCAGTTTATCACTTACAATTAGTGTTACAACTAAACCAAATTTCATCCAAATCGGAGGGGGTCAAGAAAATTTTTAGCTATTTTTGATTGATTTCACTAAAAATAACACCTATAGGAAAAATCGAAGAATTTTCAATTGGAAAATCTGACAATCCTTCTTTTGAAAAAATCTAAGAATAAGATGGATAAAAAGGAAAGAGAAAAAGAAAAGACCCGAGTAAAAAAGTTCCTATATAATTGTATATAATTTTATAAACATCATATATGATTAAATAGAATTATATAGAATTTGATGCGAAAAATGAGTCGATAAAACTATATAAAATTTGATCAATGTTTCATATATTTTGATAAATTTTTTATATAATTTTATGCGAAATTTGGACCCCTATTTTTATATAATAATAGCAAAATTATATAATTAGATATAATTATATAAAAATATATAAAATTGTATAAAACTGTATAAAACTATATAAAGTTACATAAAATTATATATAATTATATATAATTAAAACAAAATTTTATGATTTATATAAAACTTGATATAATTTTATATAACTTTATAAAATTATATATTGTTTTATATAATTTGATATAGTTGTATATAATTATATCTGATTATATAAATTTGCTTTTGTTATATAAAAATAGGGGTCCAAATTTCGCATAAAATTATATAAAAAATTTATCAAAACACAAGTAACATTGATAAAATTTTATATGGTTTTATCGACTCATTTTTCGCATCAAATTCTATATAATTCTATTTAATCATATATAATGTTTATAAAATTATATACAATTATATAGGAACTTTTTTACTCGGGGAGAAAAAGAAAAGAAAATTCTAGGAAAAATTTCAAAATTTTTCTAATCTAATAATATTTTTATACGAAAAAAGGTCACGGAATCTTTGAGAAGTTTTCTAATAAAAAAATGGATAAGAATTTGAGATTTTTTCTTAAAAAAAATTACACAGAATCTTTGACTTTGAAAAATGTCTCGGAATCTAATATTTATCGTATCTAAAAAAGTCTCTGAATCTAAGACTTTTTCTTGAGAAAAAAATTACTCAAATTTCGAGGTAATGTCTCAGAATCTGAGATTATTTCTATTTGAATAGAATAGGAAGATCTATAGGAAAAAAGTCTTGGAATCCTAGAATCCTTTTATAGAAAAAAAAATTTCTATAATCTGAGAATTTTTCTATAGGAAAAATGATTTAGAATCTGGACTTTTTCTATAGAAAAAGTGCATCAGAATCTACGACTTTAAGGAAAAATGTCATAGAGTCTGAGAAAATGTTTTACATAGATTCTAAGATTTTTTTTATTTGAAAAATGTCTCACAAGGGAAGACTTCCTGGTGTCACCCTCCGATCTTTATGAAATTTGGATATGTTGTTAAGAACGAAAATTAATTCGACACGTATTTTTTTTTAGCGGCCCAAACTCATTTTTAGGGGGGTCGATTTGTATGGGGGGAAATTGACCTTTTTCAGTTTTTACGATTTACGCCTATTTAAACAAAATTAATTTAGGCATGTATGGCAATGGTTCCCAACCTTTGATTCTCGCCCCACTGGGGGGCAATTTGCTTCAGGGGGGCAAAAAGCAAGTTTTTAAGATTTTAGTTTGTTAAATAAACTAAAAAAATATATTATTTTAGTAAAATTATGTAGTTGATTATTGAAAACTTTTTCTAAAAACTGTGTTTAGACGATGATTTTAATGAAAAGTTTGCTAGTACAAGTAAATTTTCGATTTTAAAATAAATTTGACACATTTACAAATTTTTTTTGAGTGAAGGGGGTAAGTACATTGTAGTTTTTTAACTTAAAAGTGGGGCATGGCGTAAAAAAGGTTGGGAACCATTGATGTATGGTATCAGATTAAAGGTATTAAAAATACCTATCTCGTGGTGCTAACAACAAAAATGTCCTAAAATTTTGGTATTTTACTCAATATGACGAAAAGTTGTGCATGTTGGACACGTTGGACATGCATTGGACACGTTCTTATCACACGTAGATAGGTTTTCCAAAGACCATTCATTTGATATGTAATATGACTAGGTTTCTTTGCATAATATAGGAGATAAACGAAAAAAACTGAAAAATGAACTTATCTTCCCCCCTCATTTTTACACCCTAAAGGTGGGTAAGTTGCTCGGTTTTCACGTGAAAATCTATCAAACTCCATATAAAAAAAACATAAATTTCACACTGGCTTTACAAAAGCGTAAAAATTTCGCTGAAGAGGTATTCTGTTCACTGGTGAAAAACCGGCAAAATAACCCGGTATATGTTGCATCAATAAGCATCAACACTATAAGCAACATTTTTTTAAATTGTGCAGACCATTTAAAAAGCGGTGAAATTTAACATTCAGATCTAAAATGAAGTAATTATAAGTGTTTGGGACTGTAAACATTATTAATATCACATAACTTACCAAAAAATATTATTTAAAGTTATTTTATGTATTCTGACGCGCAAAACATAACCAAACATTTGACTGTCAAATTTTCGCTACAAATTAATTGATGTTTCGAAACATTTTTTTTCACCGGTGAACAACTTACTTAGCTTAAATATGAATTTGGGCCGCTAAAAAAAAATACGTGTCCCTTTATTTTTTCTGCTCTACAAAATAAAACCAATTCCATAAAGATCCGCGGGTGACACTAGGGAGACTTCCCTTGTCAGAGAATTTTTCTATAGAAATAATGTCTCAAAAACTGAGACCTTTTCTATGGGAAAAATGTCTCAGAATCTAAGACTTTTTTTTAGAAAAATTTTTTATATTCTCAGACTTTTCAATAGAAAATATGTCTCAGAAAATGTTGGAGAATCTTTGATATTTTGTACTGGAAAGTGTCTCAGAAAACTATAATTTTTCTTTAAAAAAATATCTCAGAATCTAGGAAATTGCCTCAAAAAGTTTTATAAAACACTTTAATTTTTCTAATCTTAGGTACTTTCTACAGAATACTTTTTTAAAACCTGAAAGTTATGGTTAAGGCTTTTTCTGTAGAAAAATATAACAGAAAAAATATTTCAGAACCTGAGATGTTTTCTTTGGGCAAAAAGTCACTAAATCTGATAATTTTTCTGCTAACAATAAGTATCTGAAAATTTTCTATATAAAAGTGTAGCAGAGTCTGAAGATTTGTTTTATAGCAAGAATTTTATAAATTCTAAAAGCTCTTCTGTAGTAAAATGCCTCAGAACCTCAAAATTTTTCTATTCCCGGCTAAAAATAAATGTGTATGTTCATATATGGCTATGTATTGATCTTTATATGATCATATATGACATATAAGGAAACATATATGTGACCATATATGCAAAAATCGATACCATATATGAGGTCGTATGTATAATATGTACCATATATGATATCATATATGGAACCATATATGTTATCATAAAATGTTAAATCTTAGTTAATGTGTATGCAAATTTGAACCAGAATTACAAAAAGGAATTTTACGAATAAAATTATATTTTATTACCATCGATTACCGACATAAACATAACTGCCATACTGGTGCATATAAATAATTTAAAAAATATTGTCATACTTGCAAAATATTCTGCTTAAAAAATTACTTTTACAAAGAAAAATGTTGGAAAAGGTAAGTTTTCATTAATATATGTAAATAACACTGTGCTACACCAAAAATATGCAGGGGTTCTCATATAAAAATTCGGGTTGGTTGGAGTCCATAGAGTAGTGATATACTCATAGTTTTTCTGGATCACTTCGTTAAGTACGTTTTTTATTGGCAAATGTGTTGAAAAACGGAAATTCTTAAATTACAATTTTAAAAAATTATTACTTTGTTAGTTTGCAACCGATTTTCGATTTTATGGATTTGTTTTAAAGGTATAGGTCTTACCTTTCAAACAAAACAAAAATATTAAAAATCGATCAAGAATTGGCTGAGCTACGATCGCTTAAGTAAAAAAAAAACGTATTTTTTGAAAAATTTGTCATATTCTTTACACTCTAAGTTGAAAGTGCATCATTAAACAATTTTTTTGAATTTTTTGTAAAAAAGTATAGTAAAGTAGCTTTCCAAAACACTAAAAAACATAACAATCGGTTTAAAAATGAATGAGTTATGCTAAGTTTTGTGATAGGGCATTTTTGAATTTTTTCAGAAACGCTTGTAATTCAAGCATTATTCATAAATCATGTTACTAGTAGTAATTTTATGCGCATATGCATATAAACTAGAGATGGGAACGTAATTAGATTTGTGCGTGATTCACACATGATCAGAAGTGAGCGTGATTGAAAATTAATTTTACTCACGTGGTTGTTAGTGAGTGTCAGTGTGAGTGGAATAAAAAAATGGGCGTGTCATTTACTTCCAAATCCTATTTATAATTTTTTGGGTTTGTTTAAAAAAATATCAGTGTTACTTCTTAAACAAAAAAATATTGAGAATAGGTTAAAAACAGGCTAAGGTGCGCTTGTTTAAGTAAAAACCCTTTTTTGAAGAGTTATACCTGCAACATTTTTATGACAGAAAAAGCTGTGCGCTTGCAAACATGTTTTTTTAAAACGAAATTGCTAAAATTGTGGGATCATTTGATGGAAATTTTACCTGTTTATAAATATACATGTGAGGCATTCCACACCAAATGTTCAGTGAGAAAAAAATTGTGTACCAAAATTTTTTCAATGGGCCCCGGGTAAAAAAGTTTTTTATATAACTAGGGTGAGATTTCCATGCAAATGCATGTTTTTTGTCGAAAGCCTAAAAACGATATCGACCAATTATCTTTCCGAATCAAGAGATTTGCATTAAATGGCATCGATTTGTTTTCGCATATTTTGCATATTTTGGTGAAAATACATATTTTTGCATATTTTGAATTTAAATGCATATATTGTGCATATTTCGAACTTTTAAGTGCATATTATTGCATATTTTGGCATAAATTAGCAAAAACACAAATTGAAATTAATTTTTTTCAAAAACTATTTTAAATTTTAAAAATTTATTTTGAAAATCAGAAAAATTACTTTTTTTTCTTCTTAATTTTTTTTTATAGATTTTCTTAATTTTTAAAAAAATCTTGCTAGACAAACATCTAATCTTTAAAAAAAAAAATTACAAAAAAAAAACAAAAGTGGCCGGATTTTTTATAAATTGACTTTTTTAAAAAATGGAAAATTTCAGAACGGGTTCTGAAAATTTTCCAAAAAAATTTTATTGATAGCCGATACAAAACTATACAAGAATGTAAATTTTTGAGATTTTGGTGCATTTCGTTTTTATTTGATATATATTTAAACAAGGCAACTTGACACAAACTTGACCATTTTTCCAATATTTGACCACGCCTCCTAAGCCCAGTTTTTGAAAAATTGAACAACCAAAAACGTAATTTTCTTAGCTCCATATATGAGGCATTCCACACCAAATGTTCAGCAAAAAAAAAAAAGTTGTGTCGTGTCAATATGAAATCATTTTCAAAGTATTCGCTCTTAGGGTACTATTGAATAACAAAAATAAAATTTAAGTTTTTTCAAAAAGTGGGCCTTGTAGGCGTGGTCAAAAATTGAAAATATCTAACTTTTTTGCCTGAGCATCTTTACTTCAATATTTATGCAAATTAAATGAAACACAGTAAAGTCTTAAAGACAAAAGCTGTTTATAGATTTTTGAATGGGCTATCAATTAAAAAAAAATAAAAATTGGAACATTTTCAGAAGAAGTTCTGAATTTTTTAAATTTAAATTTAAACTTTATTTATCAAAAAACATGCCGCAATTTTATTTGTTTTTTATTTTTTTAAAAAAAGCTAAAGGAATTTTCTATCTGATCTGAAATTTTTAGAGATGTGTTTTGCCTTGTTTTCGAAAAATCAAAATTCAAAAATTGCGACACGCTTATTTTATACAATAATGGTATTTAAAACGTGTGCGTATGAGTAATATCAATACTTAAAAAATATTTTAAGAGGCGATGGTAGCGCGAGTTGGATTTTTTAATAACGATTACGCACGCTTATGAAAGAAAAAATTTAGTCACGCACGATATTTTATTTTGCTCACGCTCATTCACGCACACGTGAGTAGAAAAAAATAAGTTACGGTCACGATGTTCACGTGAGCGTGAGTAAAATAAAATATCGTGCTTGAATATTTTTTTTTCTTTCATTAGCGTGCGTGATCGTGAATAAATACTCAGGCAAAAAAGTTTGATATTTTTAATATTTGACCACGCCTACAAGGCCCACTTTTTGAAAACAACTTAAATTTTGTTTTTGTTATTTATTAGTACCCTAAGAGCGAATACTTTGCAAATGATATCCCATTGAAACCACTATGGTTTTTCTGTAGTGGAACAGTTGGTGTGGAATGCCTCACATGGCTATCCATACAACCCATTTAAAAATTTACGGTTCACATGTTTTTTTTTCGCTGAACATTTGCTGTGGAATGCCTCATACGTATATTTATAAACAGGTAAAATTTCCATCAAATGATCCCCCAATTTTACCAATTTCGTTTCAAAAATGTCAAATGTTTTTTGTCATAAAAATGTTGCAGGTATAACTCTTCAAAAAAGGGTTTTTACTTAAACAAGCGCTCCTTAGCCAACCGATTCACAATATTTTTTTGTTTAAGAAGTAACACTGATATTTTTTAAACAAACCCAAAAAATTATAAATAGGATTTGGAAGTAACTGACACGCCCATTTTTTTATTCCACTCACACTGACACTCACTAACAACCACGTGAGTAAAATTAATTTTCAATCACGCTCACTTCTGATCATGTGTGAATCACGCACAAATCTAATTACGTTCCCATCTCTAGTTTATATGCATATGCGCATAAAATTACTACTAGTAACAAGATTTATGAATAATGCTTGAATTACAAGCGTTTCTGAAAAAATTTAAAAATGCCCTATCACAAAACTTAGCATAACTCATTCATTTTTAAACCGATTGTTATGTTTTTTGGTGTTTTGGAAAGCTACTTTACTATACTTTTTTACAAAAAATTCAAAAAAATTGTTTAATGATGCACTTTCAACTTAGAGTGTAAAGAATATGACAAATTTTTCAAAAAATACGTTTTTTTTTTACTTAAGCGATCGTAGCTCAGCCAATTCTTGATCGATTTTTAATATTTTTGTTTTGTTTGAAAGGTAAGACCTATACCTTTAAAACAAATCCATAAAATCGAAAATCGGTTGCAAACTAACAAAGTAATAATTTTTTAAAATTGTAATTTAAGAATTTCCGTTTTTCAACACATTTGCCAAAAAAAAACGTACTTAACGAAGTGATCCAGAAAAACTATGAGTATATCAGTACTCTATGGACTCCAACCAACCCGAATTATCATATGAGAACCCCTGCATAAATTATTTTTGGTCTTTTGTAGCACAGTGTAATTATAAAATCATGTTTTCATTTTTTTCCAGTTCATCGTCATAACATGGGCATTTTATTCCAAAACAAGATAAACTGGAAATTTTCGTATTCAAAATGTAGAAAAAACAATATTATTGAGTACTTTGATGTTGAAGACGTTAAGCTTTCGCAACTTGGAGGAGAGGGCATATGCACCACCATAATGTTAATACTACGATTCCAATATTACAAACTTTTTACAAATCCCTTAATGTCGCCATATCAAATTGAAAAAAATATCATATAAGCAATTTTGATACCGAGTTACGAGTTGAAGAAATTCAACTATACGCAGCTACGTTAAGCTCTTCTACTTGGAGGAGAGAACATATGCGCCATCATAATGTTATCACTACGATTTCAACACTACAAACTATTTTGAAATCCCTTACTGGAAATGGAAAGAACATATATGCAGTTTGAAGGTCGAGTTACAGAAAAATCAACCATGCGCAGCAACGTTCAGCTCACTTAACTTGGGGGGAAAATCATGTGCACCACCATAACGTTATCACTACGATTTCAACACTACACACTTTTGACATCCCTTACTGTTGGAAATGAAAAGAACGTATAATCAGTTTTGATGATGAGTTACGATTTGGGAAGGACAACGTTTTGACTAACAATCAGAAGAAGACTGTCACCTTACCTACATGGAAAATATTGTCGGCATGATGTAAGTATTAATAGTTTATTTATCCCTCTCCTTCAAATATCCTAACAAAGATAACCCAGTAAGTTAATATACATACTACTAAATATATTGCTTTTAATAATAGTTTTAAGTACTCATTTGCTTATTATGAGTAAAAAATGTTTTTAGTAGTAGCAAGTTATTTTTTGCTGGAATTAAAATGGAATGTGGAATTATTTTTAATATTTTTTCAGTTGAAATTCCGTAATAAGTATTCGATGGTCTTAAGCATCTCATGGTCTTAACAAAATAAACTCTATTAACATGTATGTATCTAAGAAGTCAATATTTAAAGGCACATGGTTGTTTTTTTAAATGATATCAGTGTTATCATTAAAACGCATCGGCACCAAATGCTATTGTTGGTAATACTTAAGGGCCTGTCACAGAGTCAATTCCGTTCCGAAGTGGTTTGAAAGTTTTCCTCTAAAAACGTGAAGCAAAATATTTTTTCCGAATAAATCGACTCCTATGCAATTCAATCCCACTTTGATTTTTGAAAGTGATTTCATTCCAAAAAAAAAATATTCGTTTTGCGTTTTACGAGTAAACTACTTATTTTAATTCCGAAAGGAATTAAGCCTGTGACATGCCCTTTAATACAATAAAATGTCTAGAAATACCTTATATATTAATATTTTATATCTTTTTTTTTATAGATTTTGACTTTAAATATGCTAAAATGAGGTTTATAGCATAACAAAAACGCTAAGTCTGAAGAAAATCTAAATTAACAAGAAAACAACAAGGAAATCATTCTTCCTTTAATAAGCCCTTTGCTCGCTTCTTGATATTTTAAATCCTTTATGTTAATTTTTTTTTACTTTCAAAATGTGTTCTAATATCTATAAGTTAAATTATATATTTTTATATGGTCACCAGAAATGCAAACGGAGTAAGTAAAAAATCAAAATCATCAAACTAAAGGTTTTCATTGAAATATATGAAAAACACCATAATGAATAAAAAAAATTATTTTTTATTATACCCTACACCACACTGTGGTACAGGGTATAATGAGTTTGTGCTGATGTCTGTAACTACCCGAAATATTGGTCCTAGACCCACCTTTAAGTATACCGATCGACTCAGAATCACTTTTTTAATCGATTTAGCGATGTCCGTCCGTCCGTCCGTCTGTCCGTCCGTCCGTCCGTCTGTCTGTCTGTCTGTCCATGTAAACGGTGTAAACACGATACAGGTCGCAATTTTTGATCAATTGACTTGAAATTTGAAACTTAAGTCTCCCTTGGCCCAAGGACGAAGCCTATTGAAATTGGAAAAAATCGGTCCATATTTAGACCTAGCCTCCATACAAAGGTCCTCTTTAGTTTTGGCTCAAATGACTCTAATAACCGTATTATAGAAGGTATCGTTTTGAAATTTGGAAGGTAAACATGTTTTGTCTTCACAAATCATCATTCCGAATTTCAAAGAAATCGGACCAGTTCTTCTTGTAGCCCCCATACAAACCACCTTCCCGATTTTCGCATAAATGTCTCAAAAGTCATGAAAATAGAAAATGTTTAATTAAAATTTTGTTTGTGTATGTTAAACGCGTACTTAAATAACCTTATCAAACCTGATAATCATCGGACCAGTTTTGGACTCAGGCCCCTTGTGAAAATTTCGCCCGATATTCAGTTAAAGCGGTTTATTGTCAACAAATAGAAGCCTACTTCACTCAAATTTGATTTGTGAGTGTTTTTTTACACTTATTAAAGATTTTACAACATATAGATCTAATCGGTTCATGAGATCCATTTTCCGGGAAACTCTGGTGCAGGGTATTATATGGTCGGTCTTGACCGACTATAACTTTCTTACTTGTTTTTAATTATACTTATATACACCGTTTGCAATTCTGGTGAATATAATAATCTATTACATATAGTTTAAGATAAAAAAATAAATAAAAAATAAGAAAAATAATGTAAAACAAATTGAAAACAATATCATATATGATCCAATATATGATCCAATATATGATCCAATATATGACCCAATATATGATACAATATATGATCACATATATTGGATCATATATGATCGTGTCTTATATAAGCGCCAATTTTAATATTTGTTTATATATGAGACCATATTTGATACTATATATGATACTGTATATGGTCTCATATATGATATCATATATGATAATATACAACATTTTTAGCCGGGTTGGAAAAATTTTAAAATTAGAAAACTTTTTTTTGAATAAACATGTCTCAAATCTGATATATTTTCTATTGAATAATTATTTCATAGTCTGGGTTTTTTGCTGTCAGAAAAATGCTTCAGAACCTGAGAATTTTTTGAGGAGACATTTTTCAAAACATCAAACATTTTCTATTTCTACACAGAAAAAAGTTGAAACGAATTTCAATCAACAAAAACGCGGATTCAACCAATTTTTTGATTGAAATTCCTCCAATTAAAAAAAATTGTTATACCAATCATCAAATTGTAGGTGACTGATTGAAAATTTTTCAATCAAAAATTTTTTTCGATTTTGATAAAAATTTTTATCAATTTTTTATTTATAGTCAATCAAAATAATAATTGATTTAACAAATGAATTGTAAGCTTCTGACAAAATTATCAAAAAATTCGTCTTTTTGGCTTTCTAATATGTTGCCAACAAAAAAAAGTAATACCCGATTATTTTGTATATTTTTGAATTAATCTACACTCAAAAAAATACGTTAGTAGATTTACTAATTTTTTTTTGCTAATGCTAGTTAGCTAACTTTTAGCAAAATTTTAGTTGAGATTAGCATGTTAGCAAAAAATTCTTGTAAACTTCATTTAGCACATTAGCAATTTTAAATAAACGTTGAACTAATTTCTTTTGCTAAGATTTGAAATTGAGTTGACAACATTTTTACAAGATTTTTTGCTAACATTAGCAAAAAGAAATGGTAAATTTTTTTTTATTTTCAGAAAACTTAAAATGGCTCTATCTCGGAAACTAAGCCATATAGAGCAAAATGGAGGGCATTTTTGGTTCTTAGAATCTCCATACTTTCACGGGTCCTCTTCACATGTGTGGACCCTAATGGGCCCTAACTTTGGATCCAAAAAAGTTAGCATTCCCGAAAATTTTAAAATGCTCATATCTCGGTAAATATTGCCGACACAACAAAAAGTCCAAAAGCATTTTTGTAGCTCTCAATACGTAGAAGAAGACCGCAAAATAGTCAAAAGCTCTCCGAGTAATATTTTTGAAGTTATCGAGTTTTTTAATTCTCAATACCCCAGTGGTCCCCTATAATCACGTATCTCAAAAACTAAGCAAGGTAGAGCGAAACGGACACAAATTTTGGATCAAAAATTATGACGATTTTTAGGGAACCCAACTAGGTCTAGGCCCATCGGGGTCTGGACCTATTGGGTCCGAACCCAATGGGTCCTCAAATGTGTCAAAAAAAAAAAAAAAAATTTTGTTAACTAATTATTGGCAAAACATTTTTGCTAACTTTAGCAAAAAAATTGTGGGTTCAAAATCAGCAAATTTTCTTGTAGGTTTACAAGCTTTTTTTGCTAACATTACAGTTTTTTTTTTGAGTGTATTTAAAAAATTAAAGCGAAAAAAAATCTGGTATGTAACAAAAATTTTAATCAAAACATTGATTGACTCTTTTAAATTTTGTTGATCAATAGATTTAATTGAAAAGTTTTAGCCAATAATTTTTTGTGTTTGTAATATATTTTTTGAACTTTATATAAGTTTTACTGCAACATAGTTGTAAGTTTACTTTGTTTAATTCAAATTTAGCATAATTTAATTCATATCAGTAATGGTATTCACGTTCGTATTTTTGAAAAACAACTGCGACTGTTACTCTTAGTTTTTCTCCAAAAAAATCTCATTTGATTCATTTAACTTCTTTGCAAATTATTACAACAGGAAATGATTACCCTAAATATTTTTCTACTTTTCCGCTAAAAAAAAACTTGTTAAGAAAACCCAAATCTAATAATGCGGACAATCATTAAATTGTACATGCAATCATAAATTAAATTTTATAAATGATTAATAGCTCTGGAGCCACCTCTGCATGAAAGAAAATGAAAAATTAGAAATTCAAAAACCAATAGAAAAAAGAAAAATTTTCTACCATAAACATCCTTTTTGGTTGATTTGGACAACCAAACAAAAAAAGTGTTAAAATCAAACACTAGAAAATAAAAAAAGGTGAAGAAAATAAAAAACAAAAAAAAAACATCATACAAGTAAAACAATTATCACTGTCATATGCTTGTAATGCCATAAATTTTGACAATTGTCAAATCTTTATATGAGCGGCAGGCAGTCAGACAATAATACGTAAAAAAAACCGATGCAAGAAAAATGCAAAAACATGAACATTGAGCGGCTTATGATCAATAAAAAATTGTTTTCACCTAAAGAGTTTTTTTCAATAGATTTTCCAAATTTTTTTTTTGTTGCAGTTACAAGAGATTTTATATTTTTGGTGTTGGCAATTTGAATGTCTAATGCCTGACTGTCTTTATGTCCGTCTGTCTATTTGACTGCCTTGCCGATGACAATATGTAAATGTGTCATCATTCATTTGCTATGATTTTCTGTTGTTTTTTTGGTTGCACGAGTGGCAGGCAGGCATTCAGACAGTAGTATGTTTGGGTATGTGATGTTACATTTGCTTGTTTGTCTTGCTGACACCATTTACTACAAATCGTAGTAATTCAAGTGTAGTAACTACATATAGTAGAACACTTGTAACACTGGAAACAGGGTTAGGAATATAAAAAATTTAGCAATCCAAATTTTTCTGTAGAAACGTATAAGTTATCGATAACGAACTTTTCTATAGAAAAGTATTAGTGATCGATGTGTCGATAACACACATTTCTATAGAAAAGAATTAGTGATCGATGTATCGATAACAAACTATTCTAAAGAAAAGTATTAATAATCGATGTTTCGATAACAAAACTTTCTATTGAAAAGTATTAGTTATCGATGTATTGATAGCAAAATTTTCTAAAGAAAACTATTCGATGTATTGATGACATCGATGTATTGATGACAAACTTTTTATAGAAAAGTATTAGTCATCGATAACAAACTATTTTATTGAAAAATATTAGTTATCGATGTATCGATAACGCAGTTTTCTTTAGAACAGTATTAGTAATCGATGTATCTATAACAAACTTTTCTATAAAAAAGTATTAGTAATCGATAACAAAATTTTGTAAGAAAAGTATTAGTTGTCGATAACAAACTTTTCTATAGAAAACTATTAGTTATCGATTTTAACTTTTCTATAGAAAAGAATTTGTTATAGAATTTTCTAAGGAAAAGTATTACACTCAAAATATTTTGTAGGCAAAAACAAATGAAAAACACATTTAAAACCAGTGAATAAACAATTGAAAACTATCCCAGTAATTATTCATTTGTTTTAACAAACATCAACATTTATTTTTTACAGTTGACAAAATTTTCTAAAGTAAATAACATTAAACATTAAAAATTTACGGGTTTTTCATTCATTTTTACCAACAAATTCGAAAAAATAACCTACGAAACATTAAAAATTAATGATAGTTCTGTTATTTTAACCAACAAATTCCAAAAAAATAACCTACGAAAACATTCAAATTAATGATTTTGTAGGTTATTTTTTACAATTTTCTATTGAAATATTTTTTTTTTAATTTTTTAATAAAATTTTGGGGAATCGAATCTGCAATCAACTACATTCTGGCCGGACACTTTACCCATCGTGCCAAAGTCACTTGATACAAATATGTTTTTATATTTCTATAAATAATTTTTTGAATTTTTTTTCTACAAAAAAATAATGTACTTGTGTAGGTAAAAACTAATTATATCTCATTAAAAAATACCAACAATTTAAAAAAAAATTACTTACACAAATCATTAAAAATCAAATGAATAATCAGTAATTTTTACTTACAGAACAAAAATAAATGACTTTAAAAATTAAATGTTACTGAAAGTCTTTATTTTTTAGTGCGTTATTTTTGAAACAAAGGACAGAAGTAGTCATTCATAAAAACTGAACATCAAACAAATGTTTTTCTTTTAAAAACGACTAAACGTAAAACTTTTTAAATAAACTACAAACAGTTAATGACATAATTTTTTGAGTGTAGTTATCGATGCATCGATAACAAGCGTTTCTGTAGAAAAGTATTAGTTATCAATGTATCTACAACAAACTATTCCATAGAAAAGTAATAGTTATCGATAACAAACTTTTCTAAATAAAAATAGATGTATAAATAAAAAAATTTTCTATAGAAAAGTATAAGTTGTCAATGAATCGATAACAAACTTTTCTTTAGAAAATGTATCAATGTATCGATAACTAATACTAACCGATGATACAAAACTAGTTATCGATAACAACAATTTCTAAAGAGAATTAGTTATCGAGAGCAAAATATTTTAGAGACAATTAGTTATCGATAGCAACATTTTCTAAAGAAATTTTTTATCGATAACAGAATTTTCTATAGCAAATTAGTTATCGATGTAAAAGTTTTCTCTAGAAATTAGTTAACTATAACATAATTTTCTATAGAAAATAAATTATCGATAACAAAATTTTCTAAGAAAATTAGTTATCGTTAAAAATTTTTTTTAAAAAACTAATTATCGATTGAAAAGTTTTCTATAAACTTTGGTGTAAAATAACAAAGTTAAAATTTTTCGAAGTTTTAATTAAAAATTTTCTATAGAAAAATAAATATTGCTTTCAAAGTATTCTAGAGAAAATAAGTTATCGATAACAAAATTTTCTATAGAAATTTGGTTATCGATATCAAAATTTGGTTATCGATATCAAAATTTTCTATAGAATTTTGATATCGATAACTAATTTTCTATAGAAAATTGTGTTATCGATAACTAATTTTCTATAGAAAATTTTGTTATCGATAACAAAATTTCTGTAGAAAATTAGTTATCGATAAAAAAATTTCTATAGAAATTAGTTATCGATAACAAAATTTCCTATAGAAAATTAGTTATCGATAACAAAATCTTTTCTAGAAAATTATCGATAACAAAATTTTCTATATAAAATAAGTTATCGATAACAAAATTAGAAAATTAGTTTTCGATAGCAAAATTAGAAAATTAATTTTCGATAGCAAAATTTTCTATAGAAAATTAGTTTTCAATAACAAAATTTTCTACAGAAAATTAGTTATCGATAACAAAATTTTTAAGAGAAAATGGTTGATCTATAAAAAAATTGTCTATAGAAAATTACTCGATGACAAAATGTTTTTATGAAAAATTATTTATCGATAACTATGGATAACAATATTTTCTATAGAAAATAAGTGAGCGATAACGAAATTTTCTATCGGAAAATAGATATCGATAACAAAATTTTCTACACCAAATTAGTTATCGATTAAAAATTTGTTTATAGAAATTTTGCTATCGATACCAAAATTTTCCATAGAAAATTAGATATCGATAACAAAATTTTCTATAGAAATTTAGTTATCGATAACAAAATTTTCTATAGAAAATTAGTTATCGATAGCAAAATTTTCTTTAGAAAATTTGTTATCGGTAGCAAAATTTTCTATAGAAAATTAGTTTTCGATAAAAAAATTTTCTATAGAAAATTAATTATCGATAACAAAATTTTTTATAGAAAATTAGCTATCGATAACAAAATTTTCTATAGAAAATTAGTTATCGATAAAAAACATTTTCTATATAAAATTAGTTATCGATAACAACATTTTCTATAGAAAATTAGTTATCGATAACTGTGGATAACAATATTTTCTATAGAAAATAAGTTATCGATAACGAAATTTTCTATCGGACAATAGTTATCGATAACAAAATTTTCTATGCAAAATTAGTTATCGATAGCAAAATTTTCTGTAGCAAAATAGTTTTTAGTATTAGTTATTCATTTATCAAAAACAAAGTATTCGTTATCGATGTATCGATAACAAAACTATTAGTTATCAATGTCGATCAATCTTTTTATAAAAAACTATTAGTTATCGATAACAAACTTTCCCATTGAAAAGTACGTAAAAGTAAACTATCGTTAGATAATAATTAGTTATCGATAACTACTTTTATAATCCTCTACAACCTCGTTGTTCAAGGATTTAGTGTGTTTTATTGTCAGTTGAAGTTTCGTTGCTCTATACGTTTGTCACTTTAACATGATTTCAATTTTTAAATATTTGAATATTTTTATTTTTTTTATTTTTTAATATTATTTTGTGAAAAAATTTACGTTTGTTTAAATGTTTTGATAGTGGGTAAAGAAAACATGTTTCTGCTTTTAGATTTGCTTGTTTTTTTTTTGTATTTTTTGTCAAGTTTTAACTATTTCTGTGAATTGATTTTCATTAGGTCTAGAGTTTTTGTGAATGGTTCATGTAGCAAGGCAATCGGTAGTAGGTTGAATTTATCGTTTAACACAGGTTGCAACCTCAAAATACATTGATTTATTGGCAAATATTTACGACAAAAAGGTCTCAGTAAGACATATTTAACCTAAAAATCAATAGCAATTAGATTAGATTGTATAGAAGAAAAAATAAACAAAAATTTTATAATTTATGTGGATTTTTTTTAAATGTTGATCAATAATCTTTGATACTCATAAATGCTACTAGTCATATATGATCTTGAGAAATATCAAAGTATAAAATAAAATGAATGCCACCAAAAGTTAAGTTTTTAACGTATTTTGATTAATTTATAAAGTTTTTCTTAAAGTTGTTTTTGAGTGAAAAAAATATTTGTTGTGAAAACGAATATCGTTGTAACTATTTGTGGGGTTATTCAAAAATCCTTAAACCAGAAAAATTAGATTTTTCTTTGAAAAATAATTTTGTTGAGAAATATTTTTTTACAAATTTTTAAAATTTCTTTTTGAACTTTCGATTTTTTTAACATGAATTTGAATTTTAACATACAGGCCTTTCCAATTTATCAAGTTTCATTAGTGCGATACAAATTCGCATCCTTCACAGCTTCGCTAATACTCCCTCCACACAAAAAATTATTGGTTAAAAATATTCAATTAAATCTATTGATCAACAAAATTTAAATGAGTCAATCAATGTTTTGATTAAAATTGTTGTTATTTTCTTTAACTGTTACAAATTTTCAACATACCAGATTTTTTTTGCTTTAATTTATTTGAATAGATTAATTCTAAAATATATTCAAAATAACCGGGTCTTACTTTTTCTTTTATTGGCGGCAACATATTGGAAAGCAAATAGAATGAATTTTTTGATAATTTTGTCATTAGCTTACAATTCATTTGTTAAATCAATCATTATTTTGATTGACTATAAATAAAAAATTGATAAAATTTTTGATTAAAATCGAAAAAACGTTTGATTGAAAAAATTTTCAATCAATCAACTACAATTTAATGATTGGTATAACAAATTTTTTAATTGGAGGAATTTCAATCAAAAAATTTATTGGATCCGCAATTTTGTTGATTGAGATTAGTTTCAAATTTTTTCTGTGTCATTTAAATCTAATTTTTCTAAATATCAATTTTCTAAAGATTTTAAAATTTTTGCAAAAAAAAAAACACCAAATATTTCCTCTTTCAATAAACTTTTTTCTTTACATTTCTTCTTCCCTCATCATTATTATTCGTGTGCATATTTTATTATATGTTAGGACACTAAATGCTAAAGTTTTGTTCGATTTAAGCCCTTTAGGCTGTTTTTTTTATTTTTTATTTTGGTTGTATGTTGCAAGAAACATGTGGAATCGTGTTTTCCAAAACTAACCATTAACTAAAGGTTAATTAAAACAAAACTCTTATAATGTTTTTTGTTGTTTTTTTTTTGTTTTTGGGTCTTGGGCTAAACGTCCAAAAAACAACTGCCAGCACCTTAATGCAAAATACATACAATCAAAAAGATACAATAAATTGTGCAACATTGTTGAAACGAATTAAATAACTTTTCTAAAATGGCCAAAAGCTTTTAAAGAAACATAACACAAGCCTAACAATGAATTGAATCAAAGAGAGAATCAGTAACACCATTTCCAAATTGATAAGAAAAACGTTTCAGAATCGGAGACATTTCTATAGGATACATTGATGTAGGATTTATCAAAAAAGTTTGTTATCGATAACAGATTTGCTACAGAAAATTTTGCTATCTATGCATTGATAATATAAAAAAACTTTGTTATCGATACATTGATTACATAAAAACTTTGTTATACATCCACGATAACTAACGTTCCATAGAAAATTTTGCTATCGGTAACTAATTTACTGTAAAAAATTTTTGTATCTATGACTAATTTTTTATAGAAAATTTTGCTATCAAAAACTAATTTTCTTAAAAAAATTTTGCTATCGATAACAATTTTTTTATAGAAAATTTTGTTATCGATAACGAATTGAGTTTTAGATAATAATTTTCTATAGAAAATTGTGTTATCGATAACTATTTTTTTTGTTTTCGATAACTAATTTTCTATAAAAAATTTCATATGAAAATTTTGTTATCGATAACCAATTTTCTATATAAAATTTTGGTATCTTCTATATAAAATTTTGGTATTTTCTATTAAAAATTATGTTATCGTTACCAAATTTTCTATAGAAAAATTTTGTTTTTAATAACTAATTTTTTAAAAAAAATTTTCTGTCCATAACAAATTTTCTATACAAAATTTTGCAATCAATTAAAAATTTTATGGATAAATTTGTTATCGATAACTAATTTTCGATAGAAAATTTTGCTTTCAAATACTAATTTTCTGGAGAAAATTTTGTTATCGATAACTTAAATTCTATAGATAATTTTGTTGTCGATAACTAATTTTTTTTTAAAGTTTGCTATCGATAACTCATTTTTTATAGAAAATTTTGTTATCGATAACTAACTTTCTATAACAAATGTTGTTATCGATAACAAATTTTCTATAGAAAATTTTGTTATCGATAGCTAATTTTCTATAAAAAATTTTTTATCGTTAAATAATTTTCAGTAGAAAATTTTGTTATCTATAACTTATTTTCTACAGAAAATTTCGTTTTCGATAACTAATTTTTTATAGAAAACTTCAGTATCGATAACTAATATTCTACAGAATACTTTGTAATCGATAACAACATTTTCTATTGGAAATCAGTTATCAATAACAAAATTTTCTATGGAAATTTAGTTACCGACAGCAAAATTTTCTTTAAAAAAATAGTTATCGCTAAAATAAGTTATCGATAAAAAAATTTTGTATAAAAAAAAAGTTATCGATGATAAAATTTTCTATAGAAATAAATTATCGATAACAAAATTTTCTATAGAAAATTAGTTGTCGATAGCATAATTTCCAATAGAAAATTATTTATTGATAAAAAAAATTTCTATCGAAAATTAGTTATAACTTAATTTCTATAGATAATTTTGTTATCGATAACTAATTTTCTTTTAAAAATTTGGCTATCGATAACTTGTTTTTAATAGAAAATTTTGTTATGATAACTTATTTTCTATAACAAAATGTTATTATCGATAACTAATTTTCTATAGAAATTTTTGTTATCGATTACTAATTTTCTATAGAAAATTTTGTTATCGATAACTAATTTTCTATAGAAAATTTTGTTATCGATAACTTATTTTCTATAAAAAATTTTTTGTCGTTAAATAATTTTCTATAGGAAATTTTGCTATCGATAACTAATTTTCTATAGAAAATTTCGTTTTCGATAACTAATTTTTTATAGAAAACTTCAGTATCGATAACTAATATTCTACAGAAAACTTTGTAATCGATAACAAAATTTTCTATTGAAAATCAGTTATCGATAACAAAATTTTCTATGGAAATTTAGTTATCGATAGCAAAATTATCTTTAAAAAAATAGTTATCCATAGCAAAATTTTCTATAAAAAAAAGTTATCGATAACAAAATTTTCTATAGAAAAAAGTTATCGAAAATTATTTATTAATAAAAAAAAATTCTATGGAAAATTAGTAATCGATAGCAAAATTTTCTATAGAAAATTAGCAATCGATAACAAAATTTTCTATTGAAAATAAGTTATCGATAACACCATTTTTTATAGGAAATAAGATATCGATACCAAAACTTTGTATAGAAAATTTACTATCTATAACAAAATGTTCTATAGAAAATTAGTTATCGATAGCAGAATTTTCTATAAAAAAAAAAGTTATCGATAGCAAAATTTTCTATTGAAAAAAAGTTATCGATAGCAAAATTTATATAGAAAATTAGTAATCGATAGCAAAATTGTCTATAGAAAATGAGCAATCGATAACAAAATTTTCTATTAATAATAAGTTATCGATAACACCATTTTCTATAGGAAATAAGTTATCGATACCAAAATTTTGTATAGCAAATTAATTATCTATAACAAAATTTTCTATAGAAAATTAGTTATCGATAGCAAAATATTCTATAGAAAAAAGTTATCGATAGCAAAATTTTCTATAGAAAAAAAGTTATCGATAGCGAAATTTTCTATAGAAAAAAGTTATCGATAGCAAAATTTTTTATAGAAAAAAAAGTTATCGATAGCAAAATTTTTTATAGAAAATTAGTTATCGATAGCAAAATTTTCTATAGAAAATTAGTTATCGATTGCAAAGTTTTCTATAGAAAATAAGTTATCGATAGCAAAATTTTCTAGAAAACATTAGTTATCGATAACAAAATTTTCTATAGAAAATTAGTTATCGATAACAAAATTCTCTATAGAAAATTAGTTATAGATAACACAATTTTCTATAAAAACTTATAACAAAAATTTCTATAAAAAATTAGTTATCGATAACAAAATTCTCTATAGAAAATTAGTTATAGATAACACAATTTTCTATAAAAACTTATAACAAAAATTTCTATAAAAAATTAGTTATCGATAACAAAATTTTCTATAGAAAATAAGTTATCGGTAACAAACTCAGAATCTGAGAAAATTAGTTGTATAGAAAATAAGTTATCGACAACAAAATTTTCTATAGAATAAAAGGTATCGATAACAAAATTTTCTATAGAAATTTAGTTATCGATAACAAAATGGTCTCTAAAATTTTTTTATCGATAGCAAAATTGTCTATACACAAATAGTCATCGATTGCAACATTTTCAGTATAAAATTAGTTCGTGATAACAAAATTATTTATAGAAAACAAATTTTCGATTACAAAATTTTCTACAAAAAATTTATCGATGAGATAAGAAAATTTTCTATAAAAAATTAGTTATCGATAACGAAATAATTTATCGATGACAAAGTTTTCTAAAGAAAATAAGTTATCGATAACAAAATTTTCTATGGAAAATAAGTTATCGGTAACAAACTTTTCTATAGAAAATTAGTTATCGATTAAAAAATTTTCTATAAAAAATTTGTTATTGATAGCAAAAATTTATATAGAAAAAATGTGTCAAAATCTGAGACTTTTTTATATAGAAAAAAATGTCTCAATCTAAGACCTTTTTTATATAGAAAAAGTGTCTCAGAATCTCAGACTTTTTTATATAGAAAAAAAATGTCTCAGAATCTGAGACTTTTTTATATAGAAAAAATCTGAGACTTTTTTTTATACAGAGAAATTTTTTATATAAATAAAAAGGTTTAGAATCTGAGATTTTTTTTTATACAGAGAAATTTTTTATATACAAAAAATATCTCAGAATCTGAGACTTTTTTATATAGAAAAAAATGTCTCGGAGTCAGAGACTTTTTTATATAGAAGAAATTTCTCAGAATCTGAGACTTTTTTATATAGAAAAAATGTCTCAGAACCTGACTTTTTTTTACACAGAGAAATTTTTTTATGTAGATGAAATGTCTCAGAATCTGAGACTTATTTTATATAGAAAAAATGTCTCAGAATCTAAATTGTTTCAGAATCTGAAATGTCTCAGAATCTGAGACTTTTTTTTATATACAAAAAATGTTCCAGAATCTGAAATGTCTCAGAATCTGAGACTTTTTTTATAAAGAAAAAATGTCTCAGAATCTGAGAGTTTTTTATATAGAAAAATGTCTTATAGTCTGAGACCTTTTTTATATAAATGTCCATAATCTAAGACTTTTTTTATATTGAAAAAATGTCTCAGAATCTAAGAATTTTTTTAATAGAAAAATGTCTCAGCATCTAAGAATTTTTTTCAATAGAAAAAATGTCTTAGAATCACAGATTTTTTTTTAAATAGAACAATGTCTTGAGAATCTGAGACGTTTTTTATATAGAAAAAATGTCTTGAAAATCTGAGACTTTTTTTTATATAAAGAGAGTTTATTATATAGAAAAAATTTCTCAGAATCTGAAACTCTTTTTATAGAAACAATGTCTCAGAATATGAGACTTTTTGTATATAGAAAAAATTTCTCCGAATCTGAGAGTATTTTTATATAAAAAAGGCTTAGAGTAGCATTTTTTTATAGGAAAAATGTTTTAGAATCTATAAGAAACATATTTTACAATCAGAGTATGTTTATGTTCTAAATTCCCATTGGATAAAGTGTAATAGTTTGCTAGACTTCAACAACTAACTAAATATTGTTACACTCAAAAAAAAAAAACTGTAAAGTTAACAAAAAATTTAGTTAATTTTAACTAAAAAAGCACCTGATTTTGGGCCTACTAAATTTTTAGTTAATTTAACTAAAAATATTTAGTTAACTTTTCGTAGAACGAATTTAGCAAAAAAAACCGTAACTTTAACTAAAAATTTAGCTGAAATTTCGTAACGTTTTTATGTACATATATTAACAAAAAAATTAGTTGAATTCAGCTAAACTTTTTGTTACTTTTCGTAAACTAAAATTTAGAAAATATTTTGTAAAAAATTAAAAGTTTATTTTTTCTATTTTTTCATCAGCTTAAGTAGAACTTATGAGATTTGCATAGGAGGCTTCGCAAGAAATTCCACTTAACAAATTTGTTACGAAAAATCAGCAAATTAATTAGTAAAAATTCGTAAACTCAGTTTTGAAGTCAACAAAAAAAATTAATTCAAAATTTGTTCAAAACTAGTATTTTCGTAAATTGAACTTAACTAAAAAAAGTAGTTAAAACGCTGATTTTAACTAAAAATTTGCTAAAAAGCCAGTAAACTCGAGTTAACAAAAAAAAATTAGTTAACTTTACAGTTTTATTTTTTTGAGTGTACTTATTTTTTTTTAATATCAACTTCCTTTTTTGGCATGTTTTGGACATTAAAAATGTGGTATAGCCGTTTGTTTAGATGTTTGTTAAATTTGTTGGTGTATGGGAAAATTATGCAAATTTATTTCGATAATTTTTTTTTATAAAAATAAAACATTCAAAATAATAAACGCACGTTCAAGTAATTAACACTATAGGTTTTTTTGTTGGTGTTTTTCAAACATCACCATTTGTTTTCTATTTTGAATTTAATTAATGTTGTTCATACGTAGCGATAGACCAATCAGCTAACCTACCAACTAACCAACCATGCTCTAACTACCGACCAACTAAGCCATCGATAAACATAGCCATAAATATTTTAAATTTGTTGCAAGCTACCATCACACCATTACACTTTATTGTTGCAACATGGGTCATTTGATAAGAAAATAAAAATAGCAAAAAAAAAAGTGCAAAATAAAAACTCACAAACTACAACACTTTATGACCAAATTTGACCAACATTTCTTTTTGGTTTACAAAACAACAAAAAATGGTTCCTTTGCCACCAAAAACTTAAGACAGTTTGACAAAAAAACTAAAACTTTCACTCTTTTTTTTGTTGTTTCTTAGTTTTAATGTCATCTCTAGGTGCCATATTGTTAATACAGCTTCCATATCTATTTTTTGGGTTTTTGAAATATTTTTTTTTTATATTTTTTGTTTTAACATAATACAGCAAACATATTTACTTGTCCTCTTAATATACGTTTGAAATACACTATATCCGCAATATTAAAAAAAAGGGAAAACAATCTTAAAATAAGTTATAGTGGGCTTAATACACACAAAAAATTATTGGCTAAAAATTTTCAATTAATTCTATTGATCAACAAAATTTAAATGAGTCAATCAATGTTTTGATTAAAATTTTTGTTATTTTCTTTAACTGTCGAATTACATACCAGATTTTTTTTTGCTTGACTATAAATAAAAAAATTTATCAAATTTTTGATCAAGATCGAAAAAATTTTTGATTGAAAAAATTTTCAATCAATCACCTACAATTTGATGATTGGTATAACAATTTTGTTAATTGGAGGAATTTAAATCAAAAAATTGATTGAATCCGCGTTTTTGTTGGTTGAAATTTGTTTCAAATTCTTTCTGTGTATACAGTGGTTAACACATTTTTTCGGACAGTAAATAGTAAACATCGAATTTAAAAAAAAAAAATCTTTAACAGTAATTCATCATGCTTTAATTAAAGTAGTACACAGAAAAAAATTGAAACGAATTTCAATCAACAAAAACGCGGATTCAATCAATTTTTTGATTGAAACTCCAATTAAAAAAATTGTTATACCAATAATCAAATTGTAGGTGATTGATTGAAATTTTTTTCAATCAAACATTTTTTCGATTTTGATCAAAATTTGATCAATTTTTTGTTTAAAGTCAATCAAATTAATGATTGATTTAACAAATGAATTGTAAGCTTATGACAAAATTATCAAAAAATTCATCTTTTTGCTTTCCAATGTGTTGCCAACAATAAAAAAAAAAAAAGTAAAGCCCGATTATTTTGTATATTTTTGAATTAATCTATTCAAATAAATTAAAGCCAAAAAAATCTGGTATGTTGAAAATTTGTAACAAAAAAATAGCAAAAATTTTAATCAAAACATTGATTGACTCGTTTAAATTTTGTTGATCAATACATTTAATTGAACATTTTTAGCCAATAATTTTTTGCGTGTAGATAATACATAAAAAAAACAAGAATAGAACTGGAAAATAAAATCAAACTGTACAACAATAAAAATTAGCTTCAATGGCTTCAATGCCAAATGAAGCTGTGTTAAAAAACTCGAAAAAATTGTGTAAATAAACTTCTAAGCTTAAAATTACATTTCGATGTGTTTTATAAAATACTATGATGATTATTTTCCCTTTCCCTTAAGCTCCCAATTTATTCCCTCAGAATCTGAAACATTTTCTATAGAAAAAATGTTTCACAACCTAGAACTTTTTCTATAGGAAAAATGTCTCAGAATCTGAGACTTTTTCTATAGGAAAAGAGTTTCAGATTTTAAAACTCTTTCTATAGGAAAAATGTTCAGAATCTAAGAGTTTTTCTATAGGAAACATGTTTCAGAATCTGAGACATTTTCTTTGTCTCAGGAATTTGTCTCAGGAAAAATGTCTCAGAATCTGAGACTTTTTCTATAGGAAAAATGTCTCAGAATCTGAGACTTTTTCTATAGGAAAAATGTCTCAGAATCTGAGACTTTTTCTATAGGAAAAATGTCTCAGAATCTGAGACTTTTTCTATAGGAAAAATGTCTCAGAATCTGAGACTTTTACTATCAGAAAAATGTCTCAGAATCTTTGACTTTTTCTATAGGAAAAATGTCTCAGAATCTGAGACTTTTTCTATAGGAAAAATGTCTCAGAATCTGAGACTTTTTCTATAGGAAAAATGTCTCAGAATCTGAGACTTTTTCTATAGGAAAAATGTCTCAGAATCTGAGACTTTTTCTATAGGAAAAATGTCTCATAACCTGAGACTTTTTCTATAGAAAAAATGTCTCAGAATCTGATACTTTTACTATAGGAAAAATGTCTCAAAATCTGAAAATTTTTTAATAGAAAAAAATTTAACAGAATCTGCAAGTTTTTCCATATGAAAATGTTTTGGAATCTGAAATATTTTCTATATGAAAAATTTCAAAATTTGAGGCTTTTTGTGTATGAAAAATGTTTTAAAATCTGAAACTGTTTCTGTATTAAAAATATCTTAGAATTTAAGACTTTTTCTGTATGAAAAATGTGTAAGTATCCGAGAGTTTTTTTGTATATAAAATGTCTCAAAACTTTTTTTACATAGGAAAAATGTCTGAGAATCATGAGACAATTAATTTAAACTTTATTTGAACCAAATCTAGCCATTAAATCGTGGTGCCCTTTGATCAAAGTTTTCGATTTTTGGAAAATGTTCACAAACATTTTGAATTTTTAAAAAAATAAACATGTAACAAGTGTTATATTCTGTTATGCCCTCCAACACGTAAAAAAAAAAAAAAAAAATCAGGGCGTTTTTTTTTTTTTGGGGTAGGGTTTGGTGGGAGACGTTGGGTGTGGTTTGGTGGGAGACGGTGGGGGCACCTTCCTCTAGATGTTATCAAATGTATTTATTATGATTCTTGCAATTATTTAATCCAATTAATCATTGTTAAAATACATGTTTTATATCTACGCCCACAAACGGGGTCCACATGCGGGATATTGAACTTCCTCCGACATAAAAATGTTGGATGTGCTTATCAAAAGTACAAAAAACCCTGCAAAAAATGCCGTTTTTCTGAGGTTGGTTTAGTTCTCCAAGGGTGGAACTTTTCCCCCTTGGTCCGATTTTGCCCATTTCCGAACTTAACCAGCCGATGTCCTTAAGTCATATTTTATTACTTTTGATATGCAGAATGCAAATTTCAAAAAAAAATTTAAATTTTTTAAGCGGTTTTCGAAATATGTACGGAAATTTGTCAAAAAATGTGAAAAAAAAAATTTTCTACGTTAAATAATTTTTTTAAATAACGTTTCAAAATTTTCTTTTATCGACTATTTCGTAGAGATTGAAAAAAAACTTGAATTTAAACTTAATTTTTGATTTGAACCCATAACGCCCTTTGATCAAAATTAAGAGTTTTTGGTAAAAATTTTCTTAAAACAAAAACCAAACTAATTAATTAAATAAATATTTAAGCTCGAGGCCAGTGTTTTGTTAAATAAACCTTCTTTATTATCTTCCAATATTTCGATTCTTTTTTGGGTTAAAAAATCTAATTTTAATCCCTGATGATGATTTTCGATGAGGATCGAAATATTAGAAGATAATAAAGAAGATTTATTTAACAAAACACTGGCCTCGAGCTCAAATATTTATTTAAGTAATTTGAAAGGTCGAATAATTACAACTACAATTAAAAACCAAAACTTTGATCAAAGTGCGCCACGGGTTAGAATGATCGGATTTGGCTCAAATTAATTTTTAATGAAAGTTTGTCCGAAGCTCTATCAAAGGGTCAATTAAAAAAGTTTGAGACTTTTTTTGATTTTTTGAACGTAGGAAAAACCTGCCACTTTTTGGTATATTTCAATAGCGATATCTCGAAAACCGTTGATCGGTTTTAAAAACTGTTTGATATTTGTGTTTAGAGCATCAACATTTATTTACATGCTGTATCGCAAGACATATTTTTTATTTTTTTTATACAAATTTTAAAAAATCCAAAATTTTGATCGCCGGTTTGTCCTTAAATTAGTACCACAATATTTTAAGGTCTAGTAGATTTTTTTGACCCGGACAAAAAAAAATGCGACTTTAATGTGCAGATATGTAAATTAAAAACAAAAACAAAATCTGGCCCCCGCGAAAAAAAATCCTGTATACGCCCCTGAAAAAAGAACATAATTTTTCTCTCATGCAAGTTAAACTAACCATGAATTAAACAAAGTTTAATTCACCATTAACAAACTAACTCTTTTTTTAATGTGTTATTGTGTACTAGTGACTTCTGAGAAATATAAAAAATGACGATTCACGAATTTCATGTTTAACATTAGGTGGCGGTTAAATGTAGAAGCTTGAAAAATGTCTCAGAAAAAATTAAAATAAAAAAATAAAACAAGAAATCCACTAAAAATGTATCTGTCCGCTTTGCCATACGTTTGTCTTACAGTTGTTGTGATATGTCAAAGCTAACAAACGGACAATGTCTTACATGCAACTACAACATTATGGGAGCAAACATTGTATGAGCATTATTAGGGTGACAATGATTGAAAGGGTTAAGGAAGGATAAGTAAATTTGAAAGCTTAAAAGCGTGACCATCAGGGAACAAAATTAAGAGAATAATCACAATTGGAGCGGGAAGCGGAAAAACGCAATTGTCCTCATAAAAATAGAATTGAATCTAGTTTGGCGGAAAAACGCGGCGGAATTTTGTTGTCATATAAAACGTATGTGAACAGTTGCGGAAAAACGCTTCCCGCTCCAATTGTGATTATTATCTAAACTTGTTTTTTTTTCGATCGATCTATCTCTCTTTCTCTCTCAATCCAGGACTCTCCAATGCTGGAATATTTTTACCGACATATTAAAAACAGTACACTGAAACAATTTGAAACGAATTTCAATCAACAAAAACGCGGATTCCATAAATTTTTTGATTGAAATTCCTCCAAATAAAAAAACTGTTATACCAATCATCAAATTGTAGGTGATTGATTGAAAATTTTTTCAATCAAAAATTTTTTCGATTTTGATCAAAAATTTTATCAATTTTTATTTATAGTCAATCAAAATAATGAACAATATTTTTATATCGTTTTCGATATTTTTTAAATTTAAAACCATTCAAGTCTGTTAAAGTCACATAACAAACCATAATTCCTTGAGTTTTTTTTTCGCGAAAAACATTTTTTGTTCGCGAAAAATCTTTATTTTTGTGAAAATATTGGTTCAATATGTAAAAAAAAAAAAAAAAAAAAAAAAAAAAAAACAACAGTAACAACTACACTCGAATTGAAAAAATCAGATTTAGTTGATACTTGCTTAACAGCCTACTTGGCGTATCGGTCTAGAGTGATTGTACGTTACAAGCAGTTAATAGCAAAGTATTACAGATGATGATGAGTTTAATCCTTGTCGGCTGCGATCTGTAAATAATTTTCACATATAGAGTTTTATTGACTATTAACTAAATAAATTGACATTAAAAGTTTTTCTGAAGATTATTATAACTGGATAATATGAAACTAGTAAGAAACAAACCAGGATGTCTAAATTTTTAGAAAAATTAAAATTTTTCTTTCACACTTTTCTCAATTCAAAACCATACAAAAAATTTTAGTTTGATTTGAATTTACAACAGCCATCTGGTAAAGGTAGTTCGTGTACACTGTACACTAACCCCCAGTTTCTGTTATACGAACGCTATTCGTTCGTGACGAATTTGTGTGTATTTTGTTATTGTAACAAAAACAAAATACATGCAAATTCGTCGCAGACGAATGGCGTTCGTATTACAGAAACTGGGGGTAAATCTCATTGTATTATAATTTCTTCGCGATTATTTATTTTTTATTTTTAAGTAAAAAAAATATTTTTATACCCTCCAACTACAGTATGGGGGTATACTAGAGTTGTCAATTATTCGACTTTTAACTTTATTCGAATAATTCAAATAATTGTTTTTCTTCGTTCGATCAAACGATTAAATTTAAAAAATTATTCGATTAATCGATGAGAATAACGAATAAAAAAAGTGGTTTTAAAAAGATATTTTTATTAAATTTTAAGTTTTCTAAGTTGGGGGTTTGGCGGGGGACGTTTGAGGATAACTTCTTCTTCACATAGATGTTAACAAATTCATTTATTACGATATTTACGCCTAAAAACTCACTTTTGTCATTATTCTGTATTATTTTCCACAATTACGACCTTAAAATTGGGCGGGCCGAAAAAATATCATTTCCTAATCATAAAAATATTTTTGTTGTTGAACAAATATAAAAAAACATGTAAAAAAATGTTGTTTTTCTGGTGGTGTTTTAGTTCTTTAAGGGGGAACATTTTTCCCCTCGTCTGATTTTGTCACCAAACTTAACCAGCCTATTACCAGAAGACATAAATGTGCCTAACTTAAGGAGTATAGCTCTTTAATTTTGGACTGTATCGTGCCCTCCACAGACGGACGAGCATGAATGTCTTATAATCGATCACTGATCAAAAATATATTTACTTTATGGGGTCCTAGACCGATATTTCGAGACTGTAGTTGGAGGGTATCATTGTAAAACTATAACGGTACTATCATTAGAAAAAGTAATCAAAAATATGTAAACAAACATAAAACCCCTTGACTTCAACAACTCCAAATAATAAAGTAACCCAACAAACTAAGAAATAAAATGAAGATTTCCAATCGCATTTCATTGGAGAAAAATGGCTATTGTTGCAAAAACTGTGTTCGTATTGTGAATATTAACCGATTTGTTTAAAACCGTGGTTTAAAGTTTTGTATACGGGTATAAACATAACCACTTTTTGGAATATATTTTCAAATTGTCTGCTGGGATTTCTTGTTTATTTTGTTGTTTATAATTTTTTTTTGTTTTGATTTTTTTATTTATTTGAACTTTTATTTTTAAAATTTGAAATTAATAGGTGGACGTTATTGACAACAAATTCTAATAATACTACCTGGTATTATTGTGCCATGGGAGGGTATAAAATAAATAATTGTTCGATTAATTGACATAAATTAATCGATTTATTCGTTATTCGAAAACAGTAATTTTTAAATTAATCGAACAAGGGGTTGGTTTTGCTTGATCGATTAATCGAATTATTCTTAATCGGTTGACAACTCTAGGGTATACTCACTTTGTCATTCCGTGTGTAACGCATCAAAATATCGGCCTAGACCCCATAAAGTATATATATTTATGATCAGTGATCGATTCTAAGACATTCTAGCGATGTCCGTCCGTCCGTCTGTCCGTCCGTCTGCCCTTCCGTCTGTCCGTCTGTAGTTAACACGATGCAGTCCAAAATAAAAGAGCTAGACTCCCGACATTTGGCACGAATATGTCTTATGTTAAGTCCGTAAATGAGCAAAATCGGACCAGGGGGAAAAAGTTCCCCCTTGAAGAACTAAACCAACGTCTGAAAAACACAATTTTTTTACATGATTTTTTTGTGTTTTTGTTTAACAAATGCAACATTTTTATGCTACAAGAAGTTCAAAGTCCTGCATTTGGACCCAAAGAATTAGAAAATGTCGTTTTTTCGGTCCGCCCCCCTTTTATGGGCGTGGAATATTTTTTTTTTTAAATATTGATAAACTTGTATTTCTTTAGCGCAAAAAGCATAAGAATGAATTTTTAAACACATATTCGAGAGGAAATTTGCCCCCCCCCCCCGCAATTACCACTACCGACCCCCCCCCCAAAACGCCCATGGGATTTTTTTTAATTTTTTTGCATGTTGGAGGGTATAAAAGATTCGGCACAGCCGAATTTAACACTCTTACTTGTTTTATATTATTAAGACAATTGCTGAATTTTTATCATCTAAACTCTATTGAAAAAAAAAAATTTGTTCGCGGATTTTTTTTTCGCGAATTTTGTTCGCGAAATTTTTTCCCATTTTTTTTATTTTGCTATTAATTTATGAGAATAAGTAGAATACGATACATTACAGACATACAATTTTTCGAAAAAACAAAAAAATTTTCGCGGATTTTTTCGCGGGAAAAATTTTTTTTCGCGAAAAAAAACTATTTCAAAAGCATAAAAATTAAATTTTTTTGTACCTAGGCTTTACAATTTTAAATCGCGAATACGAGCGCTAACTTCGAAAAACGGCTAGCACCCTTGAATTCAGCGTACTCGAATTAGCTTTACCAGCAGGGTGCCCAGCTTGTTAATTTTTGCGACTAGCATAGTGTAATTTTTTGTGTGTTCTTGGTGTTTGCCCAACTCCAGCTACACTCATTGACTCTGTAACAGAAATTAGAACAGATTCTCTAACAGAAAGTGTAACAGATTAAGTGCAACTGGGACAATATTTTATTAAGGCGCTGTTTAGAGTTGAGATTTTTTTTATATCCCAAATTAAATTTGTTTATGCAAGAAAATAGTTTTTTTTTTTTGTTAGTTTAAAAAATATTTCAACATTGATCATTTATTCATTTTAAGTAGAATTTTCACAATAAACGACACACAGTGAGACAACGCCGGCATTAAATACAAGGAGTCATTGTAGAGCTCTGAAATTTTGCACAGGTTATTTTTGAGACAATTCCAGTTTTTTGAAAAAAAAATTATGAAAATACGCCCACTTTTACGCCCACCTCCCATACAATCGAAATTTGTAAAATGCCGTATTGTCCGTAATACTTTAGGTATAACTTTCAATTTTGGTATACTTAAATGTTATATTGTTACAAACATTATCGGAAAAAATTTTGAACTTTGGCCCACTTTTACCCCCACCACCCATACAACCTCAACATAAAAGGTGCCATATTTTCTAAAATATTTTAGGTACAACCTTCAAATTTGATATTACTGTAACTTATATCATTTAAAATGTTTCATGCAAAAATAACAATAACACGCCCACTATTACGCCCACCACCCATGGAGATGCAATAAAAAAGAAAATTTTTTTTTTCACTCTATCAATAATTTTTTAATATCATCATGGTATTCTAATTTTTTCAATATGTTAGAGAAATGCTAATCTCTTATCAAAAGAGATCATTACAAGAACACTCATTATTACTTAACCCAATAAATAATGCAACAACTAAATTCAATATATAACAATTAAACTAAGCACATTAGAAAGTGATCATAACACAACTTAGATAAGAACAACAGCTAGCACTATCAATTTAAATTAAAAATTATGCAACTATCTAACCCAAAGTCAATGACCTTCAAAAAAATTATCAATCAAATGAATAATGTAAATAAAATAATAATAAACAATAAGTGAATATGTGTAAACAATTAAAAAAAATAACATGCTATGGCATGCTAACATACGTATAGCGACAGAATGTGCGCGTTGCATATTTTTTGTATTTTTTTGTATTTTTTTGTATGTTTAAAGTACTTTTGCAAACTTTTGCTATATTTCCTTTACTTTAAATGAAAGCTGAGACTTCAATCTTTCATTTGATATAAGTCTGCACCTAGGGCGAGGGGCTGCTCTATATTTCCTAGTCCATTGAAAATGCAAAATGTTCAATTTTTACACCACAATTCTGTTGTTAAGAAATTTTTTTTTTTTTGATGAAGGAGAGGAAGAAGAATAATGATTACTAAAAATAAAAATTGATTTACATAAAATAGCAATAACAACACTTCTGTAAGAAAAAACTACAGCAACAATACCACTCGAATTGAAAAAATCAGATTTAGTTGATACTTGCTTAACAGCCTTCGTGGCGTATCGGTCTAGAGTGATTGTACGTTACAAGCAGTTAATAGCAAAGTATTACAGATGATGATGGGTTCAATCCTCAGCGGCTGCGATCTGTAAATAATTTTCACATATAGAGTTCTATTGACTATTATCTAAATAAATTTGACATTAAAAGTTTTTCTGAAGATTATTATAACTGGATAATATGAAACTAGTAAGAAACAAACCAGGATGTCTTAAATTTTTAGAAAAATTAAAATTTTTCTTTCACACTTTTCTCAATTCAAAAACCATATTTTTTTGTGTTTTTTTTTTTAATTTATTTTTTCATCTACTCATTCTACAACAACTAAATTAATTAAAAAAATACTTTAAAGTTATATTTATTATGTATATTTTTATTAATAAGCTTTTGAATGTTACATATTGAACTAACATATTTCAAGCGCTTTGGCATACCTCAACTTTGACTTGCTCTAGACCAAAAAGTAATGAAGTTATGAGGCTGAAATTTCAGGGAATTGTTACTCATATATCTGTTAATATACTGTGAAAATTTCATCCAAATTGGACGACACGCCAAAACCCATTTTTTGCCGCGTTTACTATGGAGCTGTCTCACTGTGCGACATTGATTAATGATAAATTAAGTGAAACACTTTAAGAGCGACAACACAACGACACCATCCATATATACGATTGGAGAAGAAGAAGAAAAAAAGACACCATTTAGCAACAACAAAAAGAAACCCCATAAGGAGTAGTTGAATATATTGTCAATAATAAATGGAAAACAGCACGCCATCATATAAACAACTCCCCATTAACAATACAAACAACAGCAACAATTACAACATAAAAAGCAGACCATAAAAATTTCAGCAAAATAAAAAAAACAAAAATCACTATAGAAATTCTTTGTACAAAAAGGGTCACTCTCTTTGAATTCTTATATTGAAATACAAATAGCATTCATGCAGATCTACTTGTGGGCAGGCACCCTTCATAATAGATCAACCTTATAACGACTCCACAAATATGTACAATTCATCAATTGTTAGATGTCATTCAACGCTCATGGCGAAAAAAAATTAACAAAAAAAAAATAAACCAGTACTGAACACAAATCAAATTGAAAACGAAGGAATTGCGGCCAGAGATCGACTACTAACTCCACCAGTGTCGAAAAATCCAAATTTTGAAATGGTACTAGAGCTCAAACAAAAATGTACCTTTTTTTTGCATTTGACGGTACTAAAAATAATGAATTCAATATAAAAGTTTTGAAATTGATGGCACCTTATCCATTAGTTCGTCCCGTCAAATCTAAACTTTCAAATTTCGTGTCGTAATACCTGAAGAAAAATAGAGTAGCTGATTGTGGGAAAATTAATGAAAAATTTTTGTAGGGGCATTTTTAGTCGGCAACCAGCGGTTAAAGTTTGAAATAATTACGTTTTTTGACCAAAATCCATGTCCGAATTTTTTAACCAAATTAACCAAATTTGCGTTCTTTATCGAAAAAATATTTAAAAAATTCCAAAATAGTGATTTTTGTCTACATTTTAATTAAAAAAAAAATGATGATCAGCATCTGTGCGCCAAAATCGTGGATCAGCATTTTTGGACCAAAATCGTGTTCGAATTTTTTAACCAAATCCTGCTCAAATATTAGGAATTTTTCCGTACTTTATCGGAAAAAAAATGCTGACTGAAGATACCCGAGAAAATTTTTTTAAAAAATTTCTCCACAATCAGCTACACCGTGGTCATCTTTCGGCAGGTATTACGACACGAAATTCGAAAGTTTTTATTTTTTTTTTTGAGAAAAACACATTAAATATTGACTAAAATCAAAAATTTCTTTTATTTGAAGCATTTTTCCACTGAAAATCGGTAAATTTTCGCGAATTCTTTTGAATGTGGTTGAACAAATGTATGAAAACGTTTGGGGAAGAAAAGGTGCACTTAATCATCCGCTGGGGTACTATGTTATCTTAGACTATGAAAAAACTACTGAAAAAAGTACTAAAGTACTAACTTTTCCAT
Source organism: Pegoplata infirma (assembly GCA_963921195.1). Classification (NCBI taxonomy): domain Eukaryota; kingdom Metazoa; phylum Arthropoda; class Insecta; order Diptera; family Anthomyiidae; genus Pegoplata; species Pegoplata infirma. The sequence continues at coordinate 121,691,269 of OY992540.1, forward strand.
CCCTGCACTCCACATTCAAAATAAGAGTGAACAAATTCAATTCAATTTGGAATGAACAATAAAAATAAATGCACAATTTGAAAATTAAATTGAAAAAATAGATATAGAATATTGAAAATAAAAGAAAAAATTAAACAATCAGTGATTTTGTTGCTAGCAATAAGTGGCAACCCATATGAAGATTAGAGTGGGCAGAAAATTATTTTAAGGGGAACACAATTTTGTGCATACACAGAAAGAATTTGAAACGAATTTCAATCAACAAAAACGCGGATTCAATAAATTTGTTGATTGAAATTCCTCTAATCAAGAAAATTGTTATACCAATCATCAATTTGTAGATGATTATTTGAATATTTTTTCAGTCAAACACTTTTTTGATTTTGATCACAAATTTGATCAATTTTTTATTTATATATATATTTATTCCTGGGGTTCCATGGAGGAACATAGGGCCACAACGAAATTCTTCCACTCAGATCTGTCTTCTGCCAGCTTTTTTATTTCGCGCCAATTTCTATTTGTTGAGTTTATTTCTATTTCTAACATTCTTCTCCAAGTATGAGCTGGTCTACCCTGCCTTCTACTGCCTTGTGGGTTCCAGTCAATTGCCATTCGGGCAATATCATCTTGAGGTCTTCTCAATATATGCCCCAACCAGTTCCACTTTCTCTTAGCTATTTCAACTTTTACTGGCACTTGATTTGTTCTTCTTTGAAGTTCGTTGTTTGAAATTATTGTTGGCCAGTAAATACGCAGGATTCTTCTTAAGGACTTGTTAACAAAAACCTGAAGACAGTTGACCTGGTCTTTGGACGTGTTCCAAGATTCACATCCATAAAGAAGGGTAGACATCACATTCGAAGAAAATAATCTTAATTTGGTTTTTAATTAAATTCTGGAAGATTTCCATACAGGTTGAAGAGCTCCGAATGCTTGCCCCCCTTTATTAATACGACATTTGATATCATCGTTGGAACCACTGGAAGGAGAAATGATGCTACCGAGGTAACAGAAGCTGTTAACGTCTTCCAGTTCGTGACCATCAATTTCAAATTTGGAGATATTGGTGGTGTTGATGCGTATAACCTTTGTTTTGCCATAATTGATTTTAAGCCCAACATTTGTTCCCAACTCAGCAATCAATTTCAATTTTGCATTCATATCATCAAAGTTGTGTGAGAGCAAACAAATGTCGTCGCAAAATCAAGGTCCTCCAGTCTTCTCTGTACACCCCAAGTGATGCCTCTTCTTGCTGTTGTTGCACGTACCATGACCGTGTCTAAAATGATGTTAAAAAGGAGTGGTGATAGGATGCAAACCTGTCTAACGCCAACATTTACTGGAATATTTTCACCAATTTGTCCATCATGAAGCACTCGACAACTGGCAGAATCATAAAGCTCCTTGATAAGGCCTATTAAACTTTCCGGAACTCCACGACATTTCAAAATGTTCCATATGGATTTATGGTTAAGGGTGTCAAAAGCTCGTTCAAAATAAATAAATACGAGGTACAGAGGAGAACGCCATTCAACAGACTGCTCTACGATGATACGAAGACTATTGAGCTGGTCGGTACAAGAACGTCCTGGCCTAAAACCTGCCTGTTCACATCTTAAACTGCTCATTAGGGAGGGGGTGAGTCTTGAGTATATAATGCGCGATATGGTCTTATTTATCATATAGTGTTATTCCTCTCCAGTTTTTGCAGTTCGAGAGGTCTCCCTTTTTAGGAAGTTTAATTATAACACCTTCTTTCAATTCATTAGGCATATTTTTATTTATCCAAAAGTCATCTATAATTGGCTTTATAAGTTTTGCGCTGATTGTGGGGTCAGCTTTGAGGAGTTCAGGTGATATGCAGTCAATTCCGGGTGATTTGTTATACTTTAGACCAATGGTGCCCAAACACTTGTTAAAGATCGACAAAAATACACGTACACAATCCGAACAACAACAAAACTAACAACAGAGAGCGTAAAAAACAAAAAAAAATATTATCGTTTCTCTTTTTGGGCACCACTGCTTTAGACACTTTAAGGCATTTGCAATCTCTACTAGTGACGGGCAACTAACATCAATATCTTCTCTTTCCCTATGACTAGAACATTCACATGGCCACACTGGTTGTGAGTCTGTATTTGCTAACATATTTTTATAATATTCTGTCCAAATATTCAGATTCTCCTGTTTAGATGTAATTAAGACCCCATTCCTTCTCAAGTTGCGGTTAGAGATAATGGGCCGACAAGTCAACTGCTTAGTTATTTTATACAGATCTCTCGATCTGTTGGTTTCAGCAGCGGCTTGAGCTTTTGCAGAAAGGTTTTCTGCCCACTTTCGTTTGTCTTGCCTTGCACTTTTCTTTACTTTTTGATCAATATCACTGTATTCAAGTTGCCTAAGTTGTTTTTCAGCACGTGTTTTAGCGTTGTTTACTTTCTCTTTTGCATCTTTTCTTTCTTCTATAATTCTCCAGGTTACGTCAGATATCCATATTTTCCGGTCTTTTTTTGCATAATCTATATGATGTTTGGCAGCATCAATGAAAACATTTTTTATATCCTTTATAGTCAATCAAAATAATGATTGATTTAACAAATGAATTGTAAGCTTGTGACAACATTTTTGCTTTCCAATAAAAAAAGTAAAATCCGATTATTTTGTATATTATTAATTAAAGTATTCAAATAAATTAAAGTGAAAAAATCTGGTATGTTGAAAATTTGTAATTCGACAGTTAAAGAAAATAACAAAAATTTTAATCAAAACATTGATTGACTTATTTAAATTTTGTTGATCAATAGATTTAATTGAAAATTTTCAGCCAATAAGTTTTTGTGTGTAATCCATTGTCCAACGAAAATATATTCTTTATACTATCGTTGCAACCAACGAGAGTATATTCTAAAGAGACAAACAAATTTAGCTATCATCTGCACTGCATCAGTCTTCTCTTATTGTAAAGTTTACACTGCATTTCCTTACAAACTCTATGCAAGATGTCATACTGTCTAAGGACATGTCAAACATCAGGCAAAGTTCTCATTAAACAGTTTTGCATTGTAGTCTCCATGCCATGATCCATTTTCACGTAGTTTGCAGAAAGATTTCATGGCTACCCCTTGGATATGTAGATCCTAGGGAAGCATGTCGAATATAGCGTGCAGAGCCCGGTGTTGTGCTCATAGCACCCGAACTCCGCAAGCAAGCCGCTCTTTGTAGTACGTCTAGCAGATTACAAGTAGTTTGTACCACCATTCTCGACCACCAGACCACTGCCGCATACGTCACAAAAGTTTTAATAACTGCTAGTTACATCCACCCCTGCAAGTCTTAGATCCCACGTCTTCCCAAAAGCTCTTCGACACTGCCACAAAATACGGTGCGCAGAAGATACTTTTAGCTCAACATATTTTGTCCTTATTAGTTTACTATCCAGAGTGACACCTAAATACTTTACATCTGCGGACAGTTGATGCTTAAGACTCTTATGTTTGGACCTTCGCAAAAACAACACGACTATTGTCTTAGCTGGGTTACGGACAAGCCATGCCTGTCCCACCATCAAGTCTATAACAGTCTGCATTTTATTTGCAGACTATTTCACGAGACTTTCCGGAAACAATACACAAACGTCGTCCGCATAAGCTTGTACGTGATCACGTAGAGCCTGTACTTTAACCAGAAGTGAGTCGACACAAAAAACACCACAGTAGGAGAGAGAGAACACCCCCTTCGGGCAGCCTCTGTTTACATTTACCGTGACTTTTGTGCCCTACTGAGTTTCAGTGGTTAATAATCTCTTAGAGACTCGGGAAAAATCATACATTTTACAAACAGTAATTTTCACTCCTTTCTACTGATCGTCACAACTCTCTATAGGAGCAACAAATTTATCAAAAAAGCAACCACAATATTGTCGAGAATCAGCAGAGCATTTTAGCATGAAGGGCAAAATATCAGAATAACAAACACACTCTTCCTCAAACACACAGAACATTAAACCACCACCATCATCATCATTTACACACAAAGACAAAGTTACATCTACTACAAAATATATTGGGTAAGGTTGGCCCCCTTCATGCGTAGAGTAGATTGGAACAAACAAACAACAAAAAAGTTGACTCGTTAAGCCATTACACCCATTTAAGCATACACATTATGTGCCCATATGAGCAGCGTTTTGTATGATTGGAATATTCATTTAAATAGGCTGAGGGCAGCAAACCACCACTACTAAGTATTATTAGAGTGGCATTTTTTGTATGGCCACAATTTTTTTCTTTCGATTTTAAACGTCCGCTCAAATTTTTATTCTCCTAGTACTTAAACTTATGTGGTGCAAGCCCGTGGTGATCGGCAAACAAAGTAAAAGTTTAAAAATTTAAAAATAATAAATTTAAAAATGTGTCTTGCATTATATTTTTAATTATACTTTTTAATTTTGAGGCTCTAAATACGAATATTTTAAAATCGGTCGATTGGTTTTCGAGATATCACTATTTGAAATTTGCAAAAAATTGTGGTTTTTTCCTACGTTCAAGAAATTTAAAAAGAAAATCTAAAATTTTTTTTTCCTACACTATTTTATAAAAAGAGAAAAAAAAAGAAAAGGGCACAAAATTTCATTTAAAAAAAATATTAAAATCCGTCGAACGGTTTTTGGGATATCGCTATTTGAAATTTGCGAAAAAACGGGGGTTTTTCGAGAATTTTTTAAAAAGAATCTCAAAATTTCTTTTCCTTGACCCTTTTATAGAGGTTGAGACAGCCTTTTACTTAAGTTTAATAGAAAAAAATCCGTTAAATCCTTCCATAAAAAATTTTTGATTTTTGGAAAATTTCCACCAAAATTTTGGATTTTCAAATATGAAAAAATAACAAATAAAATATCTTGCCATACATTATTTTTATTAATTTTTGCCATGATGAACAAGAGTATAAATATATTTCTGAAATCCGTCGAGCGTTTTCGAAATATCGCAATTTAAAATTTGTCAAAAATTTCCAAAAATAGCGGCTAATTTAAAGAAATTTTTTAAAAAAAGTCTTAAAAGTATTTTCCATTGCCTATTTCATAGAGCTTGAGACAAACTTTTATTTAAACTTAATTTGAACGAAATCAGACAATTTAAACCAATAGCTCCTTTTGACCAAAGTTTAACATTTTTGGTAAACATTTTCTAAAAAACCGAAATTTTTATCGAAGGGTCAACATGATCGGATTAGGCTCAAATTAATTTTTAATGAAAATTTGTCTTAAGCTCTATGAAAGGTTTAAGAAATTTTTTTTCCTTTTTTTAAATTCTTGAACGCAGGAAAAACACTTTTTTTTTAAATTTCAAATTGCAATATCTCAAAAACCATTCGACCGATTTCAATTTTTTTTTTTTGATAATCGTCTCCACCGCATCAAAATTAAAAAATGTAATGTATCGCAAGATATATTTTTATACCCTACACCACACTGTAGTGCAGGGTATAATGAGTTTGTGCTGATGTTTGTAACTACCCGAAATGTTGGTCCCAGACCTACCTTCAAGTATACCGATCGACTCAGAATTACTTTTTGAGTCGATTTAGCGATGTCCGTCCGTCTGTCCATTTGTCGGTTTAAGCACGATACAGGTCGCAATTTTCGATCAATTGACTTGAAATTAAAAAAAATTGTTTGGCCCGTGGACGAAGCCTATTGAAATTGAAAAAAATCGGCCCATGTTAAGACCTAGCCCCCATTCAAACGCCCCATTTGGATTCGGCTTAAATGACTCTTATAACCGTATAATAATAGATATCGCTTTGAAATTTAGCAGGTAATCAAATTTTGTATGCACGAATCATCATTTTAAATTTCAAATGAATCGGGTTCGTCCTTCTGGTAGTCCTCATACAAATCACACTCCCGATATTCACATAATTCCCTAAAAAATTCATAAAAATGGAAATATTTGATAAAAATTTTATTTTTAGGTGTTAAACGTGTACTTTAATTTAAACCTAATCAAATCGGAATATAATTGGACCATTTTTGGACTTATTGTTAGTCCCCCTAATTTTGACCGATATTCAGTTAAATTGGTCTATTGCAGCGACAGGCAAACACATACTATCATATTTTGTCTTTGTGTGTGTAACATGTAGCACTCTCATACTCAATGCACTTAAAGAAACTTATCGTAAAAATAATAATACATTTAACCATTTAAAAAATAAAAAAGATAATAAATGACATTGGTTAAAATGTCTAGCAATGTAATATTTAGTGAAAAGTGACAAACTAAGCATTCTGGTTATCAAAAAAATGTTCCTTAAACAAGAATTTGACATTAAAATTCTTTATTGATTTTTTCTCTAAGTATATTTTAAGCAAGAAGAGAGGAGAAAATAGTGTTTTTTCGATTTTGTTTAATGAGTGAGAGCATGTAGGTGTGAGAGTAAAAACGCCGCGTAGTGCTTTTGCCTGTCGCTGGTCTATTGACAAAAAAATAAGTCAATTCCACTAAAATTTGATCTGTGTGTGTTTTTTACCACAAATAAAGATCTGACAAAAGACATATCCAATCGGTCCATGTTTGGACTTGGGACCCATTTTCTGAAAAACACTGGTGTAGGGTATCATTGGTCGGTCTTGACCGACTTTAACTTTCTTACTTGTTTTATTTATTTTTTTTTATTTAAAATCTCCAAAACTCGAATAAAAATTTGCCGGTGCGTTCAAAATCAGAAGAGAAAATTTGTTGTCATACAAAAAACGGCGGTCTTATGTATTATGCATGTTTATTGTGCTGTGCTTTTTTTTGTTGTTTTGTCTAGTGGAGGAATTTGCGTGTTAATTCTAAAAAAATACGTTTCATGCAAGATTTGTTTTTTAAAATTTTATATACCCTACCATAGGTTTTAGAAACTTTCTTATATGTTTGTAACAATTGTGATTATAAGTCATAAGCAAAAGCTTTACTCAAAAAAAGCTTTTAGATAATTTTAAAATTTGTCACAGTTAAATTGGTAATCAAATTACTTGACTACGAGAATACTTATATTAAAATTTTAGTTACATATGTGATAGTTTAAGAACTCAACGTTGGTCATGCTATAATTCCGAGTTTACGTTCTTGAAACTGTCGTAGTTACACTATAAGACAGTTCAGGTTTTATCAAAGTCGTGTCCAAAATAATAGTCAAAATTAATTTTTCTTTTATGTATAAATTCGTAGTCAAGGCAGGGTTTAATAAATTCGCTTTGAACTGAAATTAGTTTTTACTATTTTTTTTTTACATTTCAATAATTTTTGTTTGTTTTTACACAAAAACTTTTATTTTCCCATACAAATATTTCTGTTTTCGTCTACAGTCTTTTATGCAGATACATAAATATTTCTTTAGAATTTTTTGTTTATTTTTTATGCTTAATTTTTTAGCTTGATTTGAAATTAAGTGGTGTTGCTGACTGGCAGCCTGAGTGATTGAAATATTGACAATTCTATAGATTTGTATCGGCTTTTAGATAGGGGAAAAATATTGTCTTAGGTCATATAGTAAATATTATTTCTTCCGTTACTAACGAGAAAATTTTGAAATTGAAGACGTAGACTTTATTGTACGTCGAGGTATGAAACATTTTTCGTACAGAAAAGTTTTCAGATTCTTTAATTTATACACCGAAAAAAATGCATGCCTTATATAAACGAAATGTTTCGTAGTTTTTGCTTATGAAACTATTTCGTAAATATTATAAGTTCTTACGAAAAAGTTTACAGCGAAATATTTTTATGTTTTTACGAAACAGTTTTCTAAATAATACAAAATAAATTCTTAAATTACAAAAATAAATTCGTAAATTACAAAAATAAATTCATACATATAAGTAAAATATACATTTGTAACAATTTTAACAATTTTTTACAAAATTTTTAAAAAATTTCTAAGCGAAAAAACCTTGAAATTTCCGGGACACAAACATTTTTTGACATTTTTGTTTTGCGATCCAAAGTTAAAAAAATCATTAAAAATATATTTTAGAAGAAATAAACTTTAAAATATAAATACAAATTTCAAAGTTCCAAAAAAATTATATTATTCTAAGTCGTACAAAAAAAAACGAATTGTTTTTCATATTTGTGAATAGAATTATTACAATTTGTGAATACAATTAATTTTTTCATTGAAATTGCTCCAATACGAAAATTTGTAATACTTATCAACAAACGTTTGTAAATTTTGATTGTTGAAAAAGGTTTTTTTGTTTACAACAAAGAAATTCAACAAACACAGTTTGTTGATCTAACAAAAGTAAAAAATCTTATTTTTTTTCAACAAAGAATTTCAACAAATAGAAACACAATTTGTTGATCTGACAAATGAAATTTTTTTTTCAACAAAGAAATTTCACAAACACAAACACTGTTTATTGACAAAAGAATTTTGAAATAAAATTACTTGACTGAGTTTGTTGAAAATAAAATCGAAGTTTTGTATTATGGACTAACAGGCAACCGTTTTTACTAAATGTTTGGTTGATTTACAATTGATGTTTGTTGATTTAAAGTTGACGATTTTATTTCTTTGTACGTATTTTTATATATCAGGTGTCAAAGTCTGTAATAGGTCATTTGGGTCCGTGTGACGTGTCACCTGACCTATCAAGGACCGGTCGATTTTTCTGCAGGGACATTAAACATTTTCATGATTACGAAATATTTTCATAGGTTTCGTAAAAATACGAAAATCCGGACTAATTTGTTTTCAGTAATATAAAGTAAATTTTCGTATATTTTACGAAACAAGAAAGTACGAAATTTTATTTCGTGAAATGTTGAATGGATTTTTTCGGTGTGTAGGTATGTTTTAAATAAAAATATTCTGAGACTCCCAAACATTTTTCGTACAAAAATTCTCAGATATTTTTTGTTTGGAAAAATTTTTTCGTAAAAAAAATCTCAGATTCTGAGACATTTATAGTATAGGAAAATTCTCTTATTCTGAAACATTTTTCGTATAGAAAAATTCTCACGTTCTCAGATATTTTTGGTACAAAAAAAAATCTCTGATTCTTAGATGTTTTTCGTACTTCTTCTTTTTTTGTAGAGACTTCTTGGGTACATTTTATAAAATATTTTGGCCTCCTAAACACGAAAAAGTTATATCAAATTGTCTGCTCGTGATACTGATTTTTTTTTAGTATTGGAAAATGTATGTTAAAGTTATTTATATTTTTATACCCTCCAACCACATTTTATACCCTCCAACCACATTATCGAAATATAGGTCTAGGACCCATAAGGTTTATATTTTATTGATCAGTGATCGATTCTAGGACATTCTAGCGATGTCCGTCTGTCCGTCCGTCTGTGAAAGACACGATACAGTCCAGAGTAAAGAAGCTAGGCTCCTGAAATTTGGTACAAATATGTCTTATGATCTAGGGCTGGTTAAGTTCGGAAATGGCAAAATCGGATCAGGAGGAAAAAAGTTCCCACTTAAGAAACAAAATTAACATCTAAAAAAACGCAATTTTTCAACGGTTTTTTCGAGATTTTGGTAAGTAAATGAAACATTTTTATATCAGAAGAAGTTAATCCTAAAGTTTGATCAAAGTGACAAGAAAATGGCATTTGTTTTCGTCCGCCCCGCTTCTGTGGGCGTGGATAAACAAACAAACATAATTTGCCCCCTCTCAACTCCGCCAAAAAAAAGAGACGTCCCTACCATTTTTTTTGTTGGAGGGTACAAAAGATTCGGCACAGCCGAATTTAACACTCTTATTTGTTTTTTTTTTTCGAGTTTCCTATAATACTATAAGGACATTATAAAGAAGTTCCAAATGACCTTTTTTTGGTTATATGTTTATAAGTCTCCGAATTGGTCAAGAAAAAAATCCAAAATCCATTGAGGATATCCAGAAGTATTTGCAAAAGATGTCAAAGTTTTTAACCAACTTTGCATATTTTTTTCATACATTTTTTCGTACCCATTTTTATTGGTAAAATAACAAAAAAAAATAAATAAATTAAAAACACATTTCCTAAAGTATTTTTGTTTCCTTAAAACGAATCTGACAACAGAAAAATTGTATCAAAACGCCTTCTCGAGATATACGCATTTTCAATTTTTGTGGACCAAGCCCTCAGAACTAGTTTTTTTTGCAAATACTGCTGGATATGGTCATTGGGTTTTAACCCCTGGATCTCTTTATTGGAGTGTCTTTTTTACATCTTTGCTTTAAACAGGAAATTTCTTGCAATATTCGGACTTTAAGGATAAAACCGAAAAGGACATTTTGAGATTCCTTTTAATGTCCTGATAGTATCCCTGATCGTAACGAGCCCGGATTACTTGCAAAACTTAGGTAATTTTATTGGGAATTCGAATAAAAAAAATATGACCATCTTTAACTAAACATCCAATATTAAAAAAATTGCAAATGCCTATATCTCGAGAAGGCGTTTTGATACAACTTTTCTGATGACAGATTCGTGTTAAGTAGGCCAAAATACATTAGAAAATGTATTGACATGATGTCTGTGCAAAAACCATATACACTAAGAAAATTATGTCATTAACTGTTTGTAGGTTATTTTAAAAAGTAATCAGTAAAGTCATTTTAAAAGAAAAATCACTTATTTTATAAAGGATTTAATTTTTTTACTGTTTCTGTAGTTTAAAAGAAATAATTTACTGTATTAAAAACGAATTTTCTTTTACATTTAATTTCGGCAGTAAAATATTTCTTCTATAGTTTTACTGTTTTTCAATACAAAATAACTGAATATTCACTTCTTTTTTAATGTTTTGGTTAGTCATTAAATTAACATTTAAAATTGACTGTAATGTGTTTTTATTTTAAATGAAAAAACAGTGGAATGGTTTTTAAATAAAATTTCATTTGTTTTAAGTGAATATTCACTGGAATTTACCTACATAATTCTTTGAGTGTAGAGTAGTGTAATTAATCAACAGACAATATGGCGCATTTACTTTCCCTTTTCCTTTATAAACAATAAAAATTTAAATTACAAAAATTAAACATTTTAAAATTCACAAAATAATTTAAAAACATTATACAGATGCTGCTATATTTATGGTTGGTCACTATGCCTTTCACTATGTCGTTCAGTCCTAATTATTTAATGCGAATATTTTTTTTGGCGAAATATAAACAATTTATAAATACACAATATTATCATAGTTTTACACACGCTTCATATTTAATTTACTTTTGGTATCTATTTAATAATAATTATAAACATGCATAAATAATTCATTTTTTCGTTATACATTTACGCCTACAATTAACACTATTTTGTATAATTAAAAGCAGAGGTTCTCAAACGATATACATTATTTTATGACATAATTAATATTAAGTATTTGGAAAATCCTTAAAATTTTAAGTCTCCTTCCCCTATGAGGTTTAAAAACTTTCTGTGCCGTTAAAAAAGAAAATCTGGTGCTCAAGAAAATCTGGTGCTCAAAACAAAAAATTGTGAACGGCTGATTTAAAGCCCACCATTAGATATAAAAAGTAATGTTTACCACATATTTTATGTGTTTGTTTGCAAAACATATGGGTTTAGCAATAATTATTGTACGCAATAAATTTTTTTGTAGAATATTTTTTGATTATATTATAATTTTAAAATTAAAAATAAATCAGAAATTTATAAAAATATTAGGGTTATTCAAGTAGGAAAGGCTGTAGTGAAATAGCTCCCAATAAAATAAGTCCTTATAAAATAACTCCCCAATAAAATGAAATATTTCCCACACCAAAAAAATGTAATAAAAAAAGTAGAAACATTTTTAATATTAGAGTTAGTTTTCGTTCTGGTGATTTCACATTTTTGGCAAGAGAATTCTTAAAAATTTGTTTGCTGATACATTTTCTTGAAGAAAATTCTTTTTTCCTCTTGCAAGGAAAAGTTTCAACTTCAAAAACATTTTGATCTCAAAATAAAAATCATTTTTTTATTACAGATTCCTACATAATTGGGAGAAAATATTGAGAAACTCTTCCTACTTCAAAAGTATCGGACTCTGCAAATGTTTTTCAAAGTACATTTAAATAATTATTTGAAGAATTTTTTTTTTCTTTAAAAAATGTCTCATGTTCTCAAATGTCTCAATTACATGGAAAAGTCTTAAATATTAAGACAGATAAAGCCACTGATTCTAAAACATTTTTCTTACAGAAGGAGTCTTAAGTTCTGACAAGGGAAGTTTCTCAGTCCTTGTGAAACGATTTGCATGCAACTTAAAATATATATAAGTAAAAGAGACAATTCTTAGGTTGGGGTGTCTCGGCTAAGCAGCCATATTTGGGATTTAGGGTTTCAAAAAATGGGTAAAAAAATGGTGAAAATTTGTTTTCTTTTTCAGACATTTCATTCTAAGAAACTATATGATGCTTCCATATGAGAATAAACCTTGTAAAAATTTGGCTTTTTTAAATATTTTTTTCATGAAAATGTGGATATTTTGGGAGGTATTTATGTGAAGACATACCCCTACGATATCCAGATGAATACAAAATAATCTTTATAAAGTTTAAGCCCACACGTATTTTTTCTCAAGACGATATTTCTGTTAGTTCGGGAGTTTCGAAATTTTCCCGAAGGTCCACACTGTTTCATAAAGGGACAGCGAAATTTTTAAACACCGATATGGCCGATAAACCAAAACACCCCCAAAATCGTCTCTTTTATATATATTTTAAGTTTCAGGCAAATCGGTTCATAATGGTTGAGCTACTTCTCTGGTGAGACAGAGAGTCAAAGAATCTTAAAAATTTTTCTTATAGAAAAAGTCACAGATTCTAAAATATTTTTCTATCAAACAAAATCCCAGACTCTGAGACAGGGAAAGTCATTATTTCCTTAGGAAAAAGTGCCAAATTTAAAAATATTAGATGAAAAGACATTTTTCCAATTGAAAAAGTGTCCCTGTTTATAAAAATAGTGTGAGACATTTTCTCAATAAAAAAGTCTCAGACTGAGATATTTTTCCTATAGAAAAAGCAAGGTTGGCAATCGATACCCACCCAGAATAACGGTATTTGGCTATTGTACCGCAACCAATAAAGATACAGACATTTTTAAAAACGATTATGAAAGTAGATAAAATTTCTAGTTTTTTTGATTTGTTACTTCGTGTTCGTACCGGTTGCTTTTCGAAATATAGGTCAATACCTTTATAATACCGTTTGAAACGGTATTTTAAAGGTATTGGCCTATATAACGAAAATGAACCGGTACAAACACGAAGTAACACATCAAAAATACTATAAATTTCATCTTCTTTTATAATCGCTTTTAAAAATTTCCATATCTTTATTGGTTGCGGTACAATACCCAGACAGAAATTGCCAACCGTACCAAAAATGTTGTGTTGGTGCAATATCGGGCAAGCCAAAAATACAACATTGCATAATGTAAAACAGTTTTACTAAAAATATTGTGTTGGCACAACTTTGTGTTTACATAAAACACTACATTATAGGTTACAATTTAAAAGTTTAACATTTTTATTTTTTTAAAAAGTTTTTGATTTACATAGACCTCGACTCTTTAATCTAAGTGAACACTTAAGTAGTTGCTTTTTCAACCAAATTTGTAAAAATTGGTAACTAAATAGCACTACATCGAGATTTTCAATACATCCCTAAGCAAAAGTTGAATCCAATGTCGTAAATTTGTAAAATCAATGTTAACCCAACGTCAAAACAAAAGTCGAGCGATCGTTGGCCACTGTTATCATTTCAACCTCGGAATGACGTCGTAGACTTAGAAACGGGTATGATTCGCCAACGTTGGTACCGTCGCCGCCAACTTCATTCCAACGTTGGCCCGTTTGTATTTTTCTGCCTGGGTAGCCAAATACCGTTATTCTGGGTGGGTATCGATTGCCAACCTTGAGAAAAAGTCACAGACTCTGACATATTTTTCGTATAAAAAAATCTCAGACTCTGAGATATTTTTCCCAGAGAAAAAGTCTCAGATTCTGACACATCAGTCTCAGACATTTGTTCTATAGAAAAAGTCTCAGATTCTTAGACATTTGTTCTATAGAAAAAGTCTCAGATTCTGAGACATTTTTCCTATAAAAAAATCTCAGATTCTTCGACATTTTTCGTATAGAAAAAAAGAATAAGCTTCAGATTGACATTTTTCCTATAGAAAAAGTTTGAGATTCTGAGACATTTGTCTCAGATTCTGAGACATTTTTCCTATAGAAAGTCCCAAATTCTGAGACATTTTTGCTATAGAAAATATCTCAGACTCTGAGACATTTTGCTGAGACTCTGAAACATTTGTCTCAGACTCTGAGACATTTTTCGTACAGAAAAAGTCTCAGACTCTGAGACATTTATCCTAGAGAAAATTTCTCAGACTCTGAGACATTTTGCATATAGAAAACGTCTCGGAATCTGAGACATTTTTCCTACAGAAAAAGTTTTAAACTCTTAGACTTCTTCTATAGGAAAAATACTCTGAGATATATTTTCTATAGAAAAAGTCTCAGACTCTAAGAAATTTATGCTAGAGAAATAATATTAGACTCTGAGGCATTTTTTCTATAGAAAAAGTCTCAGATTTCTAGACGTTTTTACTTTAGAAAGGGGCTTAGACTCTGATACATTTTTCCGATAGAAAAAGTCTCCTTGAAATTTTCCTTAAGAAAGGGCTCAGACTCTGAGACATATTTCCTATTGAAGTCTCAGATTCTGAGACATACATATTTCCTATAGAAAATGTCACAGACTCTGAGACATTTTTCTCAGACTCTAAAACATTTTTCTCAGACTCTCGAGACATTTTTCGTATATAGAAAAAGTCTCAGACTCTGAGACATTTATCCTAGAGAAAAAGTCTCAGACATTTTTTCTATAGAAAACGTGTCGAATTCTGACAAGGGAAGTATCTCAACCCTTATGAACCGATTTGCCTGAAACTTAAAATATATATAAAAGAGACGAAAGGTTTTTTTAATGCCTATCCGACGGTGGCATAACCTTGTAAAAATTCAGCTTCTTTAAATATTTTTTTAGGAAAATGTGTAAATTTTGGGGGGTATTTATATGAAGACATTGACCTACGATATCCATATGAATAAAAAATAATCTTTATTAAATTTAAGTCGACACGTGTTTTTGCCCAAGACGATATTCCTATTATCGAAATTTTCCCGAAGGTCCACATGGTTTCATAAGAAGACAACGAAATTTTTAAACACTGCCCAGCAAAAACTTCGCTTACCAAGTAATTAACTTAAGGGGTTACCAAAAATATGAGTAATTAGTTACCTCCCAATTTCAATGTTAATTACTTTAACACTGTGATGTCATTGGAGGTAACCACATTTTGCCTTTTTTGACGTAAAGTAATGCTAATGGTAATTAGTAGTATTCAAAGCCATTACCACGTAAGCGAGGCAGGAAGGGGTACCCATTACCAAGATTTTGCTGGTTGATATGGCCGATAAGCCGAGACACCCCAACCTTAAAATCGTCTCTTTAATATATATTTTAAGTTTCAGGGAAATTGGTTCATATGGGTTGAGATACTTCCCTTGTGAGACATTTTTCCGATAGAAAAAGTCTTAGGCCCTTACCACAAGAAAACAAAAAGTCTATTTTAACAAATATTTTATTTTAAATTTCAAATTTTCAATACATTTTTTTAAAGTCGATTTTAAAAACAAAAACAATTTGTATGGAAATAAAATTAAAAGCTCATTTTAAAATTATTTTATTTTCTTGTGGTAAGGCTGTTAGACTGTTAGAGACATTTTTTTCTATAAAAAAGTCTAATTTTTTCTATAAAAAAAAAGTCTCAGACTCTGAAAAATTTATCCAAGAGAAAAAGTCTTAGACTCTGAGATATTTTTCCTACAGAAAAAAAGTCTCAGACTTTGAGATATTTTTCCTACAGAACAATTCTTAGATTCTGTGACATTTTTCCTATAGAAAAGCCTTAGATTCTTTGAAATTTTTCCGATAGAAAAAGTTTAAGACTCTTCGACGTTTTTATACCCACCACTCTAGTGATAGAGGTTATATATAAGTTTGTAATTCCGAATTTTGGCAAGGGTTTTTCGTGAATTTGCGAGATAAAAATCAAGCTAACTTTCAAAAGGCAATTCTGAGGATGCTGAAGCCCGGCATATATATTTGTCGTTCCCCTGGCCTGGTTCGTTTCGAATTTCAGCCAAATCGGTCTAGTGGTTCAAAAGTTATTAGCACAACCGAGAATTTCAGATTAGCTTCACCTTAAATTCACGTGTTGAAAACCGTTAAACATATTTTAAAATCTTGGTGTCACAAAAATATTTTACAACGTATTTTTGTCACTCAAAAATATTTTTACACTAAAAAAAATACACTCGAAAAAAATTTTACACTCAAAAAAAATTTTACACTCAAACCAAAATTTAGTAAATTATTTTTTTTTTTCAAAAATGAGTTAAAAAAAAGTGTTTTTACACAAAATAAAATATTTGTAATCAAATATTTTATTTTTTTCACGTTAGTAAATTTACTATCACTTAAAAAGGGCATTGTGGAGGGTATTCATAGATTCGGCCAAGTCGAGTTTAACTTTTTTACATGTTTCTATAGCAAAAATCTCAGAATCTAAGACGTTTTTTCTATAGAAAAAATTCTCAGATTCTAAAACATTTTTCCTATAGGAAAAATCTAAGATTCTGAGAGATTTTTCTTTAAAAACCCGATTGACATAATACAAATGAATTTCCCTATTGTGTTTATTTAAAAAATATTATCATCACAAATAGTGCGTGTGCATAATAATTTTTTCTATGAATATTTAAATTGTAAATTAAAAAAGTTTATTCAACCAATCAGTTAAAATAATATTTTTTATTAAAAGCAACACAATTGAAAGTTCTGTAAACCTAGAAAACAATCGACATTGAATAATTATTACAATAATTAAATGACTATAAAAAGACAAAAAAAAACAAAATGATGGTCAAATCAATTTAAAGAAAATCTCTTGTTTTCATAAAGAAAATTATAAAAAAAAAAAATTATTCCGTCACAAATGAAACAAAAAAAATATAATTCGAATTCAAAAATAATTTTAATTAACTTGTCTGTCTAGTAGAGAAAAGATATGCATTTAATAAATTACTCAATCTTATTCAAAAAATTAAACAAAAACAATGTTAACCAGCCGGTAAAATTTGTGTATATGGACAGGTGAATCATTTTAAATGGTCATTAAAAATATATAATTCAAATTATAATTATAGGTATTCACAGTTAAATAAAAGAAATATGCAAGACAAATTTTTAAGTCGCGAAAGTTTTTTGTAAAGATTTTTAATGAATAAACATTTTCTATACACTTTTGGTACTTTTTTTATTACTCTTTTGGTACTTTTTGTATCTTTTGAAGAAATGATCTAATAATAATATTATAAAAACATGCTCAAAGAAAAACATTTATAAAAGTGTGCAATACCAGAAAGGTCAGTTTAGGAATTTGGGATTTAAGAGATACAATAGGGTTGAAGTGTTACTTTTTAAAGTTACCCATGGTACTATTTATATTCACTGAACCCTGGAAACTTAAGTTCTGGAATTTTCCAGCACATTAAAGAGAAGAATTAGTTAAATGGTTCTTTTTCAATAACGACTAGATATTTAAGGAGCCTTCATCAAAATAATCCTTAAATCCTGTTTTTATTTTTAACCCCTCAAAATTTATGAAATTTCTAAAAATTTCTGTGAATACCCTTAATAAAAAAATATTTTTTACCACTGCTAAAATCACTGTCAAATTTATTTTTTTTTTAATAATTTATAAAAAAAATATTATAAATATAATTATAAAAAAAAATTAAGTGAATACGTAAAAAGTTTACTATATGATGTCAGATGTGTTTGCTTTTTTTTTTGCGTTGATAGCTTGTCATTTTAAACAATTGATGTCAAAAAAATTGAACAATAATCTATAATACTTTTGTAAACGATATTGATATTATTGAAATAAAACATTAAACATTTAACAATAATGATTGAAAACATGTTGGCAGTAAATCAATAACAAGTCATTAATATAAAAGTAAGAGCTATAAATATTTAAGTAATTTTTTTATCGAAGAGTACAAACATTTTCAAAAATATGATTTAAATTTAAAAACTTAAAAATCGCATACTAGAGCGCTTTTAAGAATTTTTTGGGATTTTTTTTTTAAAGTACGCAAAAAAACAAAATTTTTGAAAAAAAAAAAATTTAAATTTGGACCATTATTGAAGAAGTTATGAGTAAAAGAAGTTTGAGTAAAGGACCAAACTACCAATTTTTAAAAATTCGATATCTTTTGAACGGGTCATCAAAAAAATATGAAAATTTACCACGAAGGAGTTTTCGAAGGGTACTAAACAAAGTGTCCGATTTGACATGGAATGCCTTAGAGCAACAAAATGTATGACCGACCCACAATATTTTTTTAGTCCAAACATTTTCTCTGAACACACCTACCCTCTATCTTTAACTGTTAAGGGGGTCCCCATGCATTTTTTTTTATTTTTTGTAAACTAGTTTTATTTAATCAGCTTTTACCGGTCCAATGGTGCGTCCAAGAGGGGTCATTTGTGAGACCGACCCCCATTTATTTTTACCCTACAACATTTTTTTAAACCATACCTACGCCTTATCTCCACTCCCTAAGTAGGCTCCCATACAAATAACAGTTGGAGCAAATTTTATAAAAATGTAATTTTGTATGGGAGCCTACTTAGGGAGTGGAGATAGGGCGTAGGTATATTTTAAAAAAATGTTGTAGGGTAAAAATAAATGGGGGTCGGTCTCACTAATGAGCCCTCTCGGACGCACCATTGGACCGGTAGAAGCTGATTAAATAAAACTAATTTACAAAAAATAAAAAAAAATGTATGGGAGCCGCCTTAACAATTAGAGATAGAGGGTAGGTGTGTTCAGAGAATATGTTTGGACTAAAAAAATATTGTGGGTCGGTGATACATTTTTTTGCTCTAAGGGCACTATTAGGGCAGTTAGAGCTGTTGGAGCAAATTTTGAAAAATGTCATTTTGTGTGGGAGCCCCCTTAGAAATTGGAGATAGGGTATTAGTTTGTTCCAAAGAAATGTTAAGACGTAAAAATTAATGTGGGTCGGTCTTATAAATGACCCCTCTATGACGCACTATGTATTAGAGCAGTAGAAATGATTTTAAGATTGAAAAATTACAATACATTTTTTTTTAAAAATTTTAAAAAATAGTAATAATCGTTATCCCACGATCCTCTTGGGCAAAAAATTTGTGGAATCGATAGAGGTTTTACACAAAAAAATTTCAAAAAAATCGAAGAGTACAAACATTTTCAAAAATGAGATTTAAATTTAAAAACTTAAAAATCGCATACTAGAGCGTTTTTAAGAATTTTTTGGGATTTTTTTTTTAAAAGTACGCAAAAAAACAAAATTTTTGAAAAAAAAAAAATTTAAATTTGGACCATTATTGAAGAAGTTATGAGTAAAAGAAGTTTGAGTAAAGAAACAAACTACCAATTTTTAAAAATTCGATATCTTTTGAACGGGTCATCAAAAAAATCTGAAAATTTAACACGAAAGAGTTTTCGAAGGGTACTAAAAACTGTAAATAAATTGGGAAAATCTAAAAAAAAAAATGGTTTCAAAGTGTCCGATTTCACATGGAATGCCCCATATATATTTCCTTTTATTTATATAAATTAATCGACATTATTTTCTATAGTAAATTTTATTTTGTCGATATATCGATAACATTTCTCTTATTGAGATATCGAAACACAAAATGTTCTATAGAAAATAAGCTATTACCAATATATCGATGACAGCAAATTTTCTATAGAAAATTAACTGTTATCGATAGCACAAACTTTTTTATAGAAAATGAGCTGTTATAGATTTGTCGATAACATACAATTTTGTATAGAAATTAACTGTTATCGATGTATTGATAACATTAAATTTCCTTTAAAAAAATAACAGTTATCAATGTATCGATAACACGAAGTTTTCTATAGAAAATTAACTGTTATCGAAACATTGATAACATAAAATTTTCTAAATAAAATAATATGTTATCGATATATCGATAACACGAAATTTTTTCAAGAAAATTTAATGTTATCCTTAAATAAATAACGCAAAATTTTGTAATCGATAACACAAAATTTTCTATAGAAAATTGACTGTTATCGATGTATCGATATGGAAAATAAGCTGTTATCGATGTATCAATAACACAAAATTTTATGTAGACAATTAAATGTTATCAATGTATGTAAAACACAAAATTTTCGATAAAAAATTAATTGTTATCGATGTATCGATATTTCAAAAAAATAACTGTGGAAAGCTAAGTTTAATCAATGTATCGATAACAAAAAGTTTTATATAAAAAATTAAATTTTATTGATGAATCGATAACAAAAATTTTGTAAAAAAAAATAACCAATAACACAAAATTTTCTATGAAAAACTTCCATAAAAAGTAAATTGTCATCGATGTATCGATAACACAAAATTTTCTATAGAAAGCTTTTTTTATCTATGTATTGATAACACAAAATTTCCATAGAAAATAAACTGTTATCGATACATCGACAACACAAAATTTTCTATAGTAAACTAACTGTTATCGAAGTATCGATAACACAAAATTTTCTATTGAAAAATATTTTTAATTGAAGTATCGTTAACCAAAATTTTCTGCAGAAAATTAAACATTATCGATTACACAAAATTTTCTATAGAAAATTAAATGTTATCGATATATCGATAACACAACCTTGTCTACTAATAATTTAATGGTACTCGTATAACGATAACTCAAAATTTTCTATTGAAAATTAAATGTTATCGATTTATAGATAACACAAAATTTTCTATAGAAAATTAAATGTTATCAATATGAAGATAACAAAAAATTTTCGTTAGAAACTTAAATGTTATTGACAACACAAACTTTTCTACAAAAAATAAAATCGATAACACAAAACTTTCTTTAGAAAACTAAATGTTATTGATTTATCGATAAAACAAAATGGTCTACAGAAAATTTACTGTTAACGATATGTTGATAACACAACATTTACTTCAGAAAATTAACTGTAATCGATGCATCGATAACACAACATTTTCAATAGAAAATTAAGTGTAATCGATGTATCGATAACACAAAATTTTCTACAGAATATTAACTGTTATCGATGTATCGATAACACAAATTTCAGATTGAAAATAAACAGTTTTTGATATATTGATAACATCAAAATTTTCTATATAAAATTAACAGTTATCGATATATCGATAACACAACATTTTCTATTGAAAATTAACTGTTAACGATGTTTCGATAACGCAAAATGTTCTACAAAATTAACTGTTATCGATAAAACAAAATTTTCTGTAAAAAAATAACTGTTATCGAAGTATAGATAACACAAAATTTTGTATAGAAAAGTAACTGTTATCGATGTATCGACAAATTTTGTTTTTAGAAAGTTAACTGTTATCGATGTATCAAAAACGCAAAATTTTCTATAGAAAATTAACTGTTATCGATGTACCGATAATACAGAATTTTCTGTAGAAAATTAACTATTATCGATGTACCGATAACTCAGAATTTTCTATAGAAAATTAACAGTTATCGATGTATTGACAACACAAAATTTTCTGTAAAAATTTCCGATGGAAAATAAACTGTTTTTGATAACAAAAATTTTACATAAAAAAATTAACTGTAATCGATATATCGAAAACACAAAATTTTTTATAGGAAATAAAATGCTATCGATATATAAATACCACAAAATTGTCTATAGAAAACTAACAATTATCAATGAATCGATAACACTAAATTTTTTTATAGAAAATTAACTTATATTAATGTCTTGATATCGATGATTCGAGAGCAAACAATTTTTTATAGAGAATTGACTGTTATCGTGATATCGATAACACAAAATTTTCTTTAGATTATTTACTGTTATCGATAACATAAATTTTTCTACAGAAAATTTCATGTTATATCGACAATACAGTTTTTTCTATAAAAAATTAAGTATTATCGATAATACAAAATTTTCTATAAAAAATTAACTGTTATCGATGTATCGATAACACAAAATTTTCTACAGAAAATTAACCTTTATGGATGTATCGATAATAAAAAAATGTCAATAGAAAATTATCTGTTATCGATCTGTAGAAAGTTTAGTGTAGAAAACTTTTTGAAATCGATAACTGCTAATTTTTTATAGAAAACTTTGTATTATCAACATATCGATAACTTCTTATTTTCTAGAGAAAATTTTGTGTTATCAATACATCGATAACTACTTATTTTCTATAGAAACAAATGTTCTTTAAAAAATTAGAAGTTATCGATAATACAAAATTGTCTATAGAAATTAGCTGTTATCGATGTATCGACTACATACAATTTTCTATAAAAAAAATTAACTATTATCGATGACACAAAATTTTCTATAGAAAATTAACTTTTTTAATGTATCGATAATACAAAAATTTTGGTAGAAAATTAATCGATGACAAAAAATTTTTAGAAAAAATTTTCTACAGAAAATTTTGTGTTATCGATCTGTAGAAAATTTAATAGACAATTTTGTGAAAACGATAGCTTTTTAATTCTTATAGAAAATTTTTTTGTTATCGACATATCAATAACTTCTAATTTTTTAGAGAAAATTTTGTGTTATCTATGTATCGATAACTCTTTATTTTCTATAGAAAATTTCGTGTTATCGATATATGTATTTTTATTTTCTATAGAAAATTTTGTGTTATAGATTAATCGATAACTTCCAATTTTCTATAGACAATTTTGTGTTTTCGATTTATCGATAAGTTTAGACCAGTGATGGACATTTTTGTAATTCCTATTCCCGCGGGAATAGGCTAAAAAATTCTGCTTGTGCGCAGTCGACTCACGTACACTATAAAATTCTGTTGCTTGAGCAAATTTGTTGATTTTTCTCTTGCTACTACACACACAAGCATAAATGTTATAGTATGTGTGTGCGCACCACTGGTTTAGAGTAACAGTAATTATCTTTTATTGTTTTTTCATATTTAATTTTAAAAATATAATTTTTAAATTTATTACTTACATTTTATTAAAACAACACCACCATTATTATTGCTGCCCTGAAGATTATTCGATAAATGATGATGAACTGTACCATCCAATGCAGATTTAATCATTTGAAAGGCCATTTTGTTTTAATTAGAAATTTTTTTTTATATATTTTTTAAAACTTTTATATTATTTAGATATGTTTTTGAAATAATTGTGACGACAACTGCTATGAAAACTTATAGTTTTCGTTAAAAACATAATAACACTGAACGAATAAGTACAATTCGAATCGATTAATATCGAAATGGTTTTATATTTCACATTAAACACTTGTCTAAACAATTAACATGATTATTGTTAATAATTTTGTTTTAAAAATTTTTTTAAATCTTTTTCGATTGGTTTAACAAATTTTTTATTTATTTAAAATTAACCGGAAATAAACAAATATTTTAAAGAAGTTTTGAAAATAAATATTAAATTTGTTTTATTTTAATAAGGCAGATGTTGTTGGAGAATTCATCAAAGTCGTTGAGATAAAATTTAATTTTTTTTAGTTTTTCACTTAATAGAATTACTTATATTTTTAGTTATTTTCACTACACCCGAGTAAAATTTTAAAACTTAAAAAAAAAAAAATAAACAAATTTAAAATATCAAAGATCATCTTAATTGTATGAGTTTTGTTGATCTTCATATGAATATTTTAAAAACCACAACATTAAAAATTTAAAACTATTTTTGTCAAGTACTTGACTTTAAAATAAATTTATTTTTAAAAATTTTTAAGTGTTGCGGGTGTTTTGCTATGATTTTTAAAATTAGAACGTGTAGGTCTATGTCTTGTGTCTGATGCCAGATTGTTTTGAAAACATATATTTTTTTTTTAATAATTAAAAATTGTGCTTATCGCAAAATATGAATATTATTAGCAGGGACAGGACCTTCATGCACTAAAAAACTATGTTTTAGGCGCCTAAAATATGCCCTAAAAAGTCTTGAAATATGCACTAAAAATCTCAAAATATGCACTAAAAATCATAAGTAAATATCCAGTTGTTTTTTAATTTTATTAAAAAAACTTAACATTTGAATTCAGTCTGGCATTGTAAGCTCAGAAATACATATAAACATGTGTTTAAAATGTTATTAAAAAATAAAAATGACCTAAAAAAATTTAACGATTGCTTTAATACAAAAAATAAAAAAAAAAAAATCATTAAAAAAAATTTTTAAAATAGCTAACCATACTAAAAAATATCTAAAAAACTAAAATTTATACAAAATATGACCTAAAAATATGCATTTATAGCGAAATAATAGCAAAATATGCAAAAATATGCATTTTAAGTAAAATATGCAAAAATATGCACTAACGAATCGATGCCATTTTAAAGCAAATTCTTTGATTCGCAAAGATATTTTGTTTATGCTGTTCTATGACCAAAGGGAAAAAACATGCATTTGCATGAAAGTCCTCTCCTTGATTATTAGAGATGAAAATGGTTTTTGTTTATTATTATTTTTGCATCATTATATTTATTTTTATACTAAAATTTTATTGTCTGTCTACTATTCTTTAAGTATTTGTGTCTAAATTTACATTCTCTTTTAGTTTCTATTAAAATTGTCTGAATTATATTTTTTAATTAAGCAGACGAATCTGATTTTTGTCACATTTTCTGGTATTTATAAATTAATTGATGGACTTTTATGCTGTACAAAAACAAAACAAAAAAATGACACATACAAATATGTTTGTGAAATAAATTATATAGAATTCCAATCAATATTTCCAAACATCGATTGATTTTATTTGAGTAATCGAATCTATTCGATAACACCGCTCAACACTCATTTTCCGGTTTGAATTCTGGTGATCAATTTTAGTAGACTTTGATCTCCTGATTCTAAATCTGTTCTCCAAATTTTTCCATCACGTCCAGATTTTTAGTTATTCATGGTTCAAAATTCGAAAAATTACGATTTTTGCATTATTTGAAAGCCTGCACAGCAGCCATTCAGTGGAATACAAATCTGGTATAAATCGCAAAAGTATAATTTATCTATGGTCTCCAACATAGACAACAATTTTTTTCTAATTATTGCGTTTGGTTGGGTTACACTTGTGTTTTAAAATGATACTGTTAAAATTATAATTTTTGTAAAAAAGGTAACCCGGCTAAAAATAAAGTGTTCAAGCGCAAGTACGATCATATATGATAATTTATGTTAAGAATGGACCAATACATGATCGCATATTATCATATGTTCTTTCATATATGGTCATGTATTGAATAAGCGCCAATTTTAATATATATTCATAAATGATCATATATGTTTCCGAATTAATGATGTATGGTCAGATGTGTTCATATATGCTCATATACAATTCATTTTTAGCAGGGAAGGTAGATTTTTTAGTTTTTTTTTAATTTTTCAAATAAAAACTAAAAAAAAAATATTTTACAAATTCAAGTTTTCTGTGTTATTTTTCGTATAAACCGGAAGATATCTTTAATGTGTTTAAAAGTCTATAAGAAAGAATGAACTTTTTCCTAAATTTTGAGCTCATCACAGTAAAGATTGACCATCTGGTTTTTGTTTTAGAGCCTTTTAAAAATGGTGAGTTTTCTAATTTTTTTCACAGTGTTTTTTTAAAATACATATTTGGCCAATAATAGTGCAACAACTTCAAATTTTTATGATCATATATTTGAGATCATAGTTCAATCCTGCTCTAACGCTTTATACCAGATTTTTATTCCACCCAGTGGCTGCTGTGCAGGCTTTCAAAAAAGGCAAAAATCGCGTTTTTTCGCATTTTCAACCGCGAATAATTAAAATTCTACACGTGATGGAAAAATTTGGAGCACAGATTTGGAATCAGTGAGTCAAAATCTTTTAAAATTTTATATTAAACTTAAAACCGGAGCCAAAAACCTTCGATTTGTTGAGCGGTGATTTTTATATTTTAAAGAATTTCCCATAAACACGCCCACACTACGAGGTGGGACTAAACAATTAAAATTTATAATTCCCGTGTTCGAAGTTCAAGTCTTCGGAACTCTTCTGTTTACCGGCATTTTGGCAAAAAAAAAAATTTCTTCCGATTTTGAACGTTCGGGTAATTTTTTATTCTCCTAGACCTATAAGTTATGTGGTACACATTTTTAACCCGTGGGCCTGGCGATCAAAGTTTTGGCTGATGTCTTGCGATTCATCATATTTATTAATTTTAATTCGACAGATTTTTAATAAAAAAAATTTAAAAATCTGTCGAAAGGGTTTCAAGATATTGATATTTGAAATTTGCGGTTTTTTCTATTTTTAAAAAGTTTTTCAAGAAAAAATCGCAAAATGCAATTTCCTTGACCCTTCTTGACACTATAATCGATCAAACGTTTTTCTAGACAACGCCATATGAAATTTGTGAATAAATTTTCTAAAATGGCGGTTTTTACTACGTTAAAATTTTTTTTTTTAATCTCAGATTTTTTTTCCATTCACAGGAAAAATGTCTCAAAATTTGATAATTTTTCTGTAGGAAAAATGTCTTAGAATCTCAAACCCTTTCTTCAGGAAAAATTTCACAAAATCGAACACTTCACCTCAGAATCTGATACTTTTTCTTTAGGAAAAAATTCTCAGAATCTGTAACTTTTTCTATAGGGGTGAGACTTGTTCTAAAGGAAAAATCTCTCAGAATCTGAAAAAATTACAAAAAAAAAAATGCTTTAAAAACATTTTTTTCTATAGAAAAATTCTCAGATTCTCAGAATTTTTTCCTTTGGAAAAAATCTCGGACTCTGAGGTACTTTTTCTATAGAAAGTCTCAGATTTTCTATATAAAATGTCTTAGATTCCCAGACATTCTTCCTACAGAAAAAGTGTAAGATTCTCTGACATTTTTCCTTCAGACAGAGTCTCAGATTTTAAGACACTTTTCTTATAGAAAAATTTTCAGATTCTAAAATATTTTTCCCATAGAAAAAGTCTCAGATTCAGAGAAATTTTTCTTAAAGAAAAGGTTTTAGATTCGAAGACATTTTACCTATAAAAAAAAGTCTAAAAATCTGAGACATTTTCCCCTCAAAAATTTTTTTTTTTACTCTTTCATATAGCCTGAAATGTACTTTTATTTAAACCAGTGGCTTCCTTCGATCAAAGTTTTAGTTTTTTAAATCATTTCCATAAAAAATTTTGATTTTTGAAAAATTAAAAAAAAAAATGCGATCCATTGTTTTTATTAATTTTGGCTTAATAGAATATCAAAAAAAAAATTTGAATTTATCTAACTGGTTTTGAGATATCGCCATTTTAAATTTTCCAAACAAATTTCAAGATTTTTTTTTTTTAATCTCCAAATTTTTTTAATGACCTTTTTTTAGAGCTCGAGACAAGTATTACACAGGGTACTTTTTTCCCCGTGTGCGGCTTTTCCTCAATTATTTCTTAACATATTATGATGAAATTTTCAATCATAATTTGACGCTCTTAAATTATGGTTGCCACAATCATATATCTTATCTGAGTGTAAAATGCCTATTAAACCTAATTCACTTTTAAAAAATGATTGAAAAGCCTAGTGTAATGTTATTTTTATTTAAGTTTTACGCCCACTTTGTCAGGTTTTTCAATTTAAAAAACTGGGCTAAGGAGGCGTGGTTAAATATTAGAAAAATGGTCAAATTGGTGTCGAATTCCCTTGATTAAGTATTTATAAAATTAAACAAAATGCACCACAATCTCAAAAATTTACATTCTTACATATTTTTTAATGGGCTATCGATTAAAATTTTTTATATTAGAAAATTTTCAGAACCCGTTCTAAATTTTTTTTTTTTAAATTAAATTTTTTAAAAAAATGTGGATTGATTTTTGATAAATTGACTTTTTTAAAAAATGAAAATTTCAGAACAGGTTTTGAAAATTTTCCAAAATAAAAATTTTTAATCTATAGCCTATTAAAAATATACAAGAATGTAAATTTTTGAATTTGATTTTTTCTGTAAGTACAGATCGAGCACGGGCTCCAATTGTATTTGTTTTAAGGGTTCAAATGCAGAAGAAAAATTGAATTTCTAAAAAGACATTCCTGGTATTTCTTATACCGGTTTCAAACACCCCAGTTAGTGTCATCATCAGTAGGATTTTAAATGTCGGTTTGTCTTGTTAATGAAAACAGAATAAATTTTGACAGTTTCCAACACTACAATTCTATTTCTAGTAATCTCAATCTCACCTCATACTTTCTTTTAACTTTTTTGTCTCTTACATTATTTTGCAAGGGTTACCAACATGATCTGGAATTGCAGAATTGTGGTGCATTCCGTTATAATTTGATAAATATTTAATCGAAGGAACACGAAACAAATTTAAAGATTTTCCATTATTTAACCACGCTTTCATTGCCCAGTTTCTCAAAAATTTAAAAACCAAAAACGCACTTTTCTTAGTTCCACAAAGGGCTATCTATACCACCTAATGAGATAGTCATGGCACACATGTTTTCTGTAGTGGGGCATTTGGTGTGGAATGTCTCATATGTGTAATTTTTAAATTCGTACAGTTTGAAAAAACTACATATGTATATACATTAGAGCGACTCAAAAAAAAAAGTGATTTAGTTACCCCTCTGAAAATAAAGCTTGATATGTTTTACGATGATTCCCAAAATATTTTGGTTTTAGCGTTGACCATCCGTGAGCTGGACCATTTTTAAAAAAGGTCCTTTTTTCAGTTTTTCGAATTTTTTTGTACTTTGCTCCAAGGCGACATAAATAAAATTTGGTGTCATCGAAAAGAGTTTTTGACGCAGCATCCAATGGTATATAAAACTTGACCACTTGCGACCTACAAATTGCGATATTTAACTAAATACATATTTTCGTTTCGGGTTTTCATACAAATTTTACGTATTTGGAAATAATGTTCTGCTTTTCAAATTGAATCTGTTTTAAAATAATGTTTATTAATTTTTTTTTTGTAATTATTCACATTAAACGCGAAAATCGCGATATATTTTATATTTTTTCAAATATAGGCAATATGGGTATCAAAATTATTCATTTTTCAATTATAATAACCTGGTGATAAGTAAAAGATCTGTTTTCAAATCTAGGATGCTGTGAGATAAATTTAAGTTTTTAAATATTATTTTTTTAACAATGTTCTGCTTTTAAAATTGAATATGTTTAAAAATAATGTTTATTTATTTTTTATTATTCACATAAAACGCGAAAATCGCGATATATTTTCTCTTTTTTTAATATAGGCAATATGGGTATCAACTTTTCTCATTTTTCAATTATAATAATCTGGTGATAAGCAAAAGATCAAATCTAGGATGCTGTGAGGTATATTTATGTATTCAAATTTTATTTTTTTAGTTGAATACATATATAAAATGAGAAAAATAGTAACTAACAGAACACCAGATTATTATAATTGAAAAATGAAAAAATTTGATACCCATATTGCCTATATTAAAAAACATAAAATAAATCGCGATTTTCGCGCTTTATGTGAATAATAAAAAAAATAATAAATTGACATTATTTTAAAACAGATTCAATTTGAAAAGTAGAACATTGTTAAAAAATTAATATTTAAGAACTTAAATTTATCTCACAGCATCCTCGATTTGAAAACAGATCTTTTACTTATCACCAGGTTTTTATAAATGAAAAATGAAAAATTTTGATACCCATATTGCCTGTATTTGAAAAAAGACAAATATCACGATTTTCGCGTTTTATGTGAATAATTACAAAAAAAAAAATAAATTAACATTATTTTCAAACAGATTCAATTTGAAAAGCAGAACATTATTTCCAAATACGTAGAATTTGTATGAAAACGCGAAACGAAAATATGTATTTAGTTAAATATCTCAATTAGTAGGTCGCAAGTGGTCAAGTTTTATATACCATTGGATGCTGCTTCAAAAAATCTTTTCGATGATACCAAATTTTATTTATGTCATCTTGAAGCAAAGTACAAAAAAATTCGAAAAACTGAAAAAAGGACCTTTTTTAAAAATGGTCCAGCTCACGGATGGTCAACGCTAGAACCAAAATATTTTGGGAATCATTATAAAACATATCAAGCTTTATTTTCAGAGGGGTAACTAAATCACTTTTTTCTCTTCCATACAAGTTGAGTCGCTCTAATATACATTAGACCGACTCACCTTATATGGGCAAAAAAAAAGTTAAAGTTGTACCCCCCTCAAAATGAACTTTGACATGTTTTATGAAGATTCCCAAAATATTTGGGCTCTAGCGATAATCTCCCGTGAGCTAAACCGCGTCAAATAAGGGTCCAAAAATGGTATTTTTCATGAATAAAAAAATCAGTAAATTTTTTTTTGCCCAATGAATGACCAAATATAATAGATATTTAGGAATTCTATAATTCTGCATTAAAACATTTTAAAAATCTAACCACAGACTCGAGATAACGAGATGTTTACGTCAGTTTTTTGATGCTTTTCAAATCGATTTTAATGAAAACTTAAATAACTTTGGTATTTTTTGTCCGATTTTCACTTATAATGCATCGTTAGAAAGGTGTTGACCACCGCTTGGGATTTTAGTCAAAAATTAACCCTTAACTGCACTGTCTAACTTTTTATAACATGTACTTCGACATCATTAAAAACCGTTTTATAACCACAAAAAGCATATCTTTGTGCAGGAAACACGTTTAATTAATATATTTGTCCACAATTAATTTAACCCATGCATGATCAAAATATATTGGCAAACATTTTTAAAAAAGTTTTTGCGGAAATTATTGAAAGCTAGTTGTAATACTTTAAAAAATAAAATTAAATAAGGTTTTGTTTATTTTAGTCAAAAATTAACCCTTAACTGCACTGTCTTACCTTTTTATAACATTTACTTCGATATCATTATCATTAAAAACCCATTTTATAACCACAAAAAGCATATCTTTGTGCAGGAAACACATTTTATTATTATATTTGGCCACAATTAATTTAACCCATGCATGATCAAAATATTTTGGCATACAGTTTTAAAAAAGTTTTTGCGGAAATTATTGAAAGCTAGTTGTAATACTTTAAAAAAATATAATTAAATAAGGTTTTTGTTTATCTAGACGTGCTTATTAATATCAAATAATTATTACGTGTACCACATTCCCGGTCAATTTTTTTTTTCAAATTTGTATGTGCAAATTAATTTAAAAATAAAATGTAAACAAATTTTTTCTTAATCGCATATATTCGTGCAAAAAACGCATCCAATAAATTGAAATATCAATTATATTATTTTTTTTTAAGTATAACAACTGGACTTAAATTTTTTCCACATTTTTTTTTAATTGGTAATGAATGGGTTAAATTTAAAATATTAAGATCTATTTATTAGATGTGTTTTTTGCATGAATATGTGTGATTAAGAGAAAATTGGTTTATATTTTATTTCTAAAATTTATTTGCACATACAAATTCCAAAAAAATTTTCACCGGGAAAGTGTTACACGTATTAATTATTTGATATTAATATGCACATCTAGATAAACAAAAACCTTTTCTATTTTATTTTTTTTTTAAGTATTACTAGATTTCAATAATTTCTGCAAAAACTTTTTTAAAAATGTTTGCCAAAATATTTTGATCATGCATGGGTTAAATTAATTGTGGCCAAATATATTAATTAAACGTGTTTCCTACACAAAGATACGATTTTTGTGGTTATAAATAGGTTTTTAATAATGTCGAAGTAAATGTTATAAAAAAGTAAGACAGTGCAGTTAAGGGTTAATTTTTGACTAAAATCCCAAGCGGTGGTCAACACCTTTCTAACGATGCATTAGAAGTGAAAATCGGACAAAAAATACCAAAGTTATTTAAGTTTTCAGTAAATTCGAATTGAAAAGCATCAAAAAACTGACATAAACATCTCGTTATCTCGAGTCTGTGGTTAGATTTTTAAAATGTTTTAATGCAGAATCAAAGAATTCCTAAATATCTATTATATTTGGTCATTCATTGGACAAAAAAAAATTTACTGAATTTTATATTCATGAAAAATACCATTTTTGGACCCTTTTTTGACGCGGTTTAGCTCACGGGAGATTATCGCTAGAGCCCAAATATTTTGGGAATCTTCATAAAACATGTCAAAGTTCATTTTGAGGGGGGTACATCATCAACTTTTTTTTTTGAGTCACTCTAATATACATATTTATATTTAAATTAAAAAAAATCGGGTTAAAATATCATAATAATAGTATTATATAAATCATTATTTTCTTTTTATACGCTGCATCGCATTTTGAATGGAACAATTATACTGAAATATACACCAAAGCCTTGCTATACACCATTTTGATTCCTGTAAACGCTCGAGAAAAAATTTCGAAAATTGAATCAATACGTTTAAAAGTTAAATTGCCTCAAAATTAGCTACCATATAAGGGCAGATTAATCAATGCTCCGTTAAAAATTTAAATTTAACTTTTTCACACAAATTTGGTCATAAGACTCCATTAAAGCGACAGTTATCAGCTAATTGGACATAAAGTAATCCACCCTAAAACTGTAAAATTATCCACCCTAAATCTGTAAAATTATATTTTTGATATAAAATTTAAATGATTTCAAAAAGGGCCGCTTATCAAGGTATTCGTGTTTTTATAAGTATTATTTGTTTATATTCTAAGCAAACGTTTAATAATTCTAACAATAGAAATGAGTAGGTACCTAATATTTTTTTGCTAGACTTCAAGGAGGCTTCAAAATCTTTTCAACAAATGACAACAGGTTATCGCAGGTTAATAAATACAGAAATTAATAAAACTTAAAAAAAAAACAATTAAAAAATAAATTCGACTTGACTGAATCCATGAATACCCTCCACCATGCTTTAAATATTTTAATAATTTTTTGCAATTTTTATTGGCAAAATTTTATTTTGGTCGGTTTTAAACTTTTTAGCCATTTTTGTAAAAAAAAATTTTAGTGTAAAAATTTTTTTGATTATAATTTTTTATTTTTGAGTATCAAAAACACTGTTTTTTTGCCTTTAAATTTTTTTGATTATAATTTTTTTATTTTGAGTATCAAAAACACTGTTTTTATACCCTCCAACTACAGTATGGGGGTATACTCACTTTGTCATTCCGTTTGTAACGCATAGAAATATCGGTCGGGGACCCCATAAAGTATATATATTATTGATCTATGATCGATTCTAAGACTTTTCTATAATGTCCGTCCGTCCGTCTGTATAAGACACGATGCAGTCCAAAATAAAAGTGATAGACTCCTTAAGTTTGGCAGGAATATGTCTTTTGGTCCTAGGCAGTTTAAGTTCGTAAATGGGCAAAATCGGACCAGGGGGAAACAAGTTCCCCACTAAAGAACTTAACTAACCTCTGAAAAACGACCTATTTTTTCAGTTTTTTTGTATTTTTGTTAAGCAAATAAACAATTTGATGTCAGAAAAAGTTGAAGGTTCTTCACTTGGACTTAGGAAATAAAAAAAAATGTTTTTTTTTTTGCCCCCCTCCCCCCTTTTGTGGGTGTGGATATTAAAAAAGTTTTTAAATAATGATAAGATTGTATTACTTAAGCTCAAAAAGCATAATAAATGAATTTTTAAACGTTTCCTGCATTGGTTTATGTGTCCCCCAATGACCCCTACTGACCCCCCCAAACAAACGCCCCTGCAATTTTTTTTTACATTTTTTTTTACATGATGGAGGGTATTATAGATTCGGCACAGCCGAATTTAACACTCTCACTTGTTTTGCCTTTAAATTGTCTTTTAAAGCGAGTTTAGAGTATTTTTAAAGTGTCACTTCAACATGAAACAAATTCGAAATTAACGGTTTTATTTTTGCTCAAAGCTTCTGAACCACTGGACCGTTTTCGATGAAAGTCAATATCAAACTGACCTGAAAAACTACAAATTTATATGCCAAGCTTTAGAAGCGTCAAAGCGTTCAGACAGACATATAGACGGACATCGCTAGATCATCTTAAAACCCATCGGGGAGTCGGTAGTTCTAGCCCTACATTTCGAGGTGTAACAAACGCAATGAAAAACCATCTATTAATTATTTTTGGAGGGTATATCAAAAAGATTGGAAATAACAAGTCTGATACTTGAATGCATTCTGATATAAAAATTTTTAATATGACGATGTTTTAAGAAACAAAATGACAAAAAGTTTTGAAAAACATAAAGATAATTTTTATCAATTACATGAAAATAAACAATTTAATATTGTTAATGTTAAAAACATTGTAATTTTTAAATTTTTGTTATTGACAAAAATTAAATAACACTGTGCAACACGATTTTGTATCTTGGATGGGACCAACCCAGCAAAAACTTCAGTTGAATAGGTTGTATGAATAGCCCTATATGTAACTAAGAAAATTACGTTTTTGGCTTTTCAATTTTTCAAAAACTGGGCTTAGGAGGCGTGGTCAAATATTGGAAAAGTGGTATGATTTGTGTC
The DNA here is from genome assembly GCA_963921195.1 of Pegoplata infirma. NCBI lineage: Eukaryota > Metazoa > Arthropoda > Insecta > Diptera > Anthomyiidae > Pegoplata > Pegoplata infirma. The sequence continues at coordinate 121,725,911 of OY992540.1, forward strand.
GAGTTACCTTGTTTAAATATTTGTCAACAAACGGAATGCACCACAATCTTAAAAACTTACATTCTTGAATATTTTTTAATGGGCTATTAAATTAAATTTTTTTCTTTGAAAATTTTTCAGAACCCGTTCTGAAATTTTTCAAAAAAGTCAATTTATCAAAAATCCGGCCATTTTTTTTTTTTAAGTTTAGATGTTTGTCTGTCCACACAAAAAAATTCAGACATGTTTTTCGTTATTTTCGAGAAAATCGCATTTGAATATTATATTTTATAACAATTTTATAATTTTCTTGAATTTTTTTGTTTCAACGTAGCGAATGAGTATTAAATATTTGCATAAATGTTACTCATACGCTATGTTGAAACAAGAAAATACAAGCAAATTACTAAATTGTTATGAAATTCAAAATTCAAATGCGATTTTCTCGAAAAAAACCTAATAACAAATGTGTGAATTTTTTTGTATGGATAGACAAACATATAAACTTAAAAAAAAAAATAAAAAAAACAGCCCATACAAAACTATACAAGAATGTACATTTTTGAGATTGTGATGCTCCGTTTTAATTTGATAAAAATTTAAACAAGGCAACTCGACACAAAGTTGACCATTTTTCCAATTGAAAAACCAAAAACGCCATTTTCTTACAAATTTTTCAGAAATTTACGGTACACATGTTTTTATTTCGCTGGAAATTTAGTGTGGAATGCGTCATATATAGAGTCGCTTCTAGAAAGGTGCAATTTATGACCGACCCCCATAAATTTTTACGTCCCAAAATTTAGTCTAAACAAACCTACTCCCTATCTTCATTCCTTAAGAGGATCCCATACAATATATCATTATTATGAAATTAGCTCCTATTGCTCTAACTGTCCCAAGGATGCCCCTTAGGGGTGGGATAGTGCACGTGTTTTTGATTTCGATACGCAACACTCCCTAATTTTGTTAGGTTCGTAAAAAAAATGCATGAGCCAAAAAATGGGGGAGGTGGGGTGGTGTCATATGGCCCCTCATCGGGGTCCAAGTTGGGCGCGAAGGGTTAAAATTCCATAAAAAACCCCATAGCGGCTCTAGGGACGCCCCTGGAGGGAAGAAATGTAAGACCGACCCCCATTATTTTTCCACCCCCAACATTTTTCCTGAGCACACCTAAACCCCTATCACCACTTTCTAAGGGGTAACAATTAGTAACAATTAAAGTAACATTTAAAAAACATTATGCTCCTACCGCTCTAACTGTCCCTATATTGCCCCTAGAGAAGTCAAATGTATGACCGACCCCCATTATTTTTTCAATTCTAACATTTTTTTAGAACATACCAACCCTCTATCTTCAACGTTTAAGGTGCCCCCATACATTTTTTTAAATATTTAAATATTATGGTGTCCAATAGAGAGATAAACATTAAAACAAACCCCAATTATTTTTACCCCCCAACATTTTGTCCGAACATACCTAGACCCTCTCCACTCCTTAAGGTAGCTCCCATACAAAATGGCGTTTTTATTAAATTTGCTTCCACCGCTCTAACTGTCCCTAAAATGCCCCTAGAGAAGTCAAATGTATGACCGACCCCCATTATTTTTTCAATTTCAACATTTCCTCAGAACATACCAACCCTCTATCTTCAACCCTTAAGGGGTTCCCAATACAATTTTTTTTTTAAATATTTTTTTTTATAAATCAGCACCTAGCGCCCCTATGGAGAGATAAACATTAAAACAAACCCCATTATTTTTACCCCCCCCCCAACATTTTGACCGAACATACCTAGACCCAATCTCCTCTCCTTAAGGTAGCTCCCATACAAAATGGCGTTTTTATTAAATTTGCTTCCACCGCTCTAACTGTCCCTAAAATGCACCTAGAGAAGTCAAATGTATGACCGACCCCCATTATTTTTGCAATTCTAACATTTCCTCAGAACATACCAACCCTCTATCTTCAACCCTTAAGGGGGTCCCCATACAATTTTGTGTGTGTTGGCATGTGCGGGTTTTTTAATTTAAAGATAGTTAAACAAAAAAAGTTTTTCTGCGTAGCCGGCCCTCGGGCGGGCTTAGGGATTACAAACTCCATCAATTAATTTAGCCGCTTCGCTAAAAAAAAAAAAAAATTTTGAGTAGCAGGATTTACGTGAAAACATATTTCCACATTTTCAACTTTTACACTCAAAAAATTATGTCATTAACTGTTTGTAGTTTATTTAAAAAGTTTTCCGTTTAGTCGTTTTTAAAAGAAAAAACATTTGTTTGATGTTCAGTTTTTATTAATGACTACATCAGTCCTTTGTTTCAAAAATAACACACTAAAAAATAAAGACTTTCACTAACATTTAATTTATAAAGTCATTTATTTTTGTTCTGTAAGTAAAAACTACTGATTATTCTTTAAATTTTTAATGATTTGTGTAAGTAATTTTTTTTTAAATTGTTGGTATTTTTTAATGATATATCATTATTTTTTACCTACACAAGTCAGTTATTTGTTTGTAGAAAAAAAATTCAAAAAATTATTTATAGAAATATAAAAACATATTTGTATCAAGTGGCTTTGGCACGATGGGTAGAGTGTCTGGCCAGAATGTAGTTGATTGCGGGATCGATTCCCCAAAATTTTATTAAAAAATTTTAAAAAAATATTTCAATAGAAAATTGTATAAAATAACCTACGAAATCATTAATTTTTAATGTTTTGGTAGGTTATTTTTTTGGAATTTGTTGGTAAAAATAACAGAACTATCATTAATTTTTAATGTTTTCGTAGGTTATTTTTTTCGAATTTGTTGGTAAAAAAGAATGAAAAAACCGTAATTTTTTAATGTTTAGTGTTATTTATTTTAGAAAATTTTGCCAACAGTAAAAAATAAATGTTGATGTTTTTAAAACAAATGAATAATTACTGGAATGGTTTTCAATTGTTTATTCACTAGTTTTAAGTGTGTTTTCTTTTGTTTTTGCCTACAAAATATTTTGAGTGTATGGCTATATTTTCACTTTGGTTGCAAAATCAACCAATCGTTTTTGCAAGCGCGTTTTTAATAAGGCAATATGGCCTTATTTCCCAATGAATTGAGGAAAAAAGGCCTTATTTCCCAATCCCAGCAAAACTTTGGTAATGGGTAGTGATTATATAACACATTACCAGGTAATGTATATACCTTATTTGTAGCATTATTTTAGGATGTCTTACCAAACATTTGTTCCACAACGTATTATTTTCAAGTGAAAAATATTGCATTACTAATAATTTGCTACGTAATGCATGATTATTGGATAAAATGTATTTCATATTTATTATTTCTAAACATTAAATCATGGATGACTTATATTTGGTTACATTGTGTATTATTTGAAAGTTTGAAATAATGCATTATTTATAACTGGATGCATAATGCATTACAATAACATAAATAATAATTATTTTATCAAAAAAAATGCATAAGTTTAAACTAGAGATGGGCTCAGGACAGGAAATTTCTAACGACACACACTCACGAGCATATCTTATCTACTTACACTCACTTACAATCACGTGAGTAAATTAAATACAAAATTACTTTTTCACTACTCGTAACATCTTATATATTATCTTCTGGTATGCTATATTATATACCTTACTCGTAACCTATAAAATATCATATATTTTACACCTTACTGGTATTCTTCGTTATAAATTTATGACTTATTTTATACCTTACTGGTATTCTATGTGATAATGTGGATGCATTACTTTGAGTCTCATCGCCTGTTAAAATCATCAATGCTGCAATGTATAAAATAAGAGATCATATACCTTATTTTATACCTTATTTGGTAATCTAAGTTTTGCTGGGATGAATTGAGAAAAAAGGACATATGGTCTTATTGCTTATGGCTTTACTTCACCCCCACCCCCCTTAAATTAATGCAATTTGGGGCCTTTTTTCATTTTCAGAAAAATGTTTTTTATTTTGTGGGGGATTTTTTCACAAGAATTGGGGGCTTTTTTCATATCGCAAAGTGGGGTGATATTTCGTTTTTAAAAAGACCCCAAAACTGGCACCATTTTTAATTTTTGGCGTTGGGGCAATTTTGCATTGGAGCCATTTTTGTAGAGAATGTCGTTTTTTGAGCCCGCCCCTTCTGTGGGCGTGGATACAAAAAATATTAAAAAATTTATAGGATTTCATTACTCTAGTGCAAGTAACTTAATAATTGAATCAAATAACCGTGTTTGCGACAAGAAGGCGATACTCTCGATCACCCCTCCACCAGTAAAAAAGGGAGGGTGTAAAAGATGCGACACAGTCGAATTTAACACTCGTACTCGTACTTGTTTTTTTTTTTTTTTGTTTTCACAAATTTTGATAAAATTATTTTTGACTATGGTCTATATAAAAACCGGTTACCGATTAATTTTTTGTCAATTTTAAAAATTAAAAAAAAAATGTTTTTGAAATATTACAAATGACTAGTCAAACTTAATATAACGTCAAAAAAATATAAAAATCATATATGTGGAACAAACCGATTACTACACAGAAAAAAATATGGAGGAAACAAATTTGAGTAATCACTTGTTTAAATTTAATAACAAAAATTGAGTAATTTTTTAATTGACGCAATTAAAAATTTACTTAAAAATTTTAAAAAAATTTAAGTAAATAATTTAATAAAAATTTAATAGTTTTTTAATTTTTTTTTTTAAACTCTCATAGTTTTTTGAATTCTCGTTTAGTTTATAGTTTCTTGTGTATGTATATGAAAGTTTGTAATCGTCTTTTTCTATTTCTAATTTTCCTATGTTTTTGAGACATAAATATGTTTGGTAAAGTTTGAAAAAACAAGTTTTATGTTTTTTTTTGTAAAAAGATTTGAAACTTTAAAAAAAAAATAAATCGATAAATTTTGAGTAAATTTTTAATTGTGTCAATTAAAAATTTACTCAAATTTCTTTCAAACATTTAATAAATTTTTATTAAAAATTTACTCAATACTATTAAATTGTTTACTGGTGCAAAATTGAGTAATTTTTTACTCAATAGTATTAAAAATTTACTCAAATATTTTTTTTATTTTTTTCTGTGTAGGGATGAGATTTTCATGCACTAAAAAATCGAAAATATGCGCTTAAAATATGCACTAAAAAGCTCAAAATATGCACTAAAAAATAAAATGCGTACAATAAAAATCTTGTTTTCATAGAAAAAACTTCTTAAAATGCAAAAACTAACGCTGGGCTTAAATAGTAACATTTAAAACTTTATATATGCAAGATTTTTTAGAACTTAAGACAATCTTTAAAAAAAAAATTTAAGAACAAAATTATTTTTCTTATTTCCAAAATAAATTTTTAAAATTTAAAATAGTTTTTGAAACAAATAAATTTCAATTTGTGTTTTTGCTAATTTATGCCAAAATATGCAAAAATATGCACTTAAAAGTTGGAAATATCCACAAAATATGCATTTAAAACCAAAATATGCAAAAATATGCATTTTCACCAAAATATGCAAAAACAAATCGATACAATTTTAACGCAAATTTCTTGATTCGGAAAGATAATTTGTCGATATCGTTTTCAGACTTTCGACAAAAAACATGCATTTACATGGAAATCTCATCCCTACCGATTACCGATTACTTTTTTTTTGTTTTTAAAAAATGTTCCTAAAATTCTTGTTGATTTAAATTGCACTCAATTTTAGTAATTAAATCATGCTAAAAGTTAAGTAAGTCCATGGGGTAAAGTATGTATATAAAAATAAAACACATGTGTGCAAAAACTAAATAATGTAATGTAAAAAAAAAGAAAATCTGCATATGAATAAATAAAACACTTGTTTGTATGTATGATGTATTCATTTACCCAAAACTCATACAAAAAAGCACCATGAATACAATTTCATTAAAATGTTGCCAAATGTTTATAATGCATAGAACTTTTTTTTTTTGTTGTCTGATTCCTTTGAAATCAAAACAAACTTTTGTTTTTTTTATATTTTTTTAATTATTTTATTTTGTTTTTATTATTCTTTCAACACATTTCACAAATATCGTATATATAGGAAGTAAAGAGAGCGAGAGACAAAGATATGCCAAAGAAAAACCGTATGAAAATATTAAAAACGTCAAATTAAACGGAAATTTCGCCTATAATAATTCCATCCGCTTTCAACATATGCACGAGTCGAAAAGATCGATTCTACTAAAAAAAAACCTCAGTGGTTTAGAGATGGTTGGCATATATAAACAGCAATAGTAGAATCAGCAGCAGCAGCAGCAATGCCGCACAAAGCTAGCAAAAACAAGTAGAAAAGTTAAATTCGACTTGGTCGAATCTATGAATACCCTCACAATGCCCTTTTTAAGCGATAGTAAATTTTCTAACGTGAAAAAAATAAAAATTTTAAAATATTTTTTTGAGTGTAAAAAAATTTTTTTTAGTAATTTTTGTAAAAAAAAAATCAAAATTTTTTTTAGTGTAAAATTTTTTTTTGAGTGTAAAATTTTTTCGAGTATACATATTTTTGTTTTTTGTGAAAAAATATTTTTGAGTAACAAAACGTGACAAAAATATGTTTTACATTTTTTTCTGAGCATTTTTATATATGGGGCATTCCATGTGAAATGGGACACTTTGAAAAACTTTTTTTTTAGATTTTCCCAATTTGTTTACAGTTTTTAGTACCCTTCGAAAGCTCCTTCGTATTAAATTTTCAGATTTTTTTGATGACCCGTTCAAAAGATATCGAATTTTTAAAAATTAGTAGTTTGTTCCGTTACTGAAAATTCTTTTAATCATAACTTCTTTAATAATGGTCCAAATTTCAAAGTTTTTTTTTCAAAATTTTTGTTTTTTTACGTACTTTTTAAAAAAAAAAATCCCAAAAAATTCTTAAAAGCGCTCTAGTATGCGATTTTTAAGTTTTAAAATTTAAATCTCAATTTTGAAAATGTTTGTACTCTTCGATTTTTTTGAAATTTTTTTGTGTAAAACTTCTATCAATTCTACAAATTTTTTGCCCAGGAGGATCGTGGGATAACGATTATTACTATTTTTTAAAATTTTTTGAAAAAATTTTATTGTAATTTTCCAATCATAAAATCATTTCTACTGCTCGAATGGTGCGTCATAGAGGTGCCATTTATAAGACCTACCCCCATTAATTTTTACGTCTCAACATTTCTTTGAAACAAACTAATACCCTATCTCCAATTTCTAAGGGGGCTCCCACACAAAACGACATTTTTTAAAATTTGTTCCAACCGCTCTAACTGCCCTAATAGTGCCCTTAGAGCAACGGTCGGTCCCCATACAATTTTTTTTATTTTTTGTAAATTTGTTTTATTTAATCAGCTTCTACCGGTCCAATGGTGCGTCCGAGAGGGGTCATTAGTGAGACCGACCCCCATTTATTTTTACCCTACAACATTTTTTCAAAACATACCTACGCCCTATCTCCACTCCTTAAGTAGGCTCCCATACAAATAACAGTTGGAACAAATTTTATAAAAATGTAATTTTAGCCTCAAGATTGTTTTTCGAATGTTAGCTTGTTTTTAAGTCCTAAATTTGCGAAAAACCCTGGTCGAAATTCACTCATTTGCATATAACTTTTGAACCACTAGACCGATTTTACTGAAAATTTAGCTTGTTTTCAACAGACGGACGAACATCGCTAGATCTACTTAAAATCGATCGAGGATCATGAATATATTTCATGGAGTGCTATACCAATATTTCGAGGTGTTACAAACGGAATGTCAATCTTAAATATACCCTCTATCACTAAAGTGGAGGGTATACAAATTTTAAACAGCAACACAACAACGACCAAGTAAGCCCCCTCCAAAAAAAAAATCATACTACATCGTGATAGATACGAATAACGAGTATTTGTAGCATGGAATAGTAGATTGGAGTATTGTAAACCTAGAGCACATACAGATATATTTGTGTGCAGTTCCGTAATATGGACAAACATTCATACAAACAATATTCCAATTCCAGCTATTCATTCAGCCAAAGTAGACAGCACACACAAACATTTTATGTATGGAAGAGAGGGATTTTTCTTTTCAATTTTTCCATGTGAGCTCTGTTTATAGCGGCTCCATCAAATGATTTTAAGCAAATATACAACAAATAAATACAACAAGAAAACCAAAACTTTAAGCACATACAACAGAAATTATCATTGTTTTTGATAGGAACATTGTACATCCAAAAATTATACTTATGTACATTAATCAGAGACGTACTCTTTCATACTCTGCTCTTTTGAATAGAGGGTAAATATAAATTTGTCATTCAATCGATTCCAACACTTAAAAATGTCAGGCCAGGACAAAGTGTTTGTGTAAATTTAAGATCCCAAAACGATTTAAAGAAAGTTAAGTCAATGAATGCCAAAAAGGGATTTTTTTTTGGAAAAAATGTATTTTGATCTCAAAATATATTATTGCAACTGATTGCAGTGGCGCGCCATGGCGTATGCAGGTATGAAAAACATTTATATTCAGGTATTAAAGACATTTATAAAAAAAAGAAAAGCATTCCAGAAGCTGAAAATTTTTCTAAAACAAAATGTTTCCGAATCAAAAAAAAATGTTGTCAAAAACTGAAAATTTTTTTAGGTAAAAAATTCTAAAGGAAAAATTACTAAGAACATGAAGCTTAATGTACACAAAGCAGAATCTAGGGCATTATCCTAATTCAAAATGTCTACAATTTGTTCCTCCTGCGTGTCACAGTCTAAAGGTACCTACAGACGACGCAATATTATGCACAATATGCAATTATACACACAGAAAACAAATTTACCGATTTCCAACTGAAAATCAGTTGATGCAATAGAAATTCGGTTGAAACACTTAAATATAGGTTGTCACAATTGAATATCGGTAGTCACAACTGAAAAAGGTTTTTGTATCTGACTTTTAATTGACACAACTATAAAATTGGGTTGTCACAGCCGAATATAGTAGCAGCAACCGAATTTTGAGTTGATGCAACTGAAAAGTTCGGTTGGAAATTTATTTTTCTGTGTGTATTGATGGTGTGTGGGTAAGATTGACCATTGTACAATCGTCAATATTACCCACACACCATCAATATAATTGCATAGTGTATATAATATTGCGTCGTCTGTAGGTACCTTAAGTCTTTTTTAATAGAAACAAGTAAGAGTGTTAAATTCGGCTATGCCGAATCTTTTATACACTCCAACATGCAAAAAAATAATAACATTCCAGGGGCTTTTTTTGGGGGGGGGGGGGCAAATTTCCCATCGAAATATATGTTTAAAAATGCATTCTTATACAAGTTTATCAATATATAAACATTTTTTTTAATACAAAAGGGGGTGCACCGAATAAAAACGACATTTTCTAATCCCCGGGTCCAAATGCAGGACTTTGAACTTCTTGTTCCACAAAAATGCTGCATTTCCCAGCAAACAACTTATTATTTTAAAGTGCAAAATAATGCTTTTTTACACTCAAAATAATTACTCTGTTAAATACTCTGTAAAATGACTGTAATCTCAATTCGACAGATATTTGACAAAGTTATCTGCCGAAATACAGATTTTAAGAAAATACTTTGTATTTTCTTGTGACCGAAAAAAAAATTTTTTTCTGTAATTTTCCTTTTTACTATTGCTCTGTAATACGGTTTTTAAATTAAAATTTCTTGAAAAAAATTCAAAGTATTTCAACCCCTCTTTAAAAAGCGTCTTAAATTATAATAAAAGATGCTAAATTTTACGAAGTGTAGTGCAAAATTGAAGGAACTCGTAATTTTCACAAAAATAAAAAAAGTAAATTTACAATTTGGAAGCATTAAAGCGGGCAAATTTACACGATGGCATTTCCCAATTGTCAACACAACTTGCACATTACGGAAGGAGAAATTCATCAGGAATCAAATAGAGACCATTGTGTAAAAGCCATATCAAGCGCATTAAAAAGATATATAAAAAAGCCAAGGCATTCTTCAACGATTTCCCTTTAATTTTAGAAAAGTGTTTACCGGAATGACCCCGCTGCAGTTTTTTTATCGAAATCATTTTACAGAGTTTTCTTCGTAAAATAACAAAAAATCTTGCTGGTTGGAAATCTATGGTATTTTCTGCTGGCTCAGCAGAGTATCTCTGTATTTTAACAGAGTGATTATTTTGAGTGTAATAATTTGATACGTACTTCTAAACATTAAATCATGGATGACTTATATTTGGTTACATTATGTATTATTTCAAAGTTTGAAATAATGCATTATTTATAATTGGATGCATAATGCATTACAATAACATAAAAAATAAATATTTTATAAAAAATGCAAAAGTTTAAACTAGAGATGAGCTCACGGCAGGAATTTTCTAATGACACACACTCACTCACGAGCATATTATATCTACTTACACTCACTTACAATCACGTGAGTAAATTTAATACAAAATTGCTTTTTCACTACTCGTAACACCTTATATATTATCTTCTGGTATGCTATATTTTACACCGTTGTAAAATAAAGCACTCGTATGCATTACTTTGAGTCTCATCCCCTGTTAATAAGTTTTGCTGGGTTGTTAACAAACACACAAAAAATCATGTAAAAAATTTGTGTTTTCAGTGGTTGGTTTAGTTCTTCAAGCAGGAAATTTGTCCCCCCTGTTCCGATTTTGCTCATTTACGAAATTAATCTGCCTAGGAACATATGATATATTTGTGCTAAATTTCGGGAGGCTAGCTCTTTTATCTTGGACTGCATCGTCTTAACTACAGACGGACGGACGGACAGACAGACGGACGGGCATAGCTAGAATGTCTTAGAATAGATTACTGGTCATAAATATATAGACCGATAGATATTTTGATGCGTTACACACGTAATGAAAAAGTGAGTATACCCCATACTGCAGTTGGAGGGTATTAAAATGCCTCAGAATCTGACACTTTTTCGATATGAAAAATTTCTCAGGATCTGAGACTTTTTTCTGTAGGAAAAATGTCTCAGAATCTGAGACTTTTCTCTACATAAAAAATGTTTCAGAATCTTTTACTTTTTCTATATAAAAAATGTCTCAAAATCTTCATAAAAACTGCCTTAGAATCTTTTACTTTTTCTATTTAAAAAATGTCTCAGAATCTAGACATTTTCTACATAAAAAATGACTCAGAATCTGAGACTTTTTTCATATAAAAAATACCTTTGAATTTGAGACTTTTTCTATATGCAAAATGTCTCAGAATCCGAAAATTTTCTATAAGAAAAATTTATCAGAGTCTGAGACTTTTTCTATACGAAAAATGTCTTACAATCTGAGAATTTTCTATATGAAAAATGTCTCTCCATCTGAGACTTTTGTATATGAAAAATGTCTCATAATCTGAGACTTTTTCTATATGAGAAGTGTCTTACAATCTGAGACTTTTTCTATATGAAAAATGTCTCACAATCTGAGACTTTTTCTGTATGAAAAATGTCTCACAATCTGAGAATTTTTCTATATGAAAACTGTCTCACAATCTGAGACTTTTTCAATAGGAAAAATGTCTCACAATCTGGGGCTTTTTCTATATGAAAAATGTCTCACAATCCGAGACCTTTTCTATATGAAAAATTTCTCACAATCTGAGACTTTTTCTATATGAAAAAATGTCTCAAACTCTGACTCTTTTTCAATAGGAAAAATATCTAACAATTTGAGATTTTTTCTATATGAAAAATGTCTCAGAATCTTTTATATGAAAAATGTCTCAGAATCTGAGACCTTTTCTATCTTGGAAATGTCTAAGAATCTTAAACTTTTTCTAAAAAAATTACATAGAATCTGAGACATTTTCTAACCAAAAAATGTCGCAGAATTTGAAACATTTTTATACCCTCCAACTGCAGTATGGAAGTATACTCACTTTGTCATTCCGTGTGTAACGCATCGAAATATCGGTCGTCGACCCCATAAAGTATATATATTATTGATCAGTGATCGATTCTAAGACATTCTAGCGATGTCCGTCCGTCCGTCTGTCCGTCCGTCTGTCCGTCTGTCCGTCTGTCCGTCTGTAGTTAACACGATGCAGTCCAAAATAAAAGAGCTAGACCCCTCAAATTTGGCATTAATATGTCTTATGGTCCTAGGCAGGTTAAGTTCGGAAATGGGCCAAATCGGACCAGGGGGGAAAAAGCTCCCCCTTGAAGAACTAAACCAACCTCTTAAAAATGCTAATTTTTTTTTAGGTTTTTTTGTATTTTTGTGAACCAAATGAGACATTTTTATGTTCGTAGAAGTTTATAGTCCAGCGCTTGGACCCAGAGGATTAAAAAATGACGCTTTTTTTGCCCCTCCCCACTTTTAAGGGCGTGGATAAAATAATAATTTAAATAATTATAAAACTATTATACTTTAGTGCACAAAGCAGACAAAAATGAACTTGTCAACATATACCGTGAGGGCCAAGGAGTCACCCAAGCTCACCGACCCCTCCCCCTACCTTGCCCCCTTAAAACAACGTCCCTGTCAATTTTTTTTTTTTTATTTTTTTTTTACATGTTGGAGGGTATAATAGATTCGGCACAGCCGAATTTAACACTCTCACTTGTTTTTATATAAAAACGGTCTTGGAGTCTGAGAATTTTTTCTATATGAAAAATGTCTTAGAATCTGAGACTTTTTTATATGAAATATGTTTTAGAATCTGAAACTCTTTCTATATGAAAAATGTCTCTTACTCTTAGAATTTTCAATATAAAAAATATCTCAGAACCTGAGAATTTTCTATATGAAAAATGCGTCAGAATCTAAGACTTTTTCTATATTAAAAATGTCTCAAAATCTGAAACTTTTTATGAAGGAACATTTTCTAAGATTCTGAGATTTTTTATGTGAAAAGAATTTATCAAAATTTAAGACTTTTTGTGTTGGAAAAATGTTTCAGAATTTTAAATCATGTCTAAAATCTAAGACTTTTGCACCACCACATCTGAGATTAAAAAAAAAATGGTGCCAAGTCCTCCCTCGCCAAAAATGTTAACCAGTTGATTTATTATTATACGATTACAGAGGCATAATTCCCAGCAGAACTTAGATTACCAAATCTATATATATAAAAGAGTGTGGTGACTGACTGACTGACTGATTGGCAATAATCATCGCCCAGCCCAAACCGCTAAAGCTAGAGACTTGAAATTTGGAATGTAGGTTCGGCTCCCGACAAAACCACCCACTAAGAAGGGATTTTTGGAAATTCCGATTTTAAGGGGGGCAAAAGGGGGAAAATAGGGCCCTTTGGGGAATTTTGTATCTTTTGAACTAATAGTCCTAGAAACTTCAAATTTGAACTCTAGGATCCTCTCGCGGAAATAAAATTTCGGAATTTTTTTTTTTTTTAATTCCGCCTCCAAGGGGGGAAAAAGGGGAAAATAGGGCAAATTGGTACATTTTTTATATTCTAAACAAATGGTCCCAGAAACTTGAAATTTGAAGTCAAGGACCCTCTCGCGGAAATAACATTTTGGAAAAAGTAATATTTTGAAAATTCCGTTTCTAAGGTGGGGCGGGAGGGGGAAAATAGGGCAAGTTGGTACATATTGTATCTTCTGAACTAATGGTCCAACAATCTTGAAATTTTGAATATAGAATACTGTCGCGGAAATAACATTTTGATAAAAGTACTTTTTTGAAAATTCCGGTTCAAAAGGGGGAAAATAGGGCAATTTGGTGAATTTTGAACTAATGGTCCTAGAAACTAAATATTTGAACTATAGTATCCTCTCGGGGAAAAAAAATTTTTTTACTAAAATTTTTTCACTCAAAATTTTTTTTCACTCAAAATTTTTTTTCACTCAAAAATTTTTTTTTTTACAAATTTTTTTTTTACAATTTTTTTTTTACAAATTTTTTTTTTACAAATTTTTTTTTCACTCAAAATTTTTTTTTTACTCAAAACTTTTTTTCACTCAAAAATTTTTTTTTACAAATTTTTTTTACTCAAATTTTTTTTCACTCAAAATTTTTTTTCACTCAAAAATTTTTTTTTCCATTTTTTTTTTTACTCAAAATTTTTTTTACTTAAAATTTTTTTTACTTAAGTTTTTTTAATAATTTTTTTTTTTCACTCAATTGTATTTTATTCCTCATTTTTTTTTACTCATTTTTTTTTACTTAAATTTTTTACTTAGAAGGTGTTTTCACAAAATTTTTTTTTTACTCAAAATATTTTTCGCTTAATTTTTTGACTTAAATTTTTAACTCAATTTTTTTTTCTCATTTATTTTTTAATTTTTGGGAATTTATTGATTCAATCACTAAAATTTGGACTGTAGGATTCTCTCGCGGAAATAATACTCTAAAGAAAGTATTTTTTAAAAAAATAAGAAGGGGAAATGGGGAAAAAAGGGCAATTTGGTACATGTTCTATCTTCTGACCTAATGGTCCTAGAAACTTAAAGTTTGGACTATAAGATCCTCTAACGGAAAAAACATTCTGAAACAAAATTTTTTTAATTCTGTTTCTAGGGGGTTGAAAGGGGGAAAGTAGGATAATTTGGTACATTTTGTATCTTCTGAACTAATGGTCCTAGACACTTAAAAATTTTGACTATATGATCCACTCGCGGAAATTATGTTCTGAACAGTATTTTTTAAAAATTTTTCATTCAAATTTAGGGGAAAAATAGGACTATTTTCAACATTTTCTATATTGTGAACTAATGGTCCCAGAAACCTGAAATTTGGACTATAGGATCCTCTCGCGGAAATAATATTCTGAAGAAAGTACTTTTTAAAAAAGGCACTTCTAAGAAGGGGAAAAGGGGGAAATTGTGCAATTTGGTACATTTTCTTTTCTCTGACCTAATGGTCCTAGAAACTTAAAGTTTGGACTATAAGATCCTCTCGCGGAAAAAACATTCCGAAACAAAGTTTTTTTTTTCAATTCCGCTTCTAGGGTGGTAAAAAGGGGGATAACAGGACAATTTGGTACACTTTGTATGTTCTGAACTAATTTTCCCAGAAACTTACAAATTTTTACTATGGGATCCTTCGCGGAAATAACATTGTGAAGAAAGTTCTATTTTGAAAATTTCGCTTCTAAGGGGGAAAAAGGGGAAAGTAGGGTAATTTTGTGTCTGCTGAGCTAATGGTCGTAGATCCTTGAAATTTGGGCTATACGATCCTCTCGCGGAAATAACTTTCTGAAAGAAGTACTTTTTGAAAATTCCTGTTTGTATCTGCTAAACAAATAGGACTGCACGATCCTCTCGCGTGGACTGCACGATCCTCTCGCGGAAATAACATTCTAAAAAAAGTACTTTTTTGAAAACTCCGCTTTAAAGGGGGAAAAAGAGGAAGGTAGGGCAATTTTGTATCTGCTAAAAATATAATCCTAGATACTTGAAATTTGGAGTGAACGAACCTCTCGCGGAAATAACATTCTAAAGGAAGTACTTTTTCAAAATTCTGGGGGGTAATCGGGAAAGTAGGGCAATTTTGAATGGTCCTTAATACTTGAAATTTCAACTCTACGATCCTTTCGCGAAAATAACATTCTTAAAGAAGAACTTTTCAAGAAATACGCTTCTACGGGGAAAAGGGGGAAAGTAGGGCAATTTTGTATCTGCTGAACTAATAATCCTAGATACTTGAAATTTGAACTGTGCAATCCTCTCGCGGAAATAATATTCTAAAGCAGCGACAGGCAAAAGCACTACGCGGCGTTTTTACTCTCACACCTACATGCTCTCACTCATTAAACAAACTCAAAAAAACACAATTTTCTCCTCTCTTCTTGCTGAAAATATACTTAGAGAAATAATCAATAAAGAATTTTAATGTCAAATTCTGGTTTAAGGAACATTTTTTTGGTAAACCAGAATGCTTAGTTTGTCACTATTCACTAAATATTACATTGCTAGACATTTTAACCATTGTCATATATTATCTTTTTTATTTTTTAAATGGTTAAATGTATTATTATTTTTACCAAGTTTCTTTAAGTGCATTGAGTATGAGAGTGCTACATGTTACACACACAAAGATTAAATATGATAGTATGTGTTTGCCTGTCGCTGTTCTAAAGGAAGTACTTTTTGAAAATTCCGGGGTAAAAAGTGGGTGAGTGGGGTAATTTTGAATCTGCTGAACTCATGGTCCTAGATACTTGAAATTTCAACTGTACGATCCTCTCGCGGAAATAACATTGTTAAAAAAAAAAAAACTTAGGGCAATTTTGTGTCTGCTGAACTAATGGTCCTAGATACTTAAAATTTTAACTGTACAATCCTATCCCGAAAATAACATTCTAAAAGAAGTACATTTTTGAAAATCGTTTTTAAAGGGGGAAAAATGGGGAAAGAAGGGCAATTTCGTATCTGCTAAAGGAATGGTCCCAAAAACTTGAAATTTTAACTCTACTCTTGCGGAAAAAACATTTGGTAAAAAGTAATATTTTGAAAAATCCTTTTATAAGAGTGGGGTGGTTGGTAGAAGGGGCTTAATAGGGCAATTTTGTATCTTCTGAACAAACTTGAAATTTTGAATCTGGATGCTCTCGCGGAAATTATTTTTTGAAAAATATATTTTTTTGAGAATTTTGGTTTTAAGGAGACCCAAAAGGGGGATAATAGGGCAATTTGATAAACTTTAAATTAATGGGCTTAGAAACATGAAATTTGGAATATGGGATCATATCGCGGCAATAACATTCTAAAAGAAGTACTTTTTGAAAATTTCGCTTTTAAGGGGGAAAAGAGGGGAAAATAGAGCAATTTTGAATCTGCTGAACTAATGGTCCTCGATACTTGAAAATTGTACTGTACGATCCTCCCGCGGAAATAACATTCGGAAAGAAATACTTTTTTAAAAATTCTTCTTTAAGGGGGAAAAAGGGGGAAAGTAGGCCAATTTTGTATCTGCTGAACAAATAGTCCTAGATACTTGAAAATTGGACTGCACAATCCTCTCGCGGAAATAAAATTCGAATGGTGGACTTTTTGGAAAATTCCGCCTCTAAGAGGGAAAGTAGACAATTTTGTATCTGCTGAACTAATGGTCCGGGAGACTTGAAATTTGGACTGTACGATCTTTTCGCGAAAATAACATTCTGAAAGAAGTACTTTTTTACATTGCTGAACTAATGGTCCTCGATACTTAAAATTTAACTGTTCAATCGTCTCGCGGATATAACATTCGAAAAGAAGTACTTTTTTTTAAATTCTGCTTCTACGGGGGGAAAAGGGAGAAAGTAGGGCAATTTTGAATCTGCTTAACTAATAGTCCTACATACTTGAAGTTTGGACTGTACGATCCTCTCGCGGAAAGAACATTCTAGAAGAAGTACTTTTTTGAAAGTTCTCCTTCTAAAGGGGGAAAAGGTGGAAAGTAGGGCAATTCTGTATCTGCTGAACTAATGATCCTAGATACTTAAAATTTGAACTGTACGATCCTCTTGCGGAAAAAGTACTTATTGTGGAAAGTTCCGCTTCTAAGGGGGAAAAGGCGGAAAGTAGGGCAATTTTGAATCTGCTGAAGTAATAGTCTTAGGTACTTGAAATTTAGACTGCACGATCCTCTCTTGGAATTAACATTCTGAAAGAAGTACTTTTTTTGAAAATTCCGATTTCAAGGGGGAAAACGGGGAAGGTAGGGCAATTTTGTATCTGCTGAACTAATGGTTTTAGATACTTGAAATTTGGCTGAACGATCCTCTCGCGGAAATAACCTTCTTAAGAAAGTTTTTTTCAAAATTCTGGGGGAAAGAAGGGCAATTTTGAATCTGCTGAACTAATGGTCCTAGATTCTTGAAATTTAAACTGAACGATCCTTTCGCAAAAATAACATACTTAAAGAACTTTTTTAAAAATTCCACTTCTAAGGGGGAAAAAGGGGAAAGCGGGGCCCTTTGGGGGATTTTGTATCTTTTGAACTAATAGTTTTAGAAACTTGAAATTTGGACTCTATAATCCTCTCGCGAAAAAAAAAACTAAAAAAATATTTTTTGAAAATTCCGCCTCCAAGGTGGGGAAAATAGAGCAAATTGGTACATTATTTATATTCTGGATAAATGGTCCCAGAAACTTGAAATTTGGACTCTAGGATCCTCTCGCAGAATTGACATGCGGAAACAATTTTTTTTGAAAATTCCGCCTCCAAGGGTGGGAAAATATGGAAAATCGGTGAATTTTGTATCTTCTGAACAAATGGTCCCAGAAACGTGAAGTTTGGTCTTTAGGATCCTCTCGCGGAAACAACATTCCGAAAAAAATATTGTTTGAAAAATTCCTCCTCTACGGTGGGAAAGGGGGGGGGGGGGGGGACAGGGAAAATCGGTACATTATTAATCTTTTAAACAAATGGTTCCAGAAACTTGAAACTCTAGGATCATCTCGCAAAAAAAACATCTTGAAAAAAGTAGAAGCGGGAAAATAGGACAATTTTGTATTTTCTGAACTAAAACTTTAAGTTTTGATCCTCTCGCGGAAATAATTTTTTGAAAAATACACTTTTTGAAAATTTTGGTTTTAAGGAAGGCCAAGAGGGGCCAAATAGGGCAATTTGGTAAATTTTAAACTAATGGTCTTAAAAACATGACATTTGCAATATAGGATCATCTCGCGGAATAACATATTGAAAGAAGTACTTTTTTGAAAATTACTTTTTAAAGGGGGAAAGAAGGGCAATTTTGTATCTGCTGAACTAATGGTCCTAGATATTGAAGTTTGGACTGTACGATCCTCTCGCGGAAATAACATTCTGAAAGAGGTACTTTTTTGGAAAAATCTGCTTCTATAGGGGGAAAAAGAGGGAAAGTAGGGCAAATTTGAAATTTGAATCCTCTTGCGGAAACAACATTCTAATGGAAGTACTTTTTTGAAAATTGCGCTGCTACGGGGAAAAAGGGGGAAATTAGGGCAATTTTGTATCTGCTGTACTAACGGTCCTAGATACTTGAAATTTGGAGTGTATGATCCTCTCGCGGAAAAAACATTCTGAAAGAAGTACTTTTTTGAAAATTTAGTTTTATAGGTGGAAAAGGGAGAAAAGTAGGGCAATTTTGTATCTGCTGAACTAATGGTCCTAGATACTTGAATTTTGAACTGTTTTGTATCTGCTGAACTAATGGTTATATATACTTGAAGTTTGGACTGTACGATCCTCTAGCGGAAATAACATTCTGGAAGAAGCACTTTTTAAGTAAATTCTGCTTCTAAGGGGGAAAATGGGAAAGTAGGGCAATTTTGTATCTGCTGAATTAATGGTCCTAAATACTTGAAATTTGGGCTGTACGATAACATATAACATTCTAAAATAATTACTTTTATGAAAGTTTTGCTTCTAATGGGGAAAAAGGGAGAAAGTAGAGATACTTAAAATTGGTACTTTACGATCCACTAGCGGAAATTACATTCTGTAAAAAAAAATTTTTAAATTTTCGCTTCAATTTGGTACATATTGTTCCTTATGCACTAATGTTCCTTGAAACTTAAAGTTTGAACAATGGGATCGTTTCGCCAAAATAAATTTTTTTGCAACTTTAAATCTACTCAAAGTATTATATTTTTAAGGTCGAAACTAACATCTTTCATGTTTAATTAAAAATTAATAAGAATTTGAAGTAATAAAGTTGTTTTTTTTTTACAGCTAACCGGTAACGAAGTACCGGGCGAGTTAGCTAGTAAGGTATAAAATAAGGTATAGGATTGCTTATTTTATACATTGCAGCATTGATGATTTTAATAGGGGATGAGACTCAAAGTAAAGCTTATGAGTAAGGTATATAATATAGCACACCAGAACGTAATATATAAGGTGTTACAAGTAGTGAAAAAGTAATTTTGTACTAAATTTACTCACGTGATTGTAAGTGAGTGTAAGTAGATAAAATATTGTCGTGAGTGTGTGTCATTAGAAAATTCCAATAGTGAGCCCATCTCTAGTTTAAACTTATGCATTTTTTTATAAAATATTTATTTTTTATGTTATTGTAATGCATTATGCATCCAATTAAAAATAATGCATTATTTCAAACTTTGAAATAATACATAATGTATCCAAATATAAGTCATCCATGATTTTATGTTTAGAAATAATAAATATGAAATACATTTTTTCCAATAATCATGCATTACGTAACAAATTATTAGTAAAGCATTATTTTTCACTTTAAAATAATACGTTGTGGAACAAATGTTTGGTAAGACATCCTAAAATAATGCTACAAATAACATTACCTGGTAATGTGTTATATAATCACCACCCATTACCAAAATTTTGCTGGGAAGTCTAGATAAACTCAATGGATTTAAATACTGTAAAATACATACGAATTGTCCACTTCTAGACGAAAAAAAAAATTAAAAATTAATCCTCAATTTTCATTAAAAAAAATGCGAGCTTGACGGGAGCTCTTAAAATTTATAAAAAAAAAAAATTAAGAAAAACAAAAATCACAATTGTTTTGGCTTCAAAAGGAACACATTTCCATGGTAAGACCCACAAAAAATAAAAACATTCGGTCAGTATTGCAACTAAATTATTTTGTATACACGTTTGTTAAAACTTTTGGCATACTTTTGGGGTTAACACCATTTCAGTTTAACGTCAACCGAAACAAATGAAATGAAACGGTATATGGTTTTGAAATCGACTAAACAGCAAATAACCGTTTCATATTTATACATTTTGGTTTCTAGTAAAGACACACACCACAATACAAACTGGCCGAATTTTTAGTTCACATAATGAACGTGAGATGGCAGAAGTCAAATACACGTAAAACTTTATGTACGTATAATTTTATAAAGAATTTAAATCTATATTGGGATTTATAATGAACAAATGGAAATTTTGAATGCAAAACATAAATTCAAAAATAGTAATAAATTCGAGGTAACATTTTGTGTTAAAAATTTTGAGGTAGGAAATTTTAAAGCTAAAGTCAGCGCAGTCTTAAGGTATCATGTGGCCTTTTTGTACACACAAGAATTTGGCGCCCCGCCGGAAAGTCAAAAGGCTCATGACAAGAAAAATGTCACATAATCTGGGACTTTTTGTATCCCAGCGTACATTTGCACTTCGATATGACTTCTATACAAAAAATGACTAACAATTTGAGGCTTTTTCTATACAAAAAGTTAAATGTCTATTTCGATTTTAAATGTCTATTTCTGAGCTATTTCTATATGAAAATTGTCTCGGAATCTGACACTCTATACGAAAAATGTCTCAGAATCTGAGACTTTTTTTTTACCAAAAATATCTCACAATCTGAGACTTTTTCTATGGGAAAAATGTTTCAGAATCTGAGACTTTTTCTATGGGAAAAATGTTTCAGAATTTGAGAACTTTTCTATACGAAAAATGTCTCAGAATCTGAGAATTTTTTTGTACAAAAAATGTTTTAGAATCTCTGACTTTTGCTATGCGAAAAATGTCTTAGAATCTGAGACTTTGTCTTTACGAAAACTTTCTTGGAGTCTGAGACTTTTTCTATACGAAAAATGTCTCAGAATCTGAGACTTTTTCTATACGAAAATATCTCACAATCTGAGACTTTTTCTATACGAAAAATATCTCAAAATCTGAGAAGAAAAATGTCTCAGAATCGGAGACTTTTTCTATAGGAAAAATGTTTCAGAATCTGAGACCATTTCTATACGAAAAATGTCTCATAATCTGAGACTTTTTCTATACGAAAAATGTCTCAGAAGCTGGGACTTTTTCAATACGAAAAATGTCTCAGACTTTGATACATTTTCGTATACGAAAAATGTCTTACAATCTGAGACTTTTTCTCAGAAACTGAGACTTTTTCTATACGAAAAATTAAATTAATAATTTTAGGATGTGCATACGGTGCGTTGCATTCGGCTAACCCGGTCTTAATTTCTTTGCAATTACTCGAATGTCATTGTCATTGTCAGTGTTTTTATCTTTTTTTAATCCTGAAATGCATTAAATTCCTTTTAAAAATCTGGGCAATGACTTTGTCGAATCTGCAGCAAAGCACTAGTACAAAATACAAATCGTAATCTTTAATGTAAAAGGGCGCACAAAAAAAAAATCAAATTAAATATCATCGACTGGTCTACTGCAGAACTTTTTTAATCACTACCGAATTCGGTGTCATAGTGTAATTTTAATTAAAACAACCACAGTATTTAGTTGTAACAATCGGAATCAGTATTAGAAATTATTATTATTAGTCCATATGCATTTGAGGTATATAATACACAGAAAAAAATAAAAAAAAATTTTGAGTAAATTTTTAATACTATTAAGTAAAAAATTACTCAATTTTCCACCAGTAAACGATTTAATAGTATTGAGTAAACTTTTAATAAAAAATTATTAAATGCTTAATAAAAAATTTGAGTAAATTATTAATTCACACAATTAAATCTTTACTTAAAATTTTTTAATATTTTTAAGTAACTTTTTAATTGTGTCAAGTAAAAATTTACTCAAAATGTATCAAATTATTTTTTTAAAAAGTTTAAAAAGTTTCTAATTTTTTTTCCAAAAAAATTGCTTTTACAAACTTTACCAAATATACTTATGTCTTCAAGACAAAGTAAAATTTTACAAAGATGATTTCAAACTTTCATATACATATACAAAAAACAATAAACTAAATGAGAATTCAAAACACCAAGAGAAAAAAAAAATAAATAAAAAAAATATTAAATTTGTATTAAATTATTTACTCAAATTTTATTTTCAATTTTTGAGTAAATTTTTAATTGAGTCAATTAAAAAATTACTCAAATTTTTTTTAAAAAATTAAACAAGTGATTACTCAAATTTGTTTCCTCCATATTTTTTTCTGTGTACAAATACACTGTTGCTTTTGTTTGAGAAATGAAAGACAAAAAAAAATATGAACAATAGGGTGGAGCAAGTTTAATTCGATTTGGCTTAGTGTCGGAGTGTGAACGGTTACCTTTTAGGATTAACAAAACAAAATAATGGAGCTATGGGGAGTTTGAGTTAATTTTTTGACCTGAAAATCGCGAAGCTTCAAAAAAATTAAAAAAAAGTATTTTTATATATTTTTTTTTTCTTTAAAACTTTAGTTCATATTAAGGCATTACAAAAAAAAATATAAATTCCAAATCATCTGATTTTTATTTTTTAACTGTAAAAAAAAATTATTATTTATTTTTTTTTTATTTTGGCAAAACAAATATTTTAAATTAGTTTTTTGCTCTTCAAGCAAGTTTAGGTTTTGTTAAAATGTTGTCAAAATCGGCTAATGGTATTTGATTTCTCTTTATTTTGATCTTTAAAAACGTAAACACGAAAATCCTAGCTGATCCTGTTTTCGAGGTATTACTAAATAATTACACTTTTTAAATTTTTTCTAGCACGTACCGTTTTTAAGATATTCGCTGTTAAAAAGTCAACAAAAAAAAACAATAATTTCGCACGTTTGGAGGTTCACTGTAACAGGACTTGATTTCATATAAATTGATTCCAATACTGAAATTCAAATTTTTCTAGCATGATCCGTTTTCGAGATATTCGATATTCGCTGTTAAAAAGTAAAAAAAAAACAATAATTTTGTACTTTTGCTGGTCCACTGTTACAGATTCTTCCAAAAATATGACTTGATTTAATATAAAATGAACCTCCTGGTTCCCAACCAAACAAGTTCGATTTTCTATTGCAGTTTTGGAAGGTCCATTTTGGACCGCCAAAAATGCGAAATTATTGGTTTTTTGACTTTTTAACAGCGAATATCTTAAAAACGGTACGTTATAAAAAAAATAGGATGCCAGATTTGGATTCAGAAGAGAAAAATTTATAGGAATCAGTTGGATATTTCACTGGGAGGTTTTTGTTGTCGAACAGTATTAGCTATAACTCGAAAACAGGATCAGCTAGGATTTTCGTGCTAACGATTTTTAAAGTTCAAAATAAAAAGAAGTGAAATTCCATTAGCCGATTTTGTCACCATTTTAACACAACCTAAACTTGCTTGAAGTGGGGTGTGGGAAAAGGTAAAAGATATTTTGATAAATGTCCCAGACACAAAAATTTGTTGTTTTTTTTTTTGTGTAAAAGAAAAAATAAAAATGCTTTAAGGAAAAAAATTTTTGACAAATTTCGAAAAAATTTTCGAAGTCAAGAAAAAAATGTTTTAAGTCCCGGACACAAAAACTTTTCGGCAATTTTTTGGCGTTTCGGAGTAACCCGTTTCATTAAAAATGATTTTTGGAAAAAAAAATTAAAATTTTCCAAGTTTTCAAAGAATGTTGGCAAGTTTAAGTCCTGAAAAACAAAAAATTGCTTTGGAATCAAAAATGTCATTAAAAATGCTAAGCACAAAAAGCATTCCAGTGACATGGTATGGATTGTGTAAGGGACATGTATACAAATAGAAACGCTCCATCCTAATGCAGAAGCCACTTCGTGTATTAATTTCCAACCCCTGGAATATTTTTTTGGAGAATTTTAAAAAATGCATTACTGTTAAAAGTATCACAAAATTGTCTAACTACTAAAATAATCACAGCACTATCTACGAAAACTCCACAAACTCAAACAAATAATTGGAATGTACTTTGTTGAAAAATTAATATACTGTAGTTTCCGTATAAATGCAATAAATGGGGAAGATTTTATACTCTCCACTTTGCGGTCAATGGTACATATAGTTTAAGCCTTCCGTTTGTAACTAAACGAAATATCAGGCGAAATGTGAGGGCGATTTTTTTTTTTGAAATTGAATATTGTCGGGTCAGAATATTGTGCCACATGGTCTAAAAGTGATGTGGACAAAATTTAACCCAAATCGGTTAACTCTATTTCGTGCCCCATTGAGGTCAAAGTTCACAAGGTAAAAAAAAAAATGTCCTACAAGCAAAAAAATTTTTTTATTTTTGAATGTAAGTGAGCTTTATTTGTTTATTAACGGCAAAAAAGTTCATTTCGATCGGACAACTTTTTCAATTTCTAAAAGTGATGTGGACAAAATTTCACCCAAATCGGTTAACTCTAACCCGTGCCCCATTGAGGTCAAAGTTCACAAGGTAAAAAAAAATGTCCTACAAGCAAAAATTTTTTTTCCATTTTTTTATTTTTGAATGTTAGTGAGCTTTATTTGTTTATTAACGGCAAAAAAGATCATTTCGATCGGACAAGTTTTTCAATTCCAAAAAGCTGAGGCTGGTTGGGTGCTTACTAGAGTTGTCAACCGATTAACAATAATATGATTAATCGATCAAACAAAACCAAACTCTTGTTCGACTAATTTAAGAATGACGATTTTCGAATAACGAATAAATCGTTTAATTTATGTCAATTAATCGAACAATTATTTTTGTATACGAAATATAGGTCTAGGACCCCATAAAGTGTATATATTATTGCCCGAGTAAAAATAATTTAATATGATGTTATATATATTGTGTTCAGACCTTTGAAGATTTAATTCCCTAATTCAATTTCTTAAATCTGATTTAAAATAATTGAATTAATTCCCTGTTTCTATAAATCGAAAAGAATTAATTCATTATTTAATTCACTTAATTTCATTGCAAAGAATTAATTCTTTGATTTGATTAAATTGAATTAATACATTTTGATTTGAATCAACTGATTCAAATCACTTTGATTTGAATCAACTGATTCAAATCACTTTTGATTTAAATCAACTGATTCAAATCACTTTTGGTTTGAATCAACTTTATTTAAACTTTTTTCACTTAAATCAAACACTAAAAATGCACATTATAAAAATCTTATCATGTCTGATTGCGTTAAAGTCATTGGAATATCGTCAATTTTAAACACACGCCATCAATAAACAACACTCCAAATTGTACAGTTTTATTAAATGTGTACCTTTAGTCTAGAGTTGGGCGCTGGTCATGTGATTTGCTTGATTCACGTGAATCACGCATGAGTGATTTTCATTTCAATCACGTGATTGTGAGTGAGCGTGATTTGAAAAAAAAAACTGAGTGAGTGATTAGTGAGTGAGTCATTTATTTTTTGCGTGAGTTTGCGTGATTAGATTTTTTGATTTGCCCAATTTTTTTTAAATTTTCGTGAAAAATTTTTTTTAAATTTTTTTTTTTTTGGTAAGAAAATTTAATTGCGTGAGTGGATTTTGCGACTCACGCGTGAGCGTGACTGAATCTGGCGTGAGTCACGCGTGAGTGTGAGTAAGTTTTTTATTACTCACGTAAATAGTGAGTGAGCGTGAGTAAAAAAATATTGCGTGAGTGATTAGTGAGTGATCCGTTTATTTTTTGCGTGAGTGAGTGTGAGTCAAAATCCACTCACGCGCCTATCTCTACTTTAGTCAATAACGAATTTGGCTCTTCAGCACTGTTGCCAGATTTGACGATTTCTCTGCATTTTGACGATTTTTACTCCCCAAAATAGCAAAATGACGATTTGAAGAGTTTTACCCAAAAAATTACGATTTTTAAAAATAACAAAAACCTGACAATTTTTTCTACTTTTAAAAAAAAAAATTTAATAGAACTTTAGTATTCAATGAATATTTTTTGCTTATTGTTAGTTAAAAAAAACTATCCACCAATATTTTTGGACATAAAGGGACAAAAGAAACAATTGAGAGTGTTATATATCTTTTTCTCTCCAAAATGTAAACAAATTATAGGTTTTATAGGAGTTTTTTGGCGGAGGACCAATCTTTTCTTTTTATAAAATATTTATGCAATTTTATCATAATTATTTTTTATAGAATTGTCCACAAAAAAGGGTGGACAGAAAAACAAATACATTTTTCAATTAACTTGACCCAACTGCGTGATCTTTTCTTTCATAAAAATATTTTATATGCTTAAAAATATAACAAAAACTGTAAAAAAAAAATCAGAGTTAGGTTTAGTTTTACATGGGGGAATTTTGTTCTTCCTGGTCTGATTTTGCCAATTTTCGAATCGAATCATCCGATGGCCATTAGATATATTTGTGCCAAACTGCATGGATTAAGCTCTTTTAGAATTGGACTGCATCATGTCTTCAACAGACGGGCGGACATCGCTTAAATGTCTAAGAATTGATCTTTAATCAAGGATAAATAAATATACCTTTTTTTTATTTTGACGATTTTTGCAAATGGGATGACGATTTTGACGATTTTTTTTATAAAAATCATAAATTTTTGACGATTTTGCACCCAACAATTCTGGCAACCCTGCTCTTCAGCATAAAAATAACTTTAAATTTAACACAAAAACAATTAATGATTAACATTTTTATTATACACATACATTTCCATTATATCGAAAAGTCGTGCATTATCCCACCCTTAATATATATGTGCCAGGGATGTTAAATGAGGTTTTCAATTTTGTACCAACTTTCCAAAAAAATTGTACTTTTTGGACCCTCACGGTACCATTTTTTAAAATTAATAAAAACAACAAATGACTGTTAGTTCGGTTTTACTGAAAAATTGCAAACAAATTAAAAAACATTTTTCAGGGGCGTTTTTGATCAATTTCTTGAAATCTATTCTGCAGAAAAATGTCTCTTTTTTCGATACTTTATCTATAGGAAAAACACTAAGAATTTTAAAGTTTTTCGACAGGAAAAATGTATCTGAGTGCTTAAACACGAAAAATGTATCAATATCTCAGAAATATTTTAAAGATGAAAGGTCTCAAAGTCTGCAATTAATACTATCTTCAAATTTTGTCTATAAATAACTGACTGATACTTCCGTGAAAAATTCTGAAACTTTTTGTTCGATAAAAGTAAGAATTTTTTGTCTAATTCTGATACCTTTTCTTTTTTTTGTAAAAAAAATTTAGAAAAATTTCATTTGAAAACTACTTTAATCTGTTTCAAAACAAGGGTTTAAAATCGGTCTAGCATTAGTACCATTGTGAGCATTTTTTTTTTTAAGTAAAGAAAAAAAGCTGGGGTCTTTTACCGATATTTCGATGAGTTATAAAGAAATTTTAAATTTTAAAATTGTACCAAATGAGTCGCGGTAGTACCACGGTACTTTTGAAGGTCAAAATGTACCAAAAAAAGTACAATTGTACCAACTTTAACATCCCTGATATGTGCAAATTAATAAATGTTATATTAAAAAAATGTCTTGTATTTTTGTGATTCCTATGCATGCGGGCATAGGCTTAAAAAATGCAGCTTGTGCGCTGCCAATAAAATGTACACTATTAAATTATGTTGCTTTGACTTTTTGCTTGCTACTACCGCACAAGCATAAATGTTATAAAGTCTGTTTGCGTACTTTCCCAGTAAAAATTATCAAGCAACAAAATTTTAGAGAGTAAAAAAGAAATCGCTCTCAAAAAGGAAAAATTGTAAAAAGTACGCGAACAGAAATCCGTAAAAATTTGCAAGTTAATTAAACAGCTGATTTAAATCAGCTTATAAAAAATTTTGCCTTCATTTGTAAATTTTTAGTATGACCGTATTTATTTTTTAACTCGTTAATAAAAGAAATTTAATTTTAGGATGTTTTTTTGTAATCAATTGTTGATATTTAATCATATTTTATACACAATAATGTAACTGCAGAATATTTTGTATTCTGTTTACAAAAATATAATCGTATGTTTTTAAAACATATGTTTTTTTGTGCTTGATAATTCTTGCTGGCAAAAATTTTTCCAGTAAAAACTTGCAAGTTTCTAAAATAGAACTGTCACTTTTTTCTCTCATTTTCTCTCTCGTTACTGGGTTTTTAAAGTACGCGAACGACTTTTAGACAAAATTCGTAATAATTTGTACAAATTCGTAAAAATTATTGAGTTCGCGAACACAGCTATAGTATGTGTGTGCGTGTGTAAAGTAAATATTTTGATTTAAGAAAAAAATGTTTAAATCAACTGATTCAAAACATTTTTGATTTGAATCAATTGATTTGAATCAAATTGATTTGAATCAATTGATTTGAATCAAATTGATTTGAATCAAGTGAATTAATTCTTGTTTGATTTGAATCAAGTGAATCAAATCATTATTTAAACAAGGAATTAAACAAAAAATTAGTTAGTTCTTTCAACAAATAGTTGAAATTAATTCTTTTGAATCAAATCATCAAGAATTAATTCCTTGATTTATTAATATGAATTAATCTTTTTGCGAATCAAATCAAAAAGTGAATTAATTCTTCAAAGGTCTGATTGTGTTGCACTTAAGCCGGATTTACTGTTAAGGAAAGAAATGAAGTGAACAAAAAAACGTTTTTAAAATTTTCATTATTTTCACTTACATTTTGTGGGTAGAGAAACGACAAGAGGATATTCAACCCAACATGCTCATAAAGTTTACATTAACTGTTAATTGAAGAATAGTATAGAGGGATGACATTGATATTTGAATTTAAAATACTTTAATTACAACAAGTGAAAGAGATAAATTTGACTTGGCCAAATCTATGAGTACCATAGAAAACCAGGTCTGATGGCGGTGTCCACGGTTCAAATATGGCCACAATAAAAATTCCAAAATCTCCAATTGTAACAAAATCTCATATACGGAAACTTAAATTCGCCATAACAAACGCAATATCCCTGAGCGAGATCCATAAGACCGTAAAATATCAACATAAACAACATAAGCCATTCCCAACAGGTCCAATGGCGTCCATGTTTTAATTGCGGCCTCAGTAGGAATTTATAAATTCCCAATTGCATACATAGGAACTTAAATTCGCCGGTACTAATTGTAAGTTAAAAAAAGACAAAAGGCGAAATAACCTAAACTCGGAGGAATTTAATTTCCACCCGGTAAAAATAGTAAAATAGCGTCTGCACTTAAATTGTAGCCACATCATTGGTTTTTATGAATCCTGGAATTCGACATTGAAGAAAAATTTTTGGGATCCCAATTTCGGGATACCTGGATTTTCGGGATATTTTGAATCATGGGAATTTTATCAAGTTATATACATATAATTTTATATAATTTTATAAAATTTGATAAAATTTTATCAAATTAGATATAATTTGATATAATTTTATATAATTATATCCACCAAACCCTGGATATAATTATATATAATTTTATCAAATTATATATAATTTTATATAACTTTTTGGTAAATTTTACCTCTATATATAATTTTATATCCCTATTAATATTATAAATCTGATTGTTGGTTTGTCTGTCTGTCTGTCTTTCTGTCTGTCTGTCTGTCTGTCTGTCTGTCTGTTCCGCAATAAGTACAGAACGGCTTAACCGATTTTCATGAAATTTTCACCACAGATAGTACTAACCGAGGCGGGAACTATAGGCCATAAGCGACCGCGATCGGACAAAGGGGCGTAAAATGCCACGCCCCTTTGTACCATGCTGAAGCTATATCTGCCTGTTCCGCAATAATTTAAGAACGGCTTATCCCATTTTCATGAAATTTTCACCACAGATAGTACTAACTGAGGCGGGAACTATAGGCCATAAGAGACCGCGATCGGACAAAGGGGCGTAAAATGCCACGCCCCTTTGTACCATGCTGAAACTATATCTGCCTGTCCGGCAATATCAGAAAAACGGCTTAACCGATTGTCATGAAATTTTCACCACAGATAGTACTAACCGATGCAAGAACTATAGGCCATAAGCGACCGCGATCGGACAAAGGGGCGTAAAATGCCACGCCCCTTTGTACCATGCTAAAGCTGTATCTGCCTGTCTGGCAATAACGCTAAAACGGCTGAACCGATTTTCATGAAATTTTCACCACAGATACTACTAACCGAGGCGGTAACTATAGGCCATTAAAGAGATCGATCGGGAAAAGGGGCGTAAAATGCCACGCCCCTTTGTACCATGCTAAATCTATATCTGCCTGTCCGGCAATAACGGAAAAACGGCTGAACCGATTTTCATGAAATTTTCACCACAGATAGTAATAACCGAGGCGGGAACTATAGGCTGTATGCGACCGTGATCGGAAAAAGGGGAGTAAAATGCCACGCCCCTTTGTTCCATGCTAAATCTATATCTGCCTGTCCTGCAATAAGTAAAGAACAACTTAACAGATTTTCATGAAATTTTCACCACAGATAGTAACAACCATGGCGGGAACTATAGGCCGTAAGCGACCGCGATCGGACAAAGGGGCGTTAAATGCCACGCCCCTTTGTACCATCCTACAGCTACATCTGCCTGTCCGACAATAATGGAAAAACGGCTGAACCGATTTTCATGAAATTTTCATCACATATAGTACTAACCCAAGCGGAAACTATAGACCAGAAAAATCCGCGATCGGACAAATGGTAAAATGCCACGCCCCTTTGTACAATACACAAACTATGTCTGCCTGTTCCGCAATCACTAAAAAGCGATTTAACCGATTTCACTAAAATTTTCACCACAGATAGGGCTAACCGAGGGAAACTAGAGGCAATTAAAAACAAAATGTGTTCTTAAGAGGAATGCTGATAAAAAGTGGGTTAATGTAAACCATAGATGGGACTAATTAATTAAAGGGACCAATTGATTGATGGTTTAATTACCATTTAATTGATGTCAACGGCAATGAAATTTTTTTCATTACCATTGGTTTTATCAATTGAACCAATTTAATCCCTATTAATATTATAAATCTGAGTGTTGGTTTGTCTGTCTGTCTGTTCCGCAATCAGGGGAGAACGGCTGAACCGATTTTCATGAAATTTTCACCACAGATAGTACTAACCGAGGCGGGAACTATAGGCTATAAGCGACCGCGATCGGACAAAGGGACGTAAAATGCCACGCCCCTTTTTAATTTATGGAATTTTATTTTGCCTTTTCCGTAATAACGCATAAACGGCTAAACCGATTTTAATGAAATTTTTACCACTGATAGCACTGACCGAGACTGAAACTATGGCCATAATAGAGGGAGATCGAAAAGGGGCCATAAAATGCCACGCCCCTTTGTATTGCATTGAAAGTTATTTGTCCCTTTTCCGAAATTACGCTTAAACGGCTAAACAGATTTTCATGAAATTTTCACCACAGATAGTATTAACTGAGGCGAAAACTATGAGCCCCCATAGAGGGCGATGGATTGTATTAAATTAAAATTTATTTCTGGCCGTTTCGTGTTCAAGCATAAACGGCTGAACTAATTTTAATGAAATTTTTACCACACATAGTACTGACCGAGGAGTAAACTATGAACCACAATAGATCGCGTTTGGGTAAACGGCCGGAAAATGCCACACCCCTTTGTATTTTATTAAACGATATTTCTGCCTTTTCCGAAATCACGCTTAAACGGCTGAACCGATTTTTATGATATTTTCACAACAGACAGTATTAACCTAGGCAAAAACTATGAGCCACAATAGATCGCGTTTGAACAAAAGGGCATATCGTCACCTAAAATGCAAAAGGCCTAACTAACAAAAAATTCAAAATCAGTTTTTTTATTGGTTTTGGATTATTTAATTAACATAGGGCTGCATAATAAAAATTAGCGATTTTATAGCCAAAATTAAAAAAACACGTGTGTTGGGCAATCGCCAATGGACCTAACTAAACAAAAAACTTTTTTAATATTTTTTTTATTTATTTTGATTCATATTTATTAAAAGAACGTCCACACATTTTTTGCCAAATTCATTAAAAAACAACAAAGTTATTAACAAATTTAAAATATCGTTCAGTACTGTTTTTTGCTTTTCCTGTAAAATTAATAAAATGTTAGTTATGGCCTTTTGCATTTTGGGTGACGATATATTTATAATTCCCTTTGTACCAGTGGCGTATACAGGGGGGGGGGGGCCCGGGGGCCCGGGCCCCCCCCGAAATGATTTCTCAAATTTCAGGATTTGGTATCAAATAACAAGTACAATTTTAAAAATCTTCTTAAAAAAATAGAAAAACATTTAAGAATCTAAAATTTTTTGAAGAAAAATTTTTTGAAAAAATTTTTCTGTTAAAAAAATCTCAAAATCTGAAAATTTTTTCTTAGGATTTGAAACTTTTCAACTTAAGATTCTAATGAAAAAATATCTTAGAACCTGAAGTTTAATGTACACAAAAAATTTACCTAATTCTAAGTAAAATGTAGTCAAATCTTAATATGCGATTTTGTCTTTTAGAAAAATTTCTCAGAACGAGACTATTTCTTAAAAAAAATGTCTCTCAATCTAAGATTTTATAGCAATAATGCCTTAAAATATTAGCCTTTTTCGCAGAATCTAAGACTTTTTCTATAGGAAAAATGTCTCAGAATCTGAGACTTTTTCTATAAAAAACTCTCAGAATCTAAGGCTTTTCTATATGAAAAATGTTTCAGAATCTGAGAACTTTCTAGAGGAATAATGTCTATGAGTCTGAAAAATGTCACAAAATTTAAGATTTTTTCTATAAAAAAATTCTTAGAATCTGAAGCTTTTTTATATGAAAAATGTTAAACTTTTTTTACGAAAAATGTTTCAGAATCAACGAATTTTTCTTAAGGAAAATTATGTCAAAATCGTAGATTTTGTATAAAGGAAACATTTCTCAGAGACACAAGCTGAGACTTTTTTTTATAGAAAAATGCTTAAAATCTGAGACTTTTTCTATTGTAAAAATCTATTTTTCTATAAGAATAATTTTTTAGAATCTGACTATTTTTCTATGAAAAAAAATTTCAGAGTCTGAGACTTTTTCTTTAGGAAAAATGTCTCAGAATCTGAGGCGTTTTCTATATGAAAAATGTTTCAGAATCTGACAATTTCCTATAGGCAAAATGACTCAGATTCTGAGACTTGTTCTATAGAAAAGTGTTTAAGCATCTGAGACTTTTTCTATAGGAAAAATGTCTCGGAATCTATGAAATTTTCTGTAGAAAAAATGTCTAAGAATCTTAGACATTTTCTATAGGAAAAATGTTGAAGAATCTGAGAGTTTTTCTGTAAGAAACATGTCGAAGAATCTGAGACTTTTTCCATAAGAATCTTAGACTTTCTATACGAAAAATGTTTCAGAATCATAAACTTTTTCTAAAGGAAAAATGCCTAAGAATCTGAGACTTTTTCTATAGGAAAAATGTCTAATAATCTTAGATTTTTTCTAAAAAAAATTTTCTCAGAACCCGAGAGTTTTTCTTTAGGAAAAATGTTTTAGAATCTAAGGCTTTTTTATACTGTTTTCTTTTTAAAAAGGTCACGGAATGTGAATCATTTTTCTTATAGAAAAAGCAAAGATTTTCTCAGAATCTAAAACTTTTTGTGTAGAATGTTTCAGAATCTGAGAAAAACTAAAAATATCTCAGATTATGGGAAAATGTCTTACAACCGGAGTATTTTCTATTGGAAAGGTATTTTATGAATGTGTTTATAGAATCATTTTCTAAAGTGACTTTTTCCGAGAAACGTTTTCCGTTGGAAGTATGATTTAGAGTCTTTGACTTTTTCTATAACAAAAACTGTCTAAACTGGAAATTGTCATAGAATCTTAGACTTTTCTTTTAAAAAAAATTAGATTCTGATAATCTTCTTTGTAAAAATATATCAGCATCTGATACAATTCACACTTTAAAAAAGGCTTATCGTAAATTTTTTGTAAAAAAAATATTGAAAAAAAATGTTGGGCCCCCACCGAAATAAAATCCTGGATACGCCCCTGCTTTGTACTATACTGAAAGTTTTTTCATCATGTTCCGTAATCATGCTTAAAGGACTAAACCGATTTTAATAAAACTTTAATCACAGACACATGTCTGTTCCTCAATCAGGGGAAAACGGCTGAACCGATTTTCATGAAATTTTCACCACATATAGTACTAACCGAAGCAATCGTGCAAAGGGGCTTAAAATGCCGCCATCCTTTGTATTAAATTAAAAAATATTTTTTCCTGTTTCGCAACTATATGCCATATAAGATGCGGAACTATATGCCATAGTTTTTCTGCCTGTTCCGTAATCACTCTTTAGCCGCAATAACAATGTTGGAGTACTCCAATCTGTAGAAAATTTTATACCTTTCCCTATTGCACTTTCATATTTTTAAATTTGACTACATTTTTCAATTCACATCAGAGTCAAACATGTTCTACTCTGAAGTTTCCAATCTGCTCTGTTAGGCTCTGTTAGCCTATGTTAACCGTTAACAGAGAAAAAATACAGCTCTGTGAAAGTTCCATATCTAATAATTTCATTAAAAACATATACAAAACAAAACAAATATAAATAATTTTTATAAAGTTTTGATAAAAAAAATATTTAAAAAAAAATAGATTTAAATTAATTAAGTGCGCCAATTTTAATTTTGTGATTTTGTGAAATTCTGAGAAGGGTAAGTAAAATGACATTTAGAATCTGACAGAACTCTAATCTGCATTTTGCACAGTTAACATTTCAATCTGTGCCACGGATTGGATTGACTCTGAAATTGTGAACGTAGCTTTAAACGACTAAACAGACTTTAACAAAACTTTATCCACAGATAGTACAACCGAGGCGGGAACTTTAGTCTGCATTAACGGGCGATCGGACAAGGGGGTGTAAACTGCCACGCCTTTTGCAATGTTCTGAACATTTTTTCTACCTGTTCCATTATAACGCTTATTTTTTGTTTACTGATGCGCGAAACATAACCAAACTTATGACTGTCAAATTTTCGCTACAAATTAATTGACATTTCGAAACATTTTTTTTACCGATGAACAACTTACAACTAATATCTTCAGTAAAAAATAAAACGTTTTTTCACTTTGTTCGGAGCTTTTCGCCTTTCAAGTCAAAAAGGAACCCAAAAAAATGCCCAAACGTCCAATATTTTGTCGTGCTAATATTTACGCTAAATGGTAACTGTTTTAAACCCCAACGCTAAGCGAAATCAAAAAAAAAAAATCGTTCAACCCATAAACCCAGTGAAAAGTCATTGAGCAGTATGCTAATAAAAAACTCATTCATTATACAATAATATTTTTTCAACCCGGGCAACGCCGGGTGCAAAACAGCTAGTAATCTATATATATAAAAGAGTAATGTGACTGACTGACTGACTGACTGACTCATCATCGCCCAGCCCAAACCGCTGAAGCTAGAGACTTGAAATTTGGACTGTAGGTTCACCTCCCGGAATATAGATCCACTAAGGCTGGATTTTTGACAATGTTGATTCTAAGGGGGTAAAAAGGGTAAAAAACTGTACTTTTGGTACTTTTTATATCTCCTGAAATAATGGTCATGGAGACTTGAAATTTGGACTGATTGTTCACCTCCCGAAGTACAGATCCACTATGGCTGGATTTTTGCCAGTGTTGATTCTAAGGGGGTAAAAAGGGTAAAAAACTGTACTTTTGGTACTTTTTATATCTCGTGAAATAATGGTCATAGAGACTTGGAATTTGGACTGTATTTTCACATCCCGGAATACAGATCTACTAAGGCAGGATTTTTGTCAGTGTTGATTCTAAGGGGGTAAAAAGGGTAAAAATATGTACTTTTGGTACTTTTTATATCTCCTGAAATAATGGTCATAGAAACGTCAAATTTGGACTGCATGTTAACCTCCCGGAATATAGATCCCCTAAGGCTAGATTTTTCCATTGTTGATTCTAAGGGGGCAAAAAGGATAAAAATCTGTACTCTTGGTACATTTCATATTTCCTTAAATAACGGCACTAGAAACATGAAATTTGCAATGTCGGTTCACTTCCCGGAAAAAATATTCACTAAGGCTAGGTTTTTGCCAATGTTGATTCTTCGGGGGTAAAATGGGTAAAAAAGTGTACTTTTTGTACTTTTTATATCGCCTGAAATAATTTTCATAGAGACTTAAACTTTGGACTGTATGTTCACATCCTGGAATATAGATCCACTAAGGCTGGATTTTTGCCAATGTTGATTCGAAGGGGGTAAAAAGGGTAAACATCTGTACTTTTGGTACCTTTTATATTTCCTTGAAAAATTGTCACAGAGACTTGAAATTTGGACTGTATGTTCACCTCCCGGAATATAGATCCCCTAAGGCTGGATTTTTGGTACCTTTTATAAAAAGCTCCTTTTATAAAAAGTACCTTTTATAAAAAGTACCTTTTATAAAAAGTACCTTTTATAAAAAGTACCTTTTATAAAAAGTATCTTTTATAAAAAGTACCTTTTATTAAAAGTACCTTTTATAAAAAGTACCTTTTATAAAAAGTACCTTTTATAAAAAGTACCTTTTATAAAAAGTACCTTTTATAAAAAGTACCTTTTATAAAAAGTACCTTTTATAAAAAGTACTTTTTATAAAAAGTACCTTTTTTAAAAAGTACCTTTTTTAAAAAGTACCTTTTATAAAAAGTACCTTTTTTAAAAAGTACCTTTTATAAAAAGTACCTATTATAAAAAGTACCTTTTATAAAAAATACATTTTATAAAAAGTACCTTTATAAAAAGTACCTTTTGTAAAAAGTACCTTTTATAAAAAGCACCTTTTATAAAAAGTACCTTTATAAAAAGTACCTTTATAAAAAGTATCTTTTGTAAAAAGTATCTTTTATAAAAAGTACCGAAAGTACTTTTTGGTACTTTTTTATTTCCTGATATAATATTCATAGAAACTTTTTATATTTCCTGTAATGTAGTGGAATTGGGTACAAAAAAACATTCTGGGAAAAATACGTTTTGGGGGTAAAATGGCTAAAAAGTGTATTTTCGGTACTTTTGATATTTTCTGACGTAATGGTTCTAGAAACTTAAAATTAGGAATGTAAAATCCTTTTTGTACTTTTAATATTTGCCGAAACAATGATCCTAGAAAATTGAAATATGGAATGTAGGATTTTTCGGTGAAAAAAAAAAACATTCTGGAAGAAGTACTTTTTGGAAATTCCATTTCTAACGGGGGTTAGAAAGTGTACTTTTGGTACTTTTTTTCTGTTCCTCTAATAATGACCTAGCTATCAACTACTAAACTAAAAGCCCCAGAAATAACACCCAAGAGAAGGACATATTTTAAAACAGGTAACAGTGGTGTAAAATGGTACTTTTCATATCTATAAGATAAAGAAATAGAACTTTTTATTTCTTTAACGCATATGATATGGAGAGGAATGAAACTAACATGGAACGAAAGAAAATGAAATTGGAAATGAAATGGAGTAGAACGGGGAACGAAATGCAATAGAGCTTGGAACAATATGGAATGATACTTTTTACTCAAATTTTTCGTTTTTGACTTTTTTTACTCCATATTATTTTTCTTTATATGTTTTTCCACTCAAACTTATTTTTATTCCAATTTCCTTTTTCACTCAAAACCTGTTATAAGGGCTCGAAAATTGTCAATATCATTTTTCACCGGAACGAGCATGATGACGTACCAGCGAAGTTATTCAAATTTTATTGTTCAAATTATTCATTGAAATATTATTTTATGAAAGACTTAAACGTCCAGTAAATAAAACAAAGAATATGTAGGGGAATTTTTTTGAAATCGATAAAGTAATACTGATCCTTCTATTATCCGGTAATCAACACAACCGGTAACGAAGTACCGGGATGGCAAGCTAGTTATATATAATTGAATATAATTTTATCAAATTATATATAATTATATCAAAAACTTTTTTACTCGGTTGTTAACTTCGAAAAACAAAAACCATCGAGCCCAGTCATGCAGGTAAAGAGTTATCCTGCGTTATCAATTTTGTTTCAGCTTTACCTTATGAAGCTTGAAAAAAATACTACCCTGTAGGCTAGTTTGTACAGTACTAGCCTATTAAGCAGGGGGTCGTGGGTTCTATTCCCACCAGAACCCTTGGTTGATTTCGCTGCAACGAAACGACGGACATTG
The DNA here is from genome assembly GCA_963921195.1 of Pegoplata infirma. Classification (NCBI taxonomy): domain Eukaryota; kingdom Metazoa; phylum Arthropoda; class Insecta; order Diptera; family Anthomyiidae; genus Pegoplata; species Pegoplata infirma. The sequence goes on from OY992540.1 coordinate 121,764,629, forward strand.
TTTTCGGTTTGCAATTAAGTTGAAATTATTTTAAAAAAATGGTTTGCAATTAGATTGAAATTATTTAAAAAAAAACTGATTTGTAATTAAAGGATTAACAAAAAATAAAAAAAAATTATAATATTGGATCGCATAATTATACAGCAAACTAAAATCGGAATGGGATGAAACCAAAAGCAAATGAAAATTGACATATTCCATAACAAAGCCTTACGGCTTTTTTTCAGATCAGTGCTACATTTTTTTACACGCATTTGAAGTTGGTAAACTTTTATTATAACTGTAATAATAATTGCTTGAAAAATGTATAAGGAGAGTATGCTTAATTTTGTAGTTGGTTTTAAATAACAATCATACGCAACGGAATTAAATATGCAAAAACAAGCAAGAAAGTTAAAGCCGATCCACACCGACCATATGATACCCTAAACCAGTGTTTTCCGGAAAATGGGTCCAAAGTCCAAACATGGACCGATTGGATCTGTCTTCTTTTAGATCTTTATTTAGTGTAGAAAACATACACAGATCAAATTATGGTGGAATTGGTTTATTTTTTTTTTTTGTCAATAGACCGATTTAACTGAATATCAGTCGAAATTTGTATAAGGGGGACTAACAATAAGTCCAAAAATGGTCAATAATATTCCGATTTGATTAGATTACTAAAGTACATTTTTAACACTAAAAATAAAATTTTTATCAAATATTTTAATTTTTATGAATTTCGAGGTAATTATGTGAATATAGGGAGGGTGGTTTGTATAAGGACTACCAGATGGACTGACCCGATTTGAAATTTAAAAATTTTGAATGATGATTCATTCAATTTGAAATTTGGAATGATGATTCGGGCATACAAAATTTGATTACCTACTAAATTTCAAAGCGATATCTATTAAAATACGGTTATTAGAGTCATTTAAGCCTATTCCAAAGGGGCGTTTGTATGGGGGCTAGGGCTTAACATGGACCGATTTTCTCCGATTTCAATAGGCTTCGTCTTTGGGCCAAAAGATGCTTAAGTTTCAAATTTCAAGTCATTAAATGCTAAACCTACTCAAAATATAATATTTTAATTGTTTAACAAAAATACCAAAAAAAACATTTAAAAAAAGATGCTTTTTTCAGAGGTTTATTTTGTTCTTCAAGAGGAACATTTTGTCCCCTGGTCATATTACCTATTTACGAATATCTTAAATGTATTTTATTTAAAAAAACAGCTAATTTTGCAGAAACATTTTGTTTTTTTTTTTTTTTTTTGAAGAAAATTTTTTTTAAAATTATTTTATTTTTTAAAAACCTATAAAATTTTCTTGAAAACAGAATAACTAAATATTTATGTAAAATTATCTAAATACTGTTTTTTTTTTTTTTGATAATTTTTAGTTTAATTCGTTATAATTTCACCAAAAAAATATTCACATTTTCTTAAAAAATGCCAACAAACAATTTCTGTCATATTTATTTAATTCAGCAAACAGAATCAGTAAAATTACAGACAAATTTCTAATGTTTTCTAAAACTGAATAATAGAGAATTTGTAAAAGTATTCATTTCAGCAGAAAAATCTGCTAAAAGTTTGCTAATTCAATTTGAAAGTTGGTTTACAGATTTTTCGAAATAGGTTTTTCTTTCAAGTATAGTATTTGTAATTTTAAACCACTGTCAAATTGTTTTTACAGTCAATTTATATAGATTTTAACAGAGTTATTATTTTAAGTGCAACGAATGGGTTAACAATATTAAAAATATCGTATATCACAGCCTTAGGACAACATAAATTACAGTAGTCCTTAATTTAGTTTGGGATAAAACATACAGTTACACATCACACGCATGCAAGGCTAAATGGAAGGACTTGTGTTTAAAATTTGAAAAATTGCATTATTTATATCCCTTAGTTGACAGGGAATTACTTAAATAATAAAAAAAAATATATATATTAAAATGTGATGTGGATTTATTTGGAGGATACGATACAATTATAGTAATTCCTTGTTTTATTTTTGTTGTGGATGGGTGTATTTTAATGGAAAAAACGCCAACAACAATGAACAAAAAAAATCTAGTAACATGTATGCTCCCGTAAGCAGAAACTTATAATAATGTCAGCCCTCCTCAGCATACACACTATTTTATGTTTTGCAAAAGGGTAACCCTTTACACATGCAACATGCCACCTCAAAATAAAGTTAGTTTATCCTAACTGAACGAAAAAAAAACAAGTGAGAGTGTTAAATTCGGCTATGCCGAATCTTTGATACCCTCCATAATGTTAAAATATATAAAAAAAAACCAAGGTCGTTTTTTTTGGGGGGCTCGGTGGGGGTGGTTGGGGATACTTTCCCCATCGCGATAAATGTTAACTAATTATTTTATTATGATTTTTGCAATTTAGTAATACCATTTTCTCATTATTTTAATGATTTTTTTAAATCCACGCCCACAAAATGGGGCGGGCAGAAAAAAACTAAATTTTCCAGCCCCCTGGGTTTTAAGTGCAGGAGTTTAAACCTCTTCTGACCCAAAAAGGTTTCATTTGTTCATTTGTTTGTAGATCGTTATGGGGGAACTTTTTCCCCTGGCCCGATTTTGCCCATCTCCGAACTTAACCTGCCTATGAACATTAGACATATTCTTGCCAATTTTCAGGGGTCTAGCTCTTTTATTTTGGACTGAATCGTGTTTTATACAGACGGACGGACGGACATTCATAGACTTAGAATCGATCATAGATCAATAATATACAGTGACGAGCAAAAGTGTAACAGGGTTCACATTGCTAAGATAATCTGCTCTATATTTTAAACTACACAAGATAAAGTATTGAAGTTTTTTGATAATTTTATTAGTTAATTGATCAGAATTTATAAACATTATCGAAATATGCTGTAAAATTTTTTATAAAAAAAATATAGTAAAAATTCCATAAAAAGGCAAGTGTTACATTATTGCACTCATGATTTTTCTACATAAATCTTTAGGACAACTTTTATATTTCGCGCATATAGACACGGATTTTGCAATTTTTTTATAAAACTTAATAAATAACATAAAAATAATTCATTTGTTGAAAAGAAATTTTGGGTAAACATTATTTTTAACTCAAAAGTCCGTCCTTTTTACGTTTTTTGGGGAACCACGCATATTTATCAAGCTAAGAATTTGCAGAAATTATTTTTTTTGAATGGTGTTTATTTCAGGCGATAATAGAGACCATTTATAAAAAATTTCGTAAATGGATTGTTGCTTTTGCAATTAGTAAAAAAAAAGTTATTGTGTACTAGGGTTGGGTTTCTGGAGAAATTTCAAATATTTTTGCCGAAATTCGAAATTTTTCGGCTGAATAAAGGCCAATTTTGCCTCAAGAAGTGTTTTCTTAATTCAGCCGTAAATAAATCAACAAGTTATATCACCAGTTGATCATAAATTTTGTTAAGAATGGGTTTATGCCATTTAAAACCACTATCACATTTCGTGGTTTTGGACATTATCCTCGGGGTAGTGCCATAGTGTCAAATTATCGAATCAGAACGCAATCTTTGGAGTTAATTTTTTCAGAAAGAACAAAAATAAATAATGTTTAATAAATAAAAGTCTTTTGCTGCTCTTGTTATTGGACGAAATTCACTAATTCAATTTAGGTACCCCAAACAATAATTTTAAATAGGGATTTAATAATAACTACATTCTTTATAACAATATTGTCAATCTACTGATCATTTTAATTGACGATATATTTAGGACCGAATATAGAAAAAACATCATCGGCCAGAATTGGCTCGTATTCATCCGAAAAATGTTGAATATCTGCAAAAATATTTGAAATTCCGCCAAAAACCCAAATTGAGTACCCAATAAAAAAATTGTATTAATTGCAAAATAGACAAACCACTTATGAATTTGATTATAAATGGGCTCTACTATCGCCGGATATAAACGCCATTCCAAAAAAATAATGTCTGTATATTCTAAGCTTGAGTAATACGTGTGGCTCTCCTAAAATCGTTAAAAGGACGGACTTTTGAGTTAAAAAAAATGTTTAACCAAAATTTCTTTTCAACAAATGAATTATTTTTATGTTATTTATTAAGTTTTATAAAAAAATTGCAAAATCCGGGTCTATATGCGCGAAATATAAAAGTTGTCCTAAAGATTTATGTAGAAAAATCATGAGTGCAATAATGTAACACTTGCCTTTTTATGGAATTTTTACTATATTTTTTTTATAAAAAATTTTACAGCATATTTCGATAATGTTTATAAATTCTGATCAATTAACTAATAAAATTATCAAAAAACTTCAATACTTTATCTTGTGTAGTTTAAAATATAGAGCAGATTATCTAAGCAATGTGAACCCTGTTACACTTATGCTCGTCACTGTATATACTTTATGGGGTCCCCAACCGATATTTTTATGCGTTACAAACGGAATGACAAAGTGAGTATACCCCCATACTGTGGTTGGAGGGTATAAAAATATTTCTACACATAGTTTTTGTGTGCAGGATATATTAACTTTATCGTGCTTAAATTCCTCTAAAAAAAAAAAACTACACATGAGAAGCCTTCTTTTGTTTGGCTGACCAAACAATAACATCCAGAGTAAGAGCACTATGGGTCATAAGACTGGCATTTTATTGTATGGCAAAAAAAAATTCCATCCGATTTTGAACGTCCGGAAAAATTTTTATTTTCCTAGGCCTAAAATTAAACCGTGGCGTCCGGCGATCAAAGTTTTGGATTTATGAAAAACACGAATATCAAAAAAAAAAAAAGTTAAAATCGGTCAAATGGTTTTCTAGATGTTGCTATTTGAAATTTACAAACAGTGCCGGTTTTTTCCTACGTTTAAGAATTTAAAAAAAAAAAACTCAAAATTTTTTCCCTTGATCCTTTTATAGAGCTTAAGACAATCTTTCATTTAAACTTTATTTAAGTCAGATTCGATAATTTTAACCCATCGCGTCAAGGTTTTAGATTTTTTTTGCAAATTTCCACCAAAATTTTGGATTTTTGAAAAATCGAAATAAAATTTGCTGTACTTTATTTTAACTGCTGAATAAGAATATCAAAAAATCTGAAAGCGGTTTTCGAGATATAGTTATTTAAAATTTGTCAAAAAATTTCTAAAAATGGCGGTTTTTTTCTACACTGAAAATTTTTTTTAAAAAAAATCTAAAAAATTTTTCCACCGACTATTTTAAAGAGCTTGAAAATAATTTTCACTTAAACTTTATTTGTAATAGATCAATTGTAATTCGAAAAAGATCAATTTTAATTTGAAAAAGATCAATTGTAATTCGAAAATTGTAATTATAACTCAAAAAATATTAACGGAATGTCCACTAATATTTTTCGAATTACAATTGAAGGGTTTATTGTAAAAACTCGATAAGCAACATTTCATTTTTTGGTGGTTTTTGCCATAAAACTTTTGAAATAATGATAAAAATAGATCTTTTGAAGAACTTTCATGCCCAATATACTTGTACGAAGGGCTTAACCAAAACTTCTGCCAAAAATCTGTCAATGGAACATCAGTAGAAGGCGAAAAACACCAAAAATAAAATGTTGCTTATCAAGTTTTTGCAATAAGCCCTTCAATTGATCTTTTTCGAATTAAAATTAATTTTTTTTTATACCCTCCAACTACAGTATGGGGGTATACTCACTTTGTCATTCCGTGTGTAACGCATCGAAATATCGGTCTATGACCCCATAAAGTATATATATTATTGATTAGTGATCGATTCTAAGACATTCTAGCGATGTCCGTCTGTCCGTCCGTCCGTCTGTGGAAGACACGATACAGTCCAAAATAAAAGTGCTAGACTCCTGAAGTTTGGCAAAAATATGTCTTATGTTCATAGGCTGGTTAATTTCGGAGATGGGCAAAATCGGACCAGGGGGAAAAAAGTTCCCCCTTGAGGAACTAAACCAGCCTGTAAAAAACACCATATTTTTACATGATTTTTTGTGTTTTTGTTTAACAAATGCAACATTTTTATGCTTCAAGAAGCTTAAAGTTTTGCATTTGGACCCGGGGGATTAGAAAATATCGTTTTTTTTCGGCCCGCCCCCCTTTTGTGTGCGTGGATTAAAAAAAAGTTGTAAAATAATGATAAACTTGTATTTATTTAGTGCGAAAAGCATAAGAATAATTTTTAAACATATATTTCGAGGGGAAATTTGCCCCCCAATGACCACTGCCGACCTCCCCCCCCAAAAAAAAAAAGAAAACGACCCTGGATTTTTTTTTTTGCATGTTGGAGGGTATAAAAGATTCGGCACAGCCGAATTTAACACTCTTACTTGTTTGAATTACAATGGATCTTTTTCGAACTACAATTGATCTTTTTCGAATAACAACACCGCTCAATACTAATTTTCCGGTTTGAATTCTGGTGATCTATTTTAGGAGACTTTGATCTCCTGATTCCAAATCTGTTCTCCAAATTTTTCCATCACGTCCAGATTTTTAGTTATTCATGGTTGAAAATGAGAAAAATTACGATTTTTGCATTATTTGAAAGCCTGCACAGCCGCCATTCAGTGGAATACAAATCTGGTATAAACGCAAAAGTATAATTTGTCTATGGTCTCCAACATAGAAAACATTTTTTTTCTAATTATTGCGTTTGGTTGGGTTACACTTGCATTTTAAAATGATACTGTTAAAATTATCAGTTTTGTAAAAAAGGTAAGGTAGTTTTTTTTATATTTTTTAAACAAAAACTAAAAAAATAAATATTTTAGAGATTTAAGTTTTCTGTGTTATTTTTCGTATAAACCGGAAGATATCTTTAATGGGTTTAAAAGTCTATAAGGAAGAATGAACTTTTGTCTAAATTTTGAGCTCATCACAGTAAAGATTGATCATCTGGTTTTTGTTTAAGAGCCTTTTAAAAATGGTGCTTTTTCTAATTTTTTTCACAGTGTTTTTTTTAAAATACATGTTTGGCCAATAATAGTGCAACAACTTCAAATTTTTTTGATCATATATTTAAGATCATAGTTCAATTCCACTCTAGCGCTTTATACCAGATTTTTATTTCACCCAGTGGCTGCTGTGCAGGCTTTCAAAAAAGGCAAAAATCGCGTTTTTCGCATTTTCAACCGCGAATAATTAAAATTCTAGACGTTATGGAAAAATTTGGAGCACAGATTTGGAATCAGTGAGTCAAAATCTTTAAAAATTTTATATCAAACTTTAAACCGGAGTCAAAAACCTTCGATTTGTTGAGCGGTGCAATTAATCTTTTTCGAATTACAATTGAAGGGCTTATTATAAAAACTCGATAAGCAACATTTCACTTTATGGTGGCTTTTGTCTTAAAACTTTAAAAATAATGTAGAAAATAGAACTTTTGCAGAACTTTTATTCTCAATATACTTGTACGAAGGGTTAAAGCAAGACTTCTGCCAAAAATCTGTCAATGGAACATCAGCAGAAGGCGAAAAACACGAAAAATTAAAATGTTGCTTATCAAGTTCTTGCAGTAAGCCCTTCTTTTTTGAATTTCAATTGATCTATTTCAAATATCAATGTTTTTTTTTTCGAATTTAAATTGATCTTTTTTGAATTAGAATGGAATCTTCGAATTACATAAAGGTTTTTTCCTATATTGAGAAATTAAAAAAAACATCTCAAAATTTCATAGAGCTTGAGAAAAACTTTCATCTAATCTTAAGTTGTAATAGATCAATTGTAATTCGAACAAGTAAGAGTGTTAAATTTGGCTGTGCCGAATCTTTTATACCCTCCAAAATCCAAAAAAAAAAAAAATCCAGGGTCGTTATCTTTTTTTTTGGGGGGGCGGAGGTCGGCAGTGGTCATTGGGGGGACAAATTTCCCCTCGAAATATATGTTTAAAAATTCATTATTATGCTTTTTGCACTAAAGAAATACAAGTTTATCATTATTTTACAATTTTTTTTTTAATCCACGCCCACAAAAGGAGGCGGGCCGAAAAAAACGATATTTTCTAATCCCCCGGGTCCAAATGCAAGACTTTGAGCTTCTTGAAGCATAAAAATGTTGCATTTGTTAAACAAAAACACAAAAAATCATGTAAAAATATGGTGTTTTTTAGAGACTGGTTTAGTTCCTCAAGGGGGAACTTTTTTCCCCCTGGTCCGATTTTGCCCATCTCCGAACTTAACCAGCCTATGAACATAAGACATATTTCTGCCAAACTTCAGGAGTCTAGCACTTTTATTTTGGACTGTATCGTGTCTTCCACAGACGGACGGACAGACGGACAGACGGACGGACGGACGGACGGACGGACAGACGGACATCGCTAGAATGTCTTAGAATCGATCACTGATCAATAATATATATACTTTATGGAGTCCTAGACCGATATTTCGATGCGTTACACACGGAATGACAAAGTGAGTATACCCCCCATACTGTAGTTTGAGGGTATAAATAGATCAATTGTAATTCAAAGATTCCTATTGTGATTCAAAAAATATCAACGGAATTTTCACTAATATTTTTCAAATTACAATTGGAATTTTCGAATTACAATTGATCTTTTTCGAATTAAAATAAATCTTTTTCGAATTAAACTTGATCTGGAATTCGAATCTTCGAATTACATTTGACCTTTTTCAAATTACAATTGATTTCCTATTTCGAATTAAAATTGATCTTATTCAAATAACAATTGATCTTTTTCAAATTAAAATTGATCTTTTTTCAAATTACAATTGATCTATTTCGAATTTCAATTGATCGAATTACAATTGAAATCTTTGAATTACAAGTAAAATTTTCGAATTACAAATGGATTATTCGATTTACCAATAAAATCTTTGAATTACAAGTAGAATTTTCGACATACAATTTATCTTTTTCGAATTACATATGTATATGGTGTAGTGGAATAAAAATATGCCCGAACACTTGGGAAAATCAAAAGGTGAAGAAAAAATTTCACTCTAATGGGTCAACATTATTAAATATGGTAAAAAAAAATATTTTTGAAATTGGAAAAAAATTGTACTAGCTCGATATTATAATCCTTCAAGATTTAATTATGCCAGTATTTTTGATCTTTCTTGCTTTTAACAGACGGACATCAACACAGATGTATAATAAGTACCTAGGGCATAGCTGTTCCATGCCCCTTTTTTTTGTTAAACTGGTACCAGAAAATTAAAAAAAATATTTTTTTTTGTCAGCACCCTTTTGTGGCCGTAGATATTCAATAATTGAAATATTAATAAAATACTATGCTAAAACCTGAAATTAAAAAAAAAAAATCAGGGGCGTTTTTCCCCTCCCGACGATAAATATTTGCAAATTGATATTTAAAGGTCTTTAACTTCTTCTGACCAGCAAATATTTCTTAGTTAAACAGAAATACAAAAAAAGTGTCGTTTTCCAGAAGTTGGTTCCAGGTCCGATTTTGCACATTTACGAAAATAACCTGATGAGGAAGGACCATAAGACAGTAGACATATTTTGTATTCCAAAAAAGTTTTTCTTCAGATTTTGGTCGTCCGGATAAATTTTATTCTCCTAGGCCTAAAACTTATGTGGCACAAATTTGAAGCCAATCAGGTTGAATTGATCCGTGGCGCCCGTGAAAAAAATTTTGATTTGGCAGTTAGGGGTTAAAATATTCTTCTACTATTTTGTATATAACACTCTTCTAGGCGTCGACAAATTTGGTAACAATATTTATGAGCAAACATTTTATTCTTAAGGCCCATAGTGAAAAAGCTTTGTTGAGCCGTTTTTTTTTTGTTATTTTAAGGCAAGTTGAATGACTGTATGAAACAAGTGACGTTTTTTTGTGATTTTGTTTTATTCTGGTTATAGGAACAATATTATATTTTTTTACACACCACAGAAATTAAAATAAATGCAACAGTATTAACAAAAAAAACGGAAAAAATATTTTGAAAAAAAGAACAACAAAAATTGATACAATCATAACAAAAGACCCGCTTTAGCTTAGCCCAGCATGAGCCACCAGTCAGCCAAGTTGGCTGCAAGGCAGGCCAAGTCAAAGTGATAGATGGTGTAGGGTGGACAAAATACTTTTAAACTAAACTCTGATGGATGGTTTTATAATGTTCATGTGTGCACTTTTTTTTAAAAATATTTTAGTTTTTTTTTTGTTGGTTTATTTTTTAAAAGCCTACTTGTTTTGCTGCCTCGACGTTCGGTGATTTTTGCGGTTTTTTTCTGTACGGCCCTTGTGATGGAATGTTATATGTGAAAAAAAAATCCCAGAGTACAATGACTGTTACTCATGTTATGTAATTTATGTTAGGATTATATATATTTTACTTTGGCTTAAAACTGACAGTTTGTTTTTATAATGAATTAACCAGAAAATAAAAGATTTATATAATTCCTTAAAACTGTCATCACTCTACAGTAACGCTTCTCAAATGGTGGGTCAAAAAGAGAGGTCGTAACAAAATTTCTAAGGAGCCACAAAGAATTTCGAAATCATTTATAGTCAATTTTTGTTATACGCTCCACTTAACGATAGAAGGTATCTTTTTGTATAAAAAAAAAAGATTTTCCACCGATTTTGAACGTCCGGGCAAATGTTGGGCTAGGGCTAAAACTTATGTGGTACAAATTTTAGTCAAATCGGTTTAAAATTAACCCGAGGCTATCAAAATTTTGAATTTAAAAAAATTAAGACGATAGTGATCTTACTACGATGGTACAATTTTCCTCTTCTAATTCTCAATGGGAGTAGTTTGAACATTAGCGATTTCTCATTTAAATTCCCTTTGCTGCTTGTAGTATAGGGTTTTAATATTTGCTAATATTGACAATGGAATCTGACTAATAATCTATATATATAAAAGAGTAACGTGACTGACTGACTGACTGACTGACTGACTCATCATCGCCCAGCCCAAACCGCTGAAGCTACAGACTTGAAATTTGGACTGTAGGTTCACCTCCTGGAACATAGATCCACTAAGGCTGGATTTTTGCCAATGTTGATTCTAAGGGGGTAAAAAGGGTAAAAAACTGTACTTTTGGTACTTTTTATATCTCATGCAATAATAGTCATAGAGACTTGAAATTTGGACTGTATGTTCACCTCCCGGAATGCAGATCCTGTAAGGCTGGACTTTTGACAATGTTGATTCTAAGGGGGTAAAAAGGGTAAAAAAACTGTACTTTTGTTACTTTTTAAATCTCATGAAATAATGGTCATAGAGACTTGAAATTTTGACTGTATGTTCACCTCCCGGAATGTAGATCCTGTAAGGCTAGACTTTTGCCAATGTTGGTTCTTAGGGGGTAAAAAGGGTACAAAACTGTACTTTAGGTACTTTTTTTATCTCCTAAAATAATGGTCATAGCGACTTGAAATTTGGACTGTATGTTCACCACCCGGAATATACACTCAAAATAATCACTCTGTTAAATTACAGAGATACACTGTTGAGCCAGCAGAAAATACCATAGATTTCCAACCAGCAAGATTTTTTGTTATTTTACGAAGAAAACTCTGTAAAATGATTTCAATAAAAAAAAACTGTAAATTTACAGAATTATCTGTAAAATATTTTTAAAAGCGACCATAACTTTACTATTTTAATTGATTCTTGTTCAATTTCTCTTTCTTTAATGTGCAAGAAGTGTTGAAAATTGGGAAATGCCATCGAGTAAATTTGCCCGCTTTAATGCTTCCAAATTGTAAATTTACTTTTTTCATTTTTGTAAAAATTACGAGTTTTTTTACGAGTACCTCCAACTTTACACGACATCCTCGTAAAATTTACCAGGTTTTATTGTAATTTAAGACGTTTTTTAAAGAATGGTTGAAATATTTGGAAGTTTTTTGACGAGATTTTTATTTGAAAACTGTATTACAGATCACTAAGTAAAATTACAGATGAAATTTAGTATTTGGTTGCGAGAAAAAAACAAAGTATTTTTCTAAAATCTGTATTTTAGCAAAAAACTCTGTATATTATCTGTAAAATAGAGATTACAAAGTATAAAGTAAAATTACAGATAGCATTTTGTTTTTCGGTTACAAGAAAATACAAAGTTTTTTCTTAAAATCTGTATTTCGACAAATAACTTTGTTAAATATCTGTCGAATGGTGATTACAGTCATTTAACAGAGTATTTAACAGAGTAATTATTTTGAGTGTAGATCCACAAAGGTTGCATTTTTGCCAATGATGATTCTAAGGGGGTCAAAAGGGTAAAAAACTGTACTTTTGGTACTTTTTACATTTCCTTAAAAAATGGTACTAGAAACTTGAAATTTGCAATGTAGGTTCACCTCCCGGAAAAAAGATTCACCTTATATAAAAAATACCTTTTATAAAAAGTACCTTTTATAAAAAGTAACTTTTATAAAAAGTACCTTTTATAAAAAGTACCTTTTATAAAAAGTACCTTTTATAAAAAGTACCTTTTATAAAAAGTACCTTTTATAAAAAGTACCTTTTATAAAAAGTACCTTTTATAAAAAGTACCTTTTATAAAAAGTACCTTTTATAAAAAGTACCTTTTATAAAAAGTACCTTTTATAAAAAGTACCTTTTATAAAAAGTAGCTTTTATAAAAAGTACCTTTTATAAAAAGTACCTTTTATAAAAGTACCTTTATAAAAAGTACCTTTTATAAAAAGTACCTTCTATAAAAGGTACCTTTTATAAAAACTACCTTTTATAAACAGTACCTTTTATAAAATGTACCTTTTATAAAAGTACCTTTTATAAAATGTACCTTTTATAAAAAGTACCTTTTATAAAAAAGTACCTTTTATAAAAAGTACCTTTTATAAAAAGTACATTTTATAAACAGTACCTTTTATAAAAAGTACCTTTTATAAAAAGTACCTTTTATAAAAAGTACCTTTTATAAAAAGTACCTTTTATAAAAAGTACCTTTTATGAAAAGTACCATTTATAAAAAGTACCTTTTATAAATAGTACCTTTTATAAATATGTAGTACCTTTTATAAAAAGTACCTTTTATAAAAAGTAACTTTTATAAAAAGTACCTTTTATAAAAAGTACCTTTTATAAAAAGTACCTTTTATAAAAAGTACCTTTTATAAAAAGTACCTTTTATAAAAAGTACCTTTTATAAAAAGTACCTTTTATAAAAAGTACCTTTTATAAAAAGTACCTTTTATAAAAAGTACCTTTTATAAAAAGTAGCTTTTATAAAAAGTACCTTTTATAAAAAGTAGCTTTTATAAAAAGTAGCTTTTATAAAAAGTACCTTTTATAAAAAGTACCTTTTATAAAAAGTACCTTTTATAAAAAGTACCTTTTATAAAAAGTACCTTTTATAAAAAGTACCTTTTATAAAAAGTACCTTTTATAAAAAGTACCTTTTATAAAAAGTACCTTTTATAAAAAGTACCTTTTATAAAAAGTACCTTTTATAAAAAGTACCTTTTATAAAAAGTACCTTTTATAAAAAGTACCTTTTATAAAAAGTACCTTTTATAAAAAGTACCTTTTATAAAAAGTACCTTTTATAAAAAGTACCTTTTATAAAAAGTACCTTTTATAAAAAGTACCTATTATAAAAAGTACCTATTATAAAAAGTACCTTTTAAAAAAGTACCTGTTATAAAAAGAACTTTTTATACAGAGAACCTTTAATAAAAAGTACCTTTAATATAAAGAACCGAAAGTACCGAAAGTACACTTTGTTACTTTTTTTATTTTCGAAATAGTAATCATAGAAACTTTTTATATTTCCTGAAAAAAATGGTCCTAGAATCTTAAAATTTGTAATGTAGTAGAATTCGTTAAAAAAAAACATTCTTTTTTAAAAGGTACTTTTTATAATAGGTACTTTTTATAATAGGTACTTTTTATAAAAGGTACTTTTTATAAAAGGTACTTTTTATAAAAGGTACTTTTTATAAAAGGTACTTTTTATAAAAGGTACTTTTTATAAAAGGTACTTTTTATAAAAGGTACTTTTTATAAAAGGTACTTTTTATAAAAGGTACTTTTTATAAAAGGTACTTTTTATAAAAGGTACTTTTTATAAAAGGTACTTTTTATAAAAGGTACTTTTTATAAAAGGTACTTTTTATAAAAGGTACTTTTTATAAAAGGTACTTTTTATAAAAGGTACTTTTTATAAAAGTAGCTTTTATAAAAAAGGTACTTTTTATAAAAGTAGCTTTTATAAAAAGTACCTTTTATAAAAAGTACCTTTTATAAAAAGTACCTTTTATAAAAAGTACCTTTTATAAAAAGTACCTTTTATAAAAAGTACCTTTTATAAAAAGTACCTTTTATAAAAAGTACCTTTTATAAAAAGTACCTTTTATAAAAAGTACCTTTTATAAAAAGTACCTTTTATAAAAAGTACCTTTTATAAAAAGTACCTTTTATAAAAAGTACCTTTTATAAAAAGTACCTTTTATAAAAAGTACCTTTTATAAAAAGTACCTTTTATAAAAAGTACCTTTTATAAAAAGTACCTTTTATAAAAAGTACCTATTATAAAAAGTACCTATTATAAAAAGTACCTTTTAAAAAAGTACCTGTTATAAAAAGAACTTTTTATACAGAGAACCTTTAATAAAAAGTACCTTTAATATAAAGAACCGAAAGTACCGAAAGTACACTTTGTTACTTTTTTTATTTTCGAAATAGTAATCATAGAAACTTTTTATATTTCCTGAAAAAAATGGTCCTAGAATCTTAAAATTTGTAATGTAGTAGAATTCGTTAAAAAAAAACATTCTGGCAAAAATACGATTTGAGGTAAAATGGCTAAAAAGTCTATTTTCGGTACTTTTGATTATTTCTGACGAAATGGCTCTAGAAACTTAAAATAGGGAATGTAGAATCCTTTTTGTAATTTTAATATTTGCTAAAACAATGATCCTAGAAAATTGAAATATGGAATTTAGGATTTTTCGATGAAGCAAAAAACATTACGGAGGAAGTACTTTTTGAAAATTCCGTTTCTAACTGGGGAAAGAAAGTCTATTTTTGGTACTTTTTTTCTGTTCCTATAATAATGACCTTAGAAGCTTGAATTTTAGAATGTAGGGGCCTTCGGTGAAAAAAACATTCTGCTAAAGTACTTTTTAAAATATACGTTTCTATGAAGTAATGATCCTAGGCACCCAAATTTTGAATGCTGGAAGAAGTTATTTTTGGAAATTCTGTTTTTAAGGGTCGAGACCGATCGTAACGGGGATAAAATAGTGCAAATTTGGTTATTCGTTATATATTTTAAATATAAGATCACCTACCACAAACAAAAACAGTTTTTGGAATTTAATTTAAATCCCCAGAAAAAACACCCAAGAGAAATTTAAAGTTTTAGGGTAAAAAGGGGTACCTGGTAACAGTGGTGTAAAATGGTACTTTTAATATCTATAAGATAAAGACAATAGAACTTTTTATGTCTTTATCGCATAGAGAGAGAAATGAAACTTACATGGAACTAAAGGAGATGGAGTTGGAAATAAAATGGAGTAGAACGGGGAACGAAATGGAATGGAGCAGGGAACAATATGGAATGATACTTTTTACTAAATTTTTTCGTATTTAACTTTTTTTACTCCATATTTTTTCTCGCTATATGTTTTTTCACTTAAACTTATTTTTATTCCAATTTCTTTTTTCACTGAAAAAAACCCGATATAAGGGCTCGAAAATTTTCAATATCTTTATTCACCGGAACGAACATGATAACGTACCAGCGAAGTTATTCAAATTTTATTGTTTAAATTATTCATTGAAATATTATTTTCTGAAAGACTTAAATGTCCACAAGTAAACAAAACAAAGACTATGTAGGGGAATTTTTTTGAAATCGATAGAGTAATCCTGACCTTTCTATTATCCGGTATTCAATACCACCGGTAACGAAGTACCGGGATGGTAAGCTAGTTATCAACATAAATAAATTTAAAACAGAAAAAAAAATTTCTTAAAAATTATTCTATGAGAACCTCATAGTTTTAATAAATATAGGAAATAATGACCTCGAGAAGATCGAATAAAACAATTTTTATTTTAAACAAAAATTAATCGGAATTAAAAAAACAAGTAAGAGTGCCAAATCTCGGGAGTCTAGCTCTTTTATTTTGGACTGCATCGTGTTGACTATAGATGGACAGACGGACGGACGGACAGACATCGCTAGAATGTCTTAGAATGGATCACTGATCAAAATATCGGTGATCACTGATCACCGATATTTTGATGCATTACAAACGGAAATGGCAAAGTGAGTATACCCCCTATACTGTAGTTGGAGGGTATAATAAAAATATGTGCCTTATTAATTTTAATACGCGGAACACGAATATCAAAAAAAATAAAATCGGTTTTCGAGATATAGGCGTTTGAAATTTGTCAAAAAATTTCTAAAAATGGCGGGGTTTTCCTACGTTCAAAATTTTTTTTTTTTAAATCTCGAAATTTTTTTCCAGAGACTATTGACTAAAGATTGAGGTAAACATTCATTTAAATTTAATTTGAGTCAAACCAGAGCATTTTAACCCATGGCATCCTTCGATCAAAGTTTAGAGTTTTTAGTTAAAGTTTTCTAAAGAAAACGCAACTTTGGTAAAGGGGGGGGGGGGGGGCACGGGCTAAAATGATCAGATTTGGCTTAAATTAATTTCAATTGAAAGTTTGTCTAAAGCTCTATGAAAGGTTCAAGGAATCAACATTTTGAGATTTAAAAAAAAAAAATTCAACGTAAGAAAAGAGCGCGATTTTTCCTAGTTTAAAATGGCGAAATCTTGAAAACCGTTTGACCGATTTTAAATTTTTTAATAGTCGTGTTCTGCGCCTTATCTCAAGATCTATGAAAGTTTCAAGGAAACAAAATTTTGAGATTTAAAAAAAAAAAACTTGAACGTAGGAAAAGAGCGCCATTTTTCCTAATTTGAAATAGCGAAATCTTGAAAACCGTTCGACCGATATTAATTTTTTTCGATAGTTGTGTTCTGCGCCTTAAAATTGAACAATATGATAAATCGCGCGACATTTATTTTTAATTTTTAAAAATCTAAAACTTTGATTGACTTGCGTCACGGGTTAATTTAATTCGAGTGGCCTCAAATTTGTACCATAAAGTTTTAGGCCTCGCAGAACAAAAATCGCCCACAGGAATCATGCTAAATTTAGGTAATTTCTACTATCAAAAAACAAAAATCTTGCTAGAAAAAGTCCCGTAATCCCATTTTACCAATATTTGACAGTTTTCCTTGTTTTTTAACAAGACATTTTTGACCGAAAATATTTTTTTTTTGTAGTTTTACAATTTTTTTCGTAAATATCCAAATTTCCTAGGTAATTTTACAAAAAAAAATCTAGTTAAGTCATGAGAATTCCTTGTAAGTATTATCGCATCAAAAAAGTTGTAGATTTACAATTTTATTGGTAAAAAGATTGTAAAAATTACAAAAAAAAAGCTGATAATTTTTACAAGAAATTCTCGTAAAATAGAGGGTAGCAAAAAATCTAGTTAAGTCACGAGAAGTCCTTGTAATTTTTATCGCGTCAAAAAAGTTGTTAATTTACAATATAATTGGTAAAAAGCTTTCAAATTTTTTGTAATTTTAAAGGTTTTAAACAATAAAATTGTAATTTTTACTAGGAATTCTCGTAAAATATTTTACGAAGTTTTTTTTTGGCCATTTTACAAAATTTTTTTTGAGTGTATTGACAATTAGTAGTGGACAAAAAGGGGAAAAATATCTTAGTAAATGGCTATTGGTGCTCCGACGATTAAAGCGACTGATCAAATGAGTTAGGCATCTTCAAGAGCAATGTTTGGGCTTTACACTCCACTGATTTTTAAGCCGCCATCACATTGGCACAGACTATATACAGACTCGACAGTAGAGAAAAATGGGAAAAAACTAAGCGATTTTAGGAGAGAACACAGAGGTTTTCAGTCCGTTTTAGAGCCGAGTCACAATTGGCACCACATTCGGTAACCACACAATGTTTCCATACATTTTGTATGAAAAGCAAAAAAATCGCTTTGTGGTCGACCACACTGCCGCCAGAATAGATTCTATTCTATTTTTGTAGTGCCCTCTCACCACCCTCTCATTTTTCTCAAATTTGTATCAAGTAGCGTTGCCATATGTTCAACAAAATATGCTAATTTTTCCAATTGGAGTTAATATATTGTGTGTGTGTTGCACACAAGTAACATTGTATACCCGAGTAAAAAAGTTTTGATATAATCATATCATTTTTAATATAATTATATATAAATTGATCAATCATTTGATCCCAAAAATGGAGGATCCAAAAATATATGATTATATCTTATTAGATCAAATTTGATATAATTAGATAAATTTAGATTAAAAAAATGGAACGGTAAATTTCATCTAATTTGATATTGAAGATCATTTTAGATCTAATAAGATATAATTATTTATTAATATATCTTATTTCATCTAAGTTTTCATAATATCAAATTAGATAATATTTGCCGTTCCATTTTTGGGATCAAATTATATCTAATTATATCAACTTTTATCTAATAAGATATATTCGTATATTTTTGGATCCTCCATTTTTGGGATCAAATGAGATATGGCGCCTTATTATTTTTTTTTAGTCGGGTACCTGATTTTATAGGATAACAAAAGAAAAAAATAGATGTGTGACTGATATGAGCGTCTTTTTCTTTATAAAATGTGTCCGGTCGTCTGTCGCTTAATTTTAATGTGTCGCTCTTTCTTTTGCAGTGGTTCGTCGTCGGTGGTGCCAATTGTGACTGGGCTCTTACGCTAACATGGCAACACTTTCTACGACTTAGGAGTGAGTGAAACAACAAAAACTGATCTGGCATCCATTTTTCTTATTTTTCTTTTTCTTTCTAACCTAAGTCGTAGAATAATTTGAAAATATTAACCATATGGTTAAAGAATACTTTTTTGACACCTGTCACTTATGTCGAGTCTGTATTAGTCTGTGACTTAACGTTTAAATTATTGGCATAATTTTTTTCTTGGCGATGCCAGATCTACAAAACGGTCGATTCCATATTTGTGTATCAAAAATTTACATTGGGTTCATCCGCTATTTTCAAAAATTTCCAAAATGTCGCTTTTTTAACTTGAACCCCAAATTTTCTCAAAAACCTGATTTGATGGAAAAGTTTGTAGAACGGATTTTTGACCAGCAGAAGAATGCTAATCAAGGGTGGATGTTTAGAGATATGATTGGAAGGTGGTTAAGATTGGGAACCTTGCTAAAATAAAACCTTTGGAATTAACTAATGGTTACCCTTTATATATGTATTAAAGGAGTCTTGAAGCAAATTGTAGTGAGAAGCCCTGCTGTAAAGCTAACAACAGCAAGGTTCAAAATGTTGTTACATAAATGATTTGCAACATTATAAAAACAATAAAACAAAACGGTAAGAACCTCTGGCGAAAACCTATAAGAATTTTAAAATTTTCTAATGGAAAATTTTGTGTAAAGCAATTTTAAATACGGATCTTAAATTATTTTTGTAGAAAACCAATAAACCGCTTGAATAATTAATGGAATTTAAGTATAAATCAAGTGTAAATCAAGCCCCAATTTCCAGTCAATGCTTGAAATACACCGTGCAACAAATTTCAATGGCTCCAATGTCAACTGAAAGTATACCATCAAATATGGACCACTAAAGTTTTTAATTTTTTATCAAGGGCATTCGGGAAACGTAAAAAAAAATTACATTCAAAATTGTAAGGCGGTTTTTGTTGATTCAATTATAAACGTTGTTTCTCAGAGGTCTTAAAAGCAGATATGGGTCAAATTTAGTATTTTCAGAGGTATTTCCGACCATATTTTTTTGTATAAAAAAATTATATTGGTCGCACTTTTAGGTAAGTTGCAGTCGTGAGTTGTTACATGGACCAACTACTTGTTCTTAAGCATATCTTAATTAATCTACTTTGATATTTACCTTAAAAATAGATGTTTGCACAAATTTTTCACGTACCTGTAAAGAAACAAAAATAAATAATAAATATTTATTACAAACAGAAACTAATATTCCTAAAGGATTGGTTAAATTTAATTTTTAATCCTAAACTAAACTTTAGCAAATTAAATTTTTGAATTATGGAAATTAAAGTAGAAATCAGAAATCTAAGGACACCTTGAAAATATTGGTACATTCCACATAACCTAAAAATACAAAATGCAATGGGAACATTTTTATTCTACTTTAGTTCATTAAATCATTAAATCTACAGTACTGTAAAATAAGACACCGTTCTTGTTGTACTGTCTTATCTAATAAAGAATCAAATCAAATCAAAATCAAATCTTTGAGCTAGATTGGGTCCAGAACCCATTGGGTTCAGACCTAATGGGTTGGCTGCAAACCCCATTGGGTCCTTTAAGGGTCGCCATAGATTTTGATCCAAAACTTTTGTCCGTTTCGCTATACCTTGCTTAGTTTTTGAGATATGTGAATTTAGGGGACTGATATACCAGGCCTATAAGTCTTGAGAATCTTAAAAAATGGTTAACTTTAAAATTATAGGGCTTTCGAATATTTTGCGGTAGTGTTCTACGAATCAAGGGCTACAAAAACCTAGTGTCGGCAGTATTTACCTAGATATGTGCATTATACTGAATTTTTTGTATGGCAAAAAAGCTTCACTTCCGATTTTGAACGTCCGGGTAAATTTTAATTCTCCTAAGTAGGCCTTATGTGGTACAAATTTGTAATGATTTTTTAGATTTTTGAAAATTCAATAAAAACAAATGTATACAATTTTTTCTTGCAACACATCATATTAATTTTGATGCGCTAAACACGAATATAAAAAAAATAAAATCTATCGAACGGTTTTCAAGATATCGCTATTAGAAATTTCCAAAAAAGTCAGTTTTTTCCTATCTATAAGAATTTTTTTAAAAAAATCTCAAAATTTCTTTCCCTCGACCCTTTAATTTAAACTTAATTTAAGCTTAATCCGACAATTTTAACCCATAGCACCCTTCGATCAAAGTTTTGGATTTTTAGAAAACTTCCACTTGTATTTAGGCTTTTTTTAAATTTTTTTATACCCTCCACTTAGTGATAGAGGGTATATATAAGTTTGTCATTCCGTTTGCAACTTATCGAAATATCGGTCTGGGACCCCATAAAGTATATATATTCATGATGCCCGATCGATTTTAAGACATTCTAGCGATGTCCGTCTGTCCGTCTGTCTGTCTGTCTGTGGAAAATGCTGTCGCGGACAAAATATTGCACAGGGATGACTGAAACTTAACATATTTATTGGAAGTTCTCCCGAGAAGTTTGGTATTGCATTTGAGCGATATCGGTCTAGCGGTTCAAAAGTTATGAACGAAAATGTAAGCACACCTCAAAAATTTCAGTACATTCAACATAACCTAAAAATACAAAATGCTTTAATTCGGCTTCTGGTTGACATATGTGAACATAATTGAACACCAAATGGTATTTAAACAAGTACGAACATATTTTTTGACAAAAAAAAAAAAAATCGCGGAATTTTTTTACCAAAATTTTTTTCGCGGAATTTTTTTTTTTTAATTTTTTTTTTTCAAAAGTAATTTCCTTTTAAATAAAGTTTTTTGCAATTATCTTTTTGAAATTGTGGAGGGTATCACTGCATTCGGCAAGGCCGAATTTAACTTTTTACTTGTTTTAATTCTTACACGTGTACTTTTGGACAAAATCGGTTTTTTATAGTTTTTTAATATTATGAATAAATAACCGAGCTCGAGGTCTGTTGTTGTTGTAAATAATCTTTATTTTACTTCTCCAATATTTCGAAATTCATCGAATTTCATCATCAGGGGACAGTGTTAAAAGATTACACAAACACATTGCACACAAAATGCATTTTTTATAAATAGAAAACAAATTAACTAAATCTTAGGAAAATTCAAGAACTATTTTTGAAGAAATTTTTTTTTTTAAATTTAGTCATATTTTTTTCTGAGTATGGTTGCTCTCATTTGGCCATCCCGTCTTCACTCAATTTTAGTTGTAACTAAGCAATAAATTCAATTGGAAATTTTCCAATATGTTTATTGGGAACACCCTTAATTCAAATTTATTTATTCAAAAAATAAACGGAAGCATTTTAAATTCAATTCAACTAAAATAAATAACAATTTAAAGCAATTACTCGTATTTACAATTTAATCCGAAATGCAATTAATACAAAATAAATACTTTTTATAATATTGGGCGGCTGCTGCTTTGTAGTTAGGATTATTTTTATATATTCTAACTGCAGTGTATATTTGTAAAACACTCAAAATAAAAAGGTAGTTTAATTGTTAATAATATTAATAAAAAAAAAATACAGATTCTGAGACAGTTTTAATATAGAAAAAGCCTCCGATTCTGTGATATTTTTCCAATAGAAAAATTCTCCGGTTCTGTGATATTTTTCCAATAGAAAAAGTCTCAGATTGTAAGACATCTCCTTTACAGAAAATGTCCCAGATTCTGAGACATTTTTCTTACAGAAAAAGTCTCAGATTCTGTTATAATAATAATAGTTAATAATATAGTTAATAGTTTTTGATCACATGATCAATTATTTTTATTTATTTTTTCTAATTACTTATTTACATCTCATTTTTAATAAATTCCACCTAACCGAGAACTGGTAACAATGACCGTCGTCTCGTTGTAGCGAAAAAAAACAAGGGTTCTGGTGGGAATCGAACCCACGACCCCCACGTTGAAAGGCTAGCACGCTACCAACTAGCCTACGGGGGCCCACTTCTGTTATATTGTTCTTAAGAAAAATTTTAGAACAAGTCTCAGATTCTAAGACGTTTTCTTTTGAAAAAGGTCTCAGATTCTGAGACATTTTTCCTATAGAAAAAGTCTTAGATAAGATATAAATAGAACAAGTCTCAAATTCAATATACGGTTTTCCTAAAGAAAAAGTCTCAACAGAAAAAGTCTCAGATTCTGAGACAACTTTCCTACAGAAAAAGTTTCAGATTATGAGACAGTCTCAGATTATGAGACTTTTTTCTAAAGTAAGTCATAGAGTTTGAGACATTTATCCTATTGAAAAAGTCTTAGATTAAATATAGAAAAAGTCCTAGATCCTGATACATGTTTCCTATAGAAAAAGTCTCATTTTCTGAGAAATTTTTCTAAGAGAAAAAGAAAAAGTCTCAGTTTCTGAGACGTTTTACCTTTAGAAAAACTCTTAGGCTATGAGACGTTTTTCCTTTAGAAAAAGTCCCAGATTCTAAGGCACTTTTTCAAGAAAAATGTATATCCTTCAATATCATTTAAAATTTTTAATTTGAAATGGCATTATTCACATCCTTTTCCCCGATATAGCAAATTAAAACATGAAACAAACTAGCGAATATTTTACTCTTTCATTTGCCATTAATAGTGACATTACAAGACAAATTCAAATATATAAAAAATATTTTACAAAAGGTTGTCCTCAAAAGCTTTGAAGTCCTTTAAAAAGGAAACAGGATCACTAAATGAAAAACTATAAATGCAGTTTAACTCCATTTGACCTCCACATTCAGACGTAGATCATCCGGTTCATGTTTAATATTGGCGGACGGTGTTATCATTGAAAATAGTTTTGCACAGCAATTACTTTGAGTGTAAAATTGTGTGTGGGTATTATAATCAAATTCCCTCAAATTTATTTGAAAAATAAAACTAAAGTTTTAGAAACTAAAACCAACCAAACAACACTAAAATTTAAAAACATACAAAAAATTTCCAACATAAAAATTTCCTTTTTAAACAATAAAACACACACAGTCCACACCCACTTTGGACCAACAAACCGTATTTCAATGAATAGAAAAAACTCAATTAAATTTTAAATAAAATGCCAAATAACTTTGTAAAGGATTAAATACCAAAAATCAACAGTACAACACAGCACTGCTAGCAATATGTTTATTCATTTGTTTATTTTTTAACTTTTAATGCTGCTGCCAACTACTTTTTATTACACTGTGCAACAAGAAAAATGAGCCGCAATGGATCTAATGTCAAACGAAAGAAGACTATCAAATAAACAAACTCACCAAAGGGTTTTGCAAAGTTGGTCCAAATTTGCTATTTTAAGGAATAATCTTACAAGGGAAGTATCTCAACCCTTATGAACCGATTTGCCTGAAACTTAAAATATATATCAAAGAGACAATTCTAAGGTTGGGGTGTCTCGGCTTATCGGCCATATCGGGGATTTAGGGGTTCAAAACATGGGTCAAAAAATGGCGAAAAAATCGTTTTTTGGATTTTTCAGCAATTTCTTTTTAAGAAACTATATGATGTTTTCATATGAGAAGAAAGGTTTTTTTAATGCCTATCCAATGGTGGCATAACCTTGTAAAAATTCGGCTTCTTTAAATATTTTTTTCAGGTAAATGTGTAAATTTTAGGGGGTATATATGTGAAGACATAGACCTACGATATTCATATGAATAAGAAATTATCTTTATTAAATTTAAGTCGACACGTATTTTTGCGCTAGACGATATTCCTGTTAGTTCGGAAGTTATCAACATTTTCCCGAAGGTCCACATGGTTTCATAAGGGGACAACGAAATTTTTAAACACCGATATGGCCGATAAGCCGAGACACCCCAACCTTAAAGTCGTCTCTTTAATATATATTTTAAGTTTCAGGCAAATCGGTTCATAAGGGTTGAAATACTTCCCTTGTTAGTCCTTTTTTAAAAATTGAATGCAGTAATCTAATCAAACGTCCATTTAAAGGATTAAAATGTTCCACAAATATTGTTCTTATACAATTTCATTAGGGGTTGTCAAAGGTTAAAAGTGGAAGAATATAAAGAATCATAAAAATATAAAAATCAAAAGAATCATATCATGGCCTCTGTTCTGTCTTTCGCAACTTTTCAATTCACATGAAAATTTCCGAATCACATGAAATCAAGTTTAGTGTTTTGTTGATCACGTTGTCATTTGAAGTTGAAATCGAATAATTTAAATTTAAAAAATTAAAAGGAAAAAAATGCATTCGTTTTACCTTCACCAAATTTTATTTATGTGAAACAAAACGAAAAAGAAATTCGGATGTGAAATCTAGAACACCAAAAAAAATCGGAAATTTTCATTTTCACATTTTTATGTGAATTACTTTTTTTGGAACAGCGGCCCATATTGTGTTTTTTTACCACAGCAGTATAAACTGCTAAGCTTAAATTTACATTCTGATGTGCTATATAAATTTTAATGATGATTATTTTCTTTCACCATTTTAACCCTCTCCCTAGCTTTCGTTTTAAGTGATAATTTTTGTACTTTTTTAAAAAAATGCATAGAAGTCAATAAAAAAAAATGCAGTTAGAGGGTTGATATATTCTACTAATATTTTGTGCATCAAATTTAACTAGGGGTCGTCAAAGCAAGAAAATATATGTGACTTACACAGTGCAACAACCAAAATCGAAATGGGGTGAAACCAAAAGCAATTGAAAGTTGACATAGTAAGTATACCATAACAAAACCCTCAAAGCATATTTTTTAGTTCAGCGCTAGATATTTTTACACGCTTTTGTTGGTGAACTTTTATTATATTATAAAATTGCTTAAAAACTGTGTAACTGTATAAGTGGCGTATGCTTAATTTTGAAATTACCTGTAAATAACAATCATACGCAACGGTGCACAGATGTTTATTTTTAATACCACTGTGCTACAGAGAAAAAATACTTTTGATATGCCATACTAGTATAGTATACAGACTCAAATTTTACAGTTATTGTCAAAAAAGTTTTTTTTTGAGACTTTTTTCACTAAATCTCGTCTAATTCAGAAAATTTTTAACCAATTTTCTATTTTGAAACTGTTTTGTATAGAAGAAGAACAGAGCTTTCAACGTATGTAAATTGGTCTATATATACACTAAAAAAAAATAAAATTGTAAAACGCCTGGTAAAATGCCTTGTAATCCCGTTCTACCAATATTTAACAATTTTCCTTGTTTTTTCACAAAAAATCTTGTACTTTGCTCACACGAGAACTACAGATTTATTGGTAATTTTACAATTTTTTTTTCGTAATTGTATTGTACCATTTTAAAAGGTTTATTTTACAAAAAAAAAAAACTGTAATTTTATAACAAATTTTTTATTACGAAAATTCTAGTTGATTCACAAAACAAAAAAAAAAAACAGTTATTTTACAAAAATGATTTTGTTACGAGGATTTATGTTGTTTAACAAAACAAAGCTTTCTCTTTTTTGTAAATTTTCTAAGTCCCAGACATTTTTTTTTTGCGTTTTGGAATAAAGAATTATTAAAAAAGATTTAAAAAAAAATGTGGATAACATTTTCGAATTCCTAATTTTTTTTTTCAAATTTTTTAAGTCCCGGGCAAATTTTTTTTTTTTTTTTTTATAAAAAAGATTTAAAAAAAATGTTGACAAGTCTTAAATTTTCCATTTTTTAAATATATGTACCACTTTTTTGTAAATTAATCATTTTTTATAATTTTTGTGGCTTAAAAATTATCACTACCAAAAATTGGTAAATTTTAAACAATTTTTTTGTAAATTAACAATTTTTTTTTTAATTTACAATTTCGTTTTAATTTACTATTTTTTTTTTTTTGTGAATTTACCATTATTGTTTGTAATATTACCATTTTTTTTAAATATATTTCCCATTTTTTCATGTAAATTTACCATTTCTTTTTAATTTTTGCGGTTTTAAAACAATATTTTTACCAAAAAATTGGTTATTTTACCAATTATTGTTAAAAAATTAAAAATTTAATTTTCAATACGGCTTTATCCTGAAAAATCGGATATCAATTGTCAAACACAAAAAAAAAACTTTGCCAAATTACTATGAAAAGTCTCTTAATCCCACTTTACCAATATTTGACAGTTTTCCTTGTTTTTTAACAAACAAATTTGTATCGAAATTCACATTTTTTTTTGTTGTAATTTTAAAATTTTTTTTGTAATTTTACAAATTTACAAGATAATTTTACAAAAAAAATTAGTAAATTGACGAGAATTCCTTGTAATATATATCTAAATTTACAATTTTATTGTTAAAAAGCTTGTAAAATTACAAAATTATTGGTAAAAAGCTTGTAAAATTACTAGGAATTCTCGTAAAATAGGAGATAGCAAAAAATCTAGTAAAGTTACGAAACCTCCTTGTAAGTTTTATTGCGTCAAAAAAATTGTAAATTTACAATTTTATTGGTAAAAAGCTTGTAAAATTACAAAATCATTGGTAAAAAGCTTGTAAAATTACAAGGAATTCTTGTCAAATAGGAGGTACCAAAGATAACTAATTTTTCTTGTCATTTTACAAGTTTTTTTTTTGAGTGTATAAAAACGCAATAAAAATATGATTTTTAATTTTTTGGCAATTTTGTGGATGTCGCACGAACTTTCAACCTTTGACAACCTATAATGAAATTTTATGAGGAACATATTTGTAAAAGAACGTTGTATTAGATTTTAATTTATGACTAAACGACCCCATAAATATGTTCTAGGAAACGATCCGCCAAACAATTTTACTACAGACATTCAACAATATTTTTAAGAACAGATGTAGATTTATTAAATTTGTTTAACGTTATACAAACGCCTTTGATAAAAAAATTTAAAACTTCAGTGGGCAATAAAAAATAAATTCAAACTTTATTTGCAAAACTCTTTAGTGATTTTGTTTATTTGATGGGGTACTTTCATTTGGCATTGACGTCATTGGGGCTTAAGGCAATGACCCAAAATTTGTTGCACAGTGTGGTTAAATTTTTTACTAAATTGTAGTTGGTATTAATTTAGTTGATTTTGAATCCATGTTTGTGAACTACACAATTTCCAAATATATTGTAAAAGTAATCAAAGGTAGTTTACAACACAAAAACGAAAAAATGTGTTTAAATAAAATTAATTATTTTTTTAAAAATTTTCCATTCAAATTAATAATTTCAATTATTTCAAAAATCATTTGGACAAGTTCAAAAATCTAACACAAATATGAGCGTGATTTCACAAAGGGGTGTGGCTTTTCCAATATACAACACAAAGCAAAATATCTCCAGACCAAATCGGTGAATTTGATTTTTTGGGGTTTAATTTAAAGGTACACTCAAAATAATAACTCTGTAAAATACTCTGTAAAATGACTGTAATCTCAATTCAACAGATATTTGACAGAGTTTTCTGTCAAAATACAGATTTAAAGAAAATACTTTGTATTTTGTTGTGACAAAAAAACTAAGAGTCATCTGTAATATTACTTTTTACTTCGTAATCTTAATTTTACAGATAATTAACAGAGTTTTCTGCTAAAATACAGACCTAAGCAAAATACTTCGTATTTTTTTATAACCAAAAAAATTTTCTGTTTTGAGTAGTTTTTGTTACCAAACATCAAAATTTTATCTGTATATTTTTATTTTTTGAGAAAAAGTTTAATTAGTAGCAAAAAAAGTTATCAAAAAAAAATTTTCAGAAATTTTATAAAAATTTTACAAAATAACATGCATTTAACTAAACTCTGTAAATTTACAGAGTTTTTTCTGTATTTTTTTTTTTGCATCAAATGTATTTTACAAATAAGTATATGTAAATTTACATAGTTTTCTTTGCTAAATGGTGGTTTATTTAACCAATATTTTACTAGAAACTCTGTAAATTAACAGTTTTTTTTTGTCCAAAGCATTTTACAGAGTTTAATAGTAAAATTACAGAGTTTTCTCTGTAAAAAAGCTTTCATATTTAACTAATATTTTACTACAAACTCTGTAAATTAACAGTTTTTTTCTGTCAAAATCATTTTACAGAGTTTTTTAGTAAAATTACCAAGAAATGTTGTTAGCTGGAAAAGTATGGTGTACTCTGTTAAATTAGCAGAGTTTTTCTGTAATTTAACAGAGTTATTAGTTTGAGTGTAATTAAATGCTTTATCAATTCAGTACAGAAAAGAATATGATTGTTCACCTTTGACAAGCAGCATCCGAATTAAAGCATTTTGTATTTTTAGGTTGTGTAGAATATACATTAGGGTGGTGCGTATTTCAATGAAGTGCTCAGATCAACTATTAATACTGCGGAAAAGTTATTTTAATTAAAAAGCATTTTAAAACCAAAATTATAAAAATCGATCCATGTCTTCTGTTCGCGGATCGCGGGTCAAAATTGGTGTTTTTTAAAAAATGGACATAATTTAAAAAATAAAAAAATTAAAAAAAAAAAATTATGAAAAAAATAAAAATTTTTTGTATAGCATTAATTCGTAAATATTCAGATACATTTTTTTTATTTTTTTCGGATATCGATAACCCACCCAAACGTGAGTCCAAAAAAAAACGCACATATTTAGCATGGAGCTCAAAACTACTTTTTCACAATTTTAAAAATTAAATAAATGAAACAAAATTTTAAAATATATTAGTTTATCGATTTAATTTCATTGAATACATCCCAGGGACTGTACAAAAAAATTCTTGGTTAAATTCCTTTATCTAGATCAGCGGTTACCAATCTATGGTACGCGTACCACTAGGGGGTACGCGAAACTGTCCGCGGGGGTACGCAAAATTTTAGTAATTTGGACATTCGTTTTAGATTAACTTTCAATGCTGGTTCCGCATCTGGCTTTCAAATTTTTCCATAACGTCAGGTTTTTAAGAAAGTTGAGGTCAAAGTTCACAAAAAACTTATTTTTATGCAATTTAGAGAGAATTTTTTACGATATTTTTGGATGATATTTTGATGTCTGACCACTTGTTTTCGATTAACCTTTCGATGCTGGTTCCGAATATGGTTCCCAAAGTTTTTTATGATACCAGGTTTTTGAGAAAATTTATGTCAAAGTTCTCAAAAAACGTGTTTTTGGGCATTTTTGAGACGGGCTGTGATAGAGTGGAAATTTTGGTATTACTTTGTTAAGCTTAAAATGCCATTTTATAGTATACACGAGGGTGTTTCATTCGAAAAGTCACGGAATTATTGATCTGCCCTCGTATTAAAAAATAAATAAAAGAAAAATTAAAAAACATTATATTTCCGCCCCTGTGATGGGTTTTTGAAACTTTTTTAATAGTTCAAACAACGTCCATTGTTTTAATTTTTGGTGTAGAATCGACTGGTGAAATCAGATTTGTAACATTTTCAGTCGTTTTTGTTCTGCAGAAAAATCAGCTCAAAATCCGGGGTTTCAGATGCATTGAACCACCCCAAGGAGTGAAAATGTTTACAAAAATAACACCATTGTTTTGATCTCCCCTTAATCCATAAAAAAATATGATAATACCCGGAGATCAAAAATTTCAATATTAACTGTAATATTTGTGAATTTTTCTTTAACGAAAACAAAAAACTCATTAGGGGGTACGCGGCTGATAAAATTTAAAATTAGGGGTACGCGAGCCAAAAAGGTTGGTAACCGCTGATCTAGATAGTCTGTGGAGCAATTTGAATTAACCGGATTTCAAGAAAATGTGTTTTTATCAAAATTTTTGTCTAATTTATAGCTGTAGGCAACATTTTACTCAAAATTAACCAACAGTCATTTTAAAATGGTTGTTTTGCACCAAAATTACTCTGATATAAAATAATAATAATAATAATAAACGGAATGACAAAATTATAACACTAAGTAAAGGGTATAATGGGCGCTATGAAATATCCCTTAAATGAAATAAGACCCAAACAAGAAATGAAAGTAGGGTTATATAGTGGCAACAAAAAGTCGACTTTTCGACTTTTTTCAATTTCTAAAAAGTAGATTTTTCGACTTTTCGACTTTTTTCAAAATTTAAAAAGTCGACTTTTCGGCCTTTCGACTTTTTAAAAAGTCGACTTTTTTCGACTTTTCGACTTTTTTCGACTTTCGACTTTTCGACTTTTTTCGACTTTTTAACTTTTTTCGACTTTTCCAACTTTTTTTGTAAATAAAAGTTTAGTTTTTTTTTAGACTTGTTGTAAGCATTTAGGTGCTATTTTTTTTTTGGTTGTATTTTATTTATCAAAAAAAGTCGAAGAAATCGAAAATTTTGAACAGGTTGAAAAAATCGAAAGCAAAAGAGTCGACTTTCGATTTATATTACTGAGGTGTTAACAATAATCAAAAATATTGGTAAATATTGCACTTAACACTTTCTATCTCATGAATTTGGCATTGACATTTTTGCTTCACATAGAAATACATGGAAATACCAATAACTTCAGTTGTTATTAATCTCGGCTCTCATTTGAATTTTTTTTTCAGAAGAAATTATTTTCATATGGCAAAAGTAAAAAAAAAAATCAAAAAAAAAATCGAAAAAAGTCGAAAGCAAAAGTCGACTTTTCGACTTTTAAAGAACAAAAAAGTCGATTTCGACTTTTTCATACAAAAAGTCGATTAATCGACTTTTCGACTACAGAACCCTAAATGAAAGCACACCCAATGAAAAAACACCAAAAAAAAAAATAAGTAAGACCAAAGAGTAAAATATGAAAATATAAAATATAAAATCCCCAAATTTTGGATTTTAATTTATTATGAAATAATTACAAAAATCAAAAATTAAACTGTCGTGAGCAGAAAAAATAAATTTCGTGCGTGAGAAATATTTCGATTTTGTGCGCGTGCGTGAGTCAAAATTCAGTCACGCGCCCATCCCTAATCTAAAGCTTCAGAAGTGTTTTTTGCAGATTTTTTTTTAAGCCACTAAAGAACTTAGGAGCAGCGAAATTACATTTTCGATTTTCTACAAAATGGTTATTTTTCAGTTTTTTGCGTTTATCTCCTATACTATGCAAATAAAAAATTTTTTAGGACATTTTGTTAATAAGTTAAAAAGTACTTCCTTGGCGTTGTTAGCATCACGAGATTGATGGTATTTTAAATACCTTTAATTCGATACCAAATATGCCTATATTAAATTTGAGTAAATAGGCGTAAATCGTAAAAAACTGAAAAAGGTCAACTTTCCCCCATACAAATCGACCCTCCTTAAACTGAATATGGACCGCTAAAAAAACGTATCGAATTAGTTTTCGTTCTGAACATTTTATTCAAATTTAATGAAGATCAGAGGGTGACCCCAGTGGGTATCAGGTTGGTTGGCTACCATTGAATTTCCTCTCTCAAAAAGTTGGTTCTCTTAGTGTTGCCTATGCTATTGCATGTAAAAGCTCTCTTAAACATTAAGAGAACCAATTTATATAAAGTGACATATTGTTTTGGGGCCTATCAAAATCTCTGATATATTCTTTACTCTATGGGTGACCCTAGAGCAGAGATCCCCAAAACACCTCACATGTGAGGATGCTCTCATAAAAATTAAGTGTGCTCTCACACCGACATGCGCTCATACATTGAACAAAAACAATTCTCTCTTCTCTTCTTGCTCAAAATATACTTAGAGAAATAATCATAAAGAAATTGAATGTAAATATTTTGTAAAGCGAACATTTTTGATAGACCAGAATGCTTAGTTTGGCACGCTATGTTAAGTGTAACATAGCTTGACATTTTAACCAATGTTATTTATTATATTTTTTATTTTTGATATGAATAAATGTATTTATATTTTTACTTTAAGTTTCTCTAAGTGCATTGAGTAACACAGAGCTCAATCTTACTCATACAAAGACA
Organism: Pegoplata infirma; assembly: GCA_963921195.1. Classification (NCBI taxonomy): domain Eukaryota; kingdom Metazoa; phylum Arthropoda; class Insecta; order Diptera; family Anthomyiidae; genus Pegoplata; species Pegoplata infirma. The sequence continues at coordinate 121,797,240 of OY992540.1, forward strand.
AAATATGATTGTGTGTGTTTGGGGACCACTGCCCTAGAGTTACATCCCGGTTGGCCAAAACGTCGTAGACGACACTGTCTTTTACGATTTCGTTAGTGACAATTAGGAATTTGTCATTCAAGACATGTGTCGATTAAATTTTCGCCAACGACAATGTAGCGGAAATATTCGCTGACGACTAAGTGCTAGACAAAGTACTAAGCTGGTCGTGTAAAACATCCCGTTGAAGACAAGTTAAGCGACAAAATGTAGAATTTGTCGTATATTAAAAATCTATTGAAGACAAGATCACCGAAAATGTCTTTAAGTTGTCGTCAGTCAAACTTGGTTGCCGACAAAAAAACGACAATCTCTTATATATGTCGTGTATCAAATTTCCGTTAGCGACAAGATGAGCGATAACGTCTTAAAGTTGTCGTCAGTCGAGCCCGATTGAAGACAATGTGAGCGACAGTATCTTTATGTTGTCTTCAGCCAAACTATGTTGATGACAATATGAACGACAATTTCTTTTAGTTGTCATCTATTGCTCTTGGTTTACGACAATCTGACCGACAATATATTAAGATTATCGTCAATCGCACTCTCCGTTGACGACAATATAGGCGACAATTTCGTTAAATTGTAGTATAATGCTCTTTGTTTACGACATACTGATCGACGTTATTTAATATTTGTCGTGTGCTTGCTTGTACATTCCCTTGTTTTGAGCGAAACAAACCAAATAACGGGACCATAATAACGGCAATAAAAAATTTAAAATGTATATGAGTAAAATAGTTAGTCTTTCATAAAAATCAATCGAAAAAGGTGCATTTTGTGAATTGTGATCTTAAAATAATATGTTAAAAAAGTTTTAAATAGAACATAAAAAATTGTACATGCATCTTCAAATTTTAAATGGAATCTTCAACTTGTTAATTGCTTTTTTTAAAAATTAATTTATGTATGTGTTATGTATTAAAATATTTATGTATGTATTTTTACATTATTTTAATAATATTATATTTTTTCTTATTACTTAACGTCTTTTTTAACATAAAAAAAGTTAAATTTAATTATAAAAAATAATGTTCTTAAAAATTAAATAAATGAATTTAAATAAAAATTAATAAAAAATATGTATTCTTTTTTCTTGTTGAAAAAACTGTCTCTTATACGGTCGTGTACGACTGTATGAGCGCAAGTGTCGCTCAAGTAGTCGTCGATGACCCTATGAGTGAATGTTTCACCTGTACGGTCGTCAACGATTATATAGAAGATAAGATCACCTATATGGTCGTCAACGATAAAGTGGAGGACACAGTCGATCAAAAGGTCGTACACGACAACTTGAGGGTATAGTCGCTAATATCGTCGTCGTAAAAATTCACGACACTCTGAGCGACAGTGTCGCTCATCTCGTCTTGTATGATTTTTGGATCTTTTGTGTGAGGGTGTCGTTCACGACTTGTGTGGACTGTCATCCATCTGTCTTCAACGATTTACATGGGTCGTGCACCCGTCGTCTAAGATGTCTTGAAGACAGAGCCAACTGGGATATTAATATGTGCTACCCTATTAATATGTTTAAACTAGTAACTTGCTAAGTTACTAATCTCTTTCTCTCTTACTCTCACTCTCTTTTCATTATTTAAAATATCGGCTGTTTATTTGAGTATTTCCTTTTCCTAGTAATTTATTCTCTCACACTCTCACTCTCTTATTATTTAAATATACTATTGTTATTTCCGCCTCATTCTTTCATATATAATTAATCTAAAACTCTGTTTCCACTTCCTACTACATATTTCCGTTTTTGTTACTCCCATTATTTATTATATTTGAATAAGAATATCTTCTGGTCATTTAATAATTATTTTTAAGAATCTTAGTTAGTTACGAAAGTGAACTCGAAGAACGAGGAATAATAACAAATGATTTTATATTTACCCCCTTTTTAACACCAGTATCATTTTTTTGTGTTAAGTATTTAATAGAGCCATAACGGAGAATATATACTTTGTATTCGCCCTTATGGCACCCACAATCGGTGGGTGCCCTGTGAAAGACATCGCTTGTAAGTTAAAATTTTTTTTAAATTTTATAAATTTTTGGATTCATATTCTGATTCTGTGTATGGCTTTACATGAAAAATCAATGTAAAATGCCGTTGATAAATTTTTTTTTTAATTTGTAAACTTGTGTTATATTTTAGCGTTTTAGCATAGACTTGTTAAATAATTCTAGCAACACTTATGCGTATTGCTTTTGTGCTAATGAGAATCACATTGGGCCTTTCGAAATTTCATTTTACAAAAAAGGTGCATATCGTGTCACTTTTCCCATCACTAATTTTAGTCGCTCTGCTTTTAGCTATTAAAATGTTTATCCAAATCCAAAAAAAAAAAAATCAGATAAATTATAGAGTAAAAAAAAGATAGTTAAAAACTTACATTTTTGTTGCAATGTGCTCGGCTTTATTTAAGAATATCATCAAAGAGATTTTAAGACATTTTATAATCTCTCACTAACACAGAACTAATTCAACACTAAATATCTCTTTTGAGCACAAAAACACCAAAATAACTAATATAAAGAACAAAAAGCACACATTACACAAATATACGCATTTTGCAAGAACAATAAACACTCAAATTTTGACAGAGGTCTGCTGGCAGAGCTTTATATGTATTTACTTAGGTATGCAATGCATTTGGCAAACACTTATATCATATTTTACATTGAATTATTTAGACAAAAATAATTTACACACTATTTTCACTGAATTTTCTTAACTTTTCCGGCAAAGTTTTCACATATTATTAAAACAGATTTATTTAACTTTATTTTGATATAAATTTTATGATTAATAACAATTTTTTCATAATTTTAAAATTATAAATTAAAAACTTGATCACTTTTTCTTTAAACATGTTATCACGTTTAAGTAAATACGCGGACTAATCAACACATCAATGGCAGGACAGTTATGTGAGAAATAGGCCAACCAAAAAAAGTGCTTTTTTATTTTAAAAGATAAATCAATTTAGATAAAATATCTGATCAGTGTTGCCAGATAAGGGGATTTGTCACTAAAATGGGGATTTCGACTTTGGTTTGGAGAAAAGATTATATTTTGGATATTAGTTGATTCTATTTTGATACAAAAAAATAATTTCCGCGATTTTTTTGTTTCACCAAAAAAATTTTTTTTTCTTTTTCTAAATTTTTTTGTTGCAAATTTCACTTTTTTACTTGTTTACTTTAATGTCATACATTAGAAAAAATGTACCTAACACTTTATTATATTTTTACCATTATTAAAAAAATATATTTTTCTTTCTTTCAATGCTATACATGTGAGGCATTCCACACCAAATGTTCAGCAAAAAAAAGTGATGTCGTGTCAATATGAAATCAATTGCAAAGTATTCACCCTAAGGATACTTGTAAATAACAAAATATAGGATTTTTCAAAAAAGGTGGCCTATTAGGCATCAAATAATTAATATTTCAGCATCATTATTTCATTATTAATGCAAATTTAATGAAACACAATGCTGTCTTTAAAATAAAAGTTTTTTATAAATTTTTGTATGGTTATAAAATATTTTATTGATTACAAAAATTTAAAGTGGAAAATTTTCAGAAGAAGTTTGAAATTTTTAAAATTTAAAATGAAATTTATTTATCGAAAAACATGCCTCAATTTTTTTTAGTTTAAGAAAAAAAAAAATAAATTTGCGAGAACAATTTTTTTAAAGATTGCACTATGATAATTTTATACGATAATGGGGTATATATAGAGTGACAATTTTTTCTGAACTCAAATCAGTACGCCCAAGTTTTTTTTTTTTTTTTTCAGAAATAACTCTGTAAAAACTCTTTTTATGGGAAAACACTAATGATTTTTCCAACACTCAAAAAATGTCGGTTAACCTAACAAACTCGGAGTCAATTAGTAGTGAAAACAACTGTTAAAAAACAACTGCCGTTGTTTTAGAAAATTCAGTTGACTTCAAACCACTTCTTTTTAATGCTTTGATCGTTTCAGTGCAGAAAATACAAAAACCCACAGGTTTTGATAATAAGAAAATCACCTTTTTCAATTAAGTTTTGATAACGCTTCCTTTTAGAAAACTTTCCAAATGGTTTTCTAATAACCTTGATGCGCTTTTTTCGATAAATTCTGATGATATTTCCTCATAAAATCATTTGGATTCATGCAATAACATTATCTTTTAAAAAGCCCAGATGTTCTGAGCGCTTTTTCCGATAAATTCTGATGTTATTACCTCATCGAATCATTTAGACTCATGCATTTGCATCATCTTTTCACTCAAAATATTTTGTAGGCAAAAACAAATGAAAAACACACTTAAATCCAGTGAATAAACAATTGAAAACCATCCCAGTAATTATTCATTTGTTTTAACAAACATCAACATTTATTTTTTACTTTAAATATTACGTTTTTTTCACTCTTTTTTACCAACAAATTCGAAAAAAATAACCTACGAAAACTTTAAAAGTTAATGTTAGTTCTGTTATTTTTGCCAACAAATTTCAAAAAAATAACCTACGAAAACAATAAAAATTAATGATTTCGTAGGTAATTTTTTACAATTTTTTATTGAAATATTTTTTTAAAAATTGTTAATAAAATTTTTGAGGAATCGATCCAGCAATCAACTACATTCTGGCCAGACACTACCCATCGTGCCAAAGTCACTTGATACAAACATGTTTTTATATTTCTATAAATAATTTTTTGATTGTTTTTTTCTACAAAAAAATAACTGACTTGTGTAGGTAAAAACTAATGATATTTCATTAAAAAATACCAACAATTTAAAAAAAAAATTACTTACACAAATCATTAAAAATCAAAAGAATAATCAGTAGTTTTTACTTACAGAACAAAAATAAATTACTTTAAAAATTAAATGTTAATGAAAGTCTTTATTTTTTAGTGTGTTATTTTTGAAACAAAGGACTGAAGTAGTCATTAATAAAAACTGAACATGAAACAAATGTTTTTTCTTTTAAAAACGACTAAACGGAAAACTTTTTAAATAAACTACAAACAGTTAATGACATGATTTTTTGAGTGTTTAAAAATATAAAAAACAAATCATCCCATAAATTTTTCGTTATAGAAAACTTCAAAGATTCTGTGCGCCTTTTCATATGAATGTATGAAGATCAAAATAACATCATATTCAGATACATTTTTGCGTTAAAGAACCTCTTGATTCACGAACTCTAATCTCATTATAAATTATTTCATTGTCAGACATAAGTTATAAAAAAACTACTCTGACGACTTATTTTATGGAAATTCAAGAATATTATATAGAACAGTATAGAATATTCGAAAAAAAAAACTTTTTATGTTGAATTGTTCAAAAATCAGTACAATCAGTAAATATTTCAAAAAATCAGTACTAATCAGTACAACGATTTTTGATCAGTACACGTGATCAAAAATCAGTACATGTACTGATCAAATCAGTACGAATGGTCAGCCTAGGTATATAACGTATGCATAGTGGACAAAAAACAGCTATGTTATATGGACCACCATGATGAAAATCGCGAAAACCCGTTTTTTTGTATATGCCAGCATCACTTTACGAGATGATTTAAGGTTCCATATTTTAGTATATAATGTGGGAACCTTAAACAACTATTTGACCAAAAATTCGCCCAAAAAAGTTTTCATTTGCAAAAGTTATCTTAACAAAAACTATTATTTCAGTGTTTGCGATACAATAATTATAGTTTTTGTTAAGATAACTTTTGCAAATGAAAACTTTTTTGGACAAATTTTGGGTCAGTTCATTGTTTAAATTTCCCACATTATATACTAAAAGATGAAGCCTCAAATCATCTCCTAAAGTGATGCTGCCATATACAAAAAAACGGTTTTTCGCGATTTTCATCATGATGGTCCATATAACATAGATGTTTTTTGTCCACTATTCGTAGTGTCATAGACGCCTTTATGATCCACAAAATGCAAGTTTTTTATCAAAGACCAATTTAGCGGTTAATTTCGCGAAAACTTAAAAAAATTAAGAAATCCGCGAATTTAAGGGCTTAAGATGAAAAGCTTTAAACCAAATTTATATTAGAAATATTGCTACAAGTTATATCTTTGTTTTCCATGCGATAAAATTTAAAAATCATTAGCTTTGGAATTTTTTTTGTTAAAAAAGCAACTGAAAATCAGCCAATCTTTAATGACATTTTACAAGAAAACTGTACCATACATCGAAAAACGGAGTACGCCATTCGATTCAGCATGTCCGAAATATATTGAAATGATGGTCGTACCTCTTGTTTTCTAAAATAGTGGTTAGTTTTGTCACGCAGTGTAATTTTTATTGCACGCCTTTTGTTTTGAGTTTTTTTTTTTTTTTAAGGGTAAGAAGCAACGAAGAAGGAAAACAGAATTCGTGATTTTTTTTCTACCCCGTTTGCTTTTTACCCCCGTTTTCCGACAAAAAAAGTTGGAAAACTTTAAAAAAGGCAGCATATATGTAAATACCGTCAAAGTAAAAAAAAAAATGATGGTTAAAAACTTACATTTTTCTCCATGTGCTCGGCTTTATTTAAGAATTCATCATTAGAGAGATTTGAAGATATTTTTATAATCTCTCACTAACACAGTACTAGCAAAACAATAAATTTCTCTTTTGAAAACAAAAACACCAAATTAACTAAAACACTAAATTCAAACTTAAATACTAAAGAAAAAAAAACACACTTTACACCAGCGACAGGCAAAAGCACTACGCGGCGTTTTTACTCTCACACCTACATGCTCTCACTCATTTAACAAAATAAAAAAAAAACAATATTCTCCTCTCTTCTTGCTTAAAATATACTTAGAGAAATAATCAATAAAGAATTTTAATGTAAATTCTTGTTTAAGGAAAATTTCTTTGGTAAACCAGAATGCTTAGTTTGTCACTATTCACTAAATATTACATTGCTAGACATTTTAACCAATGTCATTTATTATCTTTTTTATTTTTTAAATGGTTAAATGAATTATTATTTTTACTATAAGTTTCTTTAAGTGCATTGAGTATGAGAGTGCTACATGTTACACACACAAAGACAAAATATGATAGTATGTGTTTGCCTGTCGCTGCTTTACACAAATAAACACTCATTTTGCAAAAACAAAAAACACTCAAATTTTGACAAAGCTCTGCTGGCAGAGCTTTATATGTATTTAGGTATGCAATGCATTTCCCAGCAAAACTTTGGTAATGGGTAGTGATTATATAACACATTACCAGGTAATGTATATAACTTATTTGTAGCATTATTTTATGATGTCTTACCAAACATTTGTTCCACAACGTATTATTTTCAAGTGAAAAATAATGCATTACTAATAATTTGCTACGTAATGCATGATTATTGGAAAAAATGTATTTCATATTTATTATTTCTAAACATTAAATCATGGATGACTTATATTTGGTTACATTATGTATTATTTGAAAGTTTGAAATAATGCATTATTTATAATTGGATGAATAATGCATTACAATAACATAAAAAATAATTATTTTATAAAAAAATGCATAAGTTTAAACTAGAGATGTTCTCACGACAGGAAATTTCTAACGACACACACTCACGAGCATATTTTATCTACTTACACTCACTTACAATCACGTGAGTAAATTTAATACAAAAGTACTTTTTCACTACTCGTAGCACCTTATATATTATCTTCTGGTATGCTATATAATTTCATTTCTTGTAACCTATAAAATATCATATATTTTACACCTTACTCGTATTCTTCGTTATAAATTTATGACTTATTTTATACCTTACTGGTATTCTTTGTGATAATGTGGATGCATTACTTTGAGTCTCATCGCCTGTTAAAATCATCAATGCTTCAATGTATAAAATAAGAGATCCTATACCTTATTTTATACCTTATTTGGTAATCTAAGTTTTGCTGGGTTGGCAAACACTAATAGGTATTATATTTAACATTGAATTAATAAGAAAAAATAATTTACACACGATTTTTACTCAATTTTCCTAACTTTTCCGACAATTTTTTTACACACTATTAAAATAAATTTATCTAGCTTTTTTTTGATATAAATTTTATGATTTATAACGATTTTTTTCACGGAAATTTTATAAGTATAAATTAAAAACTTGATCACTTTATCTTTAAACATGTTATCACGTTTAAGTAAATACGCGGACTATTCAACAGATCAATGGCAGGACAGTTATGGGAGAAATACATAACTGTGCTTTCTTATTTTAAAAGATAAATCAATTTAGATAAAAAAACAAATTCTGATCAGTGTTGCCAGATAAGGGGATCTGGGATTTCGATAGAACACAAGATTCTATTTTGGATCTTGGTTGGTTCTATTTTGATTCTTTTTTTGGATCTTGGTATTCTTTCAGATCCAATTCCTGCACTAGGTCCTTTTGGACTAAAATATTAGTTCGTTAGTTAAATTTTATAGGAAGGAAGGGTTTGAGCCGAAAGTTTGGAAGATCAGTAGAAGGCGAAAAACAACAAAAAAATAAAATGTTGCTTATCAAGTTTTTGATCTTTCTCGAATTACAATTGTTTTTTTTTCGAATTACAGTTTTTTTTCGAATTACAATTGGAATTTTCGAATTGCAATTGGAATTACAAATAGAATTTTCGAATTGCAAGTAGAATCGTCGAATTACAAATGGAATTTTCTAATTACAAATGGAATTTTCTAATTACAAATGGAATTCTCGAATTACAATTGATCTTTTTTGAACTAAATCTGTAAATGGTGTTGTCATCAAAATATATAAATTTCAACAATTTCACAATACTTTTGGAAATGTTGTACAAAACACCAAAAAAATATTTTATGGAATTTTCTATAAATTCTCTCTAATAGATATTTATATAAACCCTAATTAGAAGTTAGTTTTTTATACATTTGAAAATAATTTTAATTTATTTACTTACACATTTTACTAATATTTCAGAAATTTTAGATAATTTGTTAAATATTTTAAGTTGTAGTTTGTCTGCAATATGTTTGGTGGCCATATTGTGGTTTTCATATAACACAAACTATTATCATAATAATCATTATCACTAATAGTTTATTTTTTTTTTCTTTTTGGGGTTATTTACTGGATAATTGAGAGTTCTACACCATCTGTTTCAAAATGTTATAGAATTTAAAGTACATATTGATTTTATAGTAATTGCAGCAAATGTAATGTAAAAATTATTAACTCTTTATTGCCAATATAAATTTTAAAAGACCAATAATCATAATATACCGAGAAAAATATAAAATCGGTTTTATGGTTTGGGGAAATCGGTTTCTTAGCAGGTCCTTTTAGGGCCGTTTCATAGAAAAGGTTTCAAAATTGTACCACGAAACTAAAAATCGGTCTAGGACTATAATATATATCGTCCATTCCACCAGACATTTGGTAATTTTAGGCATTTTTTGACCGAGGGTATTCCGATTTTTCTATTTTTTTCATACAGATACTCTATGGAGCCAATTTCAAATTTCATCCATCGGATCGAAAATATTCGAAAAACTCGCGATTTTATTCACGATTTTCGTTTTTAAAAAAGTCAAAAAAATGCAAAATCTGTGTAACTTTGAGCAGCTGTATTTTCTAAACTACTTATCGCATTTTAACAATCCATAGCGCATACGAATGGTTTGTAAGTCTATTTTGATATCTTATAAACTGAAAAAATGTCGGTGGTTTAAAAGTGCATTTTATATGCAAATGCAGTTTTGAAGTGCATTTTGCGAAACTTTTACCCCTTTTAATTTTTTTTTAATTAGCATATTTGGAAAATTTAGAATTTTTGCTACAGAAAAATGTTTTCATTACAATGGACCGAGCATGTGTGATATTTTTAATATTTTTTTTAAAAAATACTTCCTTAAGTTTCCCTTATAAAAATTTTTATTTTTTAAATTATACCAAAATCATGTAAAAAGACATGTTTTTAAACCGTTATATTTTCAAAAGTACTTATCGCATCTCATTGTTTTTATGCACATTAGAAAGGTATTTTTGTATATTTTTTGCATCTAATGACCGCAAATATGTTGGTGTTTCAGAATTGCATATTAAATGCAAATGCAGTTTTGAAGTGCATTTTTCAAAACTTTCACCCCTTTGAATTTTTTTTTAGTTATCATATTCGAAAAGTTTACAATTTTTACTACAAAATAATGTCCTGCTAATAATGGACCCACCGTGTGTGCTATTTTAATTTTTTTTTTTTAAATTTCCTTAAAACAATTTCAATATTTTAAATAAAACCAAAAAATCTGAAATAACATGATTTTTTAAAAAATTCTAAAAAAATATCACACACAGTGGGTCCATTATTAGGAGGAAATTATTTTGTAGTAAAAATTGTTAACTTTTCGAATATGATAACTAAAAAAAAATTCAAAGGGGTAAAAGTTTTGAAAAATGCACTTCAAAACTGCATTTGCATTTAAAATGCATTTCTGAATCGCCAACATATTTGCGGTCATTAAATGCAAAAAATATACAAAAATACCTTTCTAATATGCATAAAAACAATGAGATGCGATAAGTACTTTTGAAAATATAACGGTTTAAAAACATGTCTTTTTACATGATTTTGGTATAATTTAAAAAATAAAAATTTTTATAAGGGAAACTTAAGGAAGTATTTTTAAAAAAAAATATTAAAAATATCACACATGCTCGGTCCATTGTAATGAAAACATTTTTCTGTAGCAAAAATTCTAAATTTTCCAAATATGCTAATTAAAAAAAAATTAAATGGGGTAAAAGTTTCGCAAAATGCACTTCAAAACTGCGTTTGCATATAAAATGCACTTTTAAACCACCGACATTTTTTCAGTTTATAAGATATCAAAATAGACTTACAAACCATTCGTATGCGCTATGGATTGTTAAAGTGCGATAAGTAGTTTAGAAAATACAGCTGCTCAAAGTTGAACAGATTTTGCATTTTTTTGACTTTTTTAAAAACGAAAATCGTGAATAAAATCGCGAGTTTTTCGAATATTTTCGATCTGATGGATGAAATTTGAAATTGGCTCCATAGAGTATCTGTATGAAAAATATAACAAAAATCGGAAGAACCTCGGTCAGATTTTTTAAAATGACTCATGGAATGGACGATATATATTTTTGATCAGTAATCGATTCTAAGACATTGTGGCGATGTCCGTTTGTCCGCTCGTCCGTTTGTGAAAGACACAATACAGTCTAAATTAAAAGAGCTAGACTCCCGCACCGTCGGACATACTTTTGTACACATGGACTGGACCTATAAATTCTGAAAGTAGGGCCGGAAATAAAATTCGAGTGTCTCCCAGGTTTTCTAGATCGCGAAAAACGACAATAAAAAAGTTGTGTTTTTCCAAAGTAGTGCGAAAAAAGTCTAAAAATGTATTAAATCTACTTCTGACAATGAGTTCAATAATATTTAAACATGTCCTCGGTAAAAGGGTTAAAATATTTAACAAAAATATTTTGCATTCAATTTCACTAGGGCAATGGTTTTCAAACGGGGGGTAGCAAAAAATTTTGTAAAAACCTTAAATTTTAGTTAATTTTAATTTAACAACACATTTTTTTATTGTTGTGTTATAAAAATATACAAATATTTTTATTAAAGAAATAAATTATTTCCATTTCTTAAGGTCCCTCCGTAATCACTGTGCAGTTGTTAATTTCCCGGGATGTCCAACACTGACTTGTGAAGTTTTTTGGCTGAGTCTGGGATCTGACAGTTCGTTTTCTATTAACTTTCCGATGGTGATTCCGATTCTGGGTTTTAAATTTTTCTACTACGTTAGGTTTTTGAGAAAATTAAAGGCGAAGTTCACAATAACGAATTTTTGTGCATTTTTAAGAGCTTTGTTTGTGATATTTTTAGATGCGTCTGGGATCTGACCACTTTTTTGGATTTATTTTTTAATGCTGATTCCAAATCTGGATCCGAATAACGGATCTTGATTCGTGATCGAATAAAATTTTGATCAATACTAATAAAATGTTATTAAAAAAATAAAAATGATATAAAAAAATTTAATAATTGCTTTAAAAAATAATAAAAAAAAAAAATATGATAAAAAATCTTAAAAATAGCTAAAAATACTAAAAAAAATAAGTAAAAACTAAAAGTTATACAAAATATGACCTAAAAATATGCATTTGTAGCGAAATAATAGCAAAATATGTAAAAATATGCATTTTAAGCAAAATATGCAAAAATATGCACTAACGAATCAATGCCAATTTAAAGCAAATTCTTAGATTCGCAAAGCTATTTTGTTTATGCTGTTCTATGGCCAAAGGGAAAAACATGCATTTGTATGGAAGTCCTCTCCTTGCTGATCAGGTTGAATTTGTATTTTTCTTTTATTTTTGGAAGTAAAAATGGATGACGATAGTAAGTTTAGATATAAAATGCCGTAGTTCAGGACCTGGTTTCTAAATTTTTGAGGAAATTGAGGTCAAAGTTCAAAAAAATTGCGTTTTTTTTTAATTTTTAGAAGTCTAGGATCTGACCACAGGGTTTCGATTAATCTTTCAATGCTGCTTTTGAATTTGGTTTCCAAATTTTTCCATTACTTTAGGTTTTTAAAACAACTGAGGGCAAAGTTCACGTTAATAATTTTTTTTTATGTTGGGGGGTCGCGAAAAATTTAATATATTGAAAAGGGGTCGCAAAGCAAAAGTTAGTGAGATGCTCTGCACTAGGGGTTGGATGGCACAAGCCAAAAGTCCGTGCGAAATTCATAAAATGCATACAAAAATTAAATTGGAAAGTATTTTTGGTGAACCACAATTTAATAAAATACAATTTTACTTTTTTTAACATTTTGCTAACATTGCACTAATGGCTTTGAAAACTCCTGGTGAAATTTGATGTAGAACATTTTAAACCTTTAAACGCACGATTTAATGGTTTTCTATGAGAGTATTTGACATAAGGACCAAAATAACCCCTTGAATTGAAAGATGGAGTATTAATATGTTCTAAGAAAAGAACCGCCATTTAATTTCTATGCGGACATAATTAACATTATTTTCATTTATTTAACAAAAAAAAACATTTAAAAAAAGTGTATTTTTTCAGATGATCGTTAAGTTCTTCAAGAGGGACCTTTTCCCCCCTGTCGCGATTTTGGCCATTCACGGACTTAACCTGCCCATGACCATGAGACATATTTTTGCCAAACTTTATCAGTCTAGCTATTTTATTTTGGACTGTATCTTGTTATCTACAGTACAGACAGACGGACATTCACAGAATGTCTTAGAATCGATCATGGATCAATAATATATGAACATTTCCATTTAACTTTTGATTTTAAGATTTGAAAAATATTAAAATTTTTTTGAAGGCACATCAAAATCGTTTAGTACGCTTATAAACATGCATTTAGTAAGTTCAAATCCATTCGCGTGAAGAACTTTCAGCTGACGGCGCGAAACTTATGGCGGTTTAAAGATTTTAATTGAAAACAAAAAATCTCAAAATTACAATTATTATTAGAATTTAGCAAAATCAACGTTAATTAACGTTTCATACTATCCCCAATAAAAACCGGATAAATTACGTCCATTAACGTGGATATGAACATTTCCATTTAACTTTTGATTTTAAGGTTTAAAAAATATTCAAATTTTTTTTGAAGGCACATCAAAATCGTTTAGTACGCGTATAAACATGCATTTAGTAAGTTCAAATCCGTTCGCGTGAAGAACTTTCAGCTGACGGCGCGAAAGTTATGGCGGTTTAAAGATTTTAATTGAAAACAAAAAATCTCAAAATTACAATTATTATTAGAAATTGACAAAATCAACGTTAATTAATGTTTCATACTATCCCCAATATCAACCGAATAAATTACGTCCATTAACGTGGATATACAATCAGATTTTTACGTTAAAAGTATGTTTTAAAAAGTTGCTCTTTTAATACTTGATATGCAATTTACGCGAAATCTAATGACGATGGACCAAATTAAAGGTCATATTCGGATTAAGCACCCTCAAATTAGTTAAAAAACTTGTGCATTATGCAAAATTGGGAATTTTTAAAAGTGATGCAATTTCTGATTAATCAAATTTTGAAAGATGCATAAAATCCACAATCTTCAAAATTTAATAATGCCGCTCAGTTTTGGAATAAAGCTTTATAAGTGCCAGCAATTGCCATTTATAGAAATTAATTTCTATTAGCGGTTTGGGTGTGCCCTGGCGGTTTATCTGAGGACAAAATTGGCGCGTTTTCAGCGTACAGTTACACTAAGTCCAATTTTTGCACACGATCCATAATACGCATTACAAGCAATCGTCTGACGGGTATATTTTAAATCTGAATTCTTTTCGCGCGAAAATACAAGCAAAAGTTTAAAATCGTGAAATGTCAGATTTTTGCAAAATTTTTTCTAATCAAAATTTTAACACGCTATATCGATTTTATTATAAAAAATCAAAAAATATTTGGATCACGCGATGTGCTGGCCACTTTTAAATAATATTGCGAATGTGCCTCGCAAAAAAGTGGATTTTTGATGACTTTCACGTTTTATCTCTCAACCTTTGTCTAGCTAGTACTCCGCTCCTATTGAGGGCACATTCATGAGACCGATTTCAAACTGTAGGGAATTACGACAGCTATCATTTTTCGTATTAGCTTTTGAAAAGTATGAAGCGGCGCAAATTTCCTGATCAAAAAACGACGAAAAATTTAAAATGAAGAAATTTTAATTTCAAACCGTTACCACCAAATAACTTTTTTGTTATTGATGGCACATCAAATTCATAAATACATCTATTTTGAACAAGTACAGGGACTATATATTTGAAATCTTCGAAGAATACGCTGGACGGCGCAAGTACAATAGGCCAAAGAGTACATTATTTTTATGAAATTTCAATCGACTTTTCCACATTTCGGAAGTTTGATTGTCGCTAACTACCGCAAATTAAGATTTTTGGCCTTTAGTGTTTGTAAGCTAATTGCATTAGAAGTCCTTTATGCATTTCTATCAGTAGATAGCCATTTGAATGCAAATAAAAAAAGTTTTGGCCAAAAAACCAAAATTTCAAAGAAATGAAAAGTTAAGTGGAAATGTCCATATATACTTTATGGGGTCCCCGACCGATATTTCGATGCGTTACAAACGGAATGACAAAGTGATATACCCCCATACTGTGGTTGGAGGGTATAAAAACCTGAAAGACACGGGAATGTTTTTTTATTCCCATTTTCTGACTAGGTAGTACTTTTCCGTATTGCAAAAAAATAATTTTTTCGTATTTTTCGCGAATCGATCTAGAAAAACTGCACCCAAAATAATTACTCTGTAAAATTACTGTAATCTCAATTTGTTGACAAAATGTTTGACAAAGTTTTCGGTCAAAATTCAGATTTTAAGAAAATACTTTGAATTTTCTTTTGACCTTTGACCAAAAAACTTAATTTTATCTGTAATTTTACTTTTGACTTTTTACTTTGTAATCTTTATTTAACAGATAATAGACAGAGTTTTCGGCAAAAATACAGATTTAAGCAAAATACTTTTTTTTTTACACCAAAACACTTAATTGCATCTGTGTTTTTACACAGAAAGAAATAAAAAAAAAATTTGAGTAAATTTTTAATACTATTGAGTAAAAAATTACTCAATTTTCCACCAGTAAACGATTTAATAGTATTGAGTAAATTTTTAATAAAAATTTATTAAATGTTTTCCAAAAAAAATTTGAGTAAATTTTTAATTGACACTATTAAGTGCAGGAACAGAACAAGAAGCACCACCTTTTAAAAACAGAACAAGTTTTATATCACATAGGCGCCGGCCACCGGTTTAATCTGCCAAACCGTATGGAAAAAGTCGTGCCGGGCTTATTCTGTTTCTACTCTAAAAAAAACAAAGTTTAAAAAAATTTCATATTTTTTTACAAAGAAAAAAAACATGTTTTTTCAAACTTTACCAAATATATTTTTGTCTTAAAGACATAAAAAAATTTTATAAATATGATTACAAACTTTCATGTATATATACAAAAAACTATAAACTAAACGAGAATTAAAAAAACTAAGAAAACTCAAAAAAAAATTAAAAAAGCTATTAAATTCTTATTAAATTATTTACTCAATTTGTTTTTAAATTTTTGAGTAAATTTTTAATTGCGTCAATTAAAAAATTACTCAAAACTTTTTTTAAATTTAAACAAGTGATTACTCAAATTGTTTTTCCCCATATTTTTTTCTGTGTACTTATTGGTCTGTGACGATATAAAAAAAAAATCTCTTTAAAAAACTTCCAAACATTTCAATCACAATAAATATTTCAAAAATTTGGTAAATTTTACGAGGCTGTCGCGATAAAAATTGCAAATTTAGAATTTTTGACGCATTAAAGCGGGTGCATTTAAACGACTGCAACTCTCTGCGTTTTGTATGCAGTTATTAATTTTGAACACTTCTTGCACGTTAAGCAAGGAGAAATTGAATGAATTTATAATTTCGCACTTATCAAATGTATTAAACTAAAGCATTTAACATTTTACACATGATTTTGTTAATTTACAGATATTTTTTGTCGAAATAACTTTACGGAGTTTTCTTGGTAAAATAACAAAATTTATCGCCAGTTGTAAATCTAGGATATTTTCTGCTGGCTCAGAAGAGTATCTTTGTAATTTAACACAGTTATTACTTTAAGGGCGGATTTTACAGTCCAAACTAAGTTCTAACTTAAGTGAAATCTTAGTTAAGATTTATTTAAGTATTTTTTATTACTTAAGTTAAATTCCATTTTACGGTTTGTACTTAAGTTAAAAAGAAAATATTTCAAAAATATGGTAACATAAGTTATTTATTTGACAATTCAAAAAGAAAAATAAAATAATAATAAAACAAAAATACTAAAAGCAAAAATTGAAATAACAAAAAATCACACAAATGCGGTTCTTTCCGTTAAAATCTACCACCGTGGGTCTTGTTGGAACTAAAATAATCAAGAAAGCGACTAAGGTCATCATTAACTAATTTTCCACCCTATTTGCACACCAACAAACGCCTCCGTGAAAAGGTTGCTGTTGTGTCCAACAAAAATTTCAGGAATAAGATTGCCGATTATGTTACCCATTTGAAAGGCCATCTCCATTTCTCTCAAGTTCAAAGTATTTCCATCATTTGCGTGATATTTCCATCAAAACAAAAAAAGATTAAATAAATAAACATGTATAAGAAATTTTAGAGTGGCGAAGATGGCTCATCAATTGCGTAACATAACCGGCAATCTTATCCAAGAGATATTAACAACGTTACATATACAAACAGAAAGACTGACGGAGAGTCAATCCGTATACATAAATGTAGGTCTAGGATAAATATTTCGGGTAGTTACAAACATCATTACATACTCATACCCTGTACCACAGAGTGTTGTAGGTTAAATTCACACAATTGCTTTTCTATTAAAATCTTCCGCCGTAGGTCTTGTTAGAATCATCGAAAAATACTCCATCCACTTGACTTCGGATTTGCACACCAACAATTGGGCCATCTCCGCCTATCTCAAATTCCTTTTTAATTTTTATTTATTTAATTTCCTTTGCATTAATGCAAATATCACGCAATTTGATGGAAATACATTGAATTTCAGAGCTTCTAAGACGGCCTATCAAATGGCTAATATAACCGGCAATCTTATTCCTCAAAGCTTTGGTGGAAACAGCAACCTTTTCACGAACACGTTTGTTGGTGTGCAAATTAAATGTTTAGCGACTGGAGTATTTTTCAAAGATTAATTTAGCCTCGTTCTTGATTGTTTTGCACGGCAATTGTGTGAGATTTGGTTTTTTTAATTTTTATTGTATGTTTTTATTATTATTTCATTTTTATTTTGTATTTTTTTTTTTGGATTGTCAAATCTAAATAAATTACTTAAGTAAAACTTAAGTTATGGTAATTAATGACTTAAGTTTTACTTAAGTGGTTTTTGTAAAATAGTTTTTTGGATTTAAGTAATTTCTTAGTTTAAGTTGCTACTTAGTGCTGACTGTAAAATCCGCCCTAAGTGTAGGAGACACGGGTATTTTATTTTCGGCCCTATTCTCAGATTTTTTTGGTTGGGTTTATAAAAAATTTTAAATTTGTCAGACGGTGTTATCATAGACGTCGTAAATGAGCAAAATCGGACAAGGAGAGAAAAGTTATCCCTTGAGAAACTTAAACAACTCTTTACAAAAAAAAACATATTTTTAAAGCTTTTTTTATACTTGTTTAACAAAACAGAAACATTTGGGGTTTTCACAGTCATTTTGTCATTTTACTAAACGTCAAGTATTTGCCACCATTTTTTCTTTACATATCGTGAGAGCACTTTTTGTTAATAATTTGCACAAAATAACTTTAATTTACTTTAATAACTTTTTACATTTACAATTTTAAAATAAACACTTAAAATCTTTATTTTTCTTTTTGTATAAATGTTTTTGTTTCCGCGCTCTAAATTTCAGCATAGACAATCACAGCAGTTTTAATTTTTATGTTTTTTTTTTATTTGCACTCTGGCATTTTCGTTTTAGACAAGGTTTGAGTAGGGCATTTTAAGAAAAATATGCCACACTCAAATTGGCATTTTTTTTATGTTTGGCACATTTGCCAAATACCACACTAAAAAGGGCAAATTTAATAGACACTGTCAAAACCCCAATTATTTTTAGATAGTAATTTTTTGCACAGAGGAAAATTTTTGGAACAAATTCCTGGTTCAATAGATTCTTGAATATATTCTATGGTAATCACAACAAAATTTTCTTTGTTAATTAATTTTTCAAAAAAAAACTGCTTGCTCTAAAAATCAATTGCTTTCATGACAAATTCGAACAAAAATCATTGATTCTAGAATGTTAGGGTAATATGATGCGTTTTGGATCCGATTGTTTGGAAAAAAAAGTTGTTGGGTAACGCTTAGAAACACATCTATTCGGGGAACCTGCCAACTCATACATTTTTAAAAACGTTACACACTTAAAAAACATTTAAGACAACTCATATTGCAATTACATATTTTCATAAAGTTCTTTCTTAAAATCTTTATACAAAGTTAGCTTTAGCATATTGCATTTTTCGTTCTCTAAAGAAAAACAAATTATCTTTTGGTAATAAAATATTGCGGACTATATGCCATGGGATACATTTTGTTTGTGCATACCTCCTTAAGCCTAAAATAAAAGGCTTAATTTATACATCACAATAATTAGGTTAATGGGATTAAAAATCCAAATGATTTATGCAAAAACCCAATATTAAAACAGCGCTATCAAAAAACTGACAAAAAATATTTATGGCCCAAAAATACTTAAGTAAACATACAGTGACTAACAACTTATTTCGTGCAGTGTAGATAGCAATCCCCTTCAAGGAAAAGGTATCAGTACTAAACCAAACTAAATCAAACGAGTGTTATAAAAAAAAGCTGTGTGAGTAGTTTATCAAACTTTATTTTAAGCTTGATGGTTTCCAGATTGAGTAATTAATAAATGAACTATGAGATATTTTATGCATGTTCGTCCGTCCGTCTAAAAAGACTCCATTAAGTTCAAAGTGAAAGAACTACACTCCTGAAGTTTGAATCTAATATCTCTTATTGTGGGAAGAAATTTAAGTTTGTAAATGAGCAAAATCAGATGAGGGGAAAGAGCTTGCAAAATTAAACCAACCCCTGAAAACATCAATTTGTATACCCTCTAACTGTAGTATGGGGGTATACTAAATTTGTCGTTCTGTGTTTAACACACCGATATATCGGTCGAGGACCAGATGTAAAGTATGCATATTATTGACCTACATATGATGGATTCTAAGACAGTCTACCAATGTCCGTGTGTACGTCCGTCTGTCGAAAGCACGATGCAGTTTAAACTAAAAGACCTGGGATCCTGCAGTTTGGCAAGAATATGTCTTAATCAGAGCAGTAGAGGGAAAAGTTTTTCTTTGAAGAACTAAACCAACTTCTAAAAAACGATTTCTTACAGGAGATGTTTCAGAGGCTGCCCAATTTTCTGGCTTCTTCTCATTGCACTCTGGTATATCTGAAGGATCCTTAATAGGGGATGGGCTACCTCCAGTGGGAAGTCGCTGAATATCTTTCTAAACACGCATTTTCCGGACAATTCCATGACGCCGTTTAAGCCTTTGATCAACATAAACTGCTCCTTTCAGTAAAGGAGTACACTTTGGAGGCCTTTTTTTAGTAAATAGGGGGCTTTTAGTAATGTCATTACAAACCCGATAATTGTGGCATTGTCTGGTCTTGGAGTGAAGCGTGGGATCCTTTTAATGGTAAAAAATCTACTTCTATCCAATAGACATATAACGTCTGAATTGGGACCGTCTGTTATATCTTGACTTGTAAATAGGAACAATCCAAAGGGAGGTGTTCTTTCGCCGCTTCTTTGGAACGTGGCAACAGAAATTCAATGCTGGTCTCTCTAAAAGCACGTAGTTGTCATGTTATCGCATATGCTGCCAACAATAAGAGACATTCTTAAGGGTCCTTCGAAAGACTAAAAGACTGTAGTCTGGAAGTTAATCCAAGTAAAACAGAGCTTGTCTCGTTAACAAGGAAAAACTAGATTCCTGCTTTTGATGCTATTTCCCAAAATTGGAATGTGTTGGTATGTCTATAGAAACTCGCAAGCAAAACATACGGCTTTGTTCCGCGAGGGAGACTAATAAGAGGTTGGCAAATGATTTAATATGTGAGACTACGCAACAGATTTGGCCTTCTCTTAATCGGAAGCTTACAAGTGAGCTGATATCGCTTCCAAAAGGAGAGATTTCGATAGTGGTTGCTGTAATTACCAGACACTGTCTTATAATTACCAGACACTGTCTTATAGCAAGCAGAACAATTAAATGTGCCGTCAATTGACTCTTGCCGGAGTTGAATGAATATGAAGGAGTTGGAAAAAATCGAACACTTTATCTGCCATTTCCCGGAACTTTTTTTATCAGAGACTTACTTTACTGGGATCTAAGAAGCTGCACGATATTTTCGAATTGTCGGATGTCAAAATTATCTTAGGAGTGTCATAAGGATTATGAGGATTCATTATCTTAGGAGTTTCATAAGGAGCTCAAATGGGTTTAACGGCAGGGACTAGTAGGAACCTATTACAGTCCCGTGTTATCACAACGGACCTCAGAGTCTATCCTTCAAATTCGTAAAAGTTAAAAGAGGTTTATAAGAGGTTTTTAAAACAAATTTTGTATTTATTTTTTGTGAATTTGAACGTTAGTGTGCCGACGTAAAACGTGAGCAACCACTTGTAACATAACCTATGCATGAGCTGATGCTTTAATATCTTCATTTTAGCTACTTAACCGCGTACTGAAAAGGGCGCTTGCTTATGATTGTAAAGGAAGATGGAATATCTAACTTCATCAACTCCTTGGAGCATCGTCCGAGTGTTGGAGCATCGTCGTAGTGTTGGTTGTGTGTCTTTATTCTACCGTTACTTCCATTGGAAGTGTTCTGCTGAGATAGGTGGCCATCCCGGTGTATTCTAATACGCGTCTTTCTAGCAAAGCACACCCGTATGTCGTTGATGGGTTCAGCCAACCACGTTGGAGGATACAAAAGATTCGGCACAGCCGAACTTAACACTAGCTTGTATTACCCGTAATTTGTTAGACCACAATTTTTTTTTTTAACTTTAAAAACTTTTAATTTCTAGTTCGACCCTCGTAACACATTTATTATTAGCTCAATCTGAACGCCATCAAGCTTAAATTAAAGCTTGATAAATTACCTTTACAAAATTGTTTTTAAATAATACTTGTATGATAAAGATAAGGTTTAGTAATGTTAACTTGGTTTTGAACGATTTGCTATCTACTATCACACGAAATAAAGACAGAGTCACTGTAAAACTTTAAATGGCCAGAGAGTTGACAGACAAAACATGAAAATTTGAGCAAAAATTTTACACCAATGAGTCACTTACCTGTTGATAAACCAGTATCATTAATGCTTGAAGTTGATGTTGAGAAACCTGGCAATTTACGCCAACCCTTACGATTCCAAAAACTACGTGCCTTCGATTCAAAAGGTTGTGCATTTAACACCACTGGTCCAGGATCTTCAGCTGCTCTTATTTTGGCACAATTTAAAATACGACGACCACATGAGGCACGAGTAAAAAAACTTGAAGAATTATGAGAATCATCTTGAGAAGTGGTGGCGGAAAAATTATGATGATGAGCATGTGTGTGCGGAGGATTATGATGTTGTTGCTGCTGCTGCTGAGTTAGTAAAACATTATGTTTTATAGAATGATGTATCTGAGGTAAATGTTTAATGGTACACGATGATGATGAAGAAGCCGATGCAGCAGAAGAATTCAAAGGAGTGTTAGAAGTATTGGCAGTGGTAGAAGAACAAGAAGTAGACGTTGTTGCTCTTTGAAATGACCGGCAACTTTGTGTTGCATAAGCAAAGGCACTTTGTTGAGTCTTAATGGCAGATGAGGTGGCTGTTGCAGAACATGAAGTTAAATGCTGATGATTTGTCGATCTTGAGCTCATTAAAGCATTTGTTTTATGTAAACGTAATGAACCAATATAACTAGCACCACTCGAACCACTAAAACCACTATCTAAATCCGCCGCTAGACAAGAAGATTGCAACAGGCCAGCCGTTACGGTAGCCGAATTAGGTATGGGAGATATAAAATCATCTGTAGCTCCCACAGTTAAAGAAGAATCACATATATTATCTACCGAAGAGGAAGTCAAACGTAATGGCTGGCCAGAGGCTGGTGTTACACTTACAGAGGGAACCGTAGGCTCTTTGGAGGTGGGACTTGTATTGGGTGGACTATCTGGCATTAACATGGCTTCTACGGATAGATTTAATTCGCCTAATATCTTATGATGCCTATTTTGTACTCTTCTCAATTCTTCTTCTACTAAAGTTTGTGTTAAAGACCCAGCCGAATGTGAAGTGGCTCTTAATTGATGATGACTGGTCATAGAATTTGAAGAGGATGATGTAGAGGAGGCAGATATTTCTTCGTAAAAGTTTTCAGGTGTTGAAGTATTACTACAGGTATTATGAGAGGTATTGGCGGCAGTTGTTGATGCTGATGATGATGCGGATGCAAGTGTTGTTTGATGTTGTTGTGTTAATCTTGTTTGATATGATTGCCTGGTGGCTGGTGATACCAGCAATTTATTCTTTTTACCTTTAGACAACAAAGCTCTCATTGAATTGGGAGGTGCAGGAGTTAAGTCCTCATCTCCAGTTAGTAATTCATTGTGGGGTATATTTGTATGTCTCATGGCTGCGCCCGGTTCATAGTAGGCATATGAATAATCATGTTGTTGCTGTTGCAATTGCAAAAGTTGCAATGATGTTGTCTGTGGTATATTGGACCATTGATTATGATGATCTTCTATACTATGATGATGCAGATGATGTTGCTGATGATGATTTAAGCGTCCCAAGGTTTTTGTTTGTCTAATTAAACCACCACCTTTGAATGTTGCTACTGGTTCAGGTTCTGCACAAACTTCTATAGCATCTAAATCAGCTTCTATATGATGTTGTTGATGATGATGTTGTTGCTGGTGTTGTTGCTGCTGTTGCTGTTGCATTTGATGATGATGATGAGGATAATGTGTCGGATGTTGTTGGTGTTGTTGCTGTGGCTGTTGTCTATTAATCTTACGAAAACTTTTAACATTTGCATTTGTGGAAATTGTAGCGGTATTAGTGGGACTTATGGTGGATGGCAGTGTTGTGGTCACCTCCACTGTAATTGTACTTTTTTGAAATGATGACATTTGTGGAACACTTTGTGTCGTCGCTGTTTTGGGTGATATATTTTCATTACAAGATGGTGGTATTGGTGTTGTTGATTGCTGCTGCATTGTTGCTGGTGTTGCTGCTCCTCCGACTCCTCCACCTCCTCCGGTATTTGTATATTTAGGTGCTGTTGTATTGTAAGCGGGCACATTTTGTTTTTGTAAACTCTGGTCTTCTTGTTGCAAATGCTGACAAAATTGCTGTTGTTTCTGTTGGGGCTGTTGTATTTGTTGTTGCTGATGTTGTTGTTTTAAACCTCCAACATTTGTGGTTTGTCCACGTGCTGCTGCTGCTGCAGCTAGTTGACGTTGATTTTGTGGTTGCTGTTGTGTTGTATAGTAATTTTGATTGGTTACTATTCCTGGTGTTTGTCCTACATGGTGCTGTTGTAATTGCTGATGTTTGTGTTGTGTCAAGTTGTGTTGTTGTTGCTGCTGCTGTTGTTGTTGTTGCTGCAATTTTAAATCTTTTTGTTGCTGTTTGTTTATATTGCGTTGACTTCGGCCTAAACCCAAACAAGCCTCCATGGCACATGTTGCTATTAATTGACAAGAGTTTTGAGTTAGAATTTTTTTTTTTTTTTTCAAATTGATGCGTTTAGTGTTGATGTCGTTGGTGACTTTGTGACTACTTAATTAAGCGCTGCTCTTTATTTGTGGTTTTTAGATTATTATCTGCAATTACCTGTAATTGAAAGATTTTAACAAAAATCAATGAAGTGTTGTTTGAAAGTGGTTTTTGGGGAGAAAAAAAAATCTTAAAAATTAAGTCAGACTTAATGAAGTATGAAATTGAATGAACAAGATGTGATGAACACAATTAGTGATGGAGTCATTCCGATTGTATCTAAAAACATATCGATTTACATATATTTGGGATTCTCGATGAATTTGTAGTCGATCTGGCAATTTCCGTCTTTGTTGAAATCCATTTTTTAATGAAACTATTTTTGAATACTTGCCAAAAATTATGTATAAAAACGTAAAAAAAGTCATAAAAATAACAATTCAATACTTTAGCAGAATCATTGTATGTTTTTTTATCTACACGCACACTTCACTTAAAGAAAAATGCTTCATCATATTGATGAAATGGTTTCATCACTTGCTGTCATCAATTTTGATAGCAAATTTTATCATATTGATGAAGCTTTTCTTCAATATGATGAAGCATGGCATTAAAATTGAAAAAAAACAAGTGATGACACATTTCATCATGTCATCAAAAAATATTATCAATATGCCTTTTATATTGTTTTTTTATTGTGTGCTATAACATTCAGAGTTTGTATGTCATTATGCTCTGCCAAAAGCTGTGAGAGAAGAAGAGAGAGATTTTGTAGAAGGTAAATATATTTTATTAAAGCAGTTAAGTTTTATTTTTGCAAACTTTTTAAAAACATTTTAATCAGAACTTTTTATTTTTGAGAAAAAAATTGGGAACAAATTAAGGGATTTGGTAAGTTTGTTTGGAGTTTTTTGGGGATTTTAATTTCCAAAATAGGGACATGACTTGGCGATATATGTTTCTGGCAACAGTGGTCCCAAACCAGAATAATCCAAACATTTTCAGAAGTTGGGGAAATTATTTTCTAAATAACGGCCCAAAATTAGGAAAGCCAAAATAGCGCAAATAAAACTGACACAAGTGAGAGTGTTAAATTCGGTTGTGCCAAATCTTTAATACCCTCCAACACTTAAAAATCTTAAAAAAAATAAAAATTTTGGAGGGGAAAAGTAGTACCTAAGACATTAAGTAATAACTTCCCATCGCGATAAAAATTAAAAAAAATTCTTTTTTTATGATTTATGCAAATTAATATTTAAAACCGAACTCCAAAAAAGGAATCCGGTCAAAAAAATACTTTCCTGATCCTCTTGGTCCAAGTGCAGGTCGATGAACTTTATATGACATACAAATGTTTCATTTATTGAACAAATATACAAAAAAAACAATTAATAAAGTTATGTTCGGCCTAGCTGAATGTATTGACACCCTCCACAATGTAAAAAAAGTTATTATTTGCCAAAAAAAAAAAAAAAATTGAAAAAAAAAATTCCGCGAAAAAATTTTTTGTAAAAAAATGTGCTTGTACTTGTTTAAATACCATTCGGTCATCAATTCTGTTGACATGTGTCAACTAACAGCCGAATTAAAGCATTTTTCATTTTAAGGTTATGTTGAATTTACCAAAATTTTCGAGGTGTCATAACTTTTGAACCACTGAACCGATTTCGCTCAAATGCAATACCAAACTGACTAGGACAACAACAAGAAAATATACAAAGTCTTAGTCATATCACCATTTCAACAGACGGACATCGCTAGAATGTCTTAGAATCAATCACTGCTTAATAGTATATATACCACTAATTGTAAGTGGAGAGTATAAAAATATGTAAACAAAATTGTGTTTTTCTGGGTTTTTTTTTTTTAATTTTAGTTCTTCAAAGGGGGAACTTTTTCATTTCTGTTCGGATTTTGCCGACGAACTAAACCAGACAATGACCATAAGACATATTCGTGTCAACCTTCAGTGGTCTACCTCTTTTGGTACTGCAACAAGGTTTCTACAGACAGACGGACGGACATTCATAGAATGTCTAAAAATCTATAATGGATCAGTAATATATGTACTTTATTGGGTTCCCAAACGATATTTCGATGCGTCCCAGCAGAAATTTTGCTGAACTGGCAGCAGCTTTTGGAAAGGAAACTCGAGTCAAGGAGCGCATCCAAACCTGCTGAATTCATGCATGATTCTCTAAGGCGATGTCACACTTTAGAGCGCTAGTTGGATATTTTTTATTTTTGCTGGTGTCATACATAGGGTGACCATTTTTTTCTGAACTCAAATCAGTACACCCAAGTTTTTATGTTTTTTTTAACCCTCTAAAAACTCTTTTGTATGGGAAAACACGACAATTTTTTTCAACACTCAATCGGTTAAACTTGTAAGTATACGGTCAAATAGTATTTCAGTAAAAAAAAAACAACTGCCATAAACTGTTGTCATTATATTGCAGAAAATTTAGTAGTCTTCTAAAAACTTCATTTCAATGTTTTACCGACAAAATAGTTTCAGTGGAGAAAAAAAAACAAAAGCCCAGAGATTTTCAGAATCCCTCAGATTCTGAGGGAATTTTGCCTAAAGTCTGATATCTCTTCCTTTTAGAAAACTTCCCAAATAATGAACACATATTTAAAAAAAAATTATATTGATGTTCTGAGCGCATTTTATAATTAATTGGGATGACATTACCTTATAAGATTATGTGAGCTTTTTCATATAAATTTGTGAAGATCAAAATAACATAATGCTTAGATACATTTTGCGTTAAGGATCCTCTTGATTCGCGAACTCTAATCTCCTTATTATTAATTCAATATATATTATCTCATTGTCAGACTCAAGTTATAAAAACCTAACCTTTTTTACGGAAATTTAAATTTGTGTTTCGAACTTTCAAAAAAAATATTTTATGTTGAGATGTTAAAAATCAGTACAATCAGTACATATTTCAAAAAATCAGTACAAATCAGTACATAGATTTTTGATCAGTACTCATGACCAAAAATCAGTACATGTCTGATCAAATCAGTACGAATGGTCAGCCTAGTCATTCACGAATTAAAAAAGTGTGTATACCCCCATATTGTGGTTGGAGGGAATAAGAATACCGGCACATCATATTACACTTTTCACAAAACATATGACTACATAATTTACAGATGGAATTCGAAAAACCTCAATTGTAATTAAAAAATTCTACTTGTAATTCGAACATTCCATTTGTAATTCAAAGATTATACTATAAATTCGTAGATTTCATTTGTAATTCGAAAAAAGTTCAATTGTAATAAGCAAAACATCAATTGTAATTTTGTTCGAATTTCAACTGATCTTTTTCGAGTTACAATTGATCTCTTTCGAATTATAATTGATCTTTTTCGAATTACAATTGATATTTTTCGAATAAAAATTGTAATTTTCGAATTACAAATAAAATTTTCGAATTTTAAATCGAATTTTCGATTTGACAGTAAGACCTTCAAATTACAACTGGAATCTTCGAATTACAAATAGAATCTTCGATGTTTTCAAATTCCATCTGAAAATTGGGCCTTTAAACTTCAGCTGATCTCTTTCGAATTACAACTGATCTCTTTCGAATTATAATTGATCTTTTTCGAATTACAATTGATATTTTTCGAACAATTGGAATTTTCGAATAACAAAAAAAAAAATCGAATTTTAAATGGAATTTTCGATTTGCAAGTAGAATCTTTGAATTACAACTGGAATTCTCGAATCACAAAAGGAATCTTTGAATTACAAGTAGAATTTTCGAATAACAATTGATCTTTTTCGAATTACATCTGTTAATGGGGTATTTCAACTTTAGCTGCTCTATTTTTACAAAACGCACCTCATATATCCACACATTTCAAATGTGTCCTCTCATAAATCATTCAAAAGTTTTCACCATAAACCATTCAAAACGAAAAACTATAAATTTTACAAAAATTTATCCTATATTTAAAATAAAATTTGTGCAAAAATTTATTATCAACTAATGAATCAACATGACTATTACTCAAGAAATCCCTTAAATATAAAACAAACTAAATACCAACATCAACTAACAGCAACGACAACAACAAAAATCTAATTAATTTAAAAATATATTCAAAAGAACCCCAAAAAAAAAAGAATAAAATAAAATAAACCACTTCAATATTTACGCAAAACACTAACGAGTTGCAGCATCTTTCATGTATGTTTGACTGTTGTTACACGGCAAAATTGTTTGTAAAAAAAAGTTCGTTTTATATTTGAAATGGTTGATATTCATTTAACACATACGGCTGGATGCTGACTAACTGAGGGACTGCCTCAATGGGCTATTGCTGCCATTACACTCAGAAAAAATAAACATAGAACTTTTGACGATCGGATAATGAACGATAACACCAGTTTAACACATCGGCTGAAAAGTCCGTAGGGTGACATATAGGTGGCACTACTAATAAAAAATCCATATAATTTTTTTGGAAGCACCAACCTTCAGATGTTGCCAGTCAAAATTTCATGACAATTCATTCATTAGTGAACAGGTTACAGCTATTTTAGTGACGATACTTTTGCGATTTTGAATTGCGATTGAATGAATTCAAAGCAACTTCGTGTCTTGATTAATCAATATTTAGAGTCCCAAAAACTTTTATATAATTACTTTATTTTATATCTGAATGTTAAATTTCACCGCTTTTTAAATGGTCTGTACAATTTAAAAAAATGTTGTTTATAGTGTTGATGCGTATTGATGCAACATATACCGGGTTATTTCACCAGTGAACAGAATACCTCTTCAGCGAAATTTTTACGCTTTTGTAAAGCCAGTGTGAATTTTACGTTTTTTTTTTGTATGGAGTTTGACAGATTTTCACGTGAAAACCGAGCAACTTACGCACCTTTATTCGGAATCTGCTCCATCGAGACAAATGGTAGAGAAGTGGTTTTCTGACGGCGCACTGTGGTCAATATTTTGAGATAGCGGCCAAAACTCCTTTTGGTTTTTGTGCTCCGATTTTAAAGTTATTAGACTCATATGAAAGTAGACAGTAGTAAACCTCGGGAGCCAAAAAATTAGAACTATATTTCAATTATTTCACTGAGAACAGGGTGGTCCAAAATGGGCTTTTTCAGGATTTAGTAAATTTATGATATTTTTAGTTAATTTTTAAAGTTTAAATGATCATAACTTTTTTGTTTTTCAAGATTTTTGGACGAAATAAATTTTGTGTTGTAACTTAACTTATTACCTATTACTGGTAAAAAAATTGAAGCTCTACTGTTTTCAGAACAATTTAAATATTTTTTTTAAAAAAGGTAAAATTTCTCGGAAATTTCCTACTTCATAGAGCACAACTCCTGTGAGTCAAGCTGAGTCAAAACACAAATTTACTATTTTGTAGTCCTAACTCTCCCCTACATTCCTATATATACATATCCATGCATCGGGACTGCACTTTTTGAGCTACAGCAATTTTTCTGACCCAAGGTAAGATATTCGGTACAAATGCACGTCATATTTTTTGAGAAGTTATTTGTATGTGAAAGTGGCTATTATGCATATATTTTGATGAAATTTTGTACAAGAGTTCTTATTGACCCAAAAAATAATTCTGTTGAAATTAGGAGAAGTTGGCCCATATTTGGACCTAGTCCACATAGAAGGGTGTATCAGAATTTTGACAAAAATGACAATAGAACTCTCAAATTATGTGGTATCTGGCAATTCATTTGGAAAAGGTAAAAAATGATTTTATTGCCATCTTATATTACATAACTTAAATACCTGAAAATTGCAAATAAATTTAAAACCAATGGAAATAACTGGTAAAACCAAGTACCTGTTATATTATTACCAGTACCTGTTAACTCTCAAATTATGTGGTATCTAGCAATTCATTTGGAAAAGGTAAAAAAGATTTTATTGCCATCTAATATTACACAACTTAAATACCTGAAAATTGCAAATAAATTTAAAACCAATGGAAATAACTGGTAAAACCAAGTACCTGTTATATTATGTTTCAAAGAGGTAAAAAAGATCATGTTGAAACTTCGAGCAATAGTATATTAATCCATGCATTCATTTTTTTCATTATTGTTTAAACAATGGCTAAATTCAGTTATAGTGTTCTATCTGATACATATATATTTTGAACGGAAAGATGAAAACGACATTATTTTACATATAATGAATAATCCATTCCTCAAAATATGCGACAAACAAGAAATTAAAATTCATAACTTAAAAATAAAAAAACTTTTTAAATACTTTAAGAAAACGGTACAATCAATGTTCCAGAAACAAGAAATTGTTTTACTCACGCAAACAAGAATGGCTAAGAAATAAACTTATTTTAAAAAGCCACCAGTAACTACCACGGAAACTGGAAAAGGTGGTCGACCAGCAAAGCCAATTGATAATTATAGTGAAAGATCACGAAGACGCAAGCTTAAACATATCAATGAAGAAGTTTCTTGTAGCATCATAAAGGATTCATTTCTGCATCAAATTCAACCACCGAAAACTAAAAAGAGTAAAATTGCTATCATTGAAAAAATAGTGGAAGCAAGCCCCTGATGCACAAAAAGGATTTTAGAAAGTATGCCGACACCAACTGAAGAAAATAAATTTACTCCAGAAGAAGCATTTGCACTATTTTTGGATTTGAAAATGACTAAAAACCAATATACAGAATTGCGGAAGCGAACCAATGAAAAAAATTGTGGAATTTTTCCATCATATCGAGATATAGTTTCTGCCAAAAAAGATTGCTTACCTTCACCAACTGCTATTAGTGTAACTTCAAGTTCAGCAGAAATAAAATTGCAGGATCTTCTTGAACACACTGCAGAACGATTATTAAAGACATTTGATGCTGACTATTTAAAGAAGTTTAAAAATTGCAGCATGACTTTAATTTCTAAATGGGGATGTGATGGGTCCTCTGGCCAGAAACAATACAAACAATGTAATGCGGAAAATTCATCAGATGCCAATTTATTCATGATTTCTTTCGTTCCATTACGTTTAACAAAAACTTATATTGGTTCAGAGCCGTCAACTAGTAGAACTGCAGAGACAGATGTATGGAAGAACGAAATTCCCTCGTCAACAAAATTTTGTAGACCAATAAAGTTTGCTTACAAAAAAGAAACTAAAGATGTCATAACTGAAGAAGTTGGCAAAATAAGAGATGAAATTAAAGAACTTCAACCAGTGATATTTGAATTTAATGACCAATGCATCGAAGTTAACTTTAAAATGTCACTTACAATGATCGATGGAAAAGTTGCACAAGCTTTAACCGAAACAAAGTCTTCGTCAAGCTGCACCATATGCCAAAAAACATCAAGTCAATTGAGCCCACCACCAGCAACACAAGACGATAGTTTTAATGAAGCATATGAATTTGGAATGCCACCTCTTCATGCTAGAATTCGTTTTATGGAGCATATTCTTAAATTGGGATACGATTTGGAATTTGGCCCGTTAGGCGAAACAGTGAGAAACAACAAAGAAAATTTGGAAAAAAGAAAGCAAAAAAAAAAGATATTCAAGAAAAATACCGTGAGATAGGCCTTATAATTGACCAGCCATAGCAAGGAGAAGGAAATTCTAATGATGGAAACACAGCAAGGAGATCTTTTCCGATCCAGAAACTGCAGCTTCTATAACTGGGGTAGATTATGATTTAATACGACGATTCCAAATCATATTAGAAGTTATAGCATGTAGCAAAAAGATAGATGCAAAAAAATTTGGTCAGTATTCTAATGAGACAGCAACCCTTTATAACCAAAAATATTCTTGGAGACATATGCCAACCACAGTTCACAAAATTTTGTTATGCTTCCAATTGGAGATCTCTCAGAAGAAGCGCAAGAAAAAAGGAACAAAGACTACAGATTCTTTCGCGAGCACAATACAAGAAAA
The DNA here is from genome assembly GCA_963921195.1 of Pegoplata infirma. NCBI lineage: Eukaryota > Metazoa > Arthropoda > Insecta > Diptera > Anthomyiidae > Pegoplata > Pegoplata infirma. The sequence continues at coordinate 121,829,674 of OY992540.1, forward strand.
ATTTTCAGATATTGTACTAATGAAGATCTTATTAATATTTTGTTGTGCACATCAGACCCATATATGTCCAGTATTCGACAAAAATGGAAATCAACCTCATTAGAGTTAGATGAAGAAGCTAAACAACTACTGCAAAATGAAAATCAAAGCTATTTGGAAGAAATTTTTACTAATATTGTTTAATTAATACTAGTTTAAAGATTATAATTTGTTTCTAATTTTAGTACAGTCGAACCCGGTTATAACGAACTCCGAAGTACCAGTAAAAATAGTTCGTTATAAGCGAAGTTCGCTATAAGCGGGGTATATTTTTTATCAACCTATTTTTATTTCCAAAAAAATAGATCCAATTTTGTTTTACTTGATGTTTTTTTAGAATAAAAAAAATAATATAGAAATCAATAAAAATATAAATAAATTCTATGAAAATTATTATATAATCCAAAAAATTTCAACCTTATGTTAGTTTGACAAACATGATTGCCAAACATTAAAAAATATTTACGGGAGTTCGTTATAAAAAGGTAAATATACATGAAATTGTGTTCGTGGGACCATAATAAGCAGTTCGTTTTAACCGAGGATTCGTTATAACCGAGTTCGTTATATGTGTGAAAATTGATGCTAAAACGTCGGGACTTTAGAATTAGTTCGTTATAACCGAGAATTCGTTATAACCGAGTTCGTTATAACCGAGTTTGACTGTATAAATTTTTATTAATACATTTAAATAAAATATATATAAATCAATAGTAAAAGTTTGTTGGGAATTTCAGTGTTATTTTTCAGTTTAATCCTCACAAGAATTAGCTTTCTTCCAAAAAAACCAACCTTTGGCCCCTGTGAATATTGAGACTAAATAAATGTCAGGGGCCAAATGTTGGCATTTTCTGACCAAAATTAAGTTTAGGAATAATAAATAAGTATTGGTTGTAAAATACGATTGAAGAAAATAAGAAATTATAAAAAAATACCTATTTAAAATGTCAAAATATTCAACTTTTACATGGAAACTCAACAAAAAATTAAAATGCATTTTTAACTCCACATTACTTACGTTCCTATCAGTCGATTTTTACGTTTGAACACGCAAATTGAAGCTTAAAGTCCCTCCTATTGAACAAAACAAATTGCGTAAAAAAATACCAATCCGGTCAAAAGTTATAGAGTTTTGACCGCTATCTCGCGAAATTGACCACTGTGCGGCGAAAGATTTAGTCGCCTAAAAGAGGTGGTGATGCCGGAAAACATCAAAATAGATCACAAAATCGTTTTCGCAGACCGAAAAGTGAAGTTGCATGAGATAGCTGATACCTTAAAGATATCTAAGGAACGTGTGTATGTGTGTCGTGGTATTCAAAACGGCATTACTTTGCTAATTGGGTGCAGCCTCAGGAGGACTCACAAGCACTCTATCCTAACCTAAGGAACGTGTCGGCTTTTTTTGAATGCCTATCCAATGGCGTTCGGCCGTGGCCAAATTCAGCTTCGTTAAGAAACGTTGAGGTAGTTTAATCAGAGATGGACATATGGATGGACATTTGAGACTACACGACAGATTTGACCTCTTCTTAATCAGAAGTGCACAAGTGAGCTGATATCGCTTCCATGAGGAGACTTGCTTCACTGCGATCTAGGGATCTAAACGATTTTTATGATTTGTCGGATGTCAGCATTCAATATCTTAGGAGTTTTATAATGAACTCAAATTGGTTTAATGGCGAGGACCAGTAGGAGAACCTATTACAGTCCAGTGGCGTCACAACAGACCTCAGAGCCTAACCTAACCTATTTAAGTATTATACTATTTTGTATATATCCACGCATGCAAAGGGGGAAGCCCTGATCCTTGGTCCACCTTCTTTCAACGCACAGTGGGTTGAAACATAAATATGTAAACTGGGGATTAATTCAGAAAAGCCCTTTATTAACAATATTTATATTTTTTTAGACTAACTATTCGTTATTTAGTAAAAAAAAATGTTTTACAAAACAAGCAAAATTATTTAAAATATTGAATTATTTAAAAACAAGATATAACCTTTTTATAAAAATTGGCTTCTACCGCTCTTACTGCTCCAAGGGTGCCCCAAGAGATGTCAAATGTGTGACCGACCCCAAATATTTTTTCAATCCCAACATTTTCTTAGAATATACCTACCCTCTGTCTTTAACCCTTAAGGTGTTCCCCGTATAATTGTTTTTTATTTTTTTTTTAATTTATTTTATGAAATCAGCTCCTACCGCTCCTATGGTGCGCCTTAGAGTATTAATCAATAAGACCAACTCCCATTAATTGTTACCCCCCAAAATTTTTTCGGAACATATTTATACTGTATCTCATCTCGAAAATGGGGCTCCTATACAAAATCCCATTTTTATAAAATCTGCTCATACAGCTCGAACTGCCCCAAGGGTGCCCCTAGAGATGTCAAATGTGTGACCGACCCCCAATATTTTTTTAACCCAGACATTTTCTTAGAATATACCTACCCTGTATCTTTAACCCTTAAGGTAGTCCTAATTCATTTTTTTTTTTTTTATTTTTTATAAATTTGTTTTATGAAATTAGCTCCTACCGCTTTCGTGGTGCTTCTTAGAGTACTATCCACTAAGACCGACCCCCATTAATTTTTACCCCCCAACATTTTTTCGGAACATATTTATACCGTATCTCCACTCGAAAATGGGCCTCCCATACAAAATCCCATTTTTATAAAATCTGCTCATACAGCTCTAACTGCCCCAAGGGTGGCCCTAGAGATGTCAAATGTGTGACCGACCCCCAATATTTTTTTAACACAAACATTTTCTTAGAATATACCTACCCTGTATCTTTAACCCTTAAGGTGGTTCCCACACAATTTTTTTTTTATGGAATCAGTTGCCTCCGCTCCATGCTGGCTCCTAGAGGGTGAAATGTGAGATCAACTATTATTATTTTTTCCCCCCAACTTTTTTTTCAACATACGCACCCCGTATCTCCTCTAACTAAGGAGGCTACCATAATGCCCTTTTTCAAATGTTTTTCAGTTTTTTTTTTAGCAACTGGAGTTCTTTTACAAAAATTTAAATAAGTAAAAAAGCGCGGTGTCTCTGCAAAAGTTTGGTGTGGAATATATAAGCTAAAATACTATATTTAAATATCATTTAATAAAATTTGCTGGATCGCGATAAGAAATTTGTTGAAACTCTGTGTATATATCGGAAATACCCCAAATATGCACTTAAAAAAAAACTTAAAAAAAATTTAAAAAATATTTGCAAAACATTTATCTAAAAAATGATGTAATTATGTAGCCAAATACCTAAAGTTGATAATTCCATTTTAAAATATTTACTTTTAGAACGCTTAATAAGAATTATCAGCACTCGAAATATTTGAATTTTCACTTTTAGACATCTCTATGTACTGAGTTGAGGACAGTTTCATATAAATTTTCTAAATTTTCTCCCTCAAAGTCAGCAGTAGTCAGGACATGCTGACTTTCTGATGTTAGTCATGCGAAAATACAAAAAAAAAAAACGTATTTCAATTTGTTTTTACTTTTATCCATTTTCCCTAATAAATTATCTTTCTCATATTAAGAAAAAACTTTTAGCATTTTTAAGTCCCAACTGGATTTGAACCTGGAACCTCCAGTTTACTAGTCCCACACCTAACTACTTGTTCTTAACTTTATTTTGAAAATTGTTTGTCTATTTATTACTTTTATACTACTTGATAGATTTTGATTTAATTTAAAAAAAATCAATAATATTGCCATCTTTTTCAATAATACACTGCTATTCTGACGACATTTCCTTTTCGACGTCTTCGAGGAATTGTCCACACTCTTAAAACAATATTCGGTGCTGACAATGTTAGGACATGTCATCAAGGATTACCTATGATTTGTCAAAACCTGAAGAAATTTTCTCACGAAATCACTGTGCAAATTTCCTTCCAGGGTTTAAAAAACTCAAGTTAGGTATAGTTTTCTTACAGTGTACCGTTGCTATGGCTTGTTTATTGCTGTTACTGCCATTACAATTGCTAGTATTATTGTTGTTGTTGTTGTCGTTGCTGCTGTTGTTGGTCTGTGTAAATGGTTTTGGTTATTTGGTTGGGAATTGTGGCTTCTTTTTGAAAACGAAGGATGCAACTCAGGCAACAACACAGCACTACAACAACGAAATAGTTGACACTAAATCTTTTGTTATTGTTAATTGCATAGCAACAAATTTACACAACATTCAAACAACAACAGCAGCAACACTCACTCACCATGCAACAACACACCATCACAAAAGACTGTAATTTAAATGTAATATTTATATATATTATATTTTTTTATTGAGGTATTTTGAGGTTTCAACTTTAGTGCGGAATTTACGCTTCGACGATCATTAATTAAAGTAGTGTTGAATTGTAAATTTACAAATGTAGAACATATTTTAAAACATTTGTTTTTTGTGGCACTTTTTTTTTTTAAAGGGACGATTTCAAAGTATAAACTGATTAAGTATTATTATTTTTTGATAGAAGTGGAAAAAAGAAAAGAAGAGGAAAATAATTGGAATAGATTACGGGATACGAGTAATCAGTTAGTAGTTAATCTGGATTGCCCCAATCTTCCTAAATCTAAAAGAACTTTTAACCAAGCTCAATGGATAATTACCTCTTCCATTGCCCAACTACGTAGAAAACATCGAAAAAAGTTTCAAGAGCCTAGTGAACAGTAGATCGTTCACTGGATTGTACCCATGTAACTTCTCAGGGGAGAAATCCCCTGACTATAATTGTTCATAGAAAAAAAAAAATGCTTGTTAGTGGCTGCTGACGTTATTATGTCAGCACACTTAGACTCTGAGATCCGTTGTGATACCACCGGACGGTAATGGGGTTCCTCAACTAGTCTCTGCCGTTTCACCAATTTGAGCTTCATATGAATCTCATAAGATATTCAATTTAAAAATCCGACAAATCAGAAAGATCGTACAGCTCCCTAGATCCCAATGAAGCCAGTCTCTGACCAGAAAGTGCCGGGCAATGGCAGATAAAGTGTTCGATAGTTTTTAACTCCGGAAAAAGTCATTTGACGGCACACTTAACAGCTGTCACGGCTCGGACGAAACAACTTTAACCTCAAGTTTCGAACACTGTAAATGCCTCTTTTGATTATGACCAAGGAGAGGACTTTCATGCAAATGCATGTTTTTTCCCTTTGGTCATAGAACAGCATAAACAAGATATCTTTGCGAATCAAAGAATTTGCTTTAAAATGGCATCGATTCGTTCACAGAAAGAATTGAAAACGAAAGTCAATCAACAAAAACGCGGATTCAATTAATTTTTTAATTGAAACTCCTCCGATAAAGAAAATTGTTATATCAATCATCAAATTGTAGGTGATTAATTGATTTTTATTTCAATTAATCATTTTTTCGATTTTGATTAAAAATTTGATCAATTTTTTATTTAAAGTCAATTAAAATAATGATTGATTTAACAAATGAATTTCAAGCTTATGGAAAAATTATGAAGAAATTCATATTTTTTGCTTCCCAATATGTTGCCGACAGTAAAAAAAATAAAACCATAGTATAAAGTATATTTTTTAATTAATCTATTTAAATAAATTGAAGCGAAAAAAAACAAGTGAGAGTGTTAAATTCGGCTATGCCGAATCTATGATACCCTCCAACATGTTAAAACATATAAAAAATCCAGGGTCGTTTTTTTGGGGGGGCTCGGTGGGGGTGGTGAGGGATACTTTCCCCATCGCGATAAATGTAAACTAATTTATTTATTATGCTTTTTGCAATTTAGTAATACCATTTTCTCATTATTTTAATGGTTTTTTAAATCCACGCCCACAAAAGGGGGCGGGTAGAAAAAAAATAAATTTTCCAGCCCCCTGGATCTAAGTTCAGGAGTTTAAACCCCTTCTGACATAAAAAGATTTCATTTGTTTAACAATAATGGCAAAAAGAGATGTAAAAATGGCGTTTTTTAAGAGGTTTTTTTAGTTTGTTAAGGGGGAACTTTTTTCCCCCTGGCCCGATTTTGCCCATTTCCGAACTTAACCGGCCTATAAACATTATACATATTCTGACCAATTTTCAGGGGTCTAGCTCTTTTATTTTGGACTGAATCGTGTTTTATACAGACGGACGGACGGACGGACATTCATAGAACGACTTAGAATCGATCATAGATCAATAATATATATACTTTATGGGGTCCCCGACCGATATTTATGCGTTACAAACGGAATGATAAAGTGAGTATACCCCCAAAAATGTTGATCAAAACAATAATTGACTCATTTAAATTTTGCTGATCAATAGATTTAATTGAAATTTTTTAGCCAATAATTTTTTGTGTGTTAGTGCATATTTTGCTTAAAATGCATATTTTTGCATATTTTGCTATTATTTCGCTATAAATGCATATTTTTAGGTCATATTTTGTACAAATTTTAGTTTTTTTAAGATATTTTTTAGTAAATTTAGCTATTTTTAAAATTTTTTTTATGATATTATTTCAGGGGGCCCGGGCCCCCTGGGCCCCCCTGAATACGTCCATGCCCTGGTGTCACCCTCCGATCTTCATGAAATTTGGATATATTGTTAAGAACGAAAATTAATTCGACATGTATTTTTTTTAGCGCCCAAAACTAATTTTTAGGGGGGGGGGGGGGGTCGATTTGTACGGGGGGAAATTGACCTTTTTCAGTTTCATACGACTTATGCCTATTTAAACAAAATTTATATAGGCATATTGGTATCAGATTAAAGGTCTTAAAAATACCTATCTCGTGGTGCTAACAACGAGCCAAAGAATAATATTTTTTCGACTTGTTAACAAAAATGTCCTAAAATTTTGGTATTTTACTCAATCTGACGAAAAGTTGTGAATGTTTGGAAACGTTCTTCACACACGTAGATAGGTTTTCCAAAGACCTTTCATTTGATATGTAACATGACTAGGTTTCTTTGCATAATATAGGAGATAAGCGAAAAAAACTGAAAAATGGCTTTTTCTTCCCTCCTCCTTTTCACCCCCTAAATATGAATTTGGGCCGCTAAAAAAAAAGTGTCCCTTTTTTCTGCTCTACAAAATAAAACAAATTCCATAAAGATCCGCGGGTGACACTAGGGAGACTTCCCTTGTAAGTAGAAAACATCGGAAAAAGTTTCAGGAGCCTATTGAGCAGAAGATCGTTCACTGGATTGTACCCCTTGTAACTTCTCACATTTTCTTCCCCGTCTATAATTGTTTATCGGAAAAAGTATGCTAGGTTAGGTTGTAAGTGGCTGCTGATGTTTTACGTCAGCACATATAGACTTTGAATTCCGTTGTGATAGCACGGTAATGGGGTTCCCAACAAGTCTCTGCCGTTAAACCAACTTGAGCTTCATATGAATCTCTTAAGATATTCAATTTTGAAATCCTATAAATCGGAAAGATCGCGCATCTTCCTAGATGCCAATGAAGCAAGTCTCTGACCAGAAAGTTCCGGGAAATGACAGATAAAGTTTTCAACTCCTCCTCATCCATGCGACTCTGATAAAAGTCATTCGACGGCACACTTAACAGCTGTACGTGCTTTCCTATAAAGCAGTGTCTGGTAATTCCCAGCTAAATGTTCCGCTACAAATAATCGGTTTCAGAAAGCATTATTTTTCCCGAAATCGATCCTAGGAAACATTCCAGAATCGATTTCTGTTTGGAATTATCACAAAAGCAATAGTTTGTACGAGCAAGTAGTTTTTTGAAAAATAATTTTTCATTAAAAGCTTTGTTGTGGTTACAGTGCAATATGAATCTATTCCAAAAAAATTTTCCTGGGTTACACCAACTACCGTTGAAATCTTTCCTCTAGCAACCGATATCACCTCACTTGTGCGCTTCTGATTAAGAGTAGGCCAAATCCGTCGTGAAGTCCAACACGGCCATGAATGTACCCGTCTTTGATTACTCTCCTACGCGGAAGAAAGCCGTAGATTTTGCATGAAAGTTTCTAGAAGCATACCAACACATTCCACTTCTGTATTGAACCTGTAAGGTAGTTCCCGGTCTTGCAAGCTCATCGGCTTTGCCTAGGGCTTTGCCCTAGGACCCATATGAATCGTATTTCAAACTGCTTGGCCATCTCATTTAAAGACGTGTGGTAGTTAAGGGCAGATTTTTTTTTTTTCAGAAACATTGACTGCAGTGATTTGACCGTAGCTTGACTGTCATAACAGATGTTGGCTGTGGTTTTAGACTAGATATTGCAGCTCAACCGTTCAGCTACTTCCTGTATTGCCAGCATCTCTGCCTGTTAAACACTGCAATGATCTGGGAATATTCTAACTAGGCTCAACCCAATCTCTTCCGAATATACTCCAGGGCCCCTCATTCATAGCTTCGGTCCATATGAGAAAAAAATTACTCAGGCTACAATATATCCCTCATCCAAGACTCCCCAGATGGTATCATCGTGGTAAAGTGGCGCTCAAAAATGCTCATAGACGGAGCACAAACCACATTTAGTGGTATTGTTATCTTTTTCCACATCGTATTATAGCCACTCCGCTGCTCTTTAATTGCAGTGTGCTATTCAGTCGAATACTGTCTACCCAATGTGACCAATGATATAAGATGAAGAAGGATTTCTAATGCAGTGTAGGTGTAGTACGAAGAGCACCTGTGATACACATCGGCGCCATTCTGTGTACCTTCGTGATAAAGATACAGTTCCCTTTTATCTCTGATAGCAGGCCACTGAACAATGATTCCATACACTTGTATTGAACACATATCTGGTGTATAAATCCTATAAATGACTTTAAGGCTAAGGCTCCATTGTTTTTCAATGGCTCTTTTACAGGATTATAAAGCAATCGTGGCTTTTTTTCACCAGTTCCTCAATATTACGCAAAATTCAACTTTCTATCTAGAAATATTTCAAGATAGTTAGCTCGATCTAAGAAGGCGTTTTTTGTTCCGTCCAGAGAAATAGGATCAAAAGAAGGAGTCTTATTTTTCTTGTAAACAAGACAAACACAGCTTGTCTTGTTTACTCGGATTAACTCCCAGACCAAAAGACTGTGTCCATTTAGATAGATCTTTCAAAGAACACTGAAGAATGCCGCTTAATATTGGCAGGAGATTTCCCTTTACCGATATTGCAACATCGTCAACATATGGGACAACATGACACCCACGTGCTTCTAGAGAGAGCAGCATTGAATTCTGTACCAGGTTCCAAAGAAGAGGCGAAAGTACACCTCCCTGTTGTGTGCGCCTATTGGCAAATCCAGATATGATAAACGCTCCCAATTCAGACGTTATGCGTCTATTGGCAAGTAGATTTTATACCATTAAAACGATCCCACGATTCACTCCCAGATTTGACAATGCCACAATGGCATTATTAAAGGCCTCGATAGTGTACCCCTTTACCGAAAGCGATCTATTTCCGTGGATCTTCCCTTGCTGTATACATGTTGCGTAGTCAAAAGCATCCTCGGTTCAATCACGTAAATATGAGTCTATCATTCGTTCCATTAAATTTAACAAAAAATAAAGATATATTAATTGGTCCGGAATCCTTTGAAAATATGTGGGAATTTTTATCTGCCATACCCTCACGATGCCTAATTTAAACCACTTGTCACTTGGGATACTACAATACAAATTCCCCCTGATGATGACAGCCATAACACGGCTACCCTTCACCAACTTACTAAAACACTAAGCCCAGACGTTGCCGGTTACCTTAGCCCCCTTTGTCAGATGAAAGTTTGTCATGTTCTTTAATGACTTTTTTTGCCCATAACATCAACACCTTATCGAGTTCAGAGAGCTTCGCTTGATCGCGTGGACTTTGTTTGTTAACTAATTTTAAACAAAGCCTTCTCTGGTTGTGTCTAACCCTTGATGGATTAAGTTTTTTTTTTTCTTTTTCCAGCAATATTAGAGTGATTACCCCTACTCAGACTCACGGCAGGACTCCAAAGTCGCAACCTTTAGACCAGTGCTACTTAGGACAGTAACCAGAGCCTCGAACTAAACCAGCATCATTTGTGTCCATTCATTTTATTTGATGTAGGCATGAAAACATCACAAAAAAACACTACTCAGACTCAAGGCCGGACTTTAATATTGCAACCTTTATACCAGTGTTAGGACCAGCACTAGTCGGTTAGGCAGAGCTTCGACCTAAACTGGCATCATTTGCGTCCATACTTTCATTTTCTTTGATGTAGGCATGAAAATATCACAAAAAACTTTTACGAACAATTTTATAACTCTAATTAATAGCACGGAATTAAATTTAAAACACGTCTACACTTGTCAACAGTTGAACAAATCTACCAAAAAAATATGCCAAGCTATTTCTAGAAAATATTGACTTGCAATTTCTGTAACATATGATATGCTGCAGTCATTAACTGTATTATCATGTGGAGAAAAACTTCTAAATTGCGCGGCATCATATCAACAGAATTGCACTTTAAGGTGGCCTTCTTTTATCACTTCTACAGAAGTCAGCAAGGAAGTCAAAACTTATACATACATATGAGGAAATGGTTAAAAGAAATACCACACATATTTTTCTAATACTCTTGCGCCTTTTAAAAATTGTCGGACAATTGTTTCTAAAGTCCTGGGTGACAATATGCTTGTTATTCCCATTGAATAACTTCAAAAGCAGCAGCAACGACAACAACAAAAAAAAGTGAAGCACAAAGGAAGCGTGTTGTCGTACGCGTTCTTTTTTCATTTTTTTTTTTGTCTTTTACAATATTGTTTCTAAAAATTCGTTTAATTAGCAGCAATTAATCTGTAGTGTAGATGTAATTCATACTTGTCAACGACAATATGGCAAACAACAACAGCAAAAAAAGCACGAACTCTTGTAATTGTGCTCCCTGGCAAAAAAACAAAAAAAAAGAAGAAGCTGAATTAAACGTTGGCCGGTGGCAAAAATATCACATAAACACATACACACATGTTAGTATATGTATTTCGCGTAACATAAAAACCAACACAATATGCGTCTTTTTTAATACCCTACATATAACAATAAGTTTAATATTATGTTTGTATCTTATTAATACCAAGAACTTTTTGGATCAAAAATTTCTGGGTCGGAAAGCACATTGGTGTCTGTAGTAATGCTAAACCTAGGTGGTGCGTCAGAGCAACCTTCACTTCTGAAAAAAGTCATTTAATTTGTATTTATCGGTTTTTTGTGCTTATAGATGTGCTTCAGTTAATCCTAAAGTGGAGGGATACCAGAGTCGTCTTTATCCCGAAGGCTGGGAAAAGTTCCCACACAGCTCCGAAGAAGGCCACTATGGTGGCCTTTCTTGATATAGAGGGGGCTTTTAATAATGTCATCCCAGACTACATAATTTTGGCATTGTCTGGTCTGGGAGTAAAGCGTGGGATCGTTTTAATGGTGGAAAACCTACTTGCCAATAGACGTATAACGTCTGAATTGGGAGCGTCCGTCATATCTCGATTTGTCAATAGGGGCACACCACAGGGAGGTGTTCTTTCACCGCTTCTTTGGAACTTGGCACTGAATTCAATGCAGCTATCTCTAGAAGCACATGGTTGTCATGTTGTCGCATATTCTGATGATGTCGCGATAGCGAACATTGAGGGACATTCTTCAGGGTTCTCTGAAAGATCTGTCTAAATGGGCAAGAGACTGTGGTCTAGGAGTTAATCCAAGTAAAACAGAGCTTGTTTTGTTTACAAGGAAAAATAAGATTCCTGCTTTTGATCCTATTTCTCTGGACGGCACTGAAATCACCTTCTCAGATGGAGCCAAGTATCTTGGAGTATTTCTAGATAGAAAGTTGAATTTCAGGCATAATATTGAGGAACGGGTGAGAAAAGCAACGATTGATTTATATTCCTGTAAAACGGCCATTGGAAAGCGATGGGGTTTTAGCCCTCAAGGCGTTTATTGGATCTATACAGCAGTGGTGCGTCCAATTCTGCTCTATGGAGTCATAATCTGGTGGCCTGCTACGGCTGCATTAGAAATCTTCCTTCACCTGATACCATTGGACATATTGGTTAGGCAGTATGCGGCTACGTCGTCAATTTGACTTAATAGCACGCTGCAATGGAGGAGCAGTGATTGTGGCCACAGCGCGATCTTGTAGAAGATAACAATACCACAAAATGAGGACTGTGCTCCCTCTATGAGCCTTTTTAAGCTCCACTTTACCACTATGATACCATCCAGGAGTCTTGGATAGGGGACATTCCGGGAAGTGGAGCCACCATAAATTTTTACACAGATGGATCGAGGCTGCACGAACAAGTGGGCTTTGGAGTCTATTCGGAAGAGCTTGGATTGAGCCTGGCTCGAAGATTGCCAGATCATTGCAGTGTTTACCAGGCAGAGATGCTGGTAATAAAGGAAGTGGCTGACTGGTTGAGCTGCAATGTCTTGTCTACAACCGCAGTCAACATCTATTATGACAGTCAAGCCGCGGTCAATTCCTTGAATTCAATGTTTCTGAAAACAAGATCTGCCCTTAACTGCCGCACGTCTTTAAATGAGATGGCCAAGCAGTTTAACATACGACTCATATGGGTCCCAGGGTACAGAGACATTCCAGGGAATTGCAAAGCCGATGAGCTTGCAAGACTAGAAACTACACACAGGGAAAAAAATATTTGGAACTCAGTCGAAACTCCTCAAATTTGGTTTCAGAATATACGTGTTAGTTACAACTACTTAAATTCAATTATCATAATTAAAAAAAACATTTTTAAACCAAATATCTAAACAAATTACTAATAAACAATCACATTTCCAAAAAATGTTGGTTGCATTTATCAATTTTAACAAAATATTAGTTCAAAAACGTTCATAATTGTCCGAACCATTCATTTAAATTTTTTTTTTTAATGCAATAAACTTTTAAAAACTAGCACAGATTATTAGTTCAGTTATATTAAAAATCAGTTATAGCAACTGATATTTGGTAAAAAATTGTTTTAAATTTTAAAAAAATTTTATTTAATTTGAATATAAAATTTTAATGCAATACTATCTAAGAACTATGAATTGTTGGTACATACAATCATTTTTTAATTTTGTATAAAAGTTACTGCAACTAATTGTATGTTGCTCATACAAAAACTCTTGTGTCATAAAAAAATAAAATAATTTTAGAGAATATTTGTGAAAAATTTTGTATAAAGATAAACAAAAAATTTAATTAAATATGCAGCTAAAAAATAAAAAAAAAAACAAAAGGTATGCACATGAGTTTTAATCTGCGCCAAATACTTGTGAGCTATGTTTTTATAAATATTTTAATTATTTGCAGAAAAAAATCACCATTTAAAAAAGAAATTTGGATGCAAGCTTCCTGCTGATTAAGCTATGGATCAAAATCATCATCAAACATCAAATGAAAATCAACATATAAAATTAGCTGAAAAAGATAAATCTCCATTGAAAGCTGAATTGGGTAGAACGAAATTTGAGGCGTTAGAGGTTTAAGTATTCAATTTTTTTAAAGAAAAAGTCAACGAATATCAGAATTATTCAATAGCAAATATGGGACTTTTTCTTAGGAAAAATTCTCAAATTCTTAGACATTTTTTCTATAGAAGAATTTTTTATATTCTGAGACTTTTTTTTAAGAAAAAATGCCTAAGAGTCTGAGACTTTTTCTATACGAAAAATGTCTAAGAATCTAAGACTTTTTCTGTAGGAAAAATGTCTCAGAATATGCGACTTTTTCTACAGTAAAAATGTCTTAGAATCCGATACTTTTTCTATAGGAAAAATCTCTTAGAGTCTGAGACGTTTTCTATAGGAAAAATCTTTCAGAATGTGAGACTTTTTAAAAGGAAAAATATCTCAGAATCTGAGACTTCTTCTCCAGGACAAATGTCTTAAAATGTCTTAGAATCTTAGAATTTTTCTATAGGAAAAATCATTCGGAGTGAGAGTTTTTCTATAGGAAAAATCTCTCAGAATCTGAGACTAATTTTATAGGACAAATGTCGTAGAATCTGACACTTTTTCGACAGGAAAAATCTCTCAGAGTCTGAGACTAATTCTATAGGAAAAATGTCATAGAATCTGACACTTTTTTTATAGGAAAAATCTCTCAGAGTCTGAGACTTTTTCTATAGGAAAAATCTCTCAGAGTCTGAAAATTTTTCTATAGTAGAAATGTCTCAGAATCTGAGTCTTTTTCTATAGGAAAAATGTCTCAGAATCTGAGACTTTTTCTATTGAAAAAATGTCTCAGAATCTGAGACTTTCTCTATAGGAAAAATGTCTCAGAATCTGAGACTTTTTCTAAAAGATAAATGTGACTTTTTTAAAAGAAAAATGTCTCAGAATCTGAGACTTTTTCTATAGAAAAAATGTCTCAGAATCTGAGGCCTTTTCTATAGAAAAAATGTCTCAGAATCTGAGACTTTTTCTATAGAAAAAATGTCTCAGAATCTGAGACTTTTTCCATTGAAAAAATGTCTCAGAATCTGACACTTTTTATAGAAAAAAGGTCTCAGAATCTGAGACTTTTTCTATAGAAAAAATGTCTCAGAATCTGAGACTTTTTCTATAGAAAAAATGTCTCAGAATCTGAGACTTTTTCTATAGAAAAAATGTCTCAGAATCTGAGATTTTTTCTATAGAAAAAATGTCTCAGAATCTGAGATTTTTTCTATAGAAAAAATGTCTCAGAATCTGACACTTTTTCTATAGGAAAAATCTCTCAGAGTCTGAGACTAATTCTATAGGAAAAATGTCATAGAATCTGACACTTTTTCTATAGGAAAAATCTATCAGAGTCTGAGACTTTTTCTATAGTAGAAATGTCTCAGAATCTGAGACTTTTTCTTGGAAAAAAGGTCTCAGAATCTGAAACTTTTTCTATAAAAAAATGTCTCAGAATCTAAGACTTTTTCTATAAAAAATGTCTCAGAATCTAAGACTTTTTCTGTAGAAGAAATTTCTCGGAATCTGAGACTTTTTCTATAGAAAAAATGTCTCAGAATCTGAGACTTTTTCTATAGAAAAAATGTCTCAGAATCTGAGACTTTTTCTATAGAAAAAATGTCTCAGAATCTGAGACTTTTTCTATAGAAAAAATGTCTCAGAATTTGAGACTTTTTCTATAGAAAAAATGTCTCTATAGAAAAAATGTCTCAGAATTTGAGACTTTTTCTATAGAAAAAATGTCTCAGAATCTGAGACTTTTTCTATAGAAAAAATGTCTCAGAATCTGAGACTTTTTCTATAGAAAAAATGTCTCAGAATCTGAGACTTTTTCTATAGAAAAAATGTCTCAGAATCTGAGACTTTTTCTATAGAAAAAATGTCTCAGAATCTGAGACTTTTTCTATAGAAAAAATGTCTCAGAATCTGAGACTTTTTCTATAGAAAAAATGTCTCAGAATCTGAGACTTTTTCTATAGAAAAAATGTCTTAGAATCTGAGACTTTTTCTATAGAAAAAATGTCTCAGAAGCTGAGACTTTTTCTATAGAAAAAATGTCTCAGAATCTGAGACTTTTTCTATAGAAAAAATGTCTCAGAATCTGAAACTTTTTCTATAGAAAAAATGTCACAGAATCTGAGACTTTTTCTATAGAAAAAATGTCTCAGAATCTGAGACTTTTTCTATAGAAAAAATGTCTCAGAATCTGAGACTTTTTCTAAAGAAAAAATGTTTTAGAATCTGAGACTTTCTCTATAGAAAAAATGTCTCAGAATCTGAGACTTTTTCTATAAAAAATGTCTTAGAATCTAAGACTTTTTCTGTAGAAGAATTTCTCAGAATCTGCGACTTTTTCTATAGAAAAAATGTCTCAGAATCTGAGACTTTTTCTATAGAAAAAATGTCTCAGAATCTGAAACTTTTTCTATAGAAAAAATGTCACAGAATCTGAGACTTTTTCTATAAAAAAATGTCTCAGAATTTAAGACTTTTTCTATAAAAAATGTCTCAGAATCTAAGACTTTTTCTATAGAAAAAATGTCTCAGAATCTGAGACTTTTTCTATAAAAAAATGTCTCAGAATCTAAGACTTTCTATAAAAAATGTCTCAGAATCTAAGACTTTCTGTAGAAGAAATTTCTCAGAATCTGAGACTTTTTCTATAGAAAATATGGCTCAGAATCTGAAACTTTTTCTATAGAAAAAATGTCACAGAATCTGAGACTTTTTCTATAGAAAAAATGTCTCAGAGTCTGAGACTTTTTCTTGAAAAAAATGTCTCAGGATCTGACACTTTTGCTATAAAAAAATGTCTCAGAATCTAAGACTTTCTATAGATGAAATTTCTCAGAATCTGAGACTTTTTCTATAGAAAAAATGTCTCAGAATCTCCGACTTTTACAATGGAAAAATGTCTCAGAATCTAAGACTTTCAATAGATAAAATATCTCAAAATCTGAATCTGAAATCATCCTAAAAAAATTGTTTAAATTCTAAGACTTTTTCTATAGAAAACGTCTCAGATTTTTTGACACTTTTTTTTATAGAATAAGCCTTAGATGCTGAGACATTGCATAGAAAAAGTCTCAGGTTCCTAGATATTGAGATTCTAAAACATTTTTTCTCCAAAAAATCTCTGATTCTGAGAAGTTTTGTTTATAGAAAAGTCTCAAATTCTGAGACGTTTTTCTATAGAAAAAATCTCAAATTCTGAGACTTTTTTTCTATATATCAAGTTCCAGATTCTGAGACGTTTTTTCTGTAGTAAAAGTCTCAGACTCAGAGACATATTTTCTATAGAATAAGCCTCTGGTGCTGTGACATTTTTCTCAGATTCTAAGAACTTTTCATAAAAAAACTATATTAAAAATTGTAATAAATATCAACTTAAGTATACATATCTTTTTGTAAAATTAACTTATTTAATAAATATATTACAAAAAAAAACGTTATTTTTGTCTTTTTATTTTACGGTTGTATGGCCCCATTAATAAAATACTTTAGTTGTGGTGGTATTATATCGGTCACAACAACCATTTTGTTCATATAATTTTTCGTTGTTCCAACAGATATATTCAGTTGCTCTTACTGAAATTCGATATAAATACCAATTGACTAAATCGAAATTATTAGTAATCACAACTGATAAAAGTGATAGTTGGCTGGACTACAAAAATTTGGTTGGTTCTAAATTTGGTTGACACAACGAATCCGTTTTCTGTGTGTACCTTACAGGTTCCAATAGAATTGGAATGTGTTGGTATGCCTCTAGAAACATGCAAGCAAAACCTACGGCTTTGTTCCGCGACGGAGACTAATCAAAGATGGGCAAATGGATGGAAGTGTGAGACAACACGACTGATTTGGCCTTCTCTTAATCAGTGGCGCACAAGGGAGCTAATATTGCTTCCAAGAGGAGAGATTTCGACAGTGGTTGCTATATATAGGGAAGCATGCAGAGCGGTTAAATGTGCCGTCGAATGACTTTTGCCGGAGTTGCATTGATGAAGTGGAGTTGCAAACTATCGAACTCTTTATCTGCCATTGCCCGGCACTTTCTGGTCAGAGACTTGCTTCACTGGGATCTAGGGAGCTGTACGATCTTTCTGATTTGTCGGATGTCAAAATTCAATATCTAAGGAGTTTCATAAGAAGCTCAAATTGGTTTAATGGCAGGGACTAGTAGGGAAACCTATTACAGTCCCGTGGTATCACAATGGACCTCAGAGTCTACGTGTGTTGACGTAAAACGTCAGCAGCCACTTACAACCTAACCTAGCCTAACTTGGCCTGCATTTTTCTATTTGGCAGTGCTTTCTTCCTTGCGATTAGGATACTGGCCCCTGCCTGGGAGCCATTTTGCTGAAAAATTCTTTTAGTAAATTATTCAAAATTTTCATTTTCTTAAGAAAATTTCTTAACTTATGGAAACCAAAATAAACCGTGGTCGATCTGTTTTGTAATTTTTGAAACCTGAAACAGAATTTTTGTATTCGTAAGTGTAGATCAAATTCGCAATTGGGCAACAACTTTAGGGAATTGGCTTAACTCAATCTAGCTTTAGGGGAGACTCCCAAAAGTTAGGAAGAGGTTAATGGATTTGCCACGCTTATGCCGAAAGGAAAAGTTTCTGTGAAATGCCGTCCGCTACTCAATTCGGCAACCGTATAACCGGTTACGACATCTCGAAAAATAGGGGTTGTTATGTGAGTGAAGATATAAGTGTTGAAAGAGTCTCTCACATAGGATTCCTGAAGGCACTATTGTCACTAAAACCTCGCGAGGAAATATGCAATGTAGTGAATATAAACTTAAGTAACACATTTCATTAAGATCTGACGTATCTCCTAGGAAAACTTGCATGAATGTAGGATATTCTACAGACGGTAATACTGCCTATTATTTTCTAACTAGTTTTGAGTTATGTAGTGTGTATATTATGTTCGTCTCTCATATATGGAGAACAAAATGTTGCACTGTATTGGCGTGTGCTACAAACATGAACGGCATTTATGCTGTAGTCAGTTATCGGTTGGTTAGTTGGTTTGGTCTACTCTATGGAACAATGTGAGAAATAAACTATTGTTGGGTGACAACAAATTGTTTTCATTCATTCGTTTATGGGTTTGTTGTTGTCCGTTCGTACATACATAATATTTTGTTGTACTGGTTCTTGTTGTTGTAGTTGATGCATATTTTCTGTTGTTGTCATCGTCACCATCACGGCTTGTTTTAGTGATGTTGTTGATGATACCATTGTGTTATGATGCATGTAGCAGAGAAAATGTAACCAACTGGTTTTTAGTTAAATGGGGGAGAAAAAAAAAAAAGAAAAAAAGGTTGGGAGTTGTTTAAAACAAGAGGTTAGGTTGGGTGGCCGTCCGTGATTTGGAAAATTCACTCGGAGGCCATAAGGCCCATTTTGATTCAATGTCCCTACTCTCCCTCTGATACAAAGGTCTGCTTCTTAAACCACCCCAATCCCTTAATTATTCTGCTAGAGTAGTCAGTAAGACTCCGTTTGGGCAATCCAGGTCATCGACAGATAAGTATTTGTCCCAAATGCTTAAGGCGTCGCGTCACTAGAACTGGATATTCACAAAAGTGTTTCACTGACTCCCCCACTTCCCCACAACTACTACAATAGTCCACGTCAGAAATTCCCATACGCACAGCCCTTTGGCCGATTATACAGTGTCCTTTCAGTACTCTAACTAATCTCTAACTAATAGGCTTACTGTCCGTTTGCTAAAAGTAAGCATACTTTCTGTCCTCTTAGGATTTGGCAGTGGAAACAGGGTTAGTGATATCCTGCACATAGTCAGTAATATCTTTCTATACTTCATTCTATTCTCTGATATCCCATAAATTTCGTTCATTACTTCTATTATAGGAACCGACATGTCTGGAACAACCCCATTTTTCACCGAATCAGAGCCATTTCTCGCTTATTCAACAGCCAATTCGTTCCCAGCGACCCCACTATCTCAAGAGACCCAGATTAGCTTGACTGTGTGCTGACTGATTCGACGAAGTGATTGTATACAGTTCCTAATGATTCCTGATTTTAGAGTGTCCATTAAAATGTTAATGGCACAATAACATCATCTGCGTGGCATTATCAATTGCAAGCACCTCAGTATGGAAAACACTACACTTGTTCCGAAGTCTTAATGGGACCTGATTTCAAGGTATTCAGAGTATACTCCCGAACCCATCTCCATCATCGATCCGTCTGTAAAGACTGAGTTCGTATTCTCGGTTATAATCAAGTTTTCCGCCCAAGCTTTCCTAGTTGGTATTTAAACTTCGAAGGTTTTGTGAAAGTTTGTCTGCGGTGAGACTTAATCGGTTTTCTGTTCCAGTTCCGTCCCGGCCACCGTGCTGACGGACGCGTATCCCTAGGGTTGCTTAAGAACTTGCGACTCTCTTACTCTGAGAACCGATTTTGTTTATGTGCTCTTGATGTGGATATTCACGGGCTAAATGTTAGTATAACTTCCACGCCGGCATCAGATGCCGATGTAGCACCATTGTTACCCACATACGCCAATCGTTGTACTTTCTGTAGAATGCAGAGATATGATTTCTTATCCACTGCACCAGCGCTGTATCCAGGAATTTGAAAAGAGGGGGGGGGGGGCACAACTCCCAAAATTATTTGCAATCGCCTATTTATATCTAGTTTTAACTAGAAGTACTTGAAAAGTAATTGAAAATGGGGTGGGGGCACGTGCCCCCTGTGCCCACCCCCTGTATACGTCCATGCACTGCACATAAAGACTTTTTCATCTTTTCGTCCTTTTCCAAAAAATCTTTGAGTCCGGGATCACACCTAGATATTTCGCCTCATTAGAAAGTTCAAACAAAGCCTTCTATATCAATCCTTATTGTGTACAAGACGATTTTCGTTTTGGCCGTTGCAACGCGTTGGTATTTGCCACGTCGAAAATATCTTTAGCGCTGATTCCATGACTTAACTAATTTATTACAAGATTCCACAGAAGGGGAGAGAACACACCTTCTTGAGTTCCCCTTGTAACGACTTTCCTCGCTTTACCATCACCTATCTGCGAGTTAATAACACTTCTTTAAAGCATGTTGCCCGTCCATAGAGTAATCTGTGTGCCCGTTCCTGTATTTTGTATAGTATTAAGGATTGATGATATTTTGACACTGTTAAACGTCCAAGAATAAAGCCAAAACATACTTTTTTTGTGAAGATTATCCTCAATCAACTCGACAACATCGCTGAAGTTTTTATGTGAAGAGTATTCGTAATCGACCCGACAACATCGCTGAAGTTGTCTGATGTAAGGGTTCTTCTCACAAAAACATATACCAGTCCTTCCAATATTTTCAATAAAAACGATGACAGACTGATATGTCTGTAATTCTTTGTCGTATTATGAGTTAATTTATCGGAAATGCACTTGATGAAAGTGTAGCCAATGGAGTTTCTCTCTTCACCTAGGTATCCATCGGAAGTTTATTGGTTTTCTGACTGCTTTCTACGAAAGATCTATCGGGGTTATTACGATTACTTAGTACACTGGGATTTTTAGAAAGAACTTTCCGGAGCCTACCAGCTCCCAGTTCTCCAAAAAAAAGATGAAACAAGAATCTCTTTTCACCTTTCTGATTTCCCTAGTGAAAGCACTAAAGCTGAGACGATCATTTTCCTAGTCTTCCGTCGTATTGTCTTCCTTTGCCTTACTGAAGAATTTCGTGCTTTCTGTATTGAGAACCTTGATTTCCGGCATACGCCAAAATTAATGAATCTTCTTCGGTGGACCTTGCCTAACGGTGTTTATCACTTAACGTACAGATTTTTCCAAATCTTGCACGCTGACTAGTTCTCCATTTCTAGAAGCAGCAGAGCTTTCACAATACTTCAAATTTTAACCTAGTTACTTTTCTTAAGAAAACCTGCAGTCTAAAATTTTAACTGATTGTGAGTCCGTATTTGAAACTAAAGTTATGTCAACAATCTGTTCCTTAATACTCTTGTAGACCATTGGTTTATTATCTAAAACAATAACAATAATTTTTCGTACCGAAAAATTCTCAGATTCTAAGACATTTTTCGTATAGAAATTTTCTGAGACTCAGAGATAATTTTCGAACAAGAGAATTATCAAATTCTTCGACATTTTTCATATTAAAAAATTTCTCAGATTCTGAGGCATTTTTCGAATAAAAAAAATCTCAGATCCTGAGACATTTTTCGAATTGCAAAACTCTTAGATTCTGAAACATTTTTCGAATAGAGAAACTCTTAGATTATTGGAACTACATAGGCTCTCTTAAATATTGTTCCTGTAGACAAATATTTGATCTTCAAGTACCCATCCCGACATCAAATTTTTATATCGGTCTTTCATAGAAACATGAATATGGCCATGTCAACTTCATAGATGGACAAATATTCTTTGTTCATTTTTGTAAGCAATTAACACAGCTGCCTTTAACTATTTGAAAGTGCTTAAAAATATGTTGGTGCTTGCTTTTTCAGTTGTTTTTTCTCTGTTGCTTTCCTATTTGAAGTCATTGCATTTTACAATTTCTATTATTTTTTTTGCTTTTCAAACAATTTAAGTTAATTTCTTCAACTATTTAGTACCGCATTTATAAAATTCTTGTTTCGTTTAGTGTTTAAGAGAATTTGTTTGTTTATAAAGATATTTTTGGTTCGTAAGTTTGTCTTTACCAAGTAATCAGTTTATTACAAAGATATTTAATAGAGACAAGATTCATGGAATTATTTTTATAATTCAATATTTTAATTTGTTTAAGTTGAACGAAATTCTTCTAGACCAGTTATAGATGTTAGATTGGATTAGATTAAAGAGGCACTATGCACTGCGACCAGAAAGATTAATTGTGCAGCCTAAAAAGGGTGCCCTGAATATTCAGGATCTTTATAAAGTCGAGAATTTTATTTGGCAGAGAGTTCCACACGTCAATCGGAGATATTAAGTGTCCCCTCAAAAGTTGAAGTCTTCTTCTAGTCAGTATTGGGCATGTATAAAGTATATGTGCTGCCGTCTCCTCCTCTATCTCGCAGAATCTTCACGTGTCAGATAGATTTTTCTTCCTAAGTTGGTAGCGTAGGTTACAATGTCCAGTTAGGTAGGACGTAAGGCATCGAAGAAACTTTTTGTCCAAATAAAATAGTCGTTTCGATACGAAGTTGAATGGAGTTATGAATCTCTTTGCCTGCCGCTGGCCAGCGCAAAAGTTCCAATGTTCTATGAACGTAGATTCACTCCATATTATGAGTTTTTCCCTAACATGTCCCGATGGCAGACCAAAGAATAGTTCAGACCTAATGAATTGTCGCCTGGTAACGTGATTTTCCAAACCGTCGGCGCGTTTGCTCCCCGTATGACCAATAGACGTATAACCTCTGAATTGAGAGCGTTTGTCATATCTCCATTTGTCAATAGGGGCACACGACAGAGAGGTGTTCTTTCCCCACTTCTTTGGAACCTGGCACTGAATTCCATGCTGTTATCTCTAGAAGCACGTGGTTTTCATGTTGTGGTATATTCTGACGATGTCGCCATAGCGGTAAAGGGAAAGCATCTGCCAACATTGAGGGACATTCTTCAGGGTTCTCTGAAATATCTGTCTAAATGAGCAGGAGGCTGTGGTCTAGGAGTTAATCTGAGTAAAACAGAGCTTGTTTTGTTAAAAAGGAAAAATAAGATTCCTGCTTTTGATCCTATTTCTCTGAACGGCACTGAAATCACCTTTTTAGATTCAGCCAAGTATCTTGGAGTATTTCTAGATAGAAAATTGAATTTCATTCGTAATATTGAGGAACGGGTGAGAAAAGCAACGATTGCTTTATGTTTCTGTAAAAAGGTCATTGGAACGCGATGGGGGTTTAGCCCTAAAGTCGTTCATTGGATTTTCACAGCGGCGGTGTGTCCAAATCTGCTGTATGGAATCATTGTCTCGTTGCCTGATTTAGAGACAAAATACAACTGTGTCTTCATCACGAAGGTGCAGAGAATGACGTCGGTGTGCATCACTGGTGCACTTCGTACTACAGCTATAGCTTTATTAGAAATTCAACTTCACCTGAAACGATTGGACATTTTGGGTAGGCGGTATGCGGCTACGTCGGAAATTCGACTTAGAAGCACACTGCAATGAAAAAGCAGCGATTGTGGCCATAGCGCGATCTTGAAGAAGATAATAATGCCACAAAATGTGGAGGTGCGGTTCTAACCAGGCAGATATGCTGGCAATAAAGGAAGTGGCGGACGGGTTGAGCTGCAATGTAGTGTCTACAAATGCAGTCAACATCTATTCTGACAGTGACGCCGCGGTCAAGTCCCTGGAGTCACTGTTTCTAAAAACAAGATCTGCCCTTAACTGCCGCACATCTTTAAATGAGATGGCGAAGCAGTTTAACATACATATGGGTCTCAGAGCGCAGAGACATTTTAGATAATTGCAAAGCCGATGAGCTTGCAAGACTGGGAACTGCCTTACAAGTTCCAACAGAATTAGAATGTGTTGGTATGACTTAAGAAACTTGCAAGCAAAATCTACGGCTTTGTTCCGCGCCGAAGACTAATCAAAATGGGCAAATGGATGGACGTGTGAGACAATACGACAGATATGGCCTTCTCTTAATCAGAAACAAACAAGTGAGCTGATATCGCTTCCAAGAGGAGAGATTTCGACAGTGGTTGCTATTATTACCGGACACCGTCTTATAGGGAAGTACGCAGAGCGGTTAAATGTCCCGTCGAATGACTTTTGCTGGAAGAAACTTGCAAGCAAAATCTACGGCTTTCTTCCGCGCCGAAGACTAATCAAAATGGGCAAATGGATGGACGTGTGAGACAACACGACAGATATGGCCTTCTCTTAATCAGAAACAAACAAGTGAGCTGATATCGCTTCCAAGAGGAGAGATTTCGACAGTGGTTGCTATTATTACCGGACACCGTCTTATAGGGAAGTACGCAGAGCGGTTAAATGTCCCGTCGAATGACTTTTGCTGGAGTTGCATGGATGAAGGAAGAGGAGTTTGAAACTATTGAACACTTCATCTTCCCAGCACTTTCTGATCAAAGACGTGCTCCACTGGGATCTAGGGAACTGCACGATCTTTCTGATTTGTCGGATGTCAAAATTCAATATTTAAGAAGTTTCATAAGAAGCTCAAATTGGTTTAATGGCAGGGGCTCAGAAACTATTACAGTCCCGTAGTACCACAACGGAGCTCAGAGTCTACGTGTGCTGATGTAAAATGTCAGCAGCCACTTACAACCTAACCGTATGACCCTCATGACCCGGAATCTATACGAGTGTCAGGTCAATGTGTCGTCCTAGTTAGTTAAGTGACTCAATACAGTTCATGATCAGTCCGAATGTCGCATCATTAGCTATAAGAGCTTTTAGTGCAGCCTGATTTATAGATGTAATTCGATAAAAAAACAATTGTAATTCAAAGATTCTACTTGTAATTCTAAGGTTCTATTTGTGGTTCTGATATTCCTTTTGTGATTCGAAGATTCTACTTGTGATTCTGAGATTCCAGTTGTAATTCGAAGATATTCCAATTGTAATTCTAAGATTCCAATTGTAATTTAAACTCCATGACGCTCAAGTTTATGACCTTAAATTTGTTGCACAGTGTAAATCATGAAATTTTGTTGCTCAGTCAGTTTAAAACATTGATTTTAATAATTCAAAAAAAAAAACTGTGGTATTAATATATCACAAACCAAAACTGTGTTTATTGAAAACAATTGTTTAAATTGAACCCAAATGATTATGTTTGTCATAATCATTTGGGTTCAATGCAAATTCTCATATGGGTGAAATCAAAAAATGTCAGTGTTTTTGAGCCAAAATTGTACAAACAAAAAATTTTAATTTTTGGTAAATTTTTTTATTAAAATCGATATGTTACATCACTACTAATATAACTATAAAAGATCTCTTCTACAAACTGTTTCAAACAAATTTTATCGACATTTTTATGATTTTTTTGGCGACGGAGTTTACATTCACCTTAGAAAAATACATTAAATTTTTTGAATTTTCTTTGAAAACATTTTATTGTAATTTAAAACACTTATTTATGTAATTGCTAACAATTTTTGTAATTAGGATTTTTTTCTGGTTTTTATTATTAAAGATTTTACAATTATTTTTTATTTTAATAGGATTTTTCTAAGGAAATGTAAAATAAATTTATTATTATTTCTGTTAAAATAAGTTTTTTTACTTTTTTGAATGACTAGTGTTAATATTTGCGTTGGTTTTAACAACTTCATAAGGTTTTTTAATGCAATCTGCAAAAAAAAAAAAAAAAGTTGACGGAGTTTACAGAGACGGAGTTTACATTTCATCACTTTTTGCCCTTTTTTTCGAAAACTATTTGTCGGAAATTGGTTTCCGAAAAAAAATCATTAGATGTCAACTAGATACGTCAAAATATGACGATATTTCAGATGCACGCTAAGTAGTTTTGTTGTAAACGTGGAGACGGAGTTTACAGCATTTTTCGATTTTTCATTTATGATTTAGCTTTTCATACAGGGAAATTAATATGCAGGGAGCAAACTTGAAACCAATGATGCAAAATGATACTTTATAGCCTCGCGTTTAATAAATGGGGCAATAACCTATTATTTCTATTATTATTTCTAAACACAATACGTCAAAAACAACAAAATTGTCAGGTTCCATAATGTCTAAAAAAAAGTGTCGAAAAATCGTTACACAATTGAAGCCGTGTTTGTATGGGTAAAAGAGATAGTTATGACTATACAAAAATATTTTTTAAGAACGTCAACATGCCCTCTTTAAAAATGTAGTCAATTTTTAAGAGTTTGGGTTATTGGTTTTTAAGATATAACCGGTTAAAGTTTAAAAATTGAAAATGTTACTGGCGACGGAGTTTACATTTGGCCTACAAAAATGAAAATAACTTGTTTAAAATAGCTTACTAGTATCCGGATTGTTGTAAGTTATGTAGAACGCCAATCTATGCGACGTTGTACATTAAAAAAATATGCGAATACTTTAACCCATGTATGAGATATTACACGATTACATGGTTTGGTTGACATTTTTTGATTTCACCCATATCAACAATTAATTGAATTTAAAAGTTTGGGTATTAAAAATTCATAAGGATTTTGTGACCAGAAAAAAAACATACACTCAAAAAAGATTAAAAAACGACCCAAAACAAATAATGTTTTTTAATGATAATAATAATGATGATGTTGATGTGGATAAAGACAATTCTTGTACAATTTAAATTGAATGGATGTGAATGAACTGACCAACAAACCAAATGATATTAAAGGAACATATCAATTTACAATGTTTGTTCATCCATAGTCCCATCATAATATAATACTACTCTATACATAATAAAACTGGGTTCTTGTTTTTTTATCGATTTCAATCTTTATAAAAACAATAAAATTTTTTTTGAAATAAAAATCATAAAAATTTACATAAAAATTGCACTTTAGTACAATGTGGCCATTTATATCCTTCATGTATGTAGTAGAAGGATTTTTGGTTTTGTGTGGGGTAAAGGATAAAAAAAAACTACAAGTTTTATCATGAGCAGATGCTTAAACATTGCATAGGAAGACAAACTTTATTTAAATGTGTATTAAAATATTTAAAAAAAAAATGTTAAATTTCTCTTAAAGTGCACAAATTGTAAAAAAACAAGTTAAAAAAGTTAAACTCGGCCTTGCCGAATATATTGATACCCTCCACAATTTCAAAAGATTATTGCAAAAAACTGTTTTTAAAAGAAATCACTTTTGAAAAAAAAGTTTCCACAAAAAAAAATTTTGGTAAAAAAAAAATCCGCGATTTTTTTCTTTTTTTGTCAAGAAATATGTTCGTACTTGTTTAAATAACATTCGGTGTTCAATTATGTTCACATATGTCAATCAGCAGCCGAATTAAAGCATTTTGTATTTTTAGGTTATGTTGAATGTACCAAAATTTTTGAGGTGTCCTTACATTTTCGTTCATAACATTTGAACCGCTGAACCGATATCGCTCAAATGCAATATCAATCTGCTCTTGAGAACTTCCAATAAATATGTTAAGTTTCAGTCATCTTCGTGTAATATTTTGGCCGTGATCACCATTTCCACAGACAGACATACAGACGGATATAGCTAGAATGTTTTAAAATCGAGCACTGATCAATTACACTGTAAGTAAGTGAAATTGACACAACAAAACGACGAGACACCCAAACTTAATTTTGGGTCGTAGAACACAGTGGCATTCTCCGTTTTGACAGATCAGGACAATATAAAGATATATTTAATTTTTAAATTTGTGATTTTCAACTAAATTTTTATTGTTTTTTAGGAAAATTTAAAAATTGAGGAAAAATATTTTATTTTAAAATCGCAAAACTTTGAAACGAAATATCTCTCGAATTTGACCTGACCTGGCAAAACGGAGAATGCCACTCGATTCCACGACCCAAAATTAAGTTTACGTGTCTCGGCGTTTTCGTGTGTCATTTCAAAAGTTAAAATTATACTTACAGTGTTATATATATACTTTATGGGGTCCTACACCGATATTGAGTTACAAACGGAATGACAAACTTATATATACCCTCTTTCACTAAGCGGAGGGTATAAACAATTCTGCGTTTTGTTAGGCACTATTTGTTCTGTGCAATTTCGCGGATACAATAAAGAAGAATCTTCCCTATGTTTGTCCTTCCATACGCCTGTCTTTCTGTTAAAAGCCTGATAGAGCCTAAACAAAATGAGATAGGAATTGTTAGGAACATGTCTTAGAATCCGACACTGATTTATAAATGGGCAAATCGGTCCAGGAAACAAAAAATAATTAAATTAATAATGGATTTTTTTTGTTATACACCAAAAAAAAACTTTTAAAATGACAAGAAAAGTTTGTTATTTTACTTGTTGCTACCTCCTAATTGACGAGAATTTCTAGTAATTCTTTTAGTAATTTTACAAGCTTTTTACCAATAAATTTGTAAATTTACAAATTTTTGGTTGCGACGAAGGATTTCTCGTGACTTTACTAGATTTTTTGCTACCACCTATTATGAGAATTCCTAATAAAAATTACGAGCTTTTTTGTAATTTTACAAATTTTTTACCAATAAAAATTGGTACAATAGCCAAATACCGGTACACTGAAAAAAAAACTTGAAAAATGACAAGAATTTTAATTTTACAAACTTTTTACCAATAAAATTGTAAACTTGCAACTTTTTGGGAGCAATAAAACGTACAAGGAACTCTCGTTTCTACATTTTATTTGTGAAATTGCTTTTGGAAATTTGTAAAATTACAAAAAAAAAATGTAAAATAACAAAAAAAATTAAATTTTGATCGAAATTTTTTTGTTAAAAAACAAGGAAAACTGTAAAATATTGGTAAAAGGGTATTATGAGACTTTTTCTAGTAATTTGACAAGGTTTGTTTAGTGTATATTTCGAAAATCAACCGGTACAACCACGAAGCAATACATCAGATATATTAGAAATTTTATCGATTTTGATAAACGCTTTTAAAAATCTTTATTGGTTACGGTGCAATAGCCAAATACCGGTACAATGAAAAAAAATCTTGAAAAATTACAAGAAAAGTTTGTTATTTTAATTTTTTGCTACCTCCTATTTGACGAGAATTCCTAGTAATTATACATGCTTTTTACCAGTTACTTAACAAGATTTTCACCAACAAATTTGTAAATTTCCAAATTTTTTGACGCGATAAAACTTACAAGGAATTCTCTTCACTTTACTAGATTTTTTGCCACCTCCTATTTTACAAGAATTCCTAGTAAAAATTAAGAGCTTTTTTGTAATTTTACAAGCTTTTTACCAATAAAATTGTAAATTTACAATTTTTTTGGAAATATAAAACGTACAAGGAATTCTCGTGAATTTACTAGATTTTTTGTTTGTAAAATTGCATTGCAAATTTGTAAAATTAGAAAAAAAATGTGAAATTACAAATAAAAATGTAAATTTCGATCGACCATTTTTTGTTAAAAAAACTGAAGAAACTGTTTTCTAGTAATTTGACAAGGGTTTTTTGAGTGTACACACAAAAAAAACTTTGTCAAATTACTAAAAAAAAGTCTCGTAATCCCATTTAACCAATACTTGACAGTTTTCCTTGTTTTTAACAAACAAATTTGGATCGAAATTTACATATTTTTTTTTTAATTTTACAATTTTTTTTGTAATTTTTACAAATTGCGCCAAAAAACTGTAAATTTACAATTTTATTGGTAAAAAGCTTGTAATATTAAAAAATTATTGGTAAAAAGCTTGTAAAATTACTAGGAATTCTCGTAAAATTGGAGGTAGCAAAAAATCTAGTAAAATTACGAAACCTCCTTGTAAATTTTATCGTGTCAAAAAATTTGTAAATTTACCTTGTAAAACAAAATTATTGGTAAAAAGCTTGTAAAATTACTAGAAATTTTTGTCAAATAAGAGAAAGCAAACAAGTGTTTCTGGTAATTTTACAAGGTTTTTTTTTGAGTGTATCAATTGCCAAACTTGAAAGTCATTTTAGTGATGTCCGTTGATAATATAAAAGAGCTAGTCTTCAGTAGTTTGCCTCTAATATGTCTTATGGACATAGGCAGGTTAAGTTCAGAAATGTACAAAATCAGATCAGGAGGAAAAATTTTAATTAATTTAAAACCGTACAAAACCATTGTTGAAGTTTGGCAAGAATGGCTATTAGTAATTTTTTTTGGATTTGGGATTTTTGAAAAATTAAAAACTAAAAATTGAATATCTTGCGATATAGAAATATCAAAAAAATTTCTAAAATCGGTGAAGCGGTTTTCGAGATATCGCCATTTAAAATTTGTAAAAAATTTTCAAAAATGGCGATGTTTTCTTACGTTCTAAGAATTTAATTACAAAAAAAAAAAAAATTGTATTTCGTAGAACTTGAGTCCCATCAGAACATTTTAACCCATGGCGAATTTCGATAAAAGTTTAGAGTTTTTTTGTTGAAAATTTTCTAAAAAAAACCAAAACTTTGATCGAAAGGCGCCATGGGTTAAAATTTTCGGATTTGGCTCGAATTAGTTTTAAATGAAAGCTTGTCTCAAGCTCTTATGTCGACAGCTTTCGGAAGTTGCCACCCTTTCATCATCATTAGTTATTTTTATTTCAGTGTATTTTAACCCCTTCAGTTCTAAAAATTTTCATAATTATCTTCCTCATAATATCATTTGCTAAAAAAAAAAAATATTTTATAATCTTTAAAATCATTATAAACGTGTTTAAACACTTTTACCACAAAAAAAAAAGTTATAAGATATTATCTGTCCGTCCATCTGTCCATATTGTTTAGTGTCCTTAGTGCCTGCTGCCTGGTTATGTTTGGTTTTCCAACAGATAACATATCTTTATTATAGAATGTATATGTTCATGTTTTTGTTCAATATTGATTAAAAATTATTTACTCTCATCCTTTTTGTATGTTTGGTGGAAACTATAAAGTTAAAAAAAGGTTGGTAACGAACTCCAAACAGGTATGTTTGTAATCTGAACCCTTTTGGAAACTTTTGTTGCCGTTTTTTTTGTGCTCCTTCCATTCTTTGACTTTTCAATACCCATTAACACAATAACATATGACTTCTTCATTCTTCTTTTGAGCAGGGGGGAAAAACACACACACAAAATGTTATCCATACATTTCATAAATGTTAAGCCTAAAAGTTTTAAGTTTTCTATAGAGTTTTTTTTTAATAACTATGGGTACTACGTAGTGTACGTGGAGAAACAATATAAAGTCCGAGAATATGTACCGTACAAAAATTTTAATTTAACGTTTTTTTATTAACGGAACACATTAAACAACAGTACTACACAGGAAATAATATCGTATATTTTATTTTAATTAAAATTTTAATTATTTTTAATTTAATATCAATTAAATGTTTAAATATTTAATTAATATAATTAATTCTTTAATTAAACGTTTAGCTTTAATTTTTTTATACCCTCCACTCTAGTGATAGAGGGTATATATAAGTTTGTCATTCCGTTTGTAACACCTCGAAATATTGGTCTAGGACCCCATAAAGTATATATATTTATGATCCTCGATCGATTTTAAGACGATCTAGCGATGTCCGTCCGTCCGTCCGTCCGTCCGTCCGTCCGTCCGTCCGTCCGTCCGTCTGTCCGTCTGTCTGTCTGTCTGTCTGTTGAAAACACGCTAACTTTTGAAAGACTTTATGGAGGCTCCTGAAGTTTGGCATATATGTTGGACATTTACCTGGTCAGGTTGGTATTGCAATCCAGCGAAATCGGTCCAGTGGTTCAAAAGTTATAAGCAAATGAGTGAATTTCGGCAAGGGTTTTTCTGGAATTTACGAGATAAAACACACGGTAACTTTCGAACGGCAATTCTGAGGGTGCTGAAGTGTGGCAAATATATTTACCGTTCCTCTGGTCCGGCTCGTTTTAAATTTCAGCCAAATCGGTCCAGTGGTTCAAAAGTTATTAGCAAAACCGTAAATTTCAGATTAGTTTCACCTTAAATTCACGTGTTGAAACCCGTTAAACATGTTTTAAAAACATTTGTAAGTCAGAAAAATATTTTAAAAGGTATTTTTGTCACACAAAAATATTTTTACACTAAAACAAAAAAAAAATACACTCAAAAAAAAGTTTACACTCAAAAAAAATTTTACACTCAAAAAAAAAATTGGTAAATTATTTTTTTTTTTTTTTTCAAAAATTAATAAAAAAAGTTTTTTTACACTAAAACAAAAAAAAATACACTCAAAAAAAAATTTACTCTCAAAAAAGATTAGTAATTTTTTTTTTTTTTTTCAAAAATTAATAAAAAAAGTTTTTTTACAGAAAATAAAATATTTCTAGCCAAAAATTTTATTTTTTTCACGTTAGAAAATTTACTATCACTTAAAAAGGCCATTGTGGAGGGTATTCATAGATTCGGCCAAGTCGAATTTAACTTTTCTACTTGTTTTTTTTTGGTTTTGTTTTCCGTGTGTGCGAGTATGTGTTTTTCTACTGCATTGTTTTACTTACAAAAACAAATGAAGAAGTATAAACAGTTTGTTGAAAGTTTTTTATTTCTCATACAGATTTTTAAATTCTCATTTTGTTTATAGTTTTATGTGCATGTATATAAAAGGTTTATACCTAACTTTATAAAATTTTCTTACTGACTATGTCTTTACGGCATAAATATATTTGGTAAGGTTTGAAAAAATATTTTTTTTTAATCTTATTATTTAAAAAAATGTGTTTTTTTTTAATTATTTATTTTTTATTTAAAAAAAATTTATTATTATTTTTTTTTTAATTTATACAATTAAAATTTTCATTTATTTCCAAATTTTTTTTTTTATCAAATTTTTAATTTATATAATTAAAATTTTAATAATTTTTTATTTAATTCTAATTAAATTATTTAATTTATAGAATTAAGTTTTTAATTAACTTAATATCCATTTATTTTTAATTAACGACACACAACTATTTTTAATTTATATGCGCATTTTAGTGATTGGTCCGGATTTAATTAATTTTTTAATTAAATCGACGAATTTTTAAATTCATTTTTTTTTCTGTGTAATTGAATGACTTAATTATTTCCAGAAAATTAACAAAATGTTGTTTCTGTTTTATTGCTATCTGAACCCAACCTTAATGTTTGGGAGCCTGTTAAATTTTAATGGCCCCAGGTTTCTTTTAAAATTGTTCATCTCTGC
Organism: Pegoplata infirma; assembly: GCA_963921195.1. NCBI lineage: Eukaryota > Metazoa > Arthropoda > Insecta > Diptera > Anthomyiidae > Pegoplata > Pegoplata infirma. The sequence continues at coordinate 121,862,925 of OY992540.1, forward strand.
CATAATTTAAAGCAAATATTGAAATTTAATATGTATGTAGGCATGTATCATTAACAACAGTAGTTAACAGAACACATGATACTTTACTCTCGGAAAAAAATAAAACTATAGTTTATGCGAAAAGTTTATTATTTTATAGTTCCATATTTTCAACTGACTGAAGCTAGAGACTTGAAACTGTAGGTTCACCTACCGGATTTTTGCTAAGGCCGTAAAAACGGTAAAAGAGTGTACTTTTGGTACTTTTTATATTTCTTGAAATAATGGCCCTAGAAACTTAAAATTTGAAATATAGGATCCTTTGAAGAAGCAAACCTTCAACAAAAAGCACTTTTTGAAAATTCCATTAGAAAAAGGGTTACAAAAATGTACTTTTGGTTTTTTTTATTTATATAATAATGTTCATAGAAACTATATTTGGAATGTAGAAACCTTCATTAAAAAAGCAGTCTAGAAAAACTATTTTTGGAAGTTCCATTTATAAGGGTCGTAAAAGGGATAAAAAAAACGTGTTCTTTTTTTACTTTTTATGTTTAATTATTTAAATGATCCTATCCACCTTAAATTTGTAAAATAGGATCTACAGGTAAAAAAAAAAAAAACATTCTTGAAAAAGTACTTTTTGAGTAAATCCATATCAACATAGCAAAAAAAATTGAATTTTTGACGTCAATCGACCCAAATTTCATGAAACTCGATATATATGTTGGGACTTACTCAACTTATACTCAAACAAAATTTAAGACTTTTGACTTCCGTAGTTTTGGAAATATGACGTTTCAAAAGTCAAGAAAATCCTTTAAAAGGTAAATTACAAATATTTATATCTCGAAAAGTATTTGAGGTAAATCACTCCCAGATAGCTTTTTTTAAAGGCAAAATCATCACCTTTAAAATATCATTTTGCAAAAATTTTTATTTGGGGATCTTTTTTGTGTTTCTGCACAATTCGCGATTCGCAAAAACATATCAAAAAAAGCGACATTTTTAAAAATTTTATATTTAAAAAAAATATATGTTAATGGTATGAGTCTTAGCTACAAGCTCTAAAAATTTCGCGTTGGTGAACGTATTAAGTCCAGAGATATTAATAAAAATGTGTTGACAAGTAGAAATTTTTTTTAAAATCTGATGAATATTTAATTACTATTTTTGAATATTTTTGCAAATACATAAAATAAAACGGTGAAAAAGTAAAGTTGATGGTACACACGAGTATTACACATGAATATATTGTAACATAACTTTTTATCGATTACACTACTTAACAAAAGTCAACTTTTTTTGCGGAGACTTCTAGAACACATTTTAAAAAGTATTTGGCCTACACGAATCTGTCATCATAAACATTTTATCAAATTGTCTTCTGGACATACTGGCCTATTTTACAGACTAAGCCCTCAAACCCAAGAAAGAAACGTAATAATAAATGTTTCACACTGACATACCTCATATTATTTGTTGGTTTAATATTTTTGTATGCTTCAGCTGCAAAAACTAAATGGGCAAATCACGAGAACGCGATTACATAAAAATGACAATGGATTCGCGTTTAGTGGATTCACGTTAAAGAGGGCAAACGACTTAAGAAAATGTATTTTAAACAATGAAAATTAAAAAAATAAAAATATAAGGGAAAAAAGTATATGCAAATAATATTTGCAAATTTTGCTCAAAATTTAGATTTTTTTTTGCAAATATTTTCGCATAAACTCAATGAATTTTGAAATAATATGCATTTTTAATAATTTTTCTAATATAAAGTCTTTCGTTGGTTTTTATGGGCAGGGACCGCAAAAGAGGTATTTTCTCGAAAAGGCGATTTGATCAAATTTTTATGATGACAGATTGGTGTTAAAGAGACCAAAATACTTTAGCAAATGTAATCTAAGAGTCTGTGCAAAAAAAGTTGATTTTTGTAGAGTAGTGTAAATGATAAATATTCATGTTATATTGTAGCTATGTGTAGTACCCGTATGTACCATTTACTTTACTTTTTTCACCGTTTTATTATGAGTATTTGCAAAAATATTCAAAAAAAAAATTTAATATTCATCAGATTTGATAAAAATTTACTACTTGGCAACACATTTTTATTCATATCTCTGGTCATAATACGTTCACCAACTTAAAATTTATACAGCTTGTAGCTAAGATAGTAGCCAATAACATATATTTTTTTCAGATTTTTAAAAATGTCGCTTTTTCAGATATATTTTTGCGAATCGCGAATTTTGCAGAAATAAAAAAAATTCCCAAAATAAAAATTTTTGCAAAATGTTATTTGAAAGGTCATTATTTTGCCTTTAAAACAAGCTATCAGGGAGTAATATAGATCACATACTTTTGAAGATATAAATGTTTATATTTCATCCTTTTAAAGATTTTCTTGACTTTTGACACGCCATATTTCTGGAACCACGAAAGTTAAAGGTCTCAAATTTTGTCTGAATATAAGTCTTATAAGTCCCAACATATACACAAAGTTTCATCAAATTCGGAGACATCGAAGGAAATCAGGGGTTCATGTTGAAAAATTTTAACTCTTTTGTAAATTTCGTTTCCTAGTGGGTAGAAAGTGTACTTTTGGTACTTTTTATATTTCCTGAAATAGTGGTCCCCCACTCAAAAAATTGTGTCATTAACTGTTTGTAGTTTATTTAAAAAGTTTTCCGTTTAGTCGTTTTTAAAAGAAAAAACATTTGTTTGGTGTTCAGTTTTTATTAATAACTACTTCAGTCGTTTGTTTCAAAAATAACACACTAAAAAATAAATACTTTCATTAACATTCAATTTTTAAAGTCATTTATTTTTGTTCTGTAAGTAAAAAATACTGATTATTCTTTTGATTTGTTATGATTTGTGTAAGTAATTTTTTTTTAAATTGTTGGTATTTTTTAATGAAATATCATTAGTTTTTACCTACACAAGTCAGTTATTTTTTTGAAGAAAAAAAAATCAAAAAATTATTTATAGAAATATAAAAACATGTTTGTATCAAGTGACTTTGGCACGATGGGTAGAGTGTCTGGCCAGAATGTAGTTGATTGCGGGATCGATTCCCCAAAAATTTTATTTAAAATTTTTAAAAAAATATTTAATTTTTATTGTTTTCGTAGGTTATTTTTTTGAAATTTGTTGGTAAAAATAAAAAAACTATCATTAATTTTTAATGTTTTCGTTGGTTATTTTTTTCGAATTTGTTAGTAAAAAAGAGTGAAAAAAACGTAATTTTTTAATGTTTAATGTTATTTATTTTTGAAAATTTTGTCAACAGTAAAAAATAAATGTTGATGTTTGTAAAAACAAATGAATAATTACTGGGATGGTTTTCAATTGCTTATTCACTGGTTTTTAGTGTGTTTTCATTTGTTTTTGCCTACAAAATATTTTATAGAAACTTAAAATTTGGAATGTAGGATTCTACGGGAAAAAAATACTTTTTGGAAATTCCATTTCTATGGGGCGTAAAAGGGGTAAAAAATTTTACTTTTGGTACTTTAAATATTTGCTGAAATAGTGATCCGACATTCAAAATATTTTGTAGGCAAAAACAGATGAAAAATACACTAAAAACAAGTGATACAACAATTGAAAACCATCCCAGTAATTATTCATTTGTTTTAACAAACCGCAACATTTATTTTTCACTGTTAATAAAATTTTCTAAAATAAATAAAATTGAACATTAAAAAACAACGTCACTTTTATTTTTTTTTACCAACAAATTCGAAAAAAATAACCTATGAAAACATTAAAAATTAATGATTATTGTGTTATTTTTACCAACAATTTAAAAAAAAAAACTACCTACGAAAACATTAAAAATTGATGATTTCGTAGGTTATTTTTAAAATTTTTCTAGTGAATTTTATTTTAAAAAATATATAATAAAATTGTGGGGAATCGATCCCGCAATCAACTACATTCTGGCCAGACACTCTACCCATCGTGCCAAGCAGGGGCGTATCCAGGATTTTATTTCGGTGGGGGCCCAAAATTTTTTTTCAATATTTTTTTTACAAAAAATTTACAATAAGACTTTTTTAAAGTGTGAATTGTATCAGATGCTGATATATTTTTACAAAGAAGATTATCAGAATCTATTTTTTTTAAAGAAAAGTCTAAGATTCTATGACAATTTCCAGTTTAGACAGTTTTTGTTATAGAAAAAGTCAAAGACTCTAAATCATACTTCCAATGGAAAACGTTTCTCGGAAAAAGTCACTTTAGAAAATGATTCTATAAACATATTCATAAAATACTTTTCCAAAAGAAAAGACTCCGGTTGTAAGACATTTTCCCATAATCTGAGATATTTTTAGTTTTTCTCAGATTCTGAAACATTCTACACAAAAAGTTTTAGATTCTGAGAAAATCTTTGCTTTTTCTATAAGAAAAATGATTCACATTCCGAGACCTTTTTAAAAAGAAAACAGCATAAAAAAGCCTTAGATTCTAAAACATTTTTCCTAAAGAAAAACTCTCGGATTCTGAGAAAATTTTTTTTTAGAAAAAATCTAAGATTATTAGATATTTTTCCTATAGAAAAAGTCTCAGATTCTTAAACATTTTTCCTTTAGAAAAAGTTTATGATTCTGAAACATTTTTCGTATAGAAAGTCTAAGATTCTTATGGAAAAAGTCTCAGATTCTTCGACATGTTTCTTACAGAAAAACTCTCAGATTCTTCAACATTTTTCCTATAGAAAATGTCTAAGATTCTTAGACATTTTTTCTACAGAAAATTTCATAGATTCTGAGACATTTTTCCTATAGAAAAAGTCTCAGATGCTTAAACACTTTCTATAGAACAAGTCTCAGAATCTGAGTCATTTTGCCTATAGGAAATTGTCAGATTCTGAAACATTTTTCATATAGAAAACGCCCCAGATTCTGAGACATTTTTCCTAAAGATAAAGTCTCAGAATCTGAAATTTTTTTTTCATAGAAAAATACTCAGATTCTAAAAAAGTATTCTTATAGAAAAATAGGCCCTTACCACAAGAAAATAAAAAGTCTATTTTAACAAAAGTTTTATTTTAAATTTCAAATTTTCAATACATTTTTTGAAAGTCGATTTTAAAAACAAAAACAATTTGTATGGAAATAAAATTAAAAGCTCATTTTAAATTTATTTTATTTTCTTGTGGTAAAGCTGATAGATTTTTACAATAGAAAAAGTCTCAGATTTTAAGCATTTTTCTATTCAAAAAGTCTCAGCTTGTGTCTCTGAGAAATTTTTGCTTTATACAAAATCTACAATTTTGAGATAATTTTCCTTAAGAAAAATTCGTTGATTCTGAAACATTTTTCGTAAAAAAAGTTTAACATTTTTCATATAAAAAAGCTTCAGATTCTAAGAATTTTTTCATAGAAAAAATCTTAAATTTTGTGACATTTTTCAGACTCATAGACATTATTCCTCTAGAAAGTTCTCAGATTCTGAAACATTTTTCATATAGAAAAGCCTTAGATTCTGAGAGTTTTTTATAGAAAAAGTCTCAGATTCTGAGACATTTTTCCTATAGAAAAAGTCTTAGATTCTGCGAAAAAGGCTAATATTTTAAGGCATTATTGCTATAAAATCTTAGATTGAGAGAAATTTTTTTTAAGAAATAGTCTCGTTCTGAGAAATTTTTCTAAAAGACAAAATCGCATTTTAAGTTTTGACTACATTTTACTTACAATTAGGTCAATTTTTTGTGTACATTAAACCAGAGCCTGCGGTCAGAACCGGGAAGCTCGAGTACCCGGGAACTCGCCTACCCGGGAAGCTCAACTACCCGGGATTACTACCCGGGTAGTTGAGCTACCCGGGTAGTTGAAATGAGCTTTTTTTACTTTTAAAACCGTGTAAAATCTAAACTATTACTAGAAAGTATAGCAAAGTTATATAAATTTTAATGGAGAGATTGCAAGGAATAACCTCAAAAAATTGTATGCAAATCTAACGACAACTGTGGCTTCGGCATACAACTACCCGTCTCGGCTCGTCCACTTTCCATACAAATATGTGAAAAACTGTACAATTTTCAAGTTTGACATCATTTTATGAAAAATTTTTAAAAACGACTCGTTAAAAAAATTACATGGCTGGGATCGGCTTATAATTGTTAATTCTTGTTTAAAATTTCAAAAGAATCCGATGAAAATTGTGGCCTTGCCAAACTACTACCCGTCCCGGCTCGTCCACTTTCCATACAAATGTGTAAAAAAGTGTACAATTTTTAAGTTTGAAGTCATTTTATGAAAATATTTTCAAAGAGACTTGTTAAAAAAAATACATGGCTGGAATTGGCATATAATTGTGATTACTTGTTTAAAATTTCAAAAGAATCCGATGAAAATTGTTGCCTGGCCTAACTACTACCCGACTACCCGTCACGGCTAGTCCACTAAAAAAAAAAAAATGAAAAAAATCCAAAAATTTTTTTTTTACTAATTATAATTGACTATATTCAAGGACACCAAATTTCAAATTTTAGTACAATCCGATGAATTTTGTGGCATTGGCGAACTACTACCCGTCCCAGCTCGCCCAATCACCATACAAATGTGTGAAAAAGCGAAAAATTTTCAAGTTTGAAGTCATTTTATGAAAAAAATTTTAAAGAGACTTGTTGAAAAAATTACATAGCTGGAATCGGCATATAATTGTGATTACTCGTTTAAAATTTCAAAAGAATCCGATGAAAATTGTGGCCTGGCCAAACTACTACCCGACTACCCGTCACGGTTAGTCCACTTAAAAAAAATGTAAAAAATCAAAAAAAAAAAAATATTTTTTTATTTACTAATTAGAATTGACTATATTCAAGGTCACCAAATTTCAAATTTTAGTGCAGTCCGATGAATTTTGTGGCATTGGCGAACTACTACCCGTCCTAGCTCGTCCAATTTCCATACAAATGTATGAAAAAGTGTACAATTTTCAACTTTGAAGTCATTTTATGAAAAAATTTTCAAAGAGGCTTGTTGAAAAAAATTACATGGCTGGAATCGGCATATAATTGTGATTACTTGTTTAAAATTTCAAAAGAATCGGATGAAAATTGTGGCCTGGCCATACTACTACCCGTCCCGGCTCGTCCACTTTCCATACAAATGTGTGAAAAAGTGTACAATTTTCAAGTTTGAAGTCATTTTATGAAAAATTTTTAAAAAAGACTTGTTAAAAAAATTACATGGCTGGAATCGGCTTATAATTGTTATTACTTGTGTAAAATTTCATAAGAATCCGATGAAAATTGTGGCCTGGCCATACTACTACCCGTCCCGGCTCGTCCACTTTTCATACAAATTTGTGAAAAAGTGTACAATTTTCAAGTTTGAAATCATTTTAAGAAAAATTTTTAAAAAAGACTTGTTAAAAAAATTACATGGCTGGAATCGGCTTATTATTGTTATTACTTGTGTAAAATTTCATAAGAATCCGATGAAAATTGTGGCCTGGCCATACTACTACCCGTCCCGGCTCGTCCACTTTTCATACAAATGTGTGAAAAAGTGTACAATTTTCAAGTTTGAAGTCATTTTAAGTAAAATTTTTAAAAAAGACTTGTTAAAAAAATTACATGGCTGGAATCGGCTTATAATTGTTATTACTTGTGTAGAATTTCATAAGAATCCGATGAAAATTGTGGCCTGGCCATACTACTACCCGTCCCGGCTCGTCCACTTTCCTTACAAATGTGTGAAAAAGTGTACAATTTTCAAGTTTGAAGTCATTTTATGGAAAAATTTTCAAAGAGACTTGTTAAAAAAAATAGATGGCTGGAATCGGATTACTACTGTTATTACTTGTTTAAAATTTCAAAAGAATCCGATGAAAATTGTTGCCTGGCCAAACTACTACCCGACTACCCGTCACGGCTAGTCCACTTAAAAAAAAAATCCAAAAAAAAAAATTTTTTTTTTTTCTAGTTATAATTGACTATATTCAAGGATACCAAATTTCAAATTTTAGTACAATCTGATGAATTTTGTGGCATTGGCGAACTACTACCCGTCCCAGCTCGCCCAATCACCATACAAATGTGTGAAAAAGCGAAAAATTTTCAAGTTTGAAGTCATTTTATGAAAAAAATTTTGAAGAGACTTGTTGAAAAAATTACATGGCTGGAATCGGCATATAATTGTGATTACTCGTTTAAAATTTCAAAAGAATCCGATGAAAATTGTTGCCTGGCCAAACTACTACCCGACTACCCGTCTCGGCTAGTCCACTTAAAAAAAAAATTTAAAAAACAAAAAAAAAAATATATTTTTTTATTTACTAATTAGAATTGACTATATTCAAGGACACCAAATTTTAAATTTTAGTGCAGTCCGATGAATTTTGTGGCATTGGCGAACTACTACCCGTCCTAGCTCGTCCAATCACCATACAAATGTATGAAAAAGTGTACAATTTTCAACTTTGACGTCATTTTATGAAAAAATTTTCAAAGAGGCTTGTTGAAAAATTTACATGGCTGGAATCGGCATATAATTGTGATTACTTGTTTAAAATTTCAAAAGAATCGGATGAAAATTGTGGCCTGGCCATACTACTACCCGTCCCGGCTCGTCCACTTTCCATACAAATGTGTGAAAAAGTGTACAATTTTCAAGTTTGAAGTCATTTTATGAAAAATTTTTAAAAAAGACTTGTTAAAAAAATTACATGGCTGGAATCGGTTTATAATTGTTATTACTTGTGTAAAATTTCATAAGAATCCGATGAAAATTGTCGCCTGGCCATACTACTACCCGTCCCGGCTCGTCCACTTTTCATACAAATGTGTGAAAAAGTGTACAATTTTCAAGTTTGAAATCATTTTAAGAAACATTTTTAAAAAAGACTTGTTAAAAAAATTACATGGCTGGAATCGGCTTATTATTGTTATTACTTGTGTAAAATTTCATAAGAATCCGATGAAAATTGTGGCCTGGCCATACTACTACCCGTCCCGGCTCGTCCACTTTTCATACAAATGTGTGAAAAAGTGTACAATTTTCAAGTTTGAAATCATTTTAAGAAACATTTTTAAAAAAGACTTGTTAAAAAAATTACATGGCTGGAATCGGCTTATTATTGTTATTACTTGTGTAAAATTTCATAAGAATCCGATGAAAATTGTGGCCTGGCCATACTACTACCCGTCCCGGCTCGTCCACTTTTCATACAAATGTGTGAAAAAGTGTACAATTTTCAAGTTTGAAGTCATTTTAAGTAAAATTTTTAAAAAAGACTTGTTAAAAAAATTACATGGCTGGAATCGGCTTATAATTGTTATTACTTGTGTAAAATTTCATAAGAATCCGATGAAAATTGTGGCCTGGCCATACTACTACCCGTCCCGGCTCGTCCACTTTTCATACAAATGTGTGAAAAAGTGTACAATTTTCAAGTTTGAAATCATTTTAAGAAACATTTTTAAAAAAGACTTGTTAAAAAAATTACATGGCTGGAATCGGCTTATTATTGTTATTACTTGTGTAAAATTTCATAAGAATCCGATGAAAATTGTGGCCTGGCCATACTACTACCCGTCCCGGCTCGTCCACTTTCCATACAAATATGTGAAAAAGTGTACAATTTTCAAGTTTGAAGTCATTTTATGAAAAAAATTTCAAAGAGACTTGTTAAAAAAATTGCATGGCTAGAATCGGCATATAATTGTGATTACTCGTTTAAAATTTCAAAAGAATCCGATGAAAATTGTGGCCTGGCCAAACTACTACCCGACTACCCGTCTCGGCTAGTCCACTTAAAAAAAAAATTTAAAAAATCAAAAAAAAAAAAATATTTTTTTATTTACTAATTAGAATTGACTATATTCAAGGACACCAAATTTCAAATTTAAGTGCAGTCCGATGAATTTTGTGGCATTGGCGAACTACTACCCGTCCTAGCTCGTCCAATCTCCATACAAATGTATGAAAAAGTGTACAATTTTCAACTTTGAAGTCATTTTATGAAAAAATTTTCAAAGAGGCTTGTTGAAAAAATTACATGGCTGGGATCGGCATATAATTGTGATTACTTGTTTAAAATTTCAAAAGAATCGGATGAAAATTGTGGCCTGGCCATACTACTACCCGTCCCGGCTCGTTTACTTTCCATACAAATGTGTGAAAAAGTGTACAATTTTCAAGTTTGAAGTCATTTAATGAAAAATTTTTAAAAAAGACTTGTTAAAAAAATTACATGATTGGAATGGGCATATAATTGTGACTACTTGTTTAAAATTTCAAAAGAATCCGATAAAAATTATGGCCTGGCTATACTACTACCCGTCGCGGCTCGTTCACTTTAAATACAAGTGTGTGAAAAAGTGTACAGTTTTCAAGTTTGAAGTCATTTTATGAAAAAATTTTCAATGAAACTTGTTAAAAAAATTTACATGGCTGGGATCGGCATGCTTAAAATTTCAAAAGAATAGGATGAAAATTGTGGCCTGGCTAAACTACTACCTGTCACGAGTTTTTCACTTTTCCTAAAAAAACACTCTTGAATCCCAAAATGTGTACTACACTGTGTGTGTGGCAATTTCTATTAAGTTCTAAAACGTAATTTCACCATTGATAAATTTTTCCTATGCTTAAAAAGGATCCAGTCGCATTTAAATAAACAAACATCTTAATATATTCTGAATCTAAGTACTACCTGCTCTTATAGAGTTTTATGATAGGTAGTTAGTTTCACTTACAAGTGCGCAAATTTTTTAAGAATATGGTTTTATGATAGATAATTTTATTAACTTTTGTTAAATATTTCGCGAGAAGTTGTAAAAAATATGTTACATCGCATTTTAGGTAGTGATTTTGATGACAAAAAAACTGTATATAAAGCAGACAAAATTTGTGTAAATTATCAGTCTACGTTTGGATTACCGCAAATACCATTGGATTAGTAAAATTGCTCAAAATTTGTTTGAACTTTAACAGCAAGTAAACTATTGGATTATTTTTTCAACTGCTAACTTTTCGAATATCTCTTCAGATACAAACATACTTTTTAAAAAACATCAACAAACAAGATCAAACCTAAAAAATTTACTTTTTCTCACAATTGTGTGGACCGTGGACGAGCTGAGACTAGTAGTAGTTTGGCCAGGCCACAATTTTCATCGGATTCTTTTGAAACTTTAAACAAGTAATCATATTTATAAGCCTATTCCAGCCATGTAATTTTTTCAACAAGTCTCTTTTAAAATTTTTTCATAAAATAACTTCAAACTTGAAAATTGTACACTTTTTCACACATTTGTATGGAAAGTGGACGAGCCGGGACGGGTAGTAGTACGGCCAGGCCACAATTTTCATCCGATTCTTTAGAAATTTTAAACAAGTAATCACAATTATATGCCGATTTCAGCCATGTAATTTTTTTAACAAGTCTTTTTTAAACATTTTTCATAAAATGACTTTAAACGTGAAAATTGTACACTTTTTCACACATTTGTATGGAAAGTGGACGAGCCGGGACGGGTAGTAGTATGGCCAGGCCAAAATTTTCATCGGATTCTTTTGAAATTTTAAACGAGTAATCACAATTATATGCCGATTCCAGCCATGCAATTTTTTCAACAAGTCTCTTTTAAATTTTTTTCATAAAATGACTTCAAACTTGAAAATTGATTCAAGTTTGAAGTCATTTTTCACACATTTGTATGAAAAGTGGACGAGCCGGGACGGGTAGTAGTATGACCAGGCCACAATTTTCATCGGATTCTTATGAAATTTTACACAAGTAATAACAATAATAAGCCGATTCCAGCCATGTAATTTTTTTAACAAGTCTTTTTTAAAAATGTTTCTTAAAATGATTTCAAACTTGAAAATTGTACACTTTTTCACACATTTGTATGAAAAGTGGACGAGCCGGGACGGGTAGTAGTATGGCCAGGCGACAATTTTCATCGGATTCTTATGAAATTTTACACAAGTAATAACAATTATAAGCCGATTCCATCCATGTAATTTTTTTAACAAGTCTTTTTTGAAAAATTTTTCATAAAATGACTTCAAACTTGAAAATTGTACACTTTTTCACACATTTGTATGGAAAGTGGACGAGCCGGGACGGGTAGTAGTTTGGCCAGGCCACAATTTTCATCGGATTCTTTTAAAATTTTAAACGAGTAATCACAATTATATTATGATTCCAGCCATGTAATTTTTTCAACAAGCCTCTTTGAAAATTTTTTCATAAAATGACGTCAAAGTTGAAAATTGTACACTTTTTGATACATTTGTATGGAAATTGGACGAGCTTGGACGGGTAGTAGTTCGCCAATGCCACAAAATTCATCGGACTGCACTAAAATTTGAAACCTGGTGTCCTTGAATATAGTCAATTCTAATAAGTAAATAAAAAAAATATTTTTTTTTTGATTTTTTACATTTTTTTTAAGTGGACTAGCCGAGACGGGTAGTCGGGTAGTAGTTTGGCCAGGCCACAATTTTCATCGGATTCTTTTGAAATTTTAAACGAGTAATCACAATTATATGCCGATTCCAGCCATGTAATTTTTTCAACAAGTCTCTTTAAATTTTTTTTCATAAAATGACTTCAAACTTGAAAATTTTTCGCTTTTTCACACATTTGTATGGTGATTGGGCGAGCTGGGACGGGTAGTCGTTCGCCAATGCCACAAAATTCATCGGATTGTACTAAAATTTGAAATTTGGTGTTCTTGAATATAGTCAATTATAATTAGTAAAACAATTTTTTTTTTTGGATTTTTTTCATTTTTTTTTAGTGGACTAGTCGTGACGGGTAGTCGGGTAGTAGTTTGGCCAGGCAACAATTTTCATCGGATTCTTTTGAAATTTTAAACAAGTAATCACAATTATATGCCGATTCCAGCCATGTACTTTTTTTAACAAGTCTTTTTGAAAATATTTTCATAAAATGACTTCAAACTTGAAAATTGTACACTTTTTTACACATTTGTATGGAAAGTGGACGAGCCGGGACGGGTAGTAGTTTGGCAAGGCCACAATTTTCATCGGATTCTTTTGAAATTTTAAACAAGAATTAACAATTATAAGCCGATCCCAGCCATGTAAGTTTTTTAACAATTTGTTTTTAAAAAATTTTCATAAAATGATCTCAAACATGAAAATTGTACAGTTTTTCACATATTTGTATGGAAAGTGGACGAGCCGAGACGGGTAGTTGTATGCCGAAGCCACAGTTGTCGTTAGATTTGCATAAAATTTTTTGAGGTTATTCCTTGCAATCTCTCCATTAAAATTTATATAACTTTGCTATACTTTCTTATAATAGTTTAGATTTTACACGGTTTTAAACGTAAAAAAATGTTATTTCAACTACCCGGGTAGCTCAACTACCCGGGTAGCAATCCCGGGTAGTTGAGCTTCCCGGGTAGCTCGGGTACTCGTCTACCCGGGAAACGGGGGGCTCTGCATTAAACTTCAGGTTCTAAGATATTTTTTCATTAGAATCTTAAGTTGAAAAGTTTCAAATCCTAAGAAAAAATTTTCAGATTTTAAGATTTTTTTAACAGAAAAATTTTTTCAAAAAAGTTTTCTTCAAAAAATTTTAGATTCTTAAATGTTTTTCTATTTTTTTAAGAAGATTTTTAAAATTGTACTTGTTATTTGATACCAAGTCCTGAAATTTGAGAAATCATTTCGGGGGGGCCCGGGCCCCCGGCCCCCCCCGTGTATACGCCACTGCACTATGGTTCCAAATGGATTTTTTTTGGCAGAAATTAAAAAAACATAAATTTACAAATTTCCAAAAGCTTATACAGTTTCTCAATGGCAACACTCCAAGCCATTAAGAAAGTATAATGAAAAAAATTTTATGGCAATACTGTCAGTCTGCCAGGGTTTCAAAGTTGATAGTTTTAAGGCGTATTATTAAATCGGGATTAAAACCATATTACAATTATACTAACAGCAAATGGGAAAAAATAAAATTATAAAAAGGCTAAAAAGGAAAATTGAAGCCCAAGGAAAGTAGTTCTTATTAAAAACTCCAATTTGTAATTCCATGCATCTTTGGCGTTATTCTTGGGGGTTGCGGTTTTAAGGATTTTGAAGCCAAAATAGCCTATATCTTTCGTGGACAAAAAGTTGTGTTTGGGCACGAACTTGCATGAGTCTTCAAATGTAAAAGTGTTTTCTAGATGGTCTATTTAATACTAAAATTAACACCTAGCCAGCATTTTTCGGCAAACTCTCACAATTGCCATTTGAGTTTAGCACAAATTTCGGCAAAATTTTCAGTTTTTTGCGAGACAAATCTTTAAATTTTTTTAACTATAATTTTTTTGGCTTTAGCCAAGCTAACTGACTACTAGAAATATATTATGGTTAATATTTTTTTTTTTCCAAAAAAAAAAAAAAAATTTTTTTCTAAAAAAATTTGCGAAATTTTTTTTTTTTTTTTAAATTTTTTTTTTTTTGAAAATCGTTTTTTAATTGCGTAAAGAGTTAAAAACCCATTCCAGATTCAAAACTAGCGACTTTGCTTCATTTTTGGAATTAATGCCAAAAAAAATTGATTTGGGACCATAGTGCACTGGTGCCAAGTCACTTAACACAAAAAAAAACTTTGTCAAATTACTAGGAAAAGTCTCGAAATCCCATTTTGCCAATATTTGACAGTTTTCCTTGTTTTTTAACAAACAAATTTGGATCGAAATTTAGATTTTTTTTGTATTTTTACAATTTTTTTTTTGTAATTTTACAAATTTCCAATTTAATTTTACAAAAACAATCTAGTAAATACACGAGAATTCCTTGTAATTTTAATTGCGCAAAAAAACTGTAAATTTACAATTTTATTGGTAAAAAGCTTGTAAACATACAAAATGTTTGGTAAAAAGCTTGTAAAATTACTGGGAATTCTCGTAAAATAGGAGGTAGCAAAAAATCTAGTAAAATTATGAAACTTCTCTGTAAATTTTATCGTGTCAAAAAATTTTAAAAATTTACAATTTTATTGGTGAAAACCTTGTAAAATTTCTAAATTATTGGTAAAAAGCTTGTAAAATTACTAGGAATCTTTGTCAAATAGGAGGTAGCAAACAAAAAAAGTTACAAGTTTTTATTGTAATTTTACAAGGTTTTTTTTATTTCTTTAGCGCGTTTTATACGGAAAGGAATGATACTTACATGGAATGATTGAACATGGTACTGGGAACGCAATGGAATAGAAAACTAAAATGGAGCAGGACATGGAAAGATACTTTTTTCTCAAATTTTTCGTAGCCAATTTTTATACCCTATAACCACAGTGTGGTGGTATACTCACTTTGTCATTCCGTGTGTTATGCATCGAAATATCGTTCTAGTACCCCATAAAGTATATATATTATTGATCAGTGATCGATTCTAAGACATTCTAGCGATGTCCGTCCGTCTGTAGAGGACACGATACATTAAAAAATAATAGAGCTATACTTCCGAAGTTTGGCACGAATATGTATAATGGGTGGTTAAGTTCGAAAATATGCAAAATCGGACCAAGGGGGAAAAAGTTCTCCCTTTGAAAACTAAACCGACCTCAGAAAAAGGGAATTTTTTTGCAGAGTTTTTTGTACTTTTGTTAAGCAAATCCAACATTTTTATGTTAGAGGAAGTTAAAAACCCTGCATGTGGACCCATCGGATAAAAAAAATAAACAAAAGTTTGACCCGCCCCCATTTGTGGGCGTGGATATAAACAATGTGTTGTAATAATGATTAATATTATTAAATAATTGCAAGAATTATAATAAATACATTTGATAACATCTATCGCAAGAGGAAGGTTTCCCCCAACGTCTCCCACCAAACCCCCCCCCCCCCCCCCAAAAAAAAATAAAACGCCCCTAAATTTATGTTTATTATACCCTCCAACCACAGTATGGGGGTATACTCACTTTGTCATTCCGTGTGTAACGCATTGAAATATCGGTCTAGGACCCTATAAAGTATATATTTTATTGATCAGTGATCGATTCTAAGACATTCTAGCGATGTCGGTTCGTCCGGCTGTCCGTCTGTAGAGGACACGATACAGTTCAAAATAAAAGAGCTAGACTTCCGAAGTTTTGCAAGAATATGTCTTATACTCCTAGGCAGGTTAAGTTCGGAAATGGGCAAAATCGGACTAGGGGGGAAAAAGTTCCCCCTTAGAGAACTAAACCAACCCATGAAAAATACCACTTTTTACATGACTTTTTGGGTTTTTGTTTAACAAATGCAACATTTTTATGCTACAGGAAGTTCAAAGTCCTGCATTTGGACCCAGAGAATCAGATAATGTCTTTTTTCGGTCCGCCCCCCCCCCCTTGGAATAATTTTTTTTTTAATAACGATAAACTTGTATTTCTTTAGTGCATACAGCATAAGAATGAACTTTTTAAACACATATTCGAGAGGAAATTTGCCCCCCCCAATTACCACTTTCGACCCCCCCCCCCTCCCCCTACAAAAAAAGAAAACGTCCTTGCAATTTTTTTTTTTGCATTTTGGAGGGTATAAAAGATTCGGTACAGCCGAATTTAACACTCTTACTTGTTTTTTTTACAGATCGGAGGGTATAAAAGATTCGGCACAGCCGAATATTACACTCTCACTTGTTTTTACTCAATAGTTTTCTTCTCTCTATATTTTTTTTTACTCAAACTTATTTATATTTAAATTTATTTTTTCATTGAAATTTTTTTTTGCTCAAAATGATTTCGACTCAATTTTATTATAAGGGCTCAAAAATTGTTAATACATTTTTTTTAAATTAAAATTTTATTGTTTAAATTATACTTTTATAATTTGAAATATACGATATACATTTTTCCCGATCGGATAACAAATACTGAAAAAAAGTCAATTCTGATTTGGAAGTTTGACAAAAAATCGCGGGATTAAAAAATTAAATCCTGAGATTCGGGAGATCCCATAGTTCAGGATTTCCCGTTTGGCATCCCCAGTATACAAACATTCGGCATTAATTTATTTGTTTTGGCCACAGTTGTATTAAATTATATCAATTATAAAGGTTTTAATTTTAACGAATACTTTGTTTCAATGAATATTTACAAAATAATGTAATATTTACAAAAGGATCTCTCAGTTTGTTTCACCACCAATTTTCACACATTCCCATACTATCATTTTCTATGAAATTTATAAAAAATACTTTTAACTTTTTACCTTTATAAATTGTGTTTCAATCAAATACAATAAAAATAATGCAATTTTAAAATCTGTTTTATAAAAAGTTTTTTTTTTATGTTTTTAACAAAATAAAAACAAATAATGGTAAAAAAACTGCTTTGTGTCTAGTTGCCATTTAAACGTTTGATATGCAAAACCATATGAAATAAAAGGGAAAATGGTGGACACTTAATGCGTATTTTAACTATTTAAAACCTAAAATATTGCAAATTTTTAAAAGAGACTAAATTTTTTTTCTAAGAAAGCTAGAAATATTTTGCTAGCAATTCAAAGATCAAGTCTCTAACATTTTCTCTAAAGTTAAAATATGCTTGTTTAGTTAGTAATTTTTTTTATAGCAAATTTTGTAGGTGTAAATAATGACAGCATAAATGAACATGTAAATTGCTTATGATATTCATTATTAAAAACAATAACTATTTAAAAAAATTAAGTGAACCATAGAAAAATGTTGGGAATATTTTTGCATATAATAGAGATTGAAAACAAAAAAAAAAAATTAATTAAAACATATTTTTTTTTAAATATTTACAATGTTTAAATTGATATAATTAAAATTATAAAGTTTAAATTTTTTAAAGTTGGATTAAAAAAATCGAACATACGACTGCCGATATAATTCTAAATCTAAGATTTTTTCTACACCAAAAATGTCTCAAAATTTGATACATTTTTTATACGAAAAATGTAACAGAATCTGATAGAGAATTTCTTTAGCGGCAAAATATCTCAGAATCTGGGACTTTTTCTATATAGGAAAAATGTCTCAGAATCTGGGATTTTTATACCCTTCAACCACAGTATGGGGGTATACCCACTTTGTCATTCCGTGTGTAACGCATCGAAATATCGGTCGAGGACCCCATAAAGTATATATATTATTGATCAGTGATCGATTCTAAGACATTCTAGCGATGACCGTCCTTCCGTCTGTCCGTCCGTCCGTCTGTAGAGGACACGATACAGTCCAAAATAAAAGAGCTAGACTTTTGAAGTTTGGCACGAATATGTCTTATACTCCTAGGCAGGTTAAGTTCGGAAATAGGCAAAATCGGACCAAGGGGGAAAAAGTTTCCCCTTGGAGAACTAAACCAACCTCTGAAAAACGGTTTTTTTTTGCAGGGTTTTTTATACTTTTTTTAAGCAAATGCAACATTTTTGTTAGTGTCCGACCGAATACTATTCGGCCGAAACCGAAGCCGAATATTTAAAAAAAAAATATTTTTTTAGTAAAAAGAAGAAAAAAGTAAAACTCGACTTGGCGGAATATACAAATGTAAAAAAATGTTGTCTAGAACGATTTATTTTAAACAAAAAAACTTTTTTTTAGACATTTTTGTAAATAAAAATTTTTTTTAGTGTAATTTTTTCTTTCCATTTTTTAATTTTTTTTCGATCGAAACATTTTTTGAGTGTAAAATCTTGTTTTAACTTTAAAAACACTTAACAAAATGTTTTTGTGACTTACTAATGTGATTCAAAGTGTGTTTAGTGTGTTTTTCACCACGTGAGTACAACTTTAATACAATTATTCGGTATTCGGCCATATTCGGCCAAAAATGTGGCCGAAGCCGAATAGTGCTTTTTGGCCGAAGCCGAAGCCGAATATTCGGTCGGACACTAATTTTTATGTCAGAGGAAGCTCAAAACTTTGCATGTGGACCCAGCGAATAAAAAAAATTTTGCCCGCCCCTTTTGTGGGCGTGGATATAAAAAAATATATTTAAATAATGATTAATTAGATTAAATAATTGGAAGAATCATAATAAATCCACGCACGGAAAAGGTGTCCCTCAATGTCTCCCACCAAACTCTCAAACCAAACCCCCCCCCCCCCCACCAAAAAAAGACGCCTCTGAAAATATTTGTTTTATGTTTTTTTACATTTTGGAGAGTATAAAAAATTCGGCACAGCCGAATTTAACAGTCTCAATTGTTTTTATATAGGAAAAAAATCTGAGACTATTTCTATATAGGAAAAGTGTCTCAGAATCTGAGACTTTTTCTATACAGGAAAAATGTTTTAGAATCTGAGACTTTTCTATACAGGAAAAATGTCTCAGAATCTGACACTTTTTCTATATATGAAAAATCAGAATCTGAAATTTTTCTATATAAGAAAAATGTCTCAGAATCTGAGACTTTTTCTAAACGGAAAAAGAATCTGATAATTTTTCTGTACCGAAAAATGTCTCAGAATTTGAGACTTTTTCTATACGGAAAAATGTCTCCGAGTCTGAGACTTCTTCAGTACGGAAAAAATGTCAGATTGGTACTTTTTCTATACGGAAAAATGTCTCAGAATCTGAGACTTTTTCTATAGAAAAAATGTCTCAGAATCTGATACTTTTTCTATTAGGAAAAATGTTTCATAATCCAAGACTTTTTCTATATAGGAAAAATGTCTCAGAATCTGAGTTTTTCTATATAGGAAATTTCTATACGCAAAAATGACTCAGAATCTCAGACTTTTTCTAAAAGAAAAATGTATTAAAATCTAAGGCTCTTATTCATAATACTTAAAGTGTACTTAAAGTAGGTTTATTTGACAAATATTCATGCAATATCAGTCAAATAAACCTACATTAGATTTAATTTACTCATTATGAATAGCCCAGTAAGAGTTTTTCAATAAAAAAAAATGCTTAGAATCTGATACTTTTTCTATAAGTAAAAATATCTCAGAATCTTAGACTTTTTCTATACGAAAACAATTTTTCTATACAAAAAAAAAAATTCTCAGAATCTGCGACTTTTTCTATACGGAAAAATGTCTCAGAACCTGATAATTTTTCTATACGGAAAAACATTTTCTATGCGAAAAAATTTCTCAGAATTTGAGACTTTTCTATACGGAAAAATGTCTTAGAATGTGATATATTTTCTATACGGAAAAACTTTTTCCATACGCAAAAATTTTTCAGAATCTAAGGCTTTTTCTATACGGAAAAATGTCTCCGAGTCTAAGATTTTTTCTCTATGTGAAAAATGTTAGATTGAGACATTTTCTATAAGAAAAAAATGTTTCGGAATCCCGAATTCATAAAAAAATGTTTTAAAATCTGAGACTTTTCTATAAGGAAAAATGTGTCAGAATCTGAAACTTTTCCTATACGATAATGGTTCAGAATCTGAGAATTTTTCTATGCAGAAAAATGTCTAAGACTTTTTCTATACGGAAAAAAAATGTCTCACAATCAGTATCCAGCATCCATAAAAAAAATTCTACAAGGAAAAATGGCTCAGAATTTTAGACTTTTTCTATACTGAAAAATGTCCCAGAATCTGAGACTTTTTCTATATAGGAAACATTTTTCAGAATCTAAGACTTTTTCGATATAGGAAAAATGTCTCAGAATCTGAGACTTTTTCTATATAGGAAAAATGTCTCAGGATCTGAGACTTTTTCTATATAGGAAAAAATTTCTCAGAATCTGAGACTTTTTCTACTTAGGAAAAATGTCTCAGAATCTGAGACTTTTTCTACTTAGGAAAAATGTCTCAGAATCTAAGACTTTTTCTATAAAGGAAAAATGTCACAAAATCTGAGCCTTTTTCATTACGAAAAATGTCTCAGAATCTGAGACTTTTTATACACGGAAAAATGTTTAGAATCTAATACCCTGTTCTCACTTACACTTAAAAACCATTTTTAGCAACATTTTTCGTTTTATGCTTAAAAACCATTTTTATGACTCGTTTTACCATACATTTTTTTGTTGTAATATGTCAAAATAAAAATGTTTTTAGCTCGTTTTAAAATTAAAACGATTTAAAACGAGCGGAATTCCAGGGGTTGAATTGAGTATTTTTGAATGTTCAGCGTTTTTAAAGCATTTTATTAATATTGGCAACATTGTTTATTACTAAAATGTAAATAATACAAAAAAAAATCGTGCTATTTTTATCTTTAAACAATTCTGGAACATTATAAACAGTTATATGTATAATTAATAAATATAATTTCAATATTTTAATATCGTTTGTTGTTAAAATGTGTACATGTTTATCAGCTGATAATGCAAATGTCAAAATAAAAACATAAAAACCAAAATAAAACGAGTGAAATTACGTGTGAACACTTTTTTTTAAATTAAAACAAATGTCGTTTAAAACCGTTTTTAGATGCTCGTGAGAACAGGGTATAAGACCTTTTCTATGCGGCAAAATGTCTTAGAATCTGGACTTTTTTCTATACGGAAAAATGTCTAACAGAATCTGAGACTTTTTCTATATGACTGAGACTTCCCAGCAAAACTTTGGTAATGGGTAGTGATTATATAACACATTACCAGGTAATGTATATACCTTATTTGTAGCATTATTTTAGGATGTCTTACCAAACATTTGTTCCACAACGTATTATTTTAAAGTGAAAAACAATGCATTACTAATAATTTGCTACGTAATGCATGATTTTGGAAAAATGTATTTCATATTTATTATTTCTAAACATTATATCATGGATGATTTATATTTGGTTACATTATGTATAATTTGAAAGTTTGAAATAATGCATTATTTATAATTAAATGCATAATGCATTACAATAACATAAAAAATAATTATTTTATAAAAAAATGCATAAGTTTAAACTAGAAATGGGCTCACGACAAGAAATTTCTAACGACACACACTCACTAGCATATTATATCTACTTACACTCACTTACAATCACGTGAGTAAATTTAATACAAAATTACTTTTTCACTACTCGTAACACCTTATATATTACGTTTTGGTATGCTATATTATATACCTTACTCGTAACCTATAAAATATCATATATTTTACACCTTACTGGTATTCTTCGTTATAAATTTATGACTTATTTTATACCTTACTGGTATTCTATGTGATAATGTGGATGCATTACTTTGAGTCTCATCGCCTGTTAAAATCATCAATGCTGCAATGTATAAAATAAGAGATCATATACCTTATTTTATACCTTATTTGGTAATCTAAGTTTTGCTGGGTTTTTCCATATAGGAATATTGTTTCAGAATCAGAAAATTTCAGTGTTGGCTACCGTTACCCTTTCAATACCGTTACCGATTAAAAACCCTTTAATATTGACTACCGTTACCGTTACCAATACCGAAATAAAAAATGTTTAATACCGTTACCGATAAAAAACCGTTACCTTTATTCGGACATTTACCGGTATTATATCGGTTTTGTTTCGGTTGCATTAATATTATTTATTTTAATTTTGTTGTGGATTAAAAACATATTAAAATATTTTTAATACACTTTAAATAATTAAACAAATTTTTGTTCATTGCCAATCCAACCAATGATCACATTTGCAATTAACTAAATTCGAATATCGGTCTTGGACCTCGATTGTAAGCGATGTTCGTCTTTCCGTTTGTAAAAGACACGTACGGTCCGAAATAAACGTGCTACTCTGCTGGTACGAATACGTCTTTGGTCATAGGCTGGTTAAGTTCCGAAATGGGAAAATCGGACCAAATGAAAAAAAGGTCCCCCTGAAAAACTTACAAAACATCAGAAAAACATGTTTTATTTAATTTATTGTCTATTTGTTTAGAAAATGAAACATTTTTATGCCGTGTTAAGTTCATTGACCAAGATTAGAAAATTCAAATTTTTTTAACAACAGGACAAACAATTTTGATCATTTTAACAGAGAAATCTGCTGATTTCAAATAAACAGTTCAAGCTGTTTATTTGAAATCAGCGGATTTCTCTATTAAAATCAGCAGATTTTTCAACTGTCTTGACGGATTTTTCAGCAGATTCTACCTGAATTATCCAGACAGAAATTTAGCAAACCGCGTCAGCTATAATCAGAGATTTCTCAAATGGCTTAAAATTCAGATTTCTCATATGGCTCAAAATGCAGATTTGTTTGCTTATTGGACAAAGGTGTCTCTACGAGCATGAGTTCGTATTTGTAAAATTACAATATTGCGTGAATGTTTTTATTTAATTCTGAGTTATTTCATAGTATTAAATGCTAGTACACATATAATTATGTATAGAAAATATACAGAATTTAGCAGTTTTTTAATTTTTTTTTTATTTTTTACGCGTTTTTAGCAAATTTGTGACTGGTTAACATTTCATTTATAATACCGGTACGTACCGGTATTGATAATTCGGTAACGGTTCACCGTTACCGAAATTATCGAAAATACCGTTACCTTTACCGTTACCTTTATAAAAAATATGTAATACCAATACCGTTACCGATACCGTTATTCGTTTCGGTTGCCAACCCTGGAAAATTTTTCTATATAGAGACTGATTTAAACTAATTATGGAACAGCATATCTGTGATATCAGTTCTTTAAAAGAAAAGTTATAAATAACCATATTGTAAATAACCATATTGTTATCAATCGACTATTTTTGGAGAAAATGCTATATAGGAAATTTTCTAGGCTTTAATATAAGCTTGATAACGTCCAGATTTAGCAAATATTCATTGAGATACAAGGGTCGCACTGAAAAATTAAATTATTTATAGATGGTTTTTAGAAATTTTTTTAAAAATATTTCAAAGTCGATTTTTTCCAAGTTTAAATACTAAAAATTTAAAATATTATCCAGTAATTTGTATTCGGTTATCACCAAGTTTTTTCAATAATCCAAACAGAAAATTATTATTTTTTAATGCAGTAGAAGAAATCCGAATTTTTTACCTCCAACTCTTATTTTAATTATTCTAATATCTCATTACTAATAGTAATTTACTATACACTTACATAGGTGTACGTAAATTAGTAAACAAAAAAATGTTTTCTTTGTTTACAAAAAAACTTGTAGTCAAAAGAGTTGGAGGTCAAAAAAAGCGGATTTCTTCTATTGTATTTAAAAAATTTAATTTTTCCAGTGCGACCCTCGTATCTCATTAAATATTTGCTCAATCTGGACGCTGTCAAGCTTAAATTAAAACTTTGAAAATTTCCGATATAGATTTTTTCAAAAATAGTCGATTGATTATAATCAGGTTTAGTATTGATAACTTTTCCTTAAAAGAACTGCTATCAAATATATGCTGTTCCATTATTAGTTTGAGTCACTGTAGGAAAAATGTCGCAGAATTTGCATTTTTTTCCATATAGAAAAAGTCTCAGGTTCTGAGACATTTTTTCTATATAGAAAAAGTCTTAGATTCTAAGACTTTTTTTTAAAGAATCTAAACCTATTTTCTCTAGGAAAAATTTCCTTCCATCCCTCAGAATCAGAGACTTTTTTATACGGAAAAATGTCTCAGAATCTTAAGACTTTTAATTCCTGCCATTAATCAGGAACTTAAATATCAAATTAACAAAAAAATCTTAATTAATTAAAAAATCTTTACATAAAAACATAATGACTTGATTATTTTTTGCTGCAAATCAGCAAAAAAAACAAATCAAGACATGAATCCAATGATGACAACTTTTTTCAAATATCATTGAAAGCCAAAAAAAAAAATGAAAACACTTGTTTTTCATGTCTTAACATTACACTGTGCTACACCAAAAATATGCAGGGGTTCTCATATAAAAATTCGGGTTGGTTGGAGTCCATAGAGTACTGATATACTCATAGTTTTTCTGGATCACTTCGTTAAGTACGTTTTTTATTGGCAAATGTGTTGGAAAACGGAAATTCTTAAATTACAATTTTAAAAAAATATTACTTTGTTAGTTTGCAACCGATTTTCGATTTTATGGATTTGTTTTAAAGGCATAGGTCTTACCTTTCAAACAAAACAAAAATATTAAAAATCGATCAAGAATTGGCTGAGCTACGATCGCTTAAGTAAAAGAAAACCGAATTTTTTGAAAAATTTGTCATATTCTTTACACTCTAAGTTGAAAGTGAATCATTTAACAATTTTTTTGAATTTTTTATAAAAAAGTATAGTAAAGTGGCTTTCCAAAACACCAAAAAACATAACAATCGGTTAAAAAATTAATGAGTTATGCTAAGTTTTGTGATAGGACATTTTTAATTTTTTTCAGAAACGCTTGTAATTCAAGCATTATTCATAAATCTTGTTACTAGTAGTAATTTTATGCGCATATGCATATATAAACTAGAGATGGGAACGTAATTAGATTTGTGCGTGATTCACACATGATCAGAAGTGAGCGTGATTGAAAATGGTTGTTAGTGAGTGTCAGTGTGAGTGGAATAAAAAAATGGACGTGTCAGTTACTTCCAAATGCTATTTATAACTTTTTGGGTTTGTTTAAAAAATATCAGCGTTACTTCTTAAACAAAAAAATATTGAGAATAGGTTAAAAACAGGCTAAGGTGCGCTTGTTTAAGTAAAAAACCTTTTTTGAAGAGTTATACCTGCAACATTTTTATGACAGAAAAAGATGTGCGCTTGCAAACATGTTTTTTTAAAACGAAATTGCTAAAATTGTGGGATCATTTGATGGAAATTTTACCTGTTTGTATATATATGTGAGGCATTCCACACCAAATGTTCAGTGAGAAAAAAATTGTGTACCAAAATTTTTCAATGGGTCCCGGGTAAAAAAGTTTTTTATATAACTAGGGTGAGATTTCCATGCAAATGCATGTTTTTTGTCGAAAGCCCAAAAACGATATCGACCAATTATCTTTCCGAATCAAGAGATTTGCATTAAATGGCATCGATTTGTTTTCGCATATTTTGGTGAAAATACATATTTTTGCATATTTTGATTTTAAATGCATATATTGTGCATATTTCGAACTTTTAAGTGCATATTATTGCATATTTTGGCATAAATTAGCAAAAACACAAATTGAAATGAATTTTTTTCAAAAACTATTTTAAATTTTTAAAATTTATTTTGAAAATCAGAAAAATTACTTTTTTTTCTTCTTAATTTTTTTTATAGATTTTCTTAATTTTAAAAAAAATCTTGCTAGACAAACATCTAATCTTAAAAAAAAAAAATTACAAAAAAAAAAACAAAAGTGGCCGGATTTTTTATAAATTGACTTTTTTAAAAAATGGAAAATTTCAGAACGGGTTCTGAAAATTTTCCAAAAAAAATTTTAATCGATAGCCGATACAAAACTATACAAGAATGTAAATTTTTGAGATTTTGGTGCATTTCGTTTTTATTTGATATATATTTAAACAAGGCAACTTGACACAAACTTGACCATTTTTCCAATATTTGACCACGCCTCCTAAGCCCAGTTTTTGAAAAATTGAACAACCAAAAACGTAATTTTCTTAGCTCCATATATGAGGCATTCCACACCAAATGTTCAGCAAAAAAAAAAAGTTATGTCGTGTCAATATGAAATCACTAGCTTACAATCCCGGTACTTCGTTACCGGTTGTATTGAATACCGGATAATAGAAGGATCAGGATTACTCTATCGATTTCAAAAAAATTCCCCTACGTAGTCTTTGTTTTATTTACTTGTGGACGTTTAAGTCTTCCATAAAAAATATTTCAATGAATAATTTAAACAATAAAATTCTAATAACATTGCTGGTACGTTATCATGTTCGTTCCGGGGGAAAAATATAATGACAATTTTCGAGCCTTTATGTCGGGATTTTGGATTTTGAGTGGATAAATATTTCAGTGACAAAAGAAATTGGAATAAAAAAAAATATGAAGTAAAAAAAGCTAAACACTAAACTAAACTAACTAAAAATATCATTCCATATTGTTCCCTGCTCTATTCCATATTGTTCCCCGTTCTACTCCATTTCATTTCCAATTCCATCTCCAGCTTCTAAGGTCATTATTATAGGAACAAAAAAAGTACCAAAAGAACACTTTATTATCCCCATTAGAAACGGAATTTAAAAAAAGTACCTCTCCCAGAATGTTTTTTCTTCACCGAAGACTCCTACAATCCATATTTCAATTATCTAGAATCATTGTTTCAGCAAATATTAAAAGTACTTTTTATCCCCGTTAAGAAACGGAATTCCCAAAAATAACTTTTTCCAATCTATTTTTTCACCGAAGGATTTTACATTCCAAATTTTAAGTTTCTGGGACCATAACATCAGGAAATAAATAAGTACACTTTTTTATTCCTTTTAACCCCTATATTTTCCGAGAGGCGAACCTTTTCCAATTTCAAGTTTCTATGTTCATTATTTCAGGAAATAAAACAGTACCAAAAAGTGTAGTTTCTGTACTTTTAACAAAACGTACTTTTTAAAAGGTACTTTTTATAAAAGGTACTTTTTATAAAAGGTGCTTTTGATGAAAGGTACTTTTTATAAAAGGTACTTTTTATAAAAGGTACTTTTTATAAAAGGTACTTTTTATAAAAGGTACTTTTTATAAAAGGTACTTTTTATAAAAGGTACTTTTTATAAAAGGTACTTTTTATAAAAGGTACTTTTTATAAAAAGTACTTTTTATAAAAGGTACTTTTTATAAAAGGTACTTTTTATAAAAGGTACTTTTTATAAAAGGTACTTTTAATAAAAGGTACTTTTTAAAAAAGGTACTTTTTATAAAAGGTACTTTTTATAAAAGGTACTTTTTATAAAAGGTACTTTTTATAAAAGGTACTTTTTATAAAATTTACTTTTTATAAAAGGTACTATTTATAAAAGGTACTTTTTATAAAAGGTACTTTTTATAAAAGGAACTTTTTATAAAAGGTACTTTTTATAAAAGGTACTTTTTATAAAAGGTACTTTTTATAAAAGGTACTTTTTATAAAAGGTACTTTTTATAAAAGGTACTTTTTATAAAAGGTACTTTTTATAAAAGGTACTTTTTATAAAAGGTACTTTTTATAAAAGGTACTTTTTATAAAAGGTACTTTTTATAAAAGGTACTTTTTATAAAAGGTACTTTTTATAAAAGGTACTTTTTATAAAAGGTACTTTTTATAAAAGGTACTTTTTATAAAAGGTACTTTTGATAAAAGGTACTTTTTATAAAAGGTACTTTTTATAAAAGGTACTTTTTATAAAAGGTACTTTTTATAAAAGGTACTTTTTATAAAAGGTACTTTTTATAAAAGGTACTTTTTATAAAAGGTACTTTTTATAAAAGGTACTTTTTATAAAAGGTACTTTTTATAAAAGGTACTTTTTATAAAAGGTACTTTTTATAAAAGGTACTTTTTATAAAAGGTACTTTTTATAAAAGGTACTTTTTATAAAAGGTACTTTTTATAAAAGGTATTTTAAATTTACTTTCATTGTACAAAAGGTAGTATTCCACATTCAAAATTTCAGGTGTCTAGGATAATTAGATTAGGAAATATAAAAAGTACCAAAAGTACAATATTTTACCCCCCTATGAAACGCAAATTCCAAAAAGTATTTTTTCCAGAATGTCCAAATTTTAAGTTTCTATGCCCATTATTTCAAGGAATAACAAAAGGTACTAAAAGTACCATTTTTACCCCTTATAATCCAAATTTTATAAATTAACCTTTTCAGCAGAGGATCCTACATTTTAAGTTTTAAGTTTGTAGACCATTATTTCAGAAAATAAAAAAAAAGTACCAAAAGTACACTTTTTTACCCATTTTACCCCCGTAGAATCAACATTGGCAAAAACCCAGCCTTAGTGAATGTTTTTTCCGGGAGGTGAACCTACATTGCAAATTTCAAGTTTCTAGTACCATTATTTAAGGAAATGTAAAAGGTACCAAAAGTACAGTTTTTTACCCTTTTTACCCCTTAGAATCAACATTGGCAAAAGTCCAGCCTTACAGGATATACATTCCGGGAGGTGAACATACAGTCCAAATTTCAGGTCTCTATGACCATTATTTCAGAAAATAAAAAAAAAGTACCAAAAGTACACTTTTTTACCCATTTTACCCCCGTAGAATCAACATTGGCAAAAACCCAGCCTTAGTGAATGTTTTTTCCGGGAGGTGAACCTACATTGCAAATTTCAAGTTTCTAGTACCATTATTTAATGAGATATAAAAAGTACCAAAAGCACAGTTTTTTACCCTTTTTACCCCCTTAGAATCAACATTGGCAAAAATCCAGCCTTACTGGATCTAAATTCCATAATGTAAACATACAGTCCAAATTTCAAGTCTCTATGAACATTATTTCAGGAGATATAAAAAGTACCAAAAGTACAGTTTTTTACCCTTTTTACCCCCTTAGAATCAACACTGGCTAAAATCCGGCCTTACTGGATCTAGATTCCAGGATGTGAACATAGAAACCAAATTTCAAGTTTCTATGACTATTATTTCAGGAGATATAAAAAGTACCAAAAGTACAGTTTTTTACCCTTTTTACCCCCTTATAATCAACACTGGCTAAAATCCGGCCTTAGTGTATCTATGTTCCGGGAGGTGAATATACAGTCCAAATTTCAAGTCTCTATGACCATTATTTCAGGAGATATAAAAAGTACCAAAAGTACAGTTTTTTACCCTTTTTACCCCCTTAGAATCAACACTGGCAAAAATCCAGCCTTAGTGGATCTATATTCCGGGAGGTGAACCTACAGTCCAAATTTCTTGTCTCTAGCTTCAGCGGTTTGGGCTGGGCGATGATGAATCAGTCAATAAGTCAGTCAGTCAGTCAGTCAGTCACATTACTCTTTTATATATGGGGCATTCCATGCCAAATCACTCACTTTTAGGCCCGACCCCCTTCGATTAATTTTATTTTTGGATATGTTTTAGTACGTATTAAATGCAACTTGTAGCCAAATTTTCAGCCTTTTATACCAAGGTGGTGTTGAGTAATCAATTTTTCAAAATGGCGATTTTTTCCAAAAAATGAAAAAATTTAAATTTTCAATCAATTTTGACCAGTAAAAAATATAGATATATTAAAAAAAGATGGACAACATTTTGTTGGTAGTTAAATGTAGTTTTAGAAAAAAAAATATGAAAAATTATTCGAAGTAATTATCACTTGTTTTTTATCGTATAAAAATTAAAATCGACTTTTTGAAAAAGTCCGAAACCTTCGATTTTTTTTTAAAAATGTCAAAAAGTTTTACTCTAAATTACGCAACTTTTAAGTCATAATTCGAGATGTGATCGTAATTCGTTCTATTTTTATTCAAATTTTGAAAATTGCACTTTTTTTTTTTTTGAGTCTGGTTTATTTTATATGGTGCTCCAAAAAAAATAATTTGGTAAATATTGACCGTAACTTCCCCTAGATATATTAACTTGGGTGTAAAAATACGTCTCAGAAAATTTTAGGATGATCGGACATGGGTAAGGCGTGCCGCATCGGCTTTGAAGTTTGAAAATCGGATTACAAGGGAAAATATGCATTTTTTTCTGTTTTCTTAATTTTTTTGGTATTTTAAGTTAATTTTGAATTCAAATGGTTACAGAATTGAAATGTAGAGTAAAATGTCTCTCTATTAAGGTCATAAAAACCGAAATCGGTTTAAAATCAGCCAAGTTATTACAACTTCCCCAGGCATCTAACGTGTGTCAGACAACTTAATTAATCAATACAATCCGATTTTTGAAATTCATTGAAATTTTCTACTGTAATAACATTTTTTTATTCTTCAAGTTCAAATGTTATTAGATGACAAGTATTTTTCATATTGTGTTTTGCTAACATTTTTTAAATTAGTGCTAAAAATGCCTGCATTTTCCACACCCTTTTGAAATCTCTATTTAAAAAAAAAAAATATTTTTTTTGTTTTAAAATTTGGAAAAGTCAAAAAAATATTACACTGAAACATGAATAATGAAAAAATGTTATTACAGTAGAAAATTTCAATAAATTTAGAAAAAGGGCCTCGTATTTTTTAATCAAGTTGTATGGCACACGCTAGATGCCTGGGGAAGTTGTAATAACTTGGCTGATTTTCAACCGATTTTAGTTTTTAGTACCTTATTAGAAAGGCATTTTACTCCACATCATAATTCTGTAATCATTTGAATTAAAACTTAACTTAAAATACCAAAGAAATTGCGAAAACAGAATAAAATTCATATTTTTCCTTGTAATCCGTTTTTTAAACTTCAAGGACCATGCTAAGCGCCTTACACATGTCCGAAAGTCCCAAATTTTTGTGAGACGTATATTTACCTCCAAATGAATATATTTAGGGTAAGTTAGGGTCAGTATCTACCATTTTTTTTTTTTTTTGGAGCTCCATATAAAATAAATCAGAGCCAAAACATAAAAGGTGCAATTTTAAAAATTAAAAAAAAAAATAGAAAGAATTGTGATCACATCTCGAGTTATGGCTTAAAAGTTGCATAATTTAGAGTAGAATTCTTATAGTTTTTTACAAAAAAATTGAAGGTTTCGGACTTTTTCAAAAAGTCGATTTTAATTTTTAAACGTAAAAAAATAAGTGATAATTACTTCGAATAATTTTTTCACATTTTTTTTCTAAAACTACATTTAAATACCAACAAAACGTTGTCCAACTTTTTTTGAAATATCTATATTTTTTACTGGTCAAAATTGATTGAAAATTAAAATTTTTTCATTTTTTGGAAAAAATCGCCATTTTGAAAAATTGATTACTCAACACCACCTTGGTATAAAAGGCTGAAAATTTGGCTGCAAGTTGCATTTAATACGTACTAAAACATATCCAAAAATAAAATTAATCGAAGGGGGTCGGGCCTAAAAGTGAGTGATTTGGCATGGAATGCCCCATATATAGATTTTCAAAGTATTCGCTCTTAGGGTACTATTAAATAACAAAAATATAATTTAAGTTTTTTCAAAAAGTGGGCCTTGTAGGCGTGGTCAAAAATTGAAAATATCTAACTTTTTTGCCTGAGCATCTTTACTTCAATATTTATGCAAATTAAATGAAACACAGTAAAGTCTTAAAGACAAAAGCTGTTTATAGATTTTTGAATGGGCTATCAATTAAATGGGCTATCAATAAAAGCTGAATGGGCGGGCTATCAATAAAAGCTAAGAAATGAAAATTGGAACATTTTCAGAAGAAGTTTTGAATTTTTTAAATTTAAACTTAAACTTTATTTATCAAAAAACATTTATCAAACATTTTATTTGTTTTTTATTTTTTTAAAAAAAGAATTTTCTATCTGATCTGAAATTTTTAGAGATGTGTTTTGCCTTGTTTTCGAAAAATCAAAATTCAAAAATTGCAACACGCTTATTTTATACAATAATGGTATTTAAAACGTGTGCGTATGAGTAATATCAATACTTACAAAATATTTTAAGAGGCGATGGTAGCGTGAGTGAGTTTTTAATAACGATTACGCACGCTTATGAAAGAAAAAATTTAGTCACGCGCGATATTTTATTTTGCTCACGCTCATTCACGCACACGTGAGTAGAAAAAAATAAGTTACGGTCACGATGTTCACGTGAGCGTGAGTAAAATAAAATATCGTGCTTGAATATTTTTTTTCTTTCATTAGCGTGCGTGATCGTGAATAAATACTCAGGCAAAAAAGTTTGATATTTTTAATATTTGACCACGCCTACAAGGCCCACTTTTTGAAAAAAAAACTTAAATTTTATTTTTGTTATTTATTAGTTCCCTAAGAGCGAATACTTTGCAAATGATATCCCATTGAAACCACTATGATTTTTCTGTAGTGGAACAGTTGGTGTGGAATGCCTCACATGGCTATCCATACAACCCATTTAACAATTTACGGTTCACATGTTTTTTTTTCGCTGAACATTTGGTGTGGAATGCCTCATACGTATATTTATAAACAGGTAAAATTTCCATCAAATGATCCCACAATTTTACCAATTTCGTTTCAAAAATGTCAAATGTTTTTTGTCATAAAAATGTTGCAGGTATAACTCTTCAAAAAAGGTTTTTTACTTAAACAAGCGCACCTTAGCCAGTTTTCAACCGATTAACAATATTTTTTTGTTTAAGAAGTAACACTGATATTTTTTAAACGAACCCAAAAAATTATAAATAGGATTTGGAAGTAACTGACACGCCCATTTTTTTATTCCACTCACACTGACACTCACTAACAACCACGTGAGTAAAATTAATTTTCAATCACGCTCACTTCTGATCATGTGTGAATCACGCACAAATCTAATTACGTTCCCATCTCTAGTTTATATGCATATGCGCATAAAATTACTACTAGTAACAAGATTTATGAATAATGCTTGAATTACAAGCGTTTCTGAAAAAAATTAAAAATGTCCTATCACAAAACTTAGCATAACTCATTCATTTTTAAACCGATTGTTATGTTTTTTGGTGTTTTGGAAAGCTACTTTACTATACTTTTTTACAAAAAATTAAAAAAAATTGTTTAATGATGCACTTTCAACTTAGAGTGTAAAGAATATGACAAATTTTTCAAAAAATACGTTTTTTTTTTACTTAAGCGATCGTAGCTCAGCCAATTCTTGATCGATTTTTAATATTTTTGTTTTGTTTGAAAGGTAAGACCTATACCTTTAAAACAAATCCATAAAATCGAAAATCGGTTGCAAACTAACAAAGTAATAATTTTTTAAAATTGTAATTTAAGAATTTCCGTTTTTCAACACATTTGCCAATAAAAAACGTACTTAACGAAGTGATCCAGAAAAACTATGAGTATATCAGTACTCTATGGACTCCAACCAACCCGAATTATCATATGAGAACCCCTGCATAAATTATTTTTGGTCTTTTGTAGCACAGTGTTATTAGCATCTTAAACAACTTCACAGTCTTTCACAAAAAATATACTAAACAAATTAAGGAACTGATGACAGATTCTGACAAGGAAACAAAAACTATATGATACTTCAATAAAAAATCTACAAAACGAAATTCAAATAAGTCATAAAAACAAACAGTGTGTGAGGTCCTGATGAGGTACAAAATTCAAAAATTAAATACTTAAATTTTTAATGAAGAAATGAAAAGAAAGAAATTCATCATAAAAAAAAAACTTCTTTTCTACCAAAAACATTTCTTATTAATTTACAAATTTAATGAAACGTTAAAGATTTTATTTTTTGTTCTAAATAAAGATGTTTTCTACTTCACACACTGTCATCATCATAAAAATTGACAAAATGCAACATGTGACAAAAAAAAGCAACATAAAATTATATTTAAATGAACAGGTAGCCCCCGATCAACGATTTTCAATGTCATACAAATTAAGTATACGGAATTAAGTCGACCTGCTTTAATTAAGGTAACGAAATTATACAAAATGTTTAATCATAATATATTAAATTCATGTAACAAAACAACCGCACAACTCGAGGGTTACCAGTACAAGTTGCAACAAATCATACATATTAGATGCATAAAACATCTTTATTATGATATAATTAAGGGTTTGCATATTTTAAAATTTATTAAGTTTTCTGAGATTAGTGTAAAATTCATGGTTTTGGGATACGATATTCTATTACATTTTTTTAATGGTGAAAATACGAAATTTTAGATTATTTTAGATTTCACTGATAAACTCCATTCAGAATTATGTTTTCTGAAATGAGGAATTGAATCATCGATTATTTCCAGGAAATTTTTTTCCGTGGTTCCCAGTTTGCATACCCTAATATTAGCAGTCTTATTTTTCCTATAAGTAGATTTTTTATGTCTTCATCAACAACGTGGGTGTTTTCATTTTGCAACAAATAAGATTGCACCGTTTCCAATTAAAATTAAAAAAAAATAACTATTTAAATTAACAAAATCAACAATTAAATTCTGAAGCTCAATTGTACATAGAAAAAAAAACTAATTGTTATACTGACCCCCATATTTGTGAATACAATAAATTTTTTCACTGAAAGTGCTCCTATACTGAAATTTGTAATATCAACAAACGTTTGCAAATTTTGATTGTTGAAAAAGGAATTTTGTTTTTTTCAACAAAGAAATTCAACAAACACAAATAGTTGTATATGGTTTCTGACAAAAGTAAAAATCTTAATTTTTTTTTTCAACAAAGAAATTCAACAAACACAATCACAATTTGTTGATCTGTCAAATGAATTTTTTTTTCAACAAAGAAATTTAACAAACACAAACATTATTAGTTGACATGGGGGGATTCCAGGTCAAATCGCACAGAAAACTGTAATTTTCGGATTTGTCATCTCCGATTTTAATGAAATTCGCAAAAAATATTTCACATGCGTTGTTTTCATAAAATGATTACCTTACAGGCTCCAAAAATTTTAGTTTTCGAAATATGGCGTCTTGAAAATTGGCAAAAACGTCAAATTTTCAATAAGGTGCACATACAAAGGCACCCATAACTTTAAAACTATAAAACCCACAATTACCAAATAGGTACCATTTGAAAGCTGAAAGGATTACCTTATAAGTGACATGCACAATTTGTTCTTGTAATGAAAGGTCAAAGGTCATATTTCAGTGTCTAATGTTCAATGACCTATATCTCAAAATCCTATATTTTTTAAGTTCTCAAAAAAATATATGATAACAATCAAGTCTTTCCAAAGTTACAGAGGAAAACGTGCTCGAAGGCAAGGTTTTTTCTACGAGTTTATATGAAAAATATTGCACAAACAATACAATATACATAGTCGTAAACAAAGGTGCGGGCCTAGAACAAGGCTTAAACTTGTTATATATTTTGAGTTATATTGTAGGGGTTTTCTTGTTCTTTTACAAGGAAAGTCCTCGAAAGTGAACATACCTGATTTCTTTGAAATTTATACACAAGCTACAAAAAATAAATCTAAAATCAACCAGTCTGAGCTTGTCGGCCTAAATTCAGGTTAAACGGGGTCTAAAATTACCCATTTTCAGTTATTTTTAAGATTAGGTACTTTATATTGATGCCACATATAACAGATCGGTTTCATTCGAAACCTATATTCTTCCAAAAAATTCATGTGATTGCTTAATTTAAATAGAAAATAGTACCAACAATGAATTTGTTTTACAAAAACTAAATAGTTTAACAAAATCTATACATTTTTAACAAAAACAATTATGCAACAAATAAAATGTCTCAAACAGACGCCAAATTTTCTTTTCAAATGAAACGGATCTGATATATGTGGCAACAATGTACCTAAAAGTTAAAATTACTAAAAATCGGTAATTTTTGACTCCCGTTTAACTCTTTAAAACTAAATTAAGACCAATAAGCTCAGACAGGTCGATGTTAGATATTTGTTTTTCATGGGCATAAATTTCAAAGAAATTACGTATGTTCACTAGGGCGTTTCATCAAAAACTTTTTTTTGGATTTTTGCAACTCTTGAAACGGGATATGAATTCTTATGGCCTAAAAGATTTTTGAGATTTTTTTCAGATTTTTGGAAGGTCGGGATCAACTCGCTCAAATCGATTTTATCCCAAAAATGAGGTTATGAAACATCATTTTATTTTATTTTTTTCCCCTGGTGCCTTTTTTTACAAAACTGGATACATTACTTCTAAATGTTGCTAGCCTCCTAAAAAAAAATATTCGCGGTCAAAATTATAATTTCAAGGGTCACTAAGATGACCTTAAAAGTAAAAATTCAGAATTTCCCGTGTTTTAACCTTAATAATTCGAGAAATAAGCTATGTATGAACGTCATGTTGAATCCGTTAGATAGGTCTTTAAAACACCTTTCATTTAAAACCAATCTGACTACTGTCACTTTTGTAGAAATGTTAAAAAAAATAAAAAAACTGGGAAAAACTAATTTTCTCCCCCATTTTATCGAAAATTGAACTGGTGCATTAGGTAGTTTTTTTTGTAAAGTTAGAATAATAACTTTCAAAGACTTTTTATAGATTGTAGTTAGTGTTTCCAAGCCGGTTAACCAAAAAACCGGTTTTTTGTCAAAAAAACCGGTTTGACAAAAACCCGGTTTTCCGGTTTGGAAACACTAATTGCAACCAAAAAAACTTCTTTTAAGTTTATTATTTCAACTTTACAAAAAAACTACTAATGGATTCCCTTCGATTTTCTGTAAAATGGGGGAAAAATGAGTTTATCTTAGTTTTTTAATATTTCTACTAAAGTGACAAATGTCATTTTGGTTTTAAATTAAAGGTATTAGAAAGACCTATCTAACGGATTCATCATTACGTTCATATATTGCATATTTCTCAAATTATTAAGGTTGGAACACGGGAAATTCTGAATTTTTACTTTAAAGGTCATCTTAGTGACCCTTGAACTTATTATTTTGACCGCGAATATTTTTTTTTAGGAGGCTAGCAACATTTAGAAGTATTATATCCGGTTTTGTTAAAAAAAAGGCAGCAGAGAACAAAAAATAAAAAAATTATGTTTCATAACCTCATTTTTTTGATAAAATCGATTTGAGCGAGTTGATCCCGACATTCCAAAAATCTGAAAAAAATCTCAAAAATCTTTTAGGCCATAAGAATTCATATTCCGCTTCAAGAGTTGCAAAAATCCAAAAAAAAGTTTTTGATGAAACGCCCTAATGTTCACTTTGAAGATTTTCCTTGTAAGAAAACAAGAAAACCCTACAATAAAATTCAGTTTTGATAGTGAAATCAAATGCAGGAGTTCGAAATATTAATAAATAATGGGTTCAGTTTTTAGGTCTGTCACATTGTTTGTTTACTTCTATGCTGCTTCGTGTGTGTAAGCTTTTGCATATGAACTCGTAGAGAAAATCATGACTTCGAGCACGTTTTCCTCTGTAACTTTGGAACCATATGAGTGTCCACCCTGAAATTTTGATACAAATGTAGGGAAAGACTTGATTGTTATCATATGTTTTTTTGAGAATTTTAAAAGTATCGGATTTTGAGATATAGGTCTTTGAACATTAGACCTTGAAATATGACCTTTGACCTTTCATTACAAGAAAAAATTGTGCATGTCACTTTTTAGGTAATCCTTTCAGCTTTCAAATGGTACCTATTTGGTAATTGTGGGTTTTATAGTTTTCAAGTTATGGGTGACTTTGTATGTGCACCTTATTGAAAATTTTACGTTTTTGCCAATTTTTAAGCCGCCATATTTCGAAAACCGAAAGGTTTTGGAGCCAAAAAGGTAATGATTTTAGGAACACTATCCATTTGCAATATATTTGGCAAATTTTATTTAAATCGAAGGTGACAAATCCGAATGCTGTGTGGTTTGAGCTGGATCTGCCCCATGATAAAATAATTTTGAAATAATATTACTTGACTGAGTTTGTTAAAAAAAAAAACGAAGTTTTGTATTATGGACTAACTGGCTGCCGTTTTTACTAAATGTTTGGTTGATATCATGTTTGGTTGATTTACACTTGATGTTTGTTGCTTTAAATTTGACGATTTTATTTTCTGTGTATGTGATTCTAAACTTTTCACTTAATATTCATAAATTCCCTGCGAAATTCAGAAAAATACATTTAAAATTTTTAAAATCACAATTATTACCAATTGAAACTTTAAAAAACCGAATTAAATATTTAACTTAATGCACAACTGGAAAAAATCACGTTTGATTAAATCCGAAGAAATGATTACAGCCTCATGTTAAATGTAAAATGATTAATTCTCATTTTGTTTTATTTTAAGGTTTTGTTAAAATTGTTAATTTTATCTTCAGACACACATAAAGTATGACCATCAAAAAGGGCTGATGATGAAAAGGTCCGAAGCTGTCGGAATTCCCACTTAAACTGCTTCGTTTATTTTTTCAGATTTTTCATATTACAACAAAAATTATTATTTTTGAGAAATAAGAAGTATTGACTCAATGTAAAAAAAAGTTTTTTGGAAAAAAATTTTGAAAAAAGTCCGCGAAAAAATTTTTTTGGTGAAAAAAAAATTCGGCTAAAATTTTGTTTTTGTAAAAAAATATGTTTGTACTGGGTAATTCCAAAAATTTTCGCCCCACTGTTCGGAAACATGCCTTTGAACGCCACTGAGAATGTGGCTCATAGATATCCACATTTATATGAGATATGTTGCATATTTGGATTTTCAAAAATTTGCTGTAGTTTTCAAATTATCGCGGGTCAAAGTTCGACTTTTTTAGCAAAAGTCAGAAAAATACATGACGTTTAACGTGCTCTAACTTTTTAAATAGTAATCCGATTATCACAAGTAATGGCTCATATGAAAGCTTAATTATTCTTCTTTTAGGAAATATTTTCAAAAGCATACGATTGTTTTTCAGAAGTGTTGCAAAAATTCAAAAACATTTTTTTTTTTTGCGAATATTTAAAAAAACACATCTTCGATTTTTTTAAAAAAAAGTTTGGTGATAAACAATACTGTTTTGTACAACATATCCAAAATTCAGAGTGGGATCGCAATGGGATCAACAAATATTCTGGTTTTAGTACGAAGTTCTTAAATTTTACCTTAGAAAATTAAAATTTTATGTTTCTTCAATATAAAAATTTAAATTTTCAAAGAAAATTATACTATTAAAATTTTGAAAAACATTAAAAACATTAGAAATTAAAATTTTCTAAGGGAAAAATATGAGAACCTCGTACTTAAAACAGAATAATTTTTGATCCCATGGAGATCCCACTCTGAATTTTGAATATGTTATACAAAACATTGTTATTTTTCACCAGAATTTTTAAAACAAAAATCGAAGATGTGTTTTTTTAAATATTCGAAAAGAAAAAATGTTTTTGCATTTTTGCATCATTTCTGAAAAAAAAAACTGTGTTATTTTACAAATATTTTCTAAAAGAAGAACCCCAGCTTTCATATGAGCCTAAATTTGTGAAAATCGGGTCATTGGTTAAGAAGTTACAGCTCTTTAAACGTGATGTATTTTTCTTATTTTTGCTTAAAAAGTCAATCTTTGACCCGCCATAATTCGTTAAATACACCAAATGTAAAAAAACGGTATATCCCAATAAGCAATTTTAAAATTCAAGTGCAAATCAAGTATAAAACAAGTGTAAATCAAGCCCTTAATTCCAGCCCCTGCTTGATTTATTCTTGAATTACACTTAAATTCAATAGCATACTCCAGCAAAACGGACACTGGAATTCAAGCCCTGTTTTTACAGCCTTTTCCCTGGTTTTCAAGCGTAAAAACAGCGCTTGAATTCAAGTATCCGTTTTAATGGAGAATGCTATTGAATTCAAGTATAATTCAAGTATAAATCAAGCATAGACTGGAAATAAGGGCTTGATTTACACTTGATTTATACTTGATTTGCACTTGAATTTTAAATGTGCTTATTGGGATGGTACATATATCATATTTATGAGGGCTATCTATGTGTCAAGGCTCAAATTAATCTGAGACACCATTTCCAAAAATGACTAAAATTTGAGCTAAATTTTCTGGAATGGCCCTACTTATTTAAATACCATTTGGTAATCAATTCTGATACCAAACTACTTAGGGCAACAACAAGTAATTGTGTTAAGTCTTAGTCATATCTGTTTTATACTTTGACCGTGATCACCATTTCCAGAGACGGACATCGCTAGGATGTCTTAAAATCGATCACGATATTTCGATGAGTTACAAACGGAATGGCAAAATATACCCTCAATCACTAAGTGGAGGGTTTAAAAATAATAAATATGAAATTGATAAAACAACATTTTTAGTGTAAGAAATTTTTTAGTGAAAAAACTTTTTGTTCATTACTTTTAAACCGCTGAACCCATCGCCCATTTTTACAGACAGATGGGCATCGCTAGGTCGTCTTTAAATACATAGTTTGATTACTATGAAAATACCTTGCAGAAAAGTGTGTCTCTCGATGGAAAATCATCTGGTGAAAACAGGACATATAATTCAAATGCCTGTCACGTGGCAGATGAAAATTGTCCCTAAACTGTGTCAAAACCAAATTTTTCAATTTCTTCCAAGTTCCGAACAAAATTTAAAAATTAAGTCGCAGACACATTTTCCAGGTTTCGATTTTTGGCAATTTTTTTTGTGCTTTGAAGTAAAAAAATCATTAAAATTGCTGTTAGGAATCTTTTTTAACAAAATTTCATAGTTCCGAAAAATAGTGGGTACAGCTGTGATGTGTTCTGTGACATGTCACTACACACAAACAATTATTGGCTAAATTTTTTCAATTTAATATATTGATCAACAAAATTTAAATGAGTCAATCAATGTTTTGATTGAAATTTTTGTTATTTTCTTTAACTGCCGAATTACAAATTCTCAACATACCATAATTTTTTTTCGCTTAAATTTATTTGAATAGATTAATTCAAAAATATTCAAAATAATCGGGTTTTACTTTTTTATTTATTGCAACATATTGGAAAGCAAAAAAGATTAATTTTTTGATAATTTTGTCGTAAGCTTACAATTCATTTGTTAAATCAAACATTATTTTGATTGACTTTAAATAAAAAATTGATCAAATTTTTGATCAAAATCGAAAAAATTTTTGATTGAAAAAATTTTCAATCAATGACCTACAATTTAATGATTGGTATAACAATTTTCTTAATTGGAGGAATTTCAATCAAAAAATTAATTGAATCCGCTTTTTTGTTGATTGAAATTCGTTTCAAATTTTTTTCTGTGTATTGAACCGGCACGTGTTGTGTTCCTTAGGGACATGTCCAGTGGCATGTCCCTAGCAATTTATCTGGGGCTAACAAGGAGGGTCTCCCTGGTGTCACCCTCCGATCTTCATGAAATTTGGATATATTGTTCAGAACGAAAATTAATTCGAAACGTATTTTTTTTGGCGGCCCTATTTACTCAAAATTAGTATAGGCATATTTGGTATCAGATTAAAGGTATTTAAAATATCTATCTCGTGCCAAAAAAATAAATATTTTTTGACTTATTAACAAAAATGTCGTAAAATTTTTGCATTTTACTCAATATGACGAAAAGTTGTGAATGTTTGGACACGTTCTTTGCACACGAATATAAGTTTTCCAAAGACCTTTCATTTGGTATGTAACATGACTAGGTTTCTTTGTATAATATTGGAGACAAACGCAAAAAACTGAAAAATTACCGTTTCTTTCCCCCTCATTTTCACCCATTTCCTAACAAAAGTGATAGGTACTTTTATTCCCCTAAAAAAAAGTGAACTAAAAAATAGGAAAATTAACTAAATTTTGTAAAAAAAAATGGTAATGATTTACCACCAAAGATTTTCATTTTTCATTTTTTTTTTTTTCTTAAAAATAAGAAAAACAATTTTAACTAGAAAATTGGAAAAATAAAATATTATGATTCTTTATTAGATTTGGGGTA
Organism: Pegoplata infirma; assembly: GCA_963921195.1. Taxonomy (NCBI): domain Eukaryota; kingdom Metazoa; phylum Arthropoda; class Insecta; order Diptera; family Anthomyiidae; genus Pegoplata; species Pegoplata infirma. Next base: position 121,905,157 of record OY992540.1, read on the forward strand.
GACCCTGTTGACTCAAGACCCTGTTGCGTCATTTAAGGGTCGCCATAGATTTTAATACAAAACCTTTGTTCGTTTCGCTCTACCTTGCATAGTTTTTGAGAAACGGGAATCCGGGCCTGATAGGGTCTTAAGAATCTAGAAACCTCGACAGATATGTAGAGCTTCATCCGTTTCGCTCTATCTCACTTAGTTTTTGATATAACGCCATTTTGAGTTTTTAAGATACTCAAGACACTATTGGACCCCTAAATTCACGTATCTAAAAATTAACCAAGGTAGAGCGAAAGGACAAAAGTTTTTATCAAAAACGAAAAAAATATCGTTAAGGGAACAACGTGGATCTGTGCCCATCGAGGTCTGGGGGTCTTAACCAAATCGGGTCTTCAAATGTGTATAAACTTAACTGACATGCAAATGTTCACATTTTGTTTTTTTATTGTGGGTTTATAAGCATTTTTCACTAAACTTTTGTTTATCAGTGATTTCTTATTAAAGATCTTAGCTAGTTTAGAACCAATGTTCGGACTGGGGAAACACATCAGTGTTCTGGCAAACGCTGATGTAGGGCATCTATGAAATTAAAGAAATAATAGTTTTGTCCAACTATTATTTCTTTAATTTCCCCTTGAATTACAGATTTTCTATCAATCTTTGCTTAATCCCAATGATATGAATTATGAATTTCAATTGTTTTTACCAGAATTCTAATCGGCAAAAGTGTAAATAATAAATTTTGTTTACAAAAAATAAGAAAAAAAATATATTTAAAAAACTTTATGAAAACGTTTTCTGCTCATCTTTAAAAGTAAAGAAAACACTCACCTACTAAAGTGAAAGGAGTAAATATGTACAGTAATAAAAAATGCATTTTCCTTTTGGCTTTAGGGGATGCAATTTTCTAGTTAATCCTAATGCCTGCTGTATGATGCATTATGATAAACTCCCACTCTCTGCTCTCATAACTTTTATAAAGGATATAAAAGTTATGAGAAGAGGAGTGTATACAATATGAAAAGATATAAATAATTTCCTGGTAAATATTGGTTTATGATTTAATATTTGTACGTTTATATGCAAACAAGGATATACAGTGATACACACCGTATTTCGTGCAATATAGATAATGTTTATTTTTTCGTTAAAGTCACATATAATTATCGAACGAGTGTAATTTAAAACATCTAAGAAACTTATAGTTGGTCTACATCGATCATATAACATTCAAGACTAGTGTTTCCTGGAAAATAGGTTTTAAGTCCTATTCTTATTTAGATATTCAATAAGTGTAGAAAACATACATAAACCAAAAATTGTGTGAAATGGACTTCAATTTGTTGAAAACAGACAGATTTAACTGTGCCAGAAATTCCAAAATTGAGGTTAGGACAGATTAAGAACCGTAAATGAGTTTCTGATTTTTGTGTTAAAATGTATTTTTATAACGTGATCGTCTATAGCGGGTAAACTAATGAACTGATGGGAAAATAATGTTTTTAGGATTTGTTTTTAACCTCATTATATATAATTTGGATTTTATCGCGAGTAGATCGGAAGTACATAACTCAAGAAATAAGGAAAATAGTGAAAATACATAAAAAACGCCAAAAAAAATTATTAAAAAAGTTTATGCGGAATAACGTATGATTTACTGTATACTAAGGAGTACCGTAATTTACAGAATGTGAGTTATTTTTCTAAAGATAACAAAATTTTTCTCTGTAAATGTTTTTAACTATTTTTAAACTTTAATTTAAATGATATTCTCAAATGATATTCTCAAAGAACAATTTTCGAGAAAATTATTTTTCTGTTTTAAATTTCGTGTTTCGATTTGAGAACTACTAGCAGTTTTACCTATAGGGTAGTCAAATGGAAATCTGTTTTAATAATTTGTTGTTGGTTGTTTGACAATCGTGGCAAACTAAGAGAATATATAATAAGTCTTCTTCTCATGCTCAATGAGTGTAGAATTTAATCTATGTATATTAATATTTTGGTTTTCAACAATATCGATTGACATTAAAATACACTATGCTACACTCGCTATTGTCCAAAAGCAATTTATTAATATAGATTTAACTCTTCACCAATTGAGCACCAGAAGTAAACAAATTATATATTCTCTTAGTTTGACACGATTGTCAAACAACAAATAAATAAAAATGAATTTTGTTTACATTAACAACATACATTGTTGATTCAATTAAAATTGTTGTTGAACTAGAATTTCGTTGTTAATTATTTGTTTTAGTAACTTTTGATTTCACTATAATTTTTTTTCTGTGTAAGTGGATGATAAAAAAAAATCCATACACAACTTTCTTAACATAATAAGCGTTTTTTTTGTTAATATTAAAATACTCTTTACAACTAAATATGAATCACTTAAAATATGCTTCTGTTTTTTCAGTTATTAGTTTCACTTAATGATGCAACCATATGTTGTTTACTTAACTATAAATATTGGAAAAAAACAGTATCGTGCTTAATAAAGGCAGCAAGCAGAGTATATATGGAACACAGTGGATATAAGTAGTATGCAAACAAGGAGTTGGGATAGGATATCATCATGATGATCATTACAATTTTTTTTCCAAAATTTAGTTTATTTTCCTATTTTTTAGATAACTTTTTTTTGAAAGAAAGTTCGATTCTAAAAACAAAAATAAAAACTTTGTCAAATTGCTAGAAAAAGTCTCGTAATCCCATTTTACCAATATTTGACAGTTTTCCTTGTTTTTTATCAATTCGAAATTTAATTTGTTTTTTGTAATTTTACAATTTTTTTTGTAATTTTACAAATTTTCAATATAATTTACAAAAAAAATCTAATAAATTCACGAGAATTCCTTGTAATTCTAATTGCGCCTAAAAACTGTAAATTTACAATTTTATTGGTAATAAGCTTGAAAAAATACAAAATTATACGTAAAAAGCTTGTAAAATTACTAGGAATCCTCGTAAAATAAGAGGTAAATTTACAATTTTATTGGTAAAAACCTTGTAAAATTAGAAAATAATTGGTAAAAAGCTTGTAAAATTATTTGGAATTCTTGTCAAATAGGGGGTAACAAAAAAACAATTAGAAAAGTTAAATTCGACTTGGCCGAATCTATGAATACCCTCCACAATGAAAAAAAACATTTTTGATTAGAAATATTTAATTTTGTGTAAAAAAATTTTTAATTAAACTTATTTTTGAAAAAAAAATAGTTTACTAAATTTTTTTTTGAGTGTAAAATTTTTTTAGAGTGTAAATTTTTTTTCGAGTGTATGTTTTTTGTTTCTTTAAGTGTAAAAATATTTTTGAGTGACAAAAATGCGTTGTAAAATATTTTTGTGACTTACCAATGTTTTTTAAAACTTGTTTAACGGGTTTTCAACACGTGAATTTAAGGTGAGGCGAATCTGAAATTTACGGTTTTGCTAATAACTTTTGAACCGATTTGGCTGAAATTCAATACCAATCAGCACAGGGGAACGATAAATACATATGCTAAGCTTCAGCATCCTCAGAATTGCCATTAGAAAGTTATCGTGTTTTTTATCTCATAAATTCGTGAAAAAACTTTACCGAAATTCACTCCTTTGCTCATAACTTTTGAACCACTGGACCACAGGGGAACGATAAATATATATGGTAAGCTTCAGCATCCTCAGAATTGCCATTAGAAAGTTATCGTGTTTTTTATCTCATAAATTCGTGAAAAAAACTTTACCGAAATTCACTCTTTTGCTCATAACTTTTGAACCACTGGACCGATTTCGCTGGATTGCAATACCAACCTGACCAGGTAAATGCCCAACATATAAGCCAAACTTCAGAAGCCTCCGTAAAGTCTTTCAAAAGTTAGCGTGTTTTCAACAGACATACAGACAGATGGACAGACGGACGGACATCGCTAGATTGTCTTAGAATTGAACGAGGATCATGAATATATATACTTTATGGGGTCTCAGAATAATATTTCGATGTGTTACAAACGGAATGACAAACTTATATATCACAAAATCTTTTTTAAATTTCAACTCAGTGAAACTGAAATAAATGTTAAAAAAAACGGCAGTTTTTAGAATTTAGAAAAACTGTAAATGCAGTTGCGTAAACAAGACCTTGGACCATCACTGAGCAATGTTAAAGGATTATCCCACTTTATCCGTAAAAGTTACAGAGGGTTAAAGTGGAAAAATCGATAAAAATGGCTTGAAATAATCCATAGTTTTTACCTTCTTTCGCTTTATCTTTTAAGTTCTCCTTATATTTCAATCTTTTCCGGTATAACACAAAGTCAGTACACATAAGAGATTATTTTAATGTTAGTTTGATAGATGCTTCATCGCTTGGTAAGAAGTTTTTAAATTTTCGAGGTTTTCTGATCAGGGATTTCGGCCCCCTCTATAGAATGAAAAAAGTTGAACTAGAGTTGGTAGCGGTCGTAATTCTTAACATTTTGGAATTAATCCCGTTAATGTGCCACGAATAGTTAAGGAGTTTCAGCAGATCAAAGTTCGAAAGAAAAAACGTATTTTTTTTTTTAATACCACACTCAAAAAAAAAAAACTGTAAAGTTAACAAAAAATTTAGTTAAATTTAACTAAAAAAGCACCTGATTTTGGGGCTACTAAATTTTTAGTTAATTTAACTAAAAATATTTAGTTAACTTTTCGTAGAATGAATGTAGCAAAAAAACCGGTACTTTAACTAAAACTTTTGCTGAAATTTCGTAACATTTTTATGTACATATATTAACAAAAAAATTAGTTGAATTCAGCTAAACTTTTTGTTAATTTTCGTAAACTAAAATTTAGAAAATATTTTGTAAAAAATTAAAAGATTATTTTTTATATTTTTTCATCAGCTTAAGTAGAACTTATGAGATTTGCATAGGAGGCTTCACAAGAAATTCCACTTAACAAATTTGTTACGAAAAATCAGCAAATTAATTAGTAAAAATTCGTAAACTCAGTTTTGAAGTCAACAAAAAAAATTAATTCAAAATTTGTTCAAAACTAGTATTTTCGTAAATTGAACTTAACTAAAAAAAGTAGTTAAAATGCTGATTTTAACTAAAAATTTGCTAAAAAGCCAGTAAACTCGAGTTAACAAAAAAAATTTGTTAACTTTACAGTTTTATTTTTTTGAGTGCAGTTTTTCGCGAGGCACATTCGCGGTTTCATTCGAAATTTGGTGGACTCTTGCGTAAACCGAGTTTTTTGTGAGTTTACATAAAAAAATCACTGGCGGGTTTATAAAAAATAAATTGCAAAAATTGTATGGCACTTTTGAAAATTGAGCGAAATTTGAAAATCTGTTTCCTATTTTTTTTAGTAGCAATTAATGCATCATGTTTATTTTAATACACCAAAAGACTTGCCTCTACGAGTAGAGCTGATTTGCCTTTTGACTTTTTACTTTAAGCCATTCTGAGCGGAAAGCGCGATGATTTTATCTAAACCTGTTTTGATCTGGCACATCCAAGGCTTTACATGAAATCGGATGAATTTTTTTTAAATGAAAGCCCACTTGATGTGTCATCATAAAATCAGAGGCGGGTTAAAAAATTTTGATGATTATAGATTTTTTGGACCATATTAAATTTTCTTGTTATAAAAAAGCATCACCGTTTTTTTTAAACTACTGGTACAATGATACGATTTTCCGTGATTTTTTTTCAGTAATACCAACGCGCATTGCCTAAATATGTTATAAATAATTGTGAAACTTTTCTTTTACCGCGAATTAATCGCGATTTTAGGTACTTTGATATTTTTTTTAAATCGTTTGGTCATTAAAAGGTTACATTTATATCATATATTTTAGAAGAAATGATATATCCTGGCATGTTTTAGTAACGCATGCAACAAATGTGTAGAAAAAAAAAATTTTTTTAAATATTTTTAAGATTTTTAAAACCGCTAAATCTTAAAACCGCCATAACTTTTGACCCCTTTGCGCGATTTAATTAACACGAACGAATTTCTTATTCTTAAATAGCTCTAATATTTATGGCAACTTTAATCGATGTGCCATCAAAACAAAAATCACATCTTTTTTACCTCAAAATTTAAGTCTTAGACGGAACTCCTCATATACCCTCTATCACTAGAGTGGAGGGTATAAAAAAAAGTTACAAACTTTTCTTGTAATTTTACAAAGTTTTTTTTTTTTTGAGTGTTGTTCTTCTTTATGTCGTGTTGATAATATGAAACGTCAAAAGTTTCACCGTTTGCTGTCACTTATACCAGCACAAATTGAATGCAATTCTGATTGCATACTACTTATGCACTGTAATAAAGAAGCACTAACTTGCAACACTATGTAGAAAGAAGAATATAGGAAGAAACAACAAAATAACACACATACCAATGAAACAGTCTTGCAACCAATCCAACTACTTACAACTTCCTGTTTAATGCTTTCAATACATCAATTTGTAAAACAAAAACAACAAGAAAAAGTACATACCATGGAAAATAAATAAACGTAGTTATAAACTTTTGTATTAAATAAGTTTTTGTTAAAGTTAAAATGAGGACGAAGAGGAGCAAGCCAGCCGCACAAGAAAGAACACAAGGAAGGATGATAGGAGGAAGCATGTATTATGAAAAGTTTTCCAGGGCACCACTTTTCTAAACAACAATATTTAATAAAAAACAAGTAAAAAAGTTAATTCGGCCTTGCCGAATGTAGTGATACCCTCCACAATTTCAAATAGATTATTGCAAAAAACATTATTTAAAAGGAAATTACTTTAGAAAAAAAAATTTTTTTTTTGAAAAAAAAATTTCCGCGAAAAAAAAATTTGGTGAAAAAATTCCGATATTTTTTTTTTTTGTCAAAAAGTATGTTCGTACTTGTTTAAATACCATTTGGTGTTTAATTATGTTCACATATGTCAACCAGAAGCCGAATTAAAGCATTTTGTATTTTTAGGTTATGTTGAATATACTGAAATTTTTGAGGTGTGCTTACATTTTCGTTCATAACTTTTAAACCGCTAAACCGATATCGCTCAAATGCAATACCAAACTTCTCGGGAGAACTTCCAATAAATATGTTAAGTTTCAGTCATCTCTGTGCAATATTTTGTCCGTGACAGCATTTTCCACAGACAGACAGACAGACAGACGGACAGACGGACATCGCTAGAATGTCTTAAAATCGATCGGGCATCATGAATATATATACTTTATGGGGTCCCAGATCGATATTTCGATGAGTTACAAACGGAATGACAAACTTATATATACCCTCTTTCACTAAGTGGAGGGTATAAAAAAACTCAAGAGTGGATGTAATTGAACGAAGGAAGCATAAGTGAACTAAACTAGTTTAGTTATTAAAGAATTTAAGTTGCAGGCCAGCAGAAATTAAGTCAATTAGTGGTGGATGAAGTAGGTACACTATCGTGTTCTTATTTTAATTCTAGAATACTTTCACTTTTTTTATTTTTTTGTTCTAAATTCGAGTAGTTAATGCAAACTAGTGGTATGTGGTAGAAATACTTAATGTTTTATTCTTTGAAGTTTGATTTTATTTCTAGAATTTCTATTTCGTTTTTCATTCTGCTTAAAATTAACTTCAATTTCACTCAGAAAATTATGTAAGTTACTACATGTTAGTTAATTGTATATTTTACAGTAGTTAGTTGTTTTTAACTACAAAGTCAGTTGTTTTTGTATGAAAAATATCAAACAACTATTTCTGTTATTTATTTTAAGTCGTTTTTTTGAACAACTATCAAAAAAGTACTGTGATGTAGTAACAGTTATTTAAAGTAGTTAATTTTATTTTTTTATATCTGAAAAATTTTCAAAGTTTTTTTCCAAAAAATAAAAATAAATTTTCGTTTTTTTTTTTTTTTTCACAACTTTAAAAAAAAAAACTTTGAAAAAATTTGGTTTTAAATTTTTTTTTTGAAAAATTTTTTGAAAAAAAAAATATATGCCTATTGATTATTTTATTTTTACTACATTTAAGTTGTTTTGACTACAAATGTAAGTAGTTTTTACTACATAAGTCAGTTGTTTTTGTCAGTTAAAATAACTAACATTGTTAGTTGATTTAACTGAAAAAGTAGTTGACCCCAAAACAACTTACAAAGTAGTTATTTTAACTGACATTTTCAGTTGATTTTACTAACATAATTTTTTGAGTGTTGAATTAAAAATTTGATAGGGTAATAAAGCGTAAAATGACATTAAAGGACACAAAATGACAAGGTATTAATTGCAAAAAAACAACATATTTATAAGGTCATCAAATATCAATGTTATTAAAATTCCAAATAAAACATTTCTATGACTTCTAAGTTGGATTTAAGGTAAAGAATATTCCGTGCTAGAATGGTTTTATGTAAGAATAAAAATTTACTTTGTTAGGCATACACTCATGTTAAAAAAAATAAAAAAATTTTTTGGAATTTACTTGTCACAATCTCAAAGAGGTTCCAGTAACACAATTATTGTTGCTGCAGCGAAGTTGTGCTTTTCCCAAATTTATGCGGTTGTGACAACTGCATGTGGTAGAAATAATTATTAATTTGGGTTATTAGATTTGTAAATTTACGAGGATATCCCAGCAAAACTTTGATTACCAAATAACGTTTAAATAAAGTACTGCTCAAAATTATAGCGCACTTCAAATTATTTGAATTTACTACTACTTATTGTTTCTATTCAAAATATCAAAAAAATGTCAAGTTTTTTTGTGTCAATTAAACATTTTTATTCAAATTAATTTAATTAAAGTCACAATTTAGTTTTAAATAACACAATAAAAATATAAGAGGTGGTTTTATAAAAAATGTCTTAAATAGACTGTTCATAATTATAGCGCACTAAAAAATTAATTCATTAAATGAAAAATTGATCAAAATGTAAACACAGCCTGATGACATACTTGTTCCTTAAGCTTTTAAAATACATTTTATCCTATTTGAAATCTCCATATAAACTACCCCAACGATTATACATTTTTGACAATAATGAACTTTACGAAGATGAATTGAGACACGACCGATACACTATTGGATAGGCCTTCAAAAAACCTTTCGACCTGTAAAAAATTTTCATATAGTTTCTTTTAAAGAAATGGGAAAAATTCTTAAAAAACAAAAAAAAAAAATCCCGTTTTACCCCTCCCCTTTGACCCGAAATAAGGGATTGGGCAGCTATAAAAAGCAGATAACTCTTATTTTGCTCCTCTCTTTCCTATGTGCAAGTTTCAGGACAATCTCCTGGTGCCCTGTTAAAGACCTACCTTGTAAGTTGAGATTATTCAGAATATGAATACTTGATGTTTGCACACCAACAGTATTTACCTAATTTTCTAAAGAATTCTGATGATGAGGGAATTGGAAAAACCCCGAAACGATCTTCAATTCATTCCTGAAAAGTGCCCAATTTTTTGAAAGCAAGAAACTCTATGAGTATTTAATGGGAGAATAAAGAAAGTAGAGTTAACATAAGTACCCAAGCAGAAATTGACGACGGTTATAAAAAAAAGCGTTCTGAAAGCACTGTAACAAAAAAGAACGTTCTCAAAACGTTATTTTCGAACGCTTTGCGAGCGTTTTCGAAAAGCGTTCTGAAAGCACTGTAACAAAAAAAAAAAGCATTCTCAAAACGCTTTATTCGAACGCCTTGAGAGCGTTTTCGAAAAGCGTTTTGAAAGCACTTTATTAACAAAATGCATGTTCGTTTCAAAATTAAATGGTTTTAAAGCAGTTTTTGCAAACGTTTTTAAATTTTTTTCGTAGCGCATACAAGTATAGTATTTTTTAGATTATACTCAATTTTAAACAAATTGTTATAAAAACATTTTTTTTCAATCAAATTAAATAATTTTTCCCTACCACCACATTGAAAACGCAAAATTTTGAAAACATAAAACATTTTTTAATTTGTAAATCTATTTTAAGTTTTATTATTATCATTTATGCAAAAGAGTTATAGCAATAGTTTCGTTATAAAATTTACAAATAATGCATTTAACTTCTACAATATGCACACTGACTTGATTAACATCTTCACGTAAATTTTTAACGTTATAAAGTCTTATTTCTTTTGATAGAATTGGATAGACAAAATAATCGTTTATTTCATTAAAGATGTTGCCTTTTAAATATATATTATCACATGTGTTTTAGATCGATTTGTACTAAAAATTTGGTTTACTATCATAATATTTCCATTACTAAGTAGAATTGCGTTATCAGGATGGGATGCAGTAATTTTTAAACCATGAATATTAATAAAAGAAAACACAACTTTTGTTTCAGTGGATTCCATTACTTTGCCAAGAGAATACTTTTTGTTTTTATAGAGAGGATATACCAACGGAGAGTTAACGGTATGAAAAACATGCAATTTTCGTTGAATTTCAGCAATTGGATTGTTCCGAGAGTTAACAATCGATTTTAAGTAACCCAGACTGTTTTCAAAATCAAAAGCAGAGAACTGTGATATAGGTGCCCCCATAGGTTAGGTTAGGTTGTAAGTGGCTGCTGACGTTTTACGTCAACACACGTAGACTCTGAGGTCCATTGTGATACCACGGGACCGTAATAGGTTTCCCTACTAGTCCCTGTCGTTAAATATGGGGTGCCCCCATATTTACTACATCATCTGCGATATGAATGAGATTGTGAATATTCATTGTTTGGCAATTCTTCTTCTTTATTCCTCTACTCTTGACAGAGCATAGTGACATAACATACATATATGTATATTAGAGTGTCCCTTATTTTGGAAATGTTGGAAATCTTGAGACGGTACCCGCTCATTTTTTTCCTTTTGACTTAAAAATAACTCAGGAAAAATTTTACGCCCCTAGGACCACGCCTTCCCTACGCGACGGGGCCTTAAAGAGCGGGGCCTAAAAAATCATTTTTCCATACAAACCAAAAATTTTTTTTTTTGATTTTTAATTTTTTTGTTATTATTTATTTTATTACTTGGTTTGCTTATTCACGACAAAAAATTTGATTTTGGTGGGATAAGTCTTTCAGCGCTAAAAAATTTTTCGCAAAAAAAAAAATTTGAGCCGCCGGGGTCCTGCAGTAAAAAATTTTTAAAAAATATTTTTTTTTAGTTTTGACCAGCAACGGTTTTAGTTGTTATGTTGCTTTTAATGATATATATTCCAAAAAAAAAATTATTCATACCTGTGACATCTTTATCTTTTTCGAAAAAAAAATTTTTAGCCGTAGGGATCCTACGGTAAAAAATTTTTAAAAAATATTTTTTTTTAGTTTTGAAAAGCAACGGTTTTAGTTGTTATGTTGTTTTTAATGATATATATTCAAAAAAAAATATTATTCATATTTGTGACATCTTTATCGTGTATCGAAAAAAATCAACAATGCATTTTGTACCCTTTTTTAGAACACGATAAAGATGTCACAGATACAAAAAATATTTTTTTATGAATATATATCATTTAAAGCAACATAGCAGCTAAAACCGTTGCTGGTCAAAACTAAAAAAAAATATTTTTTAAAAATTTTTTACTGTAGGACCCCGGCGGCTCAAATTTTTTTTTTGCGAAAATTTTTTTAGCGCTGAAAGACTTATCCAACCAAAATCAAATTTTTTGTCGTAAATAAGCTAAGCAAGTAATATAATAATTAACAACAAAAAAATTAAAAATCAAAAAAAAAATTTTTTGGTTTGTATGGAAAAATGATTTTTTAGGCCCCGCTTTTTAAGGCCCCGTCGCGTAGGGAAGGCGTGGTCCTAGGGGCGTAAAATTTTTCCTGAGTTATTTTTAAGTCAAAAGGAAAAAAATGAGCGGGTACCGTCTCAAGATTTCTAACATTTCCAAAATAAGGGACACTCTAATGTATATATACATATACATTTTAGTATTAAATATAAAAAAAATAAAATTCATTATAAAGATTTTTTAATGTTAAAATAGATTATGATTAAAACTTCGACACACTGCTAAATATTAGTTAGACTGCTAGTTGTTCTCCATTGTTGTCTATTATTTGCCATGTGTAGCGCCTCATTTAAAGTTGCCCCAATGAGCGGTTTCAGTTGATCTGACCATCTTGTTGGCGATCTTCCTCTTCTTCTGGTTCCTTCTACTTTGCCGTCAACAATTAATCGCTCCATGGTACCCTCTCTTCTAGCAATATGCCCGAAGTATTTTAAATATGACCTGCTAATACGTTTCATTAATCGATCAGTTACATTTAGTTCTTCCAAGATTGAAACATTTGTACGAAACTCAGTCCAGGAAACCCTTAAAATTCTTCTGTACACCCAGAGTTCAAAGCTTTCGATTCTTCTTCTGTCATCCTGCCTAATTGTCCATGTTTCGGCGGCGTATGTTGCAATTGGAAATATTAAACTATCTACTAGACGAAGTTTGGTTTTTTTCGATATACTTCTGTCTTTCCATAATTTGCTAAGTTTAGTTGTAGCTGATCTGGCTAAGCAAATACGTCTTCGGATTTCTGGAGAGCAATCACCATCGTTGCGTATTATTGATCCCAAATAGTTAAAACTGTTGACAACATCAAAGCCAGCTAAAGTGGTTATTTCGGGATGATTGTTGTGAAGTCGATCTATAATCATAACTTTAGTTTTCGGTCTATTTATTTGAAGGCCATATCTGTTGCTGCTTATATGAAGCCTCTTCATAATATCCTCAAGTTCATCAGGACAAGAAGCTATTATAAGCATATCATCTGCGTATCTAAGGTTGTTTATTTTTCGGCCACCAATAGCAATACCTCCCTCCCACTCCTCTAATACCTCACGCATGATTATTTCCGTTTGGCAATTAGGACCATAAAAATGTGGCATACATTCCACAAATCTTCTTAATATTTCCTTTGCATAATTTGCTTTTAGAGTAGCTAATTTACCTTTACTAAGGGGCCATTCCAGAAAATTTAGCTCAAATTTTAGTCATTTTTGGAAATGGTGTCTCAGATTAAGCAAAAGTAAAAAAAATACATCACGTTTAAAGAGCTGTAACTTCTTAACCAATGAACCGATTTTCACAAATTTAGGCTCATGTGAAAGCTGGGGTTCTTCTTTTAGAAAATATTTTTAAAATAACACAGTTTTTTTAGGGAAATGATGCAAAAATGCAAAAACATTTTTTCTTTTCGAATATTTAAAAAAACACATCTTCGATTTTTTTTTTAAAATTCTGGTGAAAAATAACAATGTTTTGTATAACATATTCAAAATTCAGAGTGGGATCTCCATGGGATCAAAAACTATTCTGTTTTAAGTACGAGGTTCTCATATTTTTCCTTTAGAAAATTTAAATTTCTAATGTTTTGAATGTTTTTCAAAGTTTTAATAGTATAATTTTCTTTGAAAATTTAAATTTTTATATTGAAGAAACATAAAATTTTAATTTTCTAAGGTAAAATTTAAGAACTTCGTACTAAAACCAGAATATTTTTTGATCCCATTGGGATCCCACTCTGAATTTTGGATATGTTGTACAAAACAGTATTGTTTATCACCAAACTTTTTTTTAAAAAAATCGAAGATGTGTTTTTTTAAATATTCGCAAAAAAAAATGTTTTTGAATTTTTGCAACACTTCTGAAAAAACCCGTTTGCTTTTGAAAATATTTCCTAAAAGAAGAAGAATTAAGCTTTCATATGAGCCAATACTTGTGATAATCGGATTACTAGTTAAAAAGTTAGAGCACGTTAAACGTCATGTATTGTTCTGACTTTTGCTAAAAAAGTCGAACTTTGACCCGCGATAATTTGAAAACTACAGCAAATTTTGAAAATCCAAAAATGCAACATATCTCATATAAACGTGGATATCTATGTGCCAAATTCTCAGTGGCGTCCAAAGGCACGTTTCCGAACAGTGGGGCGAAAATTTTTGTAATTACCCTAAGTTTATTTTTTTATTACATTGAATTTAATTTTTATTTTCTAAAATACTTTTATAAAAAAAATATCTACAATTAACGAATAAAAAAAATATCTGCTTTATATGAAGTCCTTTAAAGTACTGTTTTTTCTTATTTCAATCGCTGGAAAATATCTTTAATTTTTGTATTTAAGCTCTTTATAAGCGCTTTCATGACTTTAAACAAAACGTTCTGAAAGCACTTTTTTAAAACGCTTTTAAAACGCTTTAAACCTAGCGTAGATCGATGTTATCATTCGGATCATCTGAAAGCGCTTTGAAGATGGTAAATGGAACGCTTGTAGAACCGTCCACAACGCTTTCACAGCGCTTTTGCGATGGTATTTTTCTGACTGGGTACTTGTTATGTTAATTCATATTGAGGAACATGAAAAGGCCTCGAATCAGAATAAACTCTTTTTTCATTAATCAATAACACTGTGCTACACTAAAAATATGAAGGGGTTCTCATATAAAAACTCGGGTTGGTTGGAGTCCATAGAGTACTGATATACTCATAGTTTTTCTGGATCACTTCGTTAAGTACGTTTTTTATTGGCAAATGTGTTGGAAAACGGAAATTCTTAAATTACAATTTTAAAAAATTATTACTTTGTTAGTTTGCAACCGATTTTCGATTTTATGGATTTGTTTTAAAGGTATAGGTCTTACCTTTCAAACAAAACAAAAATATTTAAAATCGATCAAGAATTGGCTGAGCTACGATCGCTTAAGTAAAAGAAAACCGAATTTTTTTAAAAATTTGTCATATTCTTTACACTCTAAGTTGAAAGTGAATCATTAAACAATTTTTTTGAATTTTTTGTAAAAAAGTATAGTAAAGTGGCTTTCCAAAACACCAAAAAACATAACAATCGGTTAAAAAATGAATGAGTTATGCTAAGTTTTGTGATAGAACATTTTTAATTTTTTTCAGAAACGCTTGTAATTCAAGCATTATTCATAAATCTTGTTACTAGTAGTAATTTTATGCGCATATGCATATAAACTAGAGATGGGAACGTAATTAGATTTGTGCGTGATTCACACATGATCGGAAGTGAGCGTGATTGAAAATTAATTTTACTCACGTGGTTGTTAGTAAGTGTCAGTGTGAGTGGAATAAAAAAATGGGCGTGTCAGTTACTTCCAAATCCTATTTATAATTTTTTGGGTTTGTTTAAAAAATATCAGTGTTACTTCTTAAACAGAAAAATATTGAGAATAGGTTAAAAACAGGCTAAGGTGCACTTGTTTAAGTAAAAAACCTTTTTTGAAGAGTTATACCTGCAACATTTTTATGACAGAAAAAGCTGTGCGCTTGCAAACATGTTTTTTTAAAACGAAATTGCTAAAATTGTGGGATCATTTGATGGAAATTTTACCTGTTTATAAATATACATGTGAGGCATTCCACACCAAATGTTCAGCGAGAAAAAAATTGTGGACCAAAATTTTTCAATGGGTCCCGGGTAAAAAAGTTTTTTATATAACTAGGGTGAGATTTCCATGCAAATGCATGTTTTTTGTCGAAAGCCTAAAAACGATATCGGCCAATTATCTTTCCGAATCAAGAGATTTGCATTAAATGGCATCGATTTGTTTTCGCATATTTTGCATATTTTGGTGAAAATACATATTTTTGCATATTTTGATTTTAAATGCATATATTGTGCATATTTCGAACTTTTAAGTGCATATTATTGCATATTTTGGCATAAATTAGCAAAAACACAAATTGAAATTAATTTTTTTCAAAAACTATTTTAAATTTTTAAAATTTATTTTGAAAATCAGAAAAATTACTTTTTTTTCTTCTTAATTTTTTTTTATAGATTTTCTTAATTTTAAAAAAAATCTTGCTAGACAAACATCTAATCTTAAAAAAAAAAAATTACAAAAAAAAAAACAAAAGTGGCCGGATTTTTTATAAATTGACTTTTTTAAAAAATGGAAAATTTCAGAACGGGTTCTGAAAATTTTCCAAAAAAAATTTTAATCGATAGCCGATACAAAACTATACAAGAATGTAAATTTTTGAGATTTTGGTGCATTTCGTTTTTATTTGATATATATTTAAACAAGGCAACTTGACACAAACTTGACCATTTTTCCAATATTTGACCACGCCTCCTAAGCCCAGTTTTTGAAAAATTGAACAACCAAAAACGTAATTTTCTTAGCTCCATATATGAGGCATTCCACACCAAATGTTCAGCAAAAAAAAAAAGTTGTGTCGTGTCAATATGAAATCATTTTCAAAGTATTCGCTCTTAGGGTACTATTAAATAACAAAAATAAAATTTAAGTTTTTTCAAAAAGTGGGCCTTGTAGGCGTGGTCAAAAATTGAAAATATCTAACTTTTTTGCTTGAGCATCTTTACTTCAATATTTATGCAAATTAAATGAAACACAGTAAAGTCTTAAAGACAAAAGCTGTTTATAGATTTTTGAATGGGCTATCAATTAAATGGGCTATCAATAAAAGCTAAATGGGCTATTAATAAAAGCTAAGAAAATGAAAATTGGAACATTTTCAGAAGAAGTTCTGAATTTTTTAAATTTAAACTTAAACTTTATTTATCAAAAAACATGCCGCAATTTTATTTGTTTTTTATTTTTTTAAAAAAAGTTAAAGGAATTTTCTATCTGATCTGAAATTTTTAGAGATGTGTTTTGCCTTGTTTTCGAAAAATCAAAATTCAAAAATTGCAACACGTTTATTTTATACAATAATGGTATTTAAAACGTGTGCGTATGAGTAATATCAATACTTAAAAAATATTTTAAGAGGCGATGGTAGCGTGAGTGAGTTTTTAATAACGATTACGCACGCTTATGAAAGAAAAAATTTAGTCACGCACGATATTTTATTTTGCTCACGCTCATTCACGCACACGTGAGTAGAAAAAAATAAGTTACGGTCACGATGTTCACGTGAGCGTGAGTAAAATAAAATATCGTGCTTGAATATTTTTTTTCTTTCATTAGCGTGCGTGATCGTGAATAAATACTCAGGCAAAAAAGTTTGATATTTTTAATATTTGACCACGCCTACAAGGCCCACTTTTTGAAAAAAAACTTAAATTTTATTTTTGTTATTTATTAGTACCCTAAGAGCGAATACTTTGCAAATGATATCCCATTGAAACCACTATGGTTTTTCTGTAGTGGAACAGTTGGTGTGGAATGCCTCACATGGCTATCCATACAACCCATTTAAAAATTTACGGTTCACATGTTTTTTTTTTTCGCTGAACATTTGGTGTGGAATGCCTTATACGTATATTTATAAACAGGTAAAATTTCCATCAAATGATCCCACAATTTTACCAATTTCGTTTCAAAAATGTCAAATGTTTTTTGTCATAAAAATGTTGCAGGTATAACTCTTCAAAAAAGGTTTTTTACTTAAACAAGCGCACCTTAGCCAGTTTTCAACCGATTCACAATATTTTTTTGTTTAAGAAGTAACACTGATATTTTTTAAACAAACCCAAAAAATTATAAATAGGATTTGGAAGTAACTGACACGCCCATTTTTTTATTCCACTCACACTGACACTTACTAACAACCACGTGAGTAAAATTAATTTTCAATCACGCTCACTTCCGATCATGTGGGAATCACGCACAAATCTAATTACGTTCCCATCTCTAGTTTATATGCATATGCGCATAAAATTACTACTAGTAACAAGATTTATGAATAATGCTTGAATTACAAGCGTTTCTGAAAAAAATTAAAAATGTCCTATCACAAAACTTAGCATAACTCATTCATTTTTTAACCGATTGTTATGTTTTTTGGTGTTTTGGAAAGCCACTTTACTATACTTTTTTACAAAAAATTCAAAAAAATTGTTTAATGATTCACTTTCAACTTAGAGTGTAAAGAATATGACAAATTTTTAAAAAAATTCGGTTTTCTTTTACTTAAGCGATCGTAGCTCAGCCAATTCTTGATCGATTTTAAATATTTTTGTTCTGTTTGAAAGGTAAGACCTATACCTTTAAAACAAATCCATAAAATCGAAAATCGGTTGCAAACTAACAAAGTAATAATTTTTTAAAATTGTAATTTAAGAATTTACGTTTTTCAACACATTTGCCAATAAAAAACGTACTTAACGAAGTGATCCAGAAAAACTATGAGTATATCAGTACTCTATGGACTCCAACCAACCCGAATTATCATATGAGAACCCCTGCATAAATTATTTTTGGTCTTTTGTAGCACAGTGTAATTTAAATATCTTGTCCGCCATATTCGATCCGCTTTTTTGAATATTTGATTCAAAAATCAGATTTGGCATCCGAAAAAACCACACAGAAAAAAATATTTGAGTAATTTTTTAATACTATTGAGTAAAAAATTACTCAATTTTGCACCAGTAAACGAGTTAATAGTATTGAGTAAATTTTTAATAAAAATTTATTAAATGTTTGCCAAAAATAAAGAAAGTAGAGTTTACTCAAAATTTATCAATCGATTTTTTTAAAAAGTTTTCAATTTTTTTTTCAAAAAAAAAAAAACAAAAACTTGTTTTTTTCAAACTTTACCAAACATATTTATGTCTGAAAGACATAGGAAAATTTTATAAAAACGATTACAAACTTTAAAATACATATACAAAAAACTATAAACTAAACGAGAATTAAAAAACTATGAGTTTAAAAAAAATTCAAAAAACTATTAAATTTTTATTAAATTATTTACTTAAATTATTTTTAAAATGTTTGAGTAAATTTTTAATTGCGTCAATTAAAAAATTATTCAATTTTTCTTTTAAAATTTAAACAAGTGATTACTCAACTTTGTTTCCTCCATATTTTTTTCTGTGCATAAAAATAAAATTTTGTCCAAAACAGCCAACATAGAAAAAACTTAATATTTTATTTGTCGCCATATTGGATCCGCCATTTTGAATTTAAAAAATCTGAGCTCATATTCGTAACTACCGACCCTAAATACATCGAAAATGAAAATGTGATCGAAATTGACATTTTTAACTAGCTGGGCACCCTTGAGTTGAGGGTGAATTGTACAATAGGATGGCTCGTTTTTGGACTTTTCTCTGTGATCAAATTCTAATACCCGCCAAAAGTGTCGGTCCCCTAAGGGTAACTCACGTGCAAAATATCACTCCGATCGAAGTTTATCTTCTGTCTCCACTTTGAGCTTCAAAATTGGGGTTTTTGCAAAAAAGGACTTTTTAAAAAAAATAAAAAAAAAAATTTAAGTTTTTTTATTAAAATAATAAAAAAAAATTTTTTGTATAATATTTGATCGTAAATACTTAAATATGAAATTTAAAGATTTTACGGTATCATTAACCCGTTCAAATTTGGTACCAAAAAAATGGTATGATTTTGGGGGCGTTCTCAAAACACCTTTTTTCAAAATTTGAAAATTTTATTAAAAAAAATTTTTAAATAAACCTTTTTTTCTTCCTGAATTCATTAAGAACACCTTGGAGAAGAAAAATGTGAATTATGGCGGATATCCGTCGAGCCACTTTTTGGGAATCGCAGGGGGAAGTTAGCGGATTTCAAGGAAATGTTGGTTTTATCAATAATTTGGATTAATAAAATCTTATAAATTTAATTTTTGGGCAAATTAACTGTTTTTAGTGTCGTGTCATTCTATTGGCTAACTTTAAGTCTGTCATGAAGTCTTACCGATCTAGGACGTCTTTAACCCACATTGGCTGGGGGCAAAAATGACCCCCGCAGGAAATTTGAAGTTTAGAGCTTAAATTTTGTGCTATAAACAAGTATAAGACGGCTTTTGTGTTTTTTTACCCCAACGCTTATTTCGTATTAATATAATATCTTTAAAAATAATCGTTAACCCTTCTTGGTAGGGGGTCAAAAATGGCCCATTCAACAAAAAATATAAATTTTGTTGATATCAAAAAATTCAAGCACTATGCCGAAAAGTTTTTGCCGGGGTCATTTTTGACCCCTAGCCAATGTGGGTTCAAGATATCTTAAACAGGTTAAATTTTAGGGCTGATTTAAAGTTATCTAATAGACTGCCACAAATTAATTTTCTATAAAAAATATATACTTTTTATTAAATGGGTCATTTTTGACCCCCTACCAAAAAGGGTTAACGATTTTTTTAAAGATAATATATTAATACGAAATAATCGTTGGGGTAAAAAACACAAAAGCCGTTTTATACTTGTTTATAGCACAAAATTTAAGCTCTAAACTTCAAATTTCCTGCGGGGGTCATTTTTGACCCCCTGCCAATGTGGGTTAAAGACGTCCTAGATCGGTAAGATTTCATGACAGACTTAAAGTTATCTAATAGAATACCACGACACCAAAAAACAGTTAATTTGCCCAAAATTGAAATTTATAAGATTTTATTAATCCAAATTATTGATAAAACCAACATTTCCTTGAAATCCGCTAAATTCCCCCCGCGATTCCCAAAAATTGGCTCGATGGATATCCGCCATATTTCACATTTTTCTTCTCCAAGGTGTTCTTAATAAATTCAGAAAGAAAAAATAGTGTATTTAAAATTTTTTTTAATAAAATTTTCAAATTTTGAAAAAAGGTGTTTTGAGAACGCCCCCAAAGTCATGCCATTTTTTTGGTATCAAGTTTGAACGGGTTAACGATACCGTAAAATCTTTAAATTTCATATTTAAGTATTTACGATCAAATATTATACAAAAAAAATTTTTTCATTATTTTAATAAAAAAAACTTAATTTTTTTTTTTTTGTAAAAAAGTCCTTTTTTGCAAGAACCCCAATTTTGAGGCTCAAAGTGGAGACAGAAGATAAACTCCGATCGGAGTGATATTTTGCATGTGAGTTACCCTTAGGGGACCGACACTTTTGGCGGGTATTAGAATTTGAGCAGAGAGAAAAGCCCAAAAACGAGCCACCCTATTGTACAATCCTAAAATATGGACATTTTTAGGCAAGTCCATGGCGCTCAGACTTAAAATAGTCCATTGTACCGTAAAAGCTGGGCACTCTACTGGTAAAGATAATTCGAGTACGCTGAATTCAATGATGCTGTCCGTTTTTCGAAGTAATCATAATACCGTGAATTTTTTCGCAAAAAATATTTCTTGTTCGCGAAAAATCTTTTTTTTTGGGTGGAAAAATTGGCTCGTACATTAATTTTTAGTTTGATTTGAATTTACGACACCCATCTGGTAAAGTAAATTCGTATACACTAAATCCCATTGTAATATCAGTTTTTTTTAAAGTAATTTTATTCGTGGAAATTTTTTTTTGTGAAATTTTATTTCCCAATTTTTTGTACGTTAATATTAATTTATGAAAATTTTAAGAGTACTTTACATTACAGACATAAAATTTTCGAAATAATTTTTTTTCGTGCAATTTTTTTTTCGCTGAATTTTTTTTTTGCGAATAAAATAATGCATTTTTAAATTATTATTTAAAAACTATCCCAAAAGCATAAAAATTAATTTTTGTAGTACTTTCGCTTTACAATTTTAAATCGCGAATATCTCGAATACGAGCGCTAACTTCGAAAAATGGCTTGCACCATTGAATTCAGCGTACCCGAATTAGCTTGTTCATTTTTGCGACTAGAACAGTGTAATTTCTTGAAAACTGTATAAGTGGCGTATGCTTAATTTTGTAATTGCCATATAATATCAATCATACGCAACGGTTAACAATGGTTTGTTTTTAATAATTTGGGCAGTGTTGCCAGTTTAGGGGTTTTGTCCCCAAATAGTGGATTTTTTTTGGAAATTGGGGATGAAAATTTTGATTTGGGGATCCGGGGATTTCATGGGGATGACACTGATTTTTTCGGGGATTTCTAGGGGATGAAATATTTTAGATAAACAAGTGTTTTTTTAATACATCAATCATAAAATAATGCTAAAATCGGTCAAATTATCAATTTTTGATCAATCGTGGGCATTAAAGCATCAAAAAACCGCAAACGTAGGATTATTTTATGTGAGATTTATAAAGAAAAAATAAAAATTTTTTATGGTGTCTGTTAAAACCTGGATCGTAGTGGTATCATGTTATATTGCTTTTCGTTTTCTTTAAACAAAATTGTAGATTTTCATACATTTTTTATAGTATGTCCTTTAAATCTATTATGAAAAATGTCCACAAATTTTACTAATAAAGTACTCTATCGGTGGTGTGTAAATTAAAACTTCCTGAGTTACCCATCCCTGATAAAACATTTCCGTTGGTATTTGAATTTTATAATAATACTTATCGAAACATTGGTTTCAAGTGATGTAGTAATCGCTCAATACGCAAAATATACTTACACTTTTTAGCCAAGTTTCTGCGTAAAATACAACCCACCAAGTGTTTGTGTGTAAGATAACCAAGTTTTTGTTCTAAAAAATTGGCTAAATTACTCAAAAGCACTTGATGGATGCAAGTGTTTTTTGCGTGTAGTGAATTTTGAGAAAAATTTTTTTTTGGGATTTTTGGGGATGAGAAATTGGCATCCAAAAAAAAAACTGGCGTCCCGGAATTTGGGTATACAGTAGCTAATGTAATTTCGAGCATAAGTTTTGACGCTGGACTCTACATGTCCAACAAGGGCACCAAATGGGGCCCCTAAAGTAGGACATGGTAAGTACACAACAACTTTAAATGCTTTAAAATCATCAGCGCTGAACTATCAAAAAAGTCTTAAGGGTTTTTCTAAAAAGTGTCAACTTTCATTTGCTTTTGGTTTCATCCCATTCCAATTCGGAGAGTTAGATTTTGTATTACTGTGTAATTAAATCGAATTTAAGTAGCTTTTAACATTTCATAATTTCATATACATAAGTAGAGTTCAAAAATTTGACAACATGAAATATTGTTACAAAAAAAATATTAAACTTAAAAACTTTCTTGCGGTTAAACTAATAATACAAATGCACCAACCAACCAGTGGGTGCTGTCAAAAACACTGGAAGTTTTCCATTAAAAAATAAAATAGCAAAAAACGAAAACTGAAAACTTATTTTCAGATGCCATAAAATAAATGAGTTTAATTTGTGTAAAATAACATCAGAAAATAAGGAATAATTTATTTTGCAACAAACAAACAAAATTTGTTAATATTTGTTGTTGTTGTTGGTCCATTATTGTTTGCTGTTTGTTTTCTACTGTCAAAACTAACAACATCAAACTAGACGAAAAAAAATGACATGCTGTGTAACAACTAACAACAAACAACTTACAACAACTACAATGACGATGACGACGGCGAATAACAATAAAATTAATGTTCATGTAACATTAAAATCGAAGTACAGTAGAGGGGGAAACAAATAGCAGTGCAAGTGTCTGAATAAATTGGATCTGTTTTGATCTGTGTATGTCTGGAATGATCAGATTACTCAGAGAAGAGTTATGATTGTGGCAACCATAATTTAAGAGTGTCATATATAATGATTGCAAATTGTATCATAATATGTTTATAGCAATCATAAAATTTTGGTTGCAATCATATTATGGTCCAAAATTTAGGATCATAACATCATTGCTGCAAAAATTTTATGGTTGTTACAAACAAGTGATGATAAAATTTTCCATCATAATAAGACGCTTTTAAATTATGGTTGCCGCAATCAGTTACAGAAAATCGTAACTGATCTGATTGAAAAATCAAAAAAACAAATTTAAGATCTGATCAGATACAGAAATATAAAGATAATTGTTTATTTACAACTGCCTTGCACTTAAATTTGATATTCAGAATCGTCTTCGACAGTTTCTACAAAAAAAACTGCACCAGCAACATTTTTTTTTAAAAAAGAAACAAGTAAATTTCGAATAATGAAAAATACCATTTTACGCCGACCAGATCAGTTGGGTTAAATATAATAAGATCACTGCTATTATTACTGACAGTCCTATAGCAACATCAAAAACAACGAAATATGCATAACAAAAAGTCCCTATAAATTGTTATTAGTTTTAGTAGTTTTATTTGGTACTTTTTTTTTGTTATTCCAACAACCAAAAATGTAATGACTCTATTCCTGATACAATAAAAAGACAGACAAGGAGTCCAATAGACTGAAATACAGACATGCCGAATGAAATGTAGATAGACAGTCAGAAGGACGGACAGACGGACGAACAGACAACAAAACTTAGTGAACACACTCACAAAAAGCTAACGTCAACAACAACAATGGCTTATTGTCACCAAACACTAAAAATGTTGTTGCCACTACTGTTGCTGCTGTCATTGGATTGGTGGATTGGTATGTTTGTAAGCAGCAACACAATGGGCTTGGAAATATTTCTGATAAGCCAATTATAAAATGTCCTAAAATCTGATTTTTTTTGGAATTTTCTGAATGTTTCAGAATCTGAGGCTTTTTTTATATAGAAAAAATGTCTCGGAATCTGAGACTTTTTTATATAGAAAAAATGTCTCAGAATCTGAGACTTTTTTTATATAGAAAAAATGTCTCAGAATCTGAGACTTTTTTTATATAGAAAAAATGTCTCAGAATCTGAGACTTTTTTTATATAGAAAAAATGTCTCAGAATCTGAGACATTTTTATATAGAAAAAATGTCTCAGAATCTGAGACTTTTTTTATATAGAAAAAATGTCTCAGAATCTAAGACTTTTTTTATATAGAAAAAATGTCTCAGAATCTAAGACTTTTTTTATATAGAAAAAATGTCTCAGAATCTGAGACTTTTTTTATATAGAAAAAATGTCTCAGAATCTGAGACTTTTTTTATATAGAAAAAATGTCTCAGAATCTGAGATTTTTTCTATATAGAAAAATTGTCTCAGAATCTGAGACTTTTTTTATGTAGAAAAAATGTCTCAGAATCTGAGATTTTTTCTATATAGAAAAAATGTCTCAGAATCTGAGACTTTTTTTATATAGAAAAAATGTCTCAGAATCTGAGACTCTTTTTATATAGAAAAAATGTCTCAGAATCTGAGACTTTTTTTATATAGAAAAAATGTCTCAGAATCTGAGACTTTTTTTATATAGAAAAAATGTCTCAGAATCTGAGACTTTTTTTATATAGAAAAAATGTCTCAGAATCTGAGACTTTTTTTATATAGAAAAAATGTCTCAGAATCTGAGACTTTTTTTATATAGAAAAAATGTCTCAGAATCTGAGACTTTTTTTATATAGAAAAAATGTCTCAGAATCTGAGACTTTTTTTATATAGAAAAAATGTCTCAGAATCTGAGACTTTTTTTATATAGAAAAAATGTCTCAGAATCTGAGACTTTTTTTATATAGAAAAAATGTCTCAGAATCTGAGACTTTTTTTATATAGAAAAAATGTCTCAGAATCTGAGACTTTTTTTATATAGAAAAAATGTCTCAGAATCTGAGACTTTTTTTATATAGAAAAAATGTCTCAGAATCTGAGACTTTTTTTATATAGAAAAAATGTCTCAGAATCTGAGACTTTTTTTATATAGAAAAAACGTCTTAGAATCTGAGACTTTTTTATATAAAAAAAATGTCTCAGAATCTGAGACTTTTTTAAATAGAATAAATGTCTCAGAATCTGAGATTTTTTCTATATAGAAAAAATGTCTCAGAATCTGAGATTTTTTCTATATAGAAAAAATGTCTCAGAATCTGAGATTTTTTCTTTATAGAAAAAAAAAAATGTCTCAGAATTAGTGATTTTTTCTATATAGAAAAAATGTCTCAGAATCTGTGATTTTTTCTATAGAGAAAGAATGTCTCAGAATCTGAGATTTTTTCTATAGAGAAAAAATGTCTCAGAATCTGAGATTTTTTCTATAGAGAAAAAATGTCTCAGAATCTGAGATTTTTTCTATATAGAAAATATGTCTTAGAATCTGAGATTTTTTCTATACACTCAAAATAAATTCTCTGTCCAATCAGCAGAAAAATCTGCTGAAAATACACCCATTTTGAGCCATATGAGAAATCTGCTGATTTTAGCAGACACGGTTTGCTAAATATCTGTCATAAGAGGTGAATAAATATAACAAGAAAAAAAAACATACGCCGCCAGCCAGCATCGAACTCGCCACCTTCCGATTTGAAAGTACACTTCTTAACCACTACGCTACGGAAGCTTATACTTTTATCTGGCGTTTTAGTTATTAAACATGGGTGTTGTTCAACAGCAGAGAAATCTGATTTTATCAGAAATATCTGCTGATTTTAGCAGAAAAATCTGCTGATTTTAGCAGAACAATCTGCTGATTTGAGCAGCATAATCTGCTGATTTCAGCAGAACAATCTGCTGATTTCAGCAGAACAATCTGTTCTGCTTTTTTTTTAATATATAAAAATTTCTTGAAAAAATAATGAAATTCAGCAAACAAAATCAGTATAAACATAGTAAAATGTCTGTTATTTTCTTAAACTGAATGACAGAGATTTTAGTAAAAATATCCTTCTCAGCAGAACAATCTGCTAAAAGATTGCTAATTCAAATTGAAAGTCGTTTTACAGATTTTTTGACAGAGTTTTTCTTTTGAGTGTATAGAAAAAATGTCTCAGAATCTGAGATTTTTTCTTTATAGGAAAAATGTCTCAGAATCTGAGATTTTTTCTATATAGAAAAAATGTCTCAGAATCTGAGATTTTTTCTATATAAAAAAATCTCAGATTCTGAGACAGATTCTCAGATTCTGAGACTTTTTTATATAGAAAAAATTCTCAGATTCTGAGACTTTATTATATAGAAAAATGTCTCAGAATATGAGACTTTTTTTATATAGAAAAAATGTCTCAGAATCTGAGACTTTTTTTATATAGAAAAAATGTCTCAGAATCTGAGACTTTTTTTATATAGAAAAAATGTCTCAGAATCTGAGATTTTTTCTATAGAGAAAAAATGTTTTAGAATCTGAGACTTTTTTTATATAGAAAAAATGTCTCAGAATCTGATACTTTTTTTTATATAAAAAAAATGTCTCAGAATCTGAGACTTTTTTTATATAGAATCTGAGACTTTTTTTATATAGAAAAAATGTCTCAGAATCTGAGACTTTTTTTATATAGAAAAAATGTCTCAGAATCTGAGACTTTTTTTATATAGAAAAAATGTCTCAGAATCTGAGATTTTTTCTATAGAGAAAAAATGTTTTAGAATCTGAGACTTTTTTTATATAGAAAAAATGTCTCAGAATCTGATACTTTTTTTTATATAAAAAAAATGTCTCAGAATCTGAGACTTTTTTTATATAGAATCTGAGACTTTTTTTATATAGAAAAAATGTCTCAGAATCTGAGATTTTTTCTATATAGAAAAAATGTCTCAGAATCTGAAACTTTTTTTATATAGAAAAAATATTTCAGAATCTGAGATTTTTTTTATATAGAAAAAATGTCTCAGAAGCTGGGACTTTTTTTATATAGAAAAAATGTCTCAGAATCTGAGACTTTTTTTATATAGAATCTGAGACTTTTTTTATATAGAATCTGAGACTTTTTTTATATAGAAAAAATGTCTCAGAATCTGAGATTTTTTCTATATAGAAAAAATGTCTCAGAATCTGAGACTTTTTTTATATAGAAAAAATGTCTCAGAATCTGAAACTTTTTTATATAGAAAAAATATCTCAGAATCTGCAACTGTTTTTATATAAAAAAAAAAAGTCTCAGAATCTGAGACTTTTTTATGTAGAAAAAATGTCTCAGAATCTGCGACTTTTTTTGTGTAGAAAAAAATATCTCAGAATCTGAGACTTTTTTTATATAGAAAAAATGTCTCAGAATCTGAGACTTTTTTTATATCAAAAAAATGTCTCAGAATCTGAAACTTTTTTATATAGAAAAAATATGTCATTGACTTTTTTATATAGAAAAAATTTTTTAGAGACTTTTTTTATATAAAAAAAATGTTTTAGAGACTTTTTTAAATAGAAAAAAATGTCTCAGAGACTTTTTTTATATAGAAAAAATGTCTCAGAGACTTTTTTATATAGAAAAAATATCTCAGAGACTTTTTCTTTGTTGAAAAAATGTTTCAGAGACTTTTTCTATATAGAAAAAATGTCTCAGAATCTGAGACTTCTTTTTTTTAGTCACATTTTTTGGTTCTTCATCCCCATAGTGACATTTTGTTTAGACCAACCAGTCAGTGGCAGTTGTTGGTAAGTTTTATTTTTTCTATTTTAAAAAAAAAATATCATTAGTATTGTGTCTAAATAATAAAAGGAAAAACTTTTTTGTTGTCGGTTTTATTGCTGTTATTGAAAAGAATATGTTGTTTGTGTTGCAAAAAAAAAGCAGCAGGAATAATAAATATAGAAAAAATAAAATTATAAAACTAAAAAATGCAAAACAATACAATTTGCATAAAATCAACATTGTTGAAATTTTTATATTCAAACAATCCAACCCATAGTTGGTGTTGAACACATGTAGTAAAAATTCAAAAATCTAGCATTTAAATGAATTAGAGAAACAGTTTTTCACTGTGAGATTAAACGGTGTTTAAAATTATGCAAAAAAATATGCAGTTTTAGAAAAATTTAAGCAAAAATATGTGAAAGTGTGTTTTATAGGAAAAAAAAATGCAAAAAAGACAACAATGAAGTTTTTAAATAACCATGCAGAAATATGCATTTTAATATATTTAAGCGATACACTTTTGGTAAAAAATTACTTAAATAAAAAATTTAATATTTTTAATATCAATTGCCTCAAGAGAGCGAGGATAGAAAAAATATAATTTTCCAGTTCCAAGTGCAGGTTTTCGAGACGTATATTCAAGTAATGTCTTAAAATCTATCAGAATCTTTATGGGATCTTCGACCGATATTTCAATGCGTTACCCACGGAATGACAAAGTGATTATACCCATACTGTTGTTGGAGAGTATAAAAAAAAAAATACCAAAACTGCATTTTTAGCAAATAATGCATTATTTTTTTTTTTTTGCGAATAAAATGCTAAGATTTTTTTTTAACCAATTTTTCATCGATTTTAGTAAAACAAATTAATAAAATATTCAAAAAATGATTTTTTTTTAAAAATGTGCAAAAAAATGCATTTTGAAAAACTTTGTAATAATATTTTTTGTTTTTTTGAAACTAAAAAATATGCAAAATTTTTTGAAAAGCATAAAAATATTTTTTCACTTAATTTACAAACTGGCAGTTTTAAAAAAAGTCACGTTTCTTTTTCTAGTATAATCCCAGTTTATTTCTATATTGCAAAAATGCGCCTTCAAGTTTATATATATTTTTTCTTTTAATTTTTTATCTTTTCAACACCAGAGTTTTATTTTATACCTTATTGTTGCAAGTGTTCCCAACTGAAATACATAATTAAATTGTGTCTTTTTATTGCAATTGTTTTTTTTTGTTTTTTGTATTTTTATTTTCAACAACTTTTCTACATTGACATTCATTCAAATCCAAGTTAACTCAACTCTATGGCATTTATTAATTGCTTTTTAATATTCAAACTTGTAAAACAATAAATTATTAAAACACCAGCAGAGAGATGACAGTATTAAAATTAGACAATAAACAAGAGAAAAATCATGTACGGTATCATATTGTTTTGAATATAGAAAATAAATGTTTTTTAATTTAAACAAGACTTGCATTAGATATTGTTATTGGAATATTTATGTGAATATTTTTTGTACCCTCCACCACTTTGTGGTACAGGGTATAATGAGTTTGTGCTGATGTTTGTAACTATCGGATATGTTGGTCCTAGACTAACCTTCATATAAACCGATCGATTTAGAATCAATTTCTGAGACGATTTAGAGATGTCCTTTAAACTGTTCGTCCGTCTGTCTGTCCATCTAAACGCTTTAATCATGAAACAGGTCGCAATCGATTTGTATGATACATATTTGAAATTTAAGCATTTTTTAGCTTTCGAAATTAAAAAAAAGTCAGTCCAAGTTTAGACCTAGCCCCCATTACAAGCTTCCCGTTAAAATTTTGCTCAAATGAATCTCCATTAAAAAAAACCTTATAAAATTACAAGAAAAATTACCTTTTAAAAAAAGTACCTTTTATAAAAAGTATCTTTTATAAAAAGTACCTTTTATAAAAAGTACCTTTTATAAAAAGTACCTTTTATAAAAAGTACCTTTTATAAAAAGTACCTTTTATAAAAAGTACCTTTTATAAAAAGTACCTTTTATAAAAAGTACCTTTTATAAAAAGTACCTTTTATAAAAAGTACCTTTTATAAAAAGTACCTTTTATAAAAAGTACCTTTTATAAAAAGTACCTTTTATAAAAAGTACCTTTTATAAAAAGTACCTTTTATAAAAAGTACCTTTTATAAAAAGTACCTTTTATAAAAAGTACCTTTTATAAAAAGTACCTTTTATAAAAAGTACCTTTTATAAAAAGTACCTTTTATAAAAAGTACCTTTTATAAAAAGTACCTTTTATAAAAAGTACCTTTTATAAAAAGTACCTTTTATAAAAAGTACCTTTTATAAAGAGTACCTTTTATAAAAAGTACCTTTTATAAAAAGTACCTTTTATAAAAAGTACCTTTTATAAAAAGTACCTTTTATAAAAAGTACCTTTTATAAAAAGTACCTTTTATAAAAAGTACGTTTTATAAAAAGTACGTTTTATAAAAAGTACCTTTTATAAAAAGTACCTTTTATAAAAAGTACCTTTTATAAAAAGTACCTTTTATAAAAAGTACCTTTTATAAAAAGTACCTTTTATAAAAAGTTCCTTTTATAAAAAGTACCTTTTATAAAAAGTACCTTTTATAAAAAGTACCTTTTATAAAAAGTACCTTTTATAAAAAGTACCTTTTATAAAAAGTACCTTTTATAAAAAGTACCTTTTATAAAAAGTACCTTTTATAAAAAATACCTTTTATAAAAAATACCTTTTATAAAAAGTACCTTTTAAAAAAAGTACCTTTTAAAAAAAGTACCTTTTATAAAAAGTACCTTTTATAAAAAGTACCCTTTATAAAAAGTACCTTTTATAAAAAGTACCTTTTTTAAAAAGTACCTTTTATAAAAAGTACAATTAATATAAAGTACCTTTTATAAAAGGTACCGAAAGCACACTTTTTGGTACTTTTTTATTTCATGAAAAAATAATCTTAGAAACTTTTTATATTTCCTGAAAAAATTGTCCTAGAATCTTAAAACTTACAATGCAAGAGAATTCGGTAACATTCTGGGGAAAATACGTTTTGGTGTAAAATGGCTAAAAAAAGTGTATTTTCGGTACTTTTGATATTTTCTGACATAATGGTTCTAGAAACTTAAAATTAGGAATGCAAAATCCTTTTTGCACTCTTAATATTTGCTGAAATGATCCTAGAAAGTTGAAATATGGAATGTAGGATTTTTTGGTGGTGAAGACAAAAGACATTCTGGAAGAGGTACTTTTTGGGGAAATTCCGTTTGTAACGGGGGTAAAAAAATGTACTTTTGGTACTTTTTTTTGTTCCTATAATAATGACCTTAGAAGCTCAAATTTTGGAATGTAGGGTCCTTCGGTGAAAAAAACATTATGCTAAAGTATTTTTAAAAAATACCGTTTCTAGAAGTGTAAAGAAGTGTTTTTTGATACTTTTTATATTTTATGAGTGCTGGAAAAAAGTTCTTTTTGGAAATTCTGTTGCTAAGGATCGTGACCGATCGTAAAGGGGATAAAATTTCTTGAAATAATGGTTCAGAAACTTGTGATTTTAAGTATAGGACACAAAAAAAGCACAGTTTTTTGGAAAATTTAATTTTAAGGCGAAAAGGTGGCAAATGGTTATTTTTAACTACACTACACTCAGAAAAATGCTCCTTATAGGAACTAAAGGAACCAATATATATGTGTAAATAAACTCAGAAAAAAAAACCTTGAAAAATTACAAGAAAAACTTGTAACTTTTTTTTGTTTGCTACCTTCTATTTGACAAAAATTCCTAGTAGTTTTACAAGATTTTTACCAATAATTTTGTAATTTTACAAGGTTTAACCAATAAAATTGTAAATTTACAAATTTTTTGACACGATAAAATTTACAAAGAGGTTTCGTAAAGCTACCTCCTATTTTAAGAGAATTCCAAGTAATTTTACAAGCTTTTTATACCCTCCACTCTAGTGATAGAGGGTATATATAAGTTTGTCATTCCGTTTGTAACACCTCGAAATATAGGTCTAGGACCACATAAAGTATATATTTTCATGATCCTCGATCGATTTTAAGACGATCTAGCAATGTCCGTCCGTCCGTCTGTCCGTCTGTCTGTCTGTTGAAAACACGCTAACTTTTGAAAGACTTTACATATGCTCCTGAAGTTTGGCATATATGTTGGGCATTTACCTGGTCAGGTTGGTATTGCAATCCAGCGAAATCGGTCCAGTGGTTCAAAAGTTCTGAGCAAAAGACTGAATTTCGGCAAGGGTTTTTCGTGAATTTACGAGATAAAAAACACTATAACTTTCGAAAGGCGACTCTGAGGATGATGAAGCTGGGCATTTATATTTGTCGTTCCTCAAGCCTAGTTCGTATTGAATTTCAGCCAAATCGGTCCAGTGGTTCAATAGTTATTAGCAAAATCATGAATTTCAGATTAGCTTCATCTTAAATTCAAGTGTTGAAAACCCGTTAAACCTGTTTTAAAAACATTGGTAAGTCACAAAAATATTTTGCAACGTATTTTTGTCACTCAAAAATATTTTTATACCAAAACAAAAAAAAAATAAACTCGAAAAAAATTTTACACTCAAAAAAAATTTTAAACTCAAAATTATTTTTTTTTTTCAAAAATTGCTAAAAAAAAAGAGTTTTTTTACACAAAATAACATATTTCAAATCAAAAATGTTATTTTTTCACGTTACAAAATTTACTATCACATAAAAATGGCATTGTGGAGGGTATTCATAGATTCAGCCAAGTCGAATTTAACTTTTCTACTTGTTTTTATTAGAATTGGATCTTAGATTATCTCATAGTATTTTTCTTTATTAACATTTTCTTATTTATCTTTCAAATAATTTAAATTTTCCCACATTTGCGATAAAAAAATATTGTGTTTTTTGAAAAACAATAAGTTCATTAAAAAATATGTATATTTTTTTTGCATATGTTAATTTAATAAAACAATAAACCCAATTTAAACAAAATAAAGTTATTGTTTAGAAAACTCAATAAAAATATATTTGGCAAAAAAAAAAAAAATAATAAAAAACTTTAAAACAACACATGTTTAGACAATTTACCATATATAGCAACAATTTATAAAGTTTAAATATTATTTAAAAACAACTTTAAAACAGGACTTTAAGGAATTGATTCATTTAAAAATCTAATATTAAAATTTAATGTTAATATTTAATTTTATTTGACGAAAAAATTAATAAAATGAATGAATAAATTTGGTTTAGTTTGTTTTGATTATTTTTTAAGAAAATAATTCAATAGTGAATGAATTAATCAGGCATTAATTCATATGAACTAATTTAAATGTGAAGTGTACTTAAAAATAAATAATGTAAGAGACAAAAAAGTTGAAAGATTGCTAGAAATAGAATTGTAGTGTTGGAAACTGTCAAAATTTATTCTGTAGAAACTATAAATATTCACATATGGGGGTTTTCGTGTCAACTGACACAACTTTTGAAACCGATATCTTCCGATCGGGATGAAATTTGCACCAAAGTTAGTCCTATTGGATAGTAGTTCAGACACAATTTTTCAACGACATCGGTCAAGGACTCTCTGAGTTAGAGGGGGTCGAAATTTTACATTTTGGCCAAAGAGGTGTTTATTATCATCCATGTAACTTCTTACCTATTGTTTTTACCAAAATGTGTCCCAAACAGTATAGATAGCTATTTCTTCAGTCTTTTGAAAAAAAATTATAAAAAATTAAAAAAAAATTTTTTTGATTTTTTTTTTTAAAATCCAAAACTTTTTTGACTTTTTCCTCAAATTGGGCCCCTTTTTTTTTTTTTTTTTTTTGATTCAAAAAAAAGCTTATTTTATTTCCTTTAAGACCTATGGGGTCGCTTAGTGGGATGCGAGTGGGATACCTATGAAAATTTTTTTTTTTTAACTTTGGACCACAAAAAATGCTTCTTAAATTTTCACTATTAGGCGTGGGAAAGCTAAACAGTTTTGGATTTTCATTCGCGATACCCTCTAATTTTTATAGGTTCGAAGAAGAAAGCATGAGCCAAAAAATGAGGGCGGTGGGGTGGGGTCATATGGCCCCACATCGGGGTCAAAGTTAGGCGTTAAGTGGTAAAATACCTTAAAAAGCCCCACAACTGCCCTAGACACGGCCCTGGAGGGGTGCAATGTGAGACAAACCCCCAATAATTTTCAGCCCCCAACATTTTTCTTGAACATACCTAACTCCTATTTCCAATTCCTAAGGGGGCTCCCATACAAAACATTTTAAACAAAATTGTTCCTACCATTCTAACTTACCCTAAAGTGCCCCTAGTGGAGCCAAATGTATGACGGACCTCCATTATTTTAGTAATTCCAACATTTTTTCCGAACATACCTACAATGTATCTTTAACCCTTAAGGTGGTCCCCATACATTTTTTTATTTTTTTATAAATTTGTTTTATTTAACCAGCTCCTACCGCCCCTACCGTGCCTCCTAGAGAGGTAAAAATTACGACCAACCCCCATTAATTTTTAGTTACCAACATTTTGTCCGAACATAATAGCACCCTATCTCCACTCCCTAAGGGGGCTCCCATACATTATAAAAACATGTATCTTTAAAAACTAATAAAAAAATAAAAAAAATGTATGGGGACCCCCTTAAGAGTTGAAAATAAAGGGTAGGTATATTCTGAGAAAATGTTGGAGTTGAAGAAATATTGGGGGTCGGTCATACATTTTACTTCTCTAGGGGCACCCTATGGAGAGTTAGAGCGGTAGGAGCAAATTTTAAAAAATGACATTTTGTATGGGAGCCCCCTTAGGAATTGGAAATAGGGGTTAGGTATGTTCAAGAAAAATGTTGGGGGCTGAAAATTATTGGGGGTTCGTCTCACATTGCACCCCTCCAGGGGCGTGTGTAGGGCAGTTGTGGGGCTTTTTAAGGTATTTTACCACTTAACGCCTAACTTTGACCCCGATGTGGGGCCATATGACCCCACCCCACCGCCCTCATTTTTTGGCTCATGCTTTCTTTTTCGAACCTATAAAAATTAGAGGGTATCGCGAATGAAAATCGAAAACTGGTTAGCTTTCCCACGCCTAATAGTGCAAATTTAAGAACCGTTTTTTGTGGTCCAAAGTTAAAAAAAAAAATTTTTCATAGATATCCCACTCGCATCCCACTAAGCGACCCCATAGGTCTTAAAGGAAATAAAATAAGCTTTTTTTAGAATCAAAAAAAAAAAAAAAAAAAAGGGCCCAATTTGAGGAAAAGGTCAAAAAAGTTTTGGATTTAAAAAAAAAAAAATCAAAAAAATTTTTTTTTTAATTTTTTATAATTTTTTTCAAAAGACTGAAGAAATAGCTATCTATACTATTTGGGACACATTTTGCTAAAAACAATAGCTAAGAAGTTACATGGATGAGAATAAACACCTGTTTGGCCAAAATGTAAAATTTCGACCCCCTCTAACTCAGAAAGTCCTTGACCGATGTCGTTGAAAAATTGTGTCTGAACTACTATCCAATAGGACTAACCTTAGTGCAAATTTCATCCCGATCGTAAGACATCGGTTTCAAAAGTTGTGTCAGTTGACACGAAAACCCCCATATATAAAAAACAGTTTTCATTAACAAGACAAACCGACATTTAAAATCCTACTGATGATGACACTAATTGGGGTGTTTGAAACCGGTATGGGAAATACCAGAAATGTCTATAATTTTTAGAAATTCAATTTTTCTTCTGCATTTTTTCAACTTGAACCCTTCTAACAAATATAATTGAGCCCGTGCTCGATCTGTACTTACAGAAAAAATCAAAGAAAAATAAGAATATTGCATAAGTTTTTGGTTGGATTTGAAAGTCAGCACTTAAGACCACACGTCGTAAACGACTTTAACCTCAAGTTGTGAACACTGCATTCAAAAAAAACCTTGTAAAATTACAAGAAAAACTTGTAACTTTTTTTTGTTTGCTACCTCCTATTTGACAAAATTTCCTAGTAATATTACAAGATTTTTACAATAATTTTGTAATTTTACAAGGTTTTCACCAATAAAATTGCAAATTTACAAATTGTTTGACACGATAAAATTTACAAAGAGGTTTCGTAATTTTACAAAATTTTTTTTGCTAACTTCTATTTTGCTAAATTCTATTTTACGAGAATTCCTAGTAATTTTAAAAGCTTTTTACTAATAATTTTGTAATTTTACAAGCTTTTTACCAATAAAATTGTAAATTTACATTTTTTTTGACGCAATTTAAATTATAAGGAATTCTCTTGAATTTACTAGATTTTTTTTGTAAAATTATCTTGGAAATTTCTAAAATTACAAAAAAAATGTAAAATTACAAAAAAAAATTAAATTTCGATTTGTTAAAAAACAAGGCAAACTGTCAAATATTGGTAAAATGGGATTACGAGACTTTTCCTAGTAATTTTTTTGTGTGTGTCACTACTATGTTTTGACGAAAATCAAAATCTTCGCCAGAGCCGTTTTTGAAAAAATTCCCCTCAAACGTCGAAAATTTAAAATTTCCATCGTATCTTTAAAACGATGAGAGATATGAAATGACTTAAGACAAAAATTATTCCTCAGAGAAAATGCAATAAAACTGCCTATTTACATTTTGCAATTGTGACATTTTTATACCCTCCAACTACAGTATGGGGTATACTCATTTTGTCATTCCGTGTGTAACGCATCGAAATATCGGTCTAGGACCCTATAAAGTATATATTATATTGATCAGTGATCGATTCTAAGACATTCTAGCGATGTCCGTCCGTCCGTCTGTCCGTCCGTCCGTCTGTGGAAAACACGATACAGTCCAAAATAAACGTGCTTTGTTAAACAAATGAAACATTTTTATGCTTGAAAAAGCATTTTTACCAGAGAGAAGGTGTCCCCAAGGACCCAAAAAATCCCCCCCCCCCAAAAAAAAACGCCCTGCAATTTTTTTTTTAAACGTTGGAGGGTATACAAGATTTGGCACAGCCGAATTTAACACTCTCACTTGTTTTTATGTTGTTTTTGCAAATATGTCAAGCAATTAAAATATTTTTGTGCCAGATATAGTTCAAATGCGCCTCCAATAAAAATTAAAATGCATCAAAACTCAATTTCGCCACGCCCCTTTTCCTACAAACCCCTAAGCACACGTTAGGATCTGCCCTTACACACAAAAAAAACCCTTGTCAAATTACTAACAAAAGGCTCGTAATCCCATTTTACCAATATTTGACAGTTTTCGTTGTTTTTAACAAATTTTTTTTTATCAGACATTCTTTTTATCAAAACTTACATTTTTTTTTGTAATTTTACAATTTTTTTTGTAATTTTACAAATTTTTTTGTAATTTTACAAATTTTTTTGTAATTTTACAAATTTTTTTGTAATTTTACAAATTTCAATGGTTTTTTTACAAAAAAGAAATCTAGTAAACTTACAAAAATTTCTTGTAAGTTTTATTGCGCCAAAAAAGTTGTAAATTTACAATTTTATTCGTAAAAAAAAGCTCGTAATTTTTACTAGAATTTTCGTAAAATAGGAGGTAGCAAAAAATCTGGTAAAGTTACGAAACCTCCTTGTAAGTTTTATCGCGTCAAAAAAATTGTAAATTTACAATTTTATTGGTAAAAATCTTTTAAAATTACAAAATTTTTAGTGTTTTAAATTTTTTTTATGTAGGGGGTGCACAGTGGGAAAAAACACCAATCTGGCAGGAAAAAAATCATATCTTCTAAACTATTGGTCTGATCCGATAACAATACTCGGAGATTTTATAGCTAAGGATATGAGCTTTTTGTATAATGAATAATAAGAAACTGTTTTTCAATACAGGGTGTCCCAAAAGGCGTTATATACGACTACCTCAGGAGTATTTTTTTTGTACCTGTTAGCTGTGGAAAATTATGTTTAAAATAAGAATTTTATACTTTTTGAAAAGTAAATAAGGTTATCAAATATTGTGAGTGAAATCTGATAACATTTGGACATATACCCTACATCCAGCATATAACTAAAATAGGAGTCTTAGCACCTGATTGCATAAGCATATACGAATTTTTAGTTAACCTTTTGTCAATGTATAATGCATTGCCTCTTCTGGTGTGTATTATGTCGGTGCTTCAGAGGGGTAAAATACGGCTTTTTTCAGCTTTGTAGCCCTTTTTGGTGTTTTTTTTAATTTCATCTAATAATTGGGCTGCATCTCTCTTTCCAGATTTGTACAGACTTACTTTCGTAGCGACCAATAATTATTCCTTGATGTTATTTTGTACAAGATCCGAAACACGACTCCTCTTGGATTTTTTTGTCATTTCCAAAAAAGTCTTCAAAGGACGCCCTCGAGGTTGTGATGGTCCTGGTCTTCGCCTTCTACTAGAATATCTATATTTTCATTCAACCATATATTGTAATGATTTTCAAAACCATATACATAAATTGCCAGAAACACTGGCCTATTTACATTTAAATTTACTACATAAATCTCGCACACCAACAGCTAGTTTTTTATAGCTATCATTCTCGTTGCAGATGTTATTTCCAAGTTTGGACAAGATATAATTGATAACTGTTGAGTTTCGATCAGAAGCACTGTCGCATTTACGTCAAACTTCAAATATCTCTCTCCGTTGAAATGACATGTCAAACAAATTTAAAAAAACCAAAGAGTTTATTAACCAATTAAAATGATAGTATTAAATTTATTATTGTTTATAACAATATTTTTATTAATAATTTTTTCACCAACTGAATGCGACTTAAATCGGTTATTCAAAAATCATAAAATCAAAAATAATTTTAATTCAGCACGAACTTTTTTCAAGATTTCGACGCTCTGCTATGTTAAAAACAAATTACTAACAATTCTTCGCGATTCTCAACATATACGTGAGTCTCGATCATCGCTGCCTAGGATTAGAATTTTAATTATTGAAAGACCAAAATTACAAAAATAATTTTAAAAAATCGCTACGCAGGCCTACGCAGCACAGTGTTGCGTCTTCATGTAAAGAGTGGCCAAAAATAGAAGGAGTTAAGTTAGAGCGTTAAAATTTGGAACACTTGTTAAGATCGATAAGATCAAGAAAAATTTTGAATTTGGTCAATATCCGCCCAAGGATTCGTATCCTTCCCATATATCCTGAAATTAAAATACGGCATAAAACGAAAACTAACGCTTTAATCTTCATGTTATTTATTGTAGTTATTACCTATAATGCCATTAATTATTCTACAAATTTTTTTCCAATTCGGAGCAAGGATACGCCTAGCTCAAAAATGTCCTTTTAAAAATAACGTTCAGAAAAAGGGTAAAAATTAAAGTTATTTCATGAAATTTTGAAAATCCAACTGTTATAATATGCTCAATGTATTTGCCAAAATTTGTGCAAATCGGAACAAGGATACGCCCTCCTCGAAAATGTCCTTTTTTAACAAAGTCAAGAAAAAGTTCAAAATTCAAATTCCTTCATGAATTTTTGCATCCGCAACACTTAGAATATACCTTAAATCTTAATCAAATGAAAAAATTGAAGCAAGGATGTAATACATATATTAAAAATGTCCTTAAAAAATTTTAAAAAAAGTTTAAAAAATCCTTCGTACTTCATGAAATTCTGTTCTGATAAGGTTGAAAATACCTTATTTTGGTATAATTTAAGCAATGATTATCCTTAACCTATCCTTAGGATATTCTTAGCGCATAAATATCCTTTTTTAAAGACTTGAGAAAATTCAGGGAAATCCTTTGACCTTAAAACTATCGATAATTCACAACATTTTTGCACGTAGTATTTACAATACGTTGAATATTATTTTTAAGTTTTAAAAAGACCGTTATAAAATAAACAAGTAAAAATATAGTACAACGTACTTCCTCAACAAAATCTTTCTAAATAAAAGTCTGCATCTGTTAACGTTCAACTGGTGTCTAGCCAAGCATCAAATTTGTGTCAGGCCTGCATGACAAATAATGGTTCTTGGACCAATTAAAATAAAATTTAAAATTTAATCGACCAATTCATTTTGCATTTCGATTTATTATATGTGTTTCATAACTATTTTTCGCAATACATTTCAAATTATCAAGGACAACTGCTGCATCTTGGTGTTTTCGTTAAAAAAATTTCCAAATTTATATTCGGGTTCCCACAAAAAAAAAAATTTTTAAAAAAAAAAGTGGAAAAACGTGGACGAGTTCTTTTGTTATTTATAATCTACATACTTATACCAATATTTTCTGCAAAGAACTAAGCGCGCCAATGAGGGCCACAAAAATGGCTGACTATCAAATATGAAATTTGCAAAATAAATTAGTATTTTCTATGGAACTCACTTTATAACAGCGTTACTTGCCATATGATTAACTTATGTCGACCAAAACAGCATTATCATACAAGCAACATATATAACTTAAAACTTCATTACCAACAAGGTCGAATTTTAAATGCAATATAATTATTAAACCGTTACAAGTACATGTGGATTTCAAAGATTTTAAAACCAAAATATGATATATTTCAAAAAGTTCAACTTTAGAGACATGTAACTTAAAAACTATTAAAGATATCTATAAACTGTTTTGGATTTGTTTTATTTATGATGTTTTCTTAAAATAAAATTCATATAACCTTAAGTTTTAAGACATTTAGTTTGACCATTTATGGCCAAGGTCACAACACTGTGCGCAGCTAATTTTTTGAGTAGTAATACTTCATTATATGTAGAATAATCTATAATTAAAGATTAAGCAGCATCTGACAGCGTTTTTTTTGTAGCTCCATAAGAATTTAAACAAGTTAAAAAAAAACGTTGTTTATGTAATTCGTTACGAGGGAGCCTTCGCAAAACAGATAACGTATGGAAATTTATACATAACTAGCTAACTCGCCCGGTACTTCGTTACCGGTTAGCTGTAAAAAAAAAAAACTTTATTACTTCAAATTCTTACTATTTTTTAATTAAACATAAAAATTGTTAGTTTCGACCTTTAAAATATTATATTTTGAGTAGATTTAAAGTTGCAAAAAATTTCATTTTGGCGAAACGATCCCATAGTTCAAACTTTAAGTTTAAAGGAACATTAGTGCATAAGGAACAATATGTACCAAATTGAAGCGAAAATTCAAAAAAAAATTTTCCCAGAATGTAATTTCCGCAAGTGGATCGTAAAGTACCAATTTTAAGTATTTCTACTTTCTCCCTTTTTCCCCATTAGAAGCAGAATTTTCATAAAAGTACTTATTTTAGAATGTTATTTCCGCGAAAGGATCGTACAGTCCAAATTTCAAGTATCTAGGACCATTAATTCAGTAGATACAAAATTGCCCTACTTTCCCCAATTTCCCCCTTAGAAGCAGAATTTTCTAAAAAAGTGCTTCTTCCAGAATGTTATTTCCGCGATAGGATAGTACACTCCAAACTTTAAGTATCTACGACCATTATTTCGGCAGATACAAAACAGTTCAAAATTCAAGTATCTACACACAGAAAACAAATTTGCCAATTTCCAACTGAAATTCAGTTGTTGCAACAAAAATTCGGTTGATGCATTTGTATTAAGGTTAAAACAACCAAATATTGGTAATTACAACTAAATTTTGTTAATACAACTGTCTTTTAATAGAAACAACTTAAAAATTGGTATGCCACAGCGAAATTCAGTAGCAGCAACCGAATTTTGAGTTTATACAACTGAAATATTCAGTTGGAAATTTATTTTTCTCTGTGTAGGACCATTAGTTCAGCAGATACAAAATTGCCCTACTTTCCCCCTTTTCCACCTATAAAACAAAATTTTCAAAAAAGTACTTCTTTCAGAATGTTTTTTCCGCGAGAGGATTGTACACTTCAAATTTCAAGTATCTAGGACCGTTAGTTCAGCAGATACAAAATTGCCCTAATTTCCCCCTTTTTTCCCGTAGAAGCGAAATTTCAAAAAAGTACCTCCATTAGAATGTTGTTTCCGCAAGAAGATTCAAATTTCAAATTTGCCCTACTTTCCCTCTTTTCCCCCCAT
The DNA here is from genome assembly GCA_963921195.1 of Pegoplata infirma. Classification (NCBI taxonomy): domain Eukaryota; kingdom Metazoa; phylum Arthropoda; class Insecta; order Diptera; family Anthomyiidae; genus Pegoplata; species Pegoplata infirma. Next base: position 121,947,172 of record OY992540.1, read on the forward strand.
AGAAGTAGATTTTTCCAAAAAAGTACTTCTTCCATAATGTTATTTCCGCGAGAGGATCGTACAGTCCAAACTTCAATATCTAGGACCATTAGTTCAGCAGATAAAAAATTGCCCTTCTTTCCCCCTTTAAAAAGTAATTTTCAAAAAAGTACTTCTTTCAATATGTTATTTATGCGAGATGATCCTATATTGCAAATGTCATGTTTTTAAGACCATTAGTTTAAAATTTACCAAATTGCCCTATTTTCCCCCTCTTGGCCCTCCTTAAAACCAAAATTTTCAAAAAGTGTATTTTTCAAAAAATTATTTCCGCGAGAGGATCAAAACTTAAAGTTTTAGTTCAGAAGATACAAAATTGCCCTAGTTTCCCCCTTCTACTTTTTTCAAGATGTTTTTTTTGCGAGATGATCCTAGAGTTCAAATTTCAAGTTTCTGGAGCCATTTGTTTAAAAGATAAATAATGTACCGATTTTCCTTATTTCCCCCCCTTTCCCACCGTGGAGGAGGAATTTTTCAAACAATATTTTTTCTGAATGCTGTTTCCGCGAGAGGATCCTAAAGACCAAACTTCACGTTTCTGGGACCATTTGTTCAGAAGATAAAAAATTTACCGATTTTCCCTATTTTCCCCTTTTCCTACCCTTGGAGGCGGAATTTTCAAAAAATTTTGTTTTCCGCATGTTAATTCCGCGAGAGGATCCTAGAGTTCAAATTTTAAGTTTCTGGGACTATTTGTCCAGAAGATAAAAAATGTACCAATTTGCTCTATTTTCCCGACCTTGGAGGCGGAATTTTCAAAAAAATATTTTTTTAGTTTTGTTTTCGCGAGAGGATCGTTCAGTTCAAATTTCAAGAATCTAGGACCATTAGTTCAGCAGATTCAAAATTGCCCTTCTTTCCCCCTTTTTTCCACAGAATTTTGAAAAGTACTTTCTTAAGAATGTTATTTCCGCGAGAGGATCGTTCAGCCAAATTTCAAGTATCTAGAACCATTAGTTCAGCAATTTTAAAAAAGTACTTCTTTCAGAATGTTAATTCCAAGAGAGAGGATCGTGCAGTCTAAGTTTCAAGTATCTAGGACCATAAGTTGAGCAGATACAAAATTGCCCTACTTTCCGCCTTTTCCCCCTTAGAAGCGGAACTTTCTACAAAAAGGACTTATTTTAAAATGTTATTTCCGCAAGAGGATCATACAGTTAAAATTTCAAGTATCTAGGATCATTAGTTCAGCAGATACAGAATTGCCCTACTTTGAACCTTTTCCCCCTTTAGAAGGAGAACTTTCAAAAAAGTACTTCTTCTAGAATGTTCTTTCCGCGAGAGGATCGTAAAGTCCAAACTTCAAGTATGTAGGACTATTAGTTCAGCAGATTCAAAATTGCCCTACTTTCTCCCTTTTCCCCCCGTAGAATCAGAATTTAAAAAAAAGTACTTCTTTTAGAATGTTATATAACCCCCCCCCCCCCCTTAAAAGTAGAGTTTTCAAAAAAGTACTTCCTTGAGAATGTTATTTCCGCGAGAGGATCGTACAGTCCAAATTTCAAGTATATAGGACCATTATTTCAGCAGATACAAAATTGCCCTACTTTTCCCCTTTTCCCACTCAAAATCGGAATATTTAAAAAAGTACTTCTTTCAGAATGTTATTCTCGCGAAAAGATCGTTCAGTCCAAATTTCAAGTCTCCCGGACCATTAGTTCTACTTTCCCCCTTTTCCCTCTTAGAGGCGGAATTTTCCAAAAAGTCCCCCATTCGAATTTTATTTCCGCGAGAGGATCGTGCAGTCCAATTTTCAAGTATCTAGGACTATTTGTTCAGCAGATACAAAATTGGCCTACTTTCCCCTTTTTCCCCCTTAAAAGAAGAATTTTTAAAAAAGTATTTCTTTCCGAATGTTATTTCCGCGGGAGGATCGTACAGTCCAATTTTCAAGTATCTAGAACCATTAGTTCAGCAGATTCAAAATTGCTCTATTTTCCCCTCTTTTTCCCCTTAAAGCTTAGTACTCTGTTTTTTACGGTGAAAATTTCACTTAAACTTTCAACGCCTTAAATCGTAATAAGACATTTAAAAATCAACAAATTTTTACAATTATAAGAAAGAAACGATCATAACAAAACTGAAATGTCACTTTTTCACGGCAATTTAAATTGTCTTGTATAATAAAAATGGGTGAACACTTTTTTTAACAATTTCCCTATAATTCCTCGCGCTGCCAAAATTATTTTTTTTTATATGGAGTTTGACAGATTTTTTCCTGTGAACTCGAACAGAGTACTTTGCTTAAAAGAGTAATTTTCAAAAAAGTATTCCTTTCCGAATGTTATTTCCGCGGAAGGATCGTAGAGTCCAATTTTCAAGTATCTAGGACCATTACTTTAGCATATACAAAATTGCACTACTTTCCCCCTTTCTACCCCTTAAAAGCTAAATTTTCAAAAAAGTACTTCTTTTAGAATGTTATTGCCGCGATATGATCCCATATTCCAAATTTCATGTTTCTAAGACCATTAGTTTAAAGTTTAGCAAATTGCCCTATTTTCCCCCTTTTGGGCTTCCTTAAAACCAAAATTCTCAAAAAAGTATATTTTTCAAAAAATAATTTCCGCAAGAGCATCCAGATTCAAAATTTCAAGTTTGTTCAGAAGATACAAAATTGCCCTATTAAACCCCTTCTACTCCCACCCCCACCCTTATAAAAGTATTTTTCAAAATATTACTTTTTACAAACTGTTTTTTCCGCGAGAGGATCATAGAGTTAAAATTTCAAGTTTCTGGGACCATTCGTTTAGCAGATACGAAACTGCCCTTCTTTCCCCATTTTCCCCCTTTAAAAACGAATTTTTCAAAAAAGTACTTCTTTTAGAGTGTTATTTTCGGGATAGGATTGTACAGTTCAACCATTAGTTCAGCAGATACAAAATTTCCCTGCTTCCCCCTTTTTTGCCGTAGAAGCGGAATTTTTAAAAAAGTTTTTCTTTAACAATGTTATTTCCGCGAGAGGATCGTTCAGTTGAAATTTCAAGTATCTAGGACCATGAGTTCAGCAGATTCAAAATTACCCCACTCACCCCCTTTTTCCACGGAATTTTCAAAAAGTACTTTCTTAAGAATATTATTTCCGCGAGAGGATTGTACTGTTCAAATTTCAAGTATCTAGGACCATTAGTTCAGCAGATACAAAATTGCCCTACTTCCCCCTTTTTCCTTGTTGAAGCGGAATTTTTGAAAAAGGTCTTCTTTAAGACTGTTATTTTCGCGAAAGGATCGTACAGTTAAAATTTCAAGTATTAAGGACCATTAGTTCAGCAGATTCAAAATTGTCCTACTTTACCCCATTTTCCCCCAGAATTTTGAAAAAGTACTTCCTTTAGAATGTTATTTCCGCGAGAGGATCGTTCACTCCAAATTTCAAGTATCTAGGACCATATTTTCAGCAGATACAAAATTGCCCTACCTTCCCCTTTTTCACCCTTTAAATTTTCAAAAAATTACTTTTTTCAGAATGTTATTTCCGCGAGAGGATCGTGCAGTCCACGCGAGAGGATCGAGCAGTCCTATTTGTTCAGCAGATACAAACCGGAATTTTCAAAAAAGTACTTCTTTCAGAAAGTTATTTCCGCGAGAGGATCGTACAGTCCAAATTTCAAGGATCTACGACCATTAGTTCAGCAGACACAAAATTACCCTACTTTCCACCTTTTTCGCCCTTAGAAGCCAAATTTTCAAAATAGAATTTTCTTTACAATGTTATTTCCGCGAAGGATCCCATAGTCAAAATTTTTAAGTTTTTGTGAAAATTAGTTCAGAACATACAAAGTGTACCAAATTGTCCTATTATCCCCCTTTTCCACCCTAGAAGCGGAATTGAAAAAAAAAACTTTGTTTCGGAATGTTTTTTCCGCGAGATGATCTTATAGTCCAAACTTTAAGTATCTAGAACCATTAGGTCAGAAAAACGAATATGTACCAAAGAAGTGCCTTTTTAAAAAAGTACTTTCTTCAGAATATTATTTCCGCGAGAGGTTCCTATAGTCCAAATTTCAGGTTTCTGTGACCATTAGTTCACAATATAGAAAATGTTCAAAATCGTCCTATTTCCCCACCCCCCAAATTTGAATAAAAAATTTTCAAAAAATACTTTCTTCAGAACATAAATTCCGTGAGAGGATCATATAGTCCAAATTTTTAAGTTTCTAGGACCATTAGTTCAGAAGATACAAAATGTACCTATCCTACTTTCCCCCTTTCAACCCCCTAGAATCAGAATTAAAAAAAAATTTTGTTTTAGAATGTTTTTTCCGTTAGAGGATCTTATAGTCCAAACTTTAAGTTTCTAGGACCATTAGGTCAAAAGATAGAACATGTACCAAATTGCCCTTTTTCCCCCATTTCCCCTTCTTATTGAAAAAAAAATACTTTCTTTAGAGTATTATTTCCGCGAGAGGATCCTATAGTCTAAATGTTAGGTTACTGGGGCCATTAGTTCAGAAGATGTTCAAAATTGTCCTATTTCCCCCTAAATTTATGTGATTAAATTAATAAATTCCCAAAAATAAAAAAATAAATGAGAAAAAAAACTGAGTAAAAAATTTGAGTCAAAAAATTAAGCGAAAAAAATTTTGAGTAAAAAAAATTGAGTAAAAAAAATTTGGGTGAAAACACCTTCTAAGTAAAAAATTTAAGTAAAAAAATTGAGTAAAAAAACTGAAGAATAAAATACAATTGAGTCAAAAAAATTTTTAGTAAAAAAAATTGAGTAAAAAAAAGTTTTGAGTAAAAAAAAATTTTTGAGTGAAAAAAAATTTTGAGTGAAAAAAAATTTTGAGTGAAAAAATTTTGAGTGAAAAAAAATTGAGTGAAAAAAAATTTTTGAGTGAAAAAAAATTTTGAGTGAAAAAAAATTATGAGTGAAAAAAAATTTGAGTGAAAAAAAATTTTGAGTAAAAAAAAATTTTGAGTGAAAAAAAAATTGTAAAAAAAATAAAAAATTGTAAAAAAAAATTTTGAGTGAAAAAAAATTTTGAGTGAAAAAAAATTTTGAGCAAAAAAGTTTTGAGTGAAAAAAAATTTTGAGTGAAAAAAAATTTTGAGTGAAAAAAAAAATTTTGAGTGAAAAAAAATTTTGAGTGAAAAAATTTTAGTAAAAAAATGTTTTTTCCCCGAGAGGATACTATAGTTCAAATATCTAGTTTCTAGGACCATTAGTTCAAAATTCACCAAATTGCCCTATTTTCCCCCTTTTTGTCCCCCTTAAAACCGGAATTTTCAAAAAAGTACTTTTTTCAAAATGTTATTTCCGCGAGAGTATCCTATATTCAAAATTTCAAGATTGTAGGACCATTAGTTCAGAAGATACAAAATGTACCAACTTGCCCTATTTTCCCCCTCCCCCCCACCTTAGAAACGGAATTTTCAAAATATTACTTTTTCCAAAATGTTATTTCCGCGAGAGGGTCCTAGACTTCAAATTTCAAGTTTTTGGGAGCATTTGTTTAGAATATAAAAAATGTAACAATTTGCCCTATTTCCCCTTTATCCCCCCTTGGAGGCGGAATTTTCCAAAAAAAAATTTTCCGAAATTTTATTTCCGCGAGAGGATCCTAGAGTTCAAATTTGAAGTTTCTAGGACTATTAGTTCAAAAGATACAAAATCCCCCAAAGGGCCCTATTTTCCCCCTTTTGCCCCCCTTAGAATCGGAATTTCCAAAAATCCCTTCTTAGTCGGGAGCCGAACCTACATTCCAAATTTCAAGTCTCTAGCTTCAGCGGTTTGATCTGGGCGATGATTATTGCCAATCAGTCAGTCAGTCAGTCAATCAGTCAGTCAGTCACCACACTCTTTTATATATATAGATATACCTAATAGCATTCTTTAAAAGAAATCAAACACTTGGTAGGTAACGGCTTACCCCTTCCGATACACGGCGATGACAAGTATACTATTATAAACAATTAACTGTGAGAGCCCAATAAATTGTCAACATTTGATAGTGTGTAATTCCCTAATGGGTTAACTAAACTTTAAGTTCTTAACGGATTAAAACGCAGTCACTATCCCACTTTAAAATCGCATTATAACTTTGTTAAAATCTGTTAGTTATATTTTGAATTATTTCCCGCTAGTTTGGCAATTTTTCCCACTGTGGGGTGGCGAGAAATTTGAAATATTGAAAAGGGCTCGCGAAGCAAATGTTAGTAAGAAGTTCTGCTCTAGAGGAATCATTGGAGCAGTTAGAAAGGTGGAACCAACTTTTTTAAAAATTATTTTTTTTTTCTTTGATTTATTCTGTAAGTACAGATCGAGCACGGGCTCGAATTATATTTGTTCAAGTTTAAAAAATGCAGAAGAAAAATTGAATTTCTTAAAATTATAGACATTTCTGGTATTTCCCATACCGGTTTCAAACACCCCAGTTAGTGTTAACATCAGTAGGATTTTAAATGTCGGTTTGTCTTGTTAATGAAAACTGTTTTTAAATATATGTGAATATTTTTCATTTCCCAAGAAAATGGAGATACGGATGAGGTTTGTTCAGAAGAAATGTTGGGGTGTAAAAACTAGGGATGCCAAATTTATTTTTTTCAATCCCGGGATTTTTCGGGATATTCCGGGATTAAGAAATCCCGAAAAATTCCGGGATTTCGGGATTTTTTTGTCAAATATTGTAATAAAAATTGACTATTTCTTCAGTGTTTGTTGTCCGATGGTAACAAAATGGATATCGTTTGAAAGGTGTTTGAAATATCTTTCAAATGAGGCATGTTGGGCTTAAATTCTCTTACTCTTTTGGAGTACAATTTAATTTTCAGGTCGTATTACTTAATATACAGAAGTGTGAAACATATTTTCCTTTTTTCGAATTTAAAAATTGTCGGAGTCAGAATTGATGCCTTTTATGGTCAATATTGTTCCTGCAGGGAAATGTGTTCAAAATCGGAAAATTCCGAACAAAGTAAAACATTTTTTACTTTGTTTGAAACTTTCACATTTTTTGTCTAAAAGGGATCCCTTGCCGAGATTTTAATTTATAAGGGATCATTAAGTAATCCATCTGCAAAGTTTATTTTTAACAGTTTTAATTCGTAAATGAGTTAAAGCGGATGAGGGGAAAATTTCCCCCTTGAAGAACCAGCCTCTGGAAACCCAAATTTGTTTACCAATTTGTACTTTTGTTAAGCAAATGACACATTTTTAAGTTTCACCTAGCCAGAAAATACATTTTTTCTCGTCCCGCCCCTTTTTGTGGGCGTGAATATAAAAAATAATATAAATAATGATAAAATTCTGTTACTTAAGCGTAATAAATGTATTTGTAAACATTTATCGCAAAGGGAAGAAAACAGTTAAAATGCGATTCGCCTACCAATAGGACAATTAATACAAATTTTGTATTGGCAGAGGACGTTTGGGACACCTTCCCCTCGCGAGGAATTGTAAAAAATTTATTAACACAATTTTATCAATATTAAAACAAATATTTTATATCCACGTCTACAAAAGAGGCCGACCGAAAAAAAGTATTTTCTAATCATTTGAATTCGACTGCATCGCGACTTTCACAGACGCCCATCGCTCGAGTCTATTCAAATCGGTCATAGCTGTTCCTAAATTTTCGGTTTTTCTGTGCTAAATATGTGAAACTTTACGAAAAATATTCTATGGTTATGAATTAATTGAATATTTAATTATATAAAAAATTTATTAAAAATGTTACGTAAAAAACCTTAATTTTAATAAATCCCGAAATCCCAAAAAAATCCCGAAATCCCGAAAAATCACGGGATTAGAATTTTAAAATCCCGAATCCCGGGATTTGTAAATGTCAATCCCGTTTGGCATCCCTAGTAAAAACTAATGGGGGTTGGTTTTACATTGCACTCCTCTATGAGCGAATCTAAGGCAAAGAGCTTTTCATTGGACCAAAAGTGGTATTAAAGGGGTAAAAAACACTAAAATCTCCACAATTGCCTAGTAGTCGCTTCTAGAGGAGTGCAATATAAGATCAAACCCCATTAACTTTTCCCTCTTAACATTTTTCAACATACCTATCCTATTTCTCCACTCCCTAAGTGATCTCTTATACAAAAGTGGCATTTTTAATATGCTGATTTTCAAAGTTCTTATTACCAAATTTTGTTCGGAACAGAGTGAGTACTCACAAGGGAAGTATCTCAAACCTTATGAACCGATTTGCCGGAAACTTCAAATCTATATCAAAGATTCAATTCTAAGGTTGGGGTGTCTCGGCTTATCGGCCATATCGGGGATTTAGGGGTTCAAAACATGGGTCAAAAAATGGCGAAAAAATCGTTTTTTGGATTTTTCAGCCATTTCTTTTTTAAAACCTATATGATGTTTTCATATAAGATGAAAGGTTTTTTTAATGCCTATCCAATGGTGGCATAACCTTGTAAAAATTCGGCTTATTTAAATATTTTTTTTAGGAAAATGTGTAAATTTTGGGGGGTACTTATGTGAAGACATAACCCTACGATATCCATATGGATAAGAAATAATCTTTATTAAATTTAAGTCGACCAGTATTTTTGCCCTAGATGATATTCCTGTTAGTTCGGAAGTTATCAAAATTTTCCCGAAGGTCCACATGGTTTCATAAGGGGACAACGAATTTTTTAAACACCGATATTGCCGATAAGCCGAGACACTCCAACCTAAAAATCGTCTCTTTAATATATATTTTAAGTTTCAGACAAATCGGTTCATAAGGGTTGAGATACTTCCCTTGTCAGTTTAATTCTCAATTAGCTCTGCATAAAAACTTTTAAAACTGATTGAATAACTCGCTTTCAAAAAATAAATTAATGAATTATTTTCTTTGAAGACCTGCCTGCAACAAGTACCGACTGGTAAGTAAATTAACAAACACTTTTAGCCAAAAATATCTATAGTTTACAACAAAAATATTAACCCATTAAATGAGTTGTTACAAAATTTCCTAAACCGCACCATTGGACCGTTAATAGCAGATTTAATAAAAGAAATTTATAAAAAAAATTAAAAAAATTTATGGGGTCTTAAAGAAGATAGATATGATCTCAGAAAATGTTTGGCAGTTAGAGCGGTTAGAGCAAATTTAAAGAAATATCATGGCAGCACCCTTAGGAATTAGAGATACAGTATAAGTTTATTCCGAAAAAATGTTTAGGTGTAACAATTAATGAGGGTCGGTTTTAGTGTTGACAGCACCATTGTAGCAGTACATCTAATATTTAGATTGGAAAACTGCAAAAAAATGTTTTAAAAAAATCGAAAAATAGTAATAATCATAATCCCACGATCTTACTGAGCAAACAATTGCAAACAGACGTTTTTCACAAAAAAAATAAAAAGTACACACATTTTCAAAAACGAAATTTAAATGTTTAAACTTAAAACTTTAAAATCGCAAAATAGAACACTTGTGACAATTTTTCAGTATTTTTTTCTTAAAAATAATTTAAAAAAACAAAAAAAATTAAAGAAATAATTTTTCAGATTTAACATGGAATGCCCCAAATACACGTTTTGCAAATATTAATATTATATCTACGTTTTGCATATAATTTAAATAAAAACTCTGTTTCAAAAATATTTAAGCCGCCATTAAGATTTTTTTGAAACAATATGTAGTGCGTTAAAAAGGGGCACATTCGCCACTTTTTTTGAAGTGCTGTAAAACCTAAACCATTAGACTTTTTTCCTAAATTCTTTTTAATTTAAGAATCTATATATTTTAGCTTTAAAATGTATACTCTGAATATAATTTATCTGGTTGGATTCTCTATATATTTTTTTTTTTTAATTTTTAAAGCAACCCAAATCCATGAAACTGCCCTATGCATGGGGCGCATTCGCCAAGATGGTACACTCAAAAAAATAAACTGGTAAAACGCCTGGTAAAATGCCTTGTAATCCCGTTCTACCAATATTTAACAATTTTCCTTGTTTTTTAACAAAAAATCTTGTACGTTGCTCAAACGAGAACTACAGTTTTATTGGTAATTTTACAAGTTTATTTTCGTAATTGTATTCTACCTCGTAAAATTACGAGGAAATCCTCGTAATTTTACGAGAATTTTACCTACGTCATATTTTACGAGAATAGCCTAGTAAAATCACGAGATTTATTGGTAACTTTACAAGTTTTTTTTTTTGAGTGTAGGGCACAATCGCCAAGAAATAATTTTTTTCAAAATTCGTTAAAAATACAAATTGTCGGAAGAATTGTTATTAAAAACATAATTTTTTATGTAAAAAACATAAAAACGAATGTGCTCCTCTCTCTAAATTGCATAAATTGCACAAATAACAAAGCCTTTTATCGGAAAGCTGATGAAACTGAGAAACTAAAAAGAAAAAGACTACTAAAAAACTGCATTAAAAATTAGAAAATTAAATAAAATATATTTAGCATTTTCTTTTGAAACATTTAAATAAAATTACAATATTTTTTATTCCTTTATATTGTTACCGGCAGGGGTTAAATAGTTTTAAAAACATTGTTGTTACAACATGAAACCCTTGACATATGAAACATGCAATTTTTTTTTTTTTTTTGGTTTTTCACAGTGGTTGGTGGTCGCCATTTTATAAAAAGGTTTTAAATACAGAAAACAAAAATCTTAAAATAATGTATAAAAAATTACTCTGAACATAAGAAAACAAAATCTTAAGCTTAAAAATGCGGTAAATGCTGTTTTATCTTGAGTAGAATACAAAAAAAAAAATAATAAACGACAATAAAACAAATTTTTTAAAATTTTTAACTTTTTATGCAAATATTTATTGTATGAAAAATATACACTTATACTATGTATTACTTACGATATATATAAGAGTTACGGATAAAATGTTGCAGACACATTGTTACTAAGTTTGGGTATTAGAGAGAAACTTATTTGTTACACACAAAAAAAAACTTTGTCAAATTGCTAGGAAAAGTCTCGTAATCCCATTTTACCAATATTTGAAAGTTTTCCTTGTTTTTTAACAAATCGAAATTTATTTTTTTTTGTGTAATTTTACAGTTTGTTTTGTAATTTTACAAATTTCCAAGATAATTTTACAAAAAAATCTAGTAAATTCACGAGAATTTCTTGTAATTTTAATTGCGTCAAAAAAAGTAAATTTACAATTTTATTGGTAAAAAGCTTGTAAAATTACAAAATTATTGGTAAAAAGCTTGTAAAATTACGAGGAACTCTCAAGAAATAGGAGGTAGCAAAAAATCTAGTAAAATTACGAAACCTCTTTGTAAACTTTATCGTGTCAAAAAATTTGTAAATTTACAATTTTATTGTAAAATTACAAAATTATTGGTAAAAATCTTGTAAAATTACTAGGAAATTTTGTCAAATAGGAGGTAGCAAACAAAAAAAAGTTACAAGTTTTTCTTGTAATTTTACAAGGTTTTTTTTGAGTGTAAGAATATGTCTTGATACGAAATTCTGGGAATTGTTTTTACGAAAAATGTCAGAGAATTTTTCCATATAAAAACTGTCTCAGAATTAGAGAATTTTTCAATACAAAAATTTCTTCAAAATATGTGAATTTTTCTTCTACACACAAAAAGACCTTGACAAATTACTAGGAAAAGTCTCGTAATCCCATTTTACCAATATTTGACAGTTTTCCTTGTTTTTTAACAAACAAATTTGGCTCGAAATTTAAATTTTTTTTTGTAATTTAACAATTTTTTTGTAATTTTACAATTTTTTTTGTAATTTAACAAATTTCCAAGATAATTTTATAAAAAAATTTGGTAAATTCACGAAAATTCCTTGTAATTTTTATTGCGCAAAAAAACTGTAAATTTACAATTTTATTGGTAAAAAGTATGTAAAAATACAAAATTATTGGTAAAAAGCTTGTAAAATTACTAGGAATTCTCGTAAAATAGAAGGTAGCAAAAAATTTAGTAAAGTTACAAAACCTTCTTGTAAATTTTATAGTGTCAGAAAAATTTGTAAATTTACAATTTTATTGGTAAAATCCTTGTAAAATTACAAAATTATTGGTAAAAAGCTTGTTATTGAATTTTTGTCAAATAGGAGGTAGCAAAAAAAAAACAAGTTACAAGTTTTTCTTGTAATTTTACAAGGTTTTTTTTTGAGTGTAGAAAAATATCCTAGAATCTGAGAATTTTTCTATACAAAAAATGTCTTCAAAAATTTTTCTACACGAAAAATATCTCAGAATCTGAGAATTTTTCTATACGACAAATGTCTCAGAATCTGAGAATTTTTTTATAGGAAAAATGTGTAAGAAAATTTTTCTTTACGAAAAATGTTTCAGAATCAGGGAAATTTTCTATACAAGAAATATTTAAAAAAAAAACGAAAAATGTCTCAGAATCTGAGAATTTTTCTATAAGAAAAATGTCTCAGAATCTGAGAATTTTGCTATACGAAAAATGTCTCATAATCTGAGAATTTTTCTATAAAAAAAATGTCTCATAATCTGAGAATTTTTCTATAAGAAAAATGTCTCAGGATCTAAGAATTTTTCTATACAAAAAATGTCCCAGATTCTGAAAATGTTTCTACACGAAAAATGTCTAAGATTATGAAAATTTTTACTTTACGGAAATTGTCTTAAATTCTGAGAATTTTTCTCTACGAAAAACTATCAGATTCTGAGAATTTTTTCTATACGAAAAATGTCTCAGATTTTTAAAGTTTTTCTCTACGAAAAATGTTTCAGAACCTGAGAATTTTTTTATAAGAAAAATGTAGCAGAATCTGAGAATTTTTTTATAAAAGATGTAAGTAGATCTTAGAATCAAGAATTGTTCTATATGAAAAATGAATCTGAGACATTTTATGTAAATCAAAGTTCTCAAATTCTGATACATTTTGCGTATAAAACAATTCTTTAGTTCTTTTTTTTGGATAGAAAAAAATTCTCTGAGACATTTTCGTGTAGAAAGATTCTTAGATTCCGAGACATTTTTCGTATAGAAAATTTCCCAGTTCCTAACCCATTTTTCTACAGAAATATTCTCAGATTCTGACGCAGTTTTTGTTTAGAAAAATTCTCAGATTCTGAGAGATTTTTGTATAGTAAATTCTCAGATTGTGAGACATTTTTCGTACTGAAAATTTATCGTATAGAAAAATGTTCAGATTCTGAAACATTTTTTGTGTAGCGAAAAACTACTATTCTGAAACATTTTTGTATAGAAAAATTCTCAGATTCTGAGACAGTTTTCGTATAGAAAAATTCTCAGAGTCTGAGACTTTTTTCAAATAAGAAAATTCTTTATAGAAAAGTTTTCAAATTCGATACGAAAAAGGAATCTGAGACATTTTACATAAATAAAAGTTCTCAAATTCTGATTTCGTATAAAAAAATTCTATAGTTCTAAAACATTTTTCGTATTGAAAAATTCTCAGACATTTTTCGTAAAAACTTTCCGATTCTGAGAGATTTTTTGTATAAAAAATTCTCAGATTCTGAGACATTTTTCTATAAAAATTTTCTGATTTTAGACTTTTTTTGTATCTAAAAATTCTCAGATTCTGAGACATTTTTTGTAAAAAAAAATGTTTATATTTTGAGAGATTTTTGTATAGGTAAATTGACAGATTCTGAGAGATTTTTCTATACGAAAATTTTTTGTATAGAAAAATGCTCAGAAAAATTTCTCAGATTCTGACTAGAGTTTTTCAAGGGAATTCCCGTAAATTTTCAATCCCGAAATCCCGGGAAATAGAGCGGGAATTCCCGGGAATTTTCGTTTCTTTGAAATTGTTGATTTTTCGACTTCTATTGATTATTTTGTATGTGATATTTAGAGATTTTATTAAAATTCTTGATAATTGATGGCAGAAACATACGCAGGGACCAGGAGGTCCCAAAAAGTATTCCAAGAGAGACCTTTTAACTAAAAATGTCATAAAATCTGAAACTTACGAAATGAAAAAAGTCTCACAATTTCTTAATCTAAATCTTCGATAGGATATAATTATCAGAACCTGGTACAAATAATCATTTGTTTCCATAGAAAATATTTATGTCTCTGGACATGATTCTTGTTAAATTGATAAATTGATATAAAATCTGTGTAAGGAATGACTCTGAAATTAACGGGTTTTTCTTTTAGAAACCAGAATTTTTAAATTTTTTAAATTTTTTTAAATAATTTTTTGGTATAAATTTTCTTATAATTTCATTTCTCTGAAACAGTTACACTCAGTTTCAGAGACATAATTGAGAAATTCCTCTGAATCAGTTTCAATGTGTTTTAGAGGTAAAGCGTTGAGAACTAATTGTAAAAATGAACTAAGATAAACTTTAATAAATGATGAATTTTTATTATTAAAACAGATAAAGCGATGTGAAATAACATATTCCCTTAAAAATACTTTTAAAAGACTTCGACATATTTGGGCCGTTTTTTTATAAAAACTGTGTAACAAAAATTGTTCTTTTTTCCTCGAAACTTATTTTTTGTTTGTTTTAAAGGTACTAAATACGATTTTTATGGTGCTAATAAACATTATAAATAATGTAATCGCATTCATAAGGTTTTTATATATTTTTTTGACAAAAAATTTGGGTTTTTAATTTTGGCGGGAATTCCCGGGATCCCGGGAAATTTAAAAATGAATCCCGCTTTCCCGGGAAAAGAAAAACTCTAATTCTGACCCATTTTTTGTATAGAAAAATTCTCAGATTCTGACAGATTTTCGAATACAAAAATTCTGAGACATTTTTCCTATAGAAAAATTCTTAGACCCTGATTCATTAAAACAAAATCATAAAACTACAATTATAAATGTAATATTGAATACTTTCGTAATCAATTTAATTAAAAAGTAATTATTTGTTTTCTATTTTGCAAATTAAATTTTCATTAAAAGAATTTTTGATAATTTGTTTTAGTAAGTCAAAGGAAATCTAAAATGAGGTTGACATTATTTCAAACGAAAATAAGTTGCCGCCTTACAAAGAGACATCCATTCATATTTAGATTGTTGTTAGCAAAAGTAAAGTGCATCATCATCATCGTCATGCAACAAACATAAAAATATGTGTTAAAAGCAAAAGCATTTTAAAATCATAATAAAAATTTACCGACTGTAAAGATTAACAAAAAAAATACAAAAAATAATAAAAAATAAAATATATTAGGAAGAATACATTATGTTGCATAGTTACATGGATGATAGTTGACTCAAGAACATGATACAAAAGTTGTTTCCATAAGAATTGAGCATACAATTTTTCATTGTTTTAAATTTCGTAGTATCTGCATATGTTAAGTAATTTTCAATTGTAATTTTAATTAAAATTTACAATGAAGGAGAGAAATTTGACTTAAATTTGATGAAATTCTTTTGGTAGAAGAAGCACTTTCGTTAGTGAATAGTGTTGGCAAAATTTCTGAGACATTGAAGGGATTATTTTACAATTAAGTTAATTTTTCTTTAAATTTTTCATTATATATCGTCATTACATAAGCGTATACTTAATAATAATACTTATACGCCATGGTTTACTAAGGAACTTCAATCAAATTAAAAAGGAGCACGATATAAATCTGTGCAACGTTAGCTTTCAAAATCGACCGCTCTCTTGTTTGTTAGTGATGGGAATCAAAAGTTACAACCAAATCCACACACAGAAAGAATTATTGTTCATAATATCTATGAACAAATTTCATAAAACCAAATTCAGAGAATCTATGAAACAATTCATTGGCTTAATGAATATTCATTAGTATTGTGAAATATTTCATAGAATTTTATTCATTGATTTTATTAAATTCATAGAAAAAATTCATAAAATTAATAAATGTATTTCAAAGAAAAAAATGTCATCAATATGCCTTTAAATTTTTTTAATAATTAAAATAATGTTACAATAATTAAAATAGTTGAATAAATATATTAAAAAAATATAAACAAATAAAAAAAAAACATAAAAAACATTATTGCGGCCCTGGCCAGGGCTCGAACCCAAGACCTACCGGCTGAAGTGGTTATTGTCGACGCCTTAGCTATCAGCGCCACCAAAGAAGGAAAATCTCGCCAACTAACACTTATTGTTAGTTTTACAACGTTTCTTTTTGTAAACACACAAAAATGTCTTCTACAAACACACACACAGCTTCTGGCAGAGCATTGCAACAGAGCATAGATACAAACTCAATATGTTAAAGCAGAACATTAGACAAAATGGATTTAAAGTGTTATTATTTGTTTATATACTTTAGCAAAGTGGCTAGAGACTAAGTTTCACGAACAACTGGTTCTGTGTTCGAATCTCGGTGGGGATAAGTTAAAAAACATATAAATTTTTAAAAATTGGAAATAATTAAAAAAATAAAAAAAATAAAAAAATTAGAAGTAATAATATAAATAAAAATAGAATTGAATAATAACATTTTTTTTCATAGCCTATGAACTTTTTCACAGGTTTCTGGTTTCTATGAATTTGTTTCATAGATTCTATGAAGGGCATCATTGGCTGACTTCTAATGGTTTTTTTCATTGAATCAATGTACGTTTTCATAGCCGTAATGAACAAAATTCTTTCAAAGCAAGGCCGCCAAAAAAATGGACTTGTGCATTAGAGCAGCGGTTACCAACCTATGGTACGCGTACCACTAGGGGGTACGCGAAACTGTCCGCGGGGGTACGCAAAATTTTAGTAATTTGGAAATTCGTTTTAGATTAACCTTTTAATGCTGGTTCCGCATTTGGCTTCCAACGTTTTCCATAACGTCAGGTTTTAAGAAAGTTGAGGTCAAAATTCACAAAAAGGGTATTTTTTTTGCAATTTAGAGAGCATTTTTTTCAATATTTTTGGGTTATATTTTGAGATCTGGCCATTTTTTTCGATTAACCTTTCGATGCTAATTCCGAATATGGTTCCCAAATTTTTCTATGATGTCAGGTTTTCGAGAAAATTTATGTAAAAGTTCTTAAAGAACGTGTTTTTGGACATTTTTGAGACGGGTTGTGGTAGAGTGGGTTTTGGTACCAGTTTGTTATGCGCAAAATGACCTTTCATTGTATATACGAGGGTGTTTTATTCTAAAAGTCACGGAATTATTTATCTGCCCTCGTATTAATAAAAAACATTTAAAAAAAAATTAAAAACATTATATTTCCGCCCCCTGTGATGGGTTTTCGGAACTTTTTTTAAGAGTTCAAAAAAATCCGTTGTTTTAATTTTTGGTGTAGAATCGACTGGTGAAATCAGATTTGCAAATATTTTTAGACGTTTTTGCTCTGCAGAAAAATCAGCTCAAAATCCGTGTTTCTAGATGCATTGAACCACTCAAAGGAGCGAAAATTTTTCCAAAAAAATACAACTATTGTTTTGATCTCCCCTAAATCCTTCAAAAAAATGATAATACCCGCTGATCAAAAATTTCAAAATTAACTCTAATATTTATATGTAAAGTTTTTTAACGAACACAAAAAAACTCGTTAGGGGGTACGCGGCTGATAAAATTTATAATTAGGGGTACGCGAGCCAAAAAGGTTGGTAACCGCTGCATTAGAGGGTTAAATAATATAAAGATTACATAGAGGGCAAATTTCAAAAATGGGGGCTCAAATCTCGGGAACGAAGTCCTAGGCGGACATGCTAGTAGAGCATAAAATAAACCTTCATTTGAGCTTAATTTGAAATAAATTGGATTATTTTAATCCTAGTCAAAATCTTTAATTTTTGAATCTTCTTATTTAGATTCAGGTCCGTAGTGGATTCTTCACCAGGTATGACATAACTGACCGTCTCCTAAGAAACTGTCTCACCATCAGGAGTCCTTTACAAACATCCAAGTCAACTACTTTTACCATTCTAAATGTTCTTATTTCAATCTAATGTAAATAAATTTTCACATTATATGCATGATTTTAATCAAAAAACACATATTTTTCTATTAAAGACTTACATCTTAAATCACTTTAAATAAAATCTACATATCATACCAGTAAAAATTATAAAATATTGTCTTTTTCCTTTCATGTTGCAAGCAAATGTGGTTACATCAATTTAAAACCAGAAAGAAAAAAAGAAACTTAAAAGCAATAGAATTTCCCTTCTCCCTGCCATTCTCTCCCGAAAAAAAAGGAAAGTGAAAATGCAACATATTTCTTAGATAAAATATTATTTAACCTCATACTTTCCTTTTGACTTCCGTAAAATGTCCTACTTCCTATAAGGCACATTCGCACGTTCACTTACAATGAATAACAAAAACTCAAATCAAACATCTTAAAACATTTTCATACTCACAAGGGAAGTATCCCCACCTTTATGAACCGATTTGCCTGAAGCTAAAAACATATATAAAAGAGAAGATTTTAAGGTTGGGGTAGCTTGCCATATCGGTCATATCAGCGTTTGAAAGAGAAGAAGTACTCAAACCTTTAAGAACCGATTTTTCTGAAAATTAAAATAAACATAACAGAAACGATTTTAAGGTTGGGGTGTCTCGGCTTATCGGTCATATCAGTGTTTAAAAATGAAATAATGTGGACCTTCGGAAAAATTCCGATAACTTCCGAATTAACATGAATATCGTCTTGAGCAAAAAAAAAAATTAAAAAAAAAAATCATACACACAAAAAAATTTTCAAATTAACGATATTCATAGTATCTATGAACAAATTCATACAATTTAATAACTTTTTCATAATACTTATAAACTTTTTCATAGTATTTATGAAAAATGTTAAATAGTTCTTAAATTTCACACATTATGATTTAATCATAAATACTATGAAAAAGTTTATAAATGTTATGAAAAAGTTTATAAATTGCATGAATTTGTTCATAAATACCATGAAAGTCGTTCATTGGAATTTTTTTGTGTGTATTGATATCGTAGGTATGTCTTCACATAAAGACCCCCAACACATTTTTGTAAAAAAAAAATTGCAAAGCCGAATTTTAACAAGGTTGTAGCACCGTTAGATAGGCATCAAAAAAAACACTCTTGCCATATAAAATGAAAAAAATAGATTCTTAAGAAGAAATAGAAAAAAAAAATTTTTTGAACCCCAAATCCCCGATATGGCCGATCTGCCAAGACATCCCAACATAAGAATTGTCTTTTTTATATATATTTGAAGTTTCAGGGGAATCGGTATATAGCAGTTGGGAGAATTCCCTTATCAGAAGTAGCAGCATTTGCATTTCCATTCTCAAATTCTATTTTTTTTCCATTATAGTATGCAAATAATTTTTATTATTTTATAGAGTTTATTACATTTATGTGGCAAAATTGTAAAAGATGTTAAGAAAACATGGGCGAAAAAATCGCTTTCTTGATAATCTTAACTGGTATTATTCCATTTCATTTTTTCTTTGGGAGTTATTTCATTTTTTAAAGTGTGGAGTTAGTTCATTTTTTTTGGAACTTATTTCATTGGGAATTATTTCATTGGGACTCATTTCATTTGGGAGTTATTGCGTAGTACCATTCCAGACATGTTGCTGTTTATTAAAATTTTGAACTTAAAGTAATTTTGATCAGGAGCTCCATTCCAATCGCAATAAATATTTTTAAATTCGTTTAATAGGATAAGTACTAGCAAAAAGTATGGAATAATAAGAGTATTCGTCCCACTAGTAGTCTACACACAGAAAACAAATTTGCTAATTTCCAACTGAAATTCAGTTGTTGCAACAAAAAATCGTTGGATGCATTTGAATTAAGGTTGAAACAACTAAGTATCGGTAGTTACAACAAAATGTTGTTATTGCAACTTTCTTTTAATTGAAACAACTATAAAATTCGTTAGCCACATCAAAATGTAGTACCAGCAACCGAATTTTGAGTTGATACAACTGAAAAATTCAGTTGGAAATTTATTTTTCTCTGTGTACTAACAAGTCGGATTATTTCAAAAAGGGTTTAATTAGCGTACTATTAGCTCTCACCCTCTCATGGAATTGCTCGAATCCTCTCACTGAATATCTGACATTTCTTTTAGTTTGACATTTTCATATTTATTTCTTCTTTGTCTTTTTTTTCTTCGATGAGTTTTCTTTAATTCCTCTTTATTTTTTCTGTTCTTCGATGAGTTTTTTTGGGGTTGTAATTGTTTTTTTACTTCAATTAAAAAATCACAAGTTCACCTTTGTCGACGACCAACAACAGGTATATTTTTTTTTGCAAAAAAAGAGTGATGGTGAAGCTATGAAATCATCAAATTTATTAGTTTTGCCGAAGAAGATTTGTTTTTCATGATCATATTTCGTTTAGATAATTTTTTTTAATTTGTTTTAAAAGAAAATTTACACATTTGACATAGAAAAGTCTAAATCTGAGAATTTTTCAATAAAAGAGTATCAGATTGTGAGACCTTTTTCCTTCCCAGATTCTGAAATCATTTCCTATAGAAAAAGTCTGGGATTCTAAGACCCTTTTCCTGTAGAAGAGGTCTGAGATTCTGAGACCCTTTCCTAAAGAAAAAGACCCAAATTCTGAGACGTTTTTCCTATAGAAA
The DNA here is from genome assembly GCA_963921195.1 of Pegoplata infirma. Lineage (NCBI taxonomy): Eukaryota > Metazoa > Arthropoda > Insecta > Diptera > Anthomyiidae > Pegoplata > Pegoplata infirma. The sequence continues at coordinate 121,967,650 of OY992540.1, forward strand.
AAGTATCAAATTTGAGACCTTTTTCTTATATAAAAAAGTATAAGATTTTGGCACTTTTTTTAAAAAAAAAAAGTTTGAGATTTTGAGACCTTTTTCTAAAGAAAAAGTCATTGATTCTGAGAAATCTGTTTCCTATAGAAAAAGTTTTAGATTCTGAGACATTTTTCATATAGAAAAAGTCTAAAATTCTGAGACATTATTCCTATAAAAAAAGTCTTAGATTCTAAGACCTTTTTCCCATAGAAAAAGTCTCAGATTCAGCGACCTTCTTCAAAACGAGTATGTTTAAACCAAGGTTGGCAATCAAAACGAATAACGGTATCGATATCGGTATTGGTATCGTCTTTTTTTTTTTATTTAGGTATCGGTATCGGTTACGGTATTTGAGTTGAATCGGTTACGGTATTACCGATACCGAAACGTCAATACCGGTACGTACCGGTATTATCGAAAAAATGCTAAAAATATAAAAACACGTATAAAAACTTTAAAAAAAATTGTAAAAACAAGTAGAAGTTAAATTCGACTTCGACGAACCCATCAATACCCTCCACAATGCCCTTCTAAAGTGACAGTTAATTTTCTAACGTGAATCAAATTAACAATTTTGATTATAAATATTTTATTTTGTGTAAAAAATTTTTTTTAGTTATTTTTAAAAACATTTTTTTTTTGAGTGTAAATTTTTTTTCGAGTGTAAGTTCTTTTTGTTTTAGTATAAAAATTTTTGTTAGTGTTAAGAATATTTTGTAAAATATTTTCGTGACTCATTCATTTTTTTTAAAGCTGGTTTAACGGTTTTTTCAACAAGTGAATTTAATGTGAAACCAAATTGAAATTCACGGTTTTCTTAATAAATTTCGAACAATTTGACCGATTTGGCTGAAATTCAATACGAACTAGGCCAGGGGAACGGCAAATATATATGCTAAGCTTCAGCATCCTCAGGATTGCCTTTCGAAAGTTATCGTGTTTTTTTATCTCGAAAATTCACGAAAAACCGTTGTCTTTTCCTCATAAGTTTTGAAGCACTGGACCGGTTTTGCTGTACATTTTCCTATGTCTTTAGTACATAAATATAAGGCTGTATCGGTTTTTACCTTTTTTGTTTGCGCTGAAAAGGGTCCAATAAGTTTCTATTGGGTGCAAAATGACTCCGTAAAATTTATTTCCCTCCCGAATCGCGGTTAATGTAAAAACCCCAACAAATTACATATTTCATCTTATTTCTAAGCAACCAAGTTTTTTTGTTGGTGTTATCTATTTGGAAAAATAGGTTTTTTTGTTGGTGTTATCTATTTGGAAAAATGGGTATTCCCTGTCTAGACAATCACATTCAAAAATATTGCAAACAATTTTATTCGCGAATTATGGGACTTTTATGGACGATTTCTACGAGTTAAGCCACTTCAAAAAATTATACTATGGTGGAAAACCTCCTGCTAGTATTCCAAATGCCTTCCCCGAAGTCCTGTATATATCAAAAAATCTTTGGACACCCACATCACGGATTAAATAAAAATCCCAAAAAAAACTATAATATACAAAAGGGGTCCAGAAAGTTTCTATTGGGAGTCAAAATGACTCCATAAAAATTTCGTGAAAATCAATAATTTTCTTCTGCTCCCGCATCGCGGTTGAAGTATGGCTTTTTTGAAATTTTTATTTAATTCACGATGTGGGTGCCAAAAGATTTTTTTGGATTTTTATGAGACTTCGGTGAGGCATTTGGAGTTCGATTTTTCATTTACAAAAACCAAAAAAATTTACAAACTTTCTATTAATTTTTTTTTTTTTAAATATGGTTTTTAATAAAACCCGTTTCAATACCGGTACGTACCGATACCGAAGGAAAAGGTTTTTGGATACCGGTATCCGACACCAAAACTGAGTTTCGGTATTGGTACCGGTATTCAATTTAAAGGGTTTTGAAACGGATAACGGTATTGAAAAGGTATCGATTGCCAACATTGGAAAATTTACACATTTGACATAGAAAAGTCTAAATCTGAGAATTTTTCAATAGAAGAGTATCAGATTGTGAGACCCTTTTTCCTTCCCAGATTCTGAAATCATTTCCTATAGAAAAAGTCTGGGATTCTAAGACCCTTTTCCTGTAGAAGAGGTCTGAGATTCTGAGACCCTTTCCTAAAGAAAAAGACCCAAATTCTGAGACGTTTTTCATATAGAAAAAGTATCAGATTTTGAGACCTTTTTCTTATATAAAAAAGTATAAGATTCTGGCACTTTTTTAAAAAAAAAAAGTTTGAGATTTTGAGACCTTTTTCTAAAGAAAAAGTCATTGATTCTGACACCTGTTTCCTATAGAAAAAGTTTTAGATTCTGAGACATTTTTCATATAGAAAAAGTCTAAAATTCTGAGACATTATTCCTATAAAAAAAGTCTTAGATTCTAAGACCTTTTTCCCATAGAAAAGTCTCAGATTCAGCGACCTTCTTCCCAACGAGTATGTTTAAACTTCTAAGATTATTTTTCAACAATAAAAAGTATCAGACTTTGAGACGTTTTCTTTTTAAAAAAGCCTTAGTGCCAGTTTACAGAAGGCGAACGATACACACGAACCAAAATTTTGCATGTGTTTTGTTATTGTAACAACAACAAAATACATGTAAAATTTTCGTTCGTGTGTAGCGTTCGCCTTCTGTAAACTGGCCCTTACTGTGCGATTCGCTATCTCGGTCGAAGTGAGTGACTACAGAATTTGTACGTAAAACAAAAGCAAAAAACTTAAATTTGTTTTTGTTGTGCGTACAAAATTTCTAGTCACTCACTTTGTACGATATACTGAATCAGGGCAGTAGATTCTGAGACATTTTTTCTTAAAATAAGTTTTAAACTCAGAAATTCTGAGACCTTTTTCCTATAGAAAAATTCTCAGATTCTTAGACCTTTTTCCTATGGGAAAAGTATCAGATTCTGCGACCTTTTCCTATAAATAAGTTTTGAGACCTTTTTCTTACACTCAAAAAAAAAAAACTGTAATGTTAGCAAAAAAAGCTTGTAAACCTACAAGAAAATTTGCTGATTTTGAACCCACAATTTTTTTGCTGAAGTTTTTTGCTAAAGTTTTGCCAATAATTAGTTAACAAAAAAAATTTTTTTTTTTACACATTTGAGGACCCCATTGGGTTCGGACCCGATAGGTCCAGACCCCGATGGGCCTAGACCTAGTTGGGTTCCTTAAAAATCGTCATAGTTTTTGATCCAAAATTTGTGTCCGTTTCGCTCTACCTTGCTTAGTTTTTAAGATACGTGATTATAGGGGACCACTGGGGTCTTGAGAATTAAAAAACTCAATAACTTCAAAAATATTACTCGGAGAGCTTTTGACTATTTTGCGGTCTTGTTCTACGTATTGAGGGCTACAAAAATGCTTTTGGACTTTTTGTTGTGTCGGCAATATTTACCGAGATATGGGCATTTAAAAATTTTCGGGAATGCTAACTTTTTTGGGTCCAAAGTTAGGGCCCATTAGGGTCCACACATGTGAAGGGGACCCGCGAAAGTATGGAGATTATAAGAACCAAAAATGCCCTCCATTTTGCTCTATCTGGCTTAGTTTCCGAGATAGAGCCATTTTAAGTTTTCTAAAAATAAAAAAAAATTTACCATTAATTTTTGCTAATGTTAGCAAAAAATCTTGTAAAAATGTTGTCAACTCAATTTCAAATCTTAGCAAAAGAAATTAGTTCAACGTTTGTTTAAAATTGCTAATGTGCAAAATGAAGTTTACAAGCATTTTTTGCTAACATGCTAATCTCAACTAAAAATTTGCTAAAAGTTAGCTAACTAGCATTATCAAAAAAAAATTAGTAAATCTACTAACGTATTTTTTTGAGTGTATAGAAAAAGTGGGTTGATAAAAAAAACTAGTTTTTTAAACCATGTGGGTCCAAGTGCAGGACTTTGAACTTCTTCTGTCATAAAAAAGAGGTTGATTTAGATCTTCGAATTGAACTTTTTATCATCTGGCCTGATTTTGCCCGTTTCCGAACATATTTGTATCGAACTTCAGATGTCAAGCTCTTTTAGTTTGGACTGCATTGAGATTTCCAAGTTAAAGCCCGGCAGTTAAACATTGGAGGCCACAGGAACTCCTCTAAAGTAGGGTACCTTTTGCTTACGAACACTTTAACCTTGCCATTTTTTTGTTTATAGCAAACAATCAGATTTCCTAAAAAATTATAATTGAACAATGTGCTAGTAGAGGCCTAAGAAAAACCTACTTAGGGGTGTGGTTATCTCTTATACTTTCCACGATAGAGCCATTTTGAAAAGTGAAATTTAAAATTTTTACCGATCCGGATTCGGTTTTTTTTGCCAAAACACGGCCGCGTTTATTCCGATTTATTTTAAACTAATTTCATTTCAAAACCAGATAGATTTCTGATTTAAAAAAAAAACTATCAAAGAAAGTATCTGAACCCTTATGAACCGATTTGCCTGAAACTTAAAATATGTATAAAAGTGACGATATTAAGGTTGGGGTGTCTCGGATTTTTGTCCATATCAGTGTTTAAAAATTTCGTTGTCCACTTTTGAAACAATTTCGATTACTCTCGAACTAACAGGAATATCGTCTAGAGCAAAAATAGGTGTCGATTTAAGTTTAATAAAGATCACTTCGTATTCATATGTATATCCTAAGTCTATGTCTTCACATAAATACCCACCAAAATTTACAAATTTTCATGAAAAAAATATTTAAAGAAGTCCAATTCTTCAAGGTTATGCCACTGTTTGATAGGCATTAAAAAATCGTATATGAAAACAATTTTTTTCTTCATCTTTCTACCCATCCACTTTTTTATACCCTCCAACTACAGTATGGGCAGTGGCGGGTACAGCTTTTGGGTTTGGGGGGGGAATTTTTTTTTTGCTTCAAAAAAAAAAAAAAAATCATAAATTCACCTTTGTCGGACGAGCAAAAACAGGGATCCGTTTTTTTTGCAAAACAATCTACAATTTATTTATTTTGTGTTTCACGATCATATTTCGTTTTGATCATTTTTTTTTTTAATTTGTTTTAAAAGAAAATTGTACATTTTCGTATATATAGAAAAAGTCTCAGTTCTTACACATTTGACGTATAGAAAAGTCGAAATCTGTGAATTTTTCAACAGAAGAAATTATTCCTACATAGAAAATATCAGATGTTGAGACATTTTTCGTGAAGAAATTATTTTTTATAGTGCAAATAACTCAGAATCTAAGACTCCTTACTTCCGAAAAATTTCTCAGAATCTGAGACTTTTTTCGTACAGAAAAATTTTCAGATTCTAAGAACTTTTTCCACAGAAAAAGTCCCAGATTCCGAGACCTATGAGACTAAAGTCTCATATTTTAAAACATTTTTGAGATATTTTTCCTAGAAAAGGTCTTAGATTATTATATTTTTTTCGTACAGAACAATTTTTAGAATTTTTCCAGAGAAAAAGTATCAGATTCTGAGATTTTTTACTATAGAAAAAGGCTTATATTTTAAAACATTTTTGAGATATTTTTGCTATAGACAAGGTCTCAGATTATTATATTTATTTCGTATTGAAAAAATTTTAGATTCTGAGACCTATTTTTCTTTTAAAAAAGTCTCAGATTTTAAGACCTTTTTCCTGCAGAAAAAGTCTCACAATCAGATTCTAAGACCCTTTTTCTAAGAAATTTCTCACATTCTCAGACCCTTTTCCTATACAAAAAGTCTGAGATTCTTAGACCGTTTTTTTTTTTGTAGAAAAAGTCTCAGATTCGTATATCTTTTTCCTATAAAAAGTTTCCGATTCTGAGACCATATTCCTAAAGAAAAGTCTGATTGTCAGACCTTTTTCGAATAGAATAAGTCTAAAATTCTAAGTTTCTGCGAAATTCTGAGACCTTTTTCCTTAAAAATATCTTAAATTCAGAGATTCTGAGACCGTTTAACTATAGAAAATGTCTTTGATTCTTAGACCGTTTTCCTATCAAAAAGTCTCAGATTTTGTGACCTTTTTCCTATAATAAGTCTCAATTTTTTAGAACTTTTTCCCATATTTTTTTTAAAATTCTGAGACCTTTTTCCTTTACAAAAAGTCTTAGGTTCCAAGACTTTTAGAATTTTTGAATTCTTCTAAAAAAAATGTGAAAAATTAAATGTTTGGCGATGTTAAAAGTTCTAGAGTTTTGTTCCTTTTTCTATAAAAGAGTCTCAAATTCTGTGACCTTTATATTATTATATAGGAATAAGTCTCAAATTCCAAGACTTTTTGCTATTGAAAAAGTCTCAGATTTTTCACAAAGAAAAATTTTTCACTCCTCAAACATTTTCTATTATGTATTTTTGTAGAATTCCCAAATCCAAAATAAAAATTATCAGTACTAATAACGCTTAAGTCACATTTTTCATAAAATTCATAATAAAATTGACAGATATTTTTTCTCAGAAAATTTTCAGATTTTCCTTATGAAAATTTTCAGATTTTTTTCTTTTAAAAATTTTCGGATTTCGAGATTTTTTCCTTCGGAAAATTTTTTTAGAAATTTTCTTCTTCCTTCTTTCCTTTTTTTCTTCTTTTTCTTTTTCTTTTTTTTTCTTTTTTTCCTCTTTTTCTTTTCTTTTTGAAATTTGGTCTGGGGGGGGAAATTTCCCCTTTTTCCCCCCCCTTGTACCCGCGCATGAGTATGGGGGTATACTCACTTTGTCATTCCGTGTGTAACGCATCGAAATATCGGTCTAGGACCCCATAAAGTATATATATTATTGATCAGTGATCGATTCTAAGACATTCTAGCGATGTCCGTCTGTCCGTCCGTCCGTCCGTCCGTCTGTCCGTCTGTCCGTCCGTCTGTGGAAGACACGATACAGTCCAAAATAAAAGTGATAGACTCCTGAAATTTGGCACATATATGTCTTATGTTCATAGGCTGGTTAAGTTCGGAGATGGGCAAAATCGGACCAGGGGGGAAAAAGTTCCCCCTTGAAGAACTAAACCAACATCTGAGAAATACCATATTTTTACATGATTTTTTGTGTTTTTGTTTAACAAATCCAACATTTTTATGCTACAAGAAGTTCTAGGTCCTGCATTTTGACCCACAGAATTAGAAAATACCGTTTTACGGTCCGCCCCCCCCCCCCCCTTTTATGGGAATTTTTTTTTTTTTATACATATAGTGATAAATTTGTATTTCTTTAGTGCAAAAAGCATAAGAATTATTTTATTTTAACACTTATTCGAGAGGAATTGTAACCCCCAATTATCACTACCGACCCCCCCCCCCCCAAAAAAAGAAGACGCCCCTGCAATTTTTTTTTTTTATTTATTTGCATGTTGGAGGGTATAAAAGATTCGGCACAGCCGAATTTAACACTCATACTTGTTTTAATCTAAAATGGTCGATAAGCCCCGACACCCAAAACTTAGAATTATTTTTTTTATTTACAGTGGGCGACACAATACATTGGAAATTTTTTTATAGTAGCTGTAGAAATTTAACAATACTAAACGTTATTATTATCAAACGAATATTATTTTATATAGGTAATTTATAAAGCTTTAATTTAAGCTTGATAGCGTCCAGATTGAGTAAATAATAAATGCGCTACGAGGGTCGATCTGGAAAATGAAATTATTTATAGACATTTTTTAGAACATTTTTCAAAGATACTTTCAAGTCGATTTTTTCAAAGTTTAAACATTAAAAATTAAAAAAAAAAGGTCCAATAGAGTTTTATTCATTGATGAAATAATTTTTACAACAACCCAAACAAACAGTGAAATATATAGGGATCCCCTATATTTTAAGTAATATAGGGGATCTTTAGCAACATATTTTTTATTCGAATTTTAAAAATATCGTTTTTTGAGATATAGCATTCCAAAAGATAAGGTCAAAACAATGACCTTTGACCTTTAAAAAAAAAAAATCATGATGCACGCCATTTTAAAGACTTTCTTTTCTAATTATCTATTATTTGAAACCTGAATGATACCTTTACCTTAATTACTTTTTCAGATAACATCATTTATATAAGAACACTTCTGTCAAATATATAAGATTTTCCCTATTTTCCTGATCCCAAATTTCATCCAATTCGAAAGGGGTACGGTCAGAAATGTTACTTTTTTTCTGTTGAATTGACATGTTTTTACTCTTGTGCATATCAGAATTTAAATTTTCTGAATTTTAGTTGAGATTTCCTAAATTTCGACATCTTCAAAACTTATCACCACAAACATTCATTGCAGTTTCTAGTATCCTGTGTGTAGTGTTGTTGAAGCGAAAACAAATAGAATGCTGCACAAATTCAAATAAACGGATGAACAAAATCCTTTAAATATTCAATTGTATAAATCAACATATTTCATCCTTTTTGGTTTACCCTCCTTCCTTAACACCCCTTTCCATAACTTCCTCGACTTGACTCCTCTATTCGTCCTCATCGTCTATTTGTACACTTAAATTTCTTGAATTTCGTTTCCTTTTGTTAGAAAGTGGTTTATTGTGAAGTACGTACAGATTTAACTGGTACTAGGACAATAGAAAGAGTTTGAGTTTTAGTAGTCTGTCGTACGTGTTTAAGTGTTAAAATCGGATTTTGTGTTAAACATTTATTTTGTTTTTTTGTTAGTGTTGTTTTTTCTTTTATTCTTTTTTTTATATGAATTTATTTATGTGAACAAAAAAATATGTACACATGATTTCCGAAGTTGTAAAGTTAACTAACCATTTATAGGGAAAACTAATAATAAGATGTTTAAAAAGTCTTACAAGCAGAAGAGTAAAGGAGTTAATAAATTCTAATACAAAAATAATAAAATTTTATCATTACCTCACAATTGCCTCTGAATCGATCCTAGAGTGGTGCAATGTAAGAACGACACCCATTCATTTTTACACCACAATGCTTATTTCTTGAACTAAGCTACCTCCCATCTCCACTCCCAAATGGGGATCCCATACAAAATGACATTTTTATGAAATTAGCTCCCATCGCTCTAACTGTCCCAAGGATGCGCCTAGAGGAGTCAAATGTATGACCGAACCCCAATATTTTTGCAATACCAACATTTGCTCAGAACATACCTACCCTCAATATTCAACCCTTAATGTGGTTCCCATAATTTATTTTCTTTAAAATTTTGTTTTTAGGACTAACCTAATAGCTATCATGTCCGGAAAAGGAATTGCTATAGGGATTTACTACCTTTTGGTAATAGGAACGAACCTATGTAGTCAAGTTCTTGTGTTTTTCAAAAAGTCTTTATTTGTTGCATAGTGTAATGGCTTAAAAACTGTACAAGTTGCGTCTGCTTAATTTTGTAATTGCCTTTTAATAACAATCATACGCAACGGTGCACATATCGCAGTGAAATTCATACGGGCTATAGCTAACGTAATTTCGAGCTTAAGTCTGGACGCTGGACCACCATATGTCCAATAAGGGCACCACCAGGGGCCCCTAAAATAGGACATGTTTAGTACACAAAAACCGTATATGCTTTAAAATCACCAACTTTAAATGCGCTAAAAACCGCCTTGAGGGTTTTGTTATCTAAAATAGAGATGGGCGCGTGAGTGATGTTTGACTCACAATCACTCACGCTCACGACAGGGATTTTTGAATCACGCACACTCACTCACGAGCATAGTTTTTCTACTCACACTCACTCACAATCACGTGAGTAAATTTAATACAACTCACACTCACGTGCACTCACATAAGCTTCACTCACACTCACAAAACTTTTATTTATACACTGATAGAAATTTGAACGTGACAATAATGAAAATCTACATTAATGTTATGAAAAATGACGTTAAAAAGCAACCTATAGGGTTTCATTGAATTAATGAAATAGGTTTCATAAAATGTAATTGCAAAAACAAGTTTCATTAAATTAATGAAAATTGTTCATACAAAATATAAATAATATTTTTCGCTACTTTAATGAAAAAAGTATTTAATTCTTATGAAATACTTTCATTGAATAAATCCTACTTTTTATTTTTGAAATAAAATGCTTTCATTGAATAAATGCTACTTTTATTTTAAAAATTAAATATTTGTATGAAATTTGTAAAGATCTTTTTATAGAAATAAAAAAAATAAAAAATTCATTTCGGTCATAATCTCCATAATGATAGTGGGGACTATGACCGAAAATAATTTGGACATAATCCCAATAAAAAACGGACATAATTCCCAGATTTATGGGGATAATGACCACATAACAAATGGCCATAATCGCCATTACAGGGATTATGTCCACTATACTAGTTGGTCATAATCCCAAAAATTGTATTTTTTTTTTGTCTTAAATGTTTTTCTGCGTAGCCGGCCTTCGGCGGGGCTTAGGGATTATAAACTCCATGCATTAAATCCACCCTCTCCGCAAAAAACGGGGATTATGACCGAAATTTCTTTGGACTTAGTCCTCATAATATGAATGGGGATTATGACCGAATAAATTTCGGTCGTAATACTAACAGGGAATGGACATAATCCCCATTGGGATTATGACCGCTTTAGAAACGGTCATAGTCCCCACAACTATTATGGGGGTTATGACCGTGATGAATTCGGTCATAATCCCTATTCCCGTTTTGGGGGTAATGTCCGTGGGGATTATGTCCTGTCACCATAAAACAGCACGAATTTAGTAAATTAAAAATTAATAATTTACTTTTTATTTCAAATTTCATAAAAAAAGTCTGAAAAAATCACAAAATAGCCAAGTTAAAAAAACCCTTTCACATATTTTTTATTTTATCTATAGATTTCACTCAGTTTTCTCACACAAAATTTTACTACAACATTTACTTTTAATACATTAGTAAAACCGCGAAATAATAAAATATAACGCGAGTTTAATAAATACTTACACAGAAAAAATATCGTAAAATCAAAAGTAACCAAACAAATTGTTAATAACTAAATACTAGTTCAACAACGTTTTTAATTGTATCAACAATGTATATTGTTAATGTGACAAAAATTCATTTTTATTTTATTAATAACACAGACACTTTATAAACTCATTTAATCAAGCAAACATATATGTGACGATAGCACGGTGGTAGTGTGCCAGACTCGAATCGTGAAGGTTGCGGGTTCGCTGCCAGTTGACGGAACACTTGTTTTTTTTTTTTTTAATTTGTGATTATTTTTTTGTTATTCTATTTTAAATCTTTTAAACATGTGTGAAGTCACATTATTATTTATTTTTAAATATAATGCCACATTTTTTATTATTGTAAAAACAGCAAAGAGTACACACTGATTCTATGTACACATTTAGGAAACTATAAATATATATGAGGAATAGCACGGTGGTAGTGTGTTAGACTTGTAGCACGAAAGTTGCAGGTTCGATGCCAGGTGCCGGCGGATGATTTTTTTTTTTAGATATATATTTTTTTTTTCTTATTTTAGATTTTTTTATCATTCTTTTTTTAATGTTTTTTTTTAAATGCTGTTTAGTTAAGTATAAATATATATGAGGATAGCACGGTGGTAGTGTACTAGACGCGTAGCATTAACGTTGCGGGTTCGATACCAGTTGTCGGCGGATGATTTTTTTTTTTATTTTTATTTATTTTTATGTTTAGTTTATTTATTTCTATTTTTAGATTATTCTATTTTTAGATTTATTTTTTAAAAAAGTTACAAAAGTCATTGTTGTATTGACAATATCCAATGTAGGCTCAGTTTCAATTAAATGTTTAAATGTATTAACAATGAAATTAATTGAATTGACAACTTTTTTTTTCTGTGTATAATTAGAGCAAGTACTTTCATGAAAATGCATATTTTTACTCCGCACTCTAAACATATCATAAATTAAATATCTATCCGAATCAATAAATTTGCAATAAAATGGCATCGATTTGTAGTTGCATATTTTTGCATATTTTGGTATAAATGCATATTTTTGCATATTTTCATCTAAATTGCAATTTTTTTAATTTTCATCAACATTTTTTCAAAAAATCATTTCAAAAACCATTTCAAAAAAAATATTTTCTTATAGAAATGATATTCTGAGACAGTTTTTATAGAATTTGTTTCTGAAAATAAAATTTTTAGATTCTTAAAAAAAGCTTTAAATTTAAAAATTTCTTACAGGAAAATGGAAAGAAAAGCGTATACAAAAATTTTTATTATTCTCCAGGTCAGATAGTTAAGAAGTGATGAACAAATCCGTGAAACTAAGATTGGTTTTATCCCGAATTCACGTGTTGGATAAAACGCTTTACACGTTTTAATAGAGATTGGTAGCCACAAAAATATTTTACAAAGCAGGAAAATGGAAAGAAAAGCATATATTTTTTAAACTCAAAAAAATTTTACACCCAAAAAATATATTTTTTTTCAAAAATTACTAAAGAAGTATTTGACTTCAAAAAATCAAATAATAAAATTTGTATCAGAAATATTTTTCGAATTCTAAAGAAAATTTGTACATTTAAAATTTTTTATCACAAAATGTGTCAATAAAAAAATATTTTTTAATTAAAAGCTGAGTCCACCCAAAAAAACATTTGTTTAATATTGTAGAGGGCATTAAAGTATTTAAAAAAATCTAATTTATGTTAATAAAGCTCTTTTTTAGTAAAAGCAGTTCATTTTTAATACATATTTTTAATTTTTAAGTGCATATTTTTGATTAGAGGCATATTATAGGTACATATTTTCGATTTTTAGATGCATGAAAGTACCTGCCCTACTTATAATTAATTAACAACATTCCATTTTAAATTTCGTATAAAAATGCTTTAAAAAAAATCACGCTCTGATCAGCTGTTTTTTGCGCGCGTAATAGTATTTGACTTCAAAAAATCAAATAATAAAATTTGTATCAGAAATATTTTTCGAATTCTAAAGAAAATTTGTACATTTAAAATTTTTTATCACAAAATGTGTCAATAAAAAATTATTTTTTAATTAAAAGCTGAGTCCACCCAAAAAAACATTTGTTTAATATTGTAGAGGGCATTAAAGTATTTAAAAAAATCTAATTTATGTTAATAAAGCTCTTTTTTAGTAAAAGCAGTTCATTTTTAATACATATTTTTAATTTTTAAGTGCATATTTTTGATTAGAGGCATATTATAGGTACATATTTTCGATTTTTAGATGCATGAAAGTAGCTGCCCTACTTATAATTAATTAACAACATTTCATTTTAAATTTCGTATAAAAATGCTTTAAAAAAAATCACGCTCTGATCAGCTGTTTTTTGCGCGCGTAATAGTGTTTATAAACCGGTTAACCGGTTAACCGAAAAACCGTTTTTTTCCCAAAATTTCGGTTTTTTTGCAAACCGGTTAACCGGAATTGAAAATTTCCGGTGCACCGAAAACCGGTTTTTTTCTGTCGGTTAACCGGTTTCTTTAAATACATGCAAAACGGATTATTTTCGCAATTTTTAAGGGTTTTTACTTATTTTTTATGACATTTTCAAAATTTCGTTAAAAAAACCTTGAAAATCCGTGAGAAAGAAAGTCTAAAATATTTTTTATCTACAAGAAACAATTTTCCAATTAGGGATTTTATTCCGAATCTGGTAAATATCAAAAATTCACATTGTTGTAAGCAAGTTTTGGGCACTTTCATTGAAAACTTTATAAGTGACTGTTAACCAGATAGTAAAATTCCTGTTAATGGAGAGAATGCCAATAAAAGAACATCGAAATATAATACGGTACTGCAATTTACAACGAAGTGATGTATTTTTTAAATAAAACCAATAAAAGTTAAATTATAGCCCCGGAGAATATGGGAAAATAAAAGCACCGTATTTAAATACCGCTATTTTGAAAAAATATCAGTTGCCAACTTTGCTGAAAGAAACAAATATGTTTTGTATTTAATAAAATTTAGCTATTTTACAGTATTTTTTGGGTTTGTCAGTTAAAGAAAAAAAAAAACCGGTTAACCGGTTTTTTCATTCCGGTTTAACCGAGAAAACCGGTTAACCGAAAAAGCTGATTTTCGGTTAACCGAGAAACCGGTTTTCCAAAATGTCGGTTTTTTATAAACACTAGCGCGTAAACTAACAGACTAAACAGATGCGACACGACAGGTGTCAAAAAAGAGCAAATTTTGTAAACAAAACTTAATGAAATTTTTTTATGAAACTACAAAATCTAATGAATCAAAATTAATGAAAATTTTGCACAATATGTATGAAATTTCATTCAGCATATGAAATACTTCATTGTTGTAATGAAACAACGTTAATGAATTCCATTCATTAGTGATATGAAGCGTTTTTCTATCAGTGAAGTATTATAAAACAGCGCGAATTAATTAAATATTAAATTAATATTTTACTTTTTATTTCAAATTTCATAAAAAAGTCTGAAAAAATCACAAAATAACCAAGTTAAAAAAACACTTTCACATACATATTTTTTTATTTTATCTGTAGATTTCACTCAGTTTTCTCACACAAAATTTTACTATAACATTTACTTTTAATACAAAAGTAATAATGTAAAACAATGCGAGTTTAATAATTCCTTATAAATAATCAATAACATTTCATTTTAAATTTCGTATAAAAATTCTAAAAAAATCAAAAAATATTTCGTACCGCTCTGATCACCTGTTTTTTGAGCGCGTAAACTAACAGACGCGACGCGACAGGCATTGGCGTAGATAGCCCTGTCTGGGGGGGGGGGCTTAGCCCCCCCCAGAATAATTTTAGCCCCCCCCCAGAATTTTAATCATTCACAATTTTTTTTTAATAATTTAATGATTTCATTAATTTTTGCAACAATAAATAATAATAATGAGTCTTTAGGACTCGTTATGATTATTCTACGTGTCTTAAGGACTCGTAATGATTATTATATTAGATCTAATAGTTTTTCCTATTGAAAAATAGTCTGAATTATTGCAAAATGTTTTTATATGAATCTGATGTTTTTGTCAGTAATAAAAACTTTACCGAATCTTAGGATTTTAACTTCAGGAAAACATTTTAAGTTCTTTGATTTAAAAAAGTTTATAAATTCTAAGTGGTTTTTTATAGACAAAAAATATTGGAAGAAAGAATCTGAGAATTTTGACTAATAATCATCAACTTTTGCAATCATCAGAACTTTTTCTTGAAAAAAATCATAGTAATCTAATGATTTTACTATAGGAAAAACATTAAAAATCTTTCATTTTCATAACATATCTGGGAGTTCTAAATTTCCGAAAAATCTTCAGAATCAAAATTTTTTTAAAAAAAATATGAATTTTTAACCGCTTTCGGAGGGCATTCGTTTCTAGGTAGAGTTGTCAAATATTCGTCTATTTCAAAAACCGGTTTTCGAATACTTCGAAAAACCGCCTTTTAAAAAAATCGGTTTTTCGGTTTTGTAACTAAAAACCAGTTTCGAATAATCGGTTTTTCGGTTTTTTTTTAATTATTTATGTAATAAAAAAGTGAAACAAAAAAAATAAAAAGGAAAACAAAACAAGCATGTCTATGAAAAAGCTAGACCCCATGGTCATAGGCCGGCTACGTTCGTAAATGGACAAAAGTTCCCCCTTGAAAAACTAAACCAACCTTTGAAATACGACACTTTTTTACATGCTTTTTGTATTTTGGTAAAACAAAAGAAATATTTTTATGGTAGAAGAAGTACAAAGGTATCACTTGGACCCGGGGATTAAATTTTTTTTTTCGGCTAGTCCCCTTTTGTGGGCTTGCATATAAAAAATAGTTTAAATAATCATAAAATTGTATTACTATAGCGCCAAAAGCATTATAAATGAACTTGAAAACATTTACCGCGAAGAGCAAGGTGTCCCCAAATGACCCATTCCAAACACCCTCCCCAACAAAAACTAAATAAAACGCACCTGCAAAATTTTTTTTGGCTTGTTGAAGGGTATAATAGATTCGGCACAGCCGAATTGTGGACCATACTGAAAAACACGTTCAGTAATCGTCGAGGTTGGGTTATGGGTGTATGATACTTGCTTTTTTCAAGTTACAAGTTGCTGACTTTATTATGGGTTTTCTATGGGAATTACGATAAATTCAAAATTTTTGGTGAAGCTATCGAAATTTTCATAGAAAAACTCTAATAAAGTTAGCAACTAGTTACTTGAAAAAAAGCAAGTATCATACGCCCATTATTTTTCAGTAATGCTTTGTAAAGCATGTCTAATTTGGAAAATCTATTAGATAATTTAACTATGTAGTATCTACTCAAACTCCTCTTTCAATTCAGGATTTTGAATTGAATTTTGAATACTAAAAAACGACAAAAATTTAAAAAAGTCGATTATTCGAGACCAAAAAATCGGTTTTTCGAATAATTTGAAAACCGGCCTTTTTAAAAAACCGGTTTTAAAAAACCGGAAAAATAGAAAAAAATCGATTTTTCGAATACTTCGGAAATCGGTTTTGACAACTCTAGTTTCTAGGACACCTAGACACATGATATAGGGAACGCTTTAGAAATAGGTCTGGGGTTTTCTATTAAAAAAAAAAAAAAAAAAATCCCAGAAATGTTGGCTTCCTACGCCAATGGCGACAGGTGTCAAAAAACAGCAAATTTTATAAACAAAACTTAATGAAATTTTTTAATGAAACTACGAAATCTAATGAATCAAAATTAATGAAAATCTTGCACAATATATATGAAATTTCATTCAGCATATGAAATATTTCATTGTTGTAATGAAACAACGTTAATGAATTCCTATCATTAGTGATATGAAGCATTTTTCTATCAGTGTACAAAAAAAAATCAAAAACTAAAATTTCAAAAATTTTAAGCAAAATTTAAAGTTCCGCGAAATTTAAATTTTTTTTTTGCTTTTTTCTTACGAAATCCTAAATTTTGCCGAATTTTAATGTTATTTTGTTGATTTTTTTGGTACGAAATACGAAGAGAAAATAAATCACGCAAACTGCAAAAAATCGACTCACGCACACTCACTCACGGAAAAATCTTACTCACGCACACTCACTCACGCGTTTTTTCCCGCACTCACACTCACTCACAATCACGTGAGTAAAATGGAATTCAGTCACACTCACGCGTGATTACGCGTGAATTACGTGAATCACGCTCTAATCTGCTCATGTGCCCATCTCTAATCTAAAATGTTAACTTTCATTTGCTTTTGGTATCATCCTATTCCGATTCGAAAAGTTCGATTTTGTATCACTTTGTTATTAAGTAGAATTCTTCGGAGTTTTTGGATTTTTTTTTCACAGCTTTTTCTTGCAAGTTCTCAAATTGTTTTATATTTTTAATATTATTTTGTTATGATCTGATAAAAATAAAATTTTCACATGACTTTTTTGATTCCTTGGCAACCCAGCAAAATTTTCGGTTGCAAAGAACCGATTGTGGAACAACTTATACTTCCCTAGAACCTGTTCTAATTCTTGTGCAACACCGATTCTTTTTACAAAGGGATTGTCCCAAAAGCAACAGGTGTTTGTAAGCAAAATTGGAACACATTTTTGTTCTTCGGAACTGGTTCTAGAAGTAAAATTTAGAACAGAAATGAGAATTAAAGAAATATTTTGAATTGCATTAATTTATTAAAAAAAGATAAAGATAATCCTATATGACATCGTATATTAATTTTTTTTAACACACATACATCCTTTTTCGCCTCCAAAATTGCATTTTGGGCCTTGCAATAAAGATACATCAGAACATGAATTTTCTGCAAACAAAAATGAAAAACATTATTTTATTAGTATTTGTCCCGTCCCAGACAACCAAAATTTAATTTACTTACCTTCGTATCAACAATTTTCGCGATTATATCCTGATATTCTCATAGAATTTCGTGTTTTTTCTTGGTGAACACAAAAAAAAAAATGATATTTATTTTTTAATTTTTTTGACACATAATTTTTTTTAATTCCTGAGAACCAAAATGTTATGAAATTTAGATTGCATAGAACAAGCTTCACAATAATATCCACTTAACTTGTTCTGAATAGTTAAAGTGAATAGTGTTTGATTACCGAAGAACCTGTTCTAGAACAATTGTTATCGGAATCGGTTCTGAAAAATTTTCCTGGGAAGTTTTGATTTCAATACTCTCTGATTTTGATAAAGAAAAAACGCCATATAATACTGTTGTCAATAGCTTATAACGATTATGCTGCGTGTCATCTAGGTGTACGTTACTGCATGTTCAATAGGGGTGGGATAGTGCACGAGTTTTCGATTTCGACACGCTAGAACCGCTTATTTTGTGAGGTTCGTAAAAAAAATGCATGAGCCAAAAAATAAGGCAGGTCGGATAGGATCCAGGGGTCGCTCATCGGGGTCAAAGTTGGGCATAGAGGGGAAAAAATCCACAAAAAGCCCTACAGCTCTCCTGGGTTTGCCCCAAGAGGGGTCAAATGTGAGACCGACCCCCATTATTTTTTCCCCCCAAACACTTTTCCCAAACATACCTAAGCCCTAAATCCACTCCCTAAGGGGGCTCCCATACAAAGGTTCAATTTTTAAAAATATTTGCTCCTACCTCTTTAGCTGTCTCAGATGTGACCCTAGAGGAATCAAATGTATGACCGACCCCCAATATTTTTTCAACCCCAACATTTTCTTAGAACATACCTACCCTCTATCTTTAACCCTAAGGGTGGTCCCCATACATTTTTTTTATTTTTTCTTAATTTGTTTTATTATATCAGCTCCTACCGGTCCAATGGTGCCTCCTAGAGGGATCATTATCAAGACCGACCCCCATTTATTTTTCGCCCCCAATATTTCTTCTGAATATACTACTCCCCTATCTCTAATTTCTAAGGGGTCTCCCACACAAAATGACATTTTTATATAATTTGCTCCTACCGCTATAACTGGCGCAGGGGTGACCCTAGAGAAGTTAGATGTATGACTGACCCCCAATATTTTTTCAGCCCCTACATTTTCCCCAAACATACCTACCCTCTATTTTTAAGCCTTAAGGGGATCCCCACACATTATTTTATTTTTTTTATAAAATCAGATCTTATCGCTCCCATGGTGCCTCTTAGGGATAGGGAATGCAGACTTACCCCCATTAGTTTTTGCCCCCCACATTTTTTCCGATCATACCTACGGCGTATTTCCACTTTGTAAGCGTGCTCCCCTTAGGAAACCCAAATTTGTAATGGTACTGGAACTCAACATTGGAGTATTTAGAATTTACAAAAGTACAATAATTAGCAACACTGTTATTTATAAATTCAGCTCTTACCGCTCCCATAGTGCCTCTTAGGGACGGGAAATGCAGACTGACCCCCTATATCTGCCATGCAAACATCATATTAATGAACTTCAATTAAAAGAAGTGTTTGAAACCAAATTCGGCAAAACGTCTGGACCAGGAGTGCCAATGTTTGAGCGTTTTAGAGAGTAATGGGAAAATATAAAAGACAAACCATACAGTCCTGGCATAGAAGATTAGAATGTTGCAGGCAACAAACATACCAGCTCAATTCCAAACTGCATCAAGTTGTTTTGTTGGGCTCAAATAAAGGAAAAGCAACCCAGAGACGACTTCAAGGAGTTTCTTTAAATTGTTTTATTATACCTTGGTGAAAATATTCCTAATAATCATTTTAGCAAACCAGGACCCATCAGTCATGCTCCAAATAATGATTTGAATTTTTTGAAAGCGATCGCTAATTATGCTTCAATAAATAAGATGTCTCAACGATTGGAGAAGAGATTCTGTGACATCTTTGGTATCTCAGTGGTGAAGCAGTTGCACTATTTGATTCGAATATCTCTTGTGAAATAAAACGAAAAATGACAAATGCAAGGAGGAAGAGTTATCTGACGAAAAGATGGACGAATCGTCCAACGAAGGCAGCGAAGAAAAATAAGAGGATGATATCGGGGAAGATTATGACTCGGGGGATAGCGGCGAAAGTGGCAACAAAGGTCGTGATCATTCAGTACACGTTGTTGGCTTCGAAGGTGTGAAAATAATTAACATGGAATCGAAACAAGTAAATCCAGAACTTATAATATAAAGAATGATTTAAGCCACTACGTCACAGCTGAGAAACCAAAATTTTTTGGACGCTTCGGATTAACAACAAATTTCATTGGTTCCGGTCCAAACACTTGGGCAAATTGTGAGGACTTCCAGCAAGCGCTGCAAATATTACTTCAATTACATGTTTTCAACGACGCTGCCGAAAGAGGCGTAAAATTAATAGAGGACTATAACAACGTAAAGGAGAGGAAAAAATATTACCCTAACAAACTGAAAATACGGCGTAGGTATGTTGGGACAAAAAGTAGGGGGCAAAAATTATTGGGGGTCAGTCTGCATTTCCCGTTCCTTAGAGGCACCATGGGAGCGGTAAGAGCTAATTTTATAAATAAATAAAATTATCAAAAATGCGTGGGAACCCCCTTAAGACTTAAAAATGAGGAGTAGGTTTGTTTGGGGAAAATGTTGGGGTTAAAAAAATATTGGGTGTCAGTATAAGATCTGATTTTATAAAAAAATAAAAAAAAATGTGTGGGAACCCCCTTAAGGCTTAAAAATACAGGGTAGGTTTGTTTGGGTAAAATGTTGGGACTGAAAAAATATTGGGGGTCAGCCATACATTTAAATTCTCTAGGGTCATTCCTGCGCCAGTTAGAGCGGTGGGAGCAAATTTTATAAAAATGTCATTTTGTGTGGGAGACCCCTGAGGAAATGGAGATAGGGAGTTAGTATGTTCAGATTAAATGTTGGGGGCTAAAAATAAATGGGGGTCGGTCTTGCTAATGACCCCTCTAGGAAGCACCGTTGGACCGGTAGGAGGTGATTTAATAAAAAAAATTAAGAAAAAATAAAAAAAATGTATGGGGACCACCCTAACGGTTGAAGATAGAGGGTAGGTATGTTCTAAGAAAATGTTGGGGATGAAAAAATATTGGGGGTCTGTCATACATTTGATTCCTCTAGGGTCACTTCTAGGACAGCTAGAGTGGTAGGAGCAAATATTTTTTACCATTCAACCTTTGTATGGGAGCCCCCTTAAGGAGAGGAGATAGGGCTTAGGAATATTTGGCAAAAGTGTTTGGGGCAAAAAAATAATGGGGGCCGGTCTCACATTTGACCCCTCTAGGGGCAAAGCCTGGGGAGTTGTGGGGCTTTTTGTGGATTTTTTCCCATGTACGCCCAACTTTGACCCCGATGAGCGACCCCTAGATCCAATCCGACCTCCTCCATTTTTTGGCTCATACACTTTTTTTACGAACCTCACAAAATGAGGGGTTCTAGCGATTCCAAATACTGCTGCTTAAAATCTCACACAACACTATCCCACCCTTAATGTTCAATATTTTTTTTTTTTTTTTTTTTGTAACCGTAACCTAACGAAAATTAAATTGTTAATGGTAATTTAATGTTTCTTTTTTTTGTTACCATGTTCATGTTAAAAATGTCACTTAACGGAACATGCATAAATTTAACTCTGGTACGTGTGTGCATTACGAAAAAATCACGTTTTTCAAAAAAAAAAAAAAACAAGGGATAACAAGGTGGTGAAGGAGCAGCAACACAAGGAAGAGCAGAGGGTGAAAAAATAACATAACTTTTTTGTTGTTAAAAGTCAAGGAGAAAATAAGTGAGAGCATTTTTTAAGGCTGTGTCGAATTTGCAATACCCTTCATCATTTTGAAATAAAGGTCTTAACATTTTTAAAATGGGAATTGTAGGATCCTCCGGAGGAAAAAATTCTGAAAAAGTTCTTTTGAAAAATTCTGAATCAAAAAGAGGTAAAAAAAGGTTTTTGAAAACATGGGTTCTAAGGTGGCAAAAAGGGGTTAATAACACTGTGCAACACGATTTGTTTCTTGGATGAGATAAAAACAAGTGAGAGTGTTAAATTCGGCTGTGCCGAATCTTTTATACCCTCCAAAATGTAAAAAAAAAATTGTCAGGGGAGTTTTTTGGGGGTTGGGGGTGTTATGGGGTCAGTCGGGGACGTTGAGAGCACCTTCCCATCCCATTAATATACCAAATGTTTCATTTATTTAACAACAAGTAAGAGTGTTAAATTCGGCAGTGCCGAATATTTTATAGCATCCAAAATGCAAAAAAAAATTAAGCGGCGTTTTTTTTGGGGGGGGGCATGGGTTTTGTAGTGGTAATTGGGGGAGGGGGCAAATTTCCCTTCGAATATGTGTTTAAAAATTCATACTTATGCTTTTTGCACTAAAGAAATACAAGATTATCATTATTTAAAAAAAAAAAATTATTTCACGCCCATGAAACTCTCCCAGAATGTTTTTTTCTTTTCACCGAAGGATCCTATAATCCATATTTCAATTATCTAGGATCATTATTTCAGCAAATATTAAAAGTACAATAGGTATACTTTATATCCCCGTTAAGAAACGGCATTTCCATAAGTAGTTTTCCCAATCTTTTTTTTCACCAAAGGATTTTACATTCCAAATTTAAAGTTTCTGTGACCATTATATAAGGAAATAAATAAGTACACTTTTTTACCCCCTTTTAACCCCTTTATTTTCCGAGAGGAGAACCTTTTCAAATTTCAAGTTTCTATGATTATTATTTCAGAAAATAAAAAACTACCAAAAAGTGTACTTTCGGTACTTTTAACAAAAGGTACTTTTAACAAAAGGTACTTTTTATAGAAGGTACTTTTTATAAAAGGTACTTTTTATAAAAGGTATTTTTTATAGAAGGTACCATTTATAAAAGGTACTTTTTATAAAAAGTAATTTTTATAAACGCTATTTTTATTAAAGGTACTTCTTATAAAAAGCTATTTTTTATTAAAGGTATTTTTTATTAAAGGCACTTTTTATTAAAGGTACTTTTTATAAAAGATACTTTTTATAAAAGTTACTTTTTATAAAATGTACTTTTAATAAAATGTCCTTATTATAAAAGGTAATTTTTATAAAAGGAACTTTTAATAAAAGGTACTTATTATAAACGGTACTTTTTATTTAAGGTACTTCTTATGAAAGGTAATTTTATTAAAGGTACTATTTATTAAAGGTACTTTTTATAAAAGTTACTTTTTATTAAAGGTACTTTTTATTAAAGGTGCTTTTTAAAAAAGGTACTTTTTATAAAAGGTACTTTTTATTAAAGTTACCTCGTACGAAAGGTACTTTTTATAAAAGGTACTTTTTATAAAAGGTACTTTTTATAAAAGGTACTTTTTATAAAAGGTACTTTTTATAAAAGGTACTTTTTATAAAAGGTACTTTTTATAAAAGGTACTTTTTATAAAAGGTACTTTTTATAAAAGGTACTTTTTATAAAAGGTACTTTTTTTAAAAGATACTTTTTATAAAAGGTACTTTTTATAAAAGTTACTTTTATTAAAGGTACTTTTTATTAAAGGTGCTTTTTATAAAAGGTACTTTTTATAAAAGGTACTTTTTATAAAATGTACTTTTTAAAAAAGGTAATTTTTATAAAAGGAACTTTTAATAAAAGGTACTTTTTATAAACGGTTCTTTTTATTTTAGGTACTTCTTATGAAAGGTAATTTTTATTAAAGGTACTAATTATTAAAGG
This sequence comes from Pegoplata infirma, assembly GCA_963921195.1. NCBI lineage: Eukaryota > Metazoa > Arthropoda > Insecta > Diptera > Anthomyiidae > Pegoplata > Pegoplata infirma. Next base: position 121,991,181 of record OY992540.1, read on the forward strand.
TACTTTTTATAAAAGTTACTTTTTATTAAAGGTACTTTTTATTAAAGTTACTTTTTATAAAAGGTACTTTTTATAGAAGGTACCTTTTATAAAAGGTACATTTTATAAAAGGTACTTTTTATAAAAGGTACTTTTTATAAATGGTACTTTTTATAAAAGGTATTTTTATAAAATGTACTTTTTATAAAATTTACTTTTAATAAAAGGTCCTTTTTGCAAAAGGTACTTTTTATAAAATGTACTTTTTATAAAAGGTACTTTTAATAAAAGGTCCTTTTTGCAAAAGGTACTTTTTATAAAATGTACTTTTTATAAAAGGTACTTTTTATAAAAGGTACTTTTTATAAAAGGTACTTTTTATAAAAGGTACTTTTTATAAGAGGTGTCCTTTCGATACTTTTAACAAAAGGTACTTTTTATAAAAGGAACTTTTTATAAACGGTACTTTTTATTAAAGGTACTTCGTATGAAAGGTACTTTTTATTAAAGGTACTTTTTACAAAAGGTACTTTTTATAAAAGGTATATTTTATAAAAGGTACTTTTTATAAAATGTACTTTTTATAAAAGGTACTTTTTATAAAAGGTACTTTTTATAAAAGGTACTTTTTATAAAAGGTACTTTTTATAAAAGGTACTTTTTATAAAAGGTACTTTTTATAAAAGGTACTTTTTATAAAAGGTACTTTTTAAAAAAGGTACTTTTTATAAAAAGGTACTTTTTATAAAAAGGTACTTTTTATAAAAGCTACTTTTTATAAAAGGTACTTTTTAGAAAAGGTCCTTTTTATAAAAGGAACTTTTTATAAAAGGCACTTTTTATAAAAGGTACACTCAAAAGAAAAACTCTGTCAAAAAATCTGTAAAACGACTTTCAATTTGAATTAGCAATCTTTTAGCAGATTGTTCTGCTGAGAAGGATATTTTTAGTAAAATCTCTGTCATTCAGTTTAAGAAAGTAACAGATATTTTACTATGTTTATACTGATTTTGTTTGCTGAATTTCATTATTTTTTCAAGAAATTTTTTTATATAAAAAAATAAACAGAACAGATTGTCAGCAGATTGCTCTGCTGAAATCAGCAGATTGTTCTGCTGAAATCAGCAGATTATTCTGCTGAAATCAGCAGATTGTTCTGCTAAAATCAGAAGATTTTTCTGCTAAAATCAGCAGATATTTCTGCTGATTTCAGCAGATCAATCTGCTGATTTCAGCAGAGCAATCTGCTGACAATCTGTTCTGCTTTTTTTTTTTATATAAAAAAATTTCTTAACAAAATAATGAAATTCAGCAAACAAAATCAGTATAAACATAGTAAAATGTCACACATGTTTAATAACTAAAACGCCAGATAAAAGTATAAGCTTCCGTAGCGTAGTGGTTAAGAAGTTTACTTTCAAATCGGAAGGTGGCGAGTTCGATGCTGGCTGGCGCCGTATGTTTTTTTTTTTTTCTTCATTGTTATATTTATTCACCTTTTATGACAGATATTTAGCAAACCGTGTCTGCTAAAATCAGCAGATTTCTCATATGGCTCAAAATGGGTGTATTTTCAGCAGATTTTTCTGCTGATTGGACAGAGAATTTATTTTGAGTGTACATTTTAAAAAAGGTACTTTTTTAAAAAGTACCTTGTATAAAAAGAAAAATTAAAAACTTCAGTGGGCCATAAAAACAATAACTTGAGCTACGTTTTTAAAACCCTTCGGGGGCTTTGGATTCTATTGGCATACTTTTTTTTTGTCCCAATTAAGATACACTCGGCGACCACAAATTAGGTGCACAGTGTATTGGAAAATTAGTACTTGGTTTAAACTGTTAAACCAATGACCCCAGAACTTTTAAAATTGTCATGTTGGATCCTTCTTCTTATCCAAGAGATGGGCATATTCAAAAATTTAAATTTTTCAAGGTGGCAAAAAATGGGAAAAAGTGGATAAAATAGTACTTTTAAAATATGTATATTTGGATACAAATTATATATTTTTTTTATTATTATAACAAAGTGTCCCCCAAATCCAAAAACGTGAAGCGCGCCTGATATAAAAAAATATACCAAGCAAAATTTTCTGTTCCAAAAAAAATTTCCTAGATAGATTTCTTAAGAGAGAATCCCAGATATTTGGACTCAAATTCGGATCCATTTATTATGTCAAATTTCAGTTCTCTCGCTCATTTCGTTAAGAACCTATCGTGCCTTCAACAGGCCGGCAATCAAAGAGACATCACCAGATCGTCTAAAAATTTATTAATGATCAAGAATGTAATTCGAGATGTTACGTACGGAATTCTGTAGTAAGTATACCCAAACCACAGACTAATACAGACTCGACATAAGTGACAGGTGTCAAAAAAGTATTCTTTAACCATATGGTTAATATTTTCAAATTATTCTACGAATTAGGTTAGAAAGAGAAAACTGATATAACGCGCCATAAGAAAAATGGATGCCAGATCGGTTTTTGTTGTTTCACTCACTCCTAAGTCGTAGAAAGTGTTGCCATGTTAGCGTAAAACGGACTAAAAACCGCTGTGTTTTCTCCTAAATTCGCTTAGTTTTTCCCCATTTTTTCTTATAAAAATCTACTGTCGAGTCTGTATTTAGTGCCCAAACTTTTGGGAGAGATATGTTTAGAAGGCAACAGTATGGTAATTGTTTTTGTTAACAACTTATTAAAAAAAATATATTTTATAATGCAAAAATCTTGACATAAATCATTAACTTACCATAAAATATAGAAAAACACAAATTTCTGGAAATAGAAAATGAGAAATTTATTAATTTTATTGATTAATTTTAATGAAAAAAAATAAAAATTGTTTTATTCGACCTTTAAAATATTATATTTTGAGTAGGTTTATTCTAGCTCGAGGTCATTATTTCCTTTATCAATTAAAACTATGATATTCTCATAGAATAATTTTCAAGAAATTTATTTTTCGGTATTAAATTTATTTATGTTGGTCATTTTTGAAATACTTAATCGACACGTGTTTCGGAATTTGTCAGATTCCATTGCCAAGATTATTTGCTAAATAATCTTGACAATGGAATCTGACAAATTTCGAAGCACGTGTTGATTAAGTCTTGCACAAATGATCAGCATAAATAAATTTAAAACAGAAATATAATTTTCTTGAAAGTTATTTGCTGTGTTTTTCAAAAAGTGGATTTATTTTCAGATTAATCTTATTTTGTTTAAAAAAAATATTTTAACATACGAAAACAAATTTGGAATATTTTTTTCCGAAATCTAAGATAAATTAGCAATTATAATCCAAAAAAAATAATATAAAAATTTGAAAAATGAAAAAAGTTATAAATAAATCAAAATTAATCCAAAATGGACTTATTAAAATTTTATTGGATTAATTTTTATTTATTTATAACTTTTTTCATTTTTCAAATTTTTTTTTCGGATTATAATTGCTAATTTATCGTAGATTATGGAAAAAAATATTCCAGATTTGATTTGGCATGTTAAAATATTTATTTTAAACCAAATAAGAATAATCCGAAAATAAATCCACTTATTGAAAAACACAGCAATTATCTGAGAATATCATAGTTTTAATTAGTTAAGGAAATAATGACCGCGAGCTAGATTAAACCTACTCAAAATAAAATATTTTTAAGGTCGAATAAACCAATTTTTACTTTTTTAATAAAAATAATATGGAGTTATATTAAAATTGGTAAAGAATAATTCGTGTTTTAATAAATTTCAATTGATTTTACTCCTTTTACTCCAACCTCAAAAATGTTGTTAAAAAAAATTATTTTTCATCAAACAGTTTAATTTTCCCCAAACAAAAAAAAATACAATGTTTTCTCAACCCCAATATGTATTTTTAATCACTTTTAAAAGTTCACATTTGTTATTTTACATTTTTGTTTTTTTTGTTACATGTTGCCCCAATTTCTAACCTCATTATCAACTGATGCTGCTAATACATAACCTAACTTTTAGCTTTTAATACAGATATTGTACATGTAAGTAGTAGTCGTGCTTTTGTGAAGGAGGTTTTTAAAACATTAAAATGCCACCAAAATTGAGTACGAAAATGCAATTTGCACCGCTTAATACTGGGACTTTAGGCATTAACAAACCATTATTCCTGTTTAAATATTTCAGCAGACAAAACATTCCTGCTTAAAAAAATGTGTTGAAAAAGTATGCAGAATTAAAAAAAAAAAATTAAGCAACTCCACAATTTGCAGATGTAATTTAAAAATTATCAATTGTAATTACAATTGATCTTTTTCGAATTACAATCGATCTTTTTCAAATTATAATTCAAATACTAAATCAAATTTTTGAATTGTAATTTATCTATTTCAAATTCCAATTGATCTTTTTAAAATAACTGTTGATCTTTTTTGAATTATAATTAATCTTTTTCAAATAACAATTGGAATTTTCAAATAACAAATGGAATTTTCAAATTGCAAATGGAATCTGCAATTTACAATTTCGTAACTGTATTTCGTACTGTATTTTTGGTATTTCGTAATTTTGGTTATTTTTTGGGTCGTAGAGCAAGACCACCTAACACCCGAAAGCAATTCGAGCAATAGTTTTTGAGTTATTTACGTTTTAAATGTGTTGAACCTATTGGGTCCTAACTTTGAATCAAAAACTTTGATTTCCGGGAAATTTGAAATTTTTAATGCTTATATCTTGGAAACCCCCGGTGATACGACAAAAAGTTTCGAAGAAATTTTGTAGCTCTTGGGTCTTAGGGCAAGAACACCGAACACCCGAAAGCAATTCGAGAAATAGTTTTTGAGTTATTTACCTTTTTAAATGTGTTGAACCTATTGGGTCTTAAAAAAAGGGTTCCAAAACTAAAATGCCAATATCTCGAAAACTAAGCAAGATAGAGCAAAACATAGCAAAATTTCGGATCAAAATCGATTGCTACCCTATAGTAAAAGTTGACATCATCTTAGGACCCCATTGGGTCCTAACTTTGAATGAAAAAATTCGAATTACGGGAAATTTTAAAATGTTTATTTCTCGGTAACCACCGGCTACGATAAAAGCAATTCGAAGCAATTTTTTAGCTCTTGGGTACAGCAAGACCACCTAACACCCGAAAGCAATTTGAGCATTAGTTTTTGAGTTATTTACGTTTCAAATATGTTGAACCTATTGGGTACTAAAAATAACGAAAATAACTCAAAAACTATTGCTCGAATTGCTTTCGGGTTTTCGGTGGTAGTAACAGAGATATAAGCATTTTAAAATTTCCCGGAATTCGAAATTTTTGATTCAAAGTTAGGATCCAATAGGGTCCACACATGTGTGGATCTCAACTTTTCCATTCGTGTCGCCTTCGATTTTTAAATTTTTTTGCTCTATCTTGCTTAGTTTTCGAGATATCGGCATTTTAGTTTTCGGACCTTATTTTTAGGGTGGCCGCCGATATTGATCCGAAAATGTGCTCCGTTTTGCTCTGCCTTGCTTAGTTTTCGAGATATAAACATATTAAATTTTAATATTTTCGGTATGCCTCATGAGTATTTCAATTCATTCACCAACACATGTATTTTTATACCCTCCACTTAGTGATAGAGGGTATATATAAGTTTGTCATTCCGTTTGTAACTCATCGAAATATCGGTCTGGGACCCCATAAAGTATTTTTTTTCATGATCCCCGATCGATTTTAAGACATTCTAGCGATGTCCGTCTGTCCGTCTGTCTGTGGAAATGGTGATCACGGCCAAAATATTACACGGAGATTACTGAAACTTAACATATATATTGGAAGTTTTCCTGAGAAGTTTGGTATTGCATTTGAGCGATATCGGTCCAGCGGTTCAAAAGTTATGAACGAAAATGTAAGGACACCTCAAAAATTTTAGTACATTCAACATAACCTAAAAATACAAAATTCTTTAATTCGACTGCTGGTTGACATAATTGAACACCAAATGGTATTTAAACAAGTACGAACATATTTTTGGACAAAAAAAGAAAAGAATCGCGGATTTTTTTTTTCGAGGAAATTTTTTACTTGTTTCTTCTTTCATTGTTCATTGCACATAAAATGAAACGAGAGCAAACTGCATGTTTATCATTTTCACAAAAAAATTAATGAGTGTGCACAAATGAAAGCTTCTTTCTTGAGCAAATACTTACTCTGAGAAAAACGTTACCTACTCTTCTCACTTGTATATTTCAGTATACGTAAGATACACAAAATATTCAAAACTTTTTAATCCTAGTGTATCCATACTTATTTTGTTGGCTTAATGTAGAAAGGACGTAACACATTTATTTTAGAAATCGGGTTTATGATGGAATTTAATCAATAACACTGTGCAACAAATTTGAGTTCACAGAGTGTAAATTAAATAGGACCAAAAAAGTAAAGTACTCCGTTATTAGACAAACCATATCAGGATTAAGGGGTTCGAATAATGGCGAAAAAATATTTTTTTTAGATTTTTAAGCCGTTTCTTTTTAAGAAATTATATGATTTTTCATATGAGAAGATTTTTTTTAATACCCACCCAACGGTTGCAAAACCTTGAAAAATTCGTCTTCGTTATATATTTGTTCACCAAAATGTGTACATTTTGGCGGGTATTTATATAAAGACCTAGACCTACGTAATTCATATGAGTATTTATTTTATTAAATTTGAGTCGACACGTATTTTTGCTCTAGACGACATTCCTGTTAGTTCAGGAGTTATCGGAATTTTCCCGAAGGCCCACATTGTTTCAAGTACAAATATTAAAAAAATATTTTATAAAATGTAATACTTGTAAACTATAAAGTCCTTTTGAAAGGAAACATGATCTCAAAATGAACTACTATATTTGATCTCTACATTCAGACGTTTTTCATCCGGTTCTTTTTTAATACTGGCTGACGGACGGTGTAAGAGGAAGGTTCCCCCTACCGACCCATTTTAACCCTCAGATTGTTCCTCAAACACATGTTAACAACTTTTGATCATCTACACCTATGATAATTTCCATGTCATTTGAAGACTTCTTTCGGAAAAACCTTCCTTGTAAGTGGTAGGTATAAACAAATTATTGGATTTAAGGGATTAACAACGCCAACCTGGGAACACTGTTTTTAACTTAAAGTTTGCCAAATATTCCGAATTTAGTCCAAAGGAGTTTTTTTTTTTTGCTACTCCTCTAAAATAATGAAAATATCACATACGTCCTTTCTACATTAAGCCATCAATATTCATATACTTTCGGGTATTCCATATATACCACATACCTATGATAATGGTTATTGTTAAGCTCGGACTATGGACTATAAAGTATATTCAAGTATGTGTTCATTGTTCATATTATATGTATGTGGAATCCACCAAAAAAAAAAATAAAATACAACAGCAGCAACTTGGACAGTAGTGGGGGGAACAAAAAGACCATATGTACTTAGGCTTATGAATGTTTTATTGGGCGCCAAATTGATTACGTTGCCACATGCATGTTAAAAACAAAAAAATATATATATTTAAAAAAGCACACCAAACGAAAGGACGGCAAAATCAAGAAGTATTCAGAAAAAGGAGGTGCAAAATTATTAAAATTGTACGGCATACCACACAGCACTGCTGCACTAGAGCGATTTTTTTTAAATTTTGATTTTTCCAAGTGTCCGGGCAATTTTTTATTTTCCTGGGCTTAAATCTTATGTGGTACAAATTTGAGGGCAATCGGATTAAATTGACCGGCGTACCGCACCCGGCGATTAAAGTTTGGTATTTTGAAATTTAAAAAAAAAATAAAAAAGCTTCGGACGAATTCTCATTTAAACTTCATTTGATCGATCGAAGTTTTGGTTTTTTGACCATTTTCACTAAAAACTCTAAACCTAGATCGAATGGCACTCCCATACGTTTAAAAGCTCAAATTAAGTTGAGATAAAAGTTTGTCTTAACTTTTATGAAATAGTAATGGAAAAAAATTTGAGATTTTCTTTTAAAAATTTTTTGAACAAAGGAAAAAAGTAATGCCCGACACGTTTTTTGGCCGTAGCCTAGGCCGAATATTCGGCCCAATTTTCACTATTCGCCCGAAACCGAAGCTGAATATTAAAAAAAAATAATATTTATGTAGTAAAAACGTGAAAAAATGTAAAATTCGACTTGGCGGAATACACAAATATATAAAAATGTTGTCTAGAATGATTTTATTTGTAGCAAAAAACTTTTTTTAGACATTATTGCAAAAAAAAAAAAATTGGAGAGTAAATTTTTTAAGACCGGAATTTTTTTTTTGACTGTAAAATTTTTTTGTAGGTGCAAAAACACTTTGTAAAAAGTGTTTGTGGCTTACTAATGTGATTCTAAATGTGTGACTTCTTACACGTGTGTACAAATTGTATACAATTATTCGGTATTCGGCCAAAAATGTGGCTGAAGCCGAATAGTGCTTTTTGGTCGAAGCCGAGTATTCGGTCGGATACTAGAAAAAAGTGTAATTTTTTGACAAATTTAAGATGGCAATATCTCCAAAACCACTATACCGATTTCAGAAACTTTATGATATTCGCATTCAGCATGACAAAATGCATAAATATATTTTATTTTTGATTGAAGGGCGCCACGGGTTAAAATGATCGGATTTGGTTCAAATTAAGTTTAAGTAAAAGTTTGTATCAAGCTCTATTAGAGAGTCAAGGGAACGAAATTTCGAAATGTATGAAAGGACTAAGGGAAATAAATTTGGAGATTAAAAAAAAAAAACAAGTAGAAAAGTTAAATTCGACTTGGCCGAATCTATGAATACCCTCCACAATGCCCTTTTAAGGCTGGATTACGCAATGCTACTTTATAAAATAACTCTCCGTTAAATTTAACTTTTTCGTACAAATTTTGACATAAGGCTCCGTTAAATCGGCAGTTAGCAGCTAACTTTTAATTGAGTAATCCGCCTTAAGTGATAGTAAATTTTCCAACGTGAAAAAATAACATTTTTGATTAGTTTTTATTTTGTGTAAAAAACTTTTTTTTTTTAAGTAATTTTTGAAAAAAAAAATTTTTTCAAAATTTTTTTTGAGTGTAAAATTTTTTTGGGTGTAAAATTTTTTTTGAGTGTATGTTTTTTTTTAGTGTAAAAATATTTTTGAGTGACAAAAATACGTTGTAAAATATTTTTTTAACTTACAAATGTTTTTAAAACATGTTTAAGGGTTTTCAAATTATGAATTTAAGGTGAAACAAATCTGAAACTCACGGTTTTGCTAATAACTTTTGAACCACTGGACCGATTTTGCTGAAATTCAAATCGAAACAGGCCCGCGGAACAAAAAATATTTATGACAAGCTTCAGCATCTTCAGAATTGTCTTTCGAAAGTTAGCTCGTGTTTTATCTCGTAAATTCACGAAAACCCCTTGCCGAAATTCAGTCTTTTGCTTATAACTTTTGAACCACGGGACCGATTTCGCTGGATTGCAATACTAACCTGACCAGGTGAATGCCCAACATATATGCCAAACTTCAGGAGCCTCCGTAATGTCTTTCAAAAGTTAGCGTGTTTTCAACAGACAGACAGACTGACGGACGGACGGATGGATATCGCTAGATCGTCTTAAAATCGATCGAGGATCATGAATATATATACTTTATGGGGTCTTAGACCAATATTTCGAGGTGTTACAAACGGAATGACAAACATATATATACCCTTTATCACTAGAGTGGAGGGTATAAAAAAAATTGAATTTCGAAAAAACCTAATTTTTTGCAAATTTTAAATATCGATATCTCGAAAACCGTTCGACTGATTTCAACAAATAATTGATATTCGAGTTCAGACAAATAATGTTCAAAAATAATAATCATGTTTCGCAATTTTTTTAATTTTCGATAATCCCAAACTATAATGCCGGGCGCCATGGGGTTATTTAATCGGATTCGCCTCAAAGTTTTAACTCATAAGTTTTAGGCCTACTAGAATCAAAATTTGCCCGCACATTCAAAATCAGAAGAAAATCGTTTTTTTCCATACAAAGAAATGCCTCTCTTATGTGGAGTGGTTTTTAGTGATTTTCGTCTCCTTTTTATTACATACATCTTGGCAAAAACAGGCTCACAGGCAGTTTGTGTAAAGGCCATGGCAAGCTTATAAATGATCCAAAATTATTACAGTTGAAAATAATGTATTGTAACACGTTGACTCGTAAATGAATGTTTTTTTTGTATTTTAACGTAAAATAATTAAAGGGTTACCATCCGTATGAAATAGTAAAAGTCGATCTTAGCAGGGGTTATCACCAATTAAAGGTAAAAATTTTTACTTCACAAAAATACACAAAAAACATTAAGAAAATCGTACTCTGAACAAAAAAATTTAATATGCTGACATCTTGAAAACTAGACATGACAGAGCGAACGGAGTAAAATTTCGGATCAAATTAACTTAAAGAAAGCGGATGGTAACACGAGAAAAGTCCTTATAAGGGGCACTCCACAAGGAGGAGTGATCTCTCCCTTTCTGTGGAATCTTGTAAAAACTAATATTCTCGAGTAACTAAATGAAATGGGTATCAAAGTGGTTACTTACGCTGATGACGTTGTGATCCTAATCAAAGGTTTTTAACAACGATTAACGAACTCATGAGATCAACGATTAAGATACTCTCGACGTGGGCAAATGACAACGGTCTGGGAGTCGCGCCAAAACCAATCTCGTCTTGTTCACAAAAAGGACTAAGATAGACAGGGTTCTCCTTCCCAAATTAGGCGGAATCACCCAGAAACTATCTAATGAGGAGAAATATCTGGGTGGGATCATTGAAAAAATTGTTATGTGCTTTTTACACCTGCAAGAGAACTTTTGGAAAAGGTGGGATCTAAAACTGTATATTATCCACTAGATTGTTTGTGCGATAATTGAACCCATACTTGCCTACGGTGCCCTTGTGTAGTGAAAAGCAGTGGATAAGAAATCATATCTCTGCAACCAATAGAAGGTACAGCGACTGGTTCTTTTAAATCGGACCCCAGGTCGGCCTGGAAGTGATACTAAATATTCAGCCCGTGGTTATCTATATCAAGACAACAGCAGCAAAATGGGCTCTTAGGGGACACACGCTATTAGGGACACTTGTCCATATTAAGTACGAAGGGCGGGACGGAACTGAAACAGAAAACCAACTATGTCTCACCATAGCGAAATTTGAAAGATAATGCGATCTCAGTCTTTACCGACCGATCAAAGATGGAGATGGGTACAGGTTCGGTAGTATACTCTGAATGCCACGAAATAGGAACCTGATTAAGACTTCCGGATAAGTGAAGTACCATTCTGAGGTACTTTCAATTGATAAGCTGCGCCAGGCGCGGATCCAGGGGGGGGGGAGAATGGGATTTCTCCCCCCCCAAAACGATTTCAAAAAAAAAAAAGAAAGGAAAGGAAAGGAAAGGAAAAAAAAAGAAAGGGAAAGGAAAAGGAAAAAGGGAAGGGAAAGGAACAGAGAAAATGACCAGGATGCAAAAAATCCTCAGGAGAGGTATGTGTGTGGTTATGATTTACGTCAGAACACATAGGGTCTCTTCTATGAAAAGGTATTATCTTAAATATTTGTTGTAGAAAAATGTCTCAGAATTCTAGACTTTATATGTATATAGAAAAATGTTTGATACTTATTTGACTCTGAATGAAAGAATTTTTTTATGATATTTTTTTACCTCAAATATTAGGAAAAATTTCTAATAATTTTTCTATAGAAAAAATCCCTCAGCAGCTGAGTAATTTTCCTTAGGAAAAATGTTTCAGAATCTGCCAAAAAAAATTTCTGTAAAAAAATCACAGAATCGGACATTTCTGCAAAACAACCCTCTCAGAATCTGAGTTTTTCTATGGAGAAATATATTTCCGAGTCTTAAATTTTTTATGGACAATTTTTTAAGAATATGAGAATTTTTCTGTTTGAAAAATCTTTTAGAATCTGCCAATTTTAATATGCAAATTTTTCTCTTGCACAGAAAAAAATAAAAAAAATATTTGAGTAAATTTTTAATACTATGGAGTAAAAAATTACTCAATTTTGCACCAGTAAACGATTTAATAGTATTGAGTAAATTTTTAATAAAAATTTATTAAATGTGTGAAAAAAAATTTGAGTAAATTTTTAATTGGCACAATTAAAAATTTACTCAAAATTTATCTATTTATTTTTTTTAATAGTTTAAAAAAGTTTTAATTTTTTTTTACAAAAAAATCAAAAAACTTGTTTTTTCAAACTTTACCAAACATATTTATGTCTCAAAAACATAGGAAAGTTTTATAAAGACGATTACAAACTTTCATATACATACACAAACAACTATAAACTAAACGAGAATTCAAAAAACTATGAGAGTTAAAAAAAACTATTAAATTTTTATTAAATTATTTACTTAAATTGTTTTTAAAATTTTTAAGTAAATTTTTAATTGCGTCAATTAAAAAATAACTCAATTTTTGTTTTTAAATTTTAACAAGTGATTACTCAAATTTGTTTCCTCCATATTTTTTTCTGTGTGTCCAATAATAGTTTTTCTATATGAAAAATGTTTCAAAATCTAAAAAGTTGCTTTAGAAAACATTAGGTGCCATAAAAAAGTAAAATTTTTTCTATTGAAAAATGCTATACAATTTAAGAGTATGTTTTTATAAAAGCGTATTAACATTTTTTTATATAATGTTTTAGAAACTGATACTTTTGTAGTATCTGACAATTTTCTCTTACGAAATATGTTTCAGGATCTGAGAATTTTAGGTAAAATTTCTTAGAATCTGAGAGTTACTTTAAAACGAGAATTATTTCAGAGATTTTTTTTAAGAAAATTTTATCCGAATTTGAAAAAAAAATTATATGAAGAATCTCTCAAAATCTCAGATTATTTCTATAAAATAAAGTTTAAAAATCTGAGACATTTTCTATAAGAAAACTTTGATCTGAGAATTTTTATATCAAAGGGTTTAAAAATCTACGCATTTTTATATCTTAAAAATGGGTTATATTTCTAAATGAAAAATATTTTAGAATCTAAGAATTTTTCTGTACTAAATATGTTTCAACATCTGAGAAATTTTGTGAAGGAAACATGCATAAAAATGTTATTCTTATTAAAAAGTTTTTTCGGAATATTAAACTTTTAGTATGAAAATAAATTTTTGAAAAATTAGACTTTTTATATAAAATTGAATGGGTCTATTCGCAATTGTGAGTGGATATGACTGTCATAAGCCAGTTTTTGTGACTGAAAAGACATTATATCAATATTTTTCTATACAAACCTACATATAACAAATTTCAAAAATTTTAGATTTTACTTGTCAATTTTATAATCGTCTGGAGCAGGTCTTAAAATTTGCAAATAAAATAACAATTTTTTTAATGTTTTTGGTGGTTTGTATAGAAAAATATTGATGTTATTACTGTTCAATCATAAAAATCGGAATATGACAGACATAGTCATAACTGTGAATACCGTTTACATGACTTATTTATGAAGTAAATCGTAAAAAAATGTTGAGCAAAAAAGCTTCCCCCAAATCCAAAAGCTGGATCCACGCCTGATTTAAATACTATAGCATTTTTTAATTGAAAAATTCTTTTAGAAAAAACTTTAGTTTTTGGTTTTCAATTTGTAACTCAATATTAAAAATATTACCAAAAATTCACACAACACCCCCCCCCCCCTTTCCTTACAAACATTAAATTTTTTTTTATAAAAAAAAAATCTCCCTCCCCAAATGAAATTCCTGGATCCGCGCCTGAGCTGCGCAGATAATTATAACAAGGAACCTTCGTCCTCGCGCTATTTACATTTTCGTGGATAGACTTATAATTTCTTCGTTAAATCAGTCAGCACTCAGTCCAGTTAATCTGGGTCCATGGACATAGTGGGGTCGCTGGGAACTATTTGACTGATGAAGAGGCGAGAAATGGCTCTGAAACGAATTTATCACTCTCATTTGTTTTTAAATAATTTTAAGCAATACTAAATTTTTTTATCAAATCAACCTTGGCAACTCTACTAACCAACTGTCCATATTTAAAACAAAAACATTTTTTAAACTTAAAACAATTAGAGTGACTTTACCCCAACATACAATGAATGCATGGTTAAAATGAGGCGCACAGTCAGTCAGTCAGTAGTAGTAGTAAACAGCAAACAGCATACAATTTTGACTGGACTACTAGCAAAGCAAGCAAAACCCAGTGTCGCTGTCATTCGTTAAACTTGTATGTTTGACCATGTTTTGCTGGGGGTTTGGTTGGTCTCCAACGTTTCAGGTAAACGTGAGTGTTGGTTGGTTCGTTGGTGTCTCTTTGTGTGTTTTAAAATACAATTTATGTTTGGCACTTGTTTAAAAATTATTAAATTATGCATAATAAGCTGATTTTATTTTTATAGTAATCTGCTGTATGTCTATCTACATACGAGTAAAATGTAATATAAAATATAATTTTTTATTATGAGGCGCCAAAAAAATCACTAGAAAATTAATTTACATACAAACGAACTGGGAATTTTGCTCCAGCGGCACTTAACGAACTAAATTAAATCAATTTTTCATTAACAATTTAAAACACGTCGGCAAAATAATTTACGAATAATTAGTAAATTAATTTATTTTTTTTATTATAATAAGAAAATTGATTATTAAACATTGTAAAAAAGTTTGTTTAAATTTTATTAAAATATCAAAAAAAAAAAAAAAAAAAAAAAAATAATTTCACTTCGGATCAGTGCTGCCAGGCTTTTTTTGTGAAAAATCGTCAAAATTGGGGAAAAAAATCGTCAAAATCGTCAAAAGTTTTAAAAAAAGTCGTCAAAAAATCGTCACTTGTTAAAATGTTAAAACACACGCTTTGTGATATATTAAAATTTTAAAACGCACAATAAAATTTTTTCTATCCACTTTTGTTTAATGAATTTTTTAAATTTACGTATACAAAATATTTTTTAACTAAATAAAAAGGAATTTTCTTTTAAAACAAGTGACAAAATAGTTGAAAGTCATTCGATTTTTCATTTGTTTCAACAGACAGCGACATTCAATTTTAACTGCTGATAAAATAAATAATAGTATCAAATAAAATTTCTTACATTTATTTTTACTATAGAAAACAAACTACAAGTGCTATTTGTTTTAGAACTTTAGAACGCTTCAAAATAAGACACCGTTATGTAACGTGTCGTTACAAGGAAAATACTTTTTCCCATACCGTACCACTCTACTTGTGCCCATTACTAATATGCAATTGTTTGTTTGGTAGTTATTACTACCAAACGTGGAGGAGTAGCTTGCAATTCTCATTAAGTTAGTCAAATAGTTATTTATAATGACAAAGTTTGGCTGACCATAACAACGAGAAACCAGTTGGAGTTCGTGATATACCTCGTAGAATATACGATGTATACCGTAAGCCGACCAGATTCCTGTTCCCAACTCCGTCTTTAGCCGTAGTTGGTCCGTAGTTAAAACCCTGTAGTTAGAAATCCGACTAGACCCGAACGCCACCTATCGTTCGTATTAACCCGACTCACCTGCACCCCATTCTCGTCAGTTACTTAGTATTTTTACTTATCGTAGTTAGCACCCGATCGCCACCTATCGTTCGTATTAACACGACTCACCGGCACCCCATTCTCGTGAGTTACTTAGTATTTATACTTATCGTAGTTAGCACCCGATCGCCCACTAAACCCGAACGCCACCTATCGTTTGTATTAAAACGACTCACCTGCACCCCATTCTCGTGAGTTACTTAGTATTTCTACTTATCGTAGTTAGCACCCGATCGCCCACTAAACCCGAACGCCACCTATCGTTCGTATTAACCCGACTCACCTGCACCCCATTCTCGTGAGTTACTTAGTATTTTTACTTATCGTAGTTAGCACCCGATCGCCCACTAAACCCGAACGCCACCTATCGTTCGTATTAACCCGACTCACCTGCACCCCATTCTCGTGAGTTACTTAGTATTTTTACTTATCGTAGTTAGCACCCGATCGCCCATTAAGCCCGAACGCCACCTATCGTTCGTATTAACACGACTCACCTGCACCCCATTCTCGTGAGTTACTTAGTATTTATACTTATCGTAGTTAGCACCCGATCGCCCACTAAACCCGAACGCCACCTATCGTTTGTATTAAAACGACTCACCTGCACCCCATTCTCGTGAGTTACTTAGTATTTCTACTTATCGTAGTTAGCACCCGATCGCCCACTAAACCCGAACGCCACCTATCGTTCGTATTAACCCGACTCACCTGCACCCCATTCTCGTGAGTTACTTAGTATTTTTACTTATCGTAGTTAGCACCCGATCGCCCACTAAACCCGAACGCCACCTATCGTTCGTATTAACCCGACTCACCTGCACCCCATTCTCGTGAGTTACTTAGTATTTTTACTTATCGTAGTTAGCACCCGATCGCCCTCTAAACCCGAACGCCACCTATCGTTCGTATTAACACGACTCACCTGCACCCCATTCTCGTGAGTTACTTAGTATTTCTACTTATCGTAGTTAGCCCCCGATCACCCACTAAACCCGAACGCCACCTATCGTTCGTATTAACACGACTCACCTGCGCCCTATACTCGTGAGTCACTTACATCGGTACCAACGACATTGGGTCAACAACTTCGTGTGTACAACTATACAATCACAAAGGAAGCAGACCTTTGTTGAACACTGGACATATCTAGTGCTACCTCAGCTGGAAACAAAACTGCATCACAGTTAAGACCCACGGAAAAATAATGTTTCTTTCGGGTACTTTTTTCAGATTTTAAAAGGTTATAAATACATTTAAAAAAAAAAATTTAGTGTCAAACATTTTTTTTCAAAAAACTCACCTTTATGGAGCTAAAAATGAGCCTTCGAAAACACCCCAAAAAACTGACTCAAAAGAGCTTAAAATGAACGTATCAAGTATTTTGTTTGAACATTTTTCGATAAAGACTCCAATTATTCTCTGTGTTTTAGTTTTTGAGTCTAAAAAACAGGGTTCTTTTGGATGAATTGTTTTCATACAAAAATTTTAAATATTTGATCCATTTTTGGAGTCACTAGAGAGTATGTTTGTTCACTGGGAATTCAAATATTAAAAAAATATGATTTCTTATGTAAAAGTAGCAACAATTAAAAGAATAATCATTTATTTTTTCATATAGAGCAAAATGAATGACTTTAAAACGACGTAATTTTTTAAGTGCAGTTATATTTCCAAAAGAGAAATTTCATTTAATTTTTGTTTTCAAACCATTGTAAAATTAAAAAAGTTGCAAATTTTGATTTTTGTGAAAAAAAGTGGAGTTACAAAAAATCGTCAAAATGTATGGGAATCAAATCAGAAAATCGTCAGTCGTCATTTAGCAAAATTTCATGAAAAAATCGTCAAAATGACGAAAAATCGTCACTTCTGGCAGCACTGCTTCGGATCGTCCGGGATTTGAACCTGGGACCTATTGAAAAAGTCATAAATTATGAGACTTTTTTTAGTTTCAGATCCTTAGACATTTTGTTCTATAGAAAGTCTTAAATTCTGAGAATTTTTTTTTTCTATAGAAAAAGTCTCAGATTTTGAGAAATTTTCTTTAAAGAAACTGTCTCAGTTTCTGAAAAATATTTTTTACATAAGAAATCTCAGATTCGGAGACATATTTTGTATAGAAAATGTTTAAGATTCTGAGAATTTTTTTAATAAGAAAATTTGAGAAATTTTATAAAAATTAAAAGATTAAAACACACGTTTTGTAAACACATTTAATTGTTTTTTCGATTTATATTTATAAAAAAAAAAATAAATTTCACTTGGGCTCGTCCGGGATTTGAACCCGGGACCTCCCGCACCCTAAGCGGAAATCATACCCCTAGACCAACGAGCCAGTTGTTGATTGCGAACCAAAAAAACATCAACAACTTGCTGGTGGTGTGTTTGTGTTTGGATTTGAACTGTGATTTAAATTATTTTTTTTTTCGATTTCTTCTTTGTGGTTTTCCTTCGTATTGTATTTTCTAAAAATATCTTTGGACTATTTATACTTTTTTGCTGTAGGTACATTTTTAACAGAAGACTTTGTACATTTGTAAATTTTTTTTTGGGAAATTAACAAATGTTATCTTAAAATTATACATACTACATTTATAAATTCTGTTATCAAACTGTTTGATATGACGAAACAAATAAAATATTTAACTGTATTAAACATTGCAAACTATGTATGTATATTAGGGTGGAGCAAATTTGGGTTTTTCTAATTTCGAAAACGTGGTCGGGAAAGTTGCCTATCAGGATCGATATTAACTTACAAAAATATTGCACCTGTAGAGCAATGGCTTTGGGTTCCTTTTTCAACTTGAAAATCGTAAAATTCCGAATAAAGTGAAAAAAAAAATATTTTTTTTTTTTGCTTGAAATACGAGTTAATATTTAGACATTACTGAAAAAGTGTTTTCCAAATTCGAAAAAAATATAAATTTGCTCCACCCTAATTAATATGGGGCATTCCATGTAAAATCGGATACTTTGAATAATTTTTTTTTTTTAGATTTTTCCAATTTGTTGACAGTTTTTAGTACCCTTCGAAACTCCTTCGTGGCAAATTTTCAGATTTTTTTGATGACCCGTTCAAAAGATATCGAATTTTTAAAAATTGGTAGTTTGTTCCTTTCTTCTTCTACCTTCTTTTACTCATAACTTCTTCAATAATGGTCCAAATTTCAATTTTTTTTTTTCAAAATTTTTGTTTTTTTAAGTACGTTTTAAAAAAAAAAATCCCAAAAATTCCTAAAACGCGATTTTTAAGTTTTAAAATTTAAATTTCATTTTTGAAAATGTATGTCACAAAATCTTTTTTAAATTTCAACTCATTGTCAGTGAAACTGAAATAAATGTTTAAAAAACCGTCAGTTTTTGGAATTTAGAAAAACTGTAAATGCAGTTGTGTAAACAAGACCTTGAAACATCACTGAGCAATGTTTAAGGATTACCCCACTTTATCCGTAAAAGTTACAGAGGGTTAAAGTTGGAAAATCGATAAAAATGGCTTTAAATAATCCGTAGTTTTTACATTCTTTCGCTTTTTTTTTAAGTTCTCCTTATATTTTAATCTTTTCTGGCATAAGACAAAGTCAGTACATATAAGAGATTATTTTAATGTTGGTTTGATAGATGCTTCATCGCTTGGTAAGAAGTTATAACACGGTTAAGTTTTGAAACCAAAAATTAAGAGTTTATAAATTTTCGAGGTTTTTTGATCAGGGATTTCGGCCCCCTCTATAAAATGAAAAAAGTTGAACTAGAGTTGGTAGCTGTTGTAATTCTTAACATTTTGAAGTTAATCCCGTTAATGTGCCGCGAATAGTTAAGGAGTTTCAGCAGATCAAATTTCGAAAGAAAAAACGTAATTTTTTAAAAATACCAGTTTTTCGCGAGGCACATTCGCGGTTTCATTCGAAATTTGGTGGACTCTTGCGTAAACCGAGTTTTTTGTGAGTTTACATAAAAAAACCACTGGCGGGTTTATAAAAAATAAATTGCAAAAATTTTATGGCATTTTTGAAAATTGTGCGAAATTTGCAAATCTGTTTCCTATTTTTTTTAGTAGCAATTAATGCATCATGTTCATTTTAATACACCAAAAGACGTGCCTTAACGAGTAGAACTGATTTCCTTTTTGACTTTTTACTTTAAGCCATTCTGAGCGGAAATCGCGAAGATTTTATCTAAACATGTTTTGATCTGGCACAACCAAGGCTTTACACGAAATCGGATGAAATTTTTTTTAAATGAAAGCCCACTTGATGTGTCATCATAAAATCAGAGGCGGGTTAAAAAATTTTGATGATTATAGATTTTTTGGACCATATTAAATTTTCTTGTTATAAAAAAGCATCACCGATTTTTTTTTAAGCTACTGGAACAATGATACGATTTTCCCTGATTTTTTTCAGTAATACCAACGCGCATTGCCTAAATATGTTATAAAAAATTGTGAAACTTTTCTTTTACCGCGAATTAATCGCGATTTTAGGTACTTAGATATTTTTTTTTTTAATCGTTTGGTCATTAAAGGGTTAAATTTATATCATATATTTTAGAAGAAATGATATATCCTGGCTTGTTTTAATAACGCATGCAACAAAAGTGTAGAAAAAAAATCTTTAAAATATTTTTAAGATTTTTAAAACCGCTAAATCTTAAAACCGCCATAACTTTTGACCCCCTTGCGCGATTTAATTGACGCGAACAAATTTCTTATTCTTAAATAGCTTCTAATATTTATGCTAACTTGCATCGATGTGCCATCAAAACAAAAATCACATCTCTTTTACCTCTAAATTTAAGTCTTAGATGGAACTCCTCATGTACTCTTTGATTTTTTTGTAACTTTTCTGTGTAAAACTTCCTAGCAGAAATTTTGCTGAACTGGCAGCAGCTTTTGGAAAGAAAACTCGAGTCAAGGAGCGCATCCAAACCTGCTGAATTCATGCATGATTCTCTGAGGCGATGTCACACTTTAGAGCGCTAGTTGGACTCCCTGCAAGCATTCGGAAGAAATATCGCATAAGAGATCCAATTACATTTAAAAAATTTCCAATTATATTTCGAAAATTTTAAATTATATTTCAGAAACTTCTATTTATATTTCAGATATTACCATTTATAACCAAAAAATGTCCAATATAATTGAAAATTTTTGAAATATAATTGGACATTTTTAAATATAATTGGAGATTCTAAAATATGATTGGACATTTTTGTCATATAATTTGTATTTTCTGAAACTAAAGAAGATGGTGTACTAAATTTTTTTTTCACCCAAAATGTGTTAAAGGTGATATGTTTGAAGCACTCTTTGCAGCGCTGATTAATGCGCAATATTGATGCAGTAAAATCATGTGTCCTTGTCCAAAACTCATGGTTTTTTATTCAAAAAGTGTTAAATATATTTAAAAGGAAATCATGTTTGAAATTTTATCAAAATATAATTTTATATTTTAAGTTTTATATAAAAAATCTTATATGGTATTTACACCAACGAAAACAACTTGTTTTTGAATATTTTTTTGATTTTTGGCAAAAACTATGTAGTTTTTCCATACAATTTAAAAACTGCGTTGCCAACCAAAACTAAACAAAAACTAGATTTTTGGCTGTGTTCACTACTAGCTAATCATTCTGTGTGAATATTTTTTTCAATTTTGTTTTGCTTAACTCGAATGTCAAAAATAAAATATTTGTTTTTTGTAAAATTACACTGTGCTACACCAAAAATATGCAGGGGTTCTCATATGAAAATTCGGGTTGGTTGGAGTCCATAGAGTACTGATATACTCATAGTTTTTCTGGATCACTTCGTTAAGTACGTTTTTTATTGGCAAATGTGTTGAAAAACGGCAATTCTTAAATTACAACTTTAAAAAATTATTACTTTGTTAGTTTGCAACCGATTTTCGATTTTATAGATTTTTTTGAAAGGTATAAGTCTTACCTTTTAAACAAAACAAAAATATTAAAAATCGATCAAGAATTGGCTGAGCTACGATCGTTTAAGTTTAAAAAAATCCAATTTTTTGAAAAATTTGTCATGTTCTTTATACTCTAAGTTGAAAGTGCATCATTAAACATTTTTTTTTTTATTTTTGTATAAAAGTATAGTAAAGTAGCTTTCCAAAACACCAAAAAACATAACAATCGGTTAAAAAATGAATGAGTTATGCTAAGTTTTGTGATAGGACATTTTTAATTTTTTTCAGAAATGCTTGTAATTCAGGTATTATTCATAAATCTTATTGCTAGTAGTAATTTTATGTGCCTATGCATATAAACAAGAGATGGTAACATAATTAGATTTGTGCGTGATTGACACATGATCACAAGTGAGTGTGATTGAAAATCAATTTTACTCACGTCGTTGTGAGTGAGTGTCAGTGAAATAAAAAAGTGTGAGTAAAATAAAAAAAAATTTCAGAACCCGTTCTGAAATTTTCCATTTTTTAAAAAAGTCAATTTATAAAAAATCCGGCCACATTTGTTTTTTTTTTTTAATTTTTTTAAAGATTAGATGTTTGTCTAAGAGATGGTCACGTGAGTGAATTTTAATTTTCACTCAATCACGAGCATAATTTTTCTTCTAACACTCACTCACAATCACGTGCGTAAATTTAATACAACTCACACTCACGTACGCCGATGCAAGAGTCACTCACGCTAACGTTGACTCACACTCACGATATTCTTATTTATACTAAAAATAATTTCAAAAATCTTTAAAAATTTTAAGCAAAATCTAAAATTTTACATTTGTTTTGATTTTTCCGGGACGAAATCTGAAGTTAAGCAAAATTTTAAATTTTTTTTGTTGCGTTTTTTGGAATGAAAGGAAATATGAAGAGAAAATAAATCACGCAAACTCACGCAAAAAATCAACTCACGCTCACTCTTTCACGCAATAATCTTTCTCACACTCACTCACAATTACGTGAGTAAAATTGAATACAGTCACACTCACGATCTTATCTGCTCATGTTCCCATCTCTAGTTTGTCTATCCACACAAAAAAATTGTAATGTGTTTTTTTCGTTATTTTCGAGAAATCGCATTTGAATTTTGAATTTCATGACAATTTGGTAATTTGCTTGGTTCAACGTAGCGTGTGACTAATGCAAATATTTAATAGTCATTCGCTACGTTGAAACAAGAAAATACAAGCAAATTACAAAATTGTTATGAAAATTAATATTCAAATGCGATTTTCTGAATTTTTTCAGAATTAGTTCTGAAATTTTTGCATTTTTAAAAAAAGTCAATTAATCAAAAACCCGGCCACTTTTTTTAAGCTTAGATGTTTGTCTATCCACACAAATAAATTCAGACATATGTTTTTTCAGAAAATCGCATTTGAATATTAATTTTCATAACAATTTTGTAATTTGCTTGTATTTTCTTGTTTCAACGTAGCGAATGACTATTTAATATTTGCATTAGTCATACGCTACGTTGAACCAAGCAAATTACCAAATTGTCATGAAATGCAAAATTCAAATGCGATTTCTCGAAAATAACGAAAAAAACACATTACAATTTTTTTGTGTGGATAGACAAACTAGAGATGGGAACATGAGCAGATAAGAGCGTGAGTGTGACTGAATTCAATTTTACTCACGTGATTGTGAGTGAGTGTGAGAAAGATTATTGCGTGAAAGAGTGAGCGTGAGTTGATTTTTTTGCGTGAGTTTGCGTGATTTATTTTCTCTTCATATTTCCTTTCATTCCAAAAAAAGCAACAAAAAAAATGTAAAATTTTGCTTAACTTCAGATTTCGTCCCGAAAAAATCAAAACAAATGTAAAATTTTAGATTTTGCTGAAAATTTTGAAAGATTTTTGAAATTATTTTTAGTATAAATAAGAATATCGTGAGTGTGAGTCAACGTTAGCGTGAGTGACTCTTGCATCGGCGTACGTGAGTGTGAGTTGTATTAAATTTACACACGTGATTGTGAGTGAGTGTTAGAAGAAAAATTATGCTCGTGATTGAGTGAAAGTTAAAATTCACTCACGTGACCATCTCTTAGACAAACATCAAATCTTTAAAAAAAATTTACAAAAAAAAAACAAATGTGGCCGGATTTTTTATAAATTGGCTTTTTTAAAAAATGGAAAATTTCAGAACGGGTTCTGAATTTTTTTTTTTTCACTCACACTTTTTTATTCCACTGACACTCACTCACAACGACGTGAGTAAAATTGATTTTCAATCACACTCACTTGTGATCACGTGTCAATCACGCACAAATCTAATTATGTTACCATCTCTTGTTTATATGCATACCCAGGTAGAAAAATACAACCGTAAAAACGCTTTTAAAGCGCTCTGCATGGTAGTACGAATACTTTCAGATCATACGGAAAACCATCCTCAGAGCGCTTTCAGATAGTCCTAATGATAACACCGTTAGACGGTTTATATAAAGCGTTTTTAAAGACATTTATAATGGTGATTTCAGAACGCTTCGTTAAAGCATTATTAAAGCGTTAAAAAGCAAAAAAAATATAGCAATTTTAAAATTTTTGTAAACTTTGGCGTACTGGACGATATAAGTTGTATCTTGGTATAGGCAAGAAGTTGCTGCAAAAATTAGTTGCAAAAATGTTAAAGTTTGCAAGAAAATGTAATATTGCAACAAAATTTTAATAAAATATCTGATGACATAACTTTATAGTTTCAGAGGAAATCTTTCGTTTTAATGGATATTGAAAATTGGAAAATTAGATGTTTTTGTTATATGGTTGAGCAATAATTCTAAAAATTGTAGTGGAATTTAAGCAGTACTGACACTTTAAATTCTTTATACAGTTTGTCGTTTTTTTCCATCCAGAAAAATAGATACTTCAAAACCGATTAATGGGAAGACAATTTGGAAAATTATTAGAAACAAACAATGAATTTTCATAAAATTTTTCACATCGCAGATGATGTAGCTAATATGGAAGCTACAATATCTCAGTTTTCTGACTTCGATTTTGAAACCAGTTTCTTAAAATCAATTGTAAATGCTTCATAAAAATTCTCAAAATAAAACGCCATTGGTAGTATACCCACTCTACAAGAATAGAATCCAATGCAACAAAATTGGTGTTTTCTTATGGCTGCCTCTCATCCTGATAACGAATGCCCAATTTGAAATGCAAAACCTATGATTGTAAATCAAATTTTAATTACAAAGGTATCCAATATCTTCAATGAAATGAACAAAATTTTATAATCCAATTTTATCAATAGATACAGGACATAATAGGATATAATGTTGAAAATACTTTGTAATGGGAAATCAAGCCAAAAACAATTTTGACAGTTCTTATTTTTTGAATGTCAGTGAAATAAAATCATAGGTTTGTTAAAAATTATTCTCAAAATGCTTTTACGAATCGTTCAAAAAGCGTTATGAAGTTATGCTTTAAAATTGAGTTATTTTTGATAAGTCTTGATTTTATTTTATAACCATCATGAATTTATTCTTGGAGGTGTTTTGAAAACGCTTTTTCTTATTACCGTCATGAATTTCTACTTAAGAGTGCTTTAAAGACGCTTTATTTTTATAACCGTCATGAATTTCTACTTGGGTAGGCACATAAAATTACTACTAGCAATAAGATTTATGAATAATACCTGAATTACAAGCATTTCTGAAAAAAATTAAAAATGTCCTATCACAAAACTTAGCATAACTCATTCATTTTTTAACCGATTGTTATGTTTTTTGGTGTTTTGGAAAGCTACTTTACTATACTTTTATACAAAAATAAAAAAAAAATTGTTTAATGATGCACTTTCAACTTAGAGTATAAAGAACATGACAAATTTTTCAAAAAATTGGATTTTTTTAAACTTAAACGATCGTAGCTCAGCCAATTCTTGATCGATTTTTAATATTTTTGTTTTGTTTAAAAGGTAAGACTTATACCTTTCAAAAAAATCTATAAAATCGAAAATCGGTTGCAAACTAACAAAGTAATAATTTTTTAAAATTGTAATTTAAGAATTGCCGTTTTTCAACACATTTGCCAATAAAAAACGTACTTAACGAAGTGATCCAGAAAAACTATGAGTATATCAGTACTCTATGGACTCCAACCAACCTGAATTTTCATATGAGAACCCCTGCATATTTTATTTTTGCTCATTTGTAGCACAGTGTTATTATTCCAATCTGTTAAAAAAGTTAATAAATATGTAATTTAATTTTTTTATTAACGTGTGGCTATTGTTATTTTGTGTTTTTTAGTGAATTTATAAAATAACTAGCGTGCGCAGAGTATTTCGTTGCCCGTAAATACAGAAAAATTACATAATGATAAAAAAAGACCCATTTTTGGAACTTTTCGCTATGTAATCTTTATATATCGTCACCTGAGAATTGGTTTGCTCCATAGGATAGAGCAAACTAATTCTTAATCCTTTACAAAAACTGTGCTTGTGATAATCACAACACTTACAATAAAATTCCAAATACATTAGCTGTTATAATAAATACAACGTCAAGTTTAAGACAGTCTTATGTTATAAAAAAAACATTGATTTATTAATTTGAGCAAAAAAAAAATTGAGTTAACAAAACTTTGAGTCAAAAATTTAATGAAAAAATTTTGTAAAAATATGAACAAATATGTATGAATGAAACAAAAAAATTACTGAAAAATTAATTGATAAACAAATTTTAGTACAAAAAAGAATTTAGTTAAAAAAAAAATGAAAAAAAAAAAATAAATTGAAAACATTTTCATTTGAATTCGTTCCCAGTTTCATTCCATTTTGTTCCCTGTTCTATTCCATTTGGTTCCCTGTTCCATTCAGTTTCGTTCAATGTGGTGTTCATTCCTTTTCGAATACTTAGTATCCGTTAAAGAAAAAAAGAGTTTCTAGGGATAAGATCATTAAATTAAAAAGAATCATTTTGCCCCTTATTTTGTTTCAGACAATTTAAAAAGTACCCCCTTAACTCCTTAGGAATCAGAATTAAAAAAAAAAATCTTTTGGGAACGACTTTTTTTCGCTAGACGATCCTACATTCCAAATTTCAAGTTTCCAGTACCATTATTTCAAATAATATGAAAAGTACCAAAGTGCTCGTTTTTACTCCCTTAGAATCGAAATTTCGAAAAATGTACTTTTTACAGAATTATTTTCTGTTGTTGGATCCTACATTCCTAATTTTAAGTTTTTATGACCTTTATTTAAGAAAATATAAACAGTACCAAAAAGTAATTTTTGGGGGGCCTTTTTCCCGTACATTCCAAATTTCAAGTTAATATGCTCCTTATTTAAGAATATATAATTCCCTTTTTTAATTAATTTCCTTTGGGATCAGAATTTCCAAAAGTTATTCTCTTGGGAATATTTTATTTCGCTAGACAATCTTACATTCCAAATTTCCATTATAATTATTTCAGAAAATATAAAAGGTATCATAGAACTCGTTTTTTTCCCCTTAGATCGGAATCGGAATTTCCAAAAAGAACATTTTTCATAGTTTTTTCTGTTGTTGGATCCTACATTCCTAACTTTAAGTTTTTATGACTTTTATTTAAGCATGGGATGCTACATTCCAAATTTCAAGCTAATAAAACCATTATTTAAGTATATATATATGTATATAAAAAGTACCAAAAAACCTTTTTTACCCGTTTTACCCCATAGAATCACTATTTCAAAAAACCCAGCCTTGGTGGATCTATATTCCGGGAGATGCAGCTACATTCCAAATTTCAAATCTCTAGCCTCATTGGTTTGTGGAACTATAAAAAGAATCAACATTTCCAAAACCCAAGCCTTAGTGGACCTATTTTCCGGGAGGTGCATCTATATTCCAAATTTCAAGTCTCTAGCTTCAGTGGTTTGTGGAAATATAAAAAGTACCAAAATACCTTTTTTACCCCTATTCCCTAGAATCAACCTTTCCAAAAACTCAGCCTTAAAGGATTTATACTTCGTTAGGCGCACCTCCATTCCAAATTTCAAGTCCCCATTTCGTTCCCTGTTCCATTCCGATTAGTCCCATGTAGCTTTCATTCCGTTCCGAATATGCGCTTACATGCGCTAAAAAACAAAAAATTCTTTGCCTTCTTTAGAAATCTTTTTTCGCTAAATGACCCTGCATTCCAAATTTAAAGTTTCCAGAACCATTATTTCAGGAATTATAATAGGCACCAAAATACACTTTTTCACCCCCCTTAGAATCGGAATTTCAAAAAAAGTACTTTTTCAAAATTTTTCCCGTTGTTGGAACTAACATTTTAAAATTTTTTTGTAGGACCTTAATTTAAAAAAATTTATAAAGTACATAAGTAAATTTTTTTACCACTTTTTACCCTTAGGAGTCCGAATTTCCAGAAAGTACTTTTTTGGGGAATGTTTTTCCGTTAGAGTATCCTACATTCCAATTTTCAAATTAATACGATTTTTTTCAGAAAAAGTAAAAAGTACCAAAGTGCTCGCTTTTTACCCCACTTAGAATCGGTATTTCGAAAAAGTACTTTTTCATAATTTTTTTCATTGTTGGAAACAACAATGCAAATTTTAGTTTTTTTGTAGGACTTTAATTTAAAAAAATATAAAAAGTACCAAAGTACAATTTTTTACCCCTTTTTACCCTTAGGAATCCGAATTTCCTGAAAGTACTTTTTTTGGGAATGTTTTTCCGTTAGAGGATTCTACATTCCAATTTTCGAATTAATAGGATTTTTTTTCAGAAAAAATAAAAAGTACCAAAGTACTCGTTTTTTTACCCCCCTTAGAATCGGAATTTCAAAAAAGTACGTTTTCAGAATTTTTTCCGTTGTTGGAACCACCATTGCAAATTTTAATATTTTTGTAGGACCTTAATTTTAAAAAATATAAAAAGTACCAAAGTACCATTTTTTACCCCTTTTTACCCTTAGGAATCCGAATTTCCAGAAAGTACTTTTTTTTGGGAATGTTTTTCCGTTAGAGGATCCTACATTCCAATTTTCGAATTAATAGGATTTTTTCAAAAAAAATAAAAAGTACCAAAGTACTCGCTTTTTAACCCTCCTTAGAATCGGAACTTCGAAAAAGTACGTTTTCAGAATTTTTTCCGTTGTTGGAACCAGCATTGCAAATTTTAGTATTTTTGTAGGACCTTAATTTCAAAAAATATAAAAAGTACCAAAGTACAATTTTTTACCCCTTTTTACCCTTAGGAATCCGAATTTCCTGAAAGTACTTTTTTTGGGAATGTTTTTCCGTTAGAGGATTCTACATTCCAATTTTCGAATTAATAGGATTTTTTTTCAGAAAAAATAAAAAGTACCAAAGTACTCGTTTTTTTACCCCCCTTAGAATCGGAATTTCAAAAAAGTACGTTTTCAGAATTTTTTCCGTTGTTGGAACCACCATTGCAAATTTTAATATTTTTGTAGGACCTTAATTTTAAAAAATATAAAAAGTACCAAAGTACCATTTTTTACCCCTTTTTACCCTTAGGAATCCGAATTTCCAGAAAGTTCTTTTTTTGGAAATGTTTTTCCGTTAGAGGATCCTAAATTTCAAATTAATTGAATTTTTTTCAAAAAAATAAAAAGTACCAAAGTACTCGCTTTTTCCCCTTTTTCAACCCTTCATTTTTACCCCTTAAAATCAACATTTCCAAAAACCCAGCCTTAGTGGATATATATTCCAGGAGGTGTAACTACAATCCAAATTTCAAGACTCTAGCTTCAGTGGTTTGGGCTGTGGGATGATGCGTGATTAGTATGTCAGTCAGTCATCAGTCAGTCACGCAACTACTTTATATATATAGATTAATTTGATTTGACAACCAAAAACTCTATTTATTCGGTATAAACGGTTTGGTTTTCAAAAATCAATTTTGGCCAAAAACAAGTTAGTTTTTGTTTGGTCTAAACATAGTATTAATAAAAAATTTAAATTTTTTCCCCTTACTTTTACTGCATCCCCAAGAGCGCTCTTTGGATGCGATTCGGTATGCTATAAAAAGATGCTGTGTCGCCAAAATCTCGATTTATTTTTGCTGGGTTCTATCGATTCTACAAATTTTTTGCGCAGTTGGATCGTGGGATAACGATTATTACTATTATATTTTTTTTTTTTTATACCCTCCACTTAGTGATAGAGGGTATATATAAGTTTGTCATTCCGTTTGTAACTCATCGAAATATCGGTCTGGGACCCCATAAAGTATATATATTCATGATGCCCGATCGATTTTAAGACATTCTAGCGATGTCCGTCTGTCCGTCTGTCCGTCTGTCCGTCTGTCCGTCTGTCCGTCTGTCCGTCTGTCTGTCTGTTGAAAATGCTCTCGCGGACAAAATATTGCACAGAGATGACTGAAACTTAACATATATATTGGAAGTTCTCCCGAGAAGTTTGGTATTGCATTTGAGCGATATCGGTTCAGCGGTTCAAAAGTTATGAACGAAAATGTAAGCACACCTCAAAAATTTCAGTACATTCAACATAACCTAAAAATACAAAATGCTTTAATTCGGCTTCTGGTTGACATATGTGAACATAATTGGACACCAAATGGTATTTAAACAAGTACGAACATATTTTTTGACAAAAAAAAAAAAATCGCGGATTTTTTTTCGCGGAAATTTTTTTCAATTTTTTTTTTTTTTTCAAAAGTAATTTCCATTTAAATAAAGTTGTTTGCAATAATCTTTTTGAAATTGTGGAGGGTATCACTACATTCGGCAAGGCCGAATTTAACTTTTTTACTTGTTTTAAATTGTATTGTAATTTTCCAATCTTAAAATCATTTCTACTGCTCCAATGGTGCGTTATAGAGCGGTCATTTATAAGACCGACCCCCATTAATTTTTACGTCTTTACATTTCTTTGGAACAAACTTATACCCTATCCCCAATTTCTAAGGGGGCTCCCAAACAAAACGAAATTTTTTAAAATTTGCTCAAACCGCTCTAACTGCCCTAATAGTGCCCTTAGAGCAACAAAATGTATGACCGACTCAAAATATTTTTTTAGTCCAAACATTTTCTCAGAACGCACCTACCCCCTATCTTTAACTGTTAAGGCGGTCCCCATACAATTTTTTTTATTTTTTGTAAATTTGTTTTATTTAATCAGCTTCTACCGGTCCAATGGTGCGTCCGATAGGGGTCATTAGTGAGACCGACCCCCATTTATTTTTACCCTACAACATTTGTTTAAAACATACCTACGTCCTATCTCCACTCCCTAAGTAGGCTCCCATACAAATAACAGTTGGAGGAAATTTTATAAAAAATGTAATTTTGAATTGAAGCCTACTTAGGGAGTGGAGATAGGGCGTAGGTATGTTTTAAAAAAATGTTGTAGGGTAAAAATAAATGGGGGTCGGTATCACTGATGACCCCTCTCGGACGCACCATTGGACCGGTAGAAGTTTA
Organism: Pegoplata infirma; assembly: GCA_963921195.1. Lineage (NCBI taxonomy): Eukaryota > Metazoa > Arthropoda > Insecta > Diptera > Anthomyiidae > Pegoplata > Pegoplata infirma. The sequence continues at coordinate 122,022,123 of OY992540.1, forward strand.
TTAAATAAAACAAATTTACGAAAAATAAAAAAATTGTATGGGGACCGCCTAAACAGTTACAGATAGAGGGTAGGTGTCTTCAGAGGGCGTACGGACATAGCGCCCAAGGTCTTATCGCCCAAAACCGTAAATGTCATATCGCCCAAGCTGCGACATATAGCCCAAAATGGAAGGTCTAAAAATGTTATTTCTCCCAAAACATAATTGTCAAAAAATCCAAAATATTTTTTTTGGGCGAAATTTCGAAATTACGACTTCTATGGTTTGTTTTTTTTTTTTTTTTTGTAATAAAGATTTTCTGCGTAGCCGGCCTTCGGCCGGACTTAGGGATTACATACTCCATGCATTAAACCCATCCTCTCTGCAAACCAAAGCTATTTTGGTTATCAGGCCTTATTGATGCGTAACAAATTTGATAGTGTTAAGACCTGCTACCCTAGAAACTTTACTTTGCGGAGAGGGTGGGTTTAATGCATGGATTTTGTAATCCCTAAGCCCGGCCGAAGGCCGGCTACGCAAAAAATCTTTAAAACATTGTCTTAAAAAACACAATATTGGTGAGTTTATGATTATTTTTTTTGGGCGCTATGACATTTTATAAATTCAACATTTTGATATTTGGGTAATATAACATTTTTGATAATTTATATTAATTTAAAGAAAATTGTTAAAATACCCAAAAATAATGGCCATATCGTCCAAAAAAATTTGCAACAACAACTAACACACATTTTTTTTGGGTGGAATGACTTTTTTAAATTGGGCGATATGCACTTGGGCGTTATGTCCGTACGCCTCTTCAGAGAAAAGAAAGGGCAGTTAGAGCGGATGAAGCAAATTTTAAAAAATTTCGTTTTGTGTGGGAGCCCCCTAAGAAATTGGAGATAGGGTATTAGTTTATTCCAAAGAAATGTTTAGACGTAAAAATTAATGGAGGTCGGTCTTATAAATGGCCCCTCTATGACGCACCATTGGAGCAGTAGAAATGATTTTAAGATTGGAAAATTACAATAAAATTTTTTCAAAAAATTTTAAAAAAATAGTAATAATCGTTATACCACGATCCGAATGGGCAAAAAATTTGTAGAATCGATAGAAGTTTTACACAAAAAAAATTCAAAAAAATCAAAGAGTACGAACATTTTCAAAAATGAAATTTTAATTTTAAAACTTAAAAATCGCATACTAGAGCACTTTTAAGAATTTTTCTGGATTTTTTTTTAAAAGTACGTAAAAAACAAAAATTAAAAATAAGCGAACAAACTAACAATTTTTAAAAATTCGATATCTTTTTAACGGGTCATCAAAAAAATCTGAAAATTTACCACGAAGAAGTTTTCGAAGGGTACTAAAAATTGTAAACAAATTGGGAAAATCTAAAAAAAAAAATTTTCAAAGTGTCCGATTTTTTCGTGTCTACTGACATAACTTTTAAACCCGATGTCTTTCGATCGGAATGAAATTTGCACCAAGGTCCTACTGGATAGTAGTTTGGACACAATTGTTCAACGAGATCGGTCAAGGACTCTCTGAGTTAGAGGTGGTCGAAATTTGACATTTTTGCCAAAGAGGTATTTATTCTCATCCATGAAACTTCTAACCTATTGTTTTTAGCAAAATGTGTCCCAAAAAGTTTAGATAGCTACATATTTATTCAATCTTTCGAAAAAAATTATAAAAAAAAATGTTAATTTTTTTTTTTAAATCCAAAACTTTTTTGACTTTTTCGTCAAATCGGACCCTTTTTTTGGCTCAAAAGAAAGCTTAGGTCTTTTCCTTTAAGAGCTATGGGTCGCTTTGTTGGAGGCGAGTGGGATAACTATGACTTTTTTTTTTTTTGTAAATTTGGAACACAAAAAACGATTTTTCAATTTTTAGCATATGCAATATTAGGCGTGGGTTAGTTCACTAGTTTTCGATTTCGATCCACTACACCCTCTTAATTTTATAGGTTCTAAAAAAAGCATGAGCCACAAAATTAGGGCGGTGGGGTGGTGACATATGGCCCCTTATTATAAAAATCCCCATATAGCCCCATAACTGCCCTAAAACACCCCTAGAGGCCAATGTGAGACCAACCTCCATTAATTTTCTGCCCCGAACATTTTTTCTGAACATACCTAACCTCTATTTCCACTTGCTAAGGGGGCTCCCATACAAAATGACGTTCTTATAAAATTTGCTCCTACCTCTTTAACTGTCCGTAGGGTGCCCCTAGAGAAGTAAAATGTATGACCGACCCACAACATTTTTTTCAAATCCAACAGAATATACCCACCCTTTATTATCAACTATTAAGAAGGTCCCCATATATTCTTATACCCTCCAACCACTGTATGGGGGTATACTCACTTTGTCATTCCGTGTGTAACACATCGAAATAACGGTCGGGAACCCCACAAAGTATATATAATATTTTAGTTGCAAAAATACTTAGTAAAATGTTTTTGTGGCTTACTAATGTTATTCAAAGTTAGTTTAGTGTATTTTTCAACACGTGAGCACAAATATTATACAATTATGCGGTATTCGGCCATTCGGCCAAAATTGTGGCCGAAGCCGAATAGTGGCCGAATAGTGCTTTTTGGCCGAAGCCGAATATTCGGTCGGACACTAGTGATTTTATCGCTCTTGAAGAAGACTTTGTTGATAAATAAAGTCGAATTTTGAGAAACAAAATTTTTTTATTGGTTATCCTACGGACTTATCAGCCGATGTGTTAAAAATAAAAGGTTTCAGTCTGAATGACCTAATAATAAAAATGTCCTTTCTCTAGTTTTATTTAAAGTCTTCTTTAGTGATGAATTTAAATTTATATTTTATTTGAAATGAATCGTTTTAAATTTAAAATATGAAGGCACTTTTTAAAAACAATTAAAATTCATATTTTCTAAAGAGCATATTTAATCATTTTTATAATCTCTCCTTGAAAACTTGGGTAAATGAAGGACAATCTCCCCATTGAAATTGCGCAAAAATTTCCCCCTTTTTACAAAAGCAAATATGTGCACATATATCGCTGATTTACTAGCATAGTGTCATATCTCAAAAAACGTGATTTTTGAGTTAATGATCCAGAATTATTCGTTATATCATGCTTTACATTGTGTCAAAATTTCGTAATAATATCTTTTAAACTCACTGTTTGGGAAGAGAACACCCCATTATTGCATTTTCTATGTACCGGCCTTTTTCCAAGGAAATCCAGTTTCAGTTGTAAACTTTAAAAGCATTTTCTGCAAAATCAAATATTTTGAGTTATAACACTATGCAAGTAAATGAGCGATATGACGTGAATGTGACCAAAAGGATGTTGTAAACAATGCATAGAAATGTAAATAGTATTTGCAAATAAAACAAATATAAATGAAAATTCCTTCCCTACAACTTCCCAAAACAAAACTGTTTTACTTTCCACCAAGTGTAAATAAAAAATCACATCTAATCACTTCAATCCGAGTATGAATCCAAAGAATATAAGATGTTGCAAAGGATCGTGAGCAAAGCCACGGCAGCAGTAGCAGCAACAACAACAGTTAACAAACAAGAATATTAGAAATCTTTAAAAGGTTTTTCTATTCAGAAGTAAAGTTAATTACGGAAAAAAATGTCTATTGCCATGTTAGGAAAAAGATGATGAGTGCTAAGTAATGTGCTTTAAGGCATTTTGCATATGTTTTTTTTTTTTTTGTCAAATACTAGTGTGTGGAGTAGAGATGGGTGCGTGAGTGACTTTCGGCTCACTCACGACAGGAATTTGCCAATCACACACACTCATTCACGAGCATATTTTTTTCTATTCACAATCGCGTAAAACAATTTTTGGAAAACTAATGGGTAAAAATCTAGGAAAATTTTAAGAGTTTAGCTAAATTTTACAAAATTGTTAGCAAAATTTAAAATTTAGGTTAGGTAAGCCGCCCATATGGTTCCTTCGATGAGCGTGGTACAATTTTATCTACAATAGAATGAAATGATGAGGATAGGAAGAGGAAATGATGCTCAAGTGGCCTTACTAAGATCAATACTGGATCGCTCAGAGTCGATGAACTTGTTTATTATACTGATGTTCATACCAGACAAACATGTTAAGCCTGTCAGTATAAAACTGCCAAAATGTTTTTAGTCTGCCAAAATGTTTGGCATATGCCGGCATGGAAATTGCAATGCTGTATATTCATCCACCACGTCTTGACATCCTCCGCAATAGTAATTGTGAAGGATTCCCATTTTGTTGTCATGTGAGTGCCGAAGCGCGCACTGTGCTCCGTATTGGCTGTAACCAGGTAACGTAGCTGAGCTGCCAAAATATTTGGTGTATGCCTGATATTAGCATAGAATTTGGGATGCTGTATATTCCTCCAACACGTCTTGGCATCCCCGCAATCATTGCGTCATTGTGAAAGATTTCCATTTTTTTGTCATGTGTGTGTGCCAAAGCGTTCACAGTGCGCCGTAACAGCTGCTGATTCCGAAGCATTCCAATGATCCTACGCGTACGCCGGTGGTCATATGAGGACGACACCATCCTCGTGTTAGAGCCGTAGGATCATGTAGCCACCTGTCGTTTTCCATCTGTAATACCAAAGTCTTGCTCCGCTGCTTACTTGCATTCAGAGGTATTCGATAATTCATTAGCAACACACTTACCGTTAATACCTATATACCCAGATGGGTGCCACACTCGAATGTCTCACCATCTCCTTTAGAAACGCACGGCATTCTTGAACGATTCTGGTCGTGGTAGTCCCACCCAATTGGAATTTAATATCCGCTTGGTTGTCGGTGAAAACACAGATATCCCAGAATAATATCCGTTGGCATCCTATCGACTCCAAAATCCGTTTTATGGCCATGTTCTCGGTCTGAAAGACGCTGGTCTGTTAGTCGAAAGGAGAATCTGTAGTCCAGTTTACTCATAAGAACTCTATCCCCCACTTGGCCATCAATAAAACCTCAAGTGTCTCTCCAAGTATGTCGAAACCTTCGGTCCAATCGGACCTCCCCGAAATGCTTGTTTTAACCACGAGTTCGAACGATGGTGAAGGGGTGCAATAGTCAATGTTCGCGGTACCATGATGCCCCAGAATTTTCGCATGCCCGCATGGTCCGTACGTCTATTCGTTTTTACCCGCAAACCAAGTAGCTGTGATTTCACTGGCAGCCAGTGAAGCATTGCGAGTAGACCTTTCGTTAGCGTGGTACGAAGTGCGCCAGTTATCATCAGCACACTTGAAGGGTTCTATTGAATGCCTTCTGATGAGTGGCCTTTTCTGTCGCCACCAACCAGATGGATACTCGTGTATGATGGCCAATTGACATTTCGGGGAGTAAGAGTAGCTTTTTGTCTAGAATGATTCCTAGACACTTAGCACTTTCGGACACCGTGACTTCAATACCGCCTAGTCTCGGCGGGCTGAACAATAGATAATTTCAGAAATTTAGACAGTATCCCTTGATATCTTCCGGATACTGCATCAATCACGAGTAGGGTATTTATTGCAAGGAGGTTTGAGGTGCAATAGTTAATTCTTTTATAGCCGCAAGCCTAGTGACTGTGTTCTGGGCTAGTTGCCTTGCTAGAAGGTATACTGGCAGTCAGTGAAGAATTGCGGGTGGACCTTTCGTCGGAGTTTCACAAAGTGCGATAGTTATCATCAGCGCACTTGCCCTAAGGATAATTTTGGATGCCTTCTGATGAGTGACCTTCGCTGTCCCCACCCACCAGACGGATACTCCAAACATAAGTATGGACCTGACGATTGTGTTGAGTAGACAATTGACAATTCGGAGACTAAGAGTAGCTTTTTATCTAGAATGATTTCTCGAAACTTAGCACTATCGGACACCGTGAGTTCAATACCACCTAGTCTCGGCGGGCTGAACAAGAGATAATTCCAGAAATCTAGATAGTATCCCTTGATAACTTCCGGATACTGAAACGGCCACGATATCCGCGTAGGAGACGGTCTTTACACCCATGTCATCTAATTTGACGAGTAGGGTATTTATGGTAAGAGGGTTTGAGGTGCAATAGTTAATGTTCGCTGCGGTACCGAGAATTCTCCCAAGTCCTTATGGTCAGTACGTCTATTCGTTTATAGCCGTAAGCCTGGTGGCCGTGTTCTCGTCTAGTTGTCTTGCTAGAAGTTATACTGGCAGCCGGTGAAGCATTGCGAGTGGCACAAAATGCGCTAGTTACCTTCAGCGCACTTGCCCTAAGGATAATTTTGGATGCCTTCTGATGAGTGACCTTCTCTTTCCCCACCCACCAGACGGATACTCCAAACATAAAAACGGAAATGACGATCGTGTTGAGTAGCCAACTGACAATTCGGGGAGTAAGAGTAGCTTTTTATATAGAAAGATTCCTCGATACTTAGCACTAGCGAACACCGTGAGTTCAATACCGCCTAGTCTCGGCGGGATGAAAAAGAGATAATTCCAGAAATTCGGACAGTATCCCTAGATAACTTCCGGATACTGAAACGGCCATCCGCGAAGGAGACGGTCTTTACACCCATGTCATCTAATTTGACGAGTAGGGTATTTATGGTAAGAGGGTTTGAGGTGAAATAGTTAATGTTCGCTGCGGTACCGAGAATTCTCCCAAGTCCTTATGGTCTGTACATCTATTCGTTTATAGCCGTAAGCCTGGTGGCTGTGTTCTCGTCTAGATGTCTTGCTAGAAGGTATACTGGCAGCCAGTAAAGCAATGCGAGTAGACCATTCGTCAGAGTGGCACAAAGTGCGCCAGTTACGATAAGCGCACTTGCTCTAAGGATAATTTTGGATGCCTTCTGATGAGTGACCTTCTCAGTCGCTACCCACCAGACCGATACTCCAAACATAAGTATGAACCTGACGATAGTGTTAAGTAGCCAATTTATATTCCTGTATGCATTTGTCTTTGTTAATCTGGCCTCAGTGTTCATGTTCTATAGTCACTTTTTGTCTATAATCGTTCCTAGATACTTATCACTATCGGATATCGTGAGTTCAATACCACCTAAATTCGGCGTGCTGAACATGAGAATCTTGTTCCTTTTGGAAAATACAACAAGATATGTGTTGCCTGAAATTACCCAGACCGCTATCTAAACACCATTCCGATAGAAGTCCAAGACATAATTCCTGACGTTCACACAGTATCCCTCGATAGCTTGCGAATACTGCCACGGCCACGACATCCACGTAGGCGAATGTCATAAGACCCATGTCGTCGAATTTGACTAGTAGGTTGTTTTTGGTTAGGTTCCACGGAAGCGCTGATGATATTCCCAATTGCGAAGTACCACGTACTTCAGAGATAATAATCCTTCTATCCGAGCAGTTTTTGACAAATCTAGTCAGGATATTATCCACCTCCAAGTTGTCCAGGGCAAACCTAATTGACTCAGGTTAGACATTGTTAAAGGCAACTTCTATGTCATGAAAGGCAGCCAGAGTGTATTCCTTGTATTCCTGGGACCTCTCGATGTGTCCGATAAGAGAATGAAGTGCCGTCTCCACTGACTTCCCCCTAATTGTAGGCTTGCTGGGATTCAGATAGTAACTCTGAATTGAATGACATCCTAAGGGATGAATCTATAATTCTCTCCAGAGTTAAGCAACATTTTACAAAATTGTTTTGTTTTTCGGGACAAACGGTAATATGAAGAAAAATAAATCACACAAACTCAAGCAAAAAAATCGACTCACGCACACTCACTTACTTAATTTTTTCCCACTCACTCTTAAGTAAATAAAATTGAGTTTCAGTAATAATCACATGTCCATCTCTAACGTGGAGTACCCTGTGGATTGTCGAAGACATTCATCGTCATCATCTGCAGTCTTAACTTTAACAACATCGTCATCATAGATGAGCATTCTATGAAATAAGTTTTTATTGCTCGTTTTTTGCATGTCCCCTCTTTCTATTACCACTACTTTAAAAAAAGAGGCATATGTAAGTTTGTCGTTATGTTTGATATATCTCGAAACATTGTGGATCTATTAAGGCAGCGGTTACCAACCTTTTTGGCTCGCGTACCCCTAATTTTAAATTTTGTCAGCCGCGTACCCCCTAACGAGTTGTTTTTTTTTGTTTTCGTTAAAAAACTTATATAAATATTTGAGTTAATTTTGAAACTTTTGATCTGCGGGTATTATCATTTTTTTTTTTAAGTATTTAGGGGAGATCAAATCAATGGAGGTATTTTTTTGGAAAAATTTTCGCTCTTGGGGTGGTTCAATGCATCTGAAAATGCGGATTTTGAGCTGATTTTTCTGCAGAGCAAAAACAGCTGAAAATATTGCAAATCTGATTTCACCAGTCATTTCTACACCAAAAATTCAAACAACGGACGTTTTTTGAACTGTTAAAAAAAGTTCCAATGGTACCAAAATTTACACTCTATCACAACCCGTCTCAAAAATGCCCAAAAACACGTTTTTTTGAGAACTTTGACATACATTTTCTCCAAAACCTGACATCATAGAAAAACCATATTCGGAATCAGAATCGAAAGGTTAATCGAAAATAAGTGGTCAGATCTCAAAATATCGCAAATAATTGCTCTCTAAATTGCACAAAAATACGTTTTTTGTGAACTTTGACCTCAACTGTCTTAAAAACCTGACGTTATGGAAAACTTTGGAAGCCAGGTTAATCTAAAACGAATGTCCAAATTACTAAAATTATGCGTACCCCCGCGGACAGTTTCGCGTACCCCCTAGTGGTACGCGTACCATAGGTTGGTAACCGCTGTATTAAGGCATATAAATGGCCAAACCTTGACACTACTAAACTATTTTTTACTACATATATTCTATATTACCGATCGATTTAACGATTTTCGTTTCTCAGTCTGTCTGTTGTTATCACGATAACTTTCGAAAACAGCATTGGAGGTTTTTAATGCTTGGTATACATGTTCGCCACAGGCCTAGTCCGATTGGTATTAAATTTCAACCATATTGGTCTAGCAATTAAAAAGTTATAACAGAAAATGTTAGGCCCACTTTCAAATTTCAATACTTTTTTAAATATTTAAATTATTTTCTATAATCTGATAACAAAATCTTACATCAGATCTAAACAATTTTTGAACAAGAAATAAAATTTGTATTAAAATTTGTTTGTACCTTGTGAATCGTATTGTTGGATACGGCCAATTTGTTTTTAAAGTTCCTACTTATTTTCTTTATTTTTTGTTACTAAGCGCAGAGTAAAAAAAAAGATTGTAAAAAAATCTATTTAATTCAATGGCATACAAGTGGAAAGTTACAGAAAAAAAAAAGTAGTATCCTTTTAAAGATGATTCCATAACCACGTTATTTCTTGTTGTTTTGTGTCGTATAGCAGAAATGGATTCCTCTGTAGGCTAAACAAACGTTTTATTTGTACCTTTCTTATGCCAGTGATATTTCACAAGCCTAACGGAAATGTGGCCAATTTGAGCGGATAAAAATAAAAATAGCCAGCTGAAATTTTCATTAAAAATCGCTCTCTAGCTTTATCAAAAGGCCTTTTTTTGTTAGACTATTCAAATTGGGGAGACTGTGTGTCCACCGCAGGATTACACTACCAAACATCCAAAACACGACTGGAACCAACCTTATACACTTGATTCTGGTGGTCAAAAATCCGGTCTCCAAACTTTTCCACCACATCAGGTTTTTGAGAAAATTGGGGTCGAAGTTCTAAAAAAAATTGCTGTTTTGTGTATCTTTGATAACTCATAGCGGATGAACCCCAAGTGATGGCTTCTTGAAAATAAGTCGAGGGTACAGACTGAACATTACTCTTAGAGATGCAGAACTCATTAGGTCAGTCGCCTTAACCATTTGGGCACCAATAATTTTTCAATGATGTCTTAAGATCCAGTATCGAAAAAAAATCGATTTTGGGGGAAAATACCTAACAAAAAGACAATTGGTGCTTCAAGGGTTAAAGAGACTGATCAAATGAGTTTTGCAGCTTAAAGAGTCTCATCCGCTAGGAGATGTCAAATGTGTCCAAAAACTAAATTTTTTTGTATTTCAAAACGGGATGTAATGGAAAAGTTTGGAGACCGGTTTTGTGACCAGAAGAATAATTGTAATCATGTATATAAGGTGACGTTCCAATCGCATGAAGTTTATTATTTTTCATATGATTAGTACTTGAAAATGTTGTTTTTCTGGAATAGGACATCATTGAAAGATAATTGGTGTCTTAAGGGTTAAGGCGTCTGACCAAATGAGCTCAGCATTCTTAAGAGCAATGTTTAGGTTTTACCCTCGACTTATTTTTAAGTCGCTATCACATTGGGTTCATCCGCTATAAGTTGTCAAAAATGCCCAAAATGGAGATTTTTTTAACTTTGACCTCAATTTTCTCAAAAACCTGATGTGATGGAAAAGTTTGGAGACCAGCTTTGTGATCACTAGAATAAATGCAATTAACTGTCTATCTTTATTACCACGGTAAGTGTTCAGAGTCCCGGCTTCGGATTTTGCCTTAGTCTGGGTTTTGTTCTGCATTTGTTGAATGCATTTCTGCATTCGCAAAAATTTGAGCGTCACCGCAAGTTGTGAATGAGGGGACAATCTCAGAGATTGGTCACATGTTGTCCGAATGCCCATTTTACTCGGACATTCGCGACATGTCTGGAGTGGGAGTTTTCCGAAATGCAAAAGCTTGGGATGTTAGTTAAGGGCCCACCAGTCCCGAGTTATTTGGAACTCAACTGGTAGTAGCTCGTATTATGCTTCGAAGTCTGACCGGAGACTATGTTCTGGTACCACAGGTAACCGGAAGCCCCTGTATCTCTCGACATGTAGCTGCGTATTTTACAACTGGGTGCCTGACCCATAGAAAGGCAGAGGTTGGATAGGCCTCGATCCACACCAAGGGGGAAACTATATCCAAATATGTAATTTCAAATAGGTACCGGAACGCTGTTTAATGCAGCGTGATGGGGCGCCAGTTGACGCATTGTTTCGACTCGGCGTATGAAAGTGAGCGTCATGGACTAAAGCCAATGCGGCGTAGAGTACATATAAAACTCGATTTCTTATTGTCCAACGAATTGCACAACGCTTTACGGAGAAAAATCGCTTCTCCGTCTAACTAAACGTATATGGAATAAAGTCCTCACAGTAGTCTTCCTAGACAGCTATCATTTAGAACAGTTTAAATTAAATGTCCACAAACATTACTCTCTCTTCCTCCTCCTCTTATATATTTTCATAACACCAAAACAAAACATTGCATTAGTAGGGTGCATTCCCATCTTCAGGCAGAGGACAGGTAAGCAGGATTCCACAAAGCCCTTAAAACGTAAAATTTTTTCACAGATAATTTGTTGGATGAAACTGAGTTGAGTGCTAGGAATAGATTATCAAGATAATGCGAAAGCTTTCTAATGACTTTTGTATTTTTAGGCAGAAATCAGTCTAAACTGCATGGAACTGTCGGCAACCCATAGGATTATGAAAGCAGTAAAAGGCGTTGTAAAAAACCTGTCTGAAAGAGCAACAGACTGGAGTTGAAAGACAGTCCCTTGCCGTGTTTATAAGGAAAAGTAAGATTCCTGATTCAGTACAAATGTTGCTGTCATATGCGAAAGAATAGATAAAATTGAAAGTTTGACTTTAAAGGTCATTAAGAAAATAAATAAAAAGTGCAGCAAAAAGAACGGAACATTGCGTTACCACTGCTTTAAGACGAAGCTCAACAGTGAGATTACAGAAACATGTCAATATAAAGCGATAGAAATCTCAGGTGACACCAAATGCTATAAGCTTTTAAACGAGGGCCGCATGCCACACACGATCGACCGCCTTGAAAATACCCAGAGCAACTACTTGGCTTTCCAAACTTTTTTTTTTTGAAGGAATACTACAACTTTCGGCTTATAATTAAACTTTTTTCTTACCTTCTGACTGCCGTCTTATACTTCGGCATCTGTTTTATACTTCGCTTTTCACCTTATACTGCCACTATACCTCGAATTCTGTCATATACTCCGACTTCTGTCTTGTAATCCGTCTTTCTTCTTTTACTTATGTTTACGTCTAATACTCCGGTTTCCATTTTATACTATGTTTTCCATCTTATGCCGCGGCTTCCATCTTAAACTCCAACGGTAACCGCATACTATAGCTTCCTTCTTATAGTCCCACTTCCGTCTTATAACGCGACTTTTGTTTTATACTGCAATATCCGTCTTATACTCCAACTTATTTATATTTTGACTTTCGTCTTATACTCCGAATTCAGACTTTTATTCGCCTGATACTCACACTTCCTTCTTGAACTTTTACTCCGATTTTTGTTTAATAACCAATTTTGTATCTTATGAACCAACTCCAGTCTTATACTCCAACATCTGTCTGATATTTTCACTTGCGCCTTATGCTCCGCATTCTTTTATATACTGTGACTTCAATTTTATACTGCTACTTCCGTCTTATACAGCTTCTTCCGTCTTATACTCTCTTATACTTCCACTTTAACCTAATACTACAATTTTCGTCTTATACAGCGACTTTTATCTTATACGTCGACTTCCATGTTATACTCCAACTTCCACCTCCTTCTACTCCAACTCCAGCTTATCGAATACCATGTCGTCTCAGACTAATATTTCATTAGTCCAACTACTTTGAACAAGCGGAAATTTTTACACATTCAGACTATAATCTTGGGAACTTCTACTTTCTCTAAAAAATATTTTCCTTTGGCAAAAATCACTAAATGAGCATTATAGCCACAGCTGGTTATTTTGTTGTTTTTTTTTCCTCTATTCATATTTTTTGTTTAACATTAAAACATCACACGTTGTTTGTCAAATAGAAGGATTGTGAGCATTAAAAAAATAAAAACGAGGGAATCCTAGCTTTTGAAGAGGAGACATTATATTTTCTGTTGATTTTTTTTTCAGTACATGTGCTTGTTTGTACATATCTAGGGAGCAACGTCCTATACAAAAAAAAATCTTGAGTTAAGTTTAACTTTTTCTTTCTGTATTTTTTTCTGTAGAGTACCATCATCAACATACAATGTGCCAATGCTCCCCTAACATGTTTTTTTCTACAAAAAAAAAATTTACAAACATCACGCTACGAAACATTTCGATTCAAAAAGAATGACTTAACTTTAAAAAAAAAAACACACACACAGAAATAAAAGCAAAGCAAACCTAAATTCAACACATATTCACAAATGATTCCAAAGTAAAGAGTACTCGAGTTATGAGCTATGAGAAAAGCCGGGTGCTCCCCTAGCACAGTAAAAAATTAAACAAAAACAACAGCAACTAAAAAATAACTGGAAGAAAACCTACAAAAAGAATTTTCTATTTTACACCCTCTTCTTTTGAATGAATGTACATATGTGAATTGGATATTGTCGTTGACATATCCACTGTACATGACATATAGTTGCATAATTCATATACATTCATATACAGTTATGTATATATATGTGTGGGTCAATAGATCAGTAAGCTAGATATAACTTTATAAGTTACCACTCCGATGACTGGCAACTTTTTCAATGGTCAATGATTTACAAGATCCCCAGGGACCTCATAATCCAATATAGCTTGTATTGAACTATTTTTGACAACCAAGCGTTCCAGTATACCCAAAATAGTTACAGAATCTTCCCATCAAAAATATAGACTACACCCTAAAAAAATGAGTCCAGTTTCCTACTATAAATTGGGTAAACTTCAACAAATTCAAAACATATACTACAATAAATTGAGTAAATTTCAAATATTTTTTAGCAGAATTACACAATTTGTGTAAATTTACCCAATTTATAGTAGGAAACTGAAATCATTTTAATTAGAGTGTAACAAATTGTACAACATTATGTGTTTTCAATGCCAGAGTCCTTCAAGGTTACGGAGACAACTCTGTATCTCTTTTGTACTACAGATTTACCAAACAATGATGGAGTCTGAAACATGGCCCTTGCTGTTCATGCGACTCTTTTGGGTCTTTTGTGTCAAGATCTATAAATTTAAATCATACTATCATAAGATCTATAAATTTAAATCAGACGATATAGAAGCCAGCCTTATATGCTCAGAATTAAGTAATTTCCAATCCAAGAACCGTCCTCTGATCCTACAAATTGTGACGCATTCGCACCAAATGTGTTGCGTTGTTTCCCATTCCTCCAGACAAAGTTGATACAAAGAAAAAAGGTTTAAATTACAATAATTTATTTTATAATTTTCGGTAAGAAAACCTGTTAGTAGGTTAGGTTGTAAGTGGGTGCTGACGCTTAACAACAGCACACATTAGTATACTCTAAGGTCCTTTAGAAACAAAAGCGAACTGTGTCTTTATCACGAAGGTACAGAGAATGGCGTCAATGTGCATCACTGGTGCTCTTCGTACTATACCTACGGCTGCATTAGAAATCCTTCTTCACCTGAAACCCTTGGACATATTGTGTAGGCAGTATGCAGCTGCGTCGGCAATTCGACTTAATAGCACGCTGCAATGGAGGAGCAGCGATTGTGGCCATAGCGCGATCTTGAAAAAGATAACAATACCACAAAATGTGGATTGTGCTCCCTCTTTGAGCCTCTTTGAGCGCCACTTTACCACTATGATACCATCCAGGGAGTCTTGGATGGGGGATACTCCGGGATGTGGAGCTACCATAAATTTTTACACAGATGGATCGAGGCTGCACGAACAAGTGGGCTTTGGGGTCTATTCGGAAGAGCTTGGATTGAGCCTGGCTCGTAGATTGCCAGATCATTGCAGTGTTTACCAGGCAGAGATGCTGGCAATAAAGGAAGTGGCTGACTGGTTGAGCTGCAATGTCTTGTCTACAACCGCAGTCAACATCTATACTGACAGTCAAGCCGCGGTCAAGTCCCTGGATTCAATGTTTCTGAAAACAAGATCTGCCCTTAACTGCCGCACGTCTTTAAATGAGATGGCCAAGCAGTTTAACATACGACTCATATGGGTCCCAGGGCACAGAGACATTCCAGGGAATTGCAAAGCCGATTAGCTTGCAAGACTAGGAACTACCTTACAGGTTCCAACAGAATTGGAATGTGTTGGTATGCCTCTAGAAACTTGCAAGCAAAACCTACGGCTTTGTTCTGCGAAGGAGACTAATCAAAGATGGGCAAATGGATGGACGTGTGAGACAACACGACTGATTTGGCCTTCTCTTAATCAGGGGCGCACAAGTGAGCTGATATCGCTTCCAAGAGGAGAGATTTCGACGGTGGTTTCTATAATTACCGGACACTGTCTTATAGGGAAGCACGCAGAGCGGTTAAATGTGCCGTCTAATGACTTTTGCCGAAGTTGCATGGATGAAGAGGAGTTGGAAACTATCGAACACTTTATTTGCCATTGCCCGGCACTTTCTGGTCAGCGACTTGCTTCACTGGGATCTAGGGAGCTGTACGATCTTTCTGATTTGTCGGATGTCAAAATTCAACATCTAAGGAGTTTCATAAGAAGCTCAAACTGGTTTAACGACAGGGACTAGTAGGGAAACCTATTACGATCCCGTGGTATCACAATGGACCTCAGAGTCTACGAGTGTTGACGTAAAACGTCAGCAGCCACTTACAACCTAACCTAAGGTCCGTTATGATACCACGTGACGTTAAAATGGTTCCCCTACTAGTCCCTGCCGATAAAATAATTTGAGCTCCTAATGAAACTCCAAAGATAATAAATTTTGACATCCTACAAATCAGAAAGATCGTGCAGCTTCCAAGATCGCTGTGAAGCAAGTCCCGGGCAATGGCAGATTAAGTGTTCGATAGTTTTCAACTCCTTCTCATCCATGCAACTCTATAAGACAGTGTCCGGTAATTACAGCAACCACCGTAGAAATCTCTCCTCTTAGAAGCGATATCGGCTCACTTGTGCGCTTTTGATTAAGACAAGGCCAAATCTGACGTGTAGTCTCACATGTCCATCCATGTGCCCATCTCTGATTAGTCGCGACCGAGACTCAAGCCATAGATTTCGCTTGCAAGTTTCTGAAGGTATACCGAAACATTCCAATTCTGTTGGAACCTGTAACGTAACTACCTAGTCTTGCAAGCTCATCTGAATGTCTCTGTGAGCTGGGACTCATATGAGTCGTGTGTTAAACTGCTTGGCCATCTCATTTAAAGACGTACTGAAGTTAAGAGCAGATCTTTCTTTTTTTAGAAACATAGACTCCAGGGACTTGACCGAAAGTTGACTGTCAAAATAGATGTTGACTGTGGTTGTTGACAACCAAGTCAGCTAGGCAGCCTTAGTTGCTAGCATCGCTGGCTGGGAAATACTGCAATGATCTGGCAATTTTGAAGCCAGGCTCAGCCCAAGCTCTTCCGAATAGAAGTACACTTGTTTGTGTAGCTTCGAGCCAACTGTGTAAAAATAATGGAGGCTCCAGTACTTGAAGTGGCCCTCATATAAGACTCCCTGTATGGTATCATAGTGGTAAGGTGGCAGGCTTATAGAGGGAGCACGGTCCACATTATGAGGTATTGTTCTTCAAGCTAGCGCTACTCTTCCATTTCAGTGTGGCTCATTCAGTCGATTGGCCGATGTAGCAGCATACTGCCTACCTAGTATGTTCAATGGTATCATGTGAAGGAGGATTTGTAATGCTGCCGTATGTGCAGTACGAAGAGCACCAGTGATGCACATCGACGCTATTCTCGGTATCTTCGTGATAAAGATACAGTTCCTTTTTGTCTTTAAAGTAGGCCACAAGACAATGATTCCATACTGTAGAATTAAACGCACCACTGCTGCGGAAATCCATTGGACGACCAATCTTTTACAGCAATATAAAGCAATAGTTCCTCAATATTACGGCTGAAATTCAACTTCTTATCTAGAAATACTCCAATACACTTGGGTCCATCCGAGAAGGCAACTTCAGTGCCATCTAGAGAAATAGAATCAAAATCAGAAATCTTATTTTTTTTTGTAAACAAGACAAATTCAGTTTTACTTGGATCAACTCCCAGACCTCAGCCTCTTGCCCATTTAGACGGATTTTTCAGAGAACTCTGAAAAATGTCCCTTCATATGTACTGGTGCATTCCCTTTTACGCTACAGCGACATCATCAGCATATGCTGCAACTTGACAACCACGTGCTTCTGGAGAGAGCAGAATTGGATTCAGTAAGGTTTCAAAGAAGTGGCAAAATAACACCTTCCTGCGGTGTACCCTCCTTGAAAAAACCATCCGATGCTTCACTCCCAGACTAGACAATCCCAGAACTATCGAGTTCTAGGATTTAAAGCACCCTCTATAGCAAGAAATACCACCATAGTGTACTCCTTTACCACAAGTAAACTCTCGATGGTACGAACGAGCTCATAAAGAGCTATTCCTAGTTGCCTAGTCAAAAGCAACTGCAGGTCAATCACTCTTCTATGAAGATATCATTCGTAACAAAAAAGAAGAGAGACTAATCAAAATTCTTCAGAACTGTGTGGGAATTTTTCTAAGCATTTGGGATAACAACTACTCTGGTATCTTAAATACAAAAGAAGAAAGACTAATTGGTCTAAAATCCTTCGGAACTGTCTGGACATTTTTCCAAGTCTTACACTCAAAATAATTCTACAGTAAAAGGTTTAGTAAGTGATATTGTACCAAAATCTACTAATTCGTTACTAATTTTAGTACCTTCAAAGTACTAACATTAGTAATTTTTACTGGATTTGACTAATATTAGTTAAAAATTTTAGTATTGGTTACCAATTTCTGCACTAGGTCCTTTTGGACTAAAATTAGTTAAATTTTTAGTATTGAATACCCACGTTTTTTTTTGGGTGTAGGTATAAAAACGACTCTGGTATGCCGTGTAGTGATTGTACAGCAAAGGGGGCTACATAGTCCTAACCTTGTTGTATCTCAGCCGGGATTATATCATCAGGTCAAGGGATTTTTTTTGGACCCGAAGCTTTTATTCGCCCGGATTTATTCATAGTCCCCACAACTAATATGGTTTCGGGTTTTGTGATAACGTCAAAGGAGATTATGTCCGTTCCCTGTTGGGAGTACAAAATTGCCAAATGTGATTCTTGTAAAAACTTCTGTGAAAACATTTCTGAGGATACCAGGATGTGAAAAGTTCCATCTTCTTGACCTTGGAGCCTGGGTACCTGAAGGATCCTACTGGAGTGCAGTCTACCTCCAGTGGGGAGTCGCTAGATCTTCTTATAAACACTCATTTTCCGGGCAATTCCATGACGCCATTTTAAGCTTTGGAACGCTCTGAAGCCCAAGCATCTGAAATTGCTGTGGATATAATAAATATTTCAACATAAATCTGGGCGATTAAAAGCTTCCCCTTGTCCTGATGATATAACAACGGCTTAGATACAGCAAGTGTCGGACTATGTAGCCCCTTTGGCTGTACAATCACTACACGGCATACCAGAGTCGTTTTTATTCCGAAGGCTTGGAAAAAATTCCTACACAGTTCCGAAGCGTCTTAGACTAATTAGTATTTCTTCTTTTGTGTTAAAGATCACAGAATCGTTTGTATTTGCACATAGTTCCGAAGGATTTCAGAACAATTAGTCTATTTTCTTTTTCGTTAAAGGCAATTGAACGAATGATAGACTCATACTTGCGAAGAGTGATTGACATGAAGTTGCATTCGACTACGCAGCATGCCATACAACATGGATAGATCAACGGGAATAGCTCTTCACGAACTCGTTCGTATCAAGAGTTTGCTTGCGGTAAAGGAGTACATTCTGCTTTTAATAATGTCCTCCCAGACTCGATAATTCTGGAATTGTCTGGTCTGGGAGTGAAGCGTGGGATCGTTTAATGGTAGAAAATCCAATTTAGAGAGTATATCATACCTCCATTTGTCATTAGGTCACCAAAAATATCAATAGTATCCACAAGATTGTTATTGGAAAAAGGTTAATTGAAATTCGATGGATATCAATTGAATTTCGTAAAATTTGAAAAAGATCAATTGATCTTTAAAAAGTGAATACTGAAGTTCGAAATATTTAGAGCAAACAGGAAATTTTGCAACACTTTGAGATGTTTTTCGTAAAAGTTCAATTGTTGTAATTCGTAAAAAATCAATTGAAATTCCAAAAAGATCAATTAAATTTCGAAACCATCTAACTATCTGATACACAATCAGACACCTTATTTCCGTTCTCTGTTCTTTATTAATTTTTTCGATTTCTTATCTGACGGTCTACTTTAAAACCATGTCACATCAAAAACAAGTAGGACTTTTCTTTCATATGTATAAGTTTGGTATATGATTTCAATATAACTTATAACATTTTTCTTAATAATTTTTTTTCTCCATTTTTTTGTGTAATTTCTATAATAATAAAGTACTCTAAAAACAAAATGACCCACACCTAGTTTTAAACTGAAACTTTCCTTTTAATGGAACTAAGTAAGAACTTAACAAGAGGAGCAGTTGAAAAACATTCCGTTTCCCTATGTTTCCCTTTCATTTTTGTTAGATTTTTGCCAACAAAAGTATAATTATATATAGTTCCCCTTGTTACTTGTTATTTTTAACATATTTTTTTGTAATAATTAGTAACAACAAGAGTATTTAAAATAAAAAAAAAAAATATATTGTAGAAATCTAAGAAAAAATGTATTCATAACAGGACTGCTAGTAAATTTTATATAGTATTTTTTTAATTTCAAGAACAATAAAAAAATATTCATTTCTTAACAAATTATGCTAAGAGCCTTCAATAGAATATATCGTCACCTAAAATGTAAAACAATGTAACAACGTTTTTTTGAAGAAGAATTGAAATTTGTTGTGTAAGGTTTTGGAAGGAGGAAAGAGGGAGTAATGGCTTTGATATTTGACAGGAAAGACCTTTGTAGGGAGATTATTCCACATGCGAGTAGTTTGACTGAAAAACGAATTTTTCTCTGTAATGAGTTGTGCGAAACACAGGACAATCAACCATAAATGGGTGTGATCTACGAGATAAGCGAGTATTACGAACAAACACTTGGGCCTGGGGAATAATTTCACAAATCTCCGATGAACACCTTCCATGATTAAATCAATTCCGACCACATGCTTCAATGAATCAATACAGTTGGATACACTACTGTCATTGATAAGCTTCACCCCTGAACACAGTTCAGAATCTTCAGAACAGATGATGAAGCTCCAGTCATTTTGTGATTGTTGTATGAATAGTAAGGAAATCGGATGGACTAAAGAATGTTTTGCACCGACACATTAATTCCTCTTTCGACACTGGAAATATATGTTTGTTCCAACGGATATAATAGTGTCACATAACCCACATTCCAACGATGCTCCAATGAATCAATCAGTTGGATACACTACTGTCATTGATAAGCTTCACCGCTCTCCCTGAACCCGATCCAAAATCTTCACAAGAGATGCTGAAGCCCCTGCCCATTAGGTAGAGTTGTATAGATAGTAAGGATATCGGATGGGGTGAACTAAGTCTTGCACCGTTTCAGAAAACCAGGGTTTGAAAAAAAACTCTAACGTACGGTACGTTAGTGTTCTGTACGGAACTATGGAGCGACCATACGTTATCGAAACGTACCGTTCCAAGAACACATTCACTAAAAAGTTTTTTAGTGGTTGTGAAGGTGTTCGCAAACAGAGTTCCGAACGTTATGCCTGCGAGTTGAAGAACAAAACCTTTACGATAACGTACCGAACTAGGTTAGAAACAAAATAAAGTTCTTTTAGTGTTCTGTTTGCGAACTTTTGAGACATTTTTTAAATTTAAAATGGCGATATCTTGAAAACTAAGCAATATAGAGCAAAACGGAGCACATTTTTGGTTCTTGGGATTACCATAGCATCGCTAGGCCTCTACACATGGGTGGACCCCATTGGGTCCTTATTTTGAATCTAAAAAAGTTAGCATTCCGGGAAATTTAAAAATGCACATATCTCGCTAAATACTGCTGACACGACATAAAGTCTAAAAGCGGTCATGTACTACGAGACAAGATCCACAAAAATGCTTTTAGACTTTTCATCGTGTCGGCAGTATTTAGCGAGATATGTGCATTTTTAAATGCTAACTTTTTTAGATTCAAAATAAGGACCCAATGGGGTCTACCCATGTGTAGGGGCCTAGCGATACTATTGAGATCCAAAGAACCAAAAATGTGCTCCGTTTTGCTCTATCTTTCATAGTTTTCGAGATATCGCCATTTTAAATTTAAAAAAAAAATGTCTCAAAAGTTCGCAAACAGAACACTAAAAGAACTTTATTTTGTTTCTAACCTAGTTCGGTACGTTATCGTAAAGTTTCTGTTCTTCAACTCGCATGCATTACGTTCGGAATTCTGTTTGCGAACACCTTCACAACCACTAAAAAACTTTTTAGTGAATGTGTTCTTGGAACGGAACGTTAAATAACGTACTGTTTTTTTTCGAACACTGCAGAAAACCAAGACCCTTTAATGCCTGTTTCGACACTTGAAACTCTTGTTTATTCCAAGAAACATTGTCATGCCCAAAATATCAAGTGTATCCGATTCCTCAATACCAATACCATCCGTAGACTCTGATGCCAATGCCAAAAACACAGCCCGTTTGTGGGTTAACATACAACATTTTGTCTTGCCTGCATTAAAATCGACCTTATTCGCTCGTTCACACTCGGAGCTTGTAAAAAGGTGCCGGTTAAGTGTGTCTTTCATGTTTTTCCGCATGCTGTCATCTGCAAAGGAGTAGATAGGATTGAAGGTTTGACCAAGAAGGTCATTAATAAAAATGAGAAATAAAATAGGAGAAAGAACAGAATTTTGCAGTACCCCTAAATTTAGCTAAAGACTGTTTGATGAGACCCCATCTAAAACAACACGTAATAAATCAAGAGAAATCATAACCGACACCAAAAGCAACAAGCTTGGCCACTAGTAATCCACATACGACCGAACGTCTTGGAAATGTCTAAAAAAAACACTTTACATTCACCAAAATAGTTGCGGGACCGACTCAAACGTTCAGATAAAAGAGACCATCGATCATTTAAAAGATTGACAAGATTTCACAAGATGTTAGTTAACCATGCTCTCCATGACCTTGGAGAGCGCAGAGAAAATTGCGATTGAGCGGTAATTTCCAGCGGTGTTATAGGCATCCTTTTTAGGGATTTGCTGGGCATTGGCCAACTTCCAGCATGAAGAAAAGACTCCCGCACAGTATGAAAAGGTTTGCCAATGAACGTGCTAACGTAGAAGAGCACTGTTTCAGAAACAGTGCTGGTATGCCATCCTACCTCGGAGAGTTATCTAAGTTGAAATCCGCAATAACTCTTATGAACCCGAATGAAAATCAAAGGAATTGTAAATGATATTCTTTCGAGAAAGGATAGTGGTTGATTGCTTACCGGCAAGAAAGAATTTCTTGCAAAGAGTTTAGCAAAGAGGTTGGTCTTATCAAACAGGTCGCTGAATGCTTGATCATCCTATAAATGAGTAGGATTGGAAGAACTAGAATTATCCTTGACTCTTTTAACAAACGACAAAAAGTTCTTACTGCCCCTAAGGAGCAGAAGAATTTTCGCACGTAGATGTCGGTTCTCGCCTTTTTGAGATTCATATCAGTAACGCCGTTCTTATTCGAACGCCCATTACTGAACGCTTGCTCTCGCCTGGTTAAACCAACACGTGTGTCTTGATTAAGTCGAAATGTGCTTCGAAGGAATAAAACATTTCATTCGTAGCATAATAATATTTACTACAACAATTTTTGCAGCGGCAACGTCGATTGTAGTCGAGAAAACATAGTTGGCAGTTAAAATGCCGAAAGAAGTCGTTGTTCTCGGTCTATCGATCTTTTTCATAGAGGAAAATAGAGCTTTTCGCCAAGGTAAAAACGCTGCGAAGAGAAGATAAGAAAATGAAGCAGATATAGTAATGTAATCCAAATTTTCGAAAGGTGCAAGAATGTTTACTTCATTCTTTTAAGGGTGCAAGTGGTAGAAGAGCTTATGTTGAGCCTGGCTCGAAGATTTCCAGATCATTGCAGATGCTGGCATTAAAGGAAGTTGCAGACTGGTTGAGTTGATATGTCCCACCAAAAAATACTGCTTGCCTATAACCAATTTTGTAAGGAAGTGATTTTTGTTGTTTGCTTACAAACCTGCTTACGTATGGCATGATATTTGTTCGCAATGTCCCACTTTACAGCATTTCTTTCGAGCGCTTATATCGGCGCAATGATTATTAATTAAAATCATGCCTTTTTTAAATATTTTCAGTATTTTTTTAAGTCACTGCCATACTTTACTGCAACCGGTATGCAGGTTAGTAAGCCAACAAAATCTCTACCTTAAACACCTGCATACGGTTTGCAGCTGTGTAAGCGAATCTCGTAAAAATACAACAACATCAAAATTCGTTCGCTTACAGAAGTGCATTCTTGTATGCAGTGCATCCAAAATCTCGATTATTTTTTGCTGGGGTATTGTCTACAACCGCAGTCAACATCTACGTAGACAGTCAAGCCGTGGTGAAGTCCCTGGAGTCAATGTTTCTGACAACAATATTCACCCTTAACTGCCACACGTCTTTAAATGAGATCTTATGGGTCCCAGGGCACAGAGATATTCCACGGAATTGCAAAGCCGATGAGCTTGCAAGACTGGGAACTAACTTACAGGTTCCAACCGAAACTTGCAAGGAAAGTCTAAGGCTTAGTTACGCCGCTGAGTCTAATCAGAGATGGGCACATGGATGGACGTGTGAGACTATACGTCAGATTTGGCCTTCTCTTAATAAGAAGTGCACAAGTGTGCTGATATCGGTTCCAAGAGGATAGATTTTGTCGGTGGTTACTGTAACTACAGGACACCGTCTTATAGAAAAGCATGCAGAACGGCTAAATGTGCCCCAAAATGATTTTTGCCGGAGTTGCATGGATGAGAAGGAGTTGGAAACTATCGAACACTCTATCTGCCATTGTCCGGCACTTTTTGATCAGAGACTTGCTTCACGAGACTTGTAGCGAGGTGTTTGATCTTTCTGATTTGTTGGATGCCAAAATTCAATATCTTAGGAGTTTTATAAGGGACACAAATTGGTTTAACGGCAGGGATCAGTGGGGATTCCCATTAACGTCCCATGGTATCACATGGAATCTCAGAGTTTATGTGTGCTGACGCAAAACTTCAGCAGTCACTTACAACCTAACCTAACCAAGAGTGGTAGTATATTAAATTTTAAAAACTTGTAAATCGACTAGGGAAAGTGATTATAATTTTGAATTTTGATTTCCAAACTTATATTTTTTTTGTAATGAACTGAAATTTTTTGTAGAAATGCGGTTTGAGAAAATGCATCATAATGAATCAATAACTTGATTTTGAAAAAAAAAAATTTTTGATATATTATTTTGCATTTTGCGGGACGATATGTATGTATAAAAATGTATGTAAGAATAAAATCCTTTCGTATGTTATTGTTATAACAAGATTCTAAAAGGGGCGTTGTTCCTACGTAGAGGTTAATGACAATATAATCCTCTACTTGCTTTTCCTTCAAAATGCAAGGAGTTTGGGTGACCACTTAACTAAGTATTACATAAATTAAAATATAAGAAAAAAATTATAAAATAAAACAGTAAAAAGTTAAATTCGACCTTGCCGAAATGTATTGATACCCTCCACAATGTCAAAAAAGTTTATTTGCAAAAAAAAAAAAACAAAAAAAAAAAATAAAAAAAATCCGTGAACAAAAAGTTTTGGTGAAAAAAAAAATTCGGGGAAATTTTGTTTGATTCCGTGATCAATTATGTTCACATGTGTCAACTAGCAGCCGAATTAAAGCATTTAAAGTTTTTTTATTTTATAACTAATAACATTTTCTTTCATAACCTGTGAACCGCCGAACCGATTTCGCCCAAATGCAATACCAAACTGCTTAGAGCAACAACAAGTAGATATGGTAAGTCTTACCCCCAGTTTCTGTAACACGAACCGCATTCGTCTGCGACGAATTTGCATGTATTTTGTTTTTGTTACAATAACAAAATACATGCAAATTTGTCGCGGACGAATGACGTTCGTGTTACAGAAACTCGAGGTTAGTCATATCTGTTTAATACTTTGGCTGTGATCACCATTTCCACAGAAGGGCAGACAGACGGACATCGCTAGAATGTCTTAAAGTTGATCACTGATCAATAATAGGTCTGTTTGTTTACTTTTTTTGTAGTAAAAGTAGTAAAAGAGATTTTTTTAAAATTTTACTCAATATGTCGAAAACCCAAAAAAAGTAAAAAAACGGAAAGTAGTAAAAATAGTAAAATTTATTTATCATTCAAATTTTCAAAATATATTTAAAATTTTATTTTGAAGACATTTTTAGAATCTATACATAAAAGTAGAAGAAATTTTCTATAAACGCTAAAAATCACATTTAATCCACTTGGTAAAAGTTTGGGTCGATGAATTTCCTATGTTTCATTTATTAGACAAATATACAAAAATAAAAAAAATAAAAATTTGTGTTTTTCTGGATTTGCCTTAGTTTTTAAAGGTCGAACTTCCAACTGATCCGATCACATGAGACATAAAGGTGGAACTTTCAACTGCTCCGATTTTACCCATCTCCGAACTTAACTCGATTCTGATACATTTTTTTGTATAGAAAAATTCTCAGATTCTGAGATATTTTTTTCTATAGAAAAAGTGTCAGGTTCTAAGACATATTTTGTATAGAAAAAATGTCAGAATCTGAGACATTTTTTCTTTAGAAAAAATCTTATAATCTGAGACATTTTTTCTATAGAAAAATTCTCAGATTCTGAGACATTTTTTCTATAGAAAAATTCTCAGATTCTGAGACATTTTCTCTATAGAAAAATTCTCAGATTCTGAGACATCTTTTCTATAGAAAAATTCTCCGATTCTGAGACATTTTTTCTATAGAAAAATTCTCAGATTCTGAGACATTTTTTCTATAGAAAAATTCTCAGATTCTGAGACATTTTTTCTATAGAAAAATTCTCAGATTCTGAGACATTTTTTCTATAGAAAAATTCTCAGATTCTGAGACATTTTTTCTATAGAAAAATTCTCAGATTCTGAGACATTTTCTCTATAGAAAAATTCTTAGATTCTGAGACATTTTTTCTATAGAAAAATTCTCAGATTCTGAGACATTTTTTCTATAGAAAAATTCTCAGATTCTGAGACATTTTTTCTATAGAAAAATTCTCAGATTCTGAGACATTTTTTCTATAGGAAAAGTCCCAGAATCTGAGACATTTTTCTATAGAAAAATTCTCTGATTCTGAGACATTTTTTCAATAGAAAAATTCTCTGATTCTGAGACATTTTTTCTATAGAAAAAGTCTCAGATTCTGAGACATTTTTTCTATAGAAAAAGTCTCAGATTCTGAGACATTTTTTCTATAGAAAAAGTCTCAGATTCTGAGACATTTTTTCTATAGAAAAAGTCTCAGATTCTGAGACATTTTTTCTATAGAAAAAGTCTCAGATTCTGAGACATTTTTTCTATAGAAAAAGTCTCAGATTCTGAGACATTTTTTCTATAGAAAAAGTATCAGATTCTGAGACATTTTTTCTATAGAAAAAGTATCAGATTCTGAGACATTTTTTCTATAGAAAAAGTCTCAGATTCTGAGCCATTTTTTCTTGCCAACTTAAAGAGGGTAGCACTTTTTTACTGTATCAAGTCTTCCGCAGACGGACAAACGGTTATCGTTGCACATGGAATGACGAAGTGGGTATATACCCATACTGTGGTTGGAGGATATAAAATTGTGTTTTTCTAGAACTATTTTGGTTCTTCAAGGGAAATCTTTCCGATTTTGCCCATTAATAAACAAAACCTTTCCAGTAATATATGTATGACATACAATATTTGTGCCTTCAGCGGTCTAGCCATTGGCTTGGACTTATTCATGGTGTCTACAAACGGACGGACATCGGTAGACGGTCTAAAGATTTTCCTGTTAATTATGCACATGTATCCGACAGCATATTTATTTGGATTTATTGTTGGTTTTGATCTAGAAAACATTTTGCTTTTTATTATTTTTTGTTTTAAAATATTTTTTTTGTAAATATAAAAATTTGTCAATAATTTTTTTTTGAAATAATTTCCATACTTACGCATTGAAATATTTCCGGTAAATTGTAGTAAAAATAAAGTAAAAGAGAAATAAATTTTCTCTTAAATTGATTACTACATTTACTATTTTTATGTGTACTCGAACGGTTTTTGAGCAAAAGTAGTAAATTGAGTAAAAAATAGTTAATTGTAGTAGGTAAACAAACAAAGCTAATATACAGTGACGAGCAAAAGTGTAACAGGGTTCACATTGCTTAGATAATCTGCTCTATATTTTAAACTACACAAGATAAAGTATTGAAGTTTTTTGATAATTTTATTAGTTAATTGATCAGAATTTATAAACATTATCGATTTTAAGTCGATCTAGCGATGTACATCCGTCTGTCTGTTGAAAACACGCTAACTTTTGAAATTCAAAAGTTATAAGTAAAATCGTGGAAAAAATAGAAAGTATATATAAGTTTGTCATTCCGTTTGTAACTCATAGAAATATCGGTCTATTATTACCCCATAATGTATATACAGTGACGAGCAAAAGTGTAACAGGGTTCACATTGCTTAGATAATCTGCTCTATATTTTAAACTACACAAGATAAAGTATTGAAGTTTTTTGATAATTTTATTAGTTAATTGATCAGAATTTATAAACATTATCGAAATATGCTGTAAAATTTTTTATAAAAAAATTATAGTAAAAATTCCATAAAAAGGAGTCCTACACCAATATTCGGAGGTGTTACAAACGGAACGACAAATTTATATATATTCTCTATCACTAGAGTGTATTAAGAATACGAATACGTAGAACAAGAAGAAATGAAAGAAATAAAAGTTGTTATCTTTTAACTGCCATTTATGAATGTTTTACAATGTACGCATTTTTCGTACTCTAGGGAATGCGTATAAAGTCTTCATACACCTTCTCCAATGCAGATTGTTGTTTTTTTTTTTTCTTCTTAAGTTTACAGGATATGCTTTGATGTAATATGCATACGCATAACAACTGAAGATTGATGGAATACAAACAAAAGTCCTGTGTACAGAAAACAGGAGAATATTGTTGGAATCAATGACATTTAAAGGAAACGCCCGCCAGTATGATTGTTTTGTTTATTATTTTTTTTTTTTTTTTCAATCTTAAACTGTAATTTGAGTCTCATATTTTCCTAGCAGAAATATTGCGGAACTCAAAGAACCTTTTGGAAAGGAATCACGAGCCGAAGAGCACATCCAAAGCACCTGAATGACGATGCATGATTTCTGCAGGCGATGTCAGACTAGAGTGGATTTTTTCTTTAACTTTTGGTTTTCCTAGACAACAACAAACAACAAAAAGATCATAATTTGCGGTCACTATGCAAAAGTTTTTAAACCAAATTATACTATGCAACATAAGAGCGGCATTTTTTTTGTATGGTTTTCATTCGATTTTGAATGTAAGGGCGAATGTTTATTTAACTCGCAGGCCCGCCCGGAACTTTGTCACCGGTAATAATAAATACGGTATTAAAGAAGGATGAGGATTAGATTTATTTTGAAGTTTAGAATTTTATTACATTAGAGTTCCCATTTCTAAAATTGTACCCTACAGAATCTTTATTTTATTAAATTTTTATCGTTGAAATCTTTCATAAAAACTATTTAGAACATACAATAAAATTCAAACAGCCCCGTGTAGCCCGGAATCATGTACGTTCCGGTAAAAAAAAATTTATTGAAATTTTTTGAGCCCTTATATCGTTATTATTAACATTATTTCATTCCCCGTATCATTCCATTTTGTTTCCCGTTCTATTCCATTTCGTCCCCTATTCTATTCATTTCAATTCATTGAATTCCAATTCATTTCGTTCCATGTAGGCTTCATTCCTTTCTGTATAACATGTGTTATAAAAAAATAAAAACATATTAGGGTTGTTATCTCAATTGACATAAAAAGTACCATATGGCCCTACCTTAACCAATTGTTTACTCCTTTTAGCCCTTAAAAACTTTAATTTTAAAATATGTCCTTTTCTTCATTGTTAATTCTTCTGGAGGATTTCAGGGGATAGTAAAAGTGCCACAGGAACTTTTTCAGAATGATTTTTTTGGCTGGAGGATCCCACATTTCAAGTTTCTATGACCAATCTTTCAGGAGATAGAAAAGGTTAAAAAGTTCTTACTTTGCACCTATTTGCTCCATTAAAATCGGAATTTCCAAAAAGGACATTTTTCAGAATGTTTTGAAATCGGATGAGTAGTCTCGGTGTTTTTTAAATGTGAAGCCTTTTGACCCAAAGTGATCTTTAAAATGGGTCACCTAACTCAACTTGAAGGAGAATTTTAAACATTAGTGAAATCATTTTTGAAACATCATAAAAAGTTTCGTATATTTTAAAATTTTACGTCGATGAACCGTAGGACATTCTTAGTATTAGAGACAATTTATTTAAAATCGAATTAGTAGTTTCGAACTGGGCGTAGAGAGGACGTGTTCGATGAATCCTAGCCTATGTCCACCCTGGAGGAACAATCTAAATATTTGTGAAAACATTTTTGAAATCGGATTAGTAGTCTCATAGATATATAAATTTTAAGTTTTTTGCCATAAGCGGGCGAAGAAGTGGGCGTGGTCGATGAATTCTAGACTGTATCCACCCTGGAGGAGCACTCTAAATATTGGTAAAAACATTTTTGAAATCGGATGAGTAGTTTCAAAGATATTTAAATTTTAAGTTTTTGGTCAAAAGTGGGCGTAGAAGTGGGCGTGGTCGATGAAACCAAGCATATGTCCATCATGAAGGACCATTCCAAGTATGTATTGGTAAAAAAAATTTGAGATCAGTTTAGTAGTTTTTGAGGTTTTAAAATTTAACGTTTTTAGGCAAAAAGTGGGCGTAGAAGTGGGCGTGGTCGATGAAACCTAGCCTATGTCCATCCGGGATGAAAACTCTAAATATTGCTGAAAACTTTTTTGAAATCGGATGAGTAGGTCCGGAGATTACTTTCTACAAACATACAAACAAACATTACCCCTTTATAATATTAGTATAAAGCAGTGGTCGGCAGAAAGAGGCATATGAAAGTATTAGTGTTTTAATAAAAATATGCATGTGTTGGTGTATTTCTTCAACAAAGCGACATCAACCTGCTTTGAAGAAAGTAAGCTTGCTACTGAATAAAATATTTGTTTTTTTTATGCTCTTTGTTGATTTTTTGTTGACATTCGTGTTGCATATATGTGAATTACCGATTGTGTTCGGCTCCAGCGTGCAATGGGTGCCGACCACTGGTATAGAGTATAGATATAGAAGTATAGATATAGATTAGGCCCAAAACTTATGTGGTACAAATTGATGTCAATCGGATTAAATTAACCTATGGCGGCCGGTAATCAAAGTTTTGGACTTGTTTTGAAAATTTTAAAAATTGTATATGTGAGGCATTCCACACCAAATGTCCCGCTACAGAAAAACATGTGTCCCGTAAATTTCTGAATAGGTTGTTTAGATAGCCCTATATGGAACTAAGAAAATTGCGTTTTTGGTTTTTCTAATTTTCAAAAACTGGGCTTAGAAGGCATGGTCAAATATTGGAAAAATGGTCAAATTTGTGGCGAGTTGCCTTGATTAAATATTTATCACATTAAAACGGAATGCACCACAATCTTAAAAATTTACATTCTTATATAGTTTTGTATGGGCTATCGAATAAAATTTTTTTTCTTTGGAAAATTTTCAGAACCCGTTCTGAAATTTTCCATTTTTTAAAAAAGTCAATTTATCAAAAATCCGGCCACTTTTTTTTTCTTTTTTTTAATTTTTTAAGTTTAGATGTTTGTCCGTCCACACAAAAAAATTAGAAAAACATTTTTCGTTTTTTTTTTCGAGAAAATCGCATTTGAATTTTAAATTTCATAACAATTTTGTAATTTGCTTGTATTTTCTTGCTTTAACGTTGCGAATGAGCAATATTAATTGCATGATTAACTTTTCTCTAACAAGAATTTTTTAAATTCTAAAAGGGGTTTTGTAGCAAAATGCATCAGATTTGTAGCAAATTTCTCAGTTAATTCATTCATTTGAAAGATGACAATTAAATCAGTGAAAACATTTCTATCGAAAACTCTTTTTCGAAAATATTGCAGATAGCAAGTTTTGAATATTCACCCTCGATATATGAAACGCTAAGGGTCCTTGAGGCTGAGAAAAATTAATTTTAAAGGATTTGTTTGCATATTTCTGCTCTTAAACTTTTAATGTGTAATTTCTTTCTCTTCTCCTTCTCAGTTTTTTTTATTTCAAAGTTAAATTTCTTAAACTTTTATGCAATCAATCATTAGCATAAAATTGTTGTCACCTGTTGGTCATAAATTTTACGCTTAATATGCAATTGAAATTGGGCGTAAATAATTGAAGTCGTTTTTATTTTTCTTGTCTTCTTTTGCCGTCATTTGTTTGATTTTAACGATACATAATTGTAAGCAATTGACATTTGAAAAAAAAAGTAAAAAAAAAATATATCAACCATAATTATAGTGTTAATTTATGTATTAAATAAATGGGCGCAAAAAACCTACACAAAACAACTTGTACTAGAATTTATACACTAACAAAAATAATAACTGAAAATAGTTTTCGATCTTCAAGATACTGGAAATAAACCCTGGATTAAAGTCTTGGACTATGTGGTATACACAGAAAGAAATAAAAAAAAAATTTGAGTAAATTTTTAATACTATTGAGTAAAAAATTACTCAATTTTCCACCAGTAAACGATTTAATAGTATTGAGTAAATTTTTAATAAAAATTTATTAAATGTTTGCCAAAAAAATTTGAGTAAATTTTTAATTGACACTATTAAGTGCAGGAACAGAACAAGAAGCACCACCTTTTAAAAACAGAACAAGTTTTATTTCACATCGACGCCGGCCACCGGTTTAATCTGCCAAACCGTATGGAAAAAGTCGTGCCGGGCTTATTCTGTTTCTACTCTAAAAAAAACAAAGTTTAAAAAAATTTTATATTTTTTTACAAAGAAAAAAAACGTGTTTTTTCAAACTTTACCAAATATATTTTGTCTTAAAGACGTAAAAAAATTTTATATATATGATTACAAACTTTCATGTATATATACAAAAAACTATAAACTAAACGAGAATTAAAAAAACTAAGGAAATTCCAAAAAAAAAATAAAAAAGCTATTAAATTCTTATTAAATTATTTACTCAATTTGTTTTTAAATTTTTGAGTAAATTTTTAATTGCGTCAATTAAAAAATTACTCAAAACTTTTTTTAAATTTAAACAAGTGATTACTCAAATTGTTTTTCCCCATATTTTTTTCTGTGTAGGAGAAAAATCTAGTGGACTGACAAGGGCGGTCTTTTACAGGGCACCCACTGATTGTTGTGAAACTTGAGTGTTACAATGAGGGAATAAAAATAAGAGTGACCTGTTTTTTTTAAGCTGCCCAATCTCAAATTTAAAAAAGGGTTGCCACCTTATGAAAAAAGGTGGTATTTCGGGGAAATCCTTATAAAAGCCGAACTAGTAGGAATTTCGCCAAACGAAAAAATACGGGTCAGCTTAATTTTAATAGAGATTATTATTTATGATTTTGTTGGTCCTACGTACACAGAAAAAAATATTGAGAAAAAAAATTTGAGTAATCACTTGTTTAAATTTTTAAATAAGATTTGAGTAATTATTTAATTGACGCAATTAAAAATTTACTCAAAAACTAAAAAAAAAAAATTGAGTAAATAATTTAATACAAAATTTAATAATTTTTTATTTATTTTTTATTCTCTTCGTGTTTTGAATTCTCGTTTAGTTTATAGTTTTTTGTGTATGTATATGAAAGTTTGAAATCATCTTTATGAAATTTTCCAATGTCTTCAAGACATAAATATATTTGGTAAAGTTTGAAAAAACATTTTTTTCGAAAAAAAAAATGTGAAACTTTTTTAAACTTTTTAAAAAAATAAATTGATGAATTTTGAGTAAATTTTTACTTGACACAATTAAAAAGTTACTCAAAAAATTTAAAAATTTTTAATTAAATTTTTAATAGTATCCATTAAAATTTTTTTAGTAAGCATTTAATAATTTTTTATTAAAAATTTACTCAATACTATTAAATCGTTTACTGGTGCAAAATTGAGTAAATTTTTACTCAATAGTATTAAAAATTTACTCAAATTTATTTTTTATTTTTTTCTGTGTATGTACCTCTCCATATAAACTACCCCTACAATTTTACATTTTCGAAAATAGGAGCTTAACGAAACCAAATTTGGAAACGACCGATTCGCCAACACAGAAAAAAATAAAAAAAAATGTTGAGTAAATTTTTAATACTATTGAGTAAAAAATTACTCAATTTTCCACCAGTAAACGATTTAATAGTATTGAGTAAACTTTTAATAAAAAATTATTAAATGCTTAATAAAAAATTTGAGTAAATTATTAATTCACACAATTAAATCTTTATTTAAAATTTTTTAATATCTTTAAGTAACTTTTTAATTGTGTCAAGTAAAAATTTACTCAAAATGTATCAAATTATTTTTTTAAAAAGTTTAAAAAGTTTCTAATTTTTTTTTCCAAAAAAATTGCTTTTACAAACTTTACCAAATATACTTATGTCTTCAAGACAAAGTAAAATTTTATAAAGATGATTTCAAACTTTCATATACATATACAAAAAACAATAAACTAAATGAAAATTCAAAACACCAAGAGAAAAAAAAAATAAAAAAAATATTAAATTTGTATTAAATTATTTACTCAAATTTTATTTTCAATTTTTGAGTAAATTTTTAATTGCGTCAATTAAAAAATTACTAAATTTTTTTTTAAAAAATTAAACAAGTGATTACTCAAATTTGTTTCCTCCATATTTTTTTCTGTGAATGGATAGACCTTCAAAAAACCTTTCGATCTGTATAAAAAGTTCATATAGTTTCTTCTGAAGAAATGTGAAAAATGGTAAAAAAACGAAAAAATCCCGTTTTTCCCCCTCCCCTTTGACCCGCTAAATGTGAGATTGGGCAGCTAAGAAAGTGCCCAGCTAAGTATTTTCCTCCCCTCTCTCCCATATGCAAGTTTCAGGACAATCGGTGAGTGCCCTATGAAAGACCTTTCTTGTGAGTATATTTTTATATTTCAGTTAAGTCTTTCAGAGGCCAATTGAGCCAAATCCATTTTTTCAATTTATATTTTATGACTTAGAATTACTTAATTTAATACCAACTATATGTCTGATTATTGTCAGACCATTTTTGGAATAAGTCATCCATTAAAATTTTAGCCAATGTATGGGAAAATTATAAACTCATCTGTTTAAAAATCGGAGGCCAATTTTATGTGAGGTTAACAAAAAAAAAGACAATGCAAATTAGATCTATTGGTTAAAAATTTCCGATATACATTTTGATATATATTTTTTTAATTCTTGATCTTAGTAAAAAACCGCAATTTTTTTGCTAATTTTATCAATATTTCGAAAAACGTTTGACCGATTTAAAAAAAAGTTATATCCGTGTTCAGCACATAAAAATTAATAAATGTGATGGAAAGGAAAACATATATTTTTATACCCTCCACTCTAGTGATAGTTTGTCATTCCGTTTGTAACTCATCGAAATATCGGTCTAGGACCCCATAAAGTATATATATTCATGATCCCCGATTGATTTTAAGATATTCTAGCGATGTCCGTCTGTCTGTGGAAATAGTGGTCACGCCCAAAATATTACACGGAGATGACTGAAACCTAACATATTTATTGGAAGTTCTCCCGAGAAGTTTGGTATTGCATTTGAGCGATATCGGTTTAGTGGTTCAAAAGTTATAAACAAAAATGTAAGGACACCTTAAAAATGTTGGTGCATTTAACATAACCTAAAAATACAAAATGCTTAAATTCGGCTGCAGGTTGACATATGTGAACAGAATTGAACACCGAATGGTATTAAAACAAGTGCGAACATATTAAAAAAAAAAATCGCGGATTGTTTTTTTAACAAATTTTTTTTTTCGCAGAAATTTTTTTCAAAATTTTTTTTTTCTCTAAAGTAAATTCCTTTTAAATAAAGGTTTTTGCAATAATCTTTTTTGAATTGTGGAGGGTACAATGCATTCGGCAAGGCCGAATTTAACTTATTTACTTGTTATACCCTACACCACACTGTGGTACAGGGTATAATGGGTTTGTGCTGATGTTTGTAACTACCCGAAATATTGGTCCTAGACCCACTTTTAAGTATACCGATCGACTCAGAATCACTTTTTGAGTCGATTTAGCGATGTCCGTCCGTCCGTCCGTCTGTCCGTCCGTCCGTCCGTCTGTCCATGTAAACGGTGTAAACACGATACAGGTCGCAATTTTTAATTAATTGACTTGAAATTTGAAACTTAAGCCTCTTTTGGTCCAAGGACGAAGCCTATTGAAATTGGAAAAAATCGGTCCATATTTAGACCTAGCCCCCAAACAAAGGTCCTCTTTAGTTTTGGCTCAAATGACTCTAATAGCCGCATTTTAAGAGGTATCTTTTCGAAAATTGACAGGTAATCACGTTTCATGTACACAAATCACCATTCCAAATTTTAAAGAAATCGGACCAGTTCGTCTTGTAGCCCCCATACAAACCACCTTCCCGATTTTCACATAAATCTCTCAAATTTCATGAAAATAGAAAATATTTAATTAAAATTCTGTTTGTGTACACAGAAAAAAATATCGTAAAATCAAAAGTAACCAAACAAATTGTTAGCAACTAAATACTAGTTCAACAATGTTTTTAATTGTATCAACAATGTATATTGTTAATGTGACAAAAATTTATTTTTATTTTTTTAATAACACAGACACTTTATAAACTCATTTAATCAAGCAAAGATTTATGTGAGGATAGCACGGTGGTAGTGTGCCAGACTCCAATCATGAAGGTTGCGGGTTCGCTGCCAGTTGGCGGAACACTTGTTTTTTTTTTTAATTTGTGATTATTTTTTTGTTATTCTATTTAAAATTTTTTAAACATGTGTGAGGCCACATTATTATTTATTTTTAAATATAATGCCACATTTTTTATTATTGTAAAAACAGAAAAGAGTACACATTGATTCTACAGATACTTTATGTACACATTTAGGCAACTATAAATATATATGAGGAATAGCACGGTGGTAGTGTGCTAGACTTGTAGCACGAAAGTTACGGGTTCGATGCCAGGTGCCGGCGGATTATTTTTTTTTTTAGATATATTTTTTTTTTCTTATTTTAGATTTTTTTATCATTCTTTTTTTAGTTTTTTTTTTAATATGCTGTTTAGTCAAGTACAAATATATATTAGGATAGCACGGTGGTAGTGTACCTGACGAGTGGCATTAACGTTGCGGGTTCGATGCCAGTTGTCGGTGGATGATATTTTTTTTATATTTATTTTTTTTTGTTTATTTATTTCTATTTTTAGATTATTCTATTTTTAGATTTATTTTTTTAAAAAGTTTACAAAAGTCATTGTTGTATTGACAATATCCAATGTAGGCTCACTTTCAATTAAATGTTTAATTGTATTAACAATAAAATTAATTGAATTGACAACTTTTTTTTTTCTGTGTGTTAAACGCGTACATTAATAACCTTATCAAATCTTATTATCATCGGACCATTTTTGGACTTAGGTCCCATGTGGAAATTTCGCCCGATATTCAGTTGAAGCGATTTATTGTCAACAAAAAGAAGCCTATTCCTCTCAAATTTGATTTGTGCGTGCTTTTTACACTTATTAAAGATTTGAAAAAATATAGATCTAATCAGTCCATGTTTGAACTTGGGACCCATTTTCCGGGGAACTCTGGTGTAGGGTATTATATGGCCGGTCTTGACCGACTATAATTTTCTTACTTGTTTTTTTTTTTATTTTGCCCCAATTTCGTTTTCATAAACAGACTTCAATATGCAATTTTTAACCGATCGAGCATATATTTTTGTCAAGTTTTTTTTTTTCGACAACACAAAACTGGGCTCCGATTTTGGAAAATGGAAAATAAAAAAGTATGGTCCACCTTAATTGGCAACAAACACAAGCCAGTTTCAATCAAATTTGATTTGCGTGTATTTTCTAGATGAAAAAAGGCTTTACAAAATATATATCCAATCGGTCCATGTTTAGACTTATGACCCATTTTCCGAAAGACACTGATGTAGGGTATTATTTGATTTACATTAATGGATACTTTTTTTTTTTTTTGAAGTATTCACTTTAAAAACTTTGCTCTGAGGAAAATGTAATTACTTTCCGAAGAAAAACTCAAAAGAATTTTGTACTGGTCTAACTTCAAACAATCATATCTCAGCCTCTATTTATCGCAGTTTTGAAATGCATTTTTAAAGCTTGGGATATTTTTTGAAATTTTTAGCAATTGATATTATCAGAATAACTGAAATTTATTCTGAAAGGAACTGAAAACTTCTAGTTCCTTTAAGTTTTGTAA
The DNA here is from genome assembly GCA_963921195.1 of Pegoplata infirma. Classification (NCBI taxonomy): domain Eukaryota; kingdom Metazoa; phylum Arthropoda; class Insecta; order Diptera; family Anthomyiidae; genus Pegoplata; species Pegoplata infirma. The sequence goes on from OY992540.1 coordinate 122,059,703, forward strand.
TTAATTTTTCAAAACTTTATATGAAGGAGTTGGCTCAACTGGCTTCTAAACGACTCATAAATCGGTGTTCAAAACGATTCCTAAACAATCATACTGAAATTGGGTCTAAAATTATTATTTATAGTTCCTTTATTTTTTTTTATTTTCCGTGTATCAATAATGCATTTTAATAATTTCATTAATTTGTATAATCAAATTTTGTAATGATAAGCAGACATGTATGCAACCGGTCTTTCTCAAAGATTTAAAATGTTTATATCTATTCAAATTTAATCCAAATTCTAATTATTTTAATTTAAAATCAATGTTATTCTTATCTATTGTAACTCATACAGCTTTTGTCTGTCTGGCTGCCTGCCTAGTCATGTGGTAATCAAAATATAATAATTTTCTACACAATCAAACTAATAAATTTTAACTTTTAAGTATCTGTGTTTTAAAGCTTTGTTACAATAATATCGTTTAAATATGTTTATTTTATTATAAGAAAATAAACAAGTGACCCCAAGTTACCCCAAGTTACCGTAACACGAACGACATAGACGAATGAAGAATTTGCAGAAATTTTGTACACCTTCCAACCACAGTATGGAGGCATGCACACTTTGTTATTCCATGTGTAACGCATCGAATATCGGCTTAGGAACTCATAAAGGGTACTTTCCACTATCACACATTTCCATTATACAAGCGTAATTTCACCATGTTAGCAAAATATTTTTTTAATAAATTTGGCCAGAAATTGTTCACTTATTAGATACGACTAGGTTTCTATCAAAAAAGAATCCAAAAATCTTTAGGAAGTTGGTAAATTTTGATGTGTATAATGGAGAAGTGTGATAGTAGAAAGTACCATTAAAGGTGGCTTCAGACTATAATAGTATTTGTAATAATACACTCAAAATAATAACTCTGTTAAATTACAGAAAAACTCTGCTAATTTAACAGAGTACACCATACTTTTCCAGCTAACAACATTTCTTGGTAATTTTACTAAAAAACTCTGTCAAATGATTTGGACAGAAAAAAACTGTTAATTTACAGAGTTTATAGTAAAATATTGGTTAAATATGTAAGCTTTTTTACAGAGAAAACTCTGTAATTTTACTATAAAACTCTGTAAAATGATTTGGACAGAAAAAAACTGTTAATTTACAGAGTTTCTAGTAAAATATTGGTTAAATAAACCACCATTTAGCAAAGAAAACTACTATACCACCATTTAGCAAAGAAAACTATATATTTGTAAAATACATTGGATGCAAAACAAAAATTACAGAAAATACTCTGTAAATTTACAGAGTTTAGTTGAATGCATGTTATTTTGCAAAATTTTTATAAGATTTCTGAAAAAAAAAAATTTGATAACTTTTTTTGCTACTTTTTCAACTTTTTCTCAAAAAAAAAAAAAATTCAGATAAAATTTTGATGTTTGATAACAAAAACAAAAACTACTCAAAACAGAAAACTTTTTTGGTTATAAAAAAATACGAAGTATTCTGTATTTTAGCAGAAAACTCTTAATTATCTGTAAAATTAAGATTAATTATTATAATTATATAACAGAGGAAACTTTGTTTTTTTTGTCACAACAAAATACAAAGTATTTTCTTTAAATCTGTATTTCGACAGAAAACTTTGTCAAATATCTGTTGAATTGAGATTACAGTCATTTTACAGAGTATTTTACAGAGTTATTATTTTGAGTGTATCTGTCAAAATTTTTTGTAAAATCTATAAAATAGTATGGTGTAAACACATATCGGTATAAAACCAAGAAATACGGATTGAAAAATGACAAGCGGATACGTATTCTCATTTTTAGAAATTTCTCTAAAAATGATATATATATACACTCAAAATAATAACTCTGTTAAATCACAGAAAAACTCTGCTAATTTAACAGAGTAAACCATACTTTTCCAGCTAACAACATTTCTTGGTAATTTTACTAAAAAACTCTGTAAAATGATTTTGACAGAAAAAAACTGTTAATTTACAGAGTTTATAGTAAAATATTGGTTATAAATATGAAATATTTTTTACAGAGAAAACTCTGTAATTTTACTATAAAACTCTGTAAAATGATTTGGACAAAAAAAAACTGTTAATTTACAGAGTTTCTAGTAAAATATTGGTTAAATAAACCACCATTTAGCAAGGAAAACTATGAAATTTGCATATATTTGATGCAAAAACAAGTAGAAAAGTTAAATTCGACTTGGCCGAATCTATGAATACCCTCCACAATGCCCTTTTTAAGTGATAGTAAATTTTCTAACGTGAAAAAAATAACATTTTTGGTTAGACATATATTATTTTCTGTAAAAAAACTTTTTTTTATTCATTTTTGAAAAAAAAAAAAAAAAAATTACTCTTTTTTTTTTTTTTGAGTGTAAAATTTTTTTTGAGTGTATTTTTTTTTTTGGTTTAGTGTAAAAAAACTTTTTTTGGTTAATTTTTGAAAAAAAAAAAAAAATAATTTACCAATTTTTTTTTTGTATGTAAAATTTTTTTGAGTGTAAACTTTTTTTGGTTAGAAATATTTTATTTTCTGTAAAAAAAACTTTTTTTTATTAATTTTTGAAAAAAAAATTACAATTTTTTTTTTTTGAGTGTAAAATTTTTTTTGAGTGTATTTTTTTTTTTGTTTTAGTGTAAAAAAACTTTTTTTTGTTAATTTTTGAAAAAAAAAAAAAATAATTTACCAATTTTTTTTTTTGAGTGTAAAATTTTTTTTGAGTGTAAACTTTTTTTTTAAGTGTATTTATACCCTACACCACTCTGTGGTACAGGGTATATTGAGTTTGTGCTGATGTTTGTAACTACCCGAAATATTGGTCCTAGACCTACCTTTAAGTATACCGATCGACTCAGAATAACTTTTTGAGTCGATTTAGCGATGTCCGTCCGTCCGTCCGTCTGTCCGTCCGTCCGTCCGTCCGTCTGTCCATCTATCGGTTTAAGCACGATACAGGTCGCAATTTTCAATCAATTGACCTGAAATTTGAAACTTAAGCATCTTTTGGCCCAAGGACGAAGCCTATTGAAATTGGAGAAAATCGGTCCATGTTAAGACCTAGCCCCCATACAAACGCCCCCTTTGGATTCGGCTTCAATGACTCTAATAACCGTATTATAATAGATATCGCTTTGAAATTCAGCAAGTAATCAAATTTTGTATGCACAAATCACCATTCCAAATTTCAAAGGAATCGGGTCAGTCCTTCTGGTAGTCCCCATACAAACCACCTTCCCGATATTCACATAATTCCCTCAAAATTCATAAAAATGGAAATATTTGATAAAAAATTTATTTTTAGGTGCTAAACGTGTACTTTAGCAACCTTATCAAATCGGAATATAATTGGGCCATTTTGGGACTTAGTCCCCCATATAAAAATTTCGACCGATATTCAGTTAAATTGTTCTATTGACAAAAAAAAATAACCAATTCCACTTAAAATTGATCTGTGTGTGTTTTCTACACTAAATAAAGATCTAACAAAGGACAGATACAATCGGTCCATGTTTGGACTTGGGACCCATTTTCCGGAAAACACTGGTGTAGGGTATCATATGATCGGTCTTGACCGACTATAACTTTCTTACTTGTTTTTTTTTGGTTTAGTGTAAAAATATTTTTGTCTGACAAAAATACCTTTTAAAATATTTTTCTGACTTACAAATGTTTTTAAAACATGTTTAACGGGTTTTCAACACGTGAATTTAAGGTGAACTAATCTGAAATTTACGGTTTTGCTAATAACTTTTGAACCGCCGGACCGATTTGGCTGAAATTTAAAACGAACCGAACCAGAGGAACGGTAAAAATATGTGCCACACTTCAGCACCCTCAGAATTGCCGTTCAAAAGTTACCGTGTGTTTTATCTCGTAAATTCCAGAAAACCCCTTGCCGAAATTCACTCGTTTGCTTATAACTTTTGAACCACTGGACCGATTTCGCTGGATTGCAATACCAACCTGACCAGGTAAATGTCCAACATATATGCCAAACTTCAGGAGCCTCCGTAAAGTTTTTAAAGTTAGCGTGTTTTCAACAGACAGACAGACAGACGGACAGACGGACGGACGGACGGACGGACGGACATCGCTAGATCGTCTTAAAATCGATCGAGGATCATGAATATATATACTTTATGGGGTCCTAGACCAATATTTCGAGGTGTTACAAACGGAATGACAAACTTATATATACCCTCTATCACTAGAGTGGAGGGTATAAAAAATTTACAGAAAAAACTATGTAAATTTACAGAGTTTAGTTAAATGCCTGTTATTTGGCAAAATTTTTATAAGATTGCTGAAAAATAAATTTTGATAACTTTTTTGCTACTTTTTCAACTTTTTCTAAAAAAAAAAATTACAGATAAAATTTTGATGTTTGGTAACAAAAACTACTCAAAACAGAAAACTTTTTTGGTTATAAAAAATACGAAGTATTTTGCTTAGATCTGTATTTTAGCAGAAAACTCTGTTAATTATCTGTAAAATTAAGATTACAAAGTAAAAAGTAATATAACAGAGAAAACTTTGTTTTTTTCACAACAAAATACAAAGTTTTTCTTTAAATCTGTATTTTGACAGAAAACTCTGTCAAATATCTGTTGAATTGAGATTACAGTCATTTTACAGAGTATTTTACGGAGTTATTATTATGAGTGTACGCTTTTCATAAGATCAGGCTTGTATTTGTTTTAATAATATTTAAGATGTGATGGTGTGAATACGCAAAGGATTTTTTAAGAGATTTTTTGACAAGCGGACAAAATTTCGTATTATTTAAGATACACTCAAAATAATAACTCTGTAAAATACTCTGTAAAATGACTGTAATCTCAATTCAACAGATATTTGACAGAGTTTTCTGTCAAAATACAGATTTAAAGAAAATACTTTGTATTTTGTTGTGACAAAAAAACAAAGTTTCCTCTGTTATATTACTTTTTACTTTGTAATCTTAATTTTACAGATAATTAACAGAGTTTTCTGCTAAAATACAGATCTAAGCAAAATACTTCTTATTTTTTTATAACCAAAAAAGTTTTCTGTTTTGAGAAGTTTTTGTTATCAAACATCAAAATTTTATCTGTATATTTTTTTTTGAGAAAAAGTTGAAAAAGTTGCAAAAAAAGTTATCAAAATTTTTTTTTCAGAAAATCTTATAAAAATTTTAAAAAATAACATGCATTTAACTAAACCCTGTAAATTTACAGAGTTTTTTCTGTATTTTTTTTTTTTTTTTCATCAAATGTATTTAACAAATATATGTAAATTTACAGAGTTTTCTTTGCTAAATGGTGGTTTAATTAACCAATATTGTACTAGAAACTCTGTAAATTAACAGTTTTTTTTTGTCCAAATCATTTTACAGAGTTTCATAGTAAAATTACAGAGTTTTCTCTGTAAAAAAGCTTTCATATTTAACCAATATTTTACTATAAACTCTGTAAATTAACAGTTTTTTTCTGTCAAAATCATTTTACAGAGTTTTTTAGTAAAATTACCAAGAAATGTTGCTAGCTGGAAAAGTATGGTGTACTCTGTTAAATTAGCAGAGTTTTTCTGTAATTTTACAGAGTAATTATTTTGAGTGTACGTATTTTCTTACGACTCAGTATTATAGTCTGAAGTGGGCTTAAGTAAATATATAATGTATTTTAGATTGGTTCTAGATCTTAGGTTAGGTTGTAAGTGGCTGCTGATGTTTTACGTCAGCACACAAAGACTCTGAGCTTCGTTGTGACACCACGGCACAGTGGTTCCAAGTCCAAATCTAGCTGGACAAAATTATTTTATCACCGTTTTATATGTTTTTGGGGTCGCTGAGTTCAAAAAACATGTTTAAATTTTTCTAAGTCGATTACACTAATCGACAACTTTTTATTTTTTTTCTAATTTCAGTAATTCATTAATGACAAAAATGGTTTATATGCAGAACAGAAATATGAAATGCAAAAACTTATTTTTTTAAAGTTTTGTAATCTCTAAAAAAAAAAAAAAAATTTTGTCGAGAAGTGTAATTGAAAAAAACAAGTGAGAGTGTTAAATTCGGCTATGCCGAATCTTTTATACACTCCAAAATGTAAAAAAAAAAAAATAAAAAACCAGTGAGAGTGTTACATTCGGCTGTGCCGAATCGTTTATACCCTCCAAAATGTAAAAAAAAAAAAACAATATAAAAAAATCCAGGGGCGTTTTTTTTTGGGGGAAGTTGGTGGGAGACGTTAGGGAGCACCTTCTCTTGCGATTTCGAACTTCATCTGAGAGAAGAATGCTGCATTTGTTTAGCAAAAGTACAAAAAACCCTGCAAAAAATGCGATTTTTATTAGGTTGGTTTAGTTCTCCAAGGGGGAACTTTTTTCCCCTTGGTCCGATTTTATCCATTTCCGAACTTAATCTGCTTAGGAATATAAGACAAATTCGTGCCAAACTTCGGAAGTCTAGCTCTTTTATTTTGGACTGTATCGTATCCTCTACAGAAGGACAGACGGATAGACGGACGGACATTTTTGAATTTAGTCGAAGCGTGTAATTGGCCGCGGTTTAATAGGAAATATCACATTTAATGCTTTATTTAAGCTAAGCAAGCATAATTATGTTACCTAAAAGTTATCAAAAACTTACAAAAATTCTATACTTTATTTAAGAAAAAAAATTTTAGGCGAAAATCTATTTTCATATAAACTGTGATTAATTTTAAACTTGCAAAAACCTGCAAGAAATGTCTGCATGACAACGTTCAGTAATAAATTACCTATAAGTTGTATGTAGTAATTCGACATGATATGCCTGGATTCGGTTTTGGCAAGCTGCGGAAGTTTCATAAGTCCTCAAAAATATTGTTATTATTGACCATACTTCAAAGTACAAAAAATGTAAGAAGAAGATCGATAATAAATTTCTTATTAATGTCCAGAATAAGTATAAATCTGTAGCTTTCTTGTACATAAACCGTTTTGAAACCATTGATGTAACATGGATAATATGATGTTATTAGTTGAACACTTATATATATATTATTTTTTTTTTAAATATTGGATACCAAAAATGTTATTTCATTCGCATATTTAACAAAGTTAAAGACCTAATTCCAAAAAATGGTTATTAGTTTGATCAGAACACACCCTTAGCTTGCCCCTGGCACTATTAATTCCCAATTTTAAGGACACTAATTTTTGGACTTTTGTCCAGCTAGATTTTGATTTGGAACCAATGTGCACGGCACTGGTTTTCCTACTAGTCCCTGCCGTTAAACGAATTTGAGATTCTTATGAAACTTCTAAGATATTACATTTTGACATCCAACAAATCAGAAAGTTCGTGCAGCTCCAAAAATTAACGGATTAAAATTACTTTTGGTTTAAATTAATGGTAATAATTATTTCTTTGAATTTTATTTTTTCAAAAATTAAATTTTTGAAAATTGCTTTTAAAATGCTTTTTTATATCACATTTAGTTTTTTCATTCCCGTGAAAAAAAATAATAAGATCTGGTCTGATCTGGTGAGATACAATTAGATCAATTGTATCTGACAAGATCTATTAGATACGAGATTCCCGAGTAAAAAAGATCTGATATAATCATATATGCTATTATATAGTTATTTATATTTATATATGGTTATGCATGAACTTTGATATGGACATACAAGTTTGTATATAGCATTGTATTTTTCCTGGTTTTTTAATATGATAGCATACATATTCATATCTATTTATATACTGATCTATATGAAATTTGATATGACATATAAGGTCGGGAATTTTTAGATATGTCAGATAAAAAGATATATGATTTTGTTTGTAATTATATCCCGAAAGTCCCGGACAATAAAAAAATGCAAGTCCTAAAAAATTTTATGAAAATTTTCCAAAGTCCCGGACACAAAATTTTTTTGGCAATTTTTTTGGAGTAAAGAATCATTGAAAATGTTTTTATGAGAAATTTAATTTTTTTGAAAAGTTTTTGAGTTCCGAAAAAATGTTTTTAAATTTTCTAAGACACAAACATTTTTTGGAAAATTTAAATCCCTTATAAATGATTTTAGAAAAAAATGACAAATTTTTAATAATTTGCTAAGTTCCGAAAAAACTCTGAAGAATGCAATGAAAACTCTTCTAATTGATAATGTATCTAATCTGATAAAATAATTTCTAATTTCACGTTTAAAATTCCAAAAAAATTTACCAGATTTCATCCAATTATATAAAAATTTATCTAATTTTAACAGATAAGATATGATTTAATACGATTATATAGACCCATTTTTGGGATCAAACTTAATCAAATTTGATATTATTTTATCAAAAATAATAGAATTTGATATAATCGTATAATATTCGATCCGCCAATTTTCGGATCAAAATTAATATGGATTTACATAAAAGCATATCTGTTCATATATAATTAAATATTGCGTCATATAACTTTTTTTTACTCGGGTTTGCCCACATTTTCGAGATCTAGTTATATCTGATCCGTGATTGTATCTAGTTGGATCCAGAAATCGGAGACAAATCTCGGATCAAATAGATGTGATCAGATACAATTATATACAATTTTTATAATTAGATCCAAACAGATGATATATAATTGATTTTTTTCGGGTCACGGTCGCCGTAGATGAACTAAAGTAACATCTGATAAAACCACATTTTTTAACCGTTTTTACTTAAAGGGATCTCTACTAGTATTTTTCTTTTCCCGGACTTTTTCATTTCCCGGGAATGCGGAATTCATTTTCGAATTCTGGGAATTCCCGCAAATATAAAAAAACACATTTAGGAGATCATACTATTAAAAAGGATAACTAAAGCAAAACAAGTGAGAGTGTTACATTCGGCTGTGCCGAATCTTTTATACCCTCCAATATGTAAAAAAAAAATATAAAAAAATTTCCAGGGGCGTCTTTTTTTTTTTTTTTTTTGGGGGGGGGGGGGGGTTGGGGTAGGTGGGAGACGTTGAGGGCACCCTCTTCTGACATAAAAATGTTGAATTTGCTTAAGAAAAGTACAAAAAGCACTGCAAAAAATGCGGTTTTTCTTAGGTTAGTTTAGTTCTCTAAGGGGGAACTTTTTTCCCCTTGGTCCGATTTTGCCCATTTCCGAACTTAACCTGCCTAGAAATATAAGACATATTCGTGCCAAACTTCGGGAGTCTAGCTTTTTTATTTTGGACTGTATCGTGTCCTCTACAGACGGACAGACGGACGGACGGACATCGCTAGAATGTCTTAGAATCGATCACTGATCAATAAAATATATACTTTATAGGGTCCTAGACCGATATTTCGATGCGTTACACACGGAATGACAAAGTGAGTATACCCCCATACTGTGGTTGGAGGGTATACAAATATATTTAACCATATATACTTAGAACTAAAATATAACTGATTAAGAGAAAACTGAAAATTTTTTAGCAAAAAAATTCATAGAGAATTTCTCAATACCAAAAATTTACGCAGAAAATTTTCATAACCAATGAGTTTTAAATTTTTGGAAGAACATTTACTCAAAAAGGTAATTTCAGAGGCCCCTGAATACATTTCCTATATCCAGGCGCGGATCCACGGTGGGAGGGAAAAGAAGATTCGAAAGAAGAAAATAAGGAAAAAAGAAAAAAAATAGAAAAAAAAAGAATGGAAAAGAAAGGAAAAGAAAAGAAGAAGAAAAAAGGAGAGTTAAAAAAGGAAAAGAAAATAATCTCAAAATTTTTTCGATGAACAATTTTTCTTAAGGAGAAATGTCTCAAATGTTGTGATGCAATTTTATTTTCCAGCTGGGGTAAACTTAGTTTGTCCAGGATCGGCAAAGGTTTGCTTCCTTTGAATCAGTAAGAGGGCTATGAAGAGCGATCTTACGTAGTACACACAATGTATTTAGGAGGACATCTAACAAGAGGAAAAGGTTTGGACGTAAGAAAATATTAACGAGGTAATGGAAACACTTCGTAAATAAACTACGAACGAAATAAGCAAAAGATTTCGTTATAAACTACAAACGAAATAAACAAAGGATTTCGCATAATAAATATAAACGAAAAGGCTTCGTGAATAAACTACGAACGAAATAAGCAAAAGATTTCGTTATAAACTACAAACGAAATAAACAAAGGATTTCGTATTTAAAATATTAACCAAGTAATCAAAAGACTTCGTAAATAAACTACGAATGAAATAAGCAAAAGATTTCAAATATAAAATAGTAGCGAAGTAATCAAAAGACTTCGTGAATAAACTACGAACGAAATAAACAAAAGATTTCGTTATAAACTACAAACGAAATAAACAAAGGATTTCGTACATAAACTATTAACGAAGTAATCAAAAGACTTCGTAAATAAACTACGAACGAAATAAGCAAAAGATTTCGTATATAAAATAGTAACGAAGTAATCAAAAGACTTCGTGAATAAACTACGAACGAAATAAGCAAAAGATTTCGTTATAAACTACAAACGAAATAAACAAAGGATTTCGTATACAAACTATTAACGAAGTAATCAAAAGACTTCGTAAATAAACTACGAACGAAATAAGCAAAAGATTTCGTTATAAACTACAAACGAAATAAACGAAGGATTTCGTATCCAAACTATTAACGAAGTAATCAAAAGACTTCGTAAATAAACTACGAACGAAATAAGCAAAAGATTTCGTGTCTAAACTACAAACGAAATAAACAAAGGATTTCGTAAATAAAATATTAACGAAGTAATCAAAAGACTTCGTAAATAAACTACGAACGAAATAAGCAAAAGATTTCGTATATAAAATAGTAACGAAGTAATCAAAAGACTTCGTGAATAAACTACGAACGAAATAAGCAAAAGATTTCGTTATAAACTACAAACGAAATAAACAAAGGATTTCGTATACAAACTATTAACGAAGTAATCAAAAGACTTCGTAAATAAACTACGAACGAAATAAGCAAAAGATTTCGTTATAAACTACAAATGAAATAAACAAAGGATTTCGTATACAAACTATTAACGAAGTAATCAAAAGACTTCGTAAATAAACTACGAACGAAATAAGCGAAAGATTTCGTGTCTAAACTACAAACGAAATAAACAAAGGATTTCGTATAAAACTATTAACGAAGTAATCAAAAGACTTCGTAAATAAACTACGAACGAAATAAGCAAAAGATTTCATTATAAACTACAAACGAAATGAACGAAGGATTTCGTATACAAACTATTAACGAAGTAATCAAAAGACTTCGTAAATAAACTACGAACGAAATAAGCAAAAGATTTCGTATATAAAATAGTAACGAAGTAATCAAAAGATTTCGTGAATAAACTACGAACGAAATAAGCAAAAGATTTCGTTATAAACAAACGAAATAAACAAAGGATTTCGTATACAAACTATTAACGAAGTAATCAAAAGACTTCGTAAATAAACTACGAACGAAATAAGCAAAAGATTTCGTTATAAACTACAAATGAAATAAACAAAGGATTTCGTATACAAACTATTAACGAAGTAATCAAAAGACTTCGTAAATAAACTACGAACGAAATAAGCGAAAGATTTCGTGTCTAAACTACAAACGAAATAAACAAAGGATTTCGTTTAAAACTATTAACGAAGTAATCAAAAGACTTCGTAAATAAACTACGAACGAAATAAGCAAAAGATTTCATTATAAACTACAAACGAAATGAACGAAGGATTTCGTATACAAACTATTAACGAAGTAATCAAAAGACTTCGTAAATAAACTACGAACGAAATAAGCAAAAGATTTCGTATATAAAATAGTAACGAAGTAATCAAAAGACTTCGTAAATAAACTACGAACGAAATAAGCAAAACGAAGTAATCAAAAGACTTCGTATATAAACTAAATAACGAAGTAATCAAAAGACTTCGTATATAAACTAAATAACGAAGTAATCAAAAGACTTCGTATGTAAACTAAATAACGAAGTAATCAAAAGACTTCGTATATAAACTAAATACGAAATAAACGAGAGATTTCGTATATAAACGGGTTTGTTACGGTTCGGGTGCTACTAACAGGGAATACTGGATAATTCAGGTTCGGAAAAATATTAACTGGAAATACGGGTTCGGGAATTATTAACAGAACATACTGGATAAACCAGGTTCGGGAAGCAGGAAATACTGGATAAATCAGGTTCGGGAAATATTAACAAAAAAATACGGTACAAACTAGTAACTACATACCAACTTCGACTTAGGTCGAAATTGCGAACAAGAATCTGGTCGGCTTACGGTTATACTTCGTATATTTTACGAAGTATACACGAACTCCAACTGGTTTCTCGTTCCTTTTTTTTGATACAACTTTGACATTATATGTGATCCGTTTTATCAACTAAATGAGAATTACTTCTCAATGCTATTTGTCTGGTAGTTTAATGATATTAGGTAAAGGGAAAAGTAGTTGGTCACCGGTATAGGAAAAAGTACTTTCTTATATTTAAATAAGTATACTATTATTTGTAACGTCACGTTACAATGTAAAATTTTTCTGTATGAAAAAATTTAAGAATTTTTTTACAGGAAAAATTTCAGAATTTTTCATTATGAAAAAATTTAGAATTTTCCTAAACGAATAACTGCAAATTTTTCTATAGGAAAAACATTAGAATTTTTTTCGGAAAGTCTCGGAATATTAAAAATTTTGATAATTTTGGTAGACGAAAAATTTGGGAATTTTTCTAGACGAAAAATTTAGAAATTTTTCTATAGGAAAAATTTAAGAATTGTTCTTAGAATTTTTGTATGGGAAAAATCTGCGAATTTTTGTATAGAAAAAATCTGAGAATTTTAATAAAAAAAAAACTAAAAATTTTTCTAAAGGAAAATATCAGAGAATTTTTTTATAGAAAAAGTCTGTGAATTTTTCTTTTGAAAAAATATGAGAACTTTCTATAGAGAAAATCTGAAATTCTTCTTTCGAATCTGATAATTTTTCTTTCGAAATCTGAGAAGATGGGTAAAAAGTAAAAAGAAAATGAAATTATATGAAAATTTTTTCTATAAAAAATGCTCAAGAATCTCAAAATTTTTCTAGGAAGAATGTCTCGGAAAGTAAGTTTTTTAGGAAAATCAAGAAAATTTTCTTAAGGGAAAATTTGAGAATTTTTCTATAAAAAAAAATTTATTAAAATCTAAGTCTTTTTCTATAGCCAAATTACGCAGAATCTGGGACTTTTCATAGGAAAAATTTTTCGGAATCTGAGACTTTTTATTTAAAAATATCTCAGAATCAAAGACTTTTTCTTTAGGACTAATGTCTCAGACTCTGAGATAATATCTCAGAATCTGAAATTATTTCTATATGAAATATTTCTCAGAATCTAAGACTTTTTAATAATAAAAGCTGAAATCTTTGGCTAAGATAAAAAAATCTCAGACTTTTTCGATAGGAAAAATACCTCAGAATTTGTAAGTATTTGTAGAAAAAATGTTCTATAATCTGAGACCCAGAATATGAGACTTTTTATATAGAAAAACTAGAATCAAAGATTTAAGGAAAATGTCCCAGAATCTAAAAGATATCTTAAATTCTGAGATTTTTCCTATTTGAAAAATGTTTCAGAATCTTTTTCTGTCGGTAAATGTCTGAGACTCAGATTCTGAGACTTCTTCTACATATAGGAAAAATGTCTCAGAAGCTGAGACCTGCCCTGTAGGACAAATGTTTCAGAATCTTTTTTTGTATGAAAAATTTCTTAGATTCTCAGACTTTTTAATAGAAAATATGTCTTAGAAAATGTTTGAGAATCTTAGACTTTTTCTAAGGAAAAGTGTCTCACCTTTACTTTTTCTTTAGAAAAATGTCTCATAATCTAGGAAATTGACTCAAAAATTTTTCAAAGGCTTTAAAGCAGTGTTGGCTACCGTTACCCTTTCAATACCGTTACCGATTAAAAACCCATTAATATTGACTACCGTTACCGTTACCAATACCGAAACAAAAATTTGTAAATACCGTTACCGATAAAAAACCGTTACCTTTATTCGGATTTTTACCGGTATTATAACGGTTTTGTTTCGGTTGCATTAATATTACTTATTTTAATTTTTTGTGGATTATAAACATATTAAAATATTTTTAATATACATACTTAAAATAAAAAAAATAAATTTTTGTTCATTGCGATTGTATGCGATGTTCGTCTTTCCGTCTGTAGAAGCCACGATGCGATCCACAATAAACGTGCTACTCTTCTGGTACAAATACGTCTTATGGTCATAGCACAGACTAATACAGACTCGACATAAGTGACAGGTGTCAAAAAAGTAATTCTGAACCATATGGTAAATATTTCCAAATTATTCTACGAATTAGGTTAGAAAGAGAAAACTTATATAACGCGCCATAAGAAAAATAGATGCCAGATCGGTTTTTGTTGTTTCACTCACTCCTAATTCGTAGAAAGTGTTGCCATGTTAGCGTAAAACGGACTAAAAACCGCTCTGTTTTCTCCTAAAATCGCTAAGTTTTTCCCCATTTTTTCTCATAAAACTCTACTGTCGAGTCTGTTTATTGTCTGTGGTCATAGGCTGGTTAAGTTCCGAAATGGGAAAATTGGAACAGATGAAAAAAAGTTCCCCCCTGAAAAACTTACACAGCCCCAAAAAACATATTTTATTTAACTTTTTTGTCTATTTGTATAGAAAATTAAAAATTTTTATGCCGTGTGAAGTTCATTGACCAAGATTAGAAAATGCGATTTTTTCGGTCCGAACCTTTTGGGGGCTTGGCTATAGCAAATTAAATTAAACAGGGTTCGAAAAAAACACTAACGAACGGTACGTTAGTGTTCTGTACTGCCAATGGAAATACACAAACACATTCCCAACAAGAAATACAGAAACACTAAAAATGATTTTAAGTGGTTGTGTTCGTGTACGCAAACATAATACCGAACGTTATGCTTGCGACTTTACGAACACAATCTTTACGATTATGTACTGTGCTATGTACACAAACAAATAAATTACTTTTAGTGTACTGTTTACGTACTTAGATTTTTTCAAAAACTTAAAATGGCGATATCTCGAAAACTAAGCAAGATAGAGCGAATCGGAGCATATTTTTGGTTCTTAGAATCGCTATAGTATCACATGTGTGGACTTCGTTTTGCTCTATCTTGCCTAGTTTTCGAGATATCGCCATTTTAAGTTAAAAACAAAAAATCTGCTAAGTACGGAAACAGTATACTAAAAGTACTTTATTTTATTTGTGATCGTTCAAAAACACTACCACTACGATGTAGCGTTTCTGTTTATAGTGCAGTACATTATCGTTAAGATTGAGTTCGTCAATTCGCAAGCATAACGTTCGGCATTCTGTTTGCGTACAAGAACACAATCACTAAAAAAAAATTTTAGTAAATGTGTTCTTTAGAAAAACCCGTACGTTATATATCGTACCGTTTTTTATTCGATAAAACACTGAAATAAAATATTTATAAAATTGTATTATTTATGCGTAAATATAAATAAAATTAATTTCTTAACATCTATGGCGAGAGGAAAGGTGTCCCTCCGATACCTCCGATTATCCCTGCCGACTTTTTTTAACAAGACAAACAATTTTGATAATTTTAACATAGAAATCTGCTGATTTCAAATAAACAATTCAGACTTTTTATTTGAAATCAGCAGATTTCTGAGTTAATACTAGTACAAATATAATAATGTATAGAAAAGGTACAGAATTTACCAGTTTTTTAATTTTTTTAAACATTTTTTTTACGCATTTTTAACAAATTTGTGACTTGTTAACATTTTATTTATAATACCGGTACGTACCGGTATTGACGTTTCGGTAACGGTTCACCGTTACCGAAATAATCGAAAATACCGTTACCTTTACCGTTACCGATATAAAAAATATGTAATACCAATACCGTTACCGATACCGTTATTCGTTTCGGTCGCCAACCCTGCTTTAAAGTCTTTAATTTTTTGTTATCTCAGGTACTTTCTGGTTTTAGTTTTTCAAAACCTAAAAATTTTGGTAAAGAAAGAACGTTTCGGTTGAAAAATAGAATAGAAAAACATATTTCAGAACCTTTGAGGTTTTCTATGGTGAAAAAAGTCACTAAATATAATCGAAATTTTTTCTTTTAAAATAGGAATTTTTTGGTGGGAAAATTGTTTCTGAACATTTTCTATGTGTATCAGAATATAAAAATTTTTCAATATCAAGAATTTTATAAATTCTTAAAACTTTTCTGTAGCAAAATGGCAGAGAACCTCAGAATTTTTCTATTGGGATAATGTCCCAGATTCATAAACTTTTTCTTTAAGCAAATGACTCTAAAAAATTTTAAAATCAGGAAACTTTTTTTTGAATTAAATATGTCGCAAATCTGATACTACTATAATATATTTTCTAATGAACATTTTTTTCAGAGTCTGGGTCTTTTGCTGAGAACTTTTTGAGGAGACATTTTTTTTAAATATTAAACATTTTCTTAAATTGTAAAATTTTTTTTATGGGAATACATTTTTAAAAATTGGAAATGTTTCCACCGAAAAAATCATAATAAACAAGAGGAAAACACTAAAACAAAACCTTAACAAATGATTCAAATCCGACCTAAGGTTCCCTGCAAAAAAAAGAATTAAGAAAAAAAATTTTTTTTAATAAAAAATATTTCCCCCCCCCCCCCCCTCCAAAATCAAAGGCTGGATCCGCGCCTGCTATATCGATGTAAAAAGTATCAGATGATAATTAATTTCTAGAAATGTCTCAGATATTTGTCACAACGAAAATGTCTCTGCTTCCAAAACAATTTCACCAAAGATGTTTTAGATAGATTTAGGGTATTTTTTCAGGTTCTGAGAAATATGTCTCGAAAATTTTTTTCTGATACATTTTTCTTATGGAACATTTTGAACCATTTTCCTATCAAGAAGTCTTAGATTTAAGATAAAATCTGTCAAAAATTCTCAGATTCTGAGATATTCTGGACCCTCCTTCCCTGTCTACGGTTCTAACTTCAGTTATTATGTATTTTTTATGCAAAAAATAATCAAAATACGTCAAAACAGAAAAATTAAAATTCCCGGGCATTCCCGCTCTATTTCCCGGGATTTCGGGTTTGAAAAACCAGGGAAATCCTGTCCCGGGATTTCCCGTCAAAAACTCGAATCTTGACCGATATTTCGATGTGTTGCAAATGAAATGATAAACTAATATGTACCCTATATTGCAAAGTGGAGGACTTTTAAACATATTGGCTTACAAAACAATTTTGTGTACATTTTACAGAAATGTTTTGTCCATATGTTGGTCAATATAAATAATCGAATTCATATCTTGTAATGCATACAACACACATTTTAACTTGCAACTACTGCAAGAGTCATTATTATAATCGTCTTTATTTACATATATGTTTGTAAATATGTATACAATTTCAGTGAAAATTTCAAAAATTATTAAACAAATATTAGTTTTTGTATTATTTATGAGAAATTATACTTAGAAAATTTAAACTGCGTTTAGGTAGACTAAAATGGAAATAGGTTTTGTTTATTGAATACATATTAAAGTCTTTATACCCTGCATCATAAAATGGAAGCATAGGAAGTATTAACTTTTGCATATTTTTTATGATCCCAGATTAAAAATTAAAAAAATATTTGTAAATCTTACCTTAATATAATCCTTTTATCTTTATATAATTGGTAAATTGATACACTGTAGTTAAAAAATCTGCAAAGATAAATAGAAAAAAATTTTTTAATTTTCAAAAATTTTCGGTTTTGATTTAAGAAAAAATAATAATGTTTAAAAACTTAAATTTTTGGTTGCAAATAAAAAATAAAAATAGGGGTGTTAATTCAAGTCTTATTTTGGATATGAAGCATTTCATTACAAACGTACCAAGAAAACTATATTGTTGGATCAAAGTCATACAATCGGAAGTTGTTGCTCTTTATTAAAATAACTAATCGTGGAACAAAAGTCTTAGGGCCAACGCTAACGTCAACGCGAGGCTCAAATGTTTAAGAATCTGAGACATTTTCTATCAGAAAAATTTTAAATCTGAGCATTTTTCTACCTTAAATACAATCTGAGAACGAAAGAACTTTTTTTATGAAAAGTGTTGAAAAAGTTGAATGAAAGTATCAAATGAGGTTGAGAGTGCTACACTCAAAATAAATTCTCTGTCCAATCAGCAGAAAAATCTGCTGAAAATACACCCATTTTGAAATATGAGAAATCTGCTGATTTTAGCAGACACGGTTTGCTAAATATCTGTCATAAGAGGTGAATAAATATAACAAGAAAAAAAAAAAACATACGCCACCAGCCAGCATCGAACTCGCCACCTTCCGATTTGAAAGTACACTTCTTAACCACTACGCCACGGAAGCTTATACTTTTATCTGGCGTTTTAGCTATTAAACATGTGTGTTGTTCGACAGCAGAGAAATCTGATTTTAGCAGAAATATTTGCTGATTTTAGCAGAAAAATCTGCTGATTTTAGCAGAACAATCTGCTGATTTCAGCAGAATAATCTGCTGATTTTAGCAGAACAATCTGCTGATTTCAGCAGAGCAATCTGCTGATTTCAGCAGAGAAATCTGCTGACAATCTGTTCTGCTTTTTTTTTATATAAAAAAATTTCTTGAAAAAATAATGAAATTCAGCAAACAAAATCAGTATAAACATAGTAAAATGTCTGTTATTTTCTTAAACTGAATGACAGAGATTTTAGTAAAAATATCCTTCTCAGCAGAACAATCTGCTAAAAGATTGCTAATTCAAATTGAAAGTCGTTTTACAGATTTTTTGACAGAGTTTTTCTTTTGAGTGTAGAAATAGAATTGTAGTGTTGGAAACTTTTAAAATTTTATGTAGAAACTATAAATACATATTCACAAATATAAAAAAAAATTCCATTAACAAGACAAACCGACATTTAAAATCTTACTGATGATAACACTAACTGGAGTGTTTGAAACCGGTATGGGAATACCCAGGCGCGGATCCAGCTCTTGGGTTTTGGGGGGGGGGGGCGGGAAACCTTTTTTTTGCCCAATTTTTTTTTTTTTTTTTGCAGGAAACTTCAAGTCGAATTTGAATCATTGGTTAAGGTTTTTTACTTTTCAATTCTTATTTATTACTACTATGATTTTTTCTATAGAAACATTTTCAAATTTTAAAAATTTATTACTATAATAAAAACCAATTTAATTGTTTAATATTTTGAAAAATGTCTCTTCAAGAAATTTTTAGGTTCTAAAACATTTTTCTAACAGCAAAAGACCCAGATTCTGACATAATTTTCTAATAGAAAGTTTATGATTCTGAGACGGTATCCCAATAGAAAACTTCAGAGGTTCTGAGGCATTTTGACACAAAAAAGCTTTTAAAATTTCTACAAAAATATTTTAAGTAGATTTATTCTAGCTCGAGGTCATTATTTCCTTTACTTAATAAAACTATGATATTCTCATAGAATAATTTTCAAAAAATTATTCTATGGGAATGAAGTCTAAATACGTAAAGGAAATAATGACCTCGAGCTAGAAAAAACTTACTACAAAAAAAAAATAAAAAATAAGTTAGAATGTAACGATTTTTTGAATAAAAATTAATCAGAATTTATACAAAAATTTTTAAATTCTGATACACCTTCATATAGAAAATTCTCAGATACTTTTGCAATTTTCACACCAAAAATTTCTATATTTTGAAAAAATTTTCGTAAATAAAAATTCTCATATTTAGTGAGTTTTTTCCTCATTGAAAACTTCCTTGGTTCTGAAATATTAAAATTTTTTTCTAATCCATTTTTCTACAGAAATGGTTTAAGATACCGAAACGATCTTTCTACACCAAAGTTTTTAGGGTTTGAAAAAATATTCCGTTGAAAGTACCTAAGATTACAAAAATTTAAGACTTTAATGCTCTTTAAAATTTTTGGAGGCAATTTTTTAAATTCTGAGACTTTTTCTATTAAAAAAGTTTAGTTTTCTGAGAAAATTTTCCCTAGAAAAAGTCTAAGCATTTTCTGAGAAATAATTTCATAAGAGAGTCGAAGAAATGTTTTCCTAAAAAAATGTTTTAGTTTCTGAGTCATTTTTCTCATAGAAAAAGTCTCAGAGTGTGAGTCTCCGAAATTTTTCTTACAAAAAAAGTCTTAGATTCTGATTCATTTTTCAAATAAAAAAAATCGGAGTTTAAGACCTTTTTTAGATTCTGTGATATTTTTTCTAAAATTATCAGAATATTTTTTCTAAAATTCTCAGAATCTAAGGCAATTTTTATAGAAAAAGACTTGGATTCTGAGTTATTTTTCCTAATGCAAAAGTCGGAGATTTTAGAATATTTTTTAATGTTAAGGGGCCTATTTACAAAAAAAGTCATAACTCAATCATAATTTAATTTTTTCCATGTGGTTGTTGTAAACAATCATAAAAAGTTCAAATTTTGTCTAAAAATTTCAAAAAAATAAAGTCCTGAGATCGTCTTAAAATTGACAAATAATTTTAAATTTTGAGACTTTTTATGATTGTGTTTACAATAAACCCTGCCCTGCAAGCATATGGAAGAAATATCCCCTGGAAGAAATTGCGGCAATATCTTCTTTTTATCGTAATAAGAATTCATCAAAGTAGTATTTTTGAAAATCTTCCTTTTATCATTTCGAAGATATTTTGGCAATTTTTAAAAAAATAAATATTTTTTTGTCATTTATAAAGTAGACAAAATCGCCAAATTATCAAAAATTTATCTCCTAGGTGATTTTTCTCCTGCGCGATACATATACGATATCTTCATCTTATCATACGGATGTAAAAAATACGAAATCAATACATTTTATTTATTGTCAAAAATATTTTTTATTTCGATTTTAACTGCCCATGGGCAGAGACTATATACAGACTCGACAGTAGAGTTTTATAAGAAAAAATGGGAGGAAACTAAGCGATTTTAGGAGAAAACACAGCGGTTTTTAGTTTTACGTTTTACGCTAACATGGCAACACTTTCTACGACTTAGGAGTGAGTGAAACAACAAAAACCGATCTGGCATCCATTTTTCTTATTGCGCGTTATATCAATTTTCTCTTTCTAACCTCATTCGTAGAATAATTTGAAAATATTAACCATATGGTTAAAGAATACTTTTTTGACACCTGTCACTTATGTCGAGTCTGTATATGTCTGTGCCCAGGGAATATGAAGTTTGAAAATAATAAAATTAGTCATAACCAGTCATAACTCTGAATAGGCCTGTAAAAATCTAAAATTCTGAGATATTTTTAATATCGAAAAAATCGAAAATTTTTCTAGGATTCTAGGACTTTTTTCCTATTAAAAAGGTCTCAGCTTTTCCTATTAAAACTCTTTGATTCTGAGACATCTTTCTAATAAAAATATTCTTAGATTCTGAGACATTTTTCCTAAAAAAAAAATACTCAGATTCCGAGACATTTTTTCTATAAATGTCGCAGATTCTGTATAATTTTTCCTATAGAAAAAGTCTAAGATTCTATTACATTTTTTGGATAAAAAATTCTCAAATTTTCCCTAAAAAAATTTTCTTAGTTTTCCTATAGAAATTTTTTATTTTAGTTTTACTTTTTTTATAAAAAAATTTAAGATTTAAAAACAATTTTTCTAAAAAAAACTTTTAAGATTCTTGAAAATTCTAGAAAAAATTCTCACTCATGATTTCATTTCCTCTTTTCATTTTACCCAGAAGAATTGTCAAATTTTATTATAGAAAATTCTCAGATTTTTCCTATAAAAAAATTCTCTGATTTTTCCTATAGAAAAACTGTTAGATTTTTCATATAAAAATTGTCAAAATTATAAGATTTTTCCTATAAAAAAGTTCTAAGAAAAATTCTCATCTTTTTTCTATAAAGTATTCATTTAGAAAAATTTAAAAATCTTTCGTTTAGAAAAATACCCAAATATTTCCTCTATATTTCCTATAGGAATTTTTTTGTATTTTTTATAAAGAAAAGTTTTACTTTTTTAAGACCTTTATCACATAGAAAAATTCGAACATTCAGAAACATTTAAGGATTCTTAGACATTTTTCATAGAGGAATTTCTATAAAAAAAAATTCTCCTCTAAAAAAATTCCCCGATTTTTCCCATAGAAAACTTTTAAGTATTTTGCTATAGAAAAATTCTCAATTGTTTCTCTAAAAAAATTCTCAAATTTTTTCATATAGAAAAATTTTAACATTCCGCAACATTTTTCTTCTAGAAAAATTTTAAGATTCTTTAAAACTTTTCATAGAAAATTTTTTCAGATCCTTGGACATTTTTCATAGAAATTTTTTTGCGATTATTTCCTTTTCACTCTCCATTTTCCTTCATCTTTTCTCTTTCTTTTCTTTCCTTTTTGCTTTTTTGCGGTGTGGGGGGGGGGGGGGGGGGGGGGGGAATTTCCTTTCCCTCCCCGTGGATCCGCGCCTGGAATACCAGAAATATCTATAATTTTCAGAAATTCAATTTTTCTTCAGCATTCAAATCGATCTGTACTTACAGAAAAAACACTAATAGGGTTTTAGAATCTGAACATTTTTCTAAGGGAAAATTTCTCAGAAATTGGTTAGTTTCTATATTAAAAATATTTAAGGATCTAAAAGTTTTCTGTAGTTGTCTTAGTATGATGTAAATCGGTCCGGCAGGGTTCCCTTGTAAACAATTTTGTGGAGTAAAAAAGTTCACCCCTAAAAAGCCTCAGTAAAGAAACATACCTGAACCAACAACAAAATATTCCAACTACATATTTCAAATATTTTAAACTCACATTAACTTTACAGTAAGCATCAATTAGTAGAGAAATCTCAAAAGGCAAAACATTTTGGAATGAATAAAAAGCAGAACAAAAAAAAAATTGCAATGAAATTGCTGCAACATCAAAAGCAACACCAACAATAAACAACCTTCATGATGACACCACTTTAAGTATCAAAACACCAAACAAAAGTGCTGGTATTCACTAGACGAACGACAATAAGTAAACTAACTGCAACATATATACACTTCTAAATATTTTCGGGAAAACATTTACTATGTGGAAGCTACAAAATGAGATAAAAACAAAAAAAAACATAAAAAAACGTAACAAACATTACACGTTAAGTCAATTAAATGTTGCTTCCGCAGTGTGAATATAACGAGGCAACACGTATCTACTTCAAAAATGGTTACAAAAACTGTGTAACTGCAACAGCAACAACTTCAAGTAGTAGTGGTTGTGGAAGTTAAGTCCCAGATGGCCACGGTGACATGTCATTACTTTCATCGACATTTCTTTTTTCGGTGAAAAAAAAATATAACCGAAATTTTTTTCACTCGTAGTCTTCGCAGAGACTTTGCATATCTAATATGGGAATTATGTCCGAAATAATTTTGGTCATAATCCCCACACTAGAAATGTGGATAATATTTGTGAAATTATGACCGACATATTTCGAACGTGGAGATAATTGAGGTCTTTGGCATGGGAATCCAGAATAATGCTCGTTGAAACAATCACGTTTGACAAATTTCGAAAAAAGCATTGAAGTGTTTTGGTGTCTCCGTTGTATGATTTCGTAGTCCATTATTTGAATACATAAAAACCGATTTCTAAAACCCGCCAACTATTTGTGACTTCAGCGATTTATTATCTACAGATACCCCCTAGGGGTAAGTACGGTGGGCGGTACGGAATTAGAACAGAAAACCGACTATATCTCTCAGCTGACCAACTTTAATAGGAACTTCGAAGTCCAAATACCAACTAGGGAAGACTGGGCGTAAAACTCTGCTGTACGGCGAATGAAATCTCAATTTTTACGGACGGATCGAAGATGGAGATGGGTGCAGGTTCGGGGGTATACTCGAAATCATGGCCTCAGTAAGGCTCCCGGATATGTGTAGTGTTTTCCAGGCCGATGTTCTTGCAATTGACAAAGCCAAGCAATTGACAAGCCTTGCGCCATTAACATTTTTGTGGATAGTCTTGCAGCTCTGAAGGGCTTAGAATAAAATACTGTGAAATTGAGAATTGTTAGTAATTGTGTTCAATCCCTTCATTGAATCAGCACACAGTCAAGCTGATCTGGGTCCGTGGATATTGCGGTTGATGGTAATGAGTTAGCTGATAATTGTGCAAGAAATGGCTCTGAGTCGGTGGGGGAACGTGTCGAACCTGATATCTCGGTTCCTATAGTGGAGTTGATGAACGAAATTGATAGGATATCAGAGAATAGGATGAGGGATAGGTGGATATCGCTGACCACGTGCAGGATATCTCGAACCATGTGGCCACCGGCAAATCCTAAGAGGAACGAAAGTCTTCGTACCTTTGGCAAACGGACGGTTAGCCTATTAGTAGGAGTACTGACAGGTTCTGATAGGGACAGAGTTCTGATAGGGACTTTTGTAGGAGTTGTGGGGAAGTGGAGGAGGAGGAGTCAGTGAAGCACTAGTTGTGTGAATGTCCGGGTCTGATGAAACGTTGTCTTAAGTATTTGGGGCAACGAAGTTTTGATGATCTGGATTGCATAAACAGTGTCCCATTGACATCTCTAGCAGAATATTTTAGGGAATTGGCTTGATTTGAGAGGTAGAATTTTGTATATCAGAGGGAAGTAGGGGAACAACTTTAAGGGAACAACTTTAAGGGCCTTCGAGTGAATTCGCCAAATTGGCGGAAGCCCATCCAACCTAACCTACCTCCTAGGGTGCTAGCCCTTGAACTTGTGAGTCGTGGGTTCGATTCTCACCAGAACCCTTGTTGAGTTGAGTTGGACCATCTTTCCATGAAAATTGATTTCATGTGAGAGTCTATCCAACGCATTATCCACGTCAAGCCTATACCAATCTAAGGCTCCGGATTGTGAGGAATTGTATCGGAGCCAATGTTTACCAAAGAATCGGCAATCTCATTTCCCCGTATTTCCCCAGTTGGAAAATGTGTCACTGAGGAAATTTCCACAGTGATTCCTTGAGGAAATGTCTTCAGGTTCTGACAAATCATAGGTAATCCTTGATGACATGTCCTTACATTGTCAGCACTGAATGTTTGCTTTAATAGTGTGGACAATTCCTCTAAGACGTCTAAAAGGAAATGTCTTCAGAAAAGCAGTATATTAAATTAAAATTTTAAATCTGGGCAACTCTTCAATGTCCAAGAAAAAGATGGCAATATCATCAATTTATTTAAAATAAATTCAAAATCTAACAAGTAGAATAAAAGTAATAAATAGACAAACAATTTTCAAAATAAAGTTTGGAACAAGTAGTAAGGTGTGGGACTAATAAACTGGAGGTTCCAGGTTCAAATCCAGTTGGGACTAAAAAAGGCGAAAAGTTTTTTCTAAATATAAGAAAGATAATTTATAAAGAAAAATGGATAAAAGTAAAAACTAAAGGAAATACGAAATTTTTTTGTATTTTCGCATGACCTACGTCAGACATTTCCCCAAAGAAGTCTTAGGTGACATGTCCCCAGAAGGTCAGCCCTGACCACTGCTGACTTTGAGTGAGGACATTTTGAAAATTTGTATGAAACTGTCCTCAACCCAGTACATAGAGATGTCTTGTGTATGTCAGCAGTGACTCTGACATGTCACCGCTCCGTCACTGAGGATGGCTCGAGGACGTTGCCAACTGGGTCCCTATGACCCGGAACCCACAAGAGACAGACCCTGTTCTCACATGAGACCTCATTGAGTCTGCGCCTGCACTCTTGGACAATTTTAGACGTTGTGATTGGAGAATCCAGTGCCTTGAGTGCAGCTTGACTGTCACTACAGATACCGATTTTCCTATCCCTTCATCTATATTCAATTATCCAAGTCGCCACGTTCAAAATAGCAAACACTTCAGTCTGAAAAACTATTGCCATTTTGCCCATGGCATGAGAGTATTTGGTTTCGTCATCCAAATACCAAACAGATCCAGAACCACCTAAGGTACTAGAACCGTCCGTATAGAAGGTATCAGAGTAATTTCTGAGAAGTTTATCTGGATCACACCAGTGTTCCCTTCTCGGAAATTTAACACTGAACTTCCTACCAAACTCTATGCAAGGCGTCATACTTTCTAAGGGCACAGCAAACATCGGAAAAGTTCCGAAAGCCCATTAAACAGTTGACCATTGTAGTCTCCATGCCATGATCCAGATCCCTTGGTCTGTTTCGCTGCAACGAGCCGACGGCCATTTTTAACAGTATTCGGTTAGGTTGAAATTATTAAAAAAGAGTAAAAATTAAATATAAAGAATAAATAAAAAACTTGATGAAATCAAAATTATTAAATGATTATCCATCATTTTAGTGGTCTTAAAAATTTGACCAACTGGGTTACTATGAGACATGTTTGTAAGTATAGAATATTTCAGAAAGATACATGTTTAACAAGAAAACACATGACAACCATAACACCGACACCGGGTACCGGCATCATCCTTGTCCTCATCATCATCATCATCATCGTCATTATACTTTATACATACTAGACAACGACATAGAAAATAAAAATCAAGTGTCGATGGCGATGGAGTGTTTATTACGCACATGCCACAAATACTTATTCTTTGATTTTTTGAACTATTAGTTCAAACTGAAATATGTTTAAGAATACTTATACGAGCAAAATTGTTGATACAGTGTTAATAAACTAGATTTAATGAGTGAATTCTTTAGATTTTTTTTTAAATTGCAGAAATAATGAATGCACTGCATTGATTTTAAGCGATTAGTATTGAAAGTAACAAAAATAATTTGTTAATTCTTAAAGTCCACACTTTAAAGTTCCTAAGCAAAACTAGAAAACGAAAGATTACGATTTTTAAGTACATATGTTAGTTTAAGAGTGGCACACATAGAGTCAGAGGTATGTTGCGATACCTCGAAACCAATACCTATGACTCGACTTCCCTATTGTTAAACCAACAAGGGTTTCTTATGTTCCATTGAATAATATTTTGAAATCGGTGTTCAATACACACCACCAAGTGATTCGGTACTTAATCTTTGCTGATAAGTTATGAAATAGATGGCGTTGCTGCGTTTTTTGCTACGGTTTTCTAACGTTTAAAATCTGGCCCCAGGTTGGGCGCCATTTGTAGAAAATCCTTTTAGTCAATTTATTTAAACAAAACCCAACTTAAATCGGAAAGGATCGTTTTAAAAAACTAAAGTTTTAAATTTTAAAATATGTTGCATACTCTACTAAGTTAAACCTAAATCTCTCGAAATAAGTTTAACTTCGAGATTGCAGCTTATTATCTATCATCATTTTTGTCTAGGCAACATGCAACATTAAGGGTAGATCAACGGAAACAGCTTTTTTTGAGCTCGTTGGTACCATCGACAGAACGATTTTTTTAAAGGAGTACACTGTGGTTGCCTTTACTAATATAGAGGGGACTTTAAATAGCGTTATCCCATCTGGTCTAGGAGTTAAGCATAGGATCGTTTTAATAGTGGAAAATCTATTGTGGTCTGAGAGTTATTCCGAGAAAAACTAACTTGTCTTGTTTACAAGGAAAAACGAGATTCCTGCTTTTAATAATTTTTCTCCGGACGCCACTGAGATCGCTTTCTCAGATTGAGGCAAGTAACTTGGAGTATTTCTAGAAAGGAAGTTGAATTTCAGGCGTAATATTTGGGAACGGTGAGAAAACCAAAGAATGCTTTATGTTCCTGTAAAGGGGATACTGAAAAACGATGGCGCTTTAGCCGATCACTGGATTTATACAGCAGTTGTGATTCCAGTTCTGCTGTAAGGAATCATTCATCTGGTGGCCTGCTTTAGAGGCAAAAGGGATATGTGTCTTTATCACGAAGGTGCAGACAATGGCGTCGAAGAGTATCACTACAGCTCTTCGTACTTCACCTACGGCTGCATTAGAAATCCTTCTTCACCTCTCACGTCGCCAATTTGCCTTAATAGCACATTGGAACTGAAGAGCAGCGATCGTAACTAAGGCGCGATCTTACAAAAGATAACAATACAACAACATTTGGACTATGCTCCCTTTATGAGCTGTTTTGAGCACCTCTTTACCACTATTAAAACATACAGGGGTTCCTTGATGAGGTGTATTCCGGGTAGTTGAGCCCCTATAACTTTTACACAGATCGATGCAAGCTACACGAACAAATGAGCTTTGGAGTATGCTCGAAGAAGTTTGGTTTGAGCCTGGCTCAAAGATTCAGATCATTGCAGTGTTTACCAGACAGAGATGCTAGCAACAAAGGAAGTTGCTGACTATTTCAGTTGCAATTTCTTGTCCACAACCGCATTTCAACATCTATTCCGACATTAAAGCCGTGGTCAAGTACCTTGCGTCAATGTTTCTAAAAACAAGAACTGCTCTTAACTACCGCATGTCTTTAAATGGCACAGCGACATTACGTGGAATTTCAAAAGCACAGCGACATTACGTGGAATTTTATGCCTCTAGAAACTTGAAAGTAAAATATACGGCCTTGTTCCGCGACGGAAACTTATCACAGATTGACATATGAATGGACGTGTGAGTCTGACACACGGTGTGACACTACACCCAAAAAAAAAGTGGCTCTTCAATACTAAAAATTTAACTAAATTTTAGTCCAAAAGGACCTAGTGCAGGAATTGGTAACCAATACTAAAATGTTTTACTAATATTATTCAAAACCAGTAAAAATTACTAATTTTAGTACTTTAAAGGTACTAAAATTAGTAACTATTTAATTAGTAGATTTTGGTACAATATCACTTACTAAACCTTTTACTGTAGAATTATTTTGAGTGTACTAGACGGATTTGGCCTTCTCTTGATTAAAAGCACACAAGTGAGCAGCTATCGCTTCCAAGAGGAGAGATTTCTACGGTGGTTACTGTAACTACCGGACACTGAGCGGTTAAATCTGCCGTCAAATAACTTTCGCCAGGGCTGCATGGATAGGGAGGAGTTGGAAACTTAAGAAAACTTTATCTGTCATTGACTGGCACTTTCCGATTGGGTACTTGCTTCACTGGGATATAGGGAACCCCATTACCGTCCAGTGGCATCACAACGTACCTGAAGGTCTACGTGTGCTGACGTAAAACGTGAACAGCCAATTGCAACCTAACCTCACCTTATTAGAAACCTGTGGGATTGTTCTCGAATGTCAAACTGTATTGCCAACGAAAAAAAGTCACCGGGTACTTGATGGAATGCTAGCACTATCAACTGGTTAACAGCTTTATATCATCACACCGTCTATCATCTTTCCCTCATGTTGGAAGGTTGCCAATGCTCAGCCAACGTCTAAAACCTCTGCTCTCTCAAAAGTGAGATAGCGTGGTAAACTGTCATTTTGTCAAGTATCTAGAGGCCAACAGTAAGGTTTTCATCGATTTCGCTCTACGGGAAACCTTCTGGCGTTACTTTCGAAACGTTGAAGTCGTTCTATCCATCAATTTGGAGAAAGTAAAATAACGTTTCTAGATATTTTCAAGGCGTTTGATTGAGTGTAGCACGGTGCGATCATATCTCTAAGCTAAATGCGTTTGGTTGCTGGTAACGTTCTATACCTAACGAGTTTTACCTTCAATCAGGGATACTACAAGGGTTCCCATTTCTTAACCTTTTTCTTATTTTTCTTAACGACTTTCTAAATAAAACTTCAAATCTACTCTTACACAGATGACAGGAACATTTGTCATTAATTTTCCTTTGTTTGTAAATCAAACCTTGTTGAGATTGAGGAAGGCAGATTATGAATGACACAGATTTATCAAGATCTGTTGACATTCTCGATAAGGAATCAAGTTCAATGCACGCAAGACCCAATGTTTTATGTTGGGTCACAGGACTGTAGAACCAACAGCGTTATCTGTGCATATGTAATGTTCTGGACATTAAAACTCAGTGTTAGGCACATTTTTCCAGTGTAGAAAGAGCCATTCAAGTGTAAGAAGAAGTACTTCTCCTTATTTCACCTAAGAGACAACTTCTTTCGTGTTAGTTCACATGTGACATGTTCCGAAGGTTAGATGACACGTCACAAGGTGTTAAATTAAACCCCTTTCTTGGATTTGGCCATAGAAATGTAATAACAACTTGCCACTTTAAAACTGGTCACAGGGGGCCCCCGTAGGCTAGTTGGTAGCGTGCTAGCCTTTCAACGTGGGGGTCGTGGGTTCGATTCCCTCCAGAACCCTTGGTTTTTTTTCGCTACAACGAGACGACGGTCATTGTTACCAGTTCTCGGTTAGGTGGAATTTATTAAAAATGAGTTGTAAATAATTAAAAAATAAATAAAAATAATTGATTGATACTATGAATTTAGTTCATTGGACCGAGAACACTTCACCTTAAGGTTATTTAAAGCTGCGGTTATTTATCCAATTATTGGACCATAATGTTGCATTAGTTTTCGTTCTTTTTTGTGACTTTAAAAATTCCATTTTTTAATAAATTCTCGTACAGACCTAAATTGTCATTTTGCGGTAAAAATATTAAACAAAATAACGAGAAAAATTTGAAGTAAGAGTAGTAAGTATCAAGGGAAGTCGAAAGTTAAGTTAAAGCAGCAACGTCATAGACAATTTTAAAAGAGAGATAAAAGTTACACAACTTTTGTTGTCATGAGATGAAATAAGAAATGAAAGCCTTTGACTAAATTTCAGAGTTAGAAATCAAAAAAAAAAAGAAACAAACTACAAATGAAACAACCATCTTTGTATGGCAACATCAACTATTGGTGGTGGTGAATACATTGGTTTCTGTTGTTGCTACAATATAATGCAAGTATGAGTATAATAAATAGACACATTTACTTTAAGAACAAAGTGAAACATAATGGAATCAAGACTCCATCTTATGGGAAGAAAATTCAAAATAAGGAAAGTTTTTCTGCGGTCGAAATCTATAGCTTTGTCCAAGTTTTAGTCATTTATTCAACGAGTTAATTGTCGATAGGTGATATCCGCTGTCTTCTTTTAAGCACTAATGAGAATAGGCTTTCGCTGTAAAAAAATGTTCGATCAGCTAGACAAACAAAATCAAAACGGATATGATCTATTAAACAACCAAGTATTACAAATAAAATGTTTGGATTCGGCTTTATTCACCGCGATTCAAATGATCTTTTGTGCAGGTGCTCTTAATGAAGGGGTTGTTTGGGTTAGGTAGTCAGAGACTGCTGATGCTTTACATCAGCACACATGGACGGTAATTGGGTTAAACCAACATGAGTTCGTTCTAAAACTCTTAAGTTATTGAATTTTGACATCCGAAAAATCAGAAAGATCGTGCAGCTCCCTAAATCCCATTGAATCAAGTCTCTCACCAGAAAGTGTCGGGTAATGTCAGATAAAGTGTTTCTAACTCCTCGATATCCATTCTTCTTCTTCTTCTTAGCATGAGGCATAGGGCCTCATGCTACTTCGGAAAAAGTCATTTCACAACACATCAAAGCACTCAACTTGCTTTCCTATAACGTAGTGTCCAGAAGTTACAGCAACCACAGAATCTCACCTCTTAGAAGCGATATCAGCTTACTTGTGCGCTTCTGATTAAGAGAACCCGAATCTGCTTTGTAGTCTCACACGTCCATCTATGTGCCCATCTCTGATCTCTGGCATACCAATACATACCAATTTCGTTGGACCCTGTAAGGTAGTTCTTAATCTTACAAGCTCATCGGCTTTGCAATTACCTGCAATGTCTCTATGCTCTGGGACTCTTATGAGTAGTATGTTCGGTGATTGTTACCAGCTCTCTTTTAGGTTGAAATTATTTAAAATGGTTTACAATAAATAAAAAGAAACTATTGATCATAGGGGGAGTCGTTTGCTAAAGTGCTTGTTTATCACATTTGAAGACGTGCGGCAGTAAAGGGCAGATGTTTTGTTTCAGAAACACTGACTCCAGGGACTTGACCTTGGCTAGATTGTTGAGTTGAGTTATTGCAACTCAACCAGTATGCCACTTCAACTTTTCCCAGCATTTCTGTCTGGTAAACACTGAAATGATCTCGCAATCTTCACGCCAGGCTCAACCCAAGTTCTTTTGAATAGACTCCGAAGACCACTTGTTCGTGTAGCTTCGATCCATCTGTGTGAAAATTTATACAAGCTCCACTAACCGGAATTCCCCTTATCCAAGACTACATGGATGGTATCTTAGTGGTAAATTGGAGCTCAAAAAGGCTGATAGAGTGAGCACAGTCCACATTTTGTGTTATTTTTATCTCTTTCAAGATTGCGCTATGGCTACAATCGCTGCTCTTCCATTGCATTGTGTTATGAAGTAAGCGTTGCCGTATGCTGTCTATCCAATATCTCCGATGGTTTTAGGTAAAGGAGGATTTCTAATGCAGCCGTTGGTTAAGCACGAAGAGCTCAAGTGATACACATCGGCACCATTCTCTGTACCTTCGTGATAACGACACTACAGACAATGATTCCAGTCAGCAGAACTGGACGCACCACTGCCAGTAACCGACACTTGGGATAAAAATTCATCGCTTTCCAAAAGTCCTTTTACATGAATATAAAGCAATCGTTGATTTTTCATTTGTTCCTCAGTATTACGCCTGAAATTCTACTTCCTAACTAGAAATACTTCAAGATATTTGGCTCCATCTGAGAAGGAAATATCAGTCAGAGCCAGATTTATCCAGGGGCTAATCACGTAAAACAAAAACGATTGACGATGCATAAACGATATCAAAATACATATCGTTTTGGGCGCAAATTTTAAAGTTTTTCTTTATTATATTATTAAAGAGTGTTGAGACTCTGAAACTCGACGATAGTCAACTATCGCTTTACGTGATCACAGTCCAGATAGTATAACCAAATCAAAGGGTTGATCTATAGATGCTGGTCAGTTATGAGACAATTCGAACAATCTCCTTTTATAACAGATCGTCCCGTCCGTACGATTGAAGGGGATCAAATTACTATCCCTCATTGAACCTGTTCTTTCGAAAGGTGTTAACCATTAATCGGTTAAAGAAGGCTTTCTGAAGGGATCCGGGGAAAAAATCTCAGAAGAAGAACGCTGTTTATGATTATATCGATAGAACACAACACACATTCCGATGATGCTCAACTAAGTCAACAAATTTAGATGCCCAATTGTAATTCTAAAGCAACAATTCCCTTCTTAGGCCATTGTAAAGAAGCTCCATTAATTTTAGCCCATAGTGCAATAGTAATTGCATGAGTTACGAATGATTTTAACTGACATAAGCTTAACATTTAATGTGTATCTTCACACCATATGAAAATCCTTACGAGAAATGACAGAAATACAGCAATAACAACAACAGCAACTGACATCAGTTATAAGTTACAGAGTAACGGCATCAGCAGTTGTTATAAGTATCAGTGGCTGATTTGGCATCACTAAAGCCACCGAAGTAACAAGACTTCTACGAGCATAAAAGAAATTGTACACAAAAACAAAAAAAAAGACAATTTAGTTTTAAAACAAAACTAACAAAAACATGTTTGTGCATGTCTAAACGTGTATGTGGTATTTACATCTATTGCAAATGCATAGTTTGAGAAAATGTTTGCACTAGTAAACTCTTGAACTTTTATCTTCGTCTACAGAATCTTGATGGAAAAACATGTGAGCACATGTTGGTGGTGCAATAGCAACAACATGGAAAACCGATATTTTATCCTTAGTTCTTCGCAGTGTATAGAGCGTTACATCAACAAACAACTTTTTGTGTGTAACTTGTCTTTTTCAAAGAACGTGCGGTGAAAGTGAATTAGTTGACTCAAAATAAACAAAACTCAATAATACAAATAAAGGAATTATGGTCGTGTAAGCCGACTGTTACATAAGCTACAGTTTATTGAGTTGTAATTAGAGAAAGGTTGTTATTAGACAAGTGGGAGAGATATGGCCTGAAGCCAAATTGGATGTCGTGAACAAACTTGATATCCCGTTAAAGACCAGCGCTCATGCATGAATTCCGATGGATACAGTGCTACAGTGAAGTCATTCTGACGATCATCAGAATCTGTAGTCCGAATCTGCGACGGTTGAAAAACCTTGGGCTTAAGTTTATGGTTGCCAAGGTTGAGGGCTCACCAAGAGCCTACATTGTGTAATAAAATTTATGACAAGAAATCTGACTGAGTGAAATATACGTAGACTTTTTCCGGGCCTTTGGATGACATACCCTTATCTGAACCTCATAGTTTGGCGGAAATTGACTGTCTGGTTTACCATATAACAAATTTTTGTAATAGGTCGCTGGATGCATCTTGCCCTTCTGCAAAGCCTAGGGGCAATAAAAAAAAACCTTGGTGGTCAAACATATGTTGCGGACGAGCAGAGATTCAAAAGCTGGTCTGCATATAGGCTGCAACTTAAGTGTTATAAAAAGATGAACAGAATTGCCAAATGCAATTCTTCTTGGAAAACTTATGTGCAACATTAAAAACGTTTCTGAGGCATCCAGGCTTCGCAAAGTCCTGGGTCCTTCTCCCTGTACCCTGGGATACCTGAAGGATCCTATGGGTTGTGGTCTACCTCCAGTGGGAAGTCGCTGGATCTCCTTGCCAACACTCTTTTTCTAGGAAATTCCTTGACACCGTTTCGAGCTTTGGAACGCTCTGACACAGAAGGATCTGAAATTGCTTCGAGGATGACAAATATGCCGACATTAATCTGGTCGATTAAAAGCTTAAGGCAATATAAATCACCTGGACCTGATGTTATAATACCGGCTGAGATGCAGCAAGTGTCGGGCTGTATAACCCCTTGGTTGTATCTTAATCTCTACCATAGGGGTAGAGATTAAGATATGTATTGTGACGGCACGCGCGTGTAACTTTTGACGTTTCATACAAAACATAAACAAACAACGAAAATACAGATGTAAAAGCTCACATGTACAGGTACATGTATTCTAGGCAGAGAAGTAAATTTAGTAGTATTTTGTATGCGTCCATATTGAAAGTACCAAAATAAGCACTCGTGTTGCATGTCTATATGGTCTGTGATCTCTACACAGCATGCATAAACTGATCGAATATGCCTTTAAAATAGAGAGATACCCGAGACGCATTTACCCCGAAGGGTGGGAAAAATTTCCACACAGTTCCGAAGGATTTCAGACCGATAAGGCAGCCTTTTTTTTGTTAAAGACAATGGAACGAATGATGGACTCAAATTTATGTAGTGATTAACCCGAACTTGCTTTCGACAAGGCAACATGCATACAGCGAGGGAAGATCAACGAAAAAAGCTCTTCATGTGCTCGATGGAACCATCGAGCGTTCGTTTTAGGTAAAGGATCTTTTAATAATGTCATCCCATACTCGATAGTTGTGTAATTTTCTGGTCTGGGAGTGAAGCTTGGGATCGTTTTAATGGTGGAAAATCTACTTGCCAGTATATATATTATTTGTCAATAAATTTTCTCTAGAACCTGGCACTGAATTGCTGCGATCTCTAGAAGCACGCGTTTTTCATTTTGTCTTATATGCTGATAATGTCGCGATAGCTGTAAAGGAAAAGCCTCTGCCAACATTGAGAGACATTATTCAGGGTTCTCTGAAAGATCTGATTAAATAGGCAAGAGACTGTGGTCTAGAAGTTAATCCAAGTAAAAGAGAGCTTGGTTTTTTTACAAGACAAATAAGATTCCAGCTTTTGATACTATTGCTCTGGACGGCACTGAAATCACCTTCTCAGATGAAGCCAAGTGTCTTGGAGTATTTCTAAATAGGAAGTTGAATTTCAAGAGTAATATTGAGGAACGGGTGAGAAAAGCAACGATTGCTTTATATTCCTGTAAAAGGGCCATTGGAAAACGATGGGGTTCCGGATAGTGGAGCCACCATTAATGTTTACACAGATGGATCGAGGCTGCACGGGCAAGTGGGCTTTGGAGTCTATTCGGCAGAGCTTGGATTGAGGCTGGCTCAAAGATTGCCAGATCATTGCAGTCTGTGCTAGGTCGAGATGCTGGAAATAACGGAAATGGCTGAATGGTTGAGTTGCAATGTCAACTTTTGCCGGAGTTGTATTGATGAAGAAGAGTTGGAAACTATCGAACACTTCAGCTGCCATTGCCCGGAACTTTCTGCTCAGGGACTTGCTTCACTTGGATCGAGGGAGCTGCACAATCTTTCTGATTTCTCAGATGTCAAAATTCAATATCTTAGGAGTTTCATAAGAAGCTCAAATTGGTTAAACATCAGGGACCAGTAGGGAAACCTATCGAATTCTGCTGTATGGAGTCATTGTCTGATGGCCTGCTTTAAAGACAAATAGGAACTGTGTAAGACAAAGATTTTTCAATGACCGGGTTGGTTTAAGAACAAGATCTTTGTAGCAGAGGGGGAATTGGGAAATAACAATTTAAGGAATCACACTGGGTTTTATGGCCTCCGAGGGAATTCGCCAAACGGCAGATACCCATCAAACATAACCTATGTATATACATTAGGGATATAACCAAAATAAGAACCTATCATAGCGGTATGGGCAATGTTATACTGATAACAAAAAACCTTATCCGGGGTCATTTTGGTCCAAAAACCTTCGGCACCGATAGCAATTTCCAAAACACCACAAATTTTTATTTTTATTTTTTTTTTTTGTGGGAATCCTTCTCCACCACCGTTTTTTGGGTTTTTGTCCTTTTACAACAAAAATAAAACAAGAACATAATAACAGTATGATTTTGAACATTAGAAATATCGGTTGCCTAATTAATTGAAAAAAAAAAAAAAATATTAGCGAAAACTTCATCGCGATCGGTGCCGAACCTTTTTTAACATTCGCGAAAAAATGAACACACATTTTTAATTGATTTTTTATGTACTTTCTCACTATGATAGGTCCTTTTTGATATTTGCAAAAAAATGCAAATGGTTATATCCCTAATATACATGATCTTCTATCGATGTTCGTTTTTCCTAAGAACGATGATTTTATTTCTGTAAAGTCATGGTTTTATCAGATTTATTTCACTTATATTTATATAAATCAACAGAATCATATTGTTGTTACAAAACCCATCACAAACTAACAATACCCTATACCTCACTCTGATGTAGGGTTTACAAACTACGAAAACAGTAAGTAGAAACTATTTCTTGAACACATGTTAGTATGTGACTTATGGCAGCCAAGAAAATTGTTATAGTCATTAAAATCTTCTTTTGAAGTGTTTTTTCCAATAACTATAGATCCCTATATGAGGTTTTTCTGCATTTAATAAAAGGCTTAACAAGTAGCAAAAAGAAAATACAAGTAAAGTACCAAGAAACTTTGGTAATAACTTAAGTAAAATATGTGTGAAAAGTAGACATTGGCAAAAGCTTTTAAGGATTATTATAATGAAGACTTTTGAGAAATGAACAAATACAAAATTTCGTGTTTTTCTTACAATATGAAGATTTGATTTTTTTAGGTTTTCCTCACATAACACTGGTCAAAACAAAAATTAATTTGGCTTGAAACTAAAAAAAAAGAATGTACCCTAATAGACTAAAACCCCCAAAGGATTTTGGTCACGTACTTACAGTTTTTTTTATGGCCCACTGAAGTTCTCACGACTCATTCTAAGGGGTAATTTTTCAAAAACTGTGTTTTTTTAAAACACTAAAAAAAGGACCAACTTATTTTTTTCCAACTTAACTACAAACCATTTGTTAATAATATTATCCTGACCGAGCAGCATCTGCCAACATTGAGGGACATTCTTCAGGGTTCTCTGAAAGATCTGTCTAAATGGGCAAGAGACTGTGGTCTAGGAGTTAATCCAAGTAAAACAGAGCTTGTTTTGTTTACAAGGAAAAATAAGATTCCAGCTTTTGATCCTATTTCTCTGGACGAATATGAAATCACCTTCTCAGATGGAGCCAAGTATCTTGGAGTATTTCTAGATAGGAAGTTGAATTTCAGGCGTAACATTGAGGAACGGGTGAGAAAAGTAACGATTGCTTTATATTCCTGTAAAAGGGCCATTGGAAAACGATGGGGTTTTAGCCCTCAAGTCGTTCATTGGATCTATACAGCAGTGGTGCGTCCAATTTTGCTGTATGGAATCATTGTCTGGTTGCCTGCCTTAGAAACAAAAGCGAACTGTGTCTTTATCACGAAGGTACAGAGAATGGCGTCGATGTGCATCACTGGTGCTCTTCGTACTACACCTACGGCTGCATTAGAAATCCTCCTTCACCTGATACCATTGGACATATTGGGTAGGCAGTATGCGGCTGCGTCGGCAATTCAACTTAATAGCATGCTGCATTGGAGGAGCAGCGATTGTGGCCATAGCGCGATCTTGAAGAAGATAACAATACCACAAAATGTGAACTGTGCTCCCTCTTTGAGCGCCACTTTACCACTATGATACCATCCAGGGAGTCTTGGATGGGGGATACTCCGGGTAGTGGAGCTACCATCAATTATAACACAGATGGATCAAAGCTGCACGAAAAAGTGGGCTTTGGAGTCCATTCTGAAGAGCTTGGGTTGAGCCTGGCTCGTAGATTGCCAGATCATTACAGTGTTTACCAGGCAGAGATGCTGGCAATAAAGGAAGTGGCTGACTGGTTGAGCTGTAATGTCTTGTCTTCAACCGCAGTCAACATCTATACTGACAGTCAAGCCGCGGTCAAGTCCCTGGATTCAATGTTTCTGAAAACAAGATCTGCCCTTAACTGCCGCACGTCTTTAAATGAGATGGCCAAGCAGTTTAACATACGACTCATATGGGTCCCAGGGCACAGAGACATTCCAGGGAATTGCAAAGCCGATGAGCTTGCAAGACTAGGAACTACCTTACAGGTTCCAACAGAATTGGAATGTGTTGGTATGCCTCTAGAAACTTGCAAGCAAAACCTACGGCTTTGTTCTGCGACGGAGACTAATCAAAGATGGGCAAATGGATTGACGTGTGAGACAACACGACTGATTTGGCCTTCTCTTAATCAGGGACGCACAAGTGAGCTGATATCGCTTCCAAGAGGAGAGATTTCGACGGTGGTTTCAATAATTACCGGACACTGTCTTATAGGGAAGCACGCAGAGCGGTTAAACGTGCCGTCGAATGACTTTTGCCGAAGTTGCATGGATGAAGAGGAGTTGGAAACTATCGAACATTTTATTTGCCATTGCGCGGCACTTTCTGGTCAGAGAGTTGCTTCATTGGGATCTAGGGAGCTGTACGATCTTTCTGATTTGTCGGAATTCAACATCTAAGGAGTTTCATAAGAAGCTTAAACTGGTTTAACGACAGGGACTAGTAGGGAAACCTATTACGGTCCCGTGGTATCACAATGGACCTCAGAGTCTACGTGTGTTGACGTAAAACGTCAGCAGCCACTTACCGAGAACTGGTAACAATGACCGTCGTCTCGTTATAGCGAAATCGATCAAGGGTTTTGGTGGGAAAAATGTTTCAAAAAATTAAAATTTTTTTTTTGACGGAGTGGATGCGGTTGTCGGCGGGGTACACCTTCTTCTTCAGCGTTTGGGAAGTAGTGAGAGGGGCCTTCCCCTTTGCGAAAAGTTTTTGGTTCATTTGCTACGATATACACGCTCATATAAAAACCTGTAAAATATTTTTTAGAGGTTGTTTTAGTTCTTTAAAAGGAGACTTGTTTTCCCTGTCGGATTTGACCCATTTTCAACTTAGGTAGCCTATGTCAATAAGGAGTCTAGATCTTTTAGTTTAGAAAGCATCGTAGATTCTATTGAAAGACAG
Source organism: Pegoplata infirma (assembly GCA_963921195.1). Lineage (NCBI taxonomy): Eukaryota > Metazoa > Arthropoda > Insecta > Diptera > Anthomyiidae > Pegoplata > Pegoplata infirma. The sequence goes on from OY992540.1 coordinate 122,099,442, forward strand.
ACAAGGATCCTGTATTGCAAGTTTTAAGTTTCTATGATTTTAATTTGAGTTTATAGTTTAAACTTGAATATTAAAATTTTAACTATAAATTTTAAAAATTTCAAATAAATATTTGGGTAATTCATGTCACAGATCATTTTAATGTTCTGTAAAAAAATTGTTAAATGAAATTGAAAGCAGATTTATTTAAAATTAAAAACAAAAAAAATATTATCCCCAGTACCAGCAAAATTTTATTATTAAATAATTCATTCTCAAAAGTAGTTTGCCCTGAAATCCATTTAAACCACCAAAAATCCCCTCTCAAAGCTGCTCTTATATGTTTTTTTACTTCAAAATTACAAAGTTTATTTTGGTAAAACTTTAATTTACAAACAATTAGTAAAACAAGACTTTTTGTGGGGTGGTATATTGTTTTAATGTTTATTTTAAACAAGTAATTGCTTAACATTTGCAAAAAATAAACTTCAAATACATGTTATAATAAACCCCAAATAATCCCCACAAAATCCAAAAAAACATACGATGTACTAAATCTCCTACATTTTCATAGAGTGAAACAAGCAACAAAACCAACAAAACTATTAAAGTAATAGAACGAGATGAAAATGAGGTTGTTGATGATGATGCCTTGGTATACGGTATATTTAAACACTTGACCAACATAGAAATTTTACCCTCGAATCCTCTGTTATGTGTAGAACAACAAATTGCGGTTTAAAATATACACTGAGGTTTTTATATTATGATTTTATTCATTCAGCGCAGTTATAAGAGGGGATTCCAATGTCCATGTATGTTCCAGAGCAAAAACAACAATATGTATAGCGGAAAAAAAGTGTCTGGACTGTGGTTAAAACTGTATTAATATATATACACGTACTCCATTTCTAAACTTTGATTTTTATCCCATATGGTTACACAGAAAGAAATTAGAAAACAAGTAAGATTTTTAAAACTTTCTGCAATTTGGTACTTTTTAAGTCTCCTGAAATAACTGTTCTAGAAACTTGAAATTTGGAACGAAGAATCATCTAGTGGAAAACACATAATAGTGAAAAAAACATTCGGAGGGTACTTTTTCGATCTTTTAAAATAATGGTCACAAAAACTTTATATTTGAAATGAAAAATCCTTCAGCAGAAAAAGATTTTTTTAAAAGATTTATTACCTTTTGGTCGAAACTGCAATTCGATTTTAAAAAATAAGTATTTTTTTAAGTTTTTTAGGAGACCAAAAGTGTTAAAAAAAGGTTTTTGGTACTATTTCTTTTTTGGAAACTTGAAATTTGAAATGTAGTACCCTTTAGGAAAAAAAACATTTTCAAAAATGTACCTTTTGGAATTTCAAATTAAAATGGGGAAAAAATGGAGAAAAAAATTGGTACTTTTTCTATTTCCTGAAGTAATGGATCTAGTAATGGATCAAACATTTTGAAAAAAACGTTTACAAAAATATGGCTTTATTGTTCCCAAAGAAGCCTTCGAGCTTACAGTTCACACAGCAACCTTCGGACTGTCTGTTCATAAAGCAAATTTCGAGCTGACTATTCCAACAGCAACTTTCGGAAAGATCATCCTTTACTAATTTTAAAACTATTCTTAACAAACGGATTGGCTGACTGTTCCCACAAGAGCCTTCGGGCTTAATGTTCATACTGCAACCTTCGGACTGACTGTTCACACAGCAACTTTCGAGCTAACTATTCCCACAGAAATCTTCAGCTTCGGGCTGTTCCCACGGCAACTTTCGGTTTGATTATTTTATACAGCATTTTTTCTGCTTACTTTTCCCACAGCAACCTTCGGGCTCAGTTCCCTTCGGGCTGACTGTTCCCACAACAACCTTCATGCTGATTGTTTTACCAGCAACGTTCGGGCTGACTGTTCGCACATCAATTTTCGGGCAGACTGTTCCCAAAGCATCATGCGGGCTGACTGTTCACACATCAAACTTCGAGCTGCCTGTTCCCACAGAAACCTTCGGGCTGACTGTTCCAATAGCAAGCCTTCAGGAAGACTGTTCCGACAAATTAACACCGCTGCACAGTGGTTCCAAGTCCAAATCTAGCTGGACAAAATTATTTTATCATCGTTTTATATGTTTTTGGGGTCGCTGAGTTCAAAAAACATGTTTAAATTTTTCTAAGTCGATTACACTAATCGACAACTTTTTATTTTTTTTCTAATTTCAGTAATTCATTAATGTCAAAAATGGTTTATATGCAGAACAGAAATATGAAATGCAAAAACTTATTTTTTGAAAGTTTTGTAATCTCTAAAAAAAAAAATTTTTTGTCGAGAAGTGTAATTGAAAAAAACAAGTAAGAGCGTTAAATTCGGCCATGCCTAATCTTTTATACCCTCCAAAATGTAAAAAAAAAAATAAAAAAAAACAGTGAGAGTGATACATTCGGTTGTGCCGAATCTTTTATACCCTCCAATATGTAAAAAAAACAATATAAAAAAATCCAGGGGGGTTTGTTTTTTTTTTTTGGGGGGGGGGGGGGTTGGTGGGAGACGTTAGGGAGCACCTTCCCCTTGCGATTTCGAACTTCATCTGAGAGAAGAATCTTGCATTTGCTTAGCAAAAGTACAAAAAACCCTGCAAAAAATGCGATTTTTATTAGGTTGGTTTAGTTCTCCAAGGGGGAACTTTTTTCCCCTTGGTCCGATTTTATCCATTTCCGAACTTAACCTGCCTAGTAATATAAGACATATTCGAGCCAAACTTCGGAAGTCTAGCTCTTTTATTTTGGACTGTATCGTGTCCTCTACAGACGGACAGACAGACAGACGGACGGACATTTTTGAATTTAGTAGAAGTGTGTAATTTTGGCCGCGGTTTAATAGGAAACATCACATTTAATGCTTTATTTAAGCTAAGCATAATTATAATACTTAAAAGCTATCAAAAACTTACAAAAATTCGATACTTTATTTAGAAAAAAAAATTTACGCGAAAATCTATTTTCATATAAACTGTGATTAATTTTAAACTTGCAAAAACCTGCAAGAAATGTCTGCATGACAACGTTCAGTAATAAATTACCTATAAGTTGTATGTAGTAATTCGACATGATATGCCTGGATTCGGTTTTGGCAAGCTGCGGAAGTTTCATAAGTCCTCAAAAATATTGTTATTATTGACCATACTTCAAAGTACAAAAAATGTAAGAAGAAGATCGATAATAAATTTCTTATTAATGTCCAGAATAAGTATAAATCTGTAGCTTTCTTGTACATAAACCGTTTTGAAACCATTGATGTAACATGGATAATATGATGTTATTAGTTGAACACTTATATATACATATATTATTTTTTTAAATATTGGATACCAAAAATGTTATTTCATTCGCATATTTAACAAAGTTAAAGACCTAATTCCAAAAAATGGATATTAGTTTGATCAGAACACACTCTTAGCTTGCCCCTAGCACTATTAATTCCCAATTTTAAGGACACTAATTTTTGGACTTTTGTCCTGCTAGATTTTGATTTGGAACCAATGTGCGCTGCCACTACCGATGTTGCCATTGCTAAAGTTGCCATCATCGAAGCTGACTCTACCAAAGTCGCCATGCTAAAGTTGCCACTTCCGAAGTTACCACTAACGAAGTTGCCACTACCGAAGCTGCCATATACCGAAACTACCAGAAATCGCACTTTAGCCAAAATAAGGTAAGCCGAGCCCACATTTAACGGAACTTGAAGACCGAAGTAGCCTTATTAAAGTTGCCACTACCGAAGTCGCCTTGCTAAAGTTGACACTTCCGAAGTTACCGCTACCGAAGCTGTCATATACCGAAACCACCAGAAACCGCACTTAAGCCAAAGAAAGTTTAGCCGAGCCCACATTTAACGGAACTTGAAGATTCAAAAATAATTGTTCTAAAAGCTTTAAATTTGGAGTGTGCAAGCAGAAAAAACTTCCTGAAAAATTAAAATTGGTACTTTTTATAAAACTGTTATACTAACAAATGCCCCCTCCCCCCAGAACCTCACAATTTCGAAAAATTTACCTATTCTAAGGGGCAAAAATTTATACTTTGGTACTTTAACTATCTCCTGAAACAATGGTTTTCGAAACTTAACAATTTGAATGAAGGATCCAGTCGAACAAAAGCAAAAAAGTGTACTTTGGTACTTTTCTCGATCTTTTGAAATGATAATCACAAAAACTTGATGTGTGTAATAACGGACCCTCCTTAAAACATTTTGCAGCAAAAAAAAGTTTCCAAAAAAGTACTTTTGGGAACTCTGATTCAAAGGTGGGAAAATGGAGTTAAGTACTTTTTTTATTACCTGAAATAATGGTCCTAGAAACTTAAAATTTTCAATGTAGAATCGCCTAGCAAAACAAACCATCTAAAGAAGTTACTTTTTGAAAATTTCAATTCTTAGGGGACAAATATTGTAGAAAGGGTACTTCGGTACTTTTTCGATCTCCTGAAATAGTTTTCGATCTCCAGAAGGGTCTTAACATTTGGAATTTAAGATCCTCCAAGAGAAAAAACATAACGGGTTAAAATTTTAGAATCGGTACTTTTTTCTTTCTAAATAATTGTTCTAGAAACTTGAAGTGTGGAATGTAGAATTCTCCAGTTGAAAAACAATTCTGACAAAATTACTTCTTAGAAGGTTCCGATATTGAAAGATTAAAAAAGTGTTATTTGGTACTTTTTCCGATCTTGGGAGAAAGGGAACATTGGCATTTTTTTGTTAGAATTTATAAACTACAACTACAGAATTTCAAAATTTAACATATAGGATCCTCCAGCAGAATTAACATGCAACAAATGAACATATTTTGAAATTTTATTTTTTTTAGGTTAAAAAAATTTATTAAAAATTGGTCAAAGTAGGGTAAAATGGTACTTTTTATATCTATTGAGATTAAAACTCTTTAATTTATTTATTTCCTTAACAAATTTTATACGAAATGGAATTAAACCTACGTGGAACGAAATGAAACGGAACTGAGAACGAAATGGAATAGAATGGAACAAATTTATTTATTGAATTTAACATATAATTACAAATCATATACTAATTTAACCTAACCGAGAACGGGTTATAATGACCATTGTCTCGATGTTGCGAAACAGATCAAGGCCTCTAGGAGGAATTCAACCTACAATTCCCAGACTCATAATCCGGCAAGTAATCATTCTATCTCTCAAATATTTTCCACTCAACATTTTTTTTTTATTTAAAATTTTTTCTCACTCAAAATTTTCTGAATTATGATGCCGTAATTGTATTTTTCTTAATTCTTGAAAAAATTCTATTTACATCTTAAAATTTTTCTGAGCTTCCACTCGTTTAAAAGAATTTTAACCTACGCATTTCTTTCAGTGTACTTTATAGAACAAGCATCTAACTATAGTAGTAGTGGTGGCTAACAACTGTTAAATGTTTGACCACCATGAAGTTTAGAGGATAGTTTGAACAGCAGAAAAAAAATCATACGAGTTTAATTGCATTTCAATTAGAAAAAAACGTATTTTTTCTGCAACATGTGAGTTGCTCTTTTTAAAATTTTCCCCCTAATTATTTTTTTTCTAATAGAAGCAATAAAGGAAAAATTAAAACAATTTTCTACTATGAGGATTTTTTATGTTGCAGTATTTCACTTTACAAAAAAAAAACAAGGATCGAGAGTGTGAGAATACAAGTAAAACCACTTCAATAGAACTCTAGTGACAAATTATGTTATAAATTGAAGAGTATATTGTCACTTAAACGCCCAAACATGTTTTTTTAAATCAGTTTCCACCATAATATAATTTTTAGATGATAAAGATGATGATTTCTTGAACATAACCCAGCTAAGTATTGGATTGATGAATTAATGAAGTTAATTTATGATTTTAAAAACGTAGAAGTTCAGAAATTTTATAAACAGAAATTGCTGGCAAATGGCGCCCAAGAAGGGGCTTGAATTTTAATCGCTAAAACAGAAACCAGCGTTAACAATAGAGAGTCGCACTTGTACAAGCACTCGCAGACTAAAATTAAAAGGGATTTCAAATGGAAGTCCAATAATCCTAAGGCAACCACATTTACTGTCATTTCTTTTAACTATTACCTCAATTACCGTCAAATTCAAAAACTTCGTTGTCGGTTTTCCATAATCATAAAAGCAATCGCTAGCAGCACTGACAAATTAACAAATTTTCTCATGATAGATATAGGAATTCAGGAAAATTTATGAACAGAATTTTCTGGCAAATGGCGCCCAAGCAGGGGCCCGAATCTGATTCGAAAAACGGAAACACAGAAACCAGCTTTAACAAAAGAAAGTCGAACTTAATAGATGGGTATTATCACCCATTAATTAATTAATCAATCAATCGTAAGGTAATCACATTTACAGTCACTTCCTTTATGTAGGGTTTCTCTGTTATCGACAAATTCAAAATCAATGTTTTCGGTTTTCCATTATTACTAAAGCAATTGCCTTAAGCACTGACATATTAAACAATTTTCTCATGATTAACTGCCTTAACCACAGATCCCATATGTTGGAAACTTGGGGGGTTTAATTTCCGGAAAAGGGATTTACACCTCGAATTTGGCTATTATTAAAAAGAGATATATTTTTTTTCCAAAAAAATCAACTTGAGCTATATTTTTCCACTTTTTTTAAGTATACAAAAGTACAAAATATTTATTTTTTAACTAATAAAAAACACTTTTTTTAGTTGTTTTTTTTTTCAAAATTATTCACAAAAAAAATTTTTTTTTTAATAAAAATAAAGTTCGGGTACGGGTTCGGGTTCGGCCGAACTTTGCAAAATTTACCGAACTTCGGGTTCGGGTACGGGTTCGGTCTGAAAAAGTGCGTTCGGTCGGACACTACTTATTTTAGCTTTTGTTTTTCAATTACCGACACATCCAAAAATATAGTTTTCGGTTTTCCATAATCATAAAAGCAATCGCTTCCAGTACTGACATAGTAACAAGTTTCATCATGATAAACATCCCAGTTGGCAATGTCCTCGAGCCATCCTCAGTGACGGAGCGGTGACATGTCAGAGTCACACCTGACATCCACAAGACATCTCTATGTACTGCGTTGAGGACAGTTTCATACAAATTTTCAAAATGTCCTCACTCGAAGTCAGCAGTGGTCAGGGCTGACCTTCTGGGGACATGTCACCTAAGACTTCTTTGGGGAAATGTCTGACGTAGGTCATGCGAAAATACAAAAAATTTTCGTATTTCCTTTAGTTTTTACTTTTATCCATTTTCCTTTATAAATTATCTTTCTCATATTTAGAAAAAACTTTTCGCCTTTTTTAGTCCCAAATGGATTTGAACCTGGAACCTCCCGTTTATTAGTCCCACACCTAACTACTTGTTCCAAACTTTATTTTTAAAATTGTTTGTCTATTTGTTACTTTTATTATGCTTGTTAGATTTTGATTTTATTTTAAATAAATTGAAAATATTGCCATCTTTTTCTTGGAAATTGAAGAGTTGCCCAGATTTAAAATTCTAATTTAATATACTGCTATTCTGAAGACATTTCCTTTTAGACGTCTTAGAGGAATTGTCCACACTCTTAAGGCAAACATTCAGTGATGACAATGTTAGGACATGTCATCAAGGATTACCTATGATTTGTCAGAACCTCAAGACATTTCCTCAAGGAATCACTGTGGAAATTTCCTCAGTGACACATTTGCCAACTGGGATAGGAATTCCGGAAAATTTATGAGCAGAATTTTCTGGCAAATGGCGCCCAAGCTGGGGCTCAAATCTGAATCGCTAGGCGGAAACACAGAAACCAGTGAAAACAATCAACTGAATTGACACTGTCGAATGTAAGAAAAACTCACTTCAGGAATGTAGAAGATTTTGAACTAGGTTAGAGATAAAGGAACCAAAAGCTTCTCACATACATAGCGAAACAACAATAATTTCTCAGCGACGCTTATATAATGTGTTAGCCCTCATTGCAAATTGTATTCGAAGACATGTCTGCCCAATATGTGAAGACGGGTTCTGGCCAAAGCCGGAGAGTGGCAAAGAACATATTCTACCGATTCGTCCGTGTTTGGTTCATCGCACATGTTACAGCTGGCTTCAAAAATAAGTTTTATTATCTTTCTATGATAACCTATAAGGCAGTGCCCGGTGATCACTCCAGTGAGAGCACTACAGTTTCATCGGTTAAGTAAGAATAAATGGTTAGTTTTCTCTAGATTGTAGGATAGGTTAGGTTGTAAGTGGCTGCTGACGTTTCACGTCAACACACGTCGACTCTTAAGTCCATTGTGATACCACGGGACTGTCATAGGTTTCCCTAATAGTCCATGTCGATAAACCAATTTGAACTTCTTATGAAACTCCTTAGATATTAAATTTTGACATCCGACAAATCAGAAAGATCGTACAGCTCCCTAGATCCGAGTGTTTCAAGTCTCTGACCGGAAAGTGCTGGACAGGCAATGCAGATAAAGTGTTCGACAGTTTCCAACTCCCTTTATCCATGCAACTCCGGCAAAAGACATTCGACGGCAAATTTAACCGCTCTGCGTACTACCCTAAAGACAGTATCCGGTAATTATGACAATCGCCGTCGAAATCTCTCCTCTTGGAAGCGATATCAACTCACTTGTGCGCATCTGATTAAGAGAAGGCCAAATCAGTCGTATTGTCTCGCACGTCCATCCATTTGCCCATCTTTGATTAGTTTCCGTCGCGGAACAAAGCCGTAGGTTTTGCTAGCAAGTTTCTAGAGGCATACCAACATATTCCAATTCTGTTGGAACCTGTAAGGTAGTTCCTAGTCTTGCAAGCTCATCGGCTTTGCAATTTCCTGTTAAACTTTCGTATGTTAAACTGCTTGGCCATCTCATTTAAAGACGTGCGGCAGTTAAGGGCAGATCTTGTTTACAGAAACATTGAATCCAGTGACTTGGCCGCGGCTTGACTGTCAGACTGTATCATGACCAAAAATCTTTTTCTTATCGTACTTGTTGTTAGCTCTCTCCAGTGGAGTCTCCACTTTCTGTTAGCCTCTCCACTTTCTATTAGATATGTACAGAAATATTAATAACAGCAGCATCCTGTTTCGCGAGCTGGTCTACCAACAACATATTAATAAAACAAGTTTGACATAAAACTTTTACTAAATCCAGAAAAATTATAGAAAACAAAACGAACGTCGTCATTCAGGAGGAAGAGACTCTCTATATGAGAATCATCGACACCCAAGCGTGTCCACAAGAGTCCATGTCTGCTGACATAAAGCGTAATCAGTCACTTCACTCACCTCTTACCTCAGGGAACTAGACTATGTGGAGCCAATAGGAAATTTAGTTTCATCGTATTGTGGATGAAGAAATACTTCATCAATTGGATGCATATTTCATATGTTTGTAATGTAACGATTTGTGGTTTTTGGCTTTTAGATTATACGATTTTTTTTTTTTGCTGGGACATTAACATTTTATATATGTGATGTATGCCATTTTTCCTTCTATTTTTTTTTCTTGTCCAGAAGTGACAGTTTAACATGATTTTAAAAGATGATTGGATTTGTTAAAAGTGATGAAAATGATGGCGGCTTAGACTATGATGCTGATATCTGTGATGATAGTAGTCATTATTTGAAGTGACAGCACAACTGGTTTTGGAAACTGTAATGGCAAGTATGCGGTTCATGATATGCATCTTTTGTGATGCATTTGTGACATTCACAAAAAACGGCAAAAAAATATGTCAAAGTTGGAAAGAAATTATTCAAATCGTTCCAACGAATACTTTCAAAATACTTTCAAAATCTCCTAGACATAATGGCATTTATTATACAGAATCAGCTTCAGCATGTGTTGGACGTAGACATTAGATCTCCTGAGTTTAATAGTGTACGTAGTGACGCCTCTACATATCTAGCATAAGCTTGGTTAAAGTGGAGGGATGTCAGAGTGGTATTTTTTTTAAAAGCTGGGAATAAGTCGCAAATGGTTTCGAAACTCTTTCGACTTTTTAGCATATCATTGTACTCGCAATAGAATACGAGGAATAAAAAGGATTCTAGCGGGAAGGTACTAAATTTTTTTTAGGACATACTCTTGTCCTGCCATTGCCCTCTCCGATCTTTTGAATGAAAAAGTGTTGCACCTTAATAGTCGTATAAGTTGCAAAGAGGAAAACAAATGGATCTCTTGTTATCACAAGGGACCTTGAAGAGTGCCCATGCACAGTGAAGACATAAACTTCTAGCCGAATCAGAGATGAATCTACAATGTTACACTCAAAGAATTATGTAGGTAAATTCCAGTGAATATTCACTTAAAACAAATGAAATTTTATTTAAAAACCATTCCACTGTTTTTTCATTTAAAATAAAAACACATTACAGTCAGTTTTAAATGTTAATTTAATGACTAACCAAAACATTAAAAAACTAGTGAATATTCAGTTATTTTGTATTGAAAAACAGTAAAACTATAAAAGAAATATTTTACTGCTGATATTAAATGTAACAGAAAATTCGTTTTTAATACAGTAAATTATTTTTTATAAACTACAGAAACAGTAAAAAAATTAAATCCTTTATAAAATAAGTGATTTTTCTTTTAAAATGACTTTACTGATTACTTTTTAAAATAACCTACAAACAGTTAATGACATAATTTTCTTAGTGTATTGATAATTTTACAGATCCTCCATAATATAACCCACACGAGTTTAACACAAACGGAAACACTCGTGGATTTTGAAGCTTAAAATAGGAAAACAAATGGATCTTTTGGTATAACAACGGACCTCAAAGTCTAAGTGTGACAATACACAGTGAAGACATACACTTCTAGCCGATTCAGAGATGATACTAAAATGCTTTCGATCATTTTACTTAGATCCTCCCTAATGTAACCCACATGGGATTAACACAAACGGAAACACTCGTCGATTTTACATTCCTTTAATAAATCAATAATAAAATACTTCAACCATGTTGATTCTATTCAAAGGTTGCCCACAACGGATGTATTCCTCGCAATAACGTTTATTATTATTTTTTCCTCACAACGTCCATCATAACTTGTCATGTATTACGAGGTTTTTTAGATATATGGCTACTAAAAAAAAACTCATGTTTAAACTTCCGTTTATTGAATATCAATTATATGATTTTTATCACTTGTACACAATCTCTCTTTAAGAATTACATAAAATAATAATTTAATAACCACTAACTGACTGACTGCCTGCCTGCCTCCATGAAAGTCTCAAGTGGAATTGAGTATGTGTTCTTGTGGCTTCCTTCCAATTTCATGTAGGCTGTTAATATTGTCATTACTTTATTACTCAACTTCAGGAAGAAACAAAAAAAAAACACTCTGCTGTTGCATAAGCACATTTATTCATGTTCTGTCTTGCATATGCAAGATGTATTAGAACAAAAACAACATAACTTTAGCAACCTCAGTACGAAAAGCTGGAACAACAATATTAATTCCCTATTCTAGAGTACTAAAGTGCGTAAATTTAAATGCGTATGTTGTTAATTAAAAATTCTGATGCGTAGATTAGGGTGAAACATGTTTTGACGTTTGAAATTTGATACAAATAAAACGTAGTGTGGTATGCAGTTTAAGTTGGTAGAGTCTGTTTTTTCGTGTAATTTGGGACCAAAAGTGACATACTTACTGGGTATCAACTTACCCCATCATAGGATCTTAGCATGCAAAAGTGATAGATCAAAGAAAAGTTCTAGTCTTGGACAGGTTTTTGTCACTTTAGACCAGTTCAGAACCCGTCACAGCACAGGTTATCTTCATCGCAGGGTAGTGTACAAATTGTTTACAATGGGAAAGCCAATCATATTGTCACAACTGAAGTTTACAAAGATGGTCTGCTAAAACTCCTTTTTCCACTTTCAGCACTTGCTGTATCCAGATCCTAATGGATGTCCCTACTTTACATAAACAATAGTGAAGTAAGTCGAACTGCACTGAGAAGTTTAGGAAGGTTTTCCAGGAGTCTGTTCCCAATTACTTTTTATTTTTAACCAACACTCAGGGGATTCATCTGATGTCCCCTATAAATGCAGTGCATTGTGCTGATATCAGAAAAATAGGTTATGGGAACGAGAAAAAATGTAGTAGTGTGGGCGGTCATTTGAATTATATGTCTGTACATTTTATGTAACAGGAAGGACTTCTGTTGGAAGTTTATTCCACATACGACTTGTACGGCTGACCAAAAATAGATGTGATCTAGTAGATATGCAAGTATTGCGAATAAAAACCAAAACACTTGGAATAAGCTCTCTTACATCTGCAGAACATCTCCCATGGTAGTATTGATACAAAAGTGTAACACAATAAATGCCGTAGCACTCTCCTGAACACGGTCCCAGAGTTTGAAATAGATTCTTATGCCCCTGTCCATATATGAGATTTGTATGAATAGTGAGGAGATTGAAAGGAGTAAAGTAATTCTGACATGGATTTAGAAATCCAAGACTCTTAAATGCGTCTTTCTACACCTAAAATTCGTGTTTGTTCCAACAGACAAGTTAGGTTAGGATGGCGGTGCAAGATCGGCACTCCGCATAGACCAATTGGTCCATAGCGATACCACAAAGCTATTTCCGCTTATCTATGTTAACTAAATACATTGACCTTCATTGCGAATTACTTTAAACTTTTCAGGTATATACTCGTAATTTTCTCCAAAGTCTGGAACTCTGAACTCCCTATAATTGATCGTCGAGTTCGTGCCAAAGCCGGGCAGTCCCACAGGATGTGTTAAATGATCTCCTTGACGCCTGGAGTCTCTCACTTTTTGCAGCTTGCGTCTATTATAAGATTTTTTTTTTTTTGCATGTTTCCCGACAAGACAGTGTCCCGTTATTAAACCTGTCAACATACGACATTCTATTCTCGTGAGTGAAAGTAAGTATTTTGTTATTCCTAAATCATAGCATGGCCATAAAATTCGTTTCAACGGACATCGCACTGAATTTGTAATGCCTAAAACACCAAAAAGTCTTTATTGAGTGAGCCATTCATGATCTGCCTTTTGCCCCCAACCTCAGGGAGGCTTGGCCTATGATCGAAAGAAAAGGAATGATAAATGTTCCTTCATCTGCAAAACAATAGATTGAAGTAGAAGTTTTACCGAGAAGATCACTTATAAAAATAAGAAATACAATTGAAATTCATTGGATAAAACCCAATCTATAAAAACAGGCATAGTGCGATCTCTGAGGAAGCACGAAATAAATCGTAAGACACTACCAACACCAAAAGCAATAAGCTTTGACAGTAGTGCACCGTGCCAACACGTTCGAACGCCTTTGAAATATCCATAGCAAATACCTTACTTTAACCAAAATTATGAATGGACCAACTGCAACGTTCCGAGAGAACGCTAACAGGTCTTTCGTAGAGCGACGTCTACGGAAACAATACTAACGATCACTTAGCAATGAGATAGTCTCTAAATAATGGAGACTATGTTTCCATCACTCTTGAAAGTGCAGAGCAAATTGCGCGGTAATTTTCAGGGTTGTTAGCCGCACCGTTTTTAGGGATTGCTTAAACATTAGCCCCCTTTCAGCACGAGGCAAAGACTCCCGCATGATACAAAGATCCGAATAGGTTAGCCAATGTATGAGCTAGCGTCGAAAAGCATTAACTATTTTAGCACCAGTGCTGATATGCCATCCGGCCCGGTGACTTATTTTCGACGAGATCCGCAAGTACTCTTCTAACTGATCGAAGGCAAAAAAATATCTTAGGTGTCTTATCAAGCGGGTCGGTGAATGTTTGATTATCCTGCAAAAGAGTTAGAATAGAAGAACTAGCATTTTCTCCTCGTTTAGTTTTTTAACGAATGATTAGAAGCTCTTACTGCCCCGTGGAGCATACAGAACTTTAGTACGAGAACGCTATTTGTACAGAAGCATTTTGCATTTAATCACTTTGGCACTCTGGGTTCTCGCGTGTTTGCGTAGCTGTTCAGTACTGAAATTTTGATCATTAATTCAAGTTTTGAACGTTTCCTATCTGGATATGCCGAATGTGCTGCAAATCTGGTTAAGACAATACTTGAGTCTTGATTTAACCGAAATGTGTTACAATAAGATGGAATAAAAGTCTTCATTCTTAGCACTATTTTATATTCCACTATTTTTGCAGCGGCATCAACATTGACGTAAAGGAAACGTTGAACTTCCAGTTGAACTTCCAGAAGAAGTTATTGAACTCGGCCCAACGAGCCTTTTCGTAAATAAAAACTGATCGTTTCGTTGCTGGGTTTGAAACGTTTCGAAGTACGGAGTGTGAAAAGGTAGCAGAAATGGTGACATGATCCGAGTTTCCAAGAGCTGCAAACGTTCTTATTTGACATTTCTCAGGATAAGAAAAAAAGGAAAATAGAATATTGTGAGGTTGCCCATCAACACTCGGAATGTGCGTTGGCTCATTAATAAGTTGCGTATGGTGGTTGTGCGCGGTGAAAAGCTCAACCTCGCGAACATGCTGCTGCATGATTTCTACATTTCAGGGGAATTCCATCTAAATGTAGGGGTACCGCAAGGTTCAATTCTTTCTTCTACATTTTTTCTTATATTTCTAAATTACCTTCTAAATAAAACCTCCTATTCCATCTTTTCTTTAGCAGATGACAGCAACGTTTGTCATTCATTTTCCATTAATAATAGGGTAAGAATTACCGATGTAAGGCTTTGATGCAGCACATGAACGAAACACTCAATCATGACCCTTTTGCGATCTTAAAGTGGGTTCTTGCAAATAGGGTCGACAAAAAATACTCGTAAGACCCACTGTTGTATGTTAACTCACAGACTGTCTGTGGAATCAACGTCAACAGACGGTCTTTGGAGTCAACGTCATATGTATACTTGGGGGTATAGCTATTAAGGAGTCAGACACTCTTGATGTTCTAGGCATGAAAATTCAACGTGATGTTCAACGTCGTGTCGAAAGAAGAATTCATGTGTCTTGGGTTTTTAAACGGTGCAAGAATTACTTCCCTACGTCTCCTCCTTACTATTAATACAAACTATATCCGACCGAAAGGGGAATGCAACTCTCATATCTGGACAGGTTCCATATCTGGACAGGAGCCTCAAGGTCTATCTTGGAGATTTTGGACCGCGTGCAAAGGATTACATTGAAGCTCATCAAAGCCAGTAGGGTATTTTATTATTGTTTAAGGGGAGATCTTGCACATATGGCCGGCACTGTGACCCTTATGGGTCTTTTATGCCAAGATATAAATTTAATTCAAACTCTGTTCAACATTCTTAATGAACTTGAGAACAGAGGATGGAGAAGCCAGCCTTATATCCTCAGAGTTAAGTAATTCCTTCTGATCCTACAGTAGGGTATCAAGCTCTGTTGACTTATTGGAGCATCGTCGGAATGTGGGTTGTGTGGTATTGTTCTATCGATATTACCACGGTAATTGTTTAGCAGAGTTAGGTTAATTTTGCATGCTAGTAGTACTCGACTATCCAGCAGATCACAGCCGTTCGTTGTTGACTGTCCAATGTATAGCACAACGCTTTAGAGAGAAAACTCGTACTGGCCGCCTGTGAAATAGTAATAACCCCGGAGTGTCTTCCCAGCCTGCTACGATTATGAAAAAAACCCTTCAGTAAAAAAACTGTTCTCTTGTTGACGTAGCAGTTCACATACTAAAGAACAGATACATAAGCATCTGGCTAAATGTCAGACTTTGATGCAAATTAATCTTTCTTTGATTTGGCTTTATTTTTGGTTGATAAGGAATGTTCTTTTGTTGAGTTCTAACCTAACCTAACCTAACCTGAGTTCTGGATCATAGATGAATTGGACAAATTTCAACTTTTTGGCTTTCTGAGTTCTGAACGATGTTTACTGTGGTTAAAAAAATAAAAATTTCCCAGTTGTATCAACTTAAAATTTGATTGCTGTTACTTTATTTGGCTGTGACAACCAAATTTTTCGGTAGCCTCAATTAATTGCCAGTTACAACAACCAAATTCATTTGTGACTAACGATATTGAACTGTGATGAGCTATATGCAAATGTGCCAAATTATATTTTTGTTGCAATAACTGACTTTAGATGGAAATCAGCAAATTCGTTTTCTGTATGTGATAAAGATGTTCAAAGTCCTTATATAAGTTTCTCCCTAATACTAATCCATGTACCTTTGACTAAATACAATATGCAAATGTACTCTAACAGTCATAGCTTAGCTATTACACTTCTTTAGGAACCCTTTTTGCATTTTCTTTATTAAAATTGTTGAAAGTACTTACTGCCAGTTAGCTGTGTTCAAAGTTTGTCATAATGTTTCTTGATAGCAGGCAGGAGTTAGTGGATAACTAACTCAGTTTTTCGCCAGTTAGTTAGGTAAGTAAGTTTCATTGGAAATTAATTGGATTAAAATTGTGTTAACTTGACTTTTTAAGTACCTTGAATCGATAGATGTTGTGTTATTACCAGTTAATTCCTTTTCCTAACATGTGGTATGTTTAATCTTAAAAAATCGTTGTGTTTTGCAAGTAATTTTTGTTTGCAAGTTTGTTTCTTGAAGTCATTGAACTTGATGGAACTGTTAGTTTAGTGTTTAAATTCAATTTTGATTAACAATGTTAAGATATTTAAAGATTAAATTATCGTGTGCTTGCAAGACCACAAACATACGTACAAAATATATTTAACTTGGCCAAGGTTAGTGAAATTTTTGAGATGTCCTTACATGTTTACTTATAACTTTTCAAGCAATAGACTGATTTCGGCTATTTTTAAATACAGAGGATACTTTACACACGAAATGACAACGTGAGTATACCTAATACTGGTGGAAAACAAATATCTACAGTGACTCAAACTAATAATGGAACAGCATATTTTTGATAGCAGTTCGTTAAAGGAAAAGCTATCTGTTAGACTGAAGCCAAGCTTTTACAAATGGTCTATGAACTTACGAAGGCAGTACTCTCGGAATGCTCCCATTGTTCAAAACTCAATGGATGGAATCATGGTGATATAGTGGGGTATACTGCTGCATAATAAGTCACACCCCTCTTCAAGCAAGTTTAGGTTGTGTTAAAATGGTGACGAAATCGGCTAATGGCATTTCGATCCTCTTTATTTTAAACTTGAAAAATAGTTAACACGAAAATCCCAGCTGATTCTGTTTTCGAGTTATTGGTAAATAATTACCAATATTCGACAACAGTCAAATCACATCACAAATCCCACAGCGAAATATTCAACCGATTCTAATAGATTTTGCTCTCCTGAATCCAAATCTGCCATCCAGTTCTTTCTACCACGTACCGTTTTTGGGACAACAAACAAATAATTTCGCACTACTGTCTACTGTTATGTTGCTTCCAACAAATAGGACTTGATTTCATATAGACCTCCTGATTCCAAAACCACAATCCAAACTATTGTACCCAGCTCTGTTTTCAAGATATTTGCCTTCGAGATTTTCGCGTGGAAAAATTTTCAAACGCGAATATCTCGAAAACGGAACATGCTAGAAAAATGTTGATAGCAGTTTTCGAATCAGGAGGTCCATTTTATATGAAAGCAGGTGCTATTTTTTGAAGAATCTGTAACAGTGAACCACCAAAAGTACGAAATTATTGAATTTTTGACTTTTTAACAGCGAATATCTCAAAAACGGTATGAGCTAGAAAAAAATTGGAATGCGGATTTGGATTCAGGAGAGCGAAATCTCTAAGAATCAGTCGGAAATTTCACTGGGAGGATTTTGTTGTCCAACAGCGTAATTATTTAGCATTAACTCGAAAACAGGATCAGCTAGGATTATCGTGTTAACTATTTTTAAAGTACAAAATAAAGAGGAGTGAAATGCCCATCGCCGATTTTGACACCCTTTTAACACAAACTAAACTTGCTTGAAGAGAGGTTTGAAGTATGTGATAAAGTCACTATTGTTTTTCGTCTTCGAAGAATGCCACCAGACATTGATACACTGTATATATCTAGAGTTGCGTTGTTCATGAAGAACTAGTTCACTTTACTAATCTATGAGACCTAGGTCACAACTTTTCGTTCATTTAGTTTTTCGTTAGTTCAAATCTTTTTGGTTCTTTTGCAGGAAAAACAAACCATACACACAGCTACTGTATAATTTCAGTGAACATTTTTAATGGTGTTTAAATGCCCTTTTTGCAGAAAATTTACAATCTTTAAGGCCGTGCCTGAATATTGAGCCTAAAATCAAATACTCTTTTTCGTAAAAGTTCACTATACTTCACCATTACAGAAGGTCAACTCAGAATCATCTAGAGTAAAAGGATCTTAAGTAGGATCTAATTTACTCCTAGACTAGGAACATTGACTACGCGTGTACCTAATCTTTCAATTGAGTGACCGATCATTTTCATTCATTTAAATAACCTATGCCCAAGTGCCTAAGGCGGCGCTTGCTTCATCAGACCCTGACATTCACATAGCAAGTGATTCACTGACTCCTCCAATTCCCCAGAATTCCTACAAGACTTTCACAAGTGCTTCACTGACGCCTCCTCCTCTTCCCAACAACTCCTACAATAGTCCCTGTCAGGATTCCTATACGCACGGCCATTTGGCCGACTATACAAAGTGATGTAAGTACTCCCGCCAATAGGCTAACCGTCTGCCAAAAGTAAGAAGACTTTCTGTCCTCTTAGGATTTGGCAGTGACCACAAGGATCGCGAAATCCTCCACATAGTCAGTGATACCTACAAATTCTTTATTCTCTTCTTTGACATTCTATCAATTTCGTTCATCAATTTTACTATAGGAACCGAGATGTCAGGTTTAACCTATTTCCCCACCGACTCGGAGCCATTCCTTGCACCTTCGTCATCCAATTCGTTTCAGCGACCCCACTATGTTCAGGGAGATTACCAGATTACCTTGACTGTGTGCTGACTGATTCTACAAAGGGAATAAACAAAGTTCTGGACGGTTCCCGATTTGACAGTGTTTGATTACAAGGCCTTAAGAACTGCAAGACTGTCCATGAAAATATTAATGGCGCCAGGACGTAGGTTCCTTGTCATAATCTCGGCTTTATCAATTGCAAGTACCTCAGTCTGAAAAACACTACAATTGTCCGGAAGTCTCAATGAGGCCTGGCATTCAGAATATACTCTCGATGCCGTACTCATCTCTTTCTTCGATCCGTCCGTAAAAATTGAGATCGCATTCACTGTTAAATAGAGTTTTCCGCCCAGTCTTCCCAAGTAGGTTCTTGAACTTTCAATGTTCGGTCAAAGTTCATCTGCGGTGAGATATAGTCGGTTTTGTTTTCCAGTGGAGTGTCCCTAAAGGCGTTTCTTAAGCACTTGCGACTCTTTTAACCTGATGGCCGATTTTGCTCCTGTGCTCTTGATGTAGATATCAACGGGCTGAATGTTTAGTATCACTTCCAAGGCGGCCGGGATGCCGATCTAATAGCACCAGTGATACCCACACACCCCAGTCATTGTACCTTCTGCAGGTTGCAGAGATATGATTTCTTATCTACTGTTCTCCACCACATGAGGGCACCATAGGTCAGTATTGATCTAGTTTTTATACGGTTTTAGATGCAACCTTCTTCCAAAAATTCTCCTGCAGCAGAAAAAACCACTTAACGACTTTTTCATCATTTCCTCTGTATTCCTTTTCCAAGAAAGCCTTTGAGTCCAGCAGTTTTCTTCAATAGATAGTTTCAGGGCAATTCCAACTAATTTGGGAAGAACAAACCTGTCTATCTTCTTGCTAACGAAACGAGTTTGGTTTGGCGGGACTAACTCCCAGACCGTTGTCGTTTGCCCACGTCGAGAATATCTTTAGCGCTGATTAAATAAGTTCGCTCATCTTTGGAAAAAACTTACCTTTGATAAGGATCACAACGTCATCTGCGTAGGCAACCACCTTGATACCTATTCCACTTACAAGGAAGGTCTTTCGCAGGGCACCCGATTGTTCTCAAACTTGCATATAAAAAAGAGGATATCAAAATAAATTTACCAGTTTTTTCATAGCTGCCCGATCTCACATTTATCAGGTCAAAGGGGAGGGGTTAGGTTAGGTTGTAAGTGGCTGCTGACGTTTTACGTCAACACACGTAGACTCTGAGGTCCATTGTGATACCACGGGACCGTAATAGGTTTCCCTACTAGTCCCTGTCGTTAAACCAATTTAAGCTTCCTTAGATATTGTATTTTGACATCCGACAAATCAGAAAGATCGTACAGCTCCCTAGATCCCAGTGAATCAAGTCTGTGACTAGAAACTGCCGGGCAATGGCAAATAAAATGTTTGATAGTTTCCAACTCCTCTTCATCCTTGCAACTCCCGCAAAAGTCATTCGACGGCACATTTAACCACTCTGCGTGCTTCCCCATCGAAATCTCTCCTCTTGGAAGCGATATCAACTCACTTGTGCGCCCCTGATTACGAGAAGGCCAAATCAGTCGTGCTGTCTCAAATGTCCATCCATTTGCCCTTCCTGTGATTAGTCTCCGTCGCTGAACAAAGCTGTAGGTTTTGCTTGCAAGTTTCTAGAGGCATACCAATAAATTCCAAATCTGTTGGAACCTGTAAGGTAGTTCCCAGTCTTGGCATGTCTCTGTGCCCTGGGACCCATATGAGACGTATGTTAAACTGCTTGGCCATCTCATTTAAAGACGTGCGGCAGTTAAGGGCAGATATTGTTTTTAGAAACATTGAATCCAGGGACTTGACCGTTACTTGACTGCCAGTATAGATGTTGACTGCGGTTGTAGACAAGATATTGCAGCTGAACCAGCCAGCCACTTCCTTTATTGCCAGCATCTCTGCCTGGTAAACACTGCAATGATCTGGCAATCTTCGAGCCAGGCTCAATTCAAGCTCTTCCGAATAGACTCCAAAGCCAACTTGCTCGTACAGCCTCGATCCATCTGTGTAAAAATTTATGGAATTTGCCAAGACTCGCTGGATGGTATCATAGTGGTAAAGTGGCACTCAAAAAGGCTTATAGAGGGAGCACAGTCCACATTTTGTGGTATTGTTGTCTTCTTCAAGATCGCGTTATGGCCAAAATCGCTGCTCCTTAATTGCAGCATTCTACTAACAATAAGTCGAATTACCGACGTAGACGCATACTGCATAACCAATATGTCCAATGGTATCATGTGAAGGAGGATTTATAATGCAGCCGTAGGTGCAGTACGAAGAGCACCAGTGATGCAAATCGACGCCATTTTCGGTACCTTCGTGATAAAGACACAGTTCGCTTTTGTTTCTAAAGCAGGCTACCATACAATAATTCCATACAGAAGAATTGGATGCACCACTGCTGTATAGATCCAATGAACGACTTGAGGGCTAAAAGTCCATCGTTTTCCAATGACACTTTTACAAGAATATAGAGCAATCGCTGCTTTTCTCACCTGTTCCTCAATATTACGCCTGAAATTCCAGTTCCTATGCAGAAATACTCCAAAATACTTGGCTCCATCTGAGACGGTGATTTCAGTGCCGTCCAGAGAAATATGATCAAAAGCAGGAATCTTATTTTTTCTTGTAAACAAAACAATCTCTATTTTTCATGGGTTAACTCCCAGACCACAGCCTCTTGCCCATTTAGACAGATCATTCAGAGAACCTTGAAGAATGCCCCTCAATGTTGACAGATGCTCCCCCTTTAAACGCTTTCATCATTAAAACGATCTCACGCTTTACTCTCAGACCAGACAATTTCAGAATTATCGATTCTGGGATGACATTATTAAAAGCCCCCTCTATATCAAGAAAGGTCACCATAGTATACTCCTTCACCGAAAGCGATCTCTCGATGGTACCAACGAGCTCATGAAGAGCTGTTTCTGTTGATCTACCCTTGCTGTTGCTTTGTCGAAAGCAACCTCGGGTCCCACATTCTACGCAAATATGAGTCTATCAATCGTTCCATTGTCTTTAACAAAAAAGAAGACAGACTGATTGGTCTGAAATCCTCCGGAGCTGTGTGGGAACTTTTCCCAGCCTTTGAGATAAAGACGACTCTGGTATCCCTCCATTTTAAAGGAATATACGACCAGTTGATGCATGCTGTGTATAGATTATACAGCCAAGGGGCTATATAGTCCGACACTTTCTGCATCTCAGCCGGGATTATACCATCAGGTCCAGGGGATTTATAGGGCCTGAAACTTTTAATCTACGTGGATGGTAAAGATAGGTTATAATGAAGCGAGGAAAGTCGTTACAAGGGGCCCTATACATGCGGGGGAGGGAGTGATCTCTGCCTTTATGTGGTGCCCCTTCTAGCGACTTTCCTCGTTTCATCATCACCTATCGTCGACTTTTACGTGCCGTTTCAATCCGTCTGTGTAAGGACAAATGATGGCTCTTTTATGCAAAATGCAGGTACGCACGTACAGATTTTTCTATGAACGATCAACATGTCGGAAAGCAGGGCAATTTACTCGAAGATAGGTGATGATGAAGCAATAAAAGTCGTTACAAGGTACACCACACAAAGGAGAGTGATGTCTGCCCTTCTGTGGTGCCCCTTTAAACGACTTTTCTCGTTTCATGATCACTTATTTTCTACTTGTACGTGCAGTTTCAATCCTTTTGTGTAAGAACTAATGATGGCTCTTCTATCCAGAATAACTCCAAATCAATACCATCATTCAAAACATCCTTAAATACACATCCACATGATTAAACAAAAAAGTTCGTCAATTGTTTGTATATCCATGTAACAAAATATCATAGACCTTTCATAAGTTCAAGTTCCCAGGAGTTTTATTTCATTATCATTTTGCAGTTTGCAGCTGCTCCTATCATGTTACTCACTAGGTACTTTTCATTATCACTCTATAAATTTTAAATGAGTTTTTGTAATACAATATATGACCATAATAAAAGTTCATTAGATCATGCCTAGGATACTAATGAACAATAAACCTGATGAAATATTAAAGGTCAAAATATTTTAAAATTTTTTTTTGTGATACTTTATATTGCAAAGTGCTAATTATGTTTGCAGGTTTTTCATTGGGGATGCGAAACATTTAAGTAGTACATACAAAACTATATATTGAATGTGGCATGACTAAACGAAAATCAACTAAAACAACAGAGCAACGTTGCAAGGAATTCAGAGCAAGAAGAGATCATAATTTTTTGCAAAATGCGTATATATACACTACAGTTACGAATGTAAGTAGTAGCAGTATAAAAGGCAACCGACTGCGACGACAACGACGATGTTCGAAACGAGGACCAGTTTGGGTGGTCGTAAATTAAGTTCGTTTAGTAAAATCCGCATCTTGTTAGTGCAACTGATTGCAGTGTTTTTGGTGTAAAAGAAACGAAACCAGAGTTCTGGCTTAATGCGCGGAACAACAAACTGGTTGTTGTAGTCTGCAAAATAAGCACACAGAACTTGGCACCTGGCATACACTATTCATCGAACTCCACATTGCTAAACTCTAAAAAATAATACAACACTGGTGTAAAGTATAGTGTTGTATAGTGAGCAAAGATGTGGACGACGACTAAGAGGAGAAACAAACAAAAAATCGTGCAACACGATCGTGAACTTGAAATTCTATTCACTTGAAAAGAATGCCCAGAACTTTGCAATTTCTTCGTTTATTCTTCAAGTTTTTTTTTTTTTTTTGAGGCGTTACTAAATACTCCTCTTATTCTTACATAAATACAAAAAAAAAAAAAAAAAAAAACATATAACCAAACACATTGAGGATGTGGATGAGAAACACTTTCTTGGTGGAATACTTCTTCTTAAATACCATTTTGCGCTCTTGTTTTAAGACCAAACAACAACAGAAAAAAAATAAACGCGTCTTCTTTGCGCACACTTTTAGTTGGTTATTTAGGGTTAATGAGACCAACTATGTTATTTAAAGGGATATCTTATGAGATTCGAAATTTTTTTTTGGATCATACGCAAAATATTCCTTAGTTCTTTTTTTATTCAATGAAACATATAACTTCTATTGGAACGAGGGTTAATCTACCGGGTAGAGCCAAGTTCATTGGTATAGCCTTCGACAGTAAATTAAACTGGCTCGAGAATCTAAGTCAGTGTTGCTTCAAATGGCAAAATTTTAGTCTACTAGACATACAAAATTATGTGGTATAAATTTTAGGCCAATCTGAATAAATTAAACCGTGGCGCCCGGTCATCAATATTTTAGATTTATACCATAACGATGATATACGATTTAGACCCCACATTCCTTCGAAAGTTCTTCTGCAGGTGTAAAAGGCACACAACGACTTTTTTATCGTTTTCTCGTTATTATTTTTTTAAGAAAGCTTCGAGTTCAGCATCACACCCACGTATTTCGGCTCATTTGTAAGTTCCATGGTGATTACATCTAATTTTGAAAGTCCTATTCGTGAACAAGACGAGTTCGGTTTTGGCAGGATAAACTCCCAGACCGTTAGTCTTTGCTCACGTCGAGAGTATCTAAAGCGCTGATTCCATGAGTTGACGAATAGTTGGTAAAAATTAACCTTTGATTAGGATCACAACGTCATCAGCGTAGGCAACCACCTTGATAACAATTCCAATGAGTGACTCGATAATCTTTATTAAAACAAGATTCCACAGAAGGGTTGAGATCACTCCCCCTTGAGGAGTGCCCCTTGTAACCACCTTATTCGCTTCACAATCACCTATCTTCGAGCTAATTGCACTACTTTTCAGCATATTGCCCGTCCATGGATTAATCTGCGTGTCCGTGCTTGTATTTTTTAGGACATTAAGGATTGATGATATTTTGACATTGTTGAAGACACTTTCCACGTCCAATAATGATGCCAAAACATACTCTTTTTAATGAAGAGTATCCTCAATTAAGCCGACAATATAACTTAAAGCCGTCTCAATAGACATATTTCCTATGTCTGAAGATTTCTTCTCACATAAACATCTACCAAACTTTCCAATGTTTTCAATTCTGGTTACATTTCCTACTTTTGTGATAAAGAACACTCTTACATTCAGAGGGTTTATACCCCGATGCCAGGCTGCTCATATAAATACGTAACAGCCATTGAAAATCCAAATCAGGCCCTACCGATTTGTTAGCCTTTAAGGAACGAACCGCCCCCACGTTATCTTACGTTTGTCTACCATTATTTTACTGAGTTCATTTATCGGATTTGAATTTGGTAAAAGTGTACCTAAGGGGGTTTCTCCATTAGAAGTTCAACGGTTTCCAAACTGATTTCTGCGAATGATTCATCGGGCTTATTAACTTTTGCTTGGTACACTGGGATCTTTGGAAAGAACTTTACGGAGCTTAGCCGCCTCTGTAGTTCCCACTAATTCTCCACAAAAGATGGACTAAGAATCTTTTTTCGGCTTTATGGTTTCCTTCTTGAAATCATTTTAACTGAGTCGATATTTCTTCCAGTCTTCTGTCATATTATTTTTCGTTGCCTTATTAAAAAGTTTCCTACTTTTTGTTTTCAGAAGCATGAGCTCCGGCGTCCACAACGGTTGATAGACTCTGCTGTTAAAACAGATCGTTTTCCAAATGCCTTTTTGCTAAATAACAAAACATATGTTGTTTTTTCATATGTACGTACATAAATATTGCAACAGAAATAACTGCCTGTTTATAAAACCTCCATGATACTTGACTTGGTCAGAGAAGAAAATTTCAGTTTCTTTCAGAGGTTTGGTATTAGAAGCTGGAATCTAATGGTGGCAAGTCGGTATGTTTGGTTTCAACTGCAAGACCACTTCCTCTTACCCCCTTGAGTAGCCTAAACCAGGGTTGCAAAAGTTGCCACAATTGTACTTTTTTTGGTATAATTCGAAGCTCAAAAGTACAATGGTACACCAATGACTCATTTGGTACAATTTTAAAACTTTCTCAGTTAACGTTTTTTTGAACCCCCTCTTACAATTAGTGATATGGGGAATTAGAGAGGCATTTTTACTACTTTTGATTTTCCTAAGTGTCCGGGCAAATTTTAATTCTAGTTGACTTAAAAATCATGTGGTACAAGTTAAGTTAAGTTAATTTTATTGAGGCTTTTGATTTTTTTTACATATAAAGAAAATTTACACAATTAACAGAATTAAATTTAAGATTATAATGTAATGTCTTAAAACAATATATTGAAATTACAGTATCAAACTTTACATAAAATAATTAACATCTTAGATAAAAACATAAAATTAAACGCCCTTGCTCCCGAGGCTATCCATATCGTGAGAGTTTATCTCTTGAAATTACAAAACTTAAATCTAAAAATTAAGGCCTCTACAGACGATTCAATATTATGCACAACATGACTTTCCACTGATGGTGTGTGGGTAAGATTGACCATTGTACAATCGTCAATATCACCCACACACCATCAATATAATTGAACATTGTTCATAATATTGCGTCGTCCGTAGGTACCTTTACAAACTAGATTTATTATATAAAACTTAAATCTAAAAATTACAAACTAGATTTATTGAAATTATAATCAAAATTAAAAATTACATACTAGGAATAACGAAACGAAATAAAACGAATAATAATATAGATAAAAAAGAAAAAATATTAAAATATATATACAATATGTGCGCATACATATAATACATATTGCATACATAATGCATAATAAGATTGAACCGCACGTCAACTACCTCCGACCACCTGCATCAATAACGTCTCAGTATCGGGGACAACAACTGCTCTATCTAAACAATTTTTTATATAAAACTATTTAGACCAGGCAAATCGTATCCCCAACACTGGAGAACACCAACAAGTTCGAGCAAAAGCAGCTAACGTGCAAATCAACCCCCCATGCACGTACAAATGCGCGTATGCACATATGTAAATACACACACAAATGTATATACATCTTATGTAGACATTATTAACCCCTGTGGGTACCCGGACAGGTGTGTTTAAAAAAATCCGGTGGCGAATTAGTTAAATTACAAACAATATTTTCATTTTGTACCCCCAGAGGAGATAAATAATTAGTATTAGTCCAATTAAATCCCCTTTGAGAGTTTATTATTTCCTTTAATATTACATTTTCATGCGAATATAATCTGATAACATAATTTTTTATCAAGTCAATAACGTACAAGCTCAATGGTAAAATAGCTGACTCTTGGTAAATCACAGTATTAGAAAATCTTTTAGTTCTTGAAATAAAATTTTTACCAATACACGATCTTAAGACCTTCCTTTCAAAAATTTCAAATTTATTCATTAACGTAGGAGATATAAAAAACCACACTGGAAAACCGTATAACAATACCGGTCGTAAACATGTTTTGTAGAGCAATAATTTGGTTTTCATTGGTAACGATTTATTAGATAAGACTCTTCCGAACATCCCCTTTACCCTATATACTTTATTTAGAACGAATTTACCATGTTCATTAAACTTGAAAAGCTTATTGAAATAAACGCCAAGATATTTAAAACTGTCTCTAAAAGGTATTTCAGTACCATTCAAAAACAATTTCAAAGTCTTACTTTCAGGTACAACGTAGTACGGGCATTTACCGGACGCATTTCTAAGACAAATCGCTTCACTTTTGGAAGCGTTTATCTTTATACCCCAAAAATCATAAAAATCCTTTACAAAGTATAAATGTCTCGACACAATTCGAAGTGCTTCTATAGGAGATTCATGATGGGCATAGAGCAGAGAATCGTCCGCGTACAGAACACCAGTAGAATTTGAAAAATTATGAGGAAAATCGTGAATAAAAATACTATATAAATGAGGCGCCAGAATTGAGCCCTGCGGCACTCCACAAGAAATCTCTCCAAAATCCGAAACAGAATCATTTACCTGTACACAGAAACTTCTGTTATTAAAGAAACTTTTGAAAAGTTTAATAGTATGTACGTCAAACCCTATTTTACTCATTTTGAATATAATTCCATCATGAAATGCTCTATCAAATACCTTTTCAACATCAAGTGACACGGCAACTGTACAACGTCGTTCCCGTAAATTACAAATCACGTCATTCTGAAATTTTGAAAGGGCGTCCACAGTGGAATGGCCTTTTTTAAATCCGAATTGCAAATTTGGAATATAATCATCATCTAAACCGATATCCATTTTTTCACGTATAATTTTCTCAAATAATTTTCCTAAGTTTGATAACAACGAAATAGGTCTTATATTATTTATTTCAGACGAGTTAGCCTTCTTCTTAATTGGCACTATCCTAGATATTTTCCAACTGTCAGGAAAATATGCATTGTTCAAACAGTTGTTAAAAATAATAACTAAAAACTCGAACGCCTTTATTGGAAATTTTTTAATCAAAAAATTTTAAATTTGATCGATACCGGAGGTTTTTTTATTGTTTAAAATTTTGGCAAAATCCAAGACCTTATCTAAACTTATTAATCTTATTGAATTTTGATTGTTTACCGACGTAAAATGTTCATCAAAATTGTATAAGACATCCTGATTTAGGGAATTTATAAAGCTATTAATTTCGGAACAATCTCTATCTAAAGTGTTGCCACTATAAATTTTAGAAAAATGTTCTTTTAAAATATTTAATTTATGCAAATCATTATCAATAACCAACCCATTTACCGACAAATTACCAATATCAGTTCGACGTTTATATTCCAAAATGTTGTAGATTTGTTTATGAGCTAAACGACCCGGATTTATTTTAGTTAGTTTTTCATTAAAACTTTGTATATGTTCCTTACTTACACGTTCTTTTATCAAAATATTGAGAAGTTGAATTTGTTTAGAAATCAACCTATATTGATCGTTATGCCTATTTAAGGTCCGATTAAAAATTTTTCTTAATTCCTTTTGCCAATTATATTTAATTTTGAATAATTTCTTAACAAAATCAGAAGGTTCAAACTTTTTTGATTTAGGTTCAACTTTATGGGAATGTTCGTTACTATATGTATTTATGGTCAAGGTAAACTTATTAATGTAAAAATCAATTTCCTCGTTTGATAAATTTCTTGCGGATGAAGGGAAGTGTTGCAAAAGATCCATTGTTACATCATTTTTAAATAAGTCCCAATTAGTGTTTTTAAAGGAAACATAAGAATTAGGCTGATTGAGAATGAAATCAAAATCAAATAATCTTAAATTTATCCTTAAAGGGAAATGGTCCGAAAAAGTGGGTAAACTATCAACGGTATAATTTGGATTAAATAGGTCTACCAGATTTGAGCTTATAAGGAAATGGTCCAAAAAAGAAGACCCATTGGGAAAAGACGGAACATCATTACAAAGCCTTACAAAAGAGTGTGAATGAAGAAGAAGCCAGTCGGAGAAAGTGTTACCATTTGAGTTGTTACAATTATCTCCCCATAAAATATTTTTTGAATTGAAGTCTCCACCAACTATCATACCATCGAAATTTTGAGCAATATTAGCAATACTTAACAATCCATTTGTAAAAAGGGTGGAATCATAGTTGCAAGGAATATAAATAGATCCAACTAAAATTTTCCTTATAACATTATTTACTAAGTAAAATCCGAATTTCAATGAAAATATGAGGAAATGAGACACCGGAAATATCGATTTTAGAAAACGAATATTTTTTCTTTATAGCGATACCTACACCTTGAGAACTATTATCCCTGATCAAATTATAATTGTCGAAAGATACTTTGTTATTTGATTTTAAGTGGGACTCTTAAATAAACGCAAAGTCAATATTGTTGTATTCTAGTAATCTTATCAAATCTATTCTCCTACTTACTTCCACAAGGGATCTAACATTAAATGTAATCATTTTTAATACATTATGGACCATAAGCATTCAATACTTCTTGAAACAGACTATTACATTCGGCTTTTGCCTGAGATTTAGACATTGATTTAAAATTATTCATAAAATTAATTATTCTAACTTCCAAAGAATCTGGCTCACATAAAACCTTAGCTATTTTTAAAAAATCAGTCACAAAACTAGGTTTATTAGAAGACTTGGGTACATTATTAAAATGACTTGCAAAAGAGTGAGTGGGGTCAGCAAAATTAGAATTAATGGCTAAAGAGACATTATTAGAGGCATGTGTTCTTCTTTCTCTAGATTTTTCTAATACTTTCATCTTTAGAGCCAAATATTTTTTAAAAGAAGGGCAACCCCGCCAATTAGCAGGATGTCCATTTTCTTGGCAATTAAAACAAAATGGTTGACTATTTTCATCAGACTTAAAAGTACATTTCCCTGGCTCATGACTTGATGAACATTTTACGCAAGCATATGCTCGATTGCAGTTCTTAGACATATGTCCAAAATTCTGGCACCGATAACATTGGACTACTTTTTGATTCTGTTTTGGTTTCTCCCAAGTAACTACCTGATTCAAAAC
This sequence comes from Pegoplata infirma, assembly GCA_963921195.1. NCBI lineage: Eukaryota > Metazoa > Arthropoda > Insecta > Diptera > Anthomyiidae > Pegoplata > Pegoplata infirma. The sequence continues at coordinate 122,129,812 of OY992540.1, forward strand.
ACAACGTATATTATTCAAGTCATTAAAGCGTTTGCCTTCCTTAAGAGAAACCAAAAACAAACCTGTTTCTATCTTATTTTTCTTGCAAAAGGGCGTTTGAAATTTAGACACAGAATGAACTGTATCATGTACCAAATTATCTAAGTCGGTTTTAATTTCCGAAATATCACAATCGTAGTAAAGTCCACGCAAAACTAAAGTCTGGCGCCTCTTTTCCATTGGTGTAAATGAATAAGATTCTATATTCTCCTTCCTCAGATATTGCATCATTTCATTATGTGCCGAGACATCTTGTAAATAAAGTTTACTTTTATAATCCTTTTTGTTAACTATTTTAAAAACAAGACCTTTAGCTTTTAATTGACCAATTAAGCATTTGATGTTAACACCATATAGAAAAATAGGTGGACAAAATTGTTTGAAACTTTTCTGCTTTTTCAACACCGGATTTTTCTTTACATAACTATTCGTATTCAAGTTTGTGTCTACATTTAAATCGCCTAAGATTGCGAACCTATTTTGACTACAACTGGGCCTAGAATCAATATTAGCAGAACATAACTTAGATAGATCTAATTTTAAATCTCCCTTAGCATTTCTTTGGTATCTTTTATTTTTAACTAATTGAAAGTCACCTGAAATTATTCCCGCATCCAGATAATCTTCTTCAGAACAATTAGTCTGCCCATCCATTAAAATCGAATTTTGACTAATATTATCAGATTGTAAATTTTTAGAATCCATAATTAGATTTTTTTCAACACTATTATCTGTTTCAATATGAAATCTCATAAACTCTCCCTGAAAGTCGTTTGAAATAGTTTTACCTGTTTTTAATGGTCTTAAATGAGAAGATATATTTGACGTTGCATTGGATTGTGCCAAATTTGAATCTAACGAGGATCTATACTGATAATCAAAATATTGAGAAGAATTGTCCATACTCGAATTTGCTTTATTTGGTGCCTTATTAGTGCAGGATTGAGAAGAATTGTCCATATTCGAAATTGCATCATTTGATATACTTAATCTTAACTGATTTTACTGGTTTGGAATGTGGTACAAATTTGAGGCCAATCGGATTCAATTACCAGTGGCGCACTGTGGCCGAAATCACTGATCTAGCGGCGCTTAAGTCAAAATTAAAATATTAAGATTGATAAATGTTTTTGCACTGCATCGTTTACCTATACTTTACAGAAAAAATTTACGTTCTTACTTTTGTTTTGCTTTCAATATTCGCACAGCTGTAAGCTGTCAAATATACATTTTCTGCAATTTAGGCCTAATTACTCAGTGAGTTTTTCTTAACACTTTTAAGTCAATTGTTTATACATTTTGAGCCAAAAAGTTTTAATTGAATGTAAAAGGTATGTTTTAACTAAAAAATAAATGTTTGTGGCCTGTGTGTATCTAGTTTATTATTAGTGCATTATAGAAGTTGACATTTGTGATAAACTATAGCTTCATGGACTGCAACTTTTGAAATTCGATCGTATTCGGTCCAATTCCTGTTTTGTTTATTATTTAGGGTTATTCTTGTTGTGACGTTTCAGTATGGCGTGCTAGTTCGCGCAAGTTGTTCGGTTTTTTAGGGTCCATCTGCCTGTCCAAATAAACAGTATAAACGCGATACAGACCACAATTTTCAATCGATTTGGCTAAAATTTGAAATTTTAGATTTTTTATCAAAATAACAAAACCAATTAAATTTTTGACAAAATCGGTCCATGTTATCCCATAGCCCCCATGTTAATTACCCCTTCCAGTTTCACTTAATAAGCCCTAACAATAGTATTTTAACAAATATTCTCTTGAAATTCGCCTGTTAAATGTTTTTTGTAGTTAAAAATAATCACTCTAAATTTTAACGGAATCGAAACATTTTAACTACTAGTCCTCATACAGACCACCCTCCCGATATTCACATAAATTTCCCAAAAAACATAAAAACACTGAAATAAATAAATATGGTTAAAAATTAAATTCTTTTTAAGTTTTATAATCACAAATATGCATTGGGCTTTATTATTTTGCATTTCCGAATTAAGCGCCGCTAGATTGGGTGTTTCGGCCACTGTGTGGCGCCGGCGACCAAATGGATTGTATTTTTGAAAATTCAAAAAAAGTCTTGCGATACACCATCAATTATTTTGATGAACTGAACACGAATATTGCAAAATTTTTCGCTTTTTGAAATTTGGAAAAATGTCGGATTTTTCTACGATCAAGAAAGTAAAAAATTTCAATATTTTTTCTTTACCCTTTCATAGAGCGTGGTGCCCTTCTATCAAAGTTTTGATTTTTTGGAAAATTTTCACCAAAAACTCTTAACTTTGATCGAAGGGCGCCATGAGTTAAAATGATCTGATTTGGCTTAAATTGGGTTTAAATGAAAGTTTGTTTTCAGCTTTATGTCAATAGAAATAATAGTCAATAGAAAAAAATTTCAAGATTTTTTTTTTTTATTTTCTGAACCTAGAAAAAACCGTCATTTTTTTAAATTTCAAATGGCGATATCTAGAAACCGCTTGACCGATTTAAAATATTAAAATTAATGTATCGTAAGATATTTTTTTAATTTAAAATTTCCAAAAAAATAAAATTTTGCTGGAATTTTCCAAAAGTCCAAAACTTTGATCGAAGGGCGCTTCAGGTTAAAATGATCAGATTTGGCTCAAATTAAGTTTAAATTAAAGTCTGTCTCTATCTCGATGAAAGGAAAAAAGTTTGAGATTAAAAAAATAAAAAAATAGTTTTACGTTTATTTCAGATATAAAAAAAATGGTACAATTGGGGTCGAAAAAGTACAATTTTACCAGCTCGTTGGTACAATTTTGATGTTCTCGTTTTGCAACCCTGGAATAAACAAACACAGACACATTTAACGAGGCCAGCACATTTAGCATAGCATATCGTTGGCTGGCCTTCAAGAAGGTATATGTGCAATATATGCGATATACACTCAAAATAATTCTACAGTAAAAATATTAGTAAGTGATTTGGTACCAAAATCAACTAATAAGTTACTAATTACCAGTAGTACAGTAGTTTTTTAGTATCTTCAAAGTACTAAAATTAGTATTTTTTACTGGTTTTGAATAATATTTGTAACAAATTTTAGTATTGATTACCAACGCCTGCACTAGATCATTATACCCTCCAACCACAGTATGGGGGTATACTCACTTTGTCATTCCGTGTGTAACGCATTGAAATATCGGTCTAGGACCCTATAAAGTATATATATTATTGATCAGTGATCGATTCTAAGACATTCTAGCGATGTCCGTCCGTCCGTCCGTCCGCCCGTCCGTCTGTCCGTCTGTAGAGGACACGATACAGTCCAAAATAAAAGAGCTAGACTTCCGAAGTTTGGCACGAATATGTCTTATATTCCTAGGCAGGTTAAGTTCGGAAATGGGCAAAATCGGACCAAGGGGGAAAAAGTTCCCCCTTAGAGAACTAAAGCAACCCATGCAAAATACCACTTTTTTATATGATTTTTTGTGTTTTTGTTTTACAAATGCAACATTTTTATGCTACAGGAAGTTCAAAGTCCTGCATTTGTACATTTTTATGCTACAGGAAGTTCAAAGTCCTGCATTTGGACCCAGAGAATTAGATAATGTCGTTTTTTCGGTCCGCCCCCCCCCCCCTTTTATGGGCGTGAAATAATTTTTTTTTAAATAATAATAAACTTGTATTTCTTTAGTGCATAAAGCATAAGAATTAATTTTTAAACACATTTTTGAGAGGAAATTTGCCCCCCTCCCAATTACCACTTTCGACCCCCCCCCAAAAAAAAAAAACGTCCCTGCAATTTTTTTTTTTTTTGCATGTTGGAGGGTATAAAAGATTCGGCACAGCCGAATTTAACACTCTTACTTGTTTTGGACTAAAAAATTAGTTCATTAGGTAAATTTTTAGTATTGAATACCTACGTTTTTTTTTGGAGTGTAGAACTACCATAACGTGTCTAAAAAAATATGAAAAAATCTTGCACGAGGGTTATTTACTTTTGGATATGTCACAAGGAGTGGTGATGCCATAGAAGTAACATCTCCTTGGAGCAGTTCGTATGACATTTCAAAAAGGGATTTTATGACTTGGTCTTCGAGCAGTTGTGCACAAGATATATGACTTCTATTAGTCTTCATTTTCTTCTTAGCACCTCTCCCAACTAAAAGTCGCCAATCTTTTTTCGCTTTGCCTTAACATTTCACTTGGATCACAGGCGTGCGCAAAATCCAGGCCAATTTAAAAATTTGATTTGTAGTCGGTCACATTTTATTTTTTGTATGTTCAACTGATCAGTCAATGATCAGAGGGCTATATATTTTTTGTTCGTAGTTACTTATTTGGTCTTAAACCTAAGAAGTCATGTAATATATATTCGCATAGCATTTAGACTCCTATTTAAAGCCTTTTAACAAAAACATAACAACAGCAACAAAAATACTCATGTAAGTACTGAACAAAAGAGATAAATCTAAAATAATATTAATTCGTGACGATTTTTTGTTATTTTCTTTTTCAAAATCCTCCACTTACAATTAGTGGTAGAGGGTGTATATAAGTTTGTCATTCCGTTTGTAACTCAGCGAAATATCAGTCTGGCACCCCATAACGGATATATATTATTGATCAGTGATTTATTCTAAGACATTTTAGCGATGTCTGTCTGTTAAAATGGCGATCAAGGCCAAGATATTACATAGTTATAGCTGAAACTTAACACATTTACTTGTAGTTGCTTCGAGAAGTCTGGTATTGCATTTGAGCAATATCGGTTAAGCGGTTCAACAGTTATGAACAAAAATGTTAGGACAACTCGAAAATTTTGATACATTCTACATAACCTAAAAATATAAAATGCTTTAATTCTGCTGCTGGTTGACATATGTATGCGAACAGAATTTGATACCGAAAAAGTATTTTAACAAGTACAAATATATTTTTTTAACCCACATTTTTTTGCGCAAATTTTTTTTTCAACATTTTTTTCTTAAAATCAATTACTTTTACCAATTTTTTTACCCCAAAAAAATTTGCGGGGAATTTTTATTTTTACCCAAAATTTTTTTTCCGCAAAATTTTTGTTTTTTTTTTTACAAAATTTTATTACAATTAACTATTTTACATAGTGGAGGGTATCCAAACATTCGTTAAGGCCATATCTAACTTTTTTACTTGTTATTCATTGGTATTGTTTTTATAACCTACACCACTCTGTGGTACAGGGTATAATGAGTTTTTGCTGATGTTTGTAACTACGCGAAATAATGGTCCTAGACCTACCTTCAAGCATACAGATCGTTTCAGAATTACTTTTTGAGTCGATTTAGCGATGTCCGTCCGTCCATCTGTCCGTCCGTCTGTCCATATATCGGTTTAAGCACGATATAGGTCGTAATTTTCAAAAAAAAAAAAAAAGCCCCCATACAAACTTCTTCTTTGGATTAGGCTTAAATGACTCTAACAACCGTATTTTAATAGATATCGCTTTGAAATTTAACAGATAATCCAATTTTGTATTTTGCACGAATCATCATTCCAAATTTCAAAGGAATCGGGTCAGTCCTTCTGGTAGTCCCCATACAAACCACCCTCCCGATATTCACATAATTCCCTCAAAATTCAAAAAAATGGGAATATTTGATAAAAATTTTATTTTTTGTTGTTAAACGTGTACTTTAGTATCCTAATCAAATCGGAATATAATTAGACCATTTTTGGACTCAGTCCCTCATAAAAAAATTTCGACTGATATTCAGTTAAATCGGTCTATTGGCAAAAACATAAACCAATTCCACTAAAAATTTATCTGTGTGTGTTTTCTACACTAAATAAAGATCTAACAAAAGACAGATCCAATCGGTCCATGTTTGGACTTGGGACCCATTTTCCGTAAAACACCGGTGTAGGGTATTATATGGCCGGTCTTGACCGACTATAACTTTCTTACTTTTTTTTTTTTAGCTTTTTGTCTTCTTTATGATTTAAATTGCTTGAGTATTTTACAGATTTTTATTAGCACGGCCTGTGTTTTAAAGACACAATGTCAGCAGTCGCAGCGGCGGCTGGCCGGAGCATCAGTAATACAATACAGCAGCAACAGCATCTTTTTTTAAAACTTTTTGCAAACTATTTAACACCAAATGTATGTACATGTGGCACTAGCTAGCATCATCACCATCAACTAAACATCCAGAAAACCACACCACCTTCATCTTTACCTAAGTTCTCTGTGAAAATCATGATTATAAGGATCAACTTCATTTAGAGTTTATGTCGTTTTGTTTTTTTTTTTAATTTTTTTTATTTTTATCGACTCTTTTCATGTTCGTGTTGATGAGGATAGTTTGTAATCTTTAGCGGCTTTTTTGTTTTTTTACCTTTACAGGGAAGGAATCCAAAGTGTTGATGTTCATAGGTTAGGTTGTAAGTGGCTGATGATGATTTACGTCAGCACACATAGACTCTGAAGTCCGTTGTGATACTATGGGACGGTAATCTGGTTCCCTTACTAGTCCCTGCCGTTAAAGCAATTTGGTCTCCGTAGAAAACTCTTTAGATGTTGAATTTTGACATCCGAGGAATCAGAAGATCGTGCCGCTCCTTAGATTCCAGTGAAGCAAGTCTATGGCAAGAAGATAAAGTGTTCCATAATTTAGCGTGCTTTCCTATAAGGTAGTATTCGGTAATAAAAGCAACCATCAATCACTTGTTCGCTTCTGATTAAGAGAAGGAACGAAATCCGAAGTGTTGACGGTCATAGGTTTGGCTGTAAGTGGCTGCTGACATTTTACGTCAACGCACGAAAACTCCGAGGTCCATTGTGATACTACGGGACTGCAATAGGTTTCCCTATTAGTCCCTGTCGTTAAACCAATTCAGCTCAATTGTGCGTTTCTATTTAAGAGAAGGCCAAAACTGTCATGTTGTCTCACACATCCATCCATTTGCCCATGTTTGATAAGCCTCCGTCACAGAACAAAGCTGTAGATGTTGCTTGCAAGTTTGTAGAAGCATACTAGAGATTGTCACAAGAGCAGATTAGAGCGTGATTCACGTGTGATCACGCGTGAGCGTGACTAAATTCAATTTTACTCACGTGAGTGAGCGTTAGCGGAGAAAAAAATTACGTGAGTGAGTGTGCGTGAGTAAGATTTTTGCGTGAGTGAGTGTGCGTGAGTCGATTTTTTGCGTGAGTTTGCGTGATTTATTTTCTCTTCATATTTCCTTTCATACCAAAATAAGCAACAAAAATATGTAAAATTTGGCTTAACTTACGATTTCGTCCCGATAAAAAGCAAAAAAAAAATGTAAAATTTAATCAACTGTCAATTTCGCTGAAAATTTTGAAAGATTTTTGAAATTTTAGTTTTTGAAATTTTTTTTGTGTAAATAAGAGTTTCGTGAGCGTGAGTCAAAGTGAGTGTGAGTGAAGCTTGCGTGAGTGCACGTGAGTGTGAGTTGTATTAAATTTACTCATGTGATTGTGAGTGAGTGTGAGTAGAACAAATATGCTCGTGAGTGAGTGTGCGTGATTCAAAAATTCCTGTCGTGAGCGTGAGTCAAAAATCACTCACGCGCCCATCTCTAAGGCATACTAACACACTCCAATTCTGTTAGAACCTGTAAGGTAGTTCCTAGTCTTGCAAGGTAATCGGCTTTGCGATTGCCTGGAATGTCAATGAGCCCTGGGACCTATATGAGCCGTAAGTCAAACTGCGACCATCTTATTTAAAGTCGTGCGGCAGTTAAAGGCTGATCTTGTTTTCAGAAACATGGACTGCAGACTTGACCGCGGCTTGACTGTCAGAATAGTTGACTGCGGTTGTAGACAAGACATTGCAACTCAACCAGTCAGCCACTTCCTTTATTGCCAGCATCTCTGCCTGGTAAACACTGCAATGATGTGGCAATCTTCGAGCATGGCTCAATCCAAGATCTTCCGAATAAACTCCAAAGCACACTTGCTCGTGCAGTGGACTTTATGGTGGATCCACTACCCGTAATGCCCCTCATCCGAGACTCCCTGGATGGTATCAAAGTGGTAAAGTGGCGCTCAAAAATGCTCATAAAGGGAGCACTGTCCAAATTTTTTGGTATTGTTATCTTCTTCTAGTAAATAATTATTTTTTTTTTTTACTTTTGTGCTTCTAGCATCAAAATTGATAATTCAATCTGATTAGCCACATAACTTTTAGGCCTAGGAGAATAAAAATTTGCCCAGAAGTTCAAAATTAGAAGGAAAAACTTATTTCCCATACAAAAAATGTCAGTCTACAGACGATATGTCTTATTTGCAAATGGCCTACACTGACTGTTAAATGACTTCATAATCTAGACGGAAATTAAGCATCTACTACTGACGTAGGCAGGGCCGCTTTAAGGTAAGGCGGGGCCCCTGGGTACCAAGAATTTGGTGCCCCGTTGGAAAAGTAGCATGACAAAAAAAAAACATTCTTTTGGTACAAATTAAATTCATGTTATTACCTGTTTGCAGAAAAATAAACAAAAAAATATATATTTTAAGTAGGGGCATTCTAGCTCGAGGTAATTTTTCTTTACTAATATCCACTATTTTATTCGTGTTAAAGAATTTGGTTTTAATGAGACCTTTTCTAACTCAGAATCTGAGACTTTTCCTTCATGAAAAAATCTCAGAATTTGAGAATTTTTTCTATACGAAAAATGTCTCAAAATCTGAAATTTTTTCTATACGACAAATGTCTCAAAATTTGCCTTTAAGAAGAATGTCTCAGAATCTGAGAATATATTTATACGAAAAATGTCTAATAATAAGTATTTAAGATTTTTTTTTTCACGAAAAACGCCTCAAATCTGAGACTGATTCAATATAAACAAGTAAAAAAGTTAAATTCGGCCTTGCCGAATGAAGTGATACCCTCCATAATTTTAAAAAGATCATTGCAAAAAACTTTATTTAAACGGAAATTACTTAAAAAAAAAAATCCGCGATTTTTTTATTTTTTTGTCAAAAAATATTTTCGTACTTATTTAAATACCATTTGGTGTTCAATTTTGTTCAGATTTGTCACCCAGCAGCCGAATTAAAGCATTTTGTATTTTTAGGTTATGTTGAATGTACTAAAATTTTTGAGGTGTCCTTACATTTTCGTTCATAACTTTTGAACCGCTGAACTGATATCGCTCAAATGCAATACCAAACTTCTCGGGAGAACTTCCAATAAATGTGTTAAGTTTCAGTCATCTCTGTGCAATATTTTGTCCGTGACAGCATTTTCCACAGACAGACAGACGGACGGACGGATATCGCTAGAATGTCTTAAAATCGATCGGGCATCATGAATATATATACTTTATGGGGTCTCAGACCGATATTTCGATGAGTTACAAACAGAATGACAAACTTATATATACCCCCTATCACTAAGTGGAGGGTATAAAAAAAAATATTTCAAGTAGGGACATTCTAGGTGGAGGTAATTTTTCTTTACTAATATCCACTATTTTATTCGTGTAAAAGAATTTGGTTTTAATGAGACCTTTTCTAACTCAGAATCTGAGACTTTTCCTTCACGAAAAATGTCGCAGAATCTGAAATTTTTTTATTCGAAAAAATCTCAGAATTTGAGACTTTTTCTATACGAAAAATGTCTCAAAATCTGAAATTTTTTCTATACGACAAATGTCTCAAAATCTGCCACAATTTCTTTACGAAGAATGTCTCAGAATCTGAGAATATTTTTATACGAAAAATGTCTAATAATAAGTATTTAAGAATTTTTTGCACGTAAAACGCCTCAAATATAAACAAGTAAAAAGATTAAATTTGGCTTTGCCGAATGTAGTGATACCCTCCACAATTTCAGAAAGATTATTGCAAAAAACTTTATTTAAACGGAAATTATTTAAAAAAAAAATCCGCAACTTTTTTATTTTTTTTATCAAGAAATATGTTCGTACTTATTTAAATACCATTTGGTGTTCAATTTTGTTCAGATTTGTCAACCAGCAGCCGAATTAAAGCATTTTGTATTTTTAGGTTATGTTGAATGTACTAAAATTTTTGAGGTGTCCTTACATTTCCGTTCATAACTTTTGAACCGCTGAACCGATATCGCTCAAATGCAATACCAAACTTCTCGGGAGAACTTCCAATAAATATGATAAGTTTCAGTCATATCCGTGTAATATTTTGGCCGTGATCACCATTTCCACCGACCGACAGTCAGACGGAGAGACGGACATCGCTAGAATTTCTTAAAATCGATCGGGGATCATGAAAATATATACTTTATGGGGTCCCAGACAGATATTTCGATGAGTTACAAACGGAATGACAAACTTATATATATGTCCTCTATCACCAAGTGGAAGGTATACAAATGTCTCACAACCTGAGACTTTTTCTATACGAAAAATGTCTCAGAATCTAAGACTTTTTCTATACGAAAAATGTCTCAGAATTTGAGGTGCCTTGGATGGTGTGCCCTAATTGTTAAAACGGTACTGGACGTAGGAGATTTTGTTAAAATACTGATTACTTAAGTTACCTTTTTATAAGTGTCGCATCTGTTAAATCTGTGACGATAACTTAACTACTGCACTAAAATCACTAAGCATATCTTTAATTATTTTCTCCCAAAAATCAATTACATTCTCTGCATGTTTAAATTCAATCAAAAATTTAAAAGTTTTAAAAATTGAAATTTAAAAAAAAAAAAAAATTGCTTATAAGTACAAAACAGTTTGTTAATCAATTTTCACTCCCACCATGAAATCCGTTTAAACAATTTTATCAAACAACGTCTTTTATTCAGCATCATTGCCGTTTTCCTTTGAGTTTTTTTTTTGTACTCTTCCATAATGTAACGGATAATAGAGTAATGCAGTTGGAGTCTATTGTCTTTTAAGGAAAAAAAAAGTTTCTTCTTTTTCGTGCTGGAAAACTACAGCTGCTTTTCATTCAAGAAATCAAAAAAAAGCTAAAAAAATATATGTACTTAACAAGTAAAAAGTTTTAAATCAGCCTTGTCGAATGAATTGATACCCTCCACAATGTAAACAAGATTGTTTGCAAAAACAAAACAAAATTTAAAAAAAAAAATTTCTCGGAAGCCAAATTTTTGGTGAAAAAATTTGCGATTTTTATTTAATTTTTTTTTTTAAATATCTTTGCACCATTCGGTGTCCAAATTTGTCTACCTATGTCCACCAGCAGCCGAATTAAATTATTTTCGAGGAGTCCCAGCAGTTTCGCTCAAATGAAATACCGTTAATGTCTTAGAATCGGTCACTGATCCATAATATATGGGGCATTCCAGGCCAAATCACTCACTTTTAGACCCGACCCCTTTCGATTTATTTTATTTTTGGATATGTTTTAGTCCTTATTAAATGTAACTTGGACACCAATTTTCAGCCTTTTATTCCAAGATGGTCTTGAGTAATCAATTTTTCAAAATGGCGATTTTCTCCAAAAAATTAAAAAATTTAAATTTTTAATTAATTTTGACCATTAAAAAAAATAGATATTTTAAAAAAAGTTGGACAACGTTTTGTTGTTATTTAAATGTAGTTTTTGAAAAAGTCCGAAACCTTCGATTTTTTTGTAAAAAACTATAAAAATTCTACTCTAAATTACGCAACTTTTAATTTTTAAAATTTTTTGGAGAAAATCGCCATTTTGAAAAATTGATTACTCAACACCATCTTGGAATAAAAGGCTGAAAATGAAATAAATCGAAAGGGGTCGGGTCTAAAAGTGAGTGATTTGGCTTTGAATGCCCCATATATACTAGAATGGCACGAATAATGCCTTTAACCTCCCAATGGCACGAGTAAATTGTGTCCGATTTGGCTTAAAATTTAAACATAGAGTTTTTAGACCAAAACGAACCATAATTTGCCCGGCGATCGACGAAATTCGAAAAAAGTCATTATTAGTGCCACCGATATTTCGATGAGTTACAAAAGAATGAAAAACTTATATAAACCCTCTACTTCTAAGTGGAGGGTATAAAAACTAGTGAAAACTAGCGAAAAATGGAAAATAAGTTTCTTTAGACAATGAACAAGATGCATACGGTTTTCTATATTTACCTACGGTGTTTCAGGAAAAAGAAAAAAAACATTACAAAATAGAATCTACTTGTAACTCTAAGGAGCGAATAGATTTTTGTGTATTATATATAACGATCTTTGTTATTCTTATTGCGCGCGTCTGTCTGTCCGCATTGAAGATGCTGCCACAAAAGGAACGAAGTGTTATAGAAATTCTGACAGATTTTGGCACTCTAGTGAAAACAGCATGCGGAAATAAGTTAACTATGTGTACTACGTGTAGTTATATTGAGTATTCATAATAAGGAAAGATTTATTTCGCTTAAAAAAGCAACGTTAAAAACAATATGATTCAATTTAGGGTTAGGATATTAAATATTTTTATTTTTTTTTAAAGTAGTTTTTAAAAATTGAAAATTTAAAAAGAGTATAAAATTTTAAATTTAATACATCAATTATGTGGACAGACAAAAAATTATTTGAAATTAATGATTTAATAAAAACAATTTTATAATAAAACGATATAATCAAATTCAGTTTAGACTCTGAAATCCTTTGTTTTTTAATTCAATGCACTTTCCCCATGACTGCGCTACAATTCCCAATAAAAAAATATTAGGTTTTAAGAAGCACTAAAAATAGGAAGCGCATAAAAAAGCGCTTACATTTATAACATCTTACGTATGCAGCAGTAAAAGCTACTTCGCTGTAAGCAGTGTTGCCATATATCAAGATTTCCCTTTTTTTGCAAGTTTTTTGAGGTGCTAAAAAGATTTCAAGATTTTTTCTAAAAAAATAAGTTTTTTGGAAAATAATAAAGTTTTTTCAAGTTTTTCTTAATTAGTTAAAAAATACAAAAAGCATCATTTTTTTTGTAAATACCTGAAATATTGGTCGTAGACCAAGCTTTTAGTATACCGACCGATTCAGAATCACTATCTGATTTGACTTAGCGTGTCCGTCCTTCAGTCTATGTAAACGGTTACAATTAAATACGTCTTTATTCTATGAAAATATAAGATATTCGATTACAATTTTGTTTTTAGCTTAGTAACCTTACTAAATCCATTTAAAATCAGACCATTCTTTGACTTGGTCGCCATATGAAAATTCCACACGATATTCACTTAAATCTGTAAGTTGCCAACATAGAATAATTTTTCTCTTAAATTGTTGCACTAATAAAAGATTTTACCACATATAGATCCAATCCGTCATATATTGTCGAGCATGCACCGGTGTTTGATATTTGCTTACTGTGTACAATTTTCTGAGCCTTCATAAGTTATGACTCTTTTAAGGCTCCAAAAAATTAATAGAACGCTCGACATTTGGATTCCTGAAAGATTCATGTTTGACTCTTAATTCTGGGTATGTAAAAAATTCAAAATATGTTTTTTTGAACATTCATAAAAGAGTCAGGAAAGAATACGAACATTTATTTTTCAGAATCTTTTATGAGTCATATAAGGCCCCTGTAGGTTAGTTGGTAGCATGCTAGCCTATGAAACAGGGGGTCGTGGATTCGATTCCCACTAAACCCTTTGTCGATTTCGATACAACAAGACGACGGTCATTTTAACCAGTTCTCGGTTAGGTTTAATTAATTATTAAAAATGATTTGTAATTAAATTACGAAAACTAAATAAAAACTGAACGTTGGATTAAAATTATCATTATGATATTATAAGAGCGCTAAGAAAAAGGGATTATGTTTTCTGAACGTCTAAGAACTCTTTTTAAGCCTTTTCGAGCTCCAAATGAACGCTTGGTTGTTTTTTTATTATTTTTTTTACACTTGATATAAAAAATGAATTGAAAATACATAATGAAAATACATAATGCATTAATTTTTAATTTTTTCAATACTTTTGTAAAAAAAAGATTTTTTCACAAAAAAAAAGATTTTTTTTCCGAAATAAAAAGTTTTTTCAAAAAAATATATGGCAACACTGGCTGTAAGGTAGAACGGTTCAATGCTTCGGCTCTCACTTACAGCAAAGCTGTATGTAAGCACTCACACATTTTGACAGATTTTTTTTTTTATTTTAAAAGCAGTAAAGCTGCTTCGCTGTAAGGGAGAATGGGTTAATGCTTCGACTCTCACTTACAGCGAAGCAGTATGTAAGCACTTACACATTTTAACATTTTTTTTTTAATTTCAAAGCAGTTATGCTGCTTCGCTGAAGGGGAGAATGGTTTAATGCTTCGGCTCTCGCTTACAGCGAAGCAGCATATAAGCACTAAGAAGTTTTAACGAACTTTCTCGATGTTTTAGACGAAGTTATTAAAAATAACTAGTCAGTTTTATTGTTTATTGTGGTGTCAGCGGACGCAGTCGGAAAATAAAAAGTGAAAAAATATACATATAATTAAATAAACATATTAATTAAAAGTGAACGAAGCAATGGTAGTAATTAAATAAACATTAAAAACAAAAAAAATTAACAACGTTTTAAGTATTTATATTAAAAACCCCTTAAATTGTATTTGTGTACGGTATTTTTTTTTTCATTATTTGTGTTGTGTTTGTTTTTGCTTTGCGTAAAGTGGTGTACAGTTTTTTGTTGTGTTAAGTTAGGGAAAAATTCTTGATTCCTCCCTTACACAGAAAATAATATCGTGATTTTTTTTTTAATTAAAAATGGATTTGATATTAAATTTAACTTCAATTAAACATTTTAATTGATTCAATTAATGTATTAATTGAATTCTTAACTTTACTGAAAATAAAAATAAAATAAACAAACGAAACCGGTTTTATATGCTTTAGTGTTAGTAGCAAATGAAAAAATAAAATGCAAAAAACAACAAAAAAAACTTTTGAACTATTGTTTTGTACATTTTGGTGGTAGCAGCCAATGAATACATGAAAGCAACAAAAAAATTTAGTTTTATTGTTTTCTTTAAGGCGAGCGGTCGTTGCGGATAAATTGTTTTGATAATAAAATGTGTACAGTTGTGTTTTGCACATTGAAATATAATAAAATTTTTTTTTGATTCAACTTTACTAAGGCGACAAAAATGCATGCAATAACAAGATTTAAAAATAAAAATGTAATTTTAAATAGTTATTGATATTTTAAAATACTACTATAATGTTTCTATGCAAAACTATACCAAGTGTTTATATTTAATAAAGAAAATAAATTTCTTAATAATGTAAAACAAAAACATTCTATGTTTATTTATTTTTAGGCATTTTTTGAAGTTCAACTTTTAAAATTAAATTGAGTTTTGGTCTTTTTTCAATTAAAAATTTTATGTGAATCAATAAATCTATATTATTGATTTTCAATTTTATATTAATTTTTTTTTATATTTTTATTTAATTACAATTTTAATTGGTTTTCCATTTTATTTTCAATTAAAACTTTAATTGATTCAATTAACAATTTAATTAAATTTTAAAACTGTTTTCAAACAAAATGAGTAATTAATATGCGCATTTTCGTGATACGTCCGAAATCAATTAATTTTTTAATTGAATCAACGAATTTCGTAATTGAAATTCATTTTTATTTTTTTCTGTGTTATAAACCTGCTTCGCGAAGGCATGATTTTATAAATGCGATCTCCCACTTAAAAGCACTTGTTTTTGATCCAAAAACCGCATTTTATGGTTGGTAAGACTTTTCCGGCATAAAATTATTAAATATTGTGCCTTATATATGCTCGAAAAGAGGGATGAATGAAGCGCTTCAAGGAAGCTCTTTTTCAGGCATAAAATATTAAAAAATCGTGCTTAATATATGCATGAAAAAAGGGATGAATGAAGCGCTTCAAAGAAGCTCCTTTTCAGGCATGAAATATTAAAAAAAAACCTGCATATAATGCGCTTTTTGGATCACAAACAAGTGCTTTTTAGTGGGAGATCGCCTTTATAAAATCATGCCTCCGCGAAGCAGGTTTGTAAGGGAGGAATCGAGAATTTTCCCTTACAAATCTGCTTCGGTGTAAGCACAATTTTTTGTTGGGAAGACGATGCACAGAGGGGTGAAATGCATCCAAAGTGGCGATTAATTCAATAGATGAACATTAACTTTCACAACCGTGTTTGGTACCAGGTTAAAGTAGATAATATTCAACATAAATAATGGCAAAAAACAAAGTTCTAAGTTGTATACTTTATTTGCAGTGTGTGTTTAAAGTTCAATTATTTTTGCGCGAGTTACGTTAATTTAATTAATTTAACTTATGTTTCTGTTCCTTTCTCTATTCTTAATCTTTTACATTACTTTACTTTAACTCTACTCTTTCCTTTCTTTTTCACCTAAAGCTTTCACTCTTTTTAATCAAATTTAACTTTAAGAACTCCTAAATATATTTTAGTCGTTAAGTTTTTTAGTCTTTAATAAACCGTCTTCAAATAAAGAAGTTTCATTTTTAAATAAAATATAAAATATTAAATAAATATTTTAAATAAAATAAATAAATTGTGGTTTTAATTCCATATTTATAAGTGGCGCAGTCAAAAAACCGAATCTACAAGAACAAATTAACATTTTTTTTAAATAAAAAAGTGTAAAAAAAAAAAAAAAAAACATTGCTTTAAAAAGTAATAAGTGAATTTTATTAATAATAATTAACAAAAAACAATTAAAAAATCATCTAATTAGTAATCTGATGTGAAATAATATAAACTGTGTTTTAAATACATAAATATAATGAACAAAACTTTTTAAAGAAAAGTGTAATCCAATTGATAAAATATTATGAACTATTGTCGTAAATAAGTTTCAATGTACAAAGAAATCATACTTAAATGATATTAAAATTTCTAAAGAAAAAGTACAGTTTAAAAAAAAAAATCAAAAGTTAATTTAAAAAAAAAAAAATGTTTCCAAACATAATAAAATCAAAATTCAAACAAAATAAAAAGCTTTACTAAGAATAACGATTTAAAGTGAAATAACCGTTAACAACATAATATTTAAATATTATTTTGTAACGTACAAAACAAAATGCAATAAAATATAATAAACACCATAACACGAAAAATTCAAAACTGCAAACTATAGACAAATGTCCGTTAACAACAAGAAATTCAAATTGTATTTTGTAACGAATAAAAGAATTTAAAAAAAAAAAAAAATTAGAGAGACAGTGAACTAACTAAATAAAAAGAGATCAGTAGTGAGAGTTATAAAACAATGATGCCCATTTCTTTACACAATTGTGAATTACGCTCTTCACACATATTCTTACGCTCATTCATTTAGTCGTTGATGAGACATCGAAAGATGCACATGCTATACTGAACATCGCTTATGTTTTTTTATATGCACTGACAGAAACAAATGATGCCATTCAAGCAATTATCTGTTATAAAATTCTTTTTTAATATACAATGCCTTTTATTATTAATTAAATTTTTTATTAATTGAATTTATTTATAAAGAATTATTCATTAATTATAATTGAATAATTCACAAAATTAATTAATTATTTTTAAAATAATTTAAATTTAATTAAAAAAAATAATTTAAACATGAATTAATTCATTAATTAAAAATGTAATTAAAAATAATGTGAATTCATTCACAATTAGAATTTAATTCTTTAAAGGTCTAAACGTTTTACATGTCTTAAATAAGATCTTATATTAATGGTTAAATAAAATTTTCTAAGATCTAAAAAATATGTTTCTAAAAATATCTTTAAAATTGTATAAAAATAAATACAAATATATATTTCAATCATTAATAATATTTCAATTATTACTCTGATTTTAACGACATCTTTTATAATTCGGTCAATTATTTTTGCTCAGTGCAGTCTCTCTCGTGCTCACTAATACTAATGCAAAAACTTTTTGGACAACGCTGTTATAAAATAAAGACAATTAAAATAAACAATAACAAACACAACTAAAGTAAGTTGGAGCATATTAACTAAACAGCGTAAATTGTGGAGCTTTTAAATTAAAGTAAAAAAAAAAAAAAAACAACAACAACAACAACAAAATATATAGAAAAAACATCATAACAAAAACGTAAATAACTACAAAAAAAAAATTGTAAGAAAGAGCCGCAAATTGAGTGATAACTAAAATCAAACTTTTTACTCAATACAAATTAAATTAAAAATAATCATCATGTTCGCCACATTAACTCTATCGATGAATGAGGTCCTAAAAGATGCTCAAAGAGTACATGAGTATAGAGGAGATGATTCTTATGCTCTAACATCTTTTTTACGAGAAGTAGAAACTTTATTTTCTCTTGTCGAATCACAACCAGATGCAAAACAATATATTTATCAACGTATTATATTAAATAAAATACAGGGAGAAGCTCTCCACGTTATAAGAACTTTGGGGCCAAATCCAAATTGGGAGGAGACGAAAGAAGCGTTGGTAAACAATTTTGGAGTAACAGAATCATATCATCAACTATATCAAGAGGCGTTTGCAGCAACAAATAATGGTATTGCAAATTATTATAAACAATTAAGAATAATTTTATGTAAGGTAAATGAAAAATACGAATACGATGTAGAAAAACCTGTTGAATTCAGTCCTTTATATGCAGAGAAAATAATTTTAAAAACTTTTTTAAATAATATAGATGTAAATTTAGCTTCGGTAGTAATAAATAGAAATTTATCTAAGTTAAGGGACGCTTACAATTTTTTGGAAAAAGAAGGTTTGATTAGAAATGAAGTCGAAAAAAGGAAAGCCAATGCAAATTTTAATGTTAATCACAATAAAAGAGATAATCGTTATGAAAATAGAAATGTAAATCCAAATAGTAATTTTAGAAATAATAATTATAATAATAATTCTAATCAGAACAGAACTTATCAAAGTTTTAATAATAACTCTTCGAACATGCCAAGTTCAAGTAGTTTCAATAACAGATATGAAAGTAGAAATCCACAAAATGACCGCAGAACGAATCAGTCAAGAAATAGTAACACAAATTTTAGACCAAATGACAATAGTATGGAAATAGATCATTTACAGGAAGCTCGGGGAAATTATAATAGTGAAGAGGAAGTAAATTTTCATACAATAGCCTCATCAAGACACTTCCAATAGTAGAACTTACTATCGGTAAGGATAAATTTAAGGCCTTAATCGATACAGGTAGTACAACTTCAATATTGGATCAGGACAAATTACCCCAATATAAAAGATTTTTACTGAAGGATAAAATCTCATTTACGTCGCTTAATGGCAGGACAACAATAGATCAGGAAATTATTACAAATTTACCAAAGGAGTTTTCTGAGAATGCAACAATGTCATGGAAATTGACCATATTCAATGGAAAAAACTTTGATGCAATTTTAGGACAAAATATTTTGAGGCCATTAGGAGCAATAATTGACATGGAAAACGAAACATTAACTATTAATGGAAACACCATAGATTTTTTGAAAGTTTTTCCCTATTATGACAACGAAATTAATCAATTAGAATCATTAAACATTAATGAAAAGGTTTTGGATAATTTGTATAATGATTTGAATAATGAGGAACAAATTGCTTTGGATAATGTGTTAGAATCATTTAATGACTTGATTTTTACTGAAGGGCAAATTTTGGAAAATACTAATGTTATCGAACATGAGATAAGGACTATAACGGATAAACCAATTTATACCAAAATGTATCGATATCCTCATATTCATGAGCAAGAGATATGCGATCAAATTGATGATATGCTACGGCAGGGTATTATAACCGAAAGTAATTCACCATACAATAGTCCTTTGTGGATAGTACCGAAAAAAGTTGATAGCTCCGGCGAAAAGAAATGGCGTATAGTTATAGACTATCGGAAATTAAATGACATAACAATCGATGACAAGTTCCCAATACCCAATATAGATTCGATATTAGATAAACTAGGTCGTGCCCAATATTTCTCGACTATTGATTTGGCTAAAGGTTTTCACCAAATCCTTGTTAATCAAGAGGACCGGTCAAAAACCGCCTTTTCAACTCCTTATGGGCACTATGAATATGTACGGATGCCATTTGGTTTAAAAAACGCTCCGGCTACATTTCAGAGGCTTATTAATTGTGTCCTCCGTGAATTTATAAACAAAATATGTGTAGTTTATTTGGACGATATATTATTATTTTCGACTAGTTTTCAGGAACATATTGAAAACATAAATAAAGTCTTCCATAAATTGAGGGAAGCAAATCTGAAAATTCAGATTAATAAATGCAAATTTTTTGCAAGGGAAACCTTATATTTAGGCCATATTTTGACACCTGAAGGAGTCAAGCCAAACCCAGCTAAAATCGACACAATTTTAAAACTTAAATTACCAACAACGGTTAAGGAAATAAAGTCCTTTCTTAGTGTCACCGGATATTATCGTAAGTTTATAAGGGATTATTCCAAGGTAGCATTTCCGATGATAAAATACTTAAGAAAAGATGTTAGATTAAATACCAATGATCCCAATTTTATTAATGCTTTTCAAAAATTGAAAAACATTATAACAGAGGCTCCGGTACTTAAGTATCCGGACTTTAAAAGACAATTTCAATTAGTAACTGATGCTAGCCTAAATTCACTTGGTGCAGTGCTACAACAAGATGGCCATCCCATTTGTTTTGCTAGCAGGACATTAAACGAACATGAAAAAAACTATTCGGCCACCGAAAAGGAACTTTTGGCAATTGTTTGGGCTACGAACTATTTTCGTCCTTATTTATATGGTGTAAAGTTCGAAATTCTTTCTGACCATCAACCATTAAAATGGTTATTCGTTAAGTCTCAGAGTAGAGAGTTGAATCCTAGGCTTTATAGGTGGATTATAAAGCTTAGCGATTTCAATTTAACAGTAAATTATATAAAAGGGAAGGATAATCAGGTAGCTGATTTCTTAAGTAGGATCAATTATGATTCTGGTGAAATTAATTTATTAAATTCTTCCAATGATTCACTATACAACAACAATGATATTGACCTAGCTACAATTCACTCTCAAGAGGAAGATTTACATGACCATATTGGTATTTTGGAAACTGTTGTTAACAGGTTTAAGACACAAATAATTTTAACCGATACTAAGACAAGAGAATTTGATATTAAACATGGCAACAAAAAAGTCTATATTAACTCAGATGATTTAGATAATGATTTAGAAAACATACTTAGGCGAAATATAGAAAAGGGCAAAATAGGCATTTTTACTGAGTTAGATGACCATAAGTATAATATTTTGCAGAAAAAAATTATTGAACTATTTGAGGGGGATAACAGCGTAAAATTTGTCAGATGTTCTTATCAAGCCAGGGACATGTCATCTGAAGATGAAACTTATAGTCAAATCCACCACTATCATAGGAATGAAACAGGACATACTGGTATAAATGAAAATTATGAGGGTCTGAAAAAACACATTTACTTTCCAAATTTAAAGCTTTTGATTCAAAAATACATCAATAATTGTGATGTCTGCAATCGAGCTAAATTTGACCGTAATCCCATCAAGGAAAAATTTAATGTGACGGAAACTCCAACAGACATTAAGCAAATTGTTCATATGGATATATACACTAATTCTAAGTCAAACTTTTTGACATTCATTGATAAATTCTCAAAATTTGCAACTGCTTATTATTTAGAAGATCGTACTAATCAAACTATAATAGAGAAACTTCGACTATATAAGTCACAAAAAGGTCATTTTGACAAGCTTATTACTGATAATGAATTTAAAAGCATTAACATTAAGGAATACTTGCGAACTGAAAACATCGAACTTCATTTGGTTAAGCCTAATAGTCATACTGGTAATGGGGATATTGAAAGGTTACATAATACTCTATGTGAAAAAATTAGAACGTTAACAATTGATCAAGGGTCCCTTAGTATAAAAGACAAAATCAGTAAGTCCATTGAATTTTATAATAATAGTATTCACTCTGCTATAAGGGAAAAACCTATTAATGTCGAATTTGGATATTGCGACAAAATGCGAATACATAACATTATGGTTAACAATAAACAAAATTATATAAATAAAAGGAACGAAAATAGGGAACATTACACTGACCAACGAAATGAAGGTTACATAAAAAATTACAGGGCTTTACGCCATAAGGAACAACCTAAATTCAGAATGAGTAAACTTCAAAATATACACAGTACCAATATAAAAAGACAAACTAAATATGATAGACTTTTAAATACAAGACAATATGATACAAATGTGAATTAGTAGTTAAAATAATTTTACATTCTGATCTGATTAGAATTAAATAATTAAATTAAAAAAAAAAATAAATCCATGTTCTTTAAAAAAAAAAAAAAATTCTTTGTTATACAAAATTATAAATGTTATAAATAAAAAGTTAAATTAAAATGTATAAACAAATAAGTTATTATTAATTTATATTTATCTTATAATTTAAAAATTAGTCTTAATATTATTT
Source organism: Pegoplata infirma (assembly GCA_963921195.1). Classification (NCBI taxonomy): domain Eukaryota; kingdom Metazoa; phylum Arthropoda; class Insecta; order Diptera; family Anthomyiidae; genus Pegoplata; species Pegoplata infirma. The sequence goes on from OY992540.1 coordinate 122,152,277, forward strand.
ATCAATTATCTCGACTGAACAATGAATTTAAAACAAAAAGTAAATAATTTGTAATAGACAAAAATATAAGGAAAAATAACTTTTATTTGTAAATATTAATTTTGAATTTTTTGAAGGACTCGGGAGTGTCCTTAATTTAACGGGGGGGTAGTTACGTTAATTTAATTAATTTAACTTATGTTTCTGTTCCTTTCTCTATTCTTAATCTTTTACATTACTTTACTTTAACTCTACTCTTTCCTTTCTTTTTCACCTAAAGCTTTCACTCTTTTTAATCAAATTTAACTTTAAGAACTCCTAAATATATTTTAGTCGTTAAGTTTTTTAGTCTTTAATAAACCGTCTTCAAATAAAGAAGTTTCATTTTTAAATAAAATATAAAATATTAAATAAATATTTTAAATAAAATAAATAAATTGTGGTTTTAATTCCATATTTATAAGTCGCGCATTGATTTAAAGTGAAAATTTTGATATTTCAAGTAATTATATTTTGTATAAAGACTTCTAAAATTGAAAGCTTCATAATGGATCAGTCTACTTTAGGTATTTGAGCATATAAAAAAAAATTTTTGGTTTAGATAAATATTTTGGAAATATTAAAAAAAACAAGTAAAAAAGTTAAATTCGGCCTTGCCGAATATAGTGATACCCTCCACAATCTCTAAAAGATTTTTGCAAAAACTTTATTTAAAAAAAAATCACTTTTGTAAAAAAAAAAATTTTGTGAAAAAAAAATTTCCGCTAAAAAAAATTTGGTAAAAAAAACAAGTAGAAAAATTAAATTCGACTTGGTCGAATCTATGAATACCCTCCCCAATGTTATCTGATAGTAATTTTCTAAAAAAAATTTCAAAAAATTGCATTACAAATTTTTTATTAGAAATATGTATATTATTTTGAGTCAAACTTTCTTTTAATCAATCAAATTTTTTTGAGTGTAAAATTTTTTTCACCGTCAACATTTTTTCGAGTCTGCCATTTCATTCAAAAAAAAAAAAAAAAATAATAATGTGTACATTTTTTTTTTTTTTGAGTGTAAATATTTTTTTAGTGTACAATTTCTTTGAGTAACAAATTACTTTGTAAAATATTTTTGTTGTTTTATACCTATATGTAATACAAAAAAAAAAAAACTATATTACCATCCTCTTCTTTAAAAACCAAAAACAAATTAACATTCAATCATACACATACTTTATTTTATTTTTTCCCGTTACATACAGTTACACTAACAATAACAAAACAATAACAAATATTTACTTGTCTAACAACTAAACTGCACCCCACGACAAGAAAACAAACAACAACAAGTTTTACAAAACTGGTATTTCACCATGCTTTTAAAACTTGTTTAACGAGTTTTCAACAGTTTAAGGTGAAACAAATCTGAAATTCACTGCTTTGCTTATAACTTTTGAACCACTGAACCGATTTTGCTGAAATTCAAAACCAAACAGCCTTGGGGAACGAAAAATGTATATGCTAAGCTTCAGCCCCTCAGAATTGTCTTTCGAAAGTTATAGTGGTTTTAATCTTGTAAATTCGAAAAATACCCTTGCCGAAATTTACTATTTTGCTCATAACTTTTGAACCACTGGACCGATTTCGCTGGATTGCAATACCAACCTGACCCGGTAAATGAAGAACATATATGTCAAACTTCAGGAGCCTCCGTAAAGTCTTTCAAAAGTTAGCGTGTTTTCAACGGACAGACAGACAGACAGACAGACGGACGGACGGACGGACGGACGGACGGACATCGCTAGATCGACTTAAAATCGATCAAGGATCATGAATATACAGTGACTCAAAGTAATAATGGAACAAGTACCATTTTTTTATTTAAAGTTAATTTTGACCGAATTTAAAGCTTTGAGCACAAACAAAACATTTTTTTTTATAAAATGTAGGGCCAGTACGATAATATGAACTAAATAAAACCGATTATTTTTGGTTAAATTTTGTACAGTAAAATAAAAATTGGCAACACTGCAAAAAAACGATCAAAGTAATAATGGAACACAGTGTTGTTTAAAGTCAAAAATGGACGCTTATGTCAAACTAAACTTCAAATTTGATGCTATTTTGAAAGTGTTAAGTCACTTACTAAGTTTTATGAAGTTCATTGAACTTTGTTGGCTTTTAGTTCAAAATGGCGCCGCGTGGTGTTCAAACGTCTCCGGAACTTCGCGAGTTAATAAAAAAATTTTCAAATGAAGGAAAAACGGTTCGAGAAATTGCAGAATTAGTTGAACGCGCTCCTACAACTGTTTTTAATGTGATAAAACGATATAAAAACACAAACAAATTTGAAAATAAGCCGAAACCGAACAAAAATAAAATATTCTCCAATGCTGACGAGCAATGGCTAGTGCGACAAGTTAAGCGAGATCCTCATTTAAGTGCACCAATGTTAGCAACTGAGTCCCAAAAATACCTTGGAAAAAAAGCTAATCCAGAAACAGTCCGAATAGTACTTCGCAAGCACGGTCTTAATGGCAGAGTCGCTAGGAAAAAGCCTTACATAAGCAAGAACAATCAGCTGAAGCGTACGGAGTTTGCAAAAAAGTATCGCAACAAAGAGTTTTCTTTCTGGAAACACGTATTATTTACAGATGAAAGTAAATATAATGTGTTTAGATCAGATGGACGCACCTGCGTTTGGAGAAAAGCAAACCAAGAGCTCAACAAGAACAACTTGAAAGCTACAGTAAAGCACGGTATGGGTTCAGTTATGGTATGGGGTGCTGTATCAGCTGCAGGACCAGGAAACTTGCATATAATTGATGGAATAATGGATCAAAATATGTATTTGGATATATTAAAACAAAACTTAAACGAAAGTGTGGAAAAATTGGGTATCAAGGACAGTTTTCATTTTTACCAAGATAACGACCCAAAGCATAAAGCTTATAGAGTCAGGTCATGGCTTCTATATAATTGTCCTCATGTTTTGGAAACCCCACCCCAATCACCGGACCTTAATATTATTGAGCACGTATGGAGCTATCTTGAAGAAAAACTAAAAAATCACAGCATTTCTAATCGTAATCAATTAAAAGCTGCCCTTATCAAGGAATGGTACAAAATCGATCCTTCCTATTGTGAAAAATTGGTCAAATCTATGCCAAAACGTTTAGAAAGTGTAATAAAACAAAAAGGTTTACCAACCAAATATTAATATTTATAAATTTTTCAATTTTGTGATGAAAAAAATATTGTGTTCCATTATATGTTTGACATGAATTATTGAGTATTTTTTGTTTTTGTTGCTTTTTTTGTATATAAAGTATGAATAATGAATTTGTTTTTATTTAGTTTTTAATTTATGTTAATAACATATGTAAAATGAAATATATTTATTTTCCTAACCTAATAAATTTGAAGTTTTATTTTTTTATATTTGCAAATGCATGTTGTTCCATTATTACTTTGAGCCACTGTATATACTTTATGGGGTCCTAGACCAATATTTCGATGTGTTACAAACGGAATGACAAACTTATATATACCCTCTATCACTAGAGTGGAGGGTATAAAAAACGCGATTTTTTTCTTTTTTTGTCTCAAAATTTGTTGGTACTTGTTTAAATACCAATTAGTGTTCAATTATGTTCACATAAGTCAACCAGCAGCCCAATTTAAGCATTTTGTATATTTAGGTTATGTTGAATGTACTAAAATTTTTGAGGTGTCCTTACATTTTCATTCATAACTTTTGAAACGCTGAACCGATATCGCTCAAATGCAATACCAAACTTCTCAGGAGAACTTTCAATAAATATGTTAAGTTTCAGTCATCTCCGTGTAATATTTTGGCCGTGATCACCATTTCCACAGACAGACGGACAGACGGACATCGCTAGAATGTCTTAAAATCGATCGGGCATCATGAATATATATACTTTATGGGGTCCCAGACCGATATTTCGATGAGTTACAAACGGAATGACAAACTTATATATACCCTCTATCACTAAGTGGAGGGTATAAAAATAATAAAAATGCTCTAAAAATAGGGTATTTTTGATATAAATATTGAGTTTCAACAACTTTGTCTGTGAAAGAGTGAAAATCCGCCTATATGGTCTTTAAATATATGATTTCATCTAATAAATCCCTGAATGTCCGTTTGCGGTTTTTTGCGGTTTTTGACTTATCAATTTTTTTGTGAAAGAACTCCAGTTGCTAAAAATCTATTTGAAAAAAAAAGACTTAAAATCAAGTTGTTTTCATAATATTTTGTCCTTATATTCCGTATGGTAGTTGTAACTGCAGCTCATGAGTGTACTGTTTATAAGAGATGGGTGCGTGAGTTATTTTAAATCACGCACACGCACGCCCGCCCCCTTTTTGGGGCGTGGTTATAAAAAAATATGTAATAATAATGCAATTGTATTACTTAAGTGCAAAAACCAATAAAAATTAATTTGCAATGATTATTTGCAAGGGTGAAAGTGCCCCCTACGTCCCCCTCCGAGCCCCTATCAAAAATGCCCCCCAAATTTTTTTTGTAGTTTTGTAACGTTTTGGATGGTATAGAAGATTCGGCACATCACTCTTACTTGTTGTGTTAAAATACTCTCAATTTCCATATTTTTGGTATTTTGTTGTTTTTTGTTTTGTGAGAGATGAGTGCGTGAGTGATTTTGATGAAGATACACCATACATAACCTCATCAGCTAGACCTTAAATTATTCTCTTCTGATCCTTTAAAAATTTTCGTCTGTAAATTTTTGAGATAAATGTTCACATTAACTGAATTAAGTGAAAAATAAAAACTTGATTAAAATTGAATTAATACTAATAAGAATACATATTTTATTTTAAGTAGATTTATTCTAGCTCGAGGTCATTATTTCATTTACCAACTAAAACTATGATATTCTCATATTTTTTTTTTTTTTTTGCTAAATAATCTTGACAATGGGATCTGACAAATCCCGAAACACGTGTCGATTAAGTCTTGAAAAAAATTACCAACATAAATAAATTTAAAAACGGAAAAATTAATTTCTTGAAAATTATTCTATGAGAATATCATAGTTTTAATTAGTAAAGGAAATAATGACCTCGAGCTAGAATAAACCCACTCAAAACATAATATTTTAAAAGTCGAATAAAACAATTTTTATTTTTTAATAAAAATTAATCAGAATTTGAATACATATTTTATTTATTTTATATTTATTTACTTATTCTTTTGCTGTCAAAGTTACAGCGAAAATTGTGAATTAGGCTTTTTCCGAAAAACAGAAAAAAAAACGTTTAACAGGTAAAAATATTTTTTCCAATTTTTCTTCTGAAATGCTGCGTTTTATTAAATTATGATTATCCATTAATAAAAAATTTTTAATCTTCTGTTTCGGGAATTTTTGAGATAAATTTGTACATTAATGAGATTTAGTGAAAAACAAAAATCGAATTTTAAATTAAAATTATACTAATAAAAGCACATACGATATATTTACTTTTTTAAGTTTTTAATAGTACATTAAGTTCGCTATAATGTGCCATTTTATTTATAAATGTAAAGCTTTTTGTTCCAAAGTTACAGCAAAAATTGTGAAATAAGATAATCCGAAAAACAATTTAGCGCCTAACAGGTTAAAAAAAAATTTTTTCCAATGTTTTTTTTTCGAAAATGCTGTGTTTTTATGTGTTTAAGATTACTCATCAATAAAAAATTATAATATTTTAAAATTAAGTCTTCTATGTATTAATCGCCGTTTTAGGTATCATCCACCCCACTGTGCGATGGTAGCAGTTGTCAGACTGGCCCAAGAATGCACTAAGAGGGGTCAAATGTATGCCTGACCCCCAAGATTTTTTTAACACCAACATCGTCTTAAAGAATATCTACACTACAAAAAAACCTTGTAAAATTACAAGAAAAGTTTGTAACCTTTTTTTTTTTGCTACCTCCTACTTGACAAGAATTTCTTGTTGTTTTACAAGCTTTTTGCCAATAATTTTACCAAAAAAATTATAAATTTACAATTATAAAATAAAAACTTATAAAAAACGACAAAACTTACAAGGAGGTTTCGTAATTTTACTAGATTTTTTGGCACCTACTATTTTACGAGAATTCCTAGTAAAAATGACGAGCTTTTTTGTAGTTTTACAAGATTTTTACCTAAAAAATTGTAAATTTACAACTTTTTTGGCGAAATAGAAATTCTTGTAAATTTACTAGATTTTTTTTTGTAAAAAATCTTGGAAATTTGTAAAATTACAAGAAAAACTGTAAAACTACAAAAAAAAATTTAAATTTCGATCGAAAATTATTTGTTAAAAAACAAGGAAAACTGTCAAATATTAGCAAAATGGGATTACGAGACTTTTTCTAGTAATTTGCTACACTCAAAAAAAAAATACTGTAAAGTTAGCAAAAAATTTAGTTAAATTTAACTAAAAAAACACCTGATTTTGAACCTACTAAATTTCTAGTTAATTTAACAAAAAATATTTAGTTAACTTTTCGTAGAATGAATGTAGCAAAAAAAACGTAATTTTAACTAAAAATTCAGCTGAAAATTTCGTAACATTTTTTATTAGTTGAATTCAGCAAAACTTTTTGTAAAAAATTTTAAGTTTGTTAAATATTGGTTTTGTTAAATATTGGTTTTTTAAGTTCAGCTTAAGTAGGACTTATGAGATTTGCATAGGAGGCTACACAAGAAATGTTTAAAATTTTTCACTTGACAAAAATGTTACAAAAAATCAGCAAATTAATTAGTAAAAATTCGTAAACTCAGTTTTAAAGTCAACAAAAAAAATTAATTCAAAATTTGTACAAAACTAGTATTTTCGTAAACTGAACTTAACTAAAAAAAGTAGTTAAAACGCTGATTTTAACTAAAAATTTGCTAAAAAGCCAGTAAACTCGAGTTAACAAAAAAAAAAATTGTTAACTTTACAGTTTTATTTTTTTGAGTGTAAAGTTTTTCTTATACCCTTCACTATAGTGATAAAGGGTATATATAAGTTTGTCATTCCGTTTGTAACACTGCGAAATGTTGGTCTAGGACCCCATAAAGTATATATATTCATTATCCTCGATCGATTTTAAGGCGATCTAGCGATGTCCGTCAGTCTGTCTGTAAGTCTGTCTGTTGAAAACACGGTAACTTTTGAAAGACTTTACGAAGGCTCCTGAATTTTTCCATATATGTTGGGTATTTACCTGGTCAGGTTGGTATTGCAATCCAGCAAAATCGGTCCAGGGGTTCAAAAGTTATGAGCAAAAGACTGAATTTCGGCATGGGTTTTTCGTGGATTTTCGAGATAAAAAATTAGCTTACTTTCAAAAGGCAATTCTGAGAATGCTTAAGCTTCCCCTGGCCTGGTTCGTATTGAATTTCAGCCAAATCGGTCCAGTGGTTCAAAAGTTATTAGCAAAACCGTGAATTAGCTTCCCCTTAAATTCACGTGTTGAAATCCCGTTAAACATGTTTTTAAAACATGTTTAAGTCACAAAAATATTTTACAACGTATTTTTGCCACTCAAAAATATTTATACACTAAATAAATACACTCGAAAAAATTTTACACTCAAAAAAAATTTAGTAAATTATAATTTTTTTTTTTCAAAAATTACTTAAAAAAAAGTTTTTTTACACAAAATAAAATATTTCTAATCAAAAATTTAGTTTTTTCACGTTAGAAAATTTACTATCACTTAAAAAGGGCATTGTTGAGGGTATTCATAGATTCGACCAAGTCGAATTTAACTTTTCTACTTGTTTTGTGTGTAAAATTACTAAATCACACTTTTTTACTCCTTTTGGCCCCTTGTAATCTAAATTTCCTTAAAGTACTTGCTTCAGAAAGTTTTTTTTTCGCCGGAGTACCATATGTTGCAAACTTAAATTTTTATCTGTTGTTTTTGTGTTTTTGATTGAAGAAGAAAATTGTGTCTTCTAAAGATTCATTATTTCAAGATATATAAAAAGTACCAAAAGTACACATATTTACTAGAACCACTAGAACCGAAATTTACAAAAACCTAGCCTACGACTATCTTTTTACGGGATGTTAACCTACATTTAAGTCTTGCTTCAGTGATTTGGTTTGTGCACTTACCCAACTCTTTTATGAGTCTTTAATACTATTCCAAATATTTAGAATACTTAATTGCGACATAAAGATCTAAAACAATCATTAATGTAATACTTTATCTCTTTTTAAATAAAGTTCCCGTTTTTATGTTCTTACAACGAAAATATTTATGTACACTATGCTCAAAAAGTAGGATACTTTAAAACAAAAGTCCTCTGGTCATGTTTTTCAAATTACAGAATTTCAATTTCAGCATATGAGAATATTTCTATAGAAACAATTTTATTATTTTGTATAAAAAATGTGAGAGTGTTAATCTTATATACCCTCCAAAATGTAAAAATTAAAAAAAAAATGTAAGAGACGTTTTTGATTTAGGGGAGGTCGGCCTGGAGCGTTGGGCCATACTTCCTTTCGCTATTAGTGTTGGCAAATTAATTTGTTAATTGTTCGATTCGTTACACATGGATTGACAAAGTGAGTATACTGTGGTTGGTAAGTACATATAAAAAGTTTCAGAGCCGGCAAATGATTCTATTTTAATAACTGGGAATTTTCTCTTTATGTAAAAATCATCATAATTTTTTTAGCACAGTTTACATAATTTCTATTCATAATTTAGTTAAAATACTGTGAAAATTAGTAAGAATATAAAAACAACCATCAACATAATCCACCTCCTTCTAAACCATCACATAATCATAATACAGATAATGTAACGTATTTCCTATTTAAAAATCCATTTTTATTTTCACTCACCATACATACCGGAGCTCTTTAAAAAAACAGTATTTATTTAAGCCAAAACAAAAAAAAAACCAAGTAAGAAAGTTACCAAGTCGGTCAAGACCGAAAATATAATACCCTACACCAGTGTTTTTAGTAAAATATGTTTATAAGCCAAAAGACAAATTTAAGGAAATATCGTAAGAAGGACACCAAAGTACAGGTAAAATACCTACAAAAAAAATTTATGAAATATCTCAAATTTTTATGTGTTTTGAGAGATTTGTGTAAAATTCCGACAACTTTAACTTCTACACCATTTCCAATTGTATTTCAGAAATTATCAATTGTATTACAGAAATTATCAATTGTATTTCAGAAATTGTCTATTGTATTTCAGAAATTTTCAATTATATTTCAGAATTTATCAATTGTATTTCAGAAACTATCAAATGTATTTCAGAATTTATCAATTGTTTTTCAGAAATTATCAATTGTATTTCAGAATTTATCAAGTGTAATTCAGATATTATCAATTGCATTTCAGAAATTTCTAATTTGTATTTTAGGAAATATCAATTATATTTCAGAAATACAATTGATAGTTTCTGAAGTACAATTGATAATATCTGAAATACAATTGATAACTTCTGAAAAACAATTAATAATTTCTAAAATACAATTGATAAATTCTGAAATACAATTGATAACTTCTAAAATACATTTGATTATTTCTGAAATACAATTGATAACTTCTGAAATACAATTGATAATTTCTGAAATACAATTGGAAATAGTGTAGTAAAATAGTCTGGTAAATAAATAAAATTTATTCAGTAGACAAATATCGACAGAATACCTATTATATACGGTTATAAGGGTCATTTAAGCAACAAGGAAGGAAACGTTTGTATGGGGGCTAGGCTAAAACCTTTATAAATGGGGTAATATGGACCGGGTAATATGGACCGATTTTTATCAATTTTAATGGGGTTCGTTCTTAGGCCAAGAGAGTCTTAAGTTTTATATTTCAAGCCAATTTATTGATAATTGCGACCTAAATCGTTTACATGAAAAAACGGACGGACATCGCTTAAAAAGTGATTCGAAGTCAATCGGTATACTTAAAGGTGATTCTAGGACCTATAATTTAAGTATTTACAAACATCAGCACAAACTCATTATATCCTGTACCAAAGAGTGGTGTAGGGTATACAATAGCACGAAGAAGATTAAAGAATATAATAATGCACACTTAAAAATCCATAAAATACAACATTATGGCCCTATGAAGAATTCTTAATAACCTAAACTAATATTCTTTCAAACAGGCAAGCACACACGTTTCCAAAACCAAGAGTAGAACTGAATATAGTATGGATTTTAAGACAGCCATTCAGGCAACATGTGGGTAAAATACTTGTGCATGTTTGTACTATATGGATGTAATAATACACTGAAAAAAACAAACATAAGTAATACTCAAGAATTAAACTTGCACTCAAAAAAACTTTTAAAATTACAAGAAAAACTTGTAACTTTTTTTGTTTGCTACCTCCTATTTGACAAAAATTCCTAGTAATTTTACAAGCTTTTTATACCCTCCACTTAGTGATAGAGGGTATATATAAGTTTGTCATTCCGTTTGTAACTCATCGAAATATCGGTCTGGGACCCTATAAAGTATATATATTCATGATGCCCGATCGATTTTAAGACATTCTAGCGATGTCCGTCTGTCCGTCTGTCCGTCTGTCCGTCTGTCCGTCTGTCCGTCTGTCCGTCTGTCTGTCTGTTGAAAATGCTCTCGCGGACAAAATATTGCACAGAGATGACTGAAACTTAACATATATATTGGAAGTTCTCCCGAGAAGTTTGGTATTGCATTTGAGCGATATCGGTTCAGCGGTTCAAAAGTTATGAACGAAAATGTAAGCACACCTCAAAAATTTCAGTACATTCAACATAACCTAAAAACACAAAATGCTTTAATTCGGCTTCTGGTTGACATATGTGAACATAATTGAGCACCAAATGGTATTTAAACAAGTACAAACATATTTTTTGACAAAAAAAGAAAAAAATCGCGGATTTTTTTTTTTACCAAAATTTTTTTTCGCGGAAATTTTTTTTCAATTTTTTTTTTTCAAAAGTATTTTCCTTTTAAATAAAGTTGTTTGCAATAATCTTTTTGAAATTGTGGAGGGTATCACTACATTCGGCAAGGCCGAATTTAACTTTTTTACTTGTTACCAATAATTTTGTAATTTTACAAGCTTTTTATCAAAAAAATTGTAAACTTACAATTTTTTTGACTCGATTAAATTTACAAGGAGGTTTCGTAACTTTGCTAAATTTTTTGCTATCTCCTATTTTACGAGAATTCCTAGTAATTTTACAAGCTTTTAACTAATAATTTTGTAATTTTACAAGCTTTTTACCAATAAAGTTGTAAATTTACAGTTTTTTGGCGCAATTAAAATTAAAAGGAATTCTCGTGAATTTACTAGACTTTTTTGTAAAATTATCTTGAAAATTTGTAAAATTACAAAAAAACTGTTATATTACAAAAAAAAATTTAAACTTCGATCCAAATTTGTTTGTTAAACAACAAGAAAACTGTTAAATATTGGTAAAATGGGATTACGAGACTTTTCCTAGCAATTTGACAAATTTTTTTTTTGTATGTGGAAAATTACGTTTTGTAAGTAATGATTTTTTTTTACTGCCCTCGGAGAGCAAATTCTGGTTCTATGATAAATTTATCACTGAACAAATTATGTCACTTTGCCTATTTGATTTCAATGAAGTAGACTGACTTATTTTTTGATTGATACATTTTTCACTGAATCAGAATCACTGCAGAACACGAAAAAGTAACTTTAAAACTATTCCAATTTATATTCTGTTATCAAATATTTTTGCTTGAAATGGACCATATAAAGCTAGAATTAAAACAAGTAGAAAAGTTAAATTCGACTTGGCCGAATCTATGAATATCCTCCACAGTGCCCTTTTTAAGTGATAGTAAATTTTCTAACGTGAAAAAAATAAAATTTTTGATTAGAAATATTTTATTTTGTGTAAAAAAACTTTTTTTAAAGTAATTTTTGAAAAAAAAAAAAATAATTTACAAAATTTTTTTTTGAGTGTAAAATTTTTTTTGAGTGTAAAATTTTTTTTGAATATATTTTTTTGTTTTTTTTAGTGTAAACATATTTTTGAGTGACAAAAATAAGTTCTAAAATATTTTTGTGCCTTACCAATGTTGTTAAAACATGTTTAACGGGGTTTCCACATGTGAATTTAAGGTGAAACTAACCTGATATTCACGGTTTTGCTAATAACTTTTGAACCACTGCACACTGGGCCGAGATGGTAGTTTTTTTGGCCAAAACTAAAAAAAACAAAATTATTAAATTAAAAAAAGTGAATGCACTATTGTATTAAGTATGACTTGCTGCACCTTGTGTGTAATTTTTGTAAAAATCGGTACACCCAATCTCTTGGAATGATCCATCAAAGATAAAATATGTATGTTTAAATCTCCATATACCGTAATCAAAAATGCTTGCAAATTTATACATTATTAAGGTGGGACCCTGTTTTTTTTTTTTTTTTGGCATTAATATATTTGACAAAAGGATGTGCAACATGTAAATGGGTATGAACAGCTCTTTTTTTTTGTCGATTTTTTGATATTTTTATGCAAATTTTGAAAAATTGTTCCATTTGAAACAGTTTTTCCAAAATGTTCCTCGACATAATCCAAAAGTTAGGATGCCAAAATGTTCGTTGGTTTACTAGCTTTCAGACTAACCTGCCCGCTTTTGCCCGTTTTTAGATCTGCGTATAAAATTTCAATAGAAAGGGAGATGAGCAAATCTAAAGTTGTTAAAATGAGCCTTTTTAATTGAATTAAATTAATTTTATGAATTAACAATTTTCAAGTTTTTCCTAAAGTACATACATAGTGTTTTTCTATATTAATACGGTATAAAATAAAGCCCGGTTACCCAAAAACCCAAATACAGAAAAAACCCGGTTGCGAGAAAAACCCGGTTACACGAAAATTAGGGTTTCATAAAATGTTTTTTTTTTTTTTTTCAATATTTGGTATTTCAATTCCATTTGTGTAAATGGGCAAGTTTTTTGTAAAGTAGGGATAAAAAGTATAATTCTGGGGCAGACAGTTTTTCCAAAGGGCGGGAAACTTTCTATAACGATGAGTTTTTAAAAGAGGGTTTTCAAAAAAAATATATTTTCTAATATTTTTATAAATTTTATTTCAGTTCCATTTTTTAAAACGGGCACAAGTGTAAACCGGGGTTTACAAAAAAAAATAAATTTTTTATAAACTTTTATTTCAATTAAATTTTTGAAAACGGGCACAAATAAAAAGGATAATTCTGGCCCAGACAGTTTTTTGAAAGAGCGTGGAACTTTTGATCACAATGAGTTTTAAAAAAAGGGGGTTTTCACACACTTTTTTTATTTTTTTTTTTAATTTTTGGTATTTTAATTCCATTTGTGTAAACGGGAACAAGCTGGTAAGTTTTTTGCAAAGTGGGGTTAAAAAGGCTAATTCTGACCCAGACAGTTTTTTGAAAGGGCGTGGAACTTTTGATGACGATAAGTTTAAAAAAGGGTTTTCAAAAAAAAAAAAAAAAAATTTCCAATTTTTTATAAACTCTTATTTCAATTCAATTTTTGAAAATGGTCACAAGCGGGAAAGTTTTTTGGAAAGTGGGGATAAAAATAATAATTCTGGCCCAGACAGTTTTTTGAAAGCGAGTGGAACTTTTGATGAGTTTAAAAGGGGAGTTTTCAAAAAAAAACTAATTTTTTCCAATTTTTTATAAGCTCTTATTAGAATTAAATTTTTGAAAACGGGCACAAGCGGGCAACTTTTTTGGAAAGTTCTTATAAAAAGGGTAATTCTGACCCAGACAGTTTTTTGAAAGGGCGTGGAACTTTTTATGACGATGAGTTTAAAAACGGGGTTTTCAAAAAAAAAAAAAAAAAACAATTTTTTATAAGCTCTTATTTCAATTTTTTCCATTTTTTTCTAAATTTTATTTAAATTCCATTTTTGAAAACGGGCACAAGCGGGCAACTTTTTTGGAAAGTATGGATAGAAAGGATAATTCTGGCCCAGACATTTTTTTAAAAGGGCGTGGAACTTTTGATAACGCTGAGTATAAAAAGGGGATTTTCAAAACAAAACTTAATTTTTTTTAAATTTTTTATAAACTTTTTTTTTCAATTCAATTTTGGAAAAAGTATATTAACGTGAGTTAAGTAAAAACAACTCACGCTCACACGTGAATCACGTTATTTTTAAACTCTTTTTTCAATTCAATATTTGAAAACTTTTAAATCACGTGATTTTAATGAAAATTACTCACGCTCACGCGTAAATCATGTTGTTTTTTTGAGTCACGCAAATCACGGGACCAGAGACCATCTCCGATTGAAATACATAAACAAAAGACAAGTGTCTCTTCATTTGTTTCATTTATAAAATCTGTAAATTTTTATTAAAAATTATGTGTCCACCCTGAAATAGTTTCCTTGTAGGTCCGATTCCAAAAAGTTTCAAGGCACTTATTTATTACATTAATATAGTCACGTGATTGAAATGAAAATCACTCTATAATCACGTGATTTAAATGAAAATCACTCACGCTCACGCGTGAATCACGATGTTTTTTTGAGTCACGCAAATCACGGTATCAGATACCATCTCCAATTCAAATACATAAACAAAAGACAAGTGTCTCTTCATATGTTTCATCTATAACATCCACAAATTTTATTAAAAATGAAGTGTCCACCCTGAAACAGTTTCCTTGTAGGTCCGATTCCAAAAAGTTTCAAGTCACTTATATATTACCCTAATATAGGCTTATATTCTGAATTTCAAAAAAATCGATTAACATTTACGACCTGTAGAGACTTTTGGCCAAAAAACCTACCATTTCGGCCCAGTGTGCACTGTACCGATTTAGCTAAAATTCAATACGAAACAGGCCTGGAAAACGAAAAATATATATGCCATGCTTCAGCATCCTTAGAATTGCCTTTCGAAAGTTAGCGTGTTTTTTATCTGGTAAATTCACGAAAAACCCTTGACGAAATTTAGTCTTTTGCTCATAACTTTTGAACCACTTTACCGATTTTGCTGGATTGCAATACCAACCTGACCAGGTAAATGCCCAACATATATGCTAAACTTCAAGAGCCTCCGTAAAGTCTTTCAAAAGTTAACGTTTTTCAACAGACAGACGGAAGGACGGACAGACAGACAGACGGACAGACAGACGGACGGACGGACATCGCTAGATCGTCTTAAAATCAATCGAGGATCATGATCTTAGACCAATAATTCGAGGTGTTACAAACGGAATGACAAACTTATATATGGGGCATTCCATGTGAAATAAGACACTTTGAGAAACTTTTTTTTTAGATTTTCCCAATTCGTTTACAGTTTTTAGTACCCTTCGAAAACTCCTTCGTGGTAAATTTTCAGATTTTTTTTTGATGACCCGTTCAAAAGATATCGAATTTTTAAAAATTGGTAGTGTGTTCCTTTACTCAAACTTCTTTTAATCATAACTTCTTCAATAATGGTCCAAATTTCAAAATATTTTTTTCAAAATTTTTGTTTTTTTACGTACTGTCTAAAAAAAATCAAAAAAAATTCTTAAAAGTGCTCTAGTATGCGATTTTTAAGTTTTAAAATTTAAATCTCATTTTTGAAAATGTTTATACTCTTCGATTTTTTTGAAATTTTTTTGTGTAAAACTTCTATCAATTCTACAAATTTTTTGCCCAGGAAGATCGTGGGATAACGATTATTACTATTTTTTAAAATTTTTTTAAAAAATTTTATTGTAATTTTCCAATCTTAAAATCATTTCTACTGCTCCAATGCACTGTGGCCGAAATCACTGATCTAGCGGCGTTTTAGTCAAAATTAAAAAATTAAAACTGATAAATGTTTTGCACTGTATCGATTACCTATACTTTACAGAGAAAATTAACGTTTTCACTTTTGTTTTTCTCTTAATATTCGCACAGCTGTAAGCAATCAAATATACATTTTCTGCAGCAAGTGTATTAAAGGAATTTGAGGCCTAATTACTCAGTGAGTTTTTCTTGACACTTTTAAGCCAATTGTTTATACATTTTGAGCCAAAAAGTTTTAATTGAAAGTAAAAGGTATGTTTTAACTAAAAAATAAATGTTTGTGGCCTGTGTGTATCTAGTTTATTATTAGTTCATTATAGAAGTTTACATTTGTGATATAAACTATAGTTTCATGGACTGCAACTTTTGAAATTCGATCGTATTCGGTCCAATTCCTGTTTTGTTTATTATTTTGGGTTCTTTTCGCTGTGATGTTTCAGTATGGCGTGCTAGTTCGCGCAAGTTGTTCGGTTTTTTAGGGCCCATCTGCCTGTCCAAATAAACAGTATAAACGCGATACAGACCACAATTTTCAATCAATTTGGCTAAAATTTGAAATTTAAGATTTTTTATTAAAAGAACAAAACCTATTAAATTTTTGACAAAATCGGTCCATGTTATCCCATAGCCCCCATGTTAATTTCCCCTTCCAGTTTTACTAAAAAGCCCTAACAATGGTATTTTAAGAAATATCCCATTGAAATTCGACTGGTAAATGTTTTTTGTAGCCATAAATAATCACTCTAAATTTTAACGGAATCGGAACATTTTAACTTCTAGTCCTCATATAGACCACCCTCCCAATATTCACATAAATTTCCCAAAATACATAAAAACACTGAAATAAATAAATATGGTTAAAAATTAAATTCTTTATAAGTTTTATAATAACTAATATGCATTGGGCTTTATTATTTTACATTTCCGAATTAAGCGCCGCTAGATTTTATGTTTCGGCCACTGTGCACTGGACCGATTTAGCTGAAATTCAATACGAACCAGGCCCGGAAAACGACAAATATATATGCCATGCTTCAGCATCCTCAGAATTGCCCTTCGAAAGTTAGCGTGTTTTTTATCTGGTAAATTCACGAAAAACCTTGCCGAAATTTAGTCTTTTGCTCATAACTTTTGAACCACTGCACTATGGTCCCAAATCAATTTTTTTGGCATTAATTCCAAAAATGAAGCAAAGTCGCTAGTTTTGAATCTGGAATGGGTTTTTAACTCTTTACGCAATTAAAAAACGATTTTCAAAAAAAAAAATTTAAAAAAAAAAAAAAATTTCGCAAATTTTTTTTGAAAAAAATTTTTTTTTTTTTTTGGAAAAAAAAAAAAAATTATCAACCATAATATATTTCTAGTAGTCAGTTAGCTTGGCTAAAGCCAAAAAAATTATAGTTAAAAAAAATTTAAAGATTTGTCTCGCAAAAAACCGAAAATTTTGCCGAAATTTGTGCTAAACTCAAATGGCAATTGTGAGAGTTTGCCGAAAAATGCTGGCTAGGTGTTAATTTTAGTATTAAATAGACCATCTAGAAAACACTTTCACATTTGAAGACTCATGCAAGTTCGTGCCCAAACACAACTTTTTGTCCACGAAAGATATAGGCTATTTTGGCTTCAAAATCCTTAAAACCGCAACCCCAAAGAATAACGCCAAAGATGCATGGAATTACAAATTGGAGTTTTTAATAAGAACTACTTTCCTTGGGCTTCAATTTTCCTTTTTAGCCTTTTTATAATTTTATTTTTTTCCCATTTGCTGTTAGTATAATTGTAATATGGTTTTAATCCCAATTTAATAATACGCCTTAAAACTATCAACTTTGAAACCCTGGCAGACTGACAGTATTGCCATAAAAAATTTTTCATTATACTTTCTTAATGGCTTGGAGTGTTGCCATTGAGAAACTGTATAAGCTTTTGGAAATTTGTAAATTTTTGTTTTTTTAATTTAATTTTGTTTTTTTAATTTTTAATAGTGCACTGGACCGATTTTTCTGGGTTGCAATACCAACCTGACCAGGTAAATGCCCAACATATATACCAAACTTCAGGAGCCTGCGTAAAGTCTTTCAAAAGTTAACGTGTTTTCAACAGACAGACAGACGGACATCTCTAGATCGTCTTAAAATCGATCGAGGATCATGATCTTAGACCAATATTTCTAGGTGTTAGAAACGGAATGACAAACTTATATATACCCTCTATCACTAGAGTGGAGGGTATAATAACGATTTTGGACTGTATAAGCGCAAAAAATAAAGTGAACAGCACAAAATAAAGATTAAGAAAATAATTTGGCAGTATGAAACAACGATTAGTGGGTTATTTTTTTCAACTGCATAACTAAAAAAATTAATAAATTAAAAATTTCCTCAGTTAAGAACCTCGATCGCAATTAATATTGTGGACTGTCTAAAACCACAACTTAGATAAAAATTATGCTCAATCGTAATTGAGATTTTAGACTGTTTACTTAATACCAAAATTGATTAAAAAAATGTTGGACTGTATAAAACAATACTCGAAAAATAAATTGTGGATTTCCCTAGTAAAAATAGTTGTGTATACGATCCAAACTGTTCTATAAAATTGAATATTGTGAGTATTGTCACAAAAATAAGTCTACAAAAAGGTGACATTTAACAATTGGGATAAAAATGTTGGTTCGAAAATTGACTTTTGTCCTTAATTTTATTTATTATAATGTTAAGTAAATTCAATAAAATTAAATTTTGTTCGTAAAATCTGTATTTTAATAGTAGTTTTATATAGTTCACAGCATTGGCGTATACAGGGGGGGGGCCCAACAACAACAACAAAAAAATATTTTTTTTTATATGTATTGGAAAACACGAATCTCACGAAAAAAACAACAAAATTTTTTTTGTTGTTGTTGTTGGGCCCTGAAAAAACAGTCCTGCATACGCCGTTGGTTCACAGTCTTTATCAAAATTGTAATTTATACAGTACGATTTTTTTTCGTAATTTCATACAGTACATAATCTGCTTTCAACCATCGTTTCCTACATATCACAAGCGCAGTTTCATTCGTTTCAAACAGTACATAACATTTTTAGTTTTATACAGTACATTATCTATTTCATTTAGTTGCACTTCTGGATTTTATACAGTACATAATATTTATTACAATCCTAGTTTACATCTATCCAAATTTAGTTTTTCAAATTGCTAGTAATTTTACCGATTTTTTACTAACTTCCAACTAATAATTTATGTAAGTGTACTTTGGCTAAATGGTAAACTGGTTTGAAACATATTACTAAACATTTAGTTTAATGCTTAAAAATGAAAAAAAAAAAAAAAACTTAAATGAAGAAGAGGAAAAACTTAATAAACGCCCACATAAGTAACACGTCGTCTTTTAACAAATACACAAATTGTTCCTTGTCTTTATTTAATACTTTGCAGATTACAAACATAAATACCGGGTACTCGTAATAAGTATTTGTGATGGGTATGAAATGTGACAAGTCACAGGAATTATGTTTACGAAAAGTGTTGGCATTAGAAGATGTAGGTAGATTTTAGTATTTATATAATATATATTTAATAACCGTAAATAGTGTATTAAATAATTGAATGAATGAATAAATGTATGAGATAAAAGTTAAAACAAGTTGTAAATTTAAATTTAATGACAATGAGATTTACAAAGAATTGTTGTTGGTGAACGTAAAGTAGATTTTTTTTTTGGACTGTATACAAAATTCTGATTAATTTTTATTAAAAACAATTTTTTTTTACCTTTAAAATATTATATTTTAAGTAGGGTTTTTCTAGCTCGAGGTCATTATTTCCTTTACTAATTAAAACTATGTTATTCTCTTAGAAAAATTTCAAGAAAATTATCTTTTTTTTTAATTTATTTAGGTTGGTTCTTTCCTATATGCAAGTTTCAGGACAATCGGTGGGTGCCCTGCGAAAGACCTTCCCCGTCGACATGTGTTTCGTAATTTGTCACATTCCATTGTCAAGACTATTTAGCAAATAAAAAAATAATGGGTACTCCTTTCCGTCTCGCTTAATTTGGTACTGACTTTGAATACTACTAATTACTATTAGCATTACTTTTCGCCTTAAAAGGCAAAATGTTGTTACCTCCAATGACATCACCGTGTTAAATTAGTTAACATTGGAATTCGGGGGTTACTATACTAAAAAAAAAGCTGTAAAAAAATCTGTAATACGACTTTTAATTTGATTTAGCAAACTTTCAGCAGATTTTTCTGCTTAAATGGAGATTTTTACTAAAATCGCTGTCATTCAGTTTTAAAAAATAACAGAATTTGTACTGCGTTTTTACTGCATACTATGCTGAATTTAAAAATTTTTTTTTAACATATTTTTAGCAGCTTATTTTGTAGTTTTACAGAAATAGTTTGCCGTTCAAGAAAATTTTCTATTTTTTTAGCCTTAATTTTATTAATTTGATTTAGCAAACTTCATTTTTTATTTTTTATAAACTTTTTTTATTAAATCAGCTCGTACCGCTCCCATGGTGCCCTCTAGAGGGGTAATATGTAAGACCAACCTTTATTAATTTTTACCCCCAATATTTTTCTAGAACAAACCTATCACCACTTCCTAAGATAGCTTCCATACAGTACCTTTTAACCATAAGGGCACACTGGGCACATGCCCAGGGCCCCTATCCTTTATTGGGCCCAGAAATGCCAATGCTCTTATACAAAAATGGAGCAACATTTTTTTTTAATTTTTTTTTTTTTAAGAAAGTTGCACATTTTCTTATAGAAAAATTCTCAGAATCTAACAGATTTTTCGTATACATCTGAAACTTTTTCTAGATTTCCATTTGTTCTATATCAAAAGTCTTAAATTCATAGAAATTTTTTCTACATAAAAACTTTCAGATTGTGAAATATTTTTCGTACAGAAAAAGTTTCAGATACTGAGATTTTAAAAGTCTAAAGTTCATAGAAATTTTTCCAAAATAAAAAGTCTCAGATTCTGAGACATTTTTCGTATAGAAAAAATCTCACACTCTAAGACATTTTTTTGTATAGAAGATTCTGAGACATGTTTCGTATAGAAAAATCTCAGATTCTGAGACATTTTAGATCTTAGATGCTGAAAAATTTTTCGTGTTGAAAAAGTATCAGATTCTGAGACGTTTTTCGTATAGAAAAAGTCTTAAATTCTAAGACATGTTTCATATAGAAAGTCTTACATTCTGAGACATTTTTCGTATAGAAAAACTCTTAGATTCTGAGATAAAAAACCAAATAGTTCTACACGAATATCATGGTTTTAATTAGTAAAGAAAAATTACCTCCAGCTAGAATATCTTAACACTCAAACAAAAAACCTTGTAAAATTACAAGAAAAGTTTGTAAATTTTTATTTGCTACCTCCATTTGACAAGAAATCCTTGTTATTTTACAAGCATTTTACCAATAATTATGTAATTTCACAAATTTTTTACTGAAAAAATTGTAAAAATACAATTTTTTTGACGCGATAAAACTACAAGGAGGTTTCGTGATTTTACTATATTTTTTGCTACCTCTTATTTTACGAGAATTCCTAATAAAAAATACGAACTTTTTTTTTGTAATTTTACAAGATTTTTACCAATCAAATTGTAAATTTACAACTTTTTTGGCGAAAAAAAACTTACAAGAAATTCTCGTAAATTTACTAGATATTTATTTGTAAGAAATCTTGGAAATTTGTAAAATTACAAGAAAAGCTTCAAAATTACAAAAAAAAACAAATGTAAACTTCGATCGAAAACTTTTTGTTAAAAAACAAGGAAAACTTTCAAATATTGGTAAGTGTAAAAATTGTTTACAGTGGGTTAAAGTTGTTCTTCAGGCCAATAATGTGCAAATTTTTGATGGGGTTGGCGGGCGCAATATTTACACCTCGATATTTCTTTAATGGAGCATAAAACCACCAAACTTTATGAATAATAAATTTTAATTTCAATTTTCATTAATTTTTTTTTACAGTTACCTATGATATTGTCAGCATTGTGCTGTCTTTCAAAAAATTTATATCTTTTCACACAATTTAATTAACTGATTATTGCGAGTATCGACTATTGATTTACCCCCTAAAAGCCACAACATTAATAATTATTTGTGGTTTTTATATTTCAGTGTCCGTATTAAAAACTACAGACATACAAAAGCCAAAAGTCAAAATTAATATCATACATACGATGATATAGTATGAAAATAAACAAATTTAAAACAAGTAAGAAAATTCTAGTCGGTCAAGACTGACCTGACCCTACGCCAGTGATAGCCAGAAAATGGGACTGTTGTCAAATTTAAAACGGGACGATTGTACCCGACTTTGTCTTAACATGGATGGATTTTTCTTATTTCTAGATAAATTTATATTTTAAATAATTGCGACCTGTGTCGCCATTTGAAGGACAGATGGACGGACAGACATCGCTAAAAACATACAAAAAGGGTTTCTAAATCGTTTGGGACTCAAACAAAAATTTATTTATTTATATGTAGACTCTACATTGTAGAGTTAATATTTTGGATACCCGAGTAAAATTTTTTATATATATTCTTATATGTGGAGCCGCAGAAAAAAACGTACTTTTTCGCATTTTAAAATTGTTTGTAAAACTAAGAATTTTGTGTTTGTCCCGCTTATAAAACGGCATGAATCTGGAATTAGTAAGAAGTTTTATACTTAATAATACTTAATTAATACAAAATTTCTTACTTTTTCTATGTTCGTGCTCTTTTATTCAGATACGGAATTAATAATCCTTAGTAACACAACAATTTTTAATTTGCGAAAAAGTACGTTTTGTTATGCGGCTCCTCATATATCAAATCTGATTTGAGATTTAATGTGATATTACACGGATCAGTACTGATCCGAGATTTGAAAGTACTGATCCGAAAAATGGATTGCTAAGATTAGATCAGTTTAAATCGGACGGACACAATTTCATTTGAAAAATGAGTGTTTATAATTAGATAAACCCATTTTTTGGGTGAAATTGCATCCATCCTATTAAAACTGATCTAATCTTAGCGATCAATTTTTATTTATTTTTTTTTTTGGATGAAATTGTATCTATCCAATTAAAACTGATCTAATCTTAGCGATCTATTTTTCGGATCAGTACTGATCCTTCGAATTTTTACTCGGGTAATTACAAACATTATCATAAACTTATTATACCATACAGAAAAAAAAACTCAAATTGAAAACTCAAATAAGCAATGGCTTAAGGCCAAAATTACATATTCATGCATTTAATATAAATACTGAAATCTACAAATGAATGTGTTGGTCGAATAAGGACATAAAATTTATTTTTAATGATTCGATTTCTACCCTCATAATTGTAAGTGAACTATTAAAGAATACTTGAATTTTGTCATCCTTATTCAACCGACACATCCAATTGAAAATTACTGCTTTTTGTCTGTGTATATGCATTTAATTTAAAATAATTTTATAACAGGAAAGTTACCTTTGAAAGCAATTATTTGGTTTTATGTTTGGTTGGTCAGTAAGTTAGTTAGGAAACCCGAATTCTCTAACCATCATCATAAATAAACATTCTCTATGGTATAGATATTTTAAAGTCATACAACCTGTTTCATTCTATATGAGTTTTGTCAGACTTGATAGTGAACACAAGACTTAAAATAAAAAAAATAAAAACTTGAAAATTTAATTTTAATTATTTTTGACACAATAATTAAAAATAATTTTACTGATTGTGTAAGTGTTCTTTTAATGTTTGACCAAAAACAACTACAGAGAGATTAATAGTTTTGAATCGGCTAAAATACAAATAAAACTGGTGTATTGAACTTTGCAATGCGATAGGTAACGACTGTAAGGTGCGCTACACATATTTTTCATTCAAATTATAGACTTATTTATAAAAACATTCAGAGTTTTTTTCCTGGTAAAGAAGGCCACAGGTATGGCCTATTAACCTCCTAATTTTAAAACTGTCTTCCCATTTGTTTTATAACGTACCATTTTTAAGATATTACCGAATAAAAATTGAAAAAAATCATTAAATCAAATCCTTTTAAAACTTAAAGACATTTCTGGTATTTCCATACCGGTTTCAAACAATCCAGTTAGTGTTATCATCAGCAGGATTATTATCGATAGTTTGCCGAATTCGTCAAAATTTAAATTTGTTAAAAAACACTTTTCATTTACGTCCGATATATTTTTGCCGCCATTTTATAATATTTTTTCTTCAACGAAAACTTGAGTGCTTGATTAAAATTCGATTTGTTAAGGTAACAGAAAAAGTAGTGCCAAACACAGCGTTGCTTTCTTTAGTCTACGTTTTTTTTTTCATATATTACATGGATTTACTACAGACGTATGAGTTATCAAAATATTCGGCAATCGAACTGTCACAGCTGTGATGACGAATTTCGGGAAGAGGGAATAGAACACTTGTTATTTAACTTCTGGAAAGCACCGAAAGAGTTAGAAAAAGTTAATTTCCTACATGGGAAAAATTAACCATTAAAATCAACCTTAAAGAGCTAAACAACCTCAGAAAACCCAACTTTTTTAAAAAAAATTTCAATAAATAAAACATGTTTATGCTGAAAGAACTTCGACGACATTCACTTGAGCCAAGGGGATGAAGAAATGTCATTTTTCAGCCCGCCCCTTTGGTGGGCGTGGATTAAAATAATTATGAAAGCGTAAATATCATAATAAATTGATTTGTACATACTTGGGAGGATTTATAAAGAGATAAATTTAGTATACCGCCAATTCTAATGTAGTTCTTGGATTACTTAAAAAAGAGAAAAGTGTATTAATAATTCAGTTCAAGTCAAATTAAATCCTACAAAAATACAAAACAGGAACATGAACAAGTCAGAAAACTTACTTGTTCGTTAAAAGTTTAAGAAGAAAAAAATCCAACATACTACTAAATACAGACCACACAAATTAAATGCTGAAAATATACACATATTCTTAGTAGGGAGGCATTTAATTTGAGGAGTTGAATTCTGTCAAGAGCATTTATAGGATTGAAAATATTCATTTTACTGTTTTTGGTTTTTGGGAAAAATAATAGACTACGACTTAACTAAAGATAGTTTAGGTTAGGCTGTAAATCAGTGATGCGGCATTTTTGTAATTCTTATTCCCGCGGGAATAGGCTAAAAAATGCTGCTTGTGCGCTGTCGACACACGTACACTATAAAATTCTGTTACTTGGGCAAATTTGTTGACTTTTCGCTTGCTGCTACCCACACAAGCATAAATGTTGCAGTATGTGTGTGCGCACCACTGCTGTAAATGGCTGCGGACGCAATACGTCAGACAGAAATGGGGTTCTCCTACTAGACCCTCCCGTTAACCCAATTTTAGCTCTTTGTGCAATTCCTAAGATATTGAATTTTGAAATCCGATTAATCAGAAAGATCGTGCAACTCCGTGGACCCCAGTAAAGCAAGTCTCTGACCAGAAAGTACCGGGCAATGACAGAAAAAGTGTTCGATAGTTTCCAACTCCTTCTCATCCATACAACTGCCGAAAAAGTCATTTGACGGCATATCTAACCGCTCTGCGTTCTACCACAGTGCCTGATAATCACAGCAACCACCGCCGAAATCACTTCTCTTGAAAGCAATATCAGCCAAATCACTCGTGTAGTCACGCCCATCCATATGTCCATCACATATTATTGCTTTTAAGGGCAGATCTTGTTTTTAGAAACATTGACTCCAGGGAATTGACCCCTCTTTAAGCAAGTTTAGGTTTTTTAAAATGGTGACAAAATCGGGTAATAGCATTCCTCTTTATCCAGAACTTTAAAAATCGTTAACACGAAAATCCTAGCTGATGCTGTTTTTAAGTTACACAGGGCAACACTTTTTTGTTGCCCGGGTTCTGATAGGTAATTACGGGAATTGGGGTACGCTGATTTCAAATCTGACTACCATTTTTTTGGAGCAGCTCTAGTTTTCTAGTTTTTGGGTTCCAAGGTTCTAGATGCGCCACCTACAGCCTCTCTAGAGCAAATGTCATCCTCAGGCTTCTCGCGGCGGATCCCGTTTCCACAGATGAGGCTCTGACGTCCGACCAAAAGGCGGGATAACCTTTCAACACCTTAGTTCTAACAGAAAATGGTTAGCACATACAGGGAGATAAGAGGCAGGTTTGGAGGCCATTTCTTTCCATAAAATAATGTTTTACAACAAGGTAGCAGCCCTGCCACCAAACTAGGCAACATTAGGCCAATCCCCTATTGCGGCTGAAAATAACTCGTGATTACTACAAACAAAACTACAAACAGGCGAAACACAAAACAAACGGATACATTGACGACGACCCCCGCAAGCCCCCGGATAAGATTTGGTACATGGAATGTGAACACTTTATTTCAAACAGGAAAACTTGCACAGCTGTCACGGGAATGCCGAAGACTTAATATAGCTGTTTTGGGCATAAGCGAAATGAGGTGGAACGGTAGCGGCGATTTTACAAGTTCTCAGGGCGACCGCGTAATATATTCTGGCCGCAAAGAAGGTGAACCGCATACCCACGGAGTAGTTATATTTATATGCAGGAGACTGAAAAACTCCCTTATAAGCTGGTCGGCTGTTTCCGAACGCATTATAACGGCTCAGCTCAATAGCAGCGTTGGTAAAATCTCAATAGTTCAATGTTACGCCCCAACCGAGGTGTCTGATCTCCAAACAAAGGAACATTTCTACGAAGAGTTGAACGGTGTCTTAGACAAGATTGACAGAAATGATGTCCTTATACTAATGGGAGACATAAACGCGCGCGTTGGAAACAGCAACGATGGTTTTGAACACATTATGGGGGAAAACAGTCCCGGAAACAGAAACGAAAACGGCGAACTATTCCTGGAAACATGCGCAGAATACGAACTAGCCATTGGTGGTTCCTATTTCCCTCACAAACTTCACCACAAATGCACATGGCAATCTAGAGATACCCGGTCTAAAATCCTTAGTCAGATTGACCATATCTGCATAGCGAAAAGATTCTTTAAAATGTTGCAAGATGTCAGAGTTCTCCGTAGTGCAGATATAGCTTCTGACCACTACCTCTTAGTAGCTGAACTAAAACTCACGCTTCGGAAACGCCAACATACGCAGATATCAAACCAACTTAAACGCAAAAATTTCAATATCAACAAACTAAAAGCCGATGAAGTTAATGAAAGATACGTGTCCAGTATTGCTGGTAAATATCAAGCTCTCCTATCAACACCACAACTTAACTTAAACGTAGACGAAGAGTGGAAGAAAATTAAAACAATCCTCGGTGAATCTGCTAACGACACCATCGGCTTCTGTCGTAGGGAAAACAAAGAGTGGCTTTCCGTTGAATTTTGGAATGCAGTAGAAGAAAGACAAAAAACCAGGCAAATGTTACTATCGGAAAATGACCCTTCCCGCAAAATAGAGCTTCAAACAAAACTATCTCAAATCGTTAAAACAGTAAAAAGACAAGCCAGAAACGATAAACGTAACTTCTTCAACAATCTCGCCACAGAAGCAGAAACCGCAGCACTCCAAGGAAATATGAAAACTGTTTTTGATGTGACCAGAAAACTCTCCGGCAAGAAGCCCAACACCATCATACCCGTAAAGGATAAGAGCGGAAATATAATCACATCAATAGACGATCAACTGACCCGATGGAAGGAGCATTTTGAAGAAACGTTAAACCACCCAAGTAATAATCTTAACGAAACACAACATACTGAAACCAGCCGCAGGCCTCTTCTCCCTCCCTCATTACCAATCAGCACAGACCCTCCAACGCTCAACGAAGTATCAACTGCCATAACACAGCTTAAAAACGGCAAAGCTCCTGGGATTGATAATATACCCGCAGAATTCTTTAAATCGAAACCAACCGTCATAGCGGAAATATTAACACCTCTTTTTTATAAAATCTGGACTTCTGAAACTATTCCGGTAGAATGGAAAGAAAGCATAATAGTCAAAATACCAAAAAAGGGTGATCTAAAATCGTGCAGCAACTGGAGAGGTATTGCAATAACACCCGCTGTATGTAAAATATTTAACAAACTTCTTCTTAACCGTATAATTGAACCCCTCGACAAGCATCTCCGAAAAGAACAATCTGGTTTTCGACCTAACCGCTCCTGCGTCGACCAAATAAACAGCCTCCGCCTTATAATTGAGCAGTGTAACGAGTATAATACAACATTATATTTAACTTTCATTGACTTCGAAAAAGCTTTCGATGCTATAAACAGGCAAAAAATTTGGAGCGCTCTAGAAGACAAAGGTGTCCCGAACAAGATTATTAGCCTAATTAAAGCCCAATACACTAACGCGAAGATGAGAGTCTTGCATGCTGGTAAAATCAGCCAGCCTTTTAACACCCTTAGCGGCGTAAAACAAGGATGTCTACTTTCCCCTATTCTATTTATTACAACTCTCGACGTCATATTGGCCTACACTAACGAACAAAACAGAGGAATACAATGGAGAATAAATCAGCACCTTGAAGATTTAGAGTACGCGGACGATATCGTTCTGCTTGCAACTACAAAAGAAAACATGCAAAAAAAGATCGACGACTTATCCTCAAGAGCATTAGACTTCGGATTGAAGATAAACGCAGCAAAAACAAAATGCATGGCTATAAAAAGTAATCAATTGACAACATTCACTTTAAATAACAACCCGATCCAGAACGTCAACAGTTTCAGCTATCTAGGAAGCAACATCTCACCCGACGGAGGAGCAATTGACGATGTAAACACGCGAATACACAAGGCCAGAATATCATTTTACAATTTGAAAAACGTGTGGAGATCTAACGCTCTTTCGCCAAAAACGAAAATACACATATACAATGCGTGTATAAAAACAATTTTGCTATATGGCTCCGAAACATGGCTCGTCAACGACGGCATCAAACGCAAACTCCAAAGCTTTACAAATAGATGCCTTCGTAACATATTAAAAATCTGGTGGCCTAGAACAATTTCAAACGAAGAACTGCTACAACTCGCTGAACAGGAACCAATCAATACGCAAATAAGAAGAAGAAAGTACAACTGGCTAGGCCACACACTCCGCAAGCCATACGACGAAATATGTCACTCTACACTTCAGTGGAACCCACAGGGCGTCCGAAACCGTGGAAGACCGAAGATAACCTGGAGACGCACGATTTTCTGCGAAACCAAAAAATCATTTGACGAACTCAGACATATTGCTTCAGACAGACAGAGATGGAGATTCTACGTAAACAGCTTATGTTCCTGATGGAATACGCTAATAAATATATCTAGTTTTCGAGATATAGCCTACGGAAACTTTGAAAATATTATATTTTCGGCATATTTTTGAGTCCATATTTACCAACACTGGTCTTGTATCCAAAAAGTATATGACAATTTACGGTTGAGTGTTGACTATGCTGATTCCAAAAATGCTCTTCCTTGTTTTGAGTCATCTTTAGTTTTTGAGATATCGCTAAAATAAAATTTTAAAAATTTTCAAGCATGCCCTTTTTAAATCTAAGCACGTTTATCACTGTGCCAGAGTTTGAGGACACGATTTAGACTAAATAGGGCTCGCGGATTTCGAAAATGCTATTAGTTTTCTCCTGCAGGCTTAAGTTTTCGAGTTATGAAGCAACGAAATATCATTTTTACCTCACTAAGAACAATTCAAGAAAACAAATTAAAACATGACATAAATATAAGGTCAATCATACAAGTGGTTTGGTTGAAATGATGAGAACGATTTTTCGAAATTTACTTGTGATATAACCCGAAAACTAAAGCTTTCAGAAATAAGTTAATAATAAATTTGGAATCCTCGCATCTAATATAGTTAAGTTCGTGTTTAAAACTGAGGCTCTAAAATTAGTGTTATCAATTACAGCAATTCAAAGTTGGTAAAAACCGAACGCTTTTGACTCTTTACCAGCGATTTGCTCGCGAAAGAGAGCTGATGGAACAAATTGGAAACCAGATTCGGAATCAGCACGCCAAAGTCCATATAAATAATTTGTCAAAGTTCAGGCAAATTGAAAATGTTTAAATTTTGTCAACCTGTGTTATCTTTCCTTTTTTTACCCAGAAGAATTCTCAGATATTCAATATAAAAATTGTTAGATTTTTTCTATAGAAAAATTGATTTTTCATATCAAAATTGTCAAAATTAAAAGATTTTTCCTATAAAAAAATTCTCAACTTTTTTCTATGAAAGAATTCTTAAATTAAGAAACATCTTCCCTTTAAAAAAATTTTAAGATTCTTAGACATTTTTCAAAGAAGAATTTCTATAAAAAAATTTCTGATATAATAAAATTTTCAGATTTTTCCTATAGGGAACTTTTAGGGATTTTCTATAGAAAATTCGCAAGTTATTCCTATCGAACAATTCTTACTTTTTTCCCTAAAAAAATGCTCAAATTTTTCCCATAGAAAAAATGTTAAAATTTTTCCTATAGAAAAATTCTTAAATTTTTTCATATAAAAAAAATTTTACAATCCGAGATATTTTTCATTTAGAAAAATTTTAAGATTCTTTTAATCTATATAAATAAAAATCAACTGTCGTTCGTTGGTAACCGCATCAGTTGAGAACGGCTGGACCGATTTGGAAATTTTTCTTTGAAATGTTCGTCATAGTCCAACTTAGGGTTTTACGTAAAGAAAAATTGACCACGCCCACTTTTACGCCCACTTTTTTTGATTTATCTAAAATCGGAAAACGGCTGTACCGATTTGGGTAATTTTTTATTTAAATGTTCGTAGTAACCCAATTTAAGTTTTTACTGAAAAAAAATCGACCACGCCCACTTCTACGCCCACTTTTTCAATTTATCTAAAATCTGAGAATGGCTGGACCGATTTTACAAAAAAAATTTTAAATGAATTTTTATCATATTCCAACTTTGGTTTTTACGAAAAAAAGAAAGTGACCACGCCCACTTTGGCTAATTTATGTTGAAAATGATCGTCATAATTTAACTAAGGATAGTAAAATTTCCAACGCCCACTTTTTTCTATGTATCGAAAGAACTATAACGGCTAGACCGATTCGGTTATAGTCCGCAAAAGATTTTTAAGGACAGAAAAATTGTCCACGCCTACTTTTACGTTCACTTTTCCCGATATATACATTTTAAATCATGGAATGGCTGGATTAATTTATCTCATTTTGTTTTTAATGTTCGTAAAGCTGTGTTTAAATCATAGGATTTTCGGTATGTTTTTCTGTCGGTACGCATGCAAAACATCGACGATAGTTCGTGTGATCATACCGAAAATCTTATGATGTAAACCCAGCTTTATAGCCCAACTAAGGTTTTTCGGAAAGAAGAATTCCCTATTTCTATGCCCACTTTTGAATGGATGGACCGAGTTGGTTAGATTCAAATAAGATTTTTACAGTAAGAAAAGTTGTCCACCCACTCTTTTCTTCGATATATATTAAATTTGATCTATAGAAAAAAAAAAATATAGAATAATAAAATATAAATAAAACTCAAATGTAGTTCGTTGGTAGTCGCAACACTTGAGAACGCCTGGATCGATTTGGCTAATTTTTTAGATTTAAATATTCCTAATAGTCCATATAATTGTTCGGAAAGAAAAATTGTCCTCGTCCACTTTTTTTGATATATTTAAAATTAATTTTTACTCTCTTTCGATCTATTAAAAAAAATATTTCTTAAAATATACCGGTTAAACTTGGTACAAATGATTTTAAATCCTAGGGTATTGTTAACATACATATGAGGCATTCCACACCAAATGTCCCGCTACAGAAAAACATGTGTCCCGTAAATTTCTGAATAGGTTGTTTGGATAGCCCTATATGGAACTAAGAAAATTGCGTTTTTGGTTTTTCTAATTTTCAAAAACTGGGTTTAGAAGTCGTGGTCAAATATTGGAAAAATGGTCAAATTTGTGGCGTGTTGCCTTGATTAAATATTTATCACATTAAAACGGAATGCACCACAATCTTAAAAATTTACATCCTTATATAGTTTTGTATGGGCTATCGAATAAAATTTTTTTCTTTGGAAAATTTTCAGAACCTGTTCTGAAATTTTCCATTTTTTAAAAAAGTCAATTTATCAAAAATCCGGCCACTTTTTTTTATTTTTTTTTAATTTTTTTTTTAAAGTTTAGATGTTTGTCCATCCACACAAAAAAAATCAGAAAAACATTTTTCGTTTTTTTCGAGAAAATCGCATTTGAATTTTAAATTTCATAACAATTTTGTAATTTGCTTGGACATTTGGTGTGGAATGCCTCATATGTACAAGTTTAACTTACCACACCAATTTTATCGCCCACTTTTGTCTAAATAAGTCGACTACTACTGACCGGATCGATTTTTTTAAGTTAATTATAGTTCTAATTTAGTTTTTTTAAAAATGGAAAATTTGGGAAAACTATGAAGGTTTGTTCGAACTCAAAACAATTGCTCACGATAAGAACGAAGGATATCTGTAATTTATTTTTCTGTTGTTCGTAATGGCACTAAAGAAGTTTTAAATTTGTACAGTTCGCAAAGTCGAACACATGATATTTTTTTTTAGTTCCTAAAATATAATTTGAAGATGATTATCTCCCTAATCGGGTCTTTAAAACCACGCCCACAAATTTTTTTACGTCAAGAAATACGTTACATTTCTTGCAGGTATGTTTAAAGCGAGACAAAATATAACACTGATCTTATATTTCGGCCAGCAACGCGGACCGGGCCAGCTAGTTTTTCATAGAAAAAAATTCTCAGATTATTCCTTTTCTTTTCCACTTTTATTTTTTTCTCTCCTTTTCTTTCTTTTCCTTTTTTTTTCTCTTTTTTTTTCTTTTCTTCTTTTTTTCTCTCCTTTTCTTTTTTTCTTTCGAATTTGGTTTGGAGGGGGGGGGGGTAGTTTTCTTTTTCCCCCCGTGGATCCACGCATCCTACATCAGGTCCATGGGATTTTGAGAACCTCAAGCTTTTAATCGGCCAGTTTATTGTTGCCATATTTATTATTTCCGAAGCAAATTGCAATGAAAGGCGTCATGGAATTTTCCGAAAATTGTTTGCGACCACACCCCTTCCTTTAGGTATCCCAGGGTGCAAAGAGAAGAAGCCAGGGGGCTAATTATGTAACTTGATAATCGTCATATCGTATCGTTAATGGTCTGTCTGTGTAAAGAAATCAGGTTTTTGACGAAATTGAGAGCCAGACAAAAAAGAATTTGAACAAGTAGATTAAAGTTATGAGTTAAAATTTAATTTTCATTTGAGAAAATATTCGATTGAGCGATTTTCTTCTTTTTTAAGCAGTTGTTTGTCACTCATATTTAAAATACAAAAATACATATCCTTTCCAAATAACTGCCTCCCTACAAAACTGATATAAACATTCCAAAAAAAAAATGTTAAAAAAAAACTTGACCCACAACACTAACAATTTAAATCAATTTGTTCTGAATTTACGGCAAAAGTAAAATAAAAAAAAAAAAAATTAAAAACAAAAAAAAAAAAAAATCAAATGATACTTTAACACAAAATAAAATGGACATTGTTGTGCAACATAAGGAGTCCCGTACCGTTCCATCCATAAATTTTAGGTGCATAACAGGGCAGATGTTGCAAAAAAAAACGATTTTTTTGTGTCTTTCATTGTTACACTCACAAAAACAAATGTGTTAAAATAAAAAATTAAAAAGTTCCATAAAATAATGACACTTGTTGTATCTTTCGGATCTTGGGTATAATTAGTAGACAGGTTTTGTTTTTGTTGGTAGAGTTTTTTTTGTATGTTTTAAGAGATAAAGTTTTTTATGTACCCTTTTTTTAGTCCTGTCCTGTCCACATATGATTTTTTTTTTTGTTTGTGTGGAGTTGGATTGTTTTGTGCAAAAATAAAGCAAAATATCAAATATCATGTTTTTTTTGTTGTTTTGTATGTAGGTAGATAAAATAAAATTTTTTGTGGGATTTAAAATTTAATTTTTGAGGTATAAAAGTTTTGTACCGTTTGTTTTTATATGGAGATTAAATTGAGGGGAAATATTCTTATAAAGAGATGAAATGTGCTTTAAAAAATGTTTGTACTGATGACAAGCAGAAACAGACTGTAATTATAAAAAATTTACCACAATTTTATCATTACCTTTTTTTCTTAATTGATTTATTAATTCGTTTGTTGATTAATTTTAAGAAACTACAAGTAACAGTGTTTAATTCGGCTGTGCGAATCTTTGATACCCTACAACATTAGATGTTGGAAAGTTATTGATTGCTACTCACTTGGGAGTGGCCAAGGATGACTCCTTTGCTACCAGGTTTTTCAGTGAACAAAAAAATTAGTCGTGAATAAGCTAATCAAGCAAAATAATAATTTAAAAAAAAAACAAAAAAAAAAATAACAAGTAAAAAATATAAATTCGGACTTGCCGAATGTTCACAGAAAAAAACGAATTGTGTTATTGACCCCCATATTTGAGGAGTCGCAGAACAAAACGTACTTTTTCAAAAATTTAAAGTTGTTGGGTTACTAAGGATTTTTTATTCCGTATCTTAATAAAAGATCTCGATCCTAGTAAAAGTAAGAAATTTATTATTAATTAAGTATAAAACTTCTTACTAATTCCAGGTTCATGCCATTTTATAAGCGGACGAAACACATAATTATAAATTTTACAAACAATTTTAAAATACGAAAAAGTACGTTTTGTTCTGCGACTCTACATTTGTGAATACAATAAATTATTTCACTGAAAGTGCTCCTATACGGAAATTTGTAATATCAACAAACGTTTGTAAATTTTGATTGTGGATTTTTTTTTTTTTTCGTTTTCAACAAAGAAATTCAACAAACACAAACACAATTTATTGATTTGACAAAAGTAAAAAATCTAAAAAAATTTTTTCAACAAAGAAATTCAACAAACACAATTTGTTGATCTGACAAATGAAACTTTTTTTTCAACAAAGAAATTTAACAAACACAAACACTATTTATTGACATGACAAAAGAATTTTGAAATAAAATAACTTGACTGAGTTTGTTGAAAACAAAATCGAAGTTTTGTGTTATCGACTAACAGGCGGCCGTTTTTACAAAATGTTTGGTTGATATCATGTTTGGTTGATTTACAATTGATGTTTGTTGATTTTAATTTGACGATTTTATTTTCGGTGTATAGATACCCTCCACAATCTAAAAAAAGATTTTTTAAATTGGTTTTATTTTGTAGAGCAGAAAAAATAAAGGGAAACGTATTTTTTTTTTAGCGGCCCAAATTCATATTTAGGGGGTAAAAAGGAGGGGGAAGACAAGGCCATTTTTCAGTTTTTTTCGTTTATCTTCTATATTATGCAAAGAACCATAGTCATGTTACATACCAAGTGAAAGGTCTTTGGAAAACCTATCTACGTGTGCTAAGAACGTGTCCAAACATGCACAACTTTTCGTCATATTGAGTAAAATACTAAAATTTTAGGACATTTTTGTTAATAAGTCGAAAAATATTAACTTCTTTGGGACGTTGTTAGCACCACGAGATAGGTATTTTTAATACCTTTAATCTGATAACACACATGCCTATACTAATTTTGTTTAAATAGGCGTAAATAGTAAAAAAACTGAAAAAGGTAATTTTCCCCCCATACAAATCGACCTCCCCTAAAAATGAGTTTGGGCCGCTAAAAGCAATACGCGTCGAATTAATTTTCGTTCTTAACAACATATCAAAATTTCATGAAGATCGGAGGGTGACACCTGGGAGACTTCCCTTGTTAGTTGGACTATGACCAAAACAAACCATAATTTGCCCGACGATTAACGAAATTCGAAAAAGTCATTACTCATGCCACCCTAATGTATAATTTATGGGGCCCCAGAATGACGTTTCGATGAGTAACAAATGGAATGACAAACTTATATATACCATTTACCAATAACAACAAGTAAGAAAATTATAGTCGGTCAAGACCGTCCTGATGTATTTTCCGGAAAATGGGTCCCAATTACAAACGTGGACCGATGAGATAAGTGTAGAAACTACATAACAACCAAATTTGAATGGAATTGCCTTATTTGTGTTGCAAACCAATTATCGTTAGGTGGACAGACGGACAAAAATCGAATCGACTCAAAAAGTAATTCCGAGTCGACCAGTAAACTTGAAGGTAGAGGTAGGGCCAATATTTCGGGTAGTTACAAAAATCCAGCGTTTAAATTACTACGAAGAAAGTAGCTTAAACAACCAAAATTGACGATATGTGTAGTTTTAAAAACAAACAATATGTAAATCATTCAATTGCTATAACTACTAATACTTGCACATTTCTGTTTTTGTAGCGAGAGCTTACGATTGTTTTTAAAAATGAATAAGTAGCCAATAAAACAAAAACATTAGAATTGTGTAGCCTACAAGTAGCCTACAAATTATTTTTGGTAGCCTACCTGTAGCCTACAAATTATTTTTGGTAGCCTACAAATATTGTTTTTGTAGCCTACAAAGAGAAAATTTAATAAAACTATAACACACACACTCATCTTGTTTAACATAACTGTTTTATTTAATGTGTATAAAGAATAGGGTTGGAAAAAAACTTTGGCAAACATTGTTGTGGTGTACCCTTGTCATTAAAAGTAGGGATGGGCACATGAGCAGATTAGAACGTGACTCACGCGTGACCACGCTTGAGTGTGACTAAATTCAATTTTACTCACGTGAGTGTGAGTGGAGAAAAAAATTGCGTGAGTGTGCGTGAGTAAGATTTTTGCGTGAGTGTGCGTGAGTCGATTTTTTAAGTTTCGCTAAACTTTAAATTTTGTTGAAAATTTTAAAAGATTTTTCAAATTTTAGTTTTTAAGTTTTTTTTTGTATGAATAAGAGTTTCGTGAGTGTGAGTCAACGTGAGTGTGAGTGAAGCTTGAGTGAGTGCACGTGAGTGTGAGTTGTATTAAATTTACTCACGTGAGTGTGAGTAGAAAAAATTTGCTCGTGAGTGAGTGTGTGTGATTCAAAAATCCCTGTCGTGAGCGTGAGTGAGTGTGAGTCAAAAATCACTCACGTGCCCATCTCTAATTAAAACCATGTTTTGTGTATTTTTCAACACGTAAATTTTCGAAAAACCCAATGTGCGTGAGTGGATTTTGACTCACACTCACTCACGCTCACGCAAAAATAATCGAATCACTCACGCATTTTTTTTTTTATTCACGCTCACTCACTATTCACGTGAGTAATAAAAATCTTACTCACGCCAGATTCAATCACGCTCACGCGTGAGTCACGCAAAATCTACTCACGCAATAAAATTTTCTGAAAAAAAAACTCCAAAAAAATTTTTTTACAAAAAATAAAAAAATTAGGCTAATCTAAAAATCTAATCACGCAAACTCACGCGAAAAATAAATGACTCACTCAGATTTTTTTAGCTCACACTCACTCACAGTCACGTGATTGAAATGAAAATCACTCACGCGTGATTCACGTGAATCACGCAAATCACGTGACCAGCACCGATCTCTAACCCAATGTTAATGCCACGGTTTTGCTCATAACTTCTGAGCGTCTAGACCGATAATATTAAAATCGCGTACATATTCGAAAATATCGAAAAATTAGACAAAATTCCAAATTTTTATGTATTTTTTTGACCAAAATTAAAAGAATTTTATTTAAAATTATTATTATTCTTTTTTCGATGTTGTATTCATTTTACACCATCTTAACGATATTTTTAATATGATCACGTTTTTATATTGCCACATTTGTTTACAATGTGAAGGTAGTAATACTATAGTAATACTGTAGTAATACTGTAGCCTACAAATATACTACTGTAGTATTTTTGTAGCCTACAAATATACTACTGTAGTATATTTGTAGGCTACAACAATAAAATTTGTTTTCCGCTACTGCTCTGTTTGGAGTTTTTGTTTTTTTCATATTGTTGTAGTTTAAGCAAACACAAAAAAGAAAAGTAAACACAAGCTATAACTTATAATATTGAAATTGTTTGAAGTGATATGAAAAGCAAAAGCAAAAAAACGGGAAGCTAACGTAGCCTTTCAATCGCTGCAAAAATCAGCACAAACTCATTATACCCTGTACCACAGAGTGGTGTAGGGTATAATAAGCAGCAGCACATTTAGGGCCTCAACCAAACCAAGACAGTTTGAAAGTACTTATGTGTAGTAGTAAAAATCCAAAAGGGTTTAGCTCTGTAACGTCTTAATTTTCTTTATAGCCCACTGAATTTTTATTTTTTTTTTCAAAGGCGTTAGAAAAAAGTCGAAAAAACGAATGTTAATGTTTTTTTGAACTTAAAATAGTGTTTGGATGTCTTCAATAGAATTTTATGGGGAACATTTTTCTAGAGTACGCTAAACCTCTATCTCCCGTTTTAATGGGTCATTTACGTAATTTTTTTAAGAAATGGCTCATAAACCTACTAAGACGTGCGTTTAAAGGGTTGACATGTTTTACGATTATTTTCAGCATCAAATTTTACTGGCGGTTACTGAAGGAAGAAAGTTCGACCGGTATACGAAAAATGCATAAAAAAGGTTAATTGTAAATTATCATTAACTTTTTATATTTTTTCCTATATTTGTTGTATTGTATACAATTTCTGGCAAAAATATAAAAAAATGAATGACACTTTACAATTTATCTTTTTTCTGCATTTTCCTTATATCAGTCGAACTTTCTGCCTTCAGTAACCCCTAGTGAAATTTGATGCAGAGTATATTCGTAGAACATTTTAACCCTTTAAACGCAAGTTTTAGTAGACTTTTGAGCCATTTCTTAAGAAAATTACTTAAATGACCAATAAATACAGCAGATAAAGGGTTAATATATTCTAAAAAAAAAAAAAAATCCCCATCAAATTCTATTGAAGAGATCCAAACACTATTTTAAGCTCAAAAGAACAGTTACATTATTTTTTCGACTTTTTTTTAAACGCCTTCAAAAAAAATTAAAAATTTTGTGGGCTATAAAAAAATTTTAGACGTTACAGAGCAAAACCCATTGGGGGTTTAACTACTACACACAAGTACTTTCGAACTGTCTTGGTTTGGTTGAGGACCTAAGAAATGACCCTTCAATTGTCTCACAGTGATATTGCCCAAAAGATGGTTTTTCACTTAATT
The DNA here is from genome assembly GCA_963921195.1 of Pegoplata infirma. Classification (NCBI taxonomy): domain Eukaryota; kingdom Metazoa; phylum Arthropoda; class Insecta; order Diptera; family Anthomyiidae; genus Pegoplata; species Pegoplata infirma. The sequence continues at coordinate 122,191,225 of OY992540.1, forward strand.
ATTCAATTTTATAATTTTTTAAATAATTTTTTAATGTCCACAATTCCAAAAATTGTTGGACCGAAAAAATTTACTTTCCCGATCCCCTTGGTCCAAGTACAGTTTGATGAACTTCATATGGCATAAATTTATTTTAGTTTTTCTTCTACTAGGGCAACCAAAAAAGCGCTTAAAACAGTGTCACAAAAATATTTTACATATTTTTTGTTGAAAATAAATTTTACACTCAAACAAATTTTGAGCTAAAAAAAAATGTTTTGGAAATTTTGGAGGATATTCATGGATTCTGACAAGTCAAGTTTAATTTTTTTACTTGTTTTATTATGGATAAACCAGAGATTGAATAATTTTATATATATTTACCATAAATTATATTTTTAAGACAAAAACAAGTTACATACCTGCAAAGAAAAAGAAAATAAATTTAATTAAAATACCGTTTTTTTAAGATCTTTAATGCATCTGATAAAATGCATCCATTTCTGAATAGGGTGCTTAAAAACTACAACAAAGAAAACGTTTTGCCATTGCGTTAGCAGAAATAGACTCTGAGGCCAGTTGTGGCACCACTGCAGTGGTTATAGAAAAAGTCTCAAGTTCGGAGACAATTTTCGTATAGAAAAAGTATCAGATTCTAAAAAATTTTTCATATAGAAAAAGTCTTAGATTCTTCATAAAGAAAAAGTCTTAGATTCTGAGACATTTGTGGTATAGAAAAGTTCTCAGATTCTAAAACATTTTTCGTATTGAAAATGTCTCAGATTTTGAGACATTTTTCATGCAGAAAAAATCTTAGATTCTTTTCTTTTCGTATTGAAAAAGTTTTAGAATCTATGACTGTTTTTGTATAGAAAAAGTTTCAAATTATGAGACATTTTTGTATAGAAAAATTCTCAGATTCAGCGACATTTTTTATTTAGAAAAAACATTTTTCTTATAGAAAACTTCTCAGATTCTAAGTCATTTCTTGTATAGAAAAAGTCTCAGATTACGAGACATTTTTGGTATAGAAAAAGTCTCAAATTTTGAGACATTTGTGGTATAGAAAAGTGCTCAGATTCTAAAACATTTTCAGAATCTGAGATATTTTTCATGCAAAAAATCTCAGATTCTGAGACATTTTTCGTATTGAAAAAGTCTCAGAATCTGTGACGGTTTTTGTATAGAAAAAGTTTCAAATTCTGAGTCTTTTTTCGTAGATTCTGAGATAAAGTCTCAAATTTTGAGACATTTGTGGTATAGAAAAGTGCTCAGATTCTAAAACATTTTCAGAATCTGAGACATTTTTCATGCAGAAAAATCTCAGATTCTGAGACATTTTTCGTATTCAAAAAGTCTTAGATTTTGAAAAACTTAGATTTTAGATTTGGAAAAACTTTTTCTATAGAAAAAAACTCAGATTCTTAGATTCTGAGACATTTTTCGTTTAGAATAACTTTCAGATTTTGAGAAATTTTTTGTAAAGAGATTTTTTTTAACCACTGTGAATTTTTTTTAACACTCCATGTATGTATGTGTGTTAGTTCTAAAAAAATGTCAGTTGTAATAAACATACACGCGTGCGCATCAGAAGTAAATGTCATGTTAACTTGATCATTGTTTGGTTTTAACGTTGCCATACAACAAAACAAACATGTCGTTTTGTGCCTCCTGACTGTTTGTCTGTCTGTCTGTCTGTTCAAACTGTCGGTTTGTTTAGTTTATTACAATTTTATTCATAAATGAAATAAAAATAGTTGTAGAGGAGATATTTTTCGTTTTTTTGCATTTTCATTTTAGTTATCATTATCATTTTATATTGTGTAAATAAATAGACAGACCCCAAAATACAAAAAAAGGGCAAAATAAAGGACTGAAACCGAGACAGACATACCAGATGAATTGAATGAATGAAAGACAGGACAGACAGACAGACTTAAAGATAAATATGAAATCATACTGACAGCTGTATGCCCTTCTAGAAAACTAAAAAAAAACTTCTTCTTACAATACTTCTTTTGGAATTGTTGTTGGAGTCATAGGGATAATTGTTGCTGTTTTGGTGATGGTATCATTATATTATATCTCCAGACACCAAGTAATATGTTCACTTGTCATAATGAATGTAAAGAAACAGAAGAAAAAATTTTTAACGAAACCAAAGGAAAAGAAAAAGCTCTGGCAAATAAAAAAAAAAATAATAAGAAAAATAAAAAAACAAATTTATAACGAGAAATTAAATAATTTGCGGTTTTAATAATGGAAGACTATGATGATGATTATGTCTACCATCACTCCTCTACTGCTTCTTGTTGCACTTCTGTCGCTGACTATTCACTTAATGAATGCACGCGATTTGTATACCCTTTTTTTAGGGAGGTAGATGGCTGATGTATAAAAGTTTATCGTGCCGTTTGTAACACCCCAGTCGGCAAAAATATCAAACAAAATTGCTGACATTTTCATACAATTTCTCCAAATGTTCTGGAGGACAAGTTAGCAGTTGGTAAGCAGAGCCCACCAGCATCGGTAGTCACTTACAATGACTTGTCCTTGAGGACATTTTGGTCAATTCTATGAAAATGTCAGCAATCTAAAAGGGAGGGTCGGCAGTATGTCAGCGGTGATTTTTTGCCGACTCAAACACTAAAGCATTCGCATTTTCGAGCTTATGTTTGGAAGTTGGATTCCAGAGGTTGCACAGGGAAGGCAGCGGAACGCATTTTTTGCATACGAACACCTTGAACTAGAGATGGACACATGAGCAGATTAGAGCGTGATCACGCGTGAGAGTGACTGAATTCAATTTTACTCACATGATTGTGAGTGGGGGAAAACATTGCGTGAGTAAGTGTTCGTGAGTAATATTTTTGCGTGAGTGAGTGTGCGTGAGTCGATTTTTTGTGTGAGTTTGCGTGATTTATTTTCTCTTCATATTTCGTGATCAAGTTTCCTTTTAAAAGAACTTCAAAGCTTTAGAGGACTTAATGTTATAAATATTTTTTTTAATATTTATACTCGTCCTAGAATGCCACTAGTGATAGCAAATGAAAAAGGAGGATCTCCCAATATTTTTCTATTTTCTGTTTTTTACATATCAGGAAAAAGGAGGTAAGTAAGTTACAACCTTTCAAAACTTTATCCTTAAATATTATTCAAAATTTTCAACAAAATATTTTGATAAAGCTTTATTCACATCCTTTTATCCTGATATGGCAAAATAAAAAAAATGGAAAAATTAGGGGAGATCCTCCTCTTTTATTTGCCATCATCAGTGGAATCCTAGGACAAGTACAAATATTTCAGAAATATTTTATAAAATTTATCCTTTAAAACTTTGAAGTCCTTTTAAAAGGAAACAGGATCACAAAATGAAAAACTGTAAATGCAGTTTTACTCCATTTGATTTCTACTTTCAGACGTATATCATCCGGTTCATGTTTAATATTGGCTGACGGACGGTGTAAAAAAATATGTACACAATGAGACATATATTTTTTCACATGCTATTCTATAAATAAACCATTAAAAATTATAAAATTAACTAATTCTTAGGAAAAATATCCTCACCAGATATGTTTTTTTAACTAAAAAATGGGAATTTTTTTCCATTTTCAAGTTCAAATTGGTCCTTTTTTAATAAAAATATGGACTAAAAATACATGGCAATGAAGCTAAGTCATTATCAATTTTCATTGGATTTAGTTAATTTTCCCATTTTTTAGTTAGTTTTTTTCTGAGTGTAATTGGAACCACTGAATATCATTATAGCATTATATCATTATATCATTATATCATTATATCATTATATCATTATATCATTATATCATTATATCTTTATATCATTATATCATTATATCATTATATCATTACATAATTACATCATTACATCATTATATCATTATATCATTATATCATTACATCATTACATCATTATATCATTACATCATTATATAATTATATAATTATATAATTATATAATTATATAATTATATCATTATATCATTATATCATTATATCATTATATCATTATATCATTATATCATTATATCATTATATCATTATATCATTATATCATTATATCATTATATCATTATATCATTATATCATTATATCATTATATCATTATATCATTATATCATTATATCATTATATCATTATATCATTATATCATTATATCATTATATCATTATATCATTATATCATTATATCATTATATCATTATATCATTATATCATTATATCATTATATCATTATATCATTATACCATTATATCATTATATCATTATATCATTATATCATTATATCATTATATCATTATATCATTATATCATTATATCATTATATCATTATATCATTATATCATTATATCATTATATCATTATATCATTATATCATTATATCATTATATCATTATATCATTATATCATTATATCATTATATCATTATATCATTATATCATTATATCATTATATCATTATATCATTATATCATTATATCATTATATCATTATATCATTATATCATTATATCATTATATCATTATATCATTATATCATTATATCATTATATCATTATATCATTATATCATTATATCATTATATCATTACATCATTATATCATTTTAACATTATATCATGATATCATTATATATATGGCATCATAAAAAATTGTGTACTCTGGCTTCCCCCTGCTCATATTTGGCCCATTTACGAACTTAAACTTTCCAGTAAAATAGGAGATATTGTTCTCGATTCGGGAGTACTTTTTCACCATTCACCAAGTTTTTAAAAATTTGAAGTTCTTTTAAATTTTAAGATTTTAAAATTTTTGTTTTAATTTAAATAAAATTACTAGTTATTAACTTCAATATTTAAAAGAAAAAATTTAAAAATCTTTAAATTCGAAAGGATATCAAATTTTTAAGAAGTAGGTGAATGGTGAAAGAGTACTCCCGAATCGAGCACATTATTTGCAATCTTTAGGGGTCTAGCAATTTTGCTTTGTACTACATTACGGTTTAGACTTGTGCTTAATCGTTCAATTGAGTGAGCGCTCATTTTCGTTCATTTCAGATAAAAGACCTAGTTCGTTCATCTAGTTCAATCGCTCTTTTGTAGTCTTCGTTCAACAGTTCGTGAACTAATGATTTTGATCGTGTCTGTTGGTCGTTCATCTAGTTCAAATCGGTCAGTTTTTGTTTTCGTTCAACAGTCGTGAACGAATCATTTTGATCATGTCTGTGTTTTGGCTTTCGTTCAAAAAGTACAAAAATTTTAAATAAAAATGAATTTAAAAAAAAAAACATATGTATACAATTTTTGGAAAAAAAAACATAAATGCTGAAACGCCTATTGACAAAATTAACAAAAAAAAATTGAACGACAGAACTAAAAGATCAAAATGAAGTAATGACCAATTGAGCTGAATGAACAAAAAGACCTAAAAGAGCGGAAATGAACGAACTAGATAAACCGCTCAGTTAAGTGAATAGTTCAATTGAACTAGTTCGTTCGTGAACGACACAACTCTATTACGGTTTTTACAGACGGCCGCACGGACATCTCAAGAATGTCTTAAAATCGATCATTGATCAATAATAATATATTTTATGGGGTTCGCGATCGATGTTTGGATACGTTGAACACGAAATTACAAAGTGTACAAAAAATATGTAAAAATGACATTTTTCAGAGGCAGTGCAGATCTTCAAGAGTTGTGGTTTCTCATACATTTTTGCACAAAATATTTCGAACATTGTGCAGGGAAGGGTATTCATTAATTCGACCTGGCCATATTTAACTTCTCTTACTTGTTTAGTTTATGTTTTTCAAGGTATCTTTCTTTAGTGGATCTTTTTTATTCCCCCAAGCTATAGAAAAGTACAGAAAAAAAAGATTAAATTCAATTATGAAAATGTATAAAAAATTGCAACAAAACTTGCCGAAGAAAACTATTGTAAATTATGTTATTTTATTTTTTTTTTCGTTTTTAAGCAAAACAATGAAATTATTTCCATATTTAATTTAATTAAATTCCTTTAAGCTTGATCTTTTTAAAGAATTTGTATTTTTATTTAAACTTAACAAGAAGTTTTGTTTTTTTTATCATTATTTACATCATGGAATAATTTAAAAATACCCTACGAACAAGAAAAATTCATTATGAATTGAAGACCGAGAATGAAAAGATAAATTACACAGTGCAACAATTGGGATAGTTAGAGCATAAGGAGCAGTTTTATAAAAATGTAATATTTCCATGGATTCCCCTTAGGATTTCAAAATTTTCTACATGTTTTTAAGAAAATTTCTTTTGAATTTCTAAAAATTCCATTTGTATTTCAGAAATTTACAAGAATTGTATTCAAAAGTTTCCATTTGTATTTTAAATTTTTTTAAATGCTTTTCAGAAAATTCCATTTCATAAAAACCATATAAAAATATTAATACATATGGACAATTGTCATTAACTTTTAACACTTATGATATTCTATTAATTTTGGAATAACTTTTTTATTTGTAAATTAGGTGGTACCTGTGAATGAAGATAAGTTAAGGGAACCTTAAAGAGTAATTGTGCAAAGGCACAGCGCAAAAGGTCTCATTAGTTCATGGTAAGGAATGTTTAAGGTTGAAAAATGTAAAAAAACCGCTTGATACACTCACGAAATTTTTCGTCCAATGTTTCATATTGTTGGGTGCGTTAAAGCTATTACTCCAAAATTAATATCGCTTAATCAGTAGACTTGGGCAATTATTTGGTGTAGGTTTAGTGGATGTGCCATCAATAAGAAAAAAAGTTACATGGACTCAAAACTAAGGTCTCAATGAATGTAGAGTTTAATATGTATTAATATTTTTGTTTACACATTAGCGATTTATCATTTAAATTCCCTTTGCTGCTTGTAGTATATGATTTTAATATTTGCTAAATTGTCTTGACAATGGAATCTGACAAATCCCGTAACAAGTGTCGACTAACTCTTGCAAAAATTGCCACCATAAATAAATTTAGGGGCATGTCACAGACTCAATTCAGTTCGGAAGTGATATAAGTGTTTTACTCGTAAAACGCAAAGCAAATATTTTTTTTCGGAATGAAACCACTTTTATGCACTTTAATTTCCCTTTGGTTTTTAAAAGTGATTTCATTCCAAAAAAAAAAAAAATAATATTCGTTTTGCGTTTTACGAGTAAACCACTTGTTTCAAATCCGAACGGAATGGAGTCTGTGGCATGCCCCTTAAAACAGAAAAATAATTTTCTTGAAAATTATTCAATGAGAATGTCATAGTTTTAATTAGTAAAGGAAATAATGACCTCGAGCTAGAATAAACCCACTTAAAATAGAATATTTTTAAGGTCGAATAAAACAAGTTTTATTTAACGGGAGAAAATTTAATAAAAATGTTATAACACATACAGTTTTTATGTATGGGGACCACTAGTGTCCGACCGAATACATCTTTTTGGCCGAAGCCGATCACTATTCGGCCGAAACCAAAGCCGAATATTACAAAAAAAATTATTTATGTAGTAAAAACAAGAAAAAAAGTAAAACTCGACTTGGCGGAATACACAAATGTATAAAAATGTTGTCTACACCATTTACAGATGTAATTCGAAAAAGATCAATTGTAATTCGAAGATTCTATTTGTAATTCGAAGATTCCATTTGTAATTCGAAGATTCCATTTGTAATTCGAAGATTCCATTTGTAATTCGAATACTCCAATTGTAACTCGAAGATTCCATTTGTAATTCGAAGATTCCAATTGTAATTCGAAAAAGATCAATTGTAATTCGAAAAAGATCAATTGTAATTCGAAAAAGATCAATTGTAATTCGAAAAAGATCAATTGTAATTCGTAAAAGATCAATTGTAATTCGTAAAAGATCAATTGTAATTCGAAGATTCCAATTGTAATTCGAAAAATATCAATGGAATCTTCGAATTACAAATAGAATCTTCGAATTACAATTGATCTTTTTCGAATTACATCTGTAAATGGTGTAGATGCTGGGACAGTTAGACTGGTAGAAACAGGTTTATAAAAATTTAGTATTTGTATGGGTGCCCCCTTAGGATGTGGAGACAGTGGAAAGGTATGTTTGGAAAAATATTAGTAGGGCGAAAATTAATGGGGCATGGTCTTCCCATTTTTTCCATTTAGGGGCAGTTTTGAATTTGTTTAGTCAAAAACGACTATTTTTAAGGTATCGAATAGACTTTATGATCTATTTAGAGTGCTGAAACACATTTAGATTGTGTTAGCATGTTAAGAAGAGACGTTCCGCTTTGCCGTTGCTAATATCGATTGATCACGTTTATCCAATTTTTGTAGGGGTATTTAAAATTCAAGCCATACTCTTTATAATTTCCCTATATATACATGTGCATTTATTTATTTTAAAAGTTTTTTTTTTATTTGTCCAAAAGTCAATATGACATTAAACCAAACAATGAATGAACCCACTACACAAGCCAACCCAACAAACAAACCAAACGAACCAATTAACAATCCAACAATAATCATAAAAGTCACCTAGAAAAAATACTCCATTTCATACATTCGTTCATTCATTCATTCACTGATTCATTCATTCAAACAACAAAGAATGTGATACAAAATCCCTGTTAAATGGCAAATACGACATGTTTGTACACAAAAAAATCATGTACAGATATAAAATTCCCAGTAAACGGATTACATACGGATCAAGGAGTATGTACGAATCGTACAAGTACAAACAAAAATTTGTTGGATGTAGTATATCAATAAGGGTGCTTCAATTTTAAATGGGAGAAAATAACAATCTTAAGTTATTCGGACCCACTTTAAAATAATTGAAAATTGATTTTAATTATTTAAAATGTTCATTTGTGAACATTTATATTTTACGAATTACAATTGATCTTTTACGAATTACAATTGGAATCTTCGAATTGCAATTGGATTATTCGAATTACAAATGCAGTATTCGAATTACAAATGGAATCTTTGAATTACAAATTGAATCTTCGAATTACAAATGGAATCTTCGAATTATAAGTAGAATCTTCTTCTGTAGAATCTTCACCAATTACAGATGTAATTCGCAAAAGATCAATTGTAATTCGAAGGTTCTACTAGTAATTCGAAGATTTTATTTGTAATTCGAAGATTCCATTTGTAATTCGAAGATTGTATTTATAATTCGAAGATTCCATTTGTAATTCGAATATTCCAATTGTAATTCGTAAAAGATCAATTGTAATTCGTAAAAGATCAATTGTAATTCGAAAAAACCAATTGTATTTCGAAAACGATCAATTGTATTTTGTAAAAGATCAATTGTAATTCGAAAAAGACCAATTGTAATTCGTAAAAGATCAATTGTAATTCGTAAAAGATTAGTTGTAATTCGAAGATTCCAATTGTACTTCGTAAAATATCAATGGAAATTCAGTTGATATTTTTCAAATTACAATTGGAATCTTCGAATTACAATTGATCTTTTACGAATTACATTTGAACTTTTACGAATTACAATTGATTTTTTCGAATTACAATTGATCTGTTACGAATTACAATTGATATTTTACGAATTACAATTGATCTTTTATGAATTACAAATGATCTGTTACGAATAACAATTGATCTTTTACAAATTACAATTGATCTTTTTCGAATTACAATTGATCTTTTACGAATTACAGTTGATCTTTTTCAAATTACAATTGATATTTTACGAATTACAGTTGATCTTTTTCAAATTGCAATTGATATTTTACGAATTACAATTGATCTTTTACGAATTACAGTTGATCTTTTACGAATAACAGTTGATTTTTTACGAATTACAATTGATCTTTTACGGCTTACAATTGATCTTTTACGAATTACAATTGATCTTTTACGAATTACAATTGATATTTTTCGAATTACAATTGATATTTTACGAATTACAATTGATCTTTTACGAATTACAATTGATCTTTTACGAATAACAATTGACTTTTAACGAATTACAATTGATCTTTTACGAATTACAGTTGATCTTTTCCAAATTACAATTGATATTTTACGAATTACAATTGATCTTTTACGAATTACAATTGATCTTTTACGAATAACAATTGAATTTTTACGAATTACTATTGGAATCTTCGAATTACAATTGGAATCTTCGAATTACAAATGGAATCTTCGAATTACAAATGGAATCTTCGAATTACAAATGGAATCTTCGAATTACAATTGGTCTTTTACGAATTATATCTATACCATTTACACATGTAATTCGTAAAAGATCAATTGTAATTCGAAGATTATATTTGTAATTCGAAGATTCCATTTGTAATTCGAAGATTCCATTTGTAATTCGAAGATTCCATTTGTAATTCGAATATTCCATTTGTAATTCGAAGATTCCAATTGTAATTCGTAAAAGATCCATTGTAATTCGAAAAAGATCAATTGAAATTCGTAAAAGATCAATTGTAATTCGTAAAAGATCAATTGTAATTCCCCTAGTAAAAATATTATGCTAATTTTACTAAATAGGTCTAATTTGATCCGTAAAATGGTTGTATCAAATAATATCTAATTGTATTACTTTAGATCAAAAAATATAAAAATTGATACAATTTGATCCTGGATTTGGTCAAATCTAATTAGATCAAATTGATCTTATAATATCTACTTTTATATAATTTGATGAGCAAAACCAAAATACGAATCTAATCATATATGGAGCAATATCTAACCATATAAAGTGGATCAACCGTATCAAGGTGATAGATAAAATTTTATATAAATTTATACGGAAGCATATTAACTCATATAAGATTGTATCAAATTATATATGATTAGACCAGAAAATTTTTACTTAGGTCGAAAAAGATCAATTGTAATTCGTAAAAGATTAATTGTAATTCGAAAAAGATCAATTGTAATTCGTAAAAGACCAATTGAAATTCGAAAAAGATCAATTGTAATTCGTAAAAGATTAATTGTAATTCGATAAAGATCAATTGTAATTCGTAAAAGATCAATTGTAATTCGAAAAAGATCAATTGTAATTCGTAAAAGATCAATTGTATTTCGTAAAAGATCAATTGTAATTCGTAAAAGATCAATTGTAATTCGAAAAAGATCAATTGTAATTCGTAAAAGATCAATTGTAATTCGAAGATTTCATTTGTAATTCGAAGATTCCATTTGTAATTCGAAGATTCCATTTGTAATTTAAAGATTCCAATTGTAATTGGAAAACCAATGAGTAAATCAACAAAAAACAATGTTTTTAAAGACGTAAGAAACGATTTTATGTTGATATACTCGGTGGTTTTCGAATTACAATTGGAATCCTCGAACTACAAATGGAATCTTCGAATTACAATTGATATTTTACGAATTACAATTGATATTTTTCGAATTACAATTGATCTTTTACGAATTACAATTGATCTTTTATGAATTACAAATGATCTGTTACGAATTACAATTGATCTTTTACGAATTACAATTGATCTTTTTCGAATTACAATTGATCTTTTACGAATTACAGTTGATCTTTTCCAAGTTACAATTGATATTTTACGAATTACAATTGATCTTTTACGAATTACAATTGGAATCTTCGAATTACAATTGGAATCTTCGAATTACAATTGGAGTATTCGAATTACAAATGGAATCTTCGAATTACAAATGGAATCTAAGAATTACAAATGGAATCTTCGAATTACAATTGATCTTTTACGAATTACATGGTGTACCATTTACAGATGTAATTCGTAAAAGATCAATTGTAATTCGAAGATTCCATTTGTATTTCGAAGATTCCATTTGTAATTCGAAGATTCCATTTGTAATTCGAAGATGGTGTACACCATTTACAGATGTAATTCGTAAAAAATCAATTGTAACTCGAAGATTCTACTTGTAATTCGAAGATTCTACTTGTAATTCGAAAATTCTATTTGTAATTCGAAGATTCCATTTGTAATTCGAATATTTCAGTTGTAATTCCTATAAGATCAATTGCAATTCGTATAAGATCAATTGTAATTCGTAAAAGATCAATTGTAATTCGAAAAAGATCAATTGTAATTCGAAAAAGATCAATTGTAATTTGTAAAAGATCATATGTAATTCGCAAAATATCAATTGTAACTCGTAAAAGAATAATTGTAATTCGAAAAAGATCAATTATAATTCGTAAAAGATCAATTGAAATTCGAAAAACATCAATTGTAATTCGTAAGAGATCAATTGTAATTCGTAAAAGATCAATTGTAATTCGTAAATGATCAATTGTAATTCGTAAAAGATCAATTGTAATTCCAAAAAGATCAATTGTAATTCGTAAAAGACCAATTGTAATTCGAAGATTCCAATTGTAATTCGAAAAAGATCAATTGAAATGCAGTTGATATTTTTCGAATTACAATTGGAATCTTCGAATTACAATTGATCTTTTACGAATTACAATTGAGGGGGTTAGAGCACAAGGGGTTCAAGTGCCTTATATTTGATAATGAGAAAAAAGAGGTTAAAGTTAAATTGCAATAAAAAATGTTAGATGCTATCTATAATATTATTTTTAAGGTAATAGAGCTCCTGAGATATATTTTAATCTAACAAGTTAAAAAAATACCGTCTTTTTCACCCTTTTGCACCCAAAAATTGCATCTGAAGTAAGTAAGTCGCACTTATACCCCTTGTGCTCTAACTTTTTTTTATAAATTTGTAAATTCGTAAAAGGAAAACCACATTTTATTAAGAAAATCTGTAATGGTTCTTTGTTTAATTTTTTAGTCGTCATAATCAGATTCCATGACATCATTGGGCTCATCTTCATCTTCATTAGGGCATCCCGTCAAATCTAAACTTTCGAATTTCGTATCATAATACCTGCCGAAAATTATTTAACCAAATCTGGCTCAAAAATTGGGAATTTTTGAGTACTTTATGGGAAATTTTTTTTAAAAATTCCACTTTTGGTCCACAGATGCTGATTTTCAAACATAAAAATTATTTTTAACCAAATAGGTCTTAAAAGTTAAATTTTAATACTTAATTGCTTGGAGCACAAGGGGTTTAAGTGCCTTAAATTTAATAATGGGAAAAAAGAGGTTATAGTTAAATTGCAGTAAAAAATGTTAGATGATATCTAGAATATTATTTTTTAGTTAATAGAGATCCTGAGATATATTTTAATCTAACAAGTTAAAAAAATACCATATTTCACAAATACAAGCACACTCAAAAAAATAAAACTGTAAAGTTAACAAACTTTTTTTTGTTAACTCGAGTTTACTGGCTTTTTAGCAAATTTTTAGTTAAAATCAGCGTTTTAACTACTTTTTTTAGTTAAGTTTAATTTACGAAAATACTAGTTTTGTACAAATTTTGAATTAATTTTTTTTGTTGACTTTAAAACTGAGTTTACGAATTTTTACTAATTAATTTGCTGATTTTTTGTAACATTTTTGTAAAGTGAAAAATTTTAAACATTTCTTGTGTAGCCTCCTATGCAAATCTCATAAGTCCTACTTAAGCTGAACTTAATGCTGTGAAAAAAAAAAATAAAATAAACTTAAAATTTTTTACAAAAAGTTTAGCTGAATTCAACTATAAAAAAATGTTACGAATTTTCAGCTGAATTTTTAGTTAAAATTACGGTTTTTTTGCTACATTCATTCTACGAAAAGTTAACTAAATATTTTTTGTTAAATTAACTAGAAATTTAGTAGGTTCAAAATCAGGTGTTTTTTTAGTTAAATTTAACTAAATTTTTTGCTAACTTTACAGTTTTTTTTTTTTGAGTGCACCCAAAAATTGCCTCTGAAGTATGTAAGTGGCACTTATACCCCTTGTGCTCTAACTTTTTTTATAAATTTCTAAATTATGAAAAGAATGTTAGTTATTTGTAAAAGGAAAACCACATTTTATTACAAAAGTCTTTAATGGTTCTTTGTTTAATTTTTTAGTCGTCATAATCAGATTCCATGACATCATCGGGCTCATCTTCATCTTCATTAGGGCGTCCCTTGAAATCTAAACTTTCGAATTTCGTGCCGTGATACCTGCCGAACGATGGACATGGAGTAGCTAATTGTGGGAAAATTTATGAAAAATTTTTGCAAGGTAATTTTTAGTCTGCAACCAGCGGTCAAAGTTTAAAAAATTACGTTTTTGGACCAAAATTTATATCTGAAATATTTAACCAAATCTAGGTCAAAAATAAGGAACTTTTGCGCGTTTTATGGGAAAAATATTTAAAAAATTTCAAAATTGCGATTTTGGTCCACAGATGCTGATTTATAAACATACACTCAAAAAAATAAAACTGTAAAGTTAACAAACTTTTTTTTGTTAACTCGAGTTTACTGGCTTTTTAGCAAATTTTTAGTTAAAATCAGCGTTTTAACTTCTTTTTTTAGTTAAGTTCGATTTACGAAAATACTAGTTTTGTACAAATTTGGAATTAATTTTTTTTGTTGACTTTAAAACTGAGTTTACGAATTTTTACTATTTAATTTGCTGATTTTTTGTAACATTTTTGTCAAGTCGAAAATTTTAAACATTTCTTGTGTAGCCTCCTATGCAAATCTCATTAGTCCTACTTAAGCTGAACTTAACGCTGTGAAAAATATATTTTTTTTTAATTTAAAAAAAAGGTTAGCTGAATTCACCTAATAAAAAATGTTACGAAATTTTCAGCTGAATTTTTAGTTAAAATTACTGTTTTTTTGCTACATTCATTCTACGAAAAGTTAACTAAATATTTTTTGTTAAATTAACTAGAAATTTAGTAGGTTCAAAATCAGGTGTTTTTTTAGTTAAATTTAACTAAATTTTTTGCCAGCTTTACAGTTTTTTTTTTTTGAGTGTAAAAAATATTTTTAACCAAATTTGTCTTAAAAGTCGAAAAATGTTGAGTATTTTATGTGAAAAATTTTAAAAATAAACCCACGATTTTGGTCCAAAAAAGCTGATTAGCATCTGTGTATCAAAATCTTTGATCAGCATTTTTGAACGAAAATCGTGTTTTTTATATTTTTTTAATATTTTTTAGATAACTTGCTTTACATTTTCCAACTTTTGGGACCAATTTGGATAAAAAAAAATAATATTTATGTTAAAAATCAGCATCTGTGGACCAATATTTTTTTTGGGATTTTTTTTTTTATTTTTCCTATTATGTACGCAAAAATTCCTAATTTTTGAGCCCAATTTGGTCAAAAAATTCGGACATGAATTTTGGTCGGAAATCGCCATTTTTTCACACTTTAACCGCTGGTTACAGACTGAAGTAACAAGAGCTAGAAATGGTCGCCATATCTCGCTAACGGATAAGAATTTCACATTCACCTCTTGTGCTCTGAACTTCTGTGAACTTCACCTACTAATTCCATATGTTAACTCAATTTTTTTAAAAAAGTCACTTGAACCCCTTGTGCTTTGAGCCCCTCAATTGATCTTTTACTGATCTTTTACGAATTACACTTGATCTTTTACGAATTACAATTGATATTTATCGAATTACAAGTGATCTTTTACGAATTACAATTGATCTTTTACGACTTACAATTGATCTTTTACGAATTACAATTGATATTTTACGAATTACAATTGGAATATTCTAATTACAAATGGAATCTTCGAATTACAAATCGAATCTTCGAATTACAAATGGAATCTTCGAATTACAAATCGAATCTTCGAATTACAAATCGAATCTTCGAATTACAATTGATCTTTTACGAATTACATCTGTAAATGGTGTAGTTTCCTATTCCACTCAATTTTGTTTTAATTCTAGTATTCCTATTTTTCAATTTCAGGGAAATTTTTTTGCAAGACTTAGCTTTATATTTATCATTGCGGCACCCTAATGAATATCGTGCATTTACTGCAAGAGTGTCATTGGTCGAAAAACCATTAAATTTCCTAATAAAATTAATATTTATATTGGTATTTAGCGGATGAGAAAATGCCGCTATTACAATTCAAAGGCTTCATTTGATTCAAAAACCCTATAGAATTAATTGAAAACTTCAAATAAGTTTTCCCCAAACTTAGCTTTTTGGAGTTATGACAGTCTTCTTGTAAATGAGCGATATATGTATGTAATATATTTACAAAAATTCCATCATCACACATATTTACAAGAAGACAAAAAATAAACAAATACCAACAAAGTTAAAAAAGCTTAAATGTAACAAGAATTATATATTAAATATAAAAGTATTTTTAAAATAATTAAATTTAAAAGCTGGAAACATTTTAAAGTATTTTTTGAAACAAATTTGCTGATTTACAACTTTAATTTAGTTTGTGCAACATAAATTCGCCTCCAAAAAAAACAGTTTTAAGTAGTGGCGAAACCGTTTTATAGTCAGAATGGCGCCCAGCGTAGGGCTTTTTTGGAAAGTAATTTTAGACTTATTATTTCAAGTCACTTTTGGCAGTCTTAGCCTATTTTACTGATGATTTTACAGAAAGTTTTTTTACAACCGTAAAAATGTTTAAATAGAGTAAACCAGTTTTGAGTAATGGCAAAACCGTTTTATAGACAGGTATATAAAGGCGCCCAGCGTGGGGCTTTCTTTGCAAATTATTTAAATCTTAATATTTTAAGTTACTTTTTGCAGTTTTAGCATATTTTACTGCTGATTTGTTATAAAGTTTTTTTAAAGAGTGTAAAAATGTTTTAGTAGAGTAAAAAGTTTTGAGTAATGGCGAAACCGTTTTATAGCCAGGTATATAATGGCGCCCAGCGTATGAAATTCGTGGCAAATGATTTAAATCTTATTATTTCAAGTTACTTTTTGCAGTCTTAGCATATTTTACTGCTGATTTATCAGAAAGTTTTTTTATAAATAAAGTAAAACACTGTTGGCTAATGGCGTTACAATTTTATAGCAAGATATTTAATGGCGCCCAGTGTAGGGCTTTCTTAGCAAATGATTTAATTCTTAATTTTTCAATCATTTTTTGGCAGTCTTTTCATATTTTACTGCTCATTTGACAGAAAAGTTTTTCAAAAAGTGTAAAAATGTTTTCAATAGCGTCACTGCATTACTGAATTTTGCTGTTTTCTCTACTCTAACTAAAACTTTAAAAATTTAATAACTCAGATTTTATAGAAATTAAAAACCATCAATCAGCCGTTATAATTTTTTTACCGCATTTCTCATTGGTTTTTAATAAAAAAAAATATTTTTTTTTTAACTATATGTTTGTAATAATTAATAATATATTAATATTTGTTCATTAATATTGTCGTTTTTATACCCTCCACTCTAGTGATAGAGGGTATATATAAGTTTGTCATTCCGTTTGTAACACCTCGAAATATTGGTCTAGGACCCCATAAAGTATATATATTTATGATTCTCGATCGATTTTAAGTCGATCTAGCGATGTCCGTCCGTCCGTCCGTCCGTCCGTCCGTCCGTCCGTCTGTCTGTCTGTCTGTCCGTCCGTAGAAAACACGCTAACTTTTGAAAGACTTTACAGAGGCTACTGAAGTTTGGCATATATGTTTGTCATTTACCTGGTCAGGTTGGTATTGCAATCCAGCCAAATCGGTCCAGTGGTTCAAAAGTTATGAGCAAAAGAGCAAATTTCGGCAAGGGTGTTTCGTGAATTTACGAGATAAAAAACACGATAACTTTCGAAGGACAATAATGAGACTACTGAAGCTTGGCATGTATCTTTGCCGTTTCCCGGGTCTATTTGGTTTTAAATTTCAGCTCAATCGGTTCAGTGGTTCAAAAGTTATAAGCAAAACCCTGAATTTCAAATTAGTTTCATCTAAAATGCCACGTGTTTTAACAAGTTTTAAAAGCATTGGTGGTAACTAAACAATGCTTTTCAAACTTGTTTAATTTTAAAGCAATGCTTTTTAAACCTGTTTAGTTTAAAAAGTATTGGTAACTTAAAAATTACACTCGAAAAAATTTTACACTCAAAAAAAATTTTACACTCAGAAAAAAAATTTACACTCAAAAAAAAATTTGCACAAAAAAAAAATTGTTTTTTTTTTTTTTTACAAAAATGACAATATTTTGTGTACATACGTACGTGCATTCACTCAGAAATATTTTTACAGTAAAAAAACATTACACTCGAAAAAAATTTTACACTCAAAAAAAAAAAAATTAGTAATTTTTCATTTTTTTTTTTTCAATTACAAAAAAAGAGTTTTTTACTCAAAATAAAATATTTCTAATCAAAATTGTTAATTTTTTCACGTTAGAAAATGTACTACCCTTTAAAAAAATGCATTGTGGAGGGTATTCATAGATTCGGCAAAGTCGAATTTAACTTTTCTACTTGTTTTTTTTGTGTGTGTTAAATGTGTAAAAAATATTTATAATTTTTTTTTATTATTGTGGTCAGTTTGATGGAACATAAATTAACAAACAATTTTTCAATTAATTTTTATCATAAATATGCATTGTAAATATTTCACATAAATAAGAATGTGCCGTCTAATTAAAATATTTAATTTTAAAAGTTATTAATTACAAATGCATATTAATTTGATGGGATATTAATTTTTTGAACGATATGTATAAAGTAATTACATTTGTTAAATTTAAAAAAAAAACGAAACGAAACAAGGAAGAAAATTATGATCGGTCAAGACCATCTATACCAATGGTTCTCAAACGGTGGGTCGCGGAAGAGTTTCAGGGGGGTTGCCAAAAAAATGTTTAAAACTTTAAATTTTGGTAAATTTAAAACACATTTTTATAATTGTTGTGTTTAAAAATATACAATACCCTTATTAAAGAAAAATATTTTTTCCATCACTTAAGGTTCTTCCGTAATCACTGTGCAGTTGTTAATTTTTCGGGATGCCCAACACTTGTTTGTGAAATGATTTGGCTGACTCTGGGATCTGGCAGTTCGTTTTCTATTAACTTTTCGATTTAAAGGCAAAGTTAACAAAAACGTATTCTTGTGCATTTTAAAGAGCTTTATTTGTGAAATTTTCGGATGCGTCTGGAGTCTGACCCCTTTTTTGATTTACTTTTTAATTGTGATTCCAAATCTGTATGCGAATAACGGAACTAGATTCGTGATCGAATAAAATTTCGAAAAAAGAACTATCATTACTCCAAATTGGACTTTAAATGCTTTATTGGTAAACACGTCTTTATTTCTGATCAGGTAAAACTGGTGTTTTTATTTTATTTTCGGAAATGAAAAATCGATGAAGATAGTAAGTTTCGATATAAAATGCCGTAGTTCGGGACCTGGTTTCCAAATTTTTGAGAAAATTGACGTCAAAATTCACAAAATTTTTTATTTTTTTTTATTTTTTAGAAGTTTTTACTTGACATTTTGGTATGCGTCTGGGATCTGGCCACGCGGTTTCGATTAATCTTTCAATGCTGCTTCTGAAGTTGTTTTCCAAATTTTTCCATTACTTCAGGTTTTTGAAAAAAATGAGGTCAAAGTTCACGTTATTAATTTTTTATTTTTTTTTTATATTGGGGGGTCGCGAAAAATTTGATATAATAAAAAGGGTTCGAAAAGCAAAAGTTATTGAGAAGCTCTAATTTACACCATTTACATATAAAATTCAAAAGACGAGTAAATCAATTGTAATTCAAAGATTATACCTGCATTTCGAAGGTACCTTCCATTTGAAATTCGAAAGTTCCATTTGTAATTCGAAGATTTTCGACCAAAATATTGTTCTGATTGGATCGGTTAGCCAAAGATATGTCTATGAATAATATTTCGAACAGTAATAAACATCGGCAAAAGCTTTTTATACCCCCAAAACAAACTTCCACCGATTTTTTTTCTTAAAAGAACTATATTTTTTTCCTCATTCATTAATTCCCATCCCTTTATGAAACTAGTTCTTCCATTTATTAAGCCAATAATCAAGATGTCAACGTATTTTTTAAATAAAGATAAAACAAATTATGAATGAACAAATGAATGAACAAATAAATTAAATCGTTAAGCTCTGCTTCATTATGAAGTATGAAGAAAATATGCGACAAAAATTATCATCAATAATAAGGAAAGAAGATGCAGAACTAAAAATTAAAAAAAAAAATTAATGAAATAATTTGCTAACGAAAGAATAATTCTTGAATTTAATGAAAATTGCAGTGAACTGAATAAGCTCAGCCAACAATACAAATAATGAGAAACAATTGCATTAAATGAAGTCATTAATAGATAAAAAGGGTTACCAGATTAACGAAAGCGAAGAATTTCTAATTTATTAATTTATTAAAAGATGCTGAACAACGAGACCCAATGGAGTACGAGCACTTTAAAAACATTTTTTTTAAGTGAAATTTCGTTATCCTTACGGGCATAATCCTTATTTCCGTTATGGCGATTAAGACCAAAATGAATTCACTTGGTTGGGAATTATGACCAAAAATAATGTTGACATAGTCCTAATAAAACTGGTTTATCTGTGTCTGGCATTCGGCCGGGCTTAGAAATTACAAACTCCAATAACCTAACCTTTTCAGAAAAAAATGGTGCCGAAATTAATTCGGGCTTATGTTGGCCCAATAGTATAAATAGGAGTTATGACCGAAAAAGATTCGGTCGTAGGCCTAACAGAAATTGGACATAATTCCCATTGGAATCCTGACCCCTTTGGAAATGGCCATAGCCCCCACAACTATTATGGAGAGTATGACCATGATGTAATACGCACATTTCTTTTTTTGGGGATTATGACCGGTCACCTTTTTTTTGAAATCCGACAAATCGTAAGCAACTATATAGATTCCACTGATTCAACAACATGGATCACCCAGGAAGGCGCAGAAATATGACCTTCTTTATGTGGCTTTTACTTTCACCACAGTTGAAAACTTTTCTCAGACAAGTTCAGGTTCCTTCCAAAGTTAGTGTGGAATTAACTTCGTCATCTTCCGAAATAAGTGGAATCAAATCTCATAGTAAGCGAGTGCGGATTGAAGTTCGACGTAGTTCGATACAAACCTGTAAGTAACGCAACTGTGCGCTTTTAATTCAGACAAATTAGAGTTTTTGTATTTCTCATCTTTGGTTTGTCTATCAGCGATATAAAGTATAAGTGGTTCAGGATTCAAAAACTGATGGCCACTGCAAAACGTTTCGAGAGTTTCAAGAACTGATGGCCAATGCAAACAGACATACAGAAAATGGAGAAAGTTGAGACAAGCACAATCACAAACGACTTGTCGTGTGTATTTACCTTACCATGTTTAAACTATTCGACATTTGAACTAACGAGTTTTATATTCGTCTCTAAGTAAATTTGTAGTTACGCTATGGTCTATGGGAGGAAATATATCTATACCTAATAGACATTTCGCTTTAATTTATTTGCATTATAAAAACTTTAGACCTCAGCGGAAAGTATATTTCAGATACGGCTAGTTCGACATATAAACGAACGATATGTCTAATACATTATATTAGCACCTGTATAATCGACCACAAAACGTTATTTACAAGACAACCGAAGCATCTCAACAGTACACTTTCCATGGTTATATTGATACGACATAGTCACTCAAACCACATTCTTACGATGCTCCAATTAGGAAGTAGAGTTGGATACTCTATTGTGATTTATTTATCACTATGATACCATCCACGAAGTCTTGGATGAGGGGTATTCTGGGTATTGGAGCCTCTATAAATTTTTACGCAGATGATTTGAAGCTACACGAACAAGTGGGATTCGGAGTCTACTCGGAGTAGCTTGGATTAAGGCTTGCTCGGGGATTGCCACATAAAAGGCAGAGATGTTGGCAATAATGGAGTTGGCTGACCTATTATCTTGCAATGTCTTCAGCTTTCTTCATCTATTTATCTATTCTATTTATCTATTCCTGGATTCAATGTTTCTGTAACAGTATCTCCCATTAACTGGCGCACGTCTTTAAATGAGATGGCCAAGAAGTTTGACAAAAGACTCATATGGGTCCCATGGCACATATACATTTTAAGGAATTGCAAAGCCGATGAGCTTGCAAGACTGGGAACTACAAGCAAAATATACAGCTCTGTTCCGCGACGGTGACTAATCAGAGATGGGCACATGGATGAACGTGTGGAATTTGACCTTCTCTTAATCGGATGCGCACAAATGAGCTGATATCACTTCCAGGAGGAATGATTTCGACGGTGTTTGCTGTAATTACCGAATACTGTCTTATATAAAAGCAGGCTGAGCGGTTTAATGTGCCGTCAAATGACTTGCCGAAGTAACATGGATGGAGAGGAGTTGGAAACTATAAAGCACTTCATCTGTCATAGCTCGGCACTTTCTGGTTAAAGACTTTCTTCACAGAGATCTATAGAGCAGCATGATCTTTCCGATTTGTCGGATGTCAGAATTCAATATCTTGGAAGTTTTAAAAGGAGTTCAAATTGGTTTAATGGCAGGGACTGTTAGGGGAGACCCATAACCTTCTCGTGGTATCACAATGAATCTCAGAGTCTATGCTTCTTTTATTCGAAGGTATTTTAACCAATTTAAGCTCCTAATACAACTCCAACTATATCGAATTTTGACATTTGACTATTAGAGACTGCATGAAGCTGCATAGATCGCAATGATGCATGTTTCTGCTTCGGATATAAACAGATAACGTTTTTTTATTACCTCAAGCAACTCAGCATGTTTTCGTTTTATACAGTGTCAACGGAGCTGTATGTCAAAATTCAATATCTTAGGAGTTTTAAAGAAGCTCAAATTGGTTTAATGGCACGGACTAATAGCGAGACCCATAACCGTCCCGTGGTATCACAGAGGATCTCAGAGTTGATGCTTCTTTTATTCGAAGGTGTTCTAACCAATTTAAGCTCTTAATACAACTCCAAAGATATCGAAATTGCCTCAAGCAACTCAGCATGTCTTCCGATTTGGTAAGTCCCTGAGATAGTCTTGTGCCCTGAGACCCATATAATAGGAATTTCAAACCGGTCCATCCTATATGAAGACGTTTTTTCTCGAACATTGACTACAGAGACTTTACCGCGGCTTCACATACAGAATAGATGTTTACTGCGGTTGTCGAAAAGAACTTTATATGGAGTTCACACTTACGACTTTAAACATTTCACAACGAAGAGCTCCTGTGTTTCACATGGAAGTCATTCTCTGCACTTTTGCGATAAAGACTTGAATCTGTATTTAAAATTAGCTAAGAAAAGACGACTGTAGAATTATCGCAATACTGAGGAGGAAAAGATCTATCCAATAACACTGTAAGTACGTGAAATTGACACACCAAAACGCAGAGACACCCAAACTAAATTTTCGGTCGTAGAACACAGGGGCATTCTCCGTTTTGGCAGATCAGGTCAATATTAAAAGATATTTAATTTTTAAGTTTGTAATTTTTAAGCGATTTTTTATTGTTTTTTAAGGAAATTGAAAAATTTAAGAAAAACAAATTATTTTACTCGCCCAAACTGATCCGCCATCGTTGTTAGAGTAAAGTTTTGACTAATTAATACTAAATAAAGTAATTTTAAAAGATTTTCAAAGGATGTTCCTTGGAAAATATAATAAAAACTCACTCGAAAATCGCTAAACTTTAAAACGAAATATCTTTTGATTTTGACCTGACCTGGCAAAACGGAGTATGCCACTAGATTCTACGAACCAAAATTAGGTTTACGTGTTTCGGCGTTTTGATGTGTCATTTCAAAAGTTGAAATTATACTTACAGTGTAATTAAAACTTGAAGAGATGTAGTCCGTTAGATGTTTCCCTTGTTTCCGACACCAGCATTTCTGGAATTTTTTGTTTAAACAACAACTGGAATGGAATGGAATTTTTTGTTTAAACAACAATTGTTATAGTCAAATTTTTATTTGGCTGGACTTAATGCCGGTTGCCATTCTCGAAAGATGCAGTTGATGCAATTACACCTTGTGATTCAAAACAAATTCGGCTGTAGTTAAGAATATTTTATCAGTTGAAAGAAACGTTACTAAGGCTTTCGTGTAATTTTAAAGCTTAATTAAGTAAAAGTATTAAAACAATTTGCTTGGCATCTCTAGCAAAAATTCAAATAAAGAAGTAGCAATACGAGGAACGAGTTAAAAGATGAGTTCAAAAATATTAATGATGATGAAGTAACCAATTTAAGATGATTTAAATACAAACATATGTAAAAGATTTCCATATGTAAATCAAATAATATGTAAATCATATGTAAGAGCACAAAAAGAAAAAAGTCTGTCTGCTGTTATAATCATCCAAATATGAATGGAAATATGATGGTAAAACGTTTTGAGTTGCACTCATCAGTTTTTTTTAATTAAAAAATTAACAACTCTATTAGGAATGATATGCATTAACGAGGGTCGATGGGAGAATACAATACATACACAGAGAAGGAAGGATTTTGAGTAAGAAGTACATAAACAGCAAAGCATTGAAGCATTTGAAAGCCTGGTTTCTCTGCTATGTTTTTGTCAAAGCTTAAAATTGCTAATGCCAAGATCTTACCGACCCTCGTTACAAAAATTGTCTTCTTGCTTTTGAAACTTTGTTACAATAAAGATTAAATTTTTTTAATTAAAAAATTTGCAAATCTATTAGGAATAGGGGTTCCTGTGAGAACTCTAAAGATATTAAATTTTGACAAACGACTAATCAGAGAGATCGTGCAGCTCCATAAATCCCAGTGAAGCAAGTCCCTGACCAGAAAGTGCCGGACAATGACAGATAAAGTGTTCGATAGTTTCCAACTCCTCGACATTCAACTCGGCAAAAGTTTTTTGACGGTACATTTTAAGGCAGTGTCCAGTAATGACAGCCGCCGTCAAATCTTTTTCTTGGAAGATGTATACCAGTCTGTGGTGTAGTCTCACACGTCCATCCATGTTTTTGTTTAGGCGAAGGAGGATTTCTAATGCAGCCGCAGGTGTATTCTGTACCTTCGTGACACATTTCCCTTTTGTCTCTAATGCAGGCCATCAGACAATGATTCCATACTGAAGAATTGGACGCATCCAATGAACGTCTTTAGGGCTAAAGAACCATAGTTTTTCAATAGCCATTTTGGAGGAATATAAAGCAATCGTTGATTTTCTCATCTGATCCTCAACAATACGCCTGAAATTCAGCTTCCTATTTAGAAATACTTAAAGATACTTGACTCCATTTGTGAAAACGATTTCAGTGCCGTTCGGAGAAATAGGATTAAAAGCTGGAATCATAGTTTGCCTCGTAAACACGACAAGCTCTGTTTTACTTAGATAACCTCCCAGACCACAGCCTCTTGCCGAATTAGACATCTCGTTCATAGAAGCCCGAAAAATGTCCCTCAATGTGTGCAGGTGCTTTCCCTTTACCGCTATCGCAATTTCGCTAGCATATACGACAACATGACAAGTATGCGAGTAAGAACATTTTACCGACCCTCGTAACTAAAAATATTTTTCTTTCTTTTTAAACTCTGTTACAATAAAAAAATTCACAATATTCCTTATGCTGCTGCGGCTTAATGAAAATGTATTCTTACAAACAAATTCCGGGCGTTGAAAAATTAATTTAAAATAGTCCCCTCTTGTACACACAAAAAATTATTGGCTAAAAATTTTCAATTAAATTTATTGATCAACAAAATTTAAATGAGTCAATCAATGTTTTGATTGAAATTTTTGTTATTTTCTTTAACTGTAGAATTACAAATTTTCAACATACCAGATTTTTTTCGCTTCAATTTATTTGAATATATTAGTTCAAAAATATACTCTTTACTACGGTTTTACTTTTTTTTATTGTCGGCAACATATTGAAAAGCAAAAAATATGAATTTCTTCATAATTTTCCCATAAGCGTAAAATTCATTTGTTAAATCAATAATTATTTTAATTGACTTTAAATAAAAAATCAATCAAATTTTTGATCAAAATCGAAAAAATGATTAATTGAAATAAAAATCAATTAATCACCTACAATTTGATGATTGATATAACAATTTTCTTTATCGGAGGAGTTTCAATTAAAAAATTAATTGAATCCGCGTTTTTGTTGATTGACTTTCGTTTTTAATTCTTTCTGTGTAATGCAGGCATTGAAAAGGTTAATTTCTTTTTATGACTCCTACTGCTTCAGAAGTATCGCAATAAATGATATTAAAATTATTAAAATGAATAGTAAAATATAACATACAGCAGTTTTGTTTCTTTGTGTATGTCACTTTGTTTTTTTTTTGGTATGTCATTGGCGACGTTTTAAGCGACGAGACGGCAGAAGAGACATTTCATTCGACTATAGTGAATGACGATTCACATATTTGACGTGTATGCCAAAAACGTTTAAGAATTTTTGTGCAACAAACACTTTGTACATGTAACACAAGCAACATGGTGTGATTCTTTAAAATGCATACAAATATATATAAACAAACAAACAATGTCCATCCATCCAAATCATACCACTGTGGATACATGCTAGAGATGGTAGCGTGAGTGACTTTTGACTCATACTTTACTTATGCTCACGACAATAATTTTCCAATCACACACACTCACTTACGAGCTTTTTTATTCTACTCTCGATCACGTGAGTAAATTTAAGACAGCTCACACTCACGTACACTCACAAAAACTTCACTCACACTCACGTTGACTCGAACTAACGAAACTTTTATTTATAGAAAAAAGTAAAAATTGCAAAAATCTAACAAAATTTGTAGAAAAATTTGAAGTTTTGGCAAATTTTCCAAAATTTTCTTGGTTTTTCGGGAAAAATAAAGTTTTGCCAAATTGAATTTTTTTTTGCTTTTTTCGGGACGAAAGGATATATGAAGAGAAAAGAAATCACACAAACTCACGGAAAAAAATTTACTCACTCAAAAATCTTACTCACGCAATTTATTTCCAACCACCCACACTTACTAGCGATCACTTGAGTAAAATTGATTTCAGTCACACTCACACGTGATCACGCATGAATCATGTGAATCACGCACTAATATGCTCATGTTCCCATCTCTAATACATGCATCCAATACATGCATGGTATGCTGGCCGTATGCAAGCACAAGCATTTGTATTTTTATATCCTTCCGTCAGTAATGTATTTTGTTGGTTAAATTTGCCGTTACTACAGAGATCTTTGACTCTTTTTACTGGATGCCATTGTCAAGCTTTAACGCGCGTCCAGTTTTTAATACCCTTCCACTTATTTTTAGTGATAAAGGAAAATAAAATAAGTTTAAATGAGTTTGTCATTCCAAAAATCACTCCGAATTCGGAGTAATTTTTCTATATAAGAAAGCACTCCGAATTCGGAGTAATTTTTCTATATAAGAAAGCACTCCGAATTCGGAGTAATTTTTCTATATAAGAAAGCACTCCGAATTCGGAGTAATTTTTCTATATAAAAAATCACTCCGAATTCGGAGTAATTTTTCTATATAAAAAATCACTCCGAATTCGGAGTAATTTTTCTATATAAAAAATCACTCCGAATTCGGAGTAATTTTTCTATATAAAAAATCACTCCGAATTCGGAGTAATTTTTCTATATAAAAAATCACTCCGAATTCGGAGTAATTTTTCTATATAAAAAATCACTCCGAATTCGGAGTAATTTTTCTATATAAAAAATCACTCCGAATTCGGAGTAATTTTTTCTTTATAAAAAATCACTCCGAATTCGGAGTAATTTTTCTAAATGATAAAATCACTACGAATTTCGGAGTAATTTTCCTATATGAAAGAAATCATACCGAATTCGAAGTAATTTTCCTACATGAATATATCACTCCGAAGTCAGAGTAGTTTTTTTTTATATGAAAAAAAAAACACTTTTTCGTTATTAAAAATTACTCCGAATTCGGAGTAATTTTTCCGAATTTGGAGTAATTTTTCTATACCTATGAAAAAATTACTCAAAATTCTATTGATTTCAGAAAAGTTTTTCTATCTAAAAAAAAAATCTTTTAATTCGGAGAAATTTTTCTAAGAAAGACATTTACAGTGTTCGCAACTAGAGAAAAATTACTGGAGTGATTTTTTATAGAGAAAAATTACTCCGTATTTGGAGTGATTTTTTTACAGAGAAAAATTACTCCGAATTTGGAGTGATTTTTTTACAGAGAAGAGTTACTCCGAATATGAAGATAATTTTTCTATAGAAAAAAATTACTCCGAATTCAATTGAAAAAATCGATCCGAATTTGGAATAAATTTTCTATTGACAAAATCAATCCGAATTCGTGTAAAAATATCACTCCGAATTCGGAGTAATTTGTTATATGAAAAAATCACTTCGTGTTCAGAGTAATTGTTCTATATGAGAAATATCACTCCGAAATCGGAGTACTTTTTATTTATGAAAAAATCACTACGAATTCGGACAAATTTTTCCATATGTAAAAATCACTCCAAATTATATTGATTTCAGAGAAATTTTTCTACATATTTTTTTTTTTTTTTAATTCGGAGAATTTTTTCTAAGAAAGACATTACCAGTGTTCGCAATTACAGAAAAATTTACTCCGAATTCGGAGTAATTTTTTTAATAGAGAAAATTTACTCCGAATTGGAGTTATTTTTTTTTGGAAACAATTGCTCCTAAAATCACTCCGAATTCGGAGTAATTTTTCTGTAGAGAAAAATTACTTCGAATTCTCAATTCGAATTCGGAATATTTTTTCTATGTTAAAATATCACTCCGAATTCGGAGTAATTTTTCTTTATGAAAAATGTCACTCCGAATTCGGAAAAATTTTTCCATATGAAAAAATCACTCCAAATTCTATTGATTTCAGAGAAATTTTTCTATATAATTTTTTTTTTAATTCAGAGAAATTAGTCTAAGCAAGATATTTACAGTGTTCGCAACTAGAGGATAAAGTCGATTCCGGCGAAGCGTAATATGTTATGTAATAACATATTAAAAACAAGTGAGAGTGTTAAATTCGGCTGTTCCGAATCTTTTATACCCTCCAAAATGTAAAAAAAAAAAAAAAAATGTCAAAAAATGTTTTTTTTTGGGGGGGGGGGGGGGGTGATGGGGTCAGTGGGGGACGTTGAGAGCACCTTCCCATCCCGATAAATATTACAAATGTTTCATTTATTTAACAAAAATACAAAAAAACATGTAAAAAAAGTGTATTTTTTCAGAGGTTGGTTCAGTTCTTCAAGGGGAACTTTTTTCCCCCTGAGCCGATTTTGCCCATTGACGAACTTAACCTGCCTAGGACCATAAGACATATTCATGCCAAATTGCAGGAGGCTAGCTCTTTAATTTTGGACTGTATCGTGCCATCTACAGACAGACGGACGGACGGACGGACGGACGGACAGACGGACGGATGGATATTCACAGAATGTCTTAGAATCGATCATGGATCAATAATATATATACTTTATGGGGTCCCCGACCGATATTTCGATGCGTTACAAACGGAATGACAAAGTGAGTATATCCCCATACTGTAGTTGGAGGGTATAAAAATTACTCCGAACTCGAATTGATTTTTTTATAGAAAAATTACTTCGAATTTATCAATGAAAAATTACTCCAAATTCTGATTGATTAAATATTACTCCAAATTCTGAGTAATTTTTTCATATAGAAAAGCTCCTTCGAATTAAGAGTGATTTTTATTTAATAAAAAATTCCTCCGAATTCGGAGTGATTTTTTGAAAATGAAGAGCAGATCAAAATGATCAGAGAGATTTAAGAACATTTTTCTTTTAAGAAAAATGTTTTCAAAAATTCTTAGATTCTGTTACATTATTTTTGGGATTCCGAAAATCTTATTTCGCTGCAATATCAGTTTTTCTTACTCCAAATCGAAAAACATATCAACATTTTTTTAAACAAAGATTTTTTTTTTTTTCAAAAGGAAGGGGGTATTTATTTTTGTGAACGGACTGACAAACTTATGTTATATGTTTAACACTAACAAGGAAGGTCTTTCACAGGGCACCCACCGATTGGCCTGAAACTTGCATATAGGAAAGAGGTGAGCAAAATAAGAGTTACCTGCTTTTTTTAGCTGCCCAATCTTACATTTAGCGGGTCAAAGGGGAGGATGAAAAACGAAACTAAACAATATGAATATTTAATATAGATCGAAAGGTTTGTTGAAGGCCTATACAAAGGCGTATCGGCCGTTTCCAAATTCGACTTCGTTAAGCTCCTGGAGAGGTACAAACGTAGGACCGCCAAAATCACATGAAATAATCTCTAGTAAAATTAAGCTGATTCGTATTTTTTCGTTTGGCAAAGTTCCTGCTAGATCGGCTTTTAACAGATTTTCAAAAAAGTTCTTATTTTTTCATAAGGTTGCAACCCTTTTTTAAATTTGGGATTGGGCAGCTATAAAAAAAAAGGAAACTCTTATTTTGCTCCCCTCTTTCCTATATGCAAGTTTCAGGACAATTGGTGGGTGCCCTATGAAAGACCTTTCTTGTAAGTGGAGGGTACACACAAAGAATAAGCTTCATTAATATAATGAAACTCATCATAAAAGTTCGTCCAACGAAACTGTTTCATTAAATTTATGAAATGTTTCATAAATATTCATAGTATTTATGAAACATTTCATTATATTTATGAAAATTTTCTTAAAATTTATGAAAACTTCAGTAAAAAGTTAAAAAAAAAAAAAAAATTGTTGTACAGTTCTTTGAGTGTATATAAACCTGTTTAAAAACAGGCACATTTATTTTTAAGTAAAAAAAAAACATCTTCTTAAAAACAAGAAATTGTTAAATAACTTTTTACGCTTATATATGCGCATTTCAACGCAATGATGCTGCAAATAATATATGACAGCATGGCAGTAGTACAATCGACCTTCCCTCTTTTCTTCATTTCGAGCCACTGCCAGTAACCATGGCTCCAAACAATCTCACTATTTCCTTTTTTATAGAATTTAAGTTTTTTAGTTGAACTTGTGAACTTGATGGTGGACTTTTTATTTCGTTTAATATTTTTTGTTCCTTGTTTTTTTTTGTAAATTTCTATACACCAACAATAACGTTTCCTTACTCCCAAAAAAAAAACGTGGATATTCAATACTAAAAATTTAACTAAATGTTAGTCCAAAAGGACCTAGTGCAGGAATTGGTAACCAATACTAAAATTTTTTACTAATATTATTTAAAACCAGTAAAAATTACTAATTTTAGTACTTTAAAGATACTAAAATTAGTAACTAATTAGTAGATTTTGGTACAAAATCACTTACTAAACCTTTTACTGTAGAATTATTTTGAGTGTAGTTACCCATCACAGTCCATCATTCGCATCATCAGCTTCACCGGCATCATCGTCGTCATCATCAGCATCATGATGCTGTTTGTTGTAAGTCATCATCAATTGTTGCATCATCAATCGTAAAGGTTGCGAGTATGTGCAGCATGTAGCATTTAACTTTTTTTTATTGTTGGTTGATGTCCAGTTGTTGCAGTTCATTGTTTGTTTGCATTTTGTTTGTTCTTTCTTGTTGTGTCATCCCGAGTAAAAATTTTCTGGTCTAATCATATATAATTTGATACAATCTTATATGAGTTAATATGCTTCCGTATAAATTTATATAAAATTTTATCTATCACTTTGATACGGTTGATCCACTTTATATGGTTAGATATTGCTCCATATATGATTAGATTCGTATTTTGGTTTTGCTCATCAAATTATATAAAAATTGATATTATAAGATCAATTTGATCTAATTAGATTTGACCAAATTCAGGATCAAATTGTATCAATTTTTATATTTTTTGATCTAAAGTAATACAATTAGATATTATTTGATACAACCATTTTACGGATCAAATTAGATCTATTTAGTAAAATTAGCATAATATTTTTACTAGGGATGGTCCAGTCTGTTAAGTTTTCGTTTTTTTTTTGTTGTTTAATTTTATTTTCATTTATTTTACTGAAAAATTTTATCTTGCACAGAAAAATATATGGAAACACAATTTTTAATAAACCATTTAATTAAGTTCAAATTGTGATTTAATTATTTTTTTAATTGATACAATTAAAAATGTAATTGAGTATTTTTATTTAATTTGTGGAGACTTTTCTCGTGAGTGCATTGAAATTTAATTTGGAATATATTAAAAAAAAAAAAAGAAAAATTTGATTCGGTCAATACCCTATACCGACCATGTTATACCCTACACTAGTATTTAAAGTCCAATGACTCGTTTGGTTCTTACCCCACAGTGCATTTATTATGTTTATAAATTATACACAGAAATCTTTAAAAAAAAATCAATTTTATAAGAATTTTAAATCTTTTTCAATTTAAAAAAAATCCATAAAAATAAACTAAAAACGCATATAATCAAAAGTCAGTAGGTGTTAAAACTACTGTTTAATATCCACATAAATATTTATGTAGTCTGTGTGGGATCTTTTTTACCAAATCATGTCACTCCTTTACTGTTGATCATAAATATCAAAGCCAAAAATAAACTGCATAAAGTTTATAACTGTTATATTCTCTTTTTTATTTGCTGTGGAACTGAATTCTTAAATGTAGGTATTTTAATGAAGAAAATCTATTGGAGTAATCAAATTTTATTGGCCATAACTAAATATTTATTGGAAATTACTGTACCGAAGTTGTAACGAGAAGGTTTTTAATGCAGATAATAAAAATCGTAATAAATATTTTTAAAATATGCAAAGATTAAGTTAAAATTTCATTGGAAAGTTAATTTAAAAAGATGCAAGTAAAAAAGTTTAATTCGGCATTTGCCAAATGTAATGATACCCTCCACAATATAAAACAAGTAAAAACGTTAAATTCGGCCTTGCCGAATGTATTGATACCCTCCACAATGCAAAAATGTTCTTTGCAAAAAACGTTATTTATAAAGAAATTACTTTTGAGAAAAAAATGTTTTAAAAAAAATTCTGCAAAAAAAAAAAAAATTTTGTAAAAATCAAAATCCTCGATTTTTTTCTTTATTTGTAAAACAATAAGTTTGTACATACTTGCTTAAATACCACATTCCGTGTTCAATTCTGTTCACATATGTCAACCAGCAGCCGACTTAAAACACTTTGTATTTTTAGGTTATGTTAAATGTACCAACATTTTTGCTCATAACTTTTGAACCGCTGAACCGATATCGCTCGAATGCAATACTAAACTTTTCGGGGGAACAACAAGTGAATATGTTAAGTTCCAGTCTTATCCGTGTAATATTTTGGCCGTGAAAAAGTATTTGATTCTAAAACATTTTTCGTTTAGAAAAAGTCTTAGGTTCTGATACATTTTTCGTTTAGAAAAAGTCTTCAGATTCTGACACATTTTTTAATATAGAAAAATTATCAGGTTCTGAGACATTTTTCGTGGAGAAAATATCTCAGATTCTGAGACATTTTAGTTCAAAAAAGTCTCAAATTCCGGTACATTTTTCGTATAGAAGAAGTATCAGATTTTACGAAAATTTTTTGAATAAAAAAAATCTCAGATTCTAAAATATTTTTCGTAAAGAAAAAGTCTAAGATTCCGAGACATTTTTCATACAGAAAAAGTCTCAGTTTTTAAGACATTTTTTGTATAGAAAAATCTCAAATTTTAATACATTCTTCTTATAGAAAAAGTCTCAGATTCTAAGACAGTTTTCGTATAGAAAACATTCTCAGTTTCTGAGACATTTTTCGTATATTTTGCGACATTTTCCGTATAGAAAAAGTTTCAGATTATGAGGCATTTTTCCTATAGAAAAAGTTTCAGATTCTGAGACATTTTGTCTCATAATTCGTGTAGAAAAAGTCACAGAGTCTTAGACTTTTTGTATACAAAAAATATCTTACAACCCGTGACTTTTTCTAAACAAAAACCATTAAGAAAGTTATAGTCCGTCAAGACCTACCACCAGTGTTTACCCTACACCAGTGTTTTCTGGAAAATGGGTTCCAAGTCCAAACATGGACCGTTTGGATCTCTCTTTTGTTAGATCTTTATTTAGTGTAGAAAACACACACAGATCAAATTTTAGTGGAATTTGTTTATTTTTTTGTCAATAAACCGATTTAACAGAATATCGGTCGACATTTTTATATGGGGGACTAAGTCCAAAAATGTTCCAATTATATTCTGAATTAAAAATAAAATTTGTATCAAATATTTCCATTTTCATGAATTGTGAGGGAATTATGTGAATATCGGGAGGGTGGTTTGTATGGGGACTACCAGAAGGACTGATCCGATTCCTTTGAAATTTGGAATGAAGATTTGTGAATACAAAATTTGATTACCTGCTAAATTTCAAAGCGATATCTATTATAATACGGTTATTAGAGTAATTTAAGCCGAGTCCAAAGGGTGCGTTTGTAAGGGGGCTAGGTCTTAACACGGACCGATTTTTTCCAATTTCAATAGGCTTCGTTCTTGGACCAAAAGATCCTTAAGTTTTAAATTTCAAGTCAATTGATTGAAAATTGCGACCTGTATCGTGCTAAAACCGATAGATGGACAGACGGACGGACAGACAGACGGACGGACGGACATCGCTGAATCGACTCAAAAAGTAATTCTGAGTCGATCGGTAAACTTGAAGGTAGGTCTAGGACCAATATTTCGGGTAGTTACAAACATCAGCACAAACTCATTATACCCTGTACCACAGAGTGGTGTAGGGTATAAATATCTCAGAATCTGAGACTTTTATACCCTACTCCACTCTGTGGTACAGGGTATAATGAGTTTGTCTTTATACGTGTTAAAAAAGTCTAAAACATTTTTCATACTGAACATGTCTTAGATTTTGAGACGTTTTTCGTATAGAAAGTCTCAGTTTCTGAGAAAAAGTCTTAGATTCTGAGTTTCTAAAACATTTTTCGTATAGAGAAGAGTTCAGATTCTGAGACATTTTTTGTGTAAAAAATTACGTAAGAGCTGGAAAAATCTTTCATTAAATAGAATTTATACGTCAAATAAAAGAGATTTTTTATTAATTTAAAAATTAAAACCGAATATTTCATACATATGAGGCATTCCACAGCAAATGTTCAGCAAAAAAAAAGTTGTGTCGTGTCAATATGAAATCATTTGCAAAGTATTCGCTGTTAGGGTACTATTAAATAACAAAAATAAAATTTAAGTTTTTTCAAAAAGTGGGCCTTGGCGTGGTCAAATATTGAAAATATCCAACTTTTTTGCCTAAGTATCTTCACTTCAATATTTATGAAAATTAAATGAAACATAGTAAAATCTTTAAGACAAAGGTTTTTTTTATAGATTTTTGTATGGGCTATCGATTAAAAAAATAAAAATTGGAAAATTTTCAGAAAAAGTTCTGAATTTTTTAAATTTAAACTTAAACTTTATTTATCATAAAACATGCCGCAATTTTATTTTGTTTTTAATTAAAAAAAAAAAAACTTAAAGTGTTTTTCTATCGGTTCTGAAATTTTCAGAGATGTGTTTTGCCTTGTTTTCGAGAAATCAAATGTCAAAAATTTCAATACGCTTATTTTATACAATAATGGTGTAAATAACGTGTGCGTATGAGTAATAAAAACACCTAAACAATATTTAAAATAGAGATGGGATCGTAAATGAGTCTTTTATAACGATTACGCACTCTCATGAAAGAAAAAATTTAGTCACGCACGATATTTTATTTTGCTCACGCTCATTCACGCATACGTGAGTAGAAAAAAATAATTCACGGTCACGATGTTCACGTGAGCGTGAGTAAAATAAAATATCGTGCTTGAATAATTTTTTTCTTTCATTAGCGTGCGTGATCGTAAATAAAAACTCACTCACGCTCCCATCGCCTCTTAAAATATTTTTTAAGTATTGATATTACTCATACGCACACGTTTTATACACCATTATTGTATAAAATTAGCGTATTGCAATTTTTGACATTTGATTTCTCGAAAACAAGGCAAAACACATCTCTGAAAATTTCAGAACAGATAAAAAAGCACTTTAACTTTTTTTAAATTAAAAAAAAAATGAAATCCCGGCTAAAAATAATGTATACAAGCTCATGTACGATCATATATGATAATTTATGTTAAGGGTGGGCCAATATATGATCGCATATTATCATATGTTTTACCATATATGGTCATATATTGAATAAGCGCCAATTTTAATATATGTCCATATCTGATCATATATGTTTTCGAATTAATGATGTATGGTCAGAAGTGTTCATATATGCTCATATACAATTCATTTTTAGCCGGGATTGCATGTTTTTTGATAAATAAAGTTTAAGTTTAAATTTGAAAAATTAAGAACTTCTTCTGAAAATTTTCCAATTTTTAATTTTTTTAATCGATAGCCCATACAAAAATCTATAAAAAACTTTTGTCTTTTTAAAGACTTTACTGTGTTTCATTTAATTTGCATAAATATTGAAGTAAAGATACTCAGGCAAAAAAGTTTGATATTTTCAATATTTGAACACGCCTACAAGGCCCACTTTTTGAAAAAACTTAAATTTTATTTTTGTTATTTAATAGTACTCTAAGAGCAAGTACTTTGCAAATGATACCCCATTGAAACCACTTTGGTTTTTCTGTAGTGGAACAGTTGGTGTGGAATGCCTCATATGTTTTACAAAATTAAAAGAAAAACCTGCAACAAAATTATTTTTTTTGTGGTAGGGGAATTTTTTTCTTCTGGCCCTATGTGGCCCAGTTACGAACCTGGTCTTCCTAAGACCATAAGAAGGCAAATATTAGAAGTCTATCTTTTTTAGTTCGGACTGTATCGTGATTTGTACAGACGGAATTTGCTAGAATAGAATATATTTTGGATTTGCGAAATGATAAAGTGAGTAAATCCCATTAAATGTGGTTAGTACATGTCAGCAAACAACGTCTGCTCTTCTGATTCTTCATATGGCTTCTGATTCTTCATATGGCTTTATATGGTGGGAGGACATTTTCTTACTAAGTTTAGGTTATAAAACAACCCACTTTAACCAGACACTTTCAAGAAATTAAACAGCAACAATATGTTTTATTGTAAATATTTATTAATAATCCCTTAATAGAAGAACTTAACGATAAAAGAGTTTATTTTTGTTTGAAGTTATAGCAGAAGAATGTGTGTAAGTGTGTATAAATTTCCAAACCAATGATAAAAACATGCCATTAAAATTAACTAGGAAACTGCCACGACTAAAAACAAACCAATAACAACTCTGTGTAAATGGTGCTATTAGTTTGGTAAAACATGTTAGGAATGGAGGAGCAGTTACAGAGATTTTAAACTGTTGCTTTTGGCTGGCTGGTTAAAGTTTTGTAAAAGAAGATGTATGGAAAATGTTAGTTGCTGTGATTGTTGTTGCTGTGGTTTGTTGCTTGGCAGGCACACAGGCTGAAAGTAATTTGCAATCATCAACAAATTGTAGACAATTTCCGCAATTACATTGAATTGTTAAAAATTGTTAAAAAAAAAAGAAAAAACAAGAGAAACAAAAATTCAGTTAAGAACATGGCTAGGAATGCAAAATGAGACAACCTAACAAAAGACAAGGCCAAACAATGGGTTTTTTTTTTGAGAAGAATTGTAATAGAAGCTGTAGCAGATGTTAGAGAAGCAACAGCAAAAGGAAAAGATTTTTTTCCTTAAGAGTAATGTATTGTTAAATTCTAGAAAGGATTCAAAGATTTATTTAGTTTTTTTGTGGATGCCTAGGAAATATTTAACAGTTACACTTATACACTGAAAAAAAATTAGAGTTATGCAAAAAGCTCACTTTGAAGAAATAAGTCGACCTCTGGAAAACGTCATTTTTTATAGGTTTTTTGAAATGTTGTATGGCCCACTGAAGTTTTTAAATTCTTTCAAAGGAGTTTTAAATAACTCAAAAAAAAGTATTAAATCCAGTTCTAAAGTAAATAATGTTAAGGCATGTCTTCAATGAAATTTGATGGCAGTATTTTTCTTAGAACATATTAACCCACTATCTTCCATTTTTAGGGGTCATTTTGGTACTTTTTTTTCAAATATCGTCTTAGAATACGACTAAGGCCTGCTTTTATGGGGTTAAAATGTTCTACAAACATTTTCTACATCAAATTTCACTAGGGGTTGTCAAAGGTCAAAAGAAAGTAAAATGTTAAGTTATCCTAACTAAATAAATTATGTTTCACCAAAATACTTTACATTTTTACTTTTTAAAGCATTTTACACACTTCGCACGAACCCTTGACAACCCCTAGTGAAATTTGATGTAGAAAATGTTTGTTGAACATTTTAACCCCTTAAAGGCACATGTTAGTGGTGTTCTATGATGGTATTTGGAAAAAAGACAAAAATGACCCCTAAAATGGGAGATAGCGGGTTAATATGTTTCAAGAAAAGAACCACCATCAAATTTCGCTTAAGACATCTATTATCATATTTTAGCTCGGAAGCAGATTTATAAAATTTTTTCGAGTTATCTCACACGACTTTTATGAAAAACAATTTAAAAGTATGTGAAAATTTACAATTTTACTTTTTAAAGCATTTTGCACTTTTCGCACGAAATTTTGATCTTCGTTAAATTTTACGCAGAAAACTTTTTTAAAACATTTGAACCTTTAAACGCACGTTTTCTGGTGTTCTATGAGGATATTTGAAAAAAGTACCAAAATGACCCCTAAAAATGTGAGATAGAGTGTTAATATATTCTGAGAAAAGAACTGCCATCAAATTTCACTGAATTTTCACTAGATTTAATACTTTTTTTGAGTTATTTAAAACGCTTTTGAAAAAAATTGAAAATCTTCAGTGAGCCATAAAAAGAACTCGAGCTAAGTTTTCTTAACCCATCGGGGGTTTGGCTCTACTGGTGGTATTCTTTCATTTTTTTTTTGGTCCCATCCAAGATACAAAATCGTGTTTCACAGTGTTATTAATGATTTGTCATTAAAATCCCTTTGCTACTTGTTGTATAGGGTTTTTATATTTGCTAAATAATCTTGACAATGGAATCTGACAAATTCCGAATAAATAAAATAAATTTCTTAAATGATTTTATGAGAATATCATAGTTCCAATTAATAAAGGAAATAATGACCTCGAGCTAGAATAAACCTACTCAAAATATGATGTGAACATTTTTAAAGCAATTATGAAAGTCGATGAAATGTTATGTATTTTTGATGTGTCACTTAGTGTATGTACTAAAGGTGTCCTAACGACTAAGGTAATTTTTCAAAATCACTTTTTAATATGTGGTAGGGTCCTAAATTGTAGTTTTGTATCTAAAAATAAGTGAGCCAAAATTTGGAGACAATCGGATAAAAATAACTCGTGCCGAAAATGGATTGAAATTTTGGGACACTCTTATATGATGAAAAAACACGTTTTTTCTAGTTTTTTGAAAAATATTGGTATATGCTATTTTTTGTTAATTTTTTTGTTAAGTAATATGAAAATGGTAATAAATTACCTTTCCAAAAAGCTTAAAGAAATTCAAATCAGATGAAAAATAAGCATTTTACGCATACAGGCCCCAGACCATTGCATGGTTTTTAAAGCCAAAATTTGAAAATTTTCAAAATTTTTAGGCAAAAAAATAAAAAAAATTAAATTTTACTTTATAATTATATTAAATACATGTTATAGATAAAAACTAACAGATATGGTAGTCTAACTTTTTTTCCATTTGGCGTGGGTAGTGATATAATTTCCGCGGATTCCAAAGAAAATGAGTTTTTCTAAAATAATTTAGCAAATATGGGAAACAATTTTCTGTATTGTATTATACGAAGTGAAATACATAAATTCTGTAAATTTTTTGAGAATTCGGGCATCTTTAACCCCTTTTCGTCGAGGTGAAATGACAAATTTGAGACGTTATACATTTCTATAATACAAAATATCTGCATATATCCGATTTCTCAAAAGTTACAGAATTTACGTTTTACACTTCGATACGCACAATAGAGCACAAATTTTCAAAAATTTGCTTAATTATTGTAGAAAAACGCATTTTATTTGGAATCCGCGGAAATTTTATCACTACCCACGCCAAATAAAAAAAAAGCTTGACTACCATATCTGCTATTTTTAATCTTAAACATGTTTTCAATTTGATCATAAAGTAAAATTAAATTTTTACTATTTTTTTGCCTAAAAATTTTGAAAATTTTGAAATTCTGGCTCTAAAAACCATACAATAGTCTGGGGCATGTATGCGTAAAATGCTTATTTTTCATCCGATTTTAATTTTATTAGTCGTTTTGAAAAGGTAATTTAGTACCATTTTCATATTATTTCACAAAAAATTTAACAAAAAATATCAAATACCAATGTTTTTCCAAAAACTAGAAAAAACGAGTTTTTCGATCTTATAAGAATGTCCCAAAACTTCAATCCATTTTCGGCACGAGTTATTTTTAGCCGATTGTCCCCAAATTTTGGCTCACTCATTTTTAGATACTAAAGAACAATATAGGACCCTACCAGGTATAAAAAGGTGATTTTCGTTTTTAAGGACACCTCTAGTATGTACCCTTTGATTTTCGTTATATAGGCCAATACCGTTATAAATACCGTTTCAAACGGTATTATAAAGGTACAAATTGGCTGTTACAAACACGAAGCGACACATCAGGGGGGGGGGGGGGGTTTACCGCGTATTTCGATTCGAAACGGAAACGTTTTCGAACAGAATTTTCTTTTGGTAAATAATGAAAAAGAAAATACTTTTTTAGTAAAAAAATTCTTTAGAGGCTGTCAGATCTTCCTCAAATAATGTAAAAATATAAAAAAAAATATAATTTTCCGTAAACGAATTAAATGTTACGACATGTTTAAAATTTCCGAATTCGAACGATTTCTTTCGGATAAAGTTACGCGGTAAATCGTAAAAAACTGAAAAAAGATAAACTTCCCGAAATCGGTCAACTTCACAAATCGACACCCCCTAAAAATGACTTTGGGCCGTTAAAAAAAAATTAATGTCGAATTAGTTTTCTTTCTGAACAACATATCTTAATTTTATGAAGATCGGAGGGTAGCCTTGTTAAGGGTTTCATTAACAAAGGGAGTAGGGATTGTGGTATCCCAAAGGACAAGTGGAGTTTAGTGGAAACTAAATTAAGTAAAATCTGATTTAGGCCCCTTGAGAGAATGCTTGATTTTCTCCGTACTGCTGTCAACGCAGGTTGGTATCAACGGCGAGTAAAACTCGTTGCTTTTGGGAACGAAAAATCAGTATTCATGTTTAGGGTTGCCATTAGTCAAGTGTGAGAGATATAACCTGAAGCCAAACTGGAGGTCGTGAACAAACATGATATCTCGTCGAAGCCTAAAGCTCATGCATGGATTCCGATTACTACAAGTTACACTGAAGTCATTCTAAATATGATCAGGGTCTGCAATCCTGAACCCCCTATTTTAGAATTGGCAAATTGGCAGATTGGGCAAAATAGAGGGCACTCGCCGTCAAGCAGTGATCTTGGTTAATAAGGAATAACTTGCGCTGTTAATCAGGACTAGGGTTGCCACAAATTTATTTCCAAAAAGCGGGACAAGCACAGAAAAATTACGAAAATGGCGGGATTTTAAAAATTTTGGCTGGACAAAATTATACATTTAAATGGAGATAGAAAATGTAGAAGAGTTTTTTGAGCATTCTTGACTTGTTGGTGCTATGGAAACTTATTTGCAGTTTTACATCAATTAAAATTTTTTATAAAGCAGCGGATTATTCTGATTTGTGGCAAGACCAGTAAATTTCTACTTCTAATTTTCTGACTCTTAAAAAAGCGGGAATTTAGAATCCCGCGCGGGACACGGGAAACGTTGACAATAAGCGGGACAATCCCGCCAAATTCGGAACGTCTGGCAACCCTAATCAGGACTGTCGGCATTATATGATTTGTCTTTTATCATATACGAGCCTATTTTGGGCACAGTCAAGCCAGTGACAGAGTCGGCTGGGAAGCAAAATCCGGAAGAAGTTCATATTCAGGTGAGCAACAATACTGTAATGAATGTGGATTAGAGTGGCCATTAAAGGTGTCCTAACGACTAAGGTAATTTTTCAAAATCACTTTTTAATACGTGGTAGGGTCCTAAATTGTAGTTTTGTATCTAAAAATGAGTGAGCCAAAATTTGGAGACAATCGGATAAAAATAACTCGTGCCGAAAATGGATTGAAGTTTTGGGACACTCTTATCTGATGAAAAAACACGTTTTTTCTAGTTTTTTTAAAAATATTGGTATATGCTATTTTTTGTTAATTTTTTTGTTAAGTAATATGAAAATGGTAATAAATTACCTTTCCAAAAAGCTTAAAGAAATTCAAATCGGATGAAAAATAAGCATTTTACGCATACATGCCCCAGACCATTGCATGGTTTTTAAAGCCAAAATTTGAAAATTTTCAAAATTTTTTGGCAAAAAAATAAAAAAAATTAAATTTTACTTTATAATTATATTAAATACATGTTAAAGATAAAAACTAACAGATATGGTAGTCTAACTTTTTTTTCATTTGGCGTGGGTAGTGATATAATTTCCGCGGATTCCAAAGAAAATGAGTTTTTCTAAAATAATTTAGCAAATATGGGAAACAATTTTCTGTATTGTATTATACGAAGTGAAATACATAAATTCTGTAAATTTTTTGAGAATTCGGGCATCTTTAACCCCTTTTCGTCGAGGTGAAATGACAAATTTGAGACGTTATACATTTCTGTAATACAAAATATCTGCATATATCCGATTTCTCAAAAGTTACAGAATTTACGTTTTACACTTCGATACGAACAATAGAACACAAATTTTCAAAAATTTGCTTAATTATTGTAGAAAAACGCATTTTATTTGGAATCCGCGGAAATTTTATCACTACCCGCGCCAAATAAAAAAAAAGCTTGACTACCATATCTGCTATTTTTAATCTTAAACATGTTTTCAATTTTATCATAAAGTAAAATTAAATTTTTACTATTTTTTTGCCTAAAAATTTTGAAAATTTTGAAATTCTGGCTCTAAAAACCATACAATGGTCTGGGGCATGTATGCGTAAAATGCTTATTTTTCATCCGATTTTAATTTTATTAGTCGTTTTGAAAAGGTAATTTAGTACCATTTTCATATTATTTCACAAAAAATTTAACAAAAAATATCAAATACCAATGTTTTTCCAAAAACTAGAAAAAACGAGTTTTTCGTTCTTATAAGAATGTCCCGAAACTTCAATCCATTTTCGGCACGAGTTATTTTTAGCCGATTGTTCCCAAATTTTGGCTCACTCATTTTTAGATACTAAAGAACAATATAGGACCCTACCAGGTATAAAAAGGTGATTTTCGTTTTTAAGGACACCTCTAGTGGCCATAGTAGAAATTTTTTTGAAAAGTTAAATTTTTCGCACTGAAAAATGTGAGGTTGGGGATAAAAATAATTATGCATATTTAAAAAAAAATTTTTTTTTGTTCCGAGTACCTCCGGGTTGAGCCTAAAGTTTGAAAAACGGATTACAAGGGAAAAATATGACTTTTTTTCATTTTCTCAATTTTTTTGATATTTTAAGTACAGTTTGAATTCAAATGGTCACTGAATTTTGATTAAGAGTTAATTGTCTATCAAATAAGGTGTTAAAAATTAAAATCGGTTGAAAATTAGCCGAGTTATGACAACTTCCCCCGGCAACTAACGTGTGGCAAACCACCTGATCAAGGAATTCGAGCCCCATTTTTGAAATTTATTGAAATTATCTACTGTAATTAATTTTTTTTATTCCTCAAGTTCCAATGTACTAAGAAGATACATATTTTTCATATTGCGTTTTGCTAACTTGTTTTAAATAAATGCTAAAGTGGTCTGAATTTTTCAACACTATTTTCAAATCTCCAATTTTACATTTTTATTTTTTTTGTTAAAGAAATTTTAAAAAATCGGCTATTGGAGTTTAGGGATTTGTTAAGCACATATTAAGGAATAAAAACCCCAAAAATTGTAGGGTTTGCTGTTTTCATTTGGCTATTACAGTGATGTAATTTCGGCGGATTTCGGGAAAGTAGTGATTTTTGGCCCTTTTTAGCTTTTATTTATTTTTTTTTGTTTTTTTTTTTACAAACTTGATATGTTTTGGACCGACTTATATCAACAAGAGATAGAATAATTCAATTCGCAAATTTAGGGCAAAAATGGGAAATTAAAAATTGCCCCAACTAAAGGTCAAAGGTCAAATTTTAGAAGATTTTGAATTTTAAAACATTAACAGATTTTCTGAGTGGAAATATATGAAACTACTTGATGTCATTTTAAAAAGTCTTAACATATGTCTTTTTATTTAAATTCAGAATATTAACCCTTTAGTGATGGTGGGGCCTATTCGACCATTTGAACAAAATACACTTACATTATATCCATTAAATTAAAAAAATTATAGGCCCCAACAGCACTTAAGGGTTAAATTATTAAATTTTAATTATTTGCCATATAGTTTAGACCAATTAAAATAACATCGAGTAGATTCAGCAAAATCCGCCCAGCAAATCTGTTAATGTTTAAAAATTAAAAATTTTCTAAAATTTGACCTTTGACCCTTAACAGGGGCAATTTTTATATCTCCATTTCGCCCTAATTTTGCGAATTGAAGTATTCTATCTCGTGTTGATATAATTCGGTCCAAAACATATGAAGTTTGTAAAAAAAAAACAAAAAAAAAAATAAAAGCTAAAAAATGGCCAAAAATCTCTACTTTCCCGAAATCCGCCAAAATTAAATCACTGTAAATCCCAAATGAAAACAGCAAACCCTACAATTTTTGGGGTTTTTATTCCTTTATATGTGCTTAACAAATCCCTAAACTCCAATAGCCGATTTTTTAAAATTTCTTTAACAAAAAAAATAAAAATGTAAAATTGGAGATTTGAAAATAGTGTTGAAAAATTCAGACCATTTTAGCATTTATTTAAAACAAGTTAGCA
Source organism: Pegoplata infirma (assembly GCA_963921195.1). Classification (NCBI taxonomy): domain Eukaryota; kingdom Metazoa; phylum Arthropoda; class Insecta; order Diptera; family Anthomyiidae; genus Pegoplata; species Pegoplata infirma. The sequence goes on from OY992540.1 coordinate 122,236,113, forward strand.
AAACGCAATATGAAAAATATATATCTTCTTAGTACATTGGAACTTGAGGAATAAAAAAAATTAATTACAGTAGATAATTTCAATAAATTTCAAAAATGGGGCTCGAATTCCTTGATCAGGTGGTTTGCCACACGTTAGTTGCCGGGGGAAGTTGTCATAACTCGGCTAATTTTCAACCGATTTTAATTTTTAACACCTTTTTTGATAGACAATTAACTCTTAATCAAAATTCAGTGACCATTTGAATTCAAACTGTACTTAAAATATCAAAAAAATTGAGAAAATGAAAAAAAAGTCATATTTTTCCCTTGTAATCCGTTTTTCAAACTTTAGGCTCAACCCGGAGGTACTCGGAACAAAAAAAAAAATTTTTTAAATATGCATAATTATTTTTATCCCCAACCTCACATTTTTCAGTACGAACACTAATGGATTTAACATTTTTTAATTTTTCTATATAACGCTATGGTCAGTCTAATGTGGATGCTGTTGATGCCACCGATTGAAGGTTGATGGAAGATACGTCCGAAACCGAACCTGTTGGCGAATGCAAACACTGTGATAACACGGAGGACAAAGCTAATGTCACAGTGGGTGACATTTGCGTCGAAGCCCATGCAGTAAAGAATACGGACGGTTTTGTTACCTCCGATTCAAAACAGATTGGACACATGTCTGGCTTATTCCACATCGAATCTGGGGACGAATGCGATCTCCATATACAAGATGTTGCGGTTCCTACATATAAGCCTCAATCACTGTAAGGGAGCCTCAGTTGCACTCTTGCTACGTCTGAAGACATGGTTTTATCAACGACCCCTGGGTAAGGGTTGGTAGGGTTTGATGATTGAAAACCCATGGGTTTAAGTTGATGGTTGCCAAGGGTGAGTGCGGGAGTAATATGGATATTACAGCGGCTAGCTTAGAGCTTAATGGAAACTGTATTTTGCACGCTTCTGCATATTTTCTTAATCCGGGGCCAATACCGCCTGATAAGGTGAGATATCCTATTTGGAATTCTGAACCTAGGGGGCATCAGTTAATAATGTGCTGTAGCTAATTCACACTATTCAATGTGGGGAAGTACAGATACAAGCGAGTCACTTTAGCATTAGTTTTGGGGGTTGTGAACCAACACTCGTTACAAGAAGACGACAAGAGGTTCTAGATGTAACGCTTATATCAGAATCATTTTCTAATAGAATTTATGACTGTAGAGTTTTGGAAGAACAATCTTTCTCAGATCATCGCTACATTGAGTTTTGACTCATGCTCCCTGATTTGACTTTTTCTGGGCCTTTGGATCAAGTACCCTTATCTGAACCATATAGTTTGGTGGAAATTGAATTCCTAGTTGACCAAAAAACAAATGTTTGGTTGACCATATAACAAATGTGGTGGTCAAATGCATTGCAGACGAGCAGAGATTTCTGCAGAAAGCTCTTTAATAAGCAAAATCTTCAATAGCGAACGAGGACTGGTGAAAATATGATCAGAATTGTCAAATGTGTTTCTTGACAAAACTTCTGTAGAAACATAGAAGACGTTTCTAAGGCATCCAAGCAGCGCAAAGTTCTGGTTTCTTCTCCTTCCATCCTGTGATACCTGAAGAATCCTACTGGGGTATGGTCTAACTCTAGTGGGGAGTCAGTGGACCTCCTTCTCAACATAAATTTTCCGGGCAATTCCTTGACGCCGTTTCAAGCTTTGGAATGCTCTGAGGTCTAAACATCTGAAATTGCTTCGAAAATAATAAATGTGCCAACACTAGGCTGGGTGATTAAAGCTTCAGGCCTTAACAATCCCCCTGGATTTGATGGTATAATACCGGCTGAGATCCAGCATGCATAATCTGGCAGTATATTTCATTAAAATAGAGGGACACCAGAGTAGCTTTTATTTCGAAGGCTGGGTAAAGCTCTCACACCGTTTCAAAGGATTTCAGACCAATTAGTCTTTCATAATTTTCGTTAAAGACAATGTAGCGAATGATAGACTCGTATTTGCGTAGAGTGATTTACTGGAGCCTATTCGGAAGAGCTTAGATTGATCCTACCTCGAAGATTGTCAGATCATTGCAGTGTTTAACAGTCAGAGATGCTGGCAATAAGAAAGTACTGACTGGTTAGGTTGCAATGTCTTGTGCACAACCGCAGTCAACATCTATTCCGACACTCAAGTCGCGGGCAAGTTCTTGGAGTCAATGTTTCCGAAAAGAAGATCTGCCCTTAACTGCTGCACGTCTATAAATGAGTTGGCCAAGCAGTTTAACAAACGACTCATCGTATGGTGGTCCCAGGGCACAAAAGTCGATCCAGGGAATTGCAAAGCGCACACGTGAGCAGATATCGCTTCAGAGATATTCGGAGATATTTCGACGGTGATTGCTGCAATTACCGGACACTGCCTAATAGAAAAGAAAGCTGAGCGGTAAGATGTGCCGTCAAATGACTTTAGCTGGAGTTTCAGAGATGAGGAAAAAAATCCATTTATAAATGATCATTTTCTTGGTAATTTTTTAAAGTACTATTTACCAGAAAGTACTGTTTTAAAATAGGGACCTTTTATAAGGTGCCATTTTAACAAAGTATGTTTTTTCAAACCAGTTTTATTTACTATATCAACTAACTGTATTTTTTTTTTAAGTGCAATGTTGTTTTTCTAACGTTTAAGTTTAAGACATAACAAGAGTTTTTCTTTTTCATTTTGGAAAAACGAAATTTTCTTTTTTGGTTGTTTTCTTCTGTGACGCGTCGTGTTGAATATTTAAAACGACAAGTGTACTAAAAATTTGTTTATTTGCAAAGAAAGAAAAAATGCAGAGATTTAATTTTCTTGTTTTTATAGTTGGCTTAAAATATTTTTTTCAAATCTGAGACTGAAAAAAAGACTTTTTTGTTGAGAGTGGGTTGCTAAGAACAACATAAACTTATTTTTAATACCCTACATTTGGGATATAGGGTATATATTAGTAAAACATGCCATGTGTGACTCATTGATATATTATCGGTGTAGGGTACTCATCGGTCGTCTGTTCATATAAACGGTTTAAGCACGCTGCAGGTAGAAATCAATAGACTTGACATGGATCTAGCACTAATAACCTACAATTTGATGATTGATATAACAATTTTCTTCGTCGGAGGACTTTCAATTAAACATTAATTGACTCCGCGTTTTTGTTGATTAAAATTCGTTTTCAGTTCTTTCTGTGGAGTAACGATCTAACAAAATATAGCCAACCCGTTCATGTTCCGACTTGGGACCCATTTTTCGGAAAACAATGGTGTAGGGCAGCGGTTACCAACCTTTTTGGCTCGCGTACCCCTAATTTTAAATTTTGTCAGCCGCGTACCCTCTAACGAGTTTTTTGTTTTCGTTAAAAAAATTTCTTATATAAATATTAGAGTAAATTTTGAAATTTTTGTCTGCGGGTATTATAATTTTTTTTTTTGAAGGATTTAGGGCAGATCAAAACAATGGTGGTATTTTTTTGGAAAAATTTTCGCTTTTTAGGGTGGCTCAATGCATCTAAAAACGCGGATTTTGAGCTGATTTTTCTGCAGAGCAAAAACAGCTGGAAATATTGCAAATCTGATTTCACCAGTGGTTTCTACACCACAAATTTAAACAACTGACGTTTTTTAAACTCTTAAAAAAAGTTCCAAAAACACATCACAGAGGGCGGAAATATAATGTTTTTTTATTTTTTTTTTTTTTTTTAATACAAGGGCAGATCAACAATTCCGTGACTTTTCGAATGAAACACCCTCGTATATACAATGAAAGGGCATTTTGACAAAATGGTACCAAAATGTCCACTCTATCACAACCCGTCTCAAAAATGCCCAAAAACACGTTTTTTTGAGAACTTTGACATAAATTTTCTCAAAAACCTGACATCATAGAAAAATTTGGGAACCATATTCGGAATCAGCATCAAAAGGTTAATCGAAAACAAGTGGTCAGATCTCAAAATATCGCCAAAAAATTCTCTCTAAATTGCACAAAAATACGTCTTTTGTGAACTTTGACCTCAACTTTCATAAAAACCTGACGTTATGGAAAACTTTGGAAGCCCGATGCGGAACAACCATTAAAAGGTTAATCTAAAACGAATGTCCAAATTACTAAAATTTTGCGTACCCCTGCGGACAGTTTCGCGTACCCCCTAGTGGTACGCGTACCATAGGTTGGTAACCGCTGGTGTAGGGTATCATATGATCGGTCTTGACCGACTATAATTTTATTACTTGTTTTTAATATGCCAAAATGGCTGAACTTCCTGTCTTCAAAATTTAAAACAATAACGGTATTTTAAAACATTTGTATATTTTATTCATGCACTTCGTTTTGATTTGCAGACTTTACATTGCGAGATAAATTTCTTTACTTTTTTATGATTTTTTATAATGCATTGGAGTGCAGAGATTTTATGGAGTTATATCTTTTAAATGATGAACAATTTGAAAATAAAAGTCTTAGTTTTAAAGAAAATTTTTTGTTATTTTTTCTGCAGACAAAAAAATAAAATTCCAACCGAGTTTTTTAGTTATAGCTAATCCAATCGGATTAAAATTAGTCCAAATTTAATTTTTTTTTTCTTTAAAATTTTTGTTTCTTTACGTACTTCACAAATAATTCTTAAAAGCGCGATTTTTAAGTTTTAAAATTTAAATCTCATTTTTGAAAATATTTGTACTCTCCGATTTTCTATCGATTCTACAATTTTTTTGCCCAGTAGGATCATGGGATAACGATTATTACAATTTTTTTAAATTTTTTGAAAAAATTTTATTGTAATTTTCCAATAAAAAAAAAAACAAGTAAAAAAGTTAAATTCGGCCTTGCCGAATGTAGTGATACCCTCCACAATTTCAAAAAGATTATTACCCCGAGTAAAAATAATCATATATCCCTATTAATATTATAAATCTGATTGTTGGTTTGTCTGTCTGTCTGTCTTTCTGTCTGTCTGTCTGTCTGTCTGTCTGTTCCGCAATAAGTAAAGAACGGCTTAACCGATTTTCATGAAATTTTCACCACAGATAGTACTAACCGAGGCGGGAACTATAGGCCATAAGAGACCGCGATCGGACAAAGGGGCGTAAAATGCCACGCCCCTTTGTACCATGCTGAAGCTATATCTGCCTGTCCGGCAATAACAGAAAAACGGCTTAACCGATTTTCATGAAATTTTCACCCCAGATGGTATTAACCGAGGCGGGAACTATAGGCAATAAGCGACCGCGATCGGACAAAGGGGCGTAAAATGCCACGCCCCTTTGTACCATGCTGAAGCTATATCTGCCTGTTCCGCAATAAGTAATGAAAGGCTTAACCAATTTTCATGAAATTTTCACCACAGATAGTACTAACCGAGGCGGGAACTATAGGCCGTAAGCGACAGCGATCGGATAAAGGGGCGTAAAATGCCACGCCCCTTTGTACCATGCTGAAGCTATATCTGCCTGTCCGGCAATAACAGAAAAACGACTTAACCGATTTTCATGAAATTTTTACCACAGATAGTATTAACCGAGGCGGGAACTACAGGCCATAAGCGACCGCCATCGGCCAAAGGGGCGTAAAATGCCACGCCCCTTTGTACCATGCTGAAGACTGTTCTGCCTGTTCCGCAATAAGTAAAGAACGGCTTAACCCATTTTCATGAAATTTTCACCACAGATAGTACTAACCGAGGCGGGAACTATAGGCAGTAAGCGACAGCGATCGGACAAAGGGGCGTAAAATGCCACGCCCCTTTGTACCATGCTGAAGATGTATCTGCCTGTTCCGCAATAAGTAAAGAACGGCTTCACCCATTTTCATGAAATTTTCACCACAGATAGTACTAACCGAGGCGGGAACTATAGGCAGTAAGCGACAGCGATCGGACAAAGGGGCGTAAAATGCCACGCCCCTTTTTACCATGCTGAAGCTATATCTGCCTGTTCCGCAATAAGTAAAGAACGGCTTAACCCATTTTCATGAAATTTTCACCACAGATAGTAGTAACCGAGGCGGGAGCTATAGGCCATAAGCGACCGCGATCGGACAAAGGGCGTAAAATGCCACGGCGCTTTGTACCATGTTAAAGCTATATCTGCCTGTCCGACAACAACAGAAAAACGGCTGAATCGATGTTCATGAAATTTTCACCAGAGATAGAAAAATCCGCGATCGGAAAAATTGGGATTAAAATGCCACGCCTCTTTGTACTATACAGAAACTATGTCTGCCTGTTCCGCAATCACTGAAAATCGATTTTACCGATTTCACTGAAATTTTACCACAGATAGTACTAACCGAGGCGGAAACTATGATCCACAATAGAGGGCGATGGAAACAAGGGGCGTAAAATGTCACGCCTCTTTTTATTACACTGCAAGTTATTTCTTGCTTTTCCGCAATTACGCTTAAACGGCTGAGCTGTTTTTCATGAAATTTTCACCACAGATAGTATTACCGGAGCGAAAACTATGAACCACAATAGAGAAAACTATGAACGATCAAAAAAGAAGGCGTAAAATGGCACGCCCCTTTGTATTACATTGAACGTTATTTCTTCCTGTTCCGTAATCGCGCATAAACGGCTGAACCGATTTTAGTGAAATTTTTACCAATGATAGTACTAACCGAAGAGAAAACTATAAATTATAAATAGAGCGCATTTGCACAAAGAGGCGGAAAATGTTACGCCTCTTTGACACGCCCCTTTGTACTATACTGAAAGTTTTTCGGAATGTTCCGTAATCATGCTAAAACGACTATACCGATTTAAATAAAAAATAATATAGCACGCCCCTTTTTATTTTATTAGATTAGGTCTGTTCCTTAATAACGCTTAAACTACTAAGCCGATTTTAACAAAACATTTTCCAAAGACAGTACTAACAGAGGCGGGAACTTTAGTCTGTATCAACTGCAACGTCTTTTGCAATGTACTGAAAGTTTATTCTGCCTTTACGTAATCACGCTTAAACGGCGAACCCGATGTTATTATAATACAGCTATTTAGTACTTATTGAGGCGGAAACTATAGACAATTTATTTTTGTCTGATCCGTACTCACGCGTTAACGGTGAAACAAATTTAAAAACAATTTTCACCATAGATGGTATTTACCGTGTCGATCGGGCCAAGGGGCTTAAAATGCAGCACCCCTTTGTATTAAATTAAAAAATATTTTTTTCTGTATAATGGCACGCCACTTTGTAGGCAATATTAAACAGCGACTTATAAAAAGGTATATAATGGCACGCCCCTTTGTACTTTAGTGACAGTTATATCTGCCTGTTCCGCGAACGTGGAAAAACTGCTGAGCAAATTTAATTGCAATTTTTTTCACGAGCTAACCAATAGGGGAACTATAGGTCACATGAGACCAAAATGTAACTAAATGCGTTAAATGCCTTCAGTGAAAGTTTATTGAAGTTTTCACCACATAAAGGTCTAACCGAGTAGGGAACTGTAGGTTCCTTTTAAAAGCCATTAAAGAAATACATTAATAAATATTAAAGAAATAAATTAATATTATGATTGTTCCCATGACGGAGGAACACATACATACCATGTTCCCCACGCTGCGAAAAATCGACCAAACCTCAAGTCACGAAGCAGTAATTAAACTGACTAATAAATAACTCATTGATTATATATGTTTTTCAACCCGGGCAACGCCGGGTGCAAAACAGCTAGTTACAATATATAACTTGATACAAACATAATAAATTATATATGATTATACATCCCTGAGATATTTTCTAAATTTTTTTAATGCAGTCATATGTAGTAATATATAATTTAATCATGATTCGGATTAAAAGGTGTACGGTTGATATAATTATATAAAATTATATAAAATTATATGAAGGTCAATACAAAATTTCTTTTTCTGTATAATTTAACTTAAAACTATATATAGCTTATGCTGTTCCATATAAACCTATGTATATATGTTTACAATTAACCAAAAATTTTCTAAGTTTTTTAGGCAAAGTATAAGAAACTTTTTAAAATGTTCCTAAACATTTCTTGTTAGGGTTATGTATATCACCTATCTGGTTCGAAGCGTACCCAAACATTTTTTTTGTTTTTGAAAATTATATATTTTTCTTGAATTTATCGTTGACCTGTGGTGTATCTCAACCCAAACCAAAAAACACCAGGATTTTATATGTTTTTGTGCAATTAGATCTAATTAGATCCACCAATATAAGGCAATGTCTGGTCAAAACTCGGATGAAATCAAATCATATTTTATACAAGTAGATCTTTTTTAATGCAAAAACATCCACCATTATTCGGATCAAATTGCGTATTAATATATATTGTGTCATATATCATTATATATTGCATCATATAAAAATTTTTACTCGTGACAAAAAACTTTATTTAAAAGAAAATTACTTTTGAAAAAAAAATTTTTTTTGAAAAAAAAATTCCGCGAAAAAAAATTTTGTTAAATAAAAATCCGCGATTTTTTTTCTTTTTTTGTCAAAAAATATGTTCGTACTTGTTGAAATACCATTTGGTGTTCAATTATGTTCACATATGCCAACCAGAAGCCGAATTAAAGCATTTTGTATTTTTAGGTTATGTTGAATGTACTGAAATTTTTGAGGTGTGCTTACATTTTCGTTCATAACTTTTGAACCGCTGAACCGATATCGCTCAAATGCAATACTAAACTTCTCGGGAGAACTTCCAATAAATATGTTAAGTTTCAGTCATCTCTGTGCAATATTTTGTCCGCGACAGCATTTTCCACAGACAGACAGACAGACAGACAGACAGACAGACAGACAGACAGACGGACAGACGGACATCGCTAGAATATCTTAAAATCGATCGGGCATCATGAATATATATACTTTATGGGGTCCCAGATCGATATTTCGATGAGTTACAAACAGAATGACAAACTTATATATACCCTCTATCACTAAGTGGAGGGTATAAAAACATAACCTTATTATGATCAATCATTTTTATTTATTCTTTCTATATATTTACAACTCATTTTTAATAAATTCCACCTAACCGAGAACTGGTAACACAATGACCGTCGTCTCGTTGTAGCGAAAAAACCAAGGGATCTGGTGGGAATCGAACCCACGACCTCCACGTTGAAAGGCTAGCACGCTACCAACTAGCCTACGGGGGCCCCCTAATTTTCCAATATTTAAATCATTTGTACTGCTCCAATGGTGCGTTATAGAGGGGTAATTTTCAAGACCGACCCCCATTAATTTTTACGTCTTAACATTTCTTTGGAACAAACTAATACCCTATCTCCAATTTCTAAGGGGGCTCCCACACAAAACGACATTTTTCAAAATTTGCTCCGACCGCTCTAACTGCCCTAATAGTGCAATTAGAGCAACAAAATGTATGACCGACCCACAATATTTTTCTAGTCCAAACATTTTCTCTGAACACACCTACCCTCTATCTTTAACTGTTAAGGCGGTCCCAAACAATTTTTTTTATTTTTTGTAAATTTGTTTTAATAAATTTTTTAATTCCAAAACGCGAAGAAAACTGCAAACATTTTTTTCGGGACTTAGAAAATTGTTCAAAGTTTGTTCAAAATTTGGTTATCCTAATAAATGAGTCAATAAATTTTTTTATCCTAATTTAATAAATTTCTTTATTCAAATAAACACCAAAAAAAGTTATATCTTATGGACTTATGTATACAATTTAGATACGTCCCATTTTTTTGTTTTAAAAGTGCTATAATAGTACCATATTTTTTGTTTTTAAAGCGCTTTCAAAGCGCTTTAAAATAGCAACTGCATACCGTTTACCGTGGTTATCATTTTGGACGCTGGGAGAGTACTAAACTGTGGTGCTTTCCCAGCACACAAGCGACCATAAAAGGTACTTTGCCAGCGCTCTCCCGTTTGTATTTTTCTGCCTGGGTAGGCTTCCCCAAGCAGAAAAATATGACGGTACAAAAAATAAGGCTCTGGTAAAGCACTTTATTTTTAGTATATAAAGTAGTATGCAATTACACATAGGAAAGGGCTTTGCCAGTGCTTTGCCGGAGTTTGTTTTCGACCAAATTTTAATATAAAGCTCTTGTAAAGCACTTAATTTTTTGTATATAAAGTGGTATGCAATCACATATAGGAAAGGTCTTCACCAGTACTATTTTTTATCCAAAATCTCGAACATTATATAATTCTGTTTCTAGTGATGACAGTGGAAACTCCAAAAAATCTACATTTTCTTTAAAAATGTTTCCTTTCAATAAAATATCATTACCTTTGTATTTCGACCGTTTTTTACTAAAAATTTCTTTAACAACTATCACATTTCTATTTGCAGCAAACATACGTTATCAGGATGGGATGATCTAACATTAAATCCATGAATATTTACAAAAGAAAAAATCACTCTCGAGTTAGAAGTTCTTTGTAATTTCCAAGAGAATATTTTAAATTATTTTCCTTATAATTTTTTAAATTTTAATTATTCGATTTCAACTTCGAATGAAAACGTGTTCAACAAAACACTAAACTTGATTTCATGTGATTCGGAGATTTTCATGTGAATTTTCATGTGTGAAAGACAGAACAGAGGCAAAAGTTTTACGAACTTAACTAGATCAAAATTAGTAATGTATTATTTTATTTACTTTTGTGATGATCAAGATTCATTTTTTGTCGGATGGACTTTAAAGTACGTTCTTCGCAAGTTACTTTTTTGAAAATTCTCGTAATATTAACAGTGTTGCCTTTAACATTTTATCTTTAAATACCTTTTTTAAAAAAAAGAGAACTAAAATTATGGTATTATATTAAAAATAAAATTCATATCTTCATTGGATAATAAATGTGTTTCTAAAGTGAATTTTTTGAAAAATTCTTTCGGAGAATGAGGCTTGGAATTCCCAAAATATATAGAAAGACAGAAGTGGCGCCAAAGACAGAAATGGTGATCGTAGTTTCCGTTAAGTTGAAATTTTTTACTTAATTTTTAATTTATTTTTTCTTTTTAATTTAATCTTTCATTTTATTATTTATTTAATTTTTCTCTAAATTTTTATTTAACTTTTGAAGTTAACTTTTAATTTCTTTAAGATTCATTTCCGTATCATTATTTTAAACAAATCTAAAACTATCGATCTATATCGATACTAATTTAAAAAAAATGTTTTAATAAAACTTTGTGATGTTGCTCTTAAAGTACTTTGTTATGTTGCTTTTAAAGTACTCTAAAACAGCTCTGTTACAGAGTTAAAAAAAACCTATACGGCAGACCGTTTACCATGGTTATCATTAGGGCGCTAATAGAGTACTTTACTGCATTGCTTTCCCAGCACTTATACTTCCAAATAAGGTACTTTGCCAGCACTTTCCCGTCTTTATTTTTTTGCCAGGGTCCATTCGAAATTACATTTTTATAAAATTTGCTCCAACTGTTATTTGTATGGGAGCCTACTTAGGGAGTTGAGATAGGGCGTATGTGTGTTTTTAAACAATGTTGTAGGGTAAAAATAAATGGGGGTCGGTCTCACTAATGACCCCTATCGGACGCACCATTGGACCGGTAGAAGCTAATTAAATGAAAAAAAAAATACAAAATATAAAAAAAATTGTATGGGGACCGCCTTAACAGTTTAAGATAGAGGGTAGGTGTGTTTAGAGAAAATGTTTGGACTAAAAAAATATTGTGGGTCAGTCATACACTTTGTTGCTCTAAGGGCACTATAAGGGCAGTTAGAGCGGTTGGAGCAAATTTCAAAAAATTTCGTTTTGTGTGGGAGCCCCTTTAGAAATTGGAGATAGGGTATTAGTTTGTTCCAAAGAAATGTTAAGACGTAAAAATTAATGGGGGTCGGTCTTATAAATGACCCCCCTATGACGCACCAATGGAGCAGTAGAAATGATTTTAAGATTAAAAAATTAACAATAAAATTTTTTGAAAAAATTTTAAAAAATAGTAATAATCGTTATCCCACGATCCTCCTGGGCAAAAAATTTGTAGAATCGATAGAAGTTTTATACAAAAAAATTTTAAAAAAATCGAAGAGTACAAACATTTTCAAAAATGAGATTTAAATTTTAAAACTTAAAAATCGCTTACTAAAGCGCTTTTAAGAATTTTTTGGGATTTTTTTTTTTTAAAGTACGGAAAACAAACAAAAATTTTGAAAAAAACAAAAATTGAAATTTGGACCATTATTGAAGAAGTTATGATTAAAAGAAGTTTGAGTAAAGGAACAAACTACCAATTTTTAAAAATTCTATATCTTTTGAACGGGTCATCAAAAAAATTTAAAAATTTACCACGAAAGAGTTTTCGAAGGGTACTAAAAACTCTAAACAAATTGGGAAAATCTAAAAAAAAATTTTTTTCAAAGTGTCCGATTTGACATGGAATGCCCCATATATACTTTATGGGGTCCAAGATCGATATTTCGATGAGTTACAAACGGAATGACAAACTTATATATACCCTCTATCACAAACATGAAAGGTCTTTCACAGGACATCCGCCGATTGTCCTGAAACTTTCATATAGCTGCCAATATCACATTTAGCGGGTCAAAGAGGTGGGGCGAAATTCCTGCTAGTTCGGATTTTATTCGGATAATCCCGAGAGCCCATATTTTTTCTTAAGGAGGCAACTCATTTTTTTATTTGAGATTGGGCAGCTAAATAAAACAGCTGGCCAATCTCAAATTAAAAAATTTCATTCCAAAATTCAAGTTTCAGAACAATCGCTGTGTGCCCTGTGAAATGCTGTAGATTATTTCTACAATCATGATAGAGGTTAAAATGTAAAGAGTAGTGGAATATAAATAACTAAACAAGGTAAACATAAATCGACTTATGCACTACTTCCTTTTTGCCACAGATATAAGTTTAGTCTGGGGCCAGATTTCTCTTAAGTTTAATCCCGATAGGTGGCGCTGTTGCAATATTTAAAATTTTTGATATTTATGGTACGATTTGACTGAAATTCACACAATATATTTTTTAAACAAAAATTATTTTCCTGATAAAAATTTTGACCCAATAGGTGGCGCTGTTGCCTTCATAATACCGTTTTTTGTATTTATTGTACAATTTGACTAAAATTCACAAGATATATTTAATTTACAAAAATAAGTTTTCTGATACACACAAAAAATTATTGGCTAAAATTTCTTAATTAAATCTATTGATCAACAAAATTTAAATGATTTAATCAATGTTTTGATTAAAATTTTTGTTAGATTTTTTAACTGGCGAATTACAAATTTTCAACATACCAGATTTTTTTCGCTTTAATTTATTTGAATATATTAATTCAAAAATACACAAAATAATCGGGCTTTACTTTTTCTTAATGTTGACAACATATTGGAAAACAAAACAGATGCATTTTTTGATAATTTTGTCGTAAGCTTACAATTCATTTGTTAAATCAATCATTATTTTGATTGACTATAAATAAAAAATTCCTAAATTGTCTGATCATAATCGAAAAAATGTTTGATTGAAAAAATTTTCAATCAATCACTTACAATTTGATGATTGATATAATAATTTTTTTAATTGGAGGGATTAATCAAAAAATTGATTGAGTCCGCTTTTTTGTTGATTGAATTTTGTTTTTATTTTTTTCTGTGTAAAATATGGACTTGATACATTGCGCTAGGATGAAGTTATTAAAAAAACTCTTAATTTAAGTGAAATTTTACTGCACTTCAGAATATACACAGAAAAAAACGAATTGTTATATTGACCCCCATATTTGTGAATACAATTAAATTTTTCACTGAAAGTGCTCCTATACGGAAATTTGTAACATCAACTAACGTTTGTAAATATTAATTGTTGAAAAAACAATTGATAAATGAGTTTGTAATAGTTCTCCTAAATTATTATTTGTATTGACAAACGTACAAAATCTTAAATTTTTTTTTCAACAAAGAAATTCAACAAACACAAAACGTAATTTGTTGATCTAACAAAAGAGAAAAAAATAAATTTTGTTTTCAACAAAGAAATTCAACAAACACAAAACGTAATTTGTTGATCTAACAAAAGAAAAAAAAATAAATTTTGTTTTCAACAAAGAAATTCAACAAACACAAACGTCATTTGTTGATATGGTAAAGGAATTCAACAAACGAATTTGTGATATCAACCAACAGAGTTGTATTGACAAATTAAAACTTTTTTTTATAGGAAAAAAAATTAAAAATAAATTGATTAAAAATCGAGATAAATGTAAGAGAATATTAATATTGAAATTAAACAAAAGTATTTTGTTAGTCAATATTCTTTTTTATAACACTTAAGAATGTATTTTACTTTTATCGTTTTACCGTTTTTGTCTTATGTTGAAAATTCTTTTTTTTTCGTTTGTTTTTTATTTCTTTCTTTTTTATATACACATGTTTTAGTTTCGTTTTAGACAAACATAGCAATCGGTAAAAACTTGGACAGCAAATTCTGTAAAAAAAATAATTCCAAAAATATAAAGGCAAAAACAAAACAATAGTTAACAAAACAAAATGTTTATTTAAAAAGATTAATTTGTTTTCGAAATACATTTTTTAATAATATTTTCTAAGACATAATTTCAATTGCTGCCGTACCCCTTGATAGCTCAGATAAAACTAAATTCATAATCTTTTTTTTCTTTTAATTGTCTTCTTTTTTCATTGTCTGCTTTTTAAAAAGTAGTACAGGCACAAATAAAAAACAAACTACACGACGAGAGAGAGAGCATGTTGTCGTAATAGTATGTTTGTGTTTTTGTTTTATACTTTACAAAAGCTACCAAATTCTTTATAGACAGCAATTGTTAAAAAAAAAATTTACGATTTTGTTAGATTGACAAAGTTCTTTATATTTATTGATTTAAATTGTTGAAAATATGACTTTTATTTGACAAAGTCGTTTATTGACATAAATAGTTGAAAAAAATCTGTTTTATTTACAAATTATTGAACATTAATAACTAGGGATGAGATTTCCATGCAAATGCATGTTTTTTGTCGATAATATAAAAACGATATCGACCAATTATCTTTCCGAATCAAGAAATTTGCCTTAAAATGGCATCGATTTGTTTTTGCATATTTTTGCATATTTTGGTGAAAATGCATATTTTTGCATATTTTGGTTTTAAATGCATATTTTCAACTTTAAAGTGCATATTTTTGCATATTTTGACATAAATTAGCAAAAACACAGATTAAAAAACTATTTTAAATTTTAAAAATTTATTTTGGAAATATGCAAAAATATTTTTTTCTTTAAATTTTTTTTTATAGGTCGTCTTAATTTCTTAAAAATTTTGCTTTTATAAAGTTTTAAATGTTACTATTTACACCCGGCGTTACTTTTTGCTTTTTAAGAAGTTTTTCCTATGAAAATAAGATTTTTATTGCACACATTTTATTTTTTAGTGCATATTTTTAGGTTTTTAGTGCATATTTTGAATTTTTGAGCGCATATTTTAAGCGCATATTTTCGATTTTTTAGTGCATGAAAATCTCATCCCTATTAATAACAAACGGGTTATTTGAAAGTTAAAAAAATATTTTTCTTTGTCTTATTGACAAACTGCCACTAATGATTTGTTGAAATTTTCCTTTCATTTTGAAATAAAATTATTTGAAGTAGTTTGTTGAAAACAAAATCGTTTTTTTGTATTATTGACTAACGGTATGCCGTTTTTACTAAATGATTGGTTGATATCAGTATAAGACATTCACAATTGCTGTTTGTTGACTTGAATTTTATGATTTTATTTTCTGTGTATGTTTGTTTCGTAATGGAAAAATTAGTAGTTATGAATTGACTCTATAGATGGCGCTGGGGAGAAGCTATTTAGATATTCATGTCTAAGTCAACTCGAGCAACGCCAGGCTCTGCAGCTAGTTTTATTATAATTATTTCTTAAAAAAAAAACTTACCATTATAATGCATAATTTGAAATCTCCTTCACTTTTTTTGAATATATATTTTTTTGTAAGTATTTCCTTTGGTTACTTAATCATTTATGTACATGCTGAAAATATTTTATTTTACCACTTGCATTTTAACAAAATTTTTGATTGACATTTTCACGATTTTTTTTTATATTTTTTATTTTTTTCTTATTCTATTATTTTTTTTTTACCACGAATATATATTTTTTTTTTCTATCATGTATTTTTCTTATAAATATTTAAAATCTTCAAAACCTTTTTTTATACATTACAAACAAAACTCGTTATAAACCACTATTATTTTTAACAATTTTCTATTTTATTTTTATTTTTTTACAATTTTTCTGTAAATTTTCTGCATTTATTTCTAAACCAATCATAGCAAATAGTCTATGGGTTGTTTTTTACATTTACGTTTTTGTCTGTCCGTCTGTCAGACAGTGTCAATCAATTTTAATTTGATATTTGTATTATTTATTAATAGCTAAAGTTAAGTTTTGTTCATTATTTTATTAACTTTTTTTTTTTGTATTTTTATTCTTTTTAATTTATATGCATTTTTATGTAAATTTTTTTATTACTTGTACTTTTTAAATATTCAATTGCAGCAATTGTGGGTATTTACAATAATTTCAGGCGGATTTTGAAGTTGAAATTTGTAGTGTTATTGAATAAACACTTTAGAGTGGTGCAGAGTGGTAAAGTAGAGTAATAAAATGTAGTTTTGTTTATTGTCAATTAATTTATTTTTGTGTTATTTATTTTATTTTAATTGTAAACTGTAACTGTTTGAATAATTTATATATTTTTTTTTTACATTAATTAATTGCATCGATTTGAAGTTATGTTGCACAAACATTTATCTGCAAAAGATAAGAAAGAAAAAAAATAAATATGCATTAAGTGTTAGTTATTTATGCAAGTTTTATTTAGTTTTAAATATCTATGTAGATTGTCAAATATAATAGTAATTTGCTAGTGATTGGAATTAAATAATTTTATTCAGATCATGGCTTTAGAATATTTTGTATAATTGACATCTAGTTGACCTTATTACGGAAATTAAGCATGAAGGCTGTAGCGACATGACCTGCATGCACCAAATAACTATATTTCAAGCGCCTAAAATATGCACTAAAAACCTTAAAATATGCATTAAAAACCACAGAAATATGCACAAAAACTTGTGCATTTTTTGAAAAAAATAAGAAAATTTTTTTTTTTTTTAATAATTTTTAACTTTCTGTGATGGAATTTGAATGGTTTCAATTTCGATCGATTTTATACAAAAACGAAATTTAAAAAGTGAATAGAAAAACCAAAACAAATAACATATTGTTGTAGTCCAATGGACTATCATATGTAAAATTTTTTTAAATATTTTTGTTGGTTATTGACAATCGTTGCCTTATTAGTATGGTACAATTTCTTCGAATTTTTAATTCTCAAATACTTCTAGCGAAATAATTCCTCACTTTAAGAAAGTTTTTAAAGCGTGTTTAGAGCTTTGTTATATACCTGGATCTTGGAAGAAATCTAAAGTAGTCTTCATACCGAAAAGCGGTAAAATAAATCACGAAACTGCAAAGGATTATAGTCCTAGTAGTTTATCGTCCTTCCTTCTGAAAACTTTGGAGAGAATTCTGTATCTTTATATAAGAGAGAACCTAGGTGGAAACTTTTTGTCGGCTACGCAACATGCTTATCAGCAGGGCAAGTCGATAGAAACCGCTCTTCATTCCCTTGTATACACTTTAGAGAGATCTCTGGAATATAGAGAATTTACCTTAGCCACTTTTTTAGACATAGAAGGTGCATTTAACAATGTAAGCATGGATGCAATTGTAAACGCAATGGACAGGTCTGGCATAAATCCAACCATCAAAAGATGGATTGGCTGTCTGCTGTCTTGTAGAGAAGTTACAGCCGAATGGGGGCTTGAAAGAGTCATAAGATATACATCCAGGGGAACACCACAGGGAGGAGTATTATCACCATTACTCTGGCTCTTGGTCGTGGATCCCATTCTCAAAATAATGGAGACGCAAGGAGTGGCAGTAGTTGCTTATGCTGATGACGTGGTAATAATGTCAACTGGAAAATTTTTGACCACGATATTCGAGTTGCTAGAGCGATCACTGAAACAGTTATGGAATTGGGCTAATGAAAATGGTCTTAACGTTAATCCGCGGAAAACTGAGATGGTATTGTTTACACGAAAGTATAAGATCGAAAATTTTAGAAAAGTTGAGGTTAACGGGGTTGAAATCCCACTTTCAAATCATGCGAAATTTTTAGGAATTATTCTGGATAGCAAATTATCATGGAACCAAAATACCGATGAACGATTGAGAAAGGCGAATAATGCATATTATGCATGCAAAAAAATGTTCGGCAAGACATGGGGACTTGAGCCAAGGATCACGCACTGGATCTATACTTCAATCGTAAGACCAATCTTACTTTACGGAGTTACAGAGCGCTGGAGAGGGAGGTGACTCGTAGTATGTTCCAAAAAGCCCAACGGCTTATGGGTCTGAGTATCACTGGTGCCCTAAGAACAACATCAGCTGCATCCATCGACACGATATTGCATCTGCTGCCAATTGACGTCTTTGCTAAGGGTGAGGCATATAAGGCATGCCTCGTCTCTCTAATATGGGTTCCAGGACATAAGGGAGTAGAAGGGAACGAGAAGGCTGATGAGATTGCAAAAATGGGTGCAGATGGGGTAGGGGACTTTGTTCATATTGATCCCCCAATGCAGTATGGACTCATCTCTGATTCCAATTGTAGAAGATGTGATGAACCGAATACGGATGAAACAGTTGAACATATCCTGTGCAAATGTCCCGCATTGGCCAGGCATCGCAAACAAATTTTAGGCAAAGCTGAACTCGAGAATCTGGAGGAAATCGCAGTTATGGACCTTATGCGCGTTAAATTGTTTGCAACATGGACTAACGCGTTTTATCCACGTCGTTGAAGGAACATGTGGTATTGCTATGGACCAGTCTATGCGAGGAGTTCAAAATTTTGAGCTCCGCCACCCCTGACCTAACCTAACCTGACCTAATTCTCATTGTGAATAGAGGCGAATATGTATTAATATTTTAGTTTGTGCACAAACGATTTGTTATTAGACTCGTTTGCTACTCTGTAGTAAATCGTTTCTATTTTTGCTAAATAATCTTGACAATGGAATCTGACAAATTCCGAAACACGTGTCGATTAAGTCTAGCAAAAATGACCAACATAAATAAATTTAAAACATAAAAATAATTTTCTTGAAAATTATGCTATGAGAATATCATGGTTTTTATTACTAAAGGAAATAATGACCTCGAGCCAGAATAAACATCCTCAAAATAACTTGAAATTGTTTTTAAAGGCTTGATTGAGTTGAATCAAAATAATGAATTTGTACCATTTTATCAAATTTTAATTATAAATATTTTAAAATAATCGAGATTGATAATTCAAAAACGATAGATTTGAAATCAATCGATTTCCATCACATAGGGGTTTGTTTGCTTATTAATGAAAAAACCATTTCGGTCAGACAATTATTTGACATCGAAATAAATTGTGAGACCTGCTCAATAAGTAAATTAATAAAAAAAATTATAGAAAATAAAAAAATAAGCTCAAATTAAAATTTTATACAATATATGACCCAAAATATGCATTTATAGCAGAATATTAGGAAAATATGCAGAAATATGCATTTTCAGCAAAATATGCAAAAATATGCATTTTCAGCAAATATGAAAAAAAATATGCACTAGCGAATCGATGCCATTTTACAGCAAATTCTTTGATATGTAAAGTTATTTAGTTTGTGCTGTTCTAAGACCAACAGGAAAAAACATGCGTTTGCATGAAAGTCCTTTCCTAAGTTATGAGTAGGGATGAGATTTCCATGCAAATGCATGTTTTTTGTCGATAGTCTAAAATCTTAAATATTTCCGAATCAAGAATTTTGCATTAAAATGGCATCAATTTGTTTTTGCATATTTTGGTGAAAATGCATATTTTTGCATATTTTGGTTTTAAATGCATATTTTTGCACATTTCCAACTTTTAAGTGCATATTTTGGCATAAATTAGCAAAAACCACAAATTGAAGTTTATTTTTATAAAAAACTTTTTTAAATTTTAAAAATTTATTTTGAAAATAAGAAAAATTATTTTTTTTTTCTTAAAATTTTTTTTTATAGACTGTCTTAATTTTTAAAAAATCTTGCTTATATAAAGTTATAAATGTTACTATTTAAACCCGCCGTTACATTTTGGTTTTTAAGAAGTTTCTCCTATGAAAACAAGATTTTTATTGCACACATTTTATTTTTTAGTGCATATTGTTAAGTTTTTTAGTGCATATTTTGAATTTTTTAGCGCATATTTTTGATTTTTTAGTGCATGAAAATCTCATACCTAGTTATGACGAATTAAAAATACCCTTCACAGCTCTTCAGAATTTAACTCTTTTTTTATAAGTATTTCCTTAATTTTCCTGAGTTTTTAAGAATATTGTTAATATACTTCTAAACTTCTCTGAATTTTCCGAAATTTCACACTTTTTTTTTTAATTTTTTCTAAAATTTTCAAAAGTTTTTGTTTGTTTTTTATACTCACCACTCTAGTGCTAAGGGTATTTATAACTTTGTCATTCCAATTGTAACACCCCGAAATATTGGTCTAGGACCCCTTAAAGTATATGGGGCATTCCAAGCCAAATCACTCACTTTTAGACCCGACCCCTTTCGATTTATTTTATTTTTGGATATGTTTTAGTACTTATTAAATGCAACTTGGACACTAATTTTTAGCCTTTTATTTCAAGATGGTGTTGAGAAATCAAAATGGCGATTTTCTCAAAAAAATTAAAAAATTGAAATTTTTAATTAATTTTAACCATTAAAAAATAAAGATATTTTAAATAAAGTTGGACGACGTTTTATTGGTATTTAAATGTAGTTTTAGAAAAAAAAATATGAAAAAATTATTCGAAGTAATTATCACTTATTTTTAAAATATTTAAAAATTAAAATCTACTTTTTGAAAAAGTCCGAAACCTTCGATTTTTTTGTAAAAACTCTAAAAATTCTACTCTAAATTACGCATCTTTTTAGCTTTAATTTGAGATGTGATCACAATTCTTGAGATGTGATCACAATTCTTGTGGGTGCTGTGGCTTAGTGGTTAGCGCGTTGGACTACTAGCCATCAAGCCTGGGTTCGATTCCCGGCTCAGGCAGAACAACATTTTTTCAGATATTTATTAGTTTCTATTTATAACTAATATTTATCGCAGCACCCTCCTTCGTTGATAAATAGCACTAAAACGTCAACGAAGTAAAATAATAAAATAATGGCTATTAAACACAGCTTCAAAAATAATTCGCCAGATCAATAACAGATGGCGATGCAACAACTGTACTCAAAATTATTAACACGCGCAATTACAGTGTTGCCATACTGAAGCCCTTCTATCTTTCAAATCCGTCATCTCTCTTCTATCCACTTTCAGAAAGAAACATCACGGTTACATTAGTAATTGATAGGCAGCATTGCCTGAGTGTTGTTTCTTAAAAAAAAAAAAAAAATATGGTGCTCCAAAAGAAAAATTGGTAGATACTGACCCTAACTTACCCTAGATATATTCATTTGGAGGTAAATAAGTCTCACAAAAATTAAGGACGATAGGACATGGGTAAGGCGTTCAGAATGGTCCTTGAAGTTTAAAAAACGGATTACAAGGAAAAATATGATTTTTTTTCTGTTTTCGCAATTTTTTTGGTATTCTAAGTTAAGTTTAAATTCAAGTGGTTACAGAATTATGATGTGAAGTAAAATACCTTTCTAGTAAGGTACAAAAAACTAAAATCGGTTGAAAATCAGCCAAGTTATTACAACTTCCCCAGGCATCTAGCGTGTGTCATACCACTTGATTAAAGAATACGAGTCCCATTTTTTAAATTTATTGTAATTATCTACTGTAATCTGACTCTTCATCAATTGTTACTCCATTATTTTTATTGTTCTTGTGATTTTTTTAAATCCTTCCAATTTTCCATTTTGTTAAACCCATTCTTTAACGATATCCTTATTTGGCTTTCTACTTTCATCAAGAACAACTTGTTTAATTTACATTTCATAAAGCACAAAATTGTTAAAAGTTATTTTTCAACAACTTCTTAAGTCACATCGTATTTTTAACACTTTCTTCATATTTATATTTAAACAGTTCAGTCTCGAATTACGCAATTTAAAAAAAAAAATATAATAAGATATAATAATGTATAATTATATCTTTTTTTGAAATAATACTTTTAATAATATCAAATTAGATGAAATTTTATATATAGTTAGTCAAAACCAATTATAACTAAATACAAACGATCAGTTCGTATCACTTTTTTTTTTTTTTTTTATTCGACCAACACTCTGGGGATTTCCCCTATTGATGCAAAGCATTGTGTTGACGGAAAGAAGTTAGGTTTAGGAAAGGAGGAAACAGGGAGTAGTGTCTATGGACATTCGATTTAAACTTGTTTATGTTAAAAGTGACAGGAAAGATATCTGCTGGAAGTTTATTCCACATACGTATAGTTCGACTAAAGAACGAATTTTCTCTGTAATGCGTTGTGCGGTCCACTGGCCAATCGATCACAAACGGATGTGCTCTACTACACCATTTACAGATGTAATTCGAAAAAGATCAATTGTAATTCGAAGATTCTATTTGTAATTCGAAGATTCCATTTGTAATTCGAAGATTCCATTTGTAATTCGAAGATTCCATTTGTAATTCGAATACTCCAATTGTAATTCGAAGATTCCATTTGTAATTCGAAGATTCCAATTGTAATTCGAAAAAGATCAATTGTAATTCGTAAAAGATCAATTGTAATTCGTAAAAGATCAATTGTAATTCGTAAAAGATCAATTGTAATTCGAAAAAGATCAATTGTAATTCGTAAAAGATCAATTGTAATTCGTAAAAGATCAATTGTAATTCGAAGATTCCAATTGTAGTTCGTAAAAGATCAATTGTAATTCGAAAAAGATCAATTGTAATTCGTAAAAGATCAATTGTAATTCGTAAAAGATCAATTGTAATTCGTAAAAGATCAATTGTAATTCAAAAAAGATCAATTGTAATTCGTAAAAGATCAATTGTAATTCGAAAAAGATCAATTGTAATTCGAAAAAGATCAATTGTAATTCGTCAAAGATCAATTGTAATTCGGAAAAGATCAATTGTAATTCGAAAAAGATCAATTGTAATTCGTAAAAGATCAATTGTAATTCGTAAAAGATCAATTGTAATTCGAAAAAGATCAATTGTAATTCGAAAAAGATCAATTGTAATTCGAAAAAGATCAATTGTAATTCGTAAAAGATCAATTGTAATTCGAAAAAGATCAATTGTAATTCGAAGATTCCAATTGTAATTCGTAAAAGATCAATTGTAATTCGTAAAAGATCAATTGTATTTCGAAAAAGATCAATTGTAATTCGAAAAAGATCAATTGTAATTCGTAAAAGATCAATTGTAATTCGTAAAAGATCAATTGTAATTCGAAAAAGATCAATTGTAATTCGTAAAAGATCAATTGTAATTCGAAAAAGATCAATTGTAATTCGTAAAAGATCAATTGTAATTCGAAAAAGATCAATTGTAATTCGAAAAAGATCAATTGTAATTCGAAAAAGATCAATTGTAATTCGTAAAAGATCAATTGTAATTCGTAAAAGATCAATTGTAATTCGTAAAAGATCAATTGTAATTCGAAGATTACAATTGTAATTCGAAAAATATCAACTGTATTTCCATTGATCTTTTACGAATTACAATTGATCTTTTTCGAATTACAATTGATCTTTTTCGAATTACAATTGATCTTTTACGAATTACAATTGATCTTTTTCGAATTACAATTGATCTTTTACGAATTACAATTGATCTTTTACGAATTACAATTGATCTTTTACGAATTAGAATTGATCTTTTTCGAATTACAATTGATCTTTTACGAATTACAATTGGAATCTTCGAATTACAATTGAACTTTTTCGAATTACAATTGATCTTTTACGAATTACAATTGGAATCTTCGAATTACAATTGATCTTTTACGAATTACAATTGATCTTTTACGACTTACAATTGATCTTTTTCGAATTACAATTGATCTTTTACGAATTACAATTGACCTTTTACGAATTACAATTGATCTTTTACGAATTACAATTGATCTTTTTCGAATTACAATTGATCTTTTTCGAATTACAATTGGAATCTTCGAATTACAAATGGAATCTTCGAATTACAATTGGAGTATTCGAATTACCAATGGAATCTTCGAATTACAAATGGAATCTTAGAATTACAAATGGAATCTTCGAATTACAAATAGAATCTTCGAATTACAATTGATCTTTTTCGAATTACATCTGTAAATGGTGTAGTTAAGCGAGTGTTACAAAAGAAAACTCGGGTTGCAGGAATGAGTTCGCTTATTTCATTAGAACACTTTCCATTATAATATCGATAAAACAGAGTCACACAACCCACATTCTGACGATGCTCCAATGAATCAATAGAGTTGGATACCCTACTGTCGTTGATGAGCCTCAACGCACTCCTTTGGACACGGTCCAAGAGCTCCAAAATAGACTTTGAAGCACCTGCCCATATATGGGAGTTGTATTCCATTTTCGGTCGGATATAGGTGGTATAAATAGTGAGGAGATCGGATGAAGTGAAGCAATTCTAGCACCGTTTCAAAAAACCAAGACACTTGAATGCTTCTTTTGACACTCGAAAAACGTGGTTGTTCCAACGAACATCACACTGCATTCGCATGCCCAGAACATCAAGAGTATCCGACTCTTCGATAGTGACACCACCCATTGATACAGATGACAATGTTGGCTCCACAGCCCGTCTGTGGGTTAACATACAACATTGGGTCTTGCGAGCATTAAAATCGATCTTGTTCGCTCGACCCCACTCTGAGATTGTCCGAAGGTCCTGGTTGAGTGTGTCATTCATAAATTGCCGCATGCCTCCAATCTCAACAGGGCTTGGCCTATGATCGAAAGAAAATGAATGACAAATGTTGCTGTCATCTGCAAAAGAATAGACAGGATTGAAAGTCTGGCTGAATCGAATGGCGTACTCCGTTTTTCGATGTATGGTACAGTTTTCTTGTAAAATGTCATTAAAGATTGGCTAATTTTCAGCTGCTTTTATAACAAAAAAAAAATTCTGAAGCTAATGATTTTTAAATTTTATGGCATGGAAAACAAAGATACAACTTGTAGCAATATTTCTAATATAAATTTGGTTTAAAGCTTTTCATCTTAAGCCCTTAAATTTGCGGATTTCTTCATTTTTTTAAGTTTTCGCGAAATTAACCGCTAAATTGGTCTCTGATAAAGAACTTGCATTTTGTGGATCATAAAGGCGTCTATGACACTACGAATAGTGGACAAAAAACATCTATGTTATATGGACCATCATGATGAAAATCGCGAAAAACCGTTTTTTTTTGTATATGGCAGCATCACTTTAGGAGATGATTTGAGGCTTCATTTGTAGTATATAATGTGGGAACCTTAAACAATGAACTGACCCAAAATTTGTCCAAAAAAGTTTTCATTTGCAAAAGTTATCTTAACAAAAACTATAATTATTGTATCGCAAACACTGAAATAATAGTTTTTGTTAAGATAACTTTTGCAAATGAAAACTTTTTTGGACGAATTTTTGGTCAGTTAGTTGTTTAAGGTTCCCACATTATATACTAAAAGATGGAACCTTAAATCATCTCGTAAAGATGGTAATTAACCATGCTCTCCATCACCTTCGAGAGCGCAGAGCAAATTACAATTGGGCGGTAATTTTCAGGGTTATTGGTCGCACCCTTTTTTGGGATTTGCTGAACATTAGCAACCTTCCAGCACGCTAGAAAGACACCAACGCGGTATGACGCGCTAGAAAGAAGTGCCAATGGACGCGAAAGCGTTGAATCACACTGCTTCAGTACCAGTGGTGGTATGCCAACCGGCCCCGGAGACTTGTTTACGTTGAGATTCGCAAGAACCCTTTTGACGGCACGAGCTCGAAAGAACATTTTGGGCATAGTATGAGATGCCCTTTCAAGTTCGGGCAGTGGTTGGTTGCCTTCCTGCAAGATGGAGTTTCTTGCAAATAAATCTGCCAAAAGGTTGGCTTTATCAACCGGGTCCGTGAATCTTTGGTCATCCATTAAAAGAGTTGGAATAGAAGAACTAGCATTATCCTTTACTCTTTTAACGAATGACCAAAAAGTTTTACTGCCCCGTGGAGCAGAAAGAACTTTAGCACGGAGACGCTGCTCGTGAAGAGTCTTTTCGCGTCTAAGTACTTTGGCACATTCAGATCTCGCCTTCTTGCGTTGCAGATCAGTAACGGAGTTTTTGTTCAAACGCCAATTATTATCTGACTGCATCTTTGCACGACTGGTTAAACCAACACTTATGTCTTGACTTAACCGGAATATTCTTCGATGGAATAAAAGATTTCATTCCAAGCATTATCACATTTTCAATCATTCTCGCAGCGGCATCGACATTATCATCCAGGAAACATAGTTTCCAATTAAATTGCCAGTATAACTCAATGAGATCAGACCAACACAGAAAAAAATATCGTAAAATCAAAAGTAACCAAACAAATTGTTAACAACTAAATGCTAGTTCAACAACGTTTTTAATTGTATCAACAATGTATATTGTTAATGTGACAATAATTCATTTTTATTTTATTAATAACACAGACACTTTATAAACTCATTTAATCAAGCAAACATATATGTGACGATAGCACGGTGGTAGTGTGCCAGACTCGAATCATGAAGGTTGCGGGTTCGCCGCTAGTTTGCGAAACACTTGTTTTTTTTTTTTTTTTTTTTTGTGATTATTTTTTGTTATTCTATTTAAAATTTTTTAAACATGTTTGAAGCCACATTATTATTTATTTTTAAATATAATGCCACATTTTTTATTACTGTAAAAACAGCAAAGAGTACACACTGATTCTACAGACACTTTACGTACACATTTAGTCAACTATAAATATATATGAGGAATAGCACGGTGGTAGTGTGCTAGACTTGTAGCACGAAAGTTTCGGGTTCGATGCCAGGTGCCGGCGGAAATTTTAAAAATTTTTTTTTTTTTAGTTTAGATTCTTTTATCAATTTGTTTTTAGTGTTTTTTTAAATATGCTGTTTAGTCAAGTATAAATACATATGGGGATAGCACAGTGGTAGTGTACTAGACGCGTAGCATTAACGTTGCGGGTTCGATGCCAGTTGTCGGTGGATGATTTTTTTTTTTTTATATTTATTTTTATTTTAAGTTTATTTATTTCTATTTTTAGATTATTCTATTTTTAGATTTATTTTTTTAAAAAAGTTACAATAGCCATTGTTGTATTGACAATATCCAATGTAGGCTCAGTTTCAATTAAATGTTTAATTGTATTAACAATAAAATTAATTGAATTGACAACTTTTTTTTTTCTGTGAACGAGCCTTTTCGTAAATAAAAACTGAGCGTTTCGTTGTCGTATTCGAAGCGCCACGAAGTTCGGAATACGAAAAGGATGCAGAGATGATTATATGATCCGAGTTACCGAGAGTATCAAGAATTTCAACTTCGTACTTGTTAGGGTGCGATGCACATAGGGGCAGCTATATGGGGCTTCTTGGCAACAATTCATTTTTAAAAAAGCGATTTTGCTAACATTGTTATTTTATATCGATAGCCTATACTTTTCTACGCTTGACTGCATTTTTACTTTTTTGATTTATCCATTTTCCTTTTCTTGGCACTGTGTTAAATTTGGTAAAAGTTAAAAAAAAAAAAAAAAATATTTTAAATAGTCTTAAGTTGAAAACTCAAAATGAAAGGTAAACAAATAAAAAATGTTGGAACTATACACATAAATTAAAAGGTAATTTTAGCACAAATTATTTTCATTCATTCTGACCAAATTGCATTGAATATTAGAGAAGTTATAGCCGTTCTAAGAACATCCTTTTTATGAAGATTTTTAAAACATAAGTTTAAAGGTCAAAAAGTCAAGACTTATCCTACATTATCCTTAGATATTTTTATACAGTGGTAAGTGGTATAATTCTTTACTAGAATCAGTCATAGAAACTTGCACGAAAAGCGCCCGCTTTGTGAAACTGCACTTTAAAAATATGACTTTTTTTTACTAATAAACCACATGCAGTCCAAACCAAAAATGCTAGACCCCTTAAACTTGGCACGAATATATCTATTGGTCATAGGCTGATTAAGTTCCAAAATGGGCAAAATCGGACCAGGTGAAAAAAGCTTCCCCTTAAAGAATTAAAAAAAAATCTTAGGAAACACGATTTTTAGAGGGTTTTCTTACATTTGTTCAACACATCAAAAATTTTTATGACAAGAAGTTCCTTGACCTACCAAATAAATAAGTGGAGTAGCATATGCCATTTATATTATCCAGCCCACTTTTAAGGGCGTGGCTATAAAAATAATATATAAATTTGATAAAATTGTACTATTTTAGCATAGATATCATACTTAATCAATTTGTAAATACCTATTGCGAGGAAGAAGGTATCCCCAGACACCTCCATCAACGTCCCCATGACCGATTTTAATCCCAACTTCCAAAAATAAGTTGATAATAGTTTTTTTTTCAAGTTTTAAATTTATACGATATAACTTTTTTTGGTGGAACATTTGGTGTGGAATACTTCATATGTATGTAATTCTAATACTTACTGATTTTAGCGATAGCTATGTCTATATATTAACATAAAAATTTACAAAATTTTATACTTCAAACAAACTATTTTTTTTTTTTTTCGTTTTTGCGCATTTTTTCGCAATTTTGCAAAGAAAGTCTTACATGTTTTTACATAAATTTAATCGAAAAGCTACGCTCTTTAAAACGGTGGGCATATCGACTACAAAAATCCAGCGGTTTAATTGATGCCATAAAACATACCATTTTGCCCCTATGTGCGATGTGAGGAAAAGGTCGAGTGTATTCTGAAACTGCCCTTCAACACACGCAATGTGTTTTGGTTCATTCACTAATTGCGCCAGATGTTCAACGTATTGGCCAACGGGAGTTGTATGGCTCGAATGGCGAAGCCATGACGAGTTGTGAACATTGAAGTCGCCAGCAACAACAATTTCACTGTTGGGACAACCCTCAAGGATCTGAGTTATGGAGTCGGAAAGAGCGTCGAAGCCATTAAGGGAATTCGCTGTTTCCGCACTCGGGCTCCTATAAAGAAAGCCAAAATGCAAGATGTGCGTACTAATTCTGAATTTAACCCAGAGACAGTTAAGTTCAGCATCAGTAACATAGAATCGTTGCTGGCCCTGGTACGCGACATCGTTGCGAATGTATACCGCAAGGCCCCTATTAAAAACAAAAAGAGAGAGGAGGTGATAACCAGGTATGTGAAAATCCCTTTTTATACTGAAACTTAAGAAATTACACTTTTCCCTTTTTTGCATGAAAATAAGAGTCGCACAAGTCAAGTTTTACCAGTATATCTCCACCCAGCAAAAATTGGCATTACTAGTAATGGGTTTTGTAATCCGACACAGATGTTAATAAGTAGTTACTTATTGAATGAAACACTAATTATTTTAACAAGGGCGTGAGACAAAAATAACTAGTGAAGAGTATGGAGATAAATAAGTAGTTACTGCCTCGGATTACAAATAAGGAGTAAAAACCTATTACCAATAAGAAGTAAAATAATTAGTTTATTAAAACTTTTATAATTTAACTTGTTTTTACTAAAACTTAAAAATTTCGTAATTTTTATTAAGTTTTTAAGTACTTTTTAAGTTAATTGAATTGTAAAGGTTAAAAACTGCAAGTGCAAGAAGATATTATTACTCAGAGGTGCTTTTATAACATATTACTGAGAAGTAGTTACTTTTGGGCTTAAAATAATGATAATGGTAATGGGTACTCATTATAAATAATGTACTTGGTAATGATTACTTTTCACAACTCATTACCATGTTTTTGCTGGGCAGTTACTGCTGCTGTTGCCAATGCGACAGCATTGTTATTGTTTGAAAATTAACTAACAACAATTTTTAATATTTACTTGCAACACGAAAATTTCTCATATTGTTTATTGTAAGAAGAATTTTCATCCTTTAAAACTACTTTTCTTACATTAGCGAGGGTGAGGAGGGGGGGGAGTTTAAAACAAATATGAATTGTTGCAAAAACTTAAAATACCATTTTTCTTTTCTTCTATACCACTTAACAGGCACTTAACTATTTTCCATTTTTAATGCTTTTCAACTTATCAGCAACATTGAAATTTTTCTTTAAACACTTAAAAACGTAAATAAAAAATTTAACAAAATAAATGTAAAATATTTTACGCATACACACTTGGTTGCATTACCCCAAAAAAATATAAAAAAAAAATATAAATTGAAATACAACACTGTTAGGTGCACTGTGCACAGAAAAAAATAAAAATAAATTTGAGTAAATTTTTAATACTATTGAGTAAAAAATTACTCAATTTTGCACCAGTAAACGAATTAATTTGGGGGACGGGGTCTTTCACAGAGGTTGAAAGCTCTCTGTCTGCTATCCACTTGGGGATAGCAAGAAGCGATTCCTTTGTTTGAAATTCCCAAGCATCACACAACTTCCGGTCTTAGACCAAGTGTTCCCTGGAAATGTTATTCAGGCACCCGTCTGATGACAGCTAAAGTGAGAAGGCGTACAGAACTGAGTATCCTGAGTGCAGGCTTACGCCGACGCGTCTCAGGAAAATAGGTGACAACTGATAACATTTAGTCACTGAAACTCACCTGTATTAAACCGGCCTAGCGGTGTTGGCAGCCCCAACTCTAGGATCGGAGGCTTTAGCCTAATCAGTCAATCTTCCTAAACTCGTATGATTACAGAAACGTCAACAAATTTAAATAATAACGATCCTCCCCCCCCCCCCCCGATGACGACTTTTGGCTTTAAACAACGGTTTATGATTGGTACATGGAATATAAGAACTCTCTCTGAAACATCGAGTCTCGAGCAAGTGCGTAAGGAAATGGTCTCATACAAACCAGACATTCTGGGGTTAAGTGAAGTTCGTTGGCTGAACAATGGCACAACGCAGTTGCCTTCTGGTCACCGTTTCATTTATTCCGGAAACACCACCCACAAGATTAACGGAGTCGGCCTGTTGCTGTCACCAAAGGCCAGAGATGCCCTATTAGAATAAAGGGCAGTATCCGAACGTATACTAACTGCAAGGTTCAACTGCAAATTTCGTAAAATTTCCATTGTGCAATGCTACGCACCAACCGACCCTGACGACGATAGTGTTAAGGATGATTTTTATGGGCAACTTGATTATGCGGTTAGCTCTTTGCCCGCAGGAGATATTAAGATATTTTTGGGTGACTTCAATGCCAAAGTAGGAAACAACAACGACAACCTACAGGCGGTAATGGGCAAGCATGGCCTGGGATCCTCACGGAATAATAATTGTGACAGACTGGTTGATTTCTGCGCTCGTAATCGCCTTTTTATTGGCGGAACCAAATTACCACACAAAAATATCCATAAGTATACATGGGAATCTCCAAATGGTCTAACTTTTAACCAAATTGACCATATTATTGTCAGTAGGCTTTTCTTGGGCTCTCTTATGGATGTTAAGGCTAGGCAAGGTGCCGCCGTTGCCAGCGACCACTCCTTACTCGTAGGTGTTTTCCCTCTTCGACCTGCGGCCGTAACTGGTGCAAGAGAAAAAGTCGATAAATACAACATATCGCGCCTTCACGACCCAGTATTTTCAACCGTTTTTAATCAAAACTTAAGATCCAACCTGGCACAAAACGACCAACATACGTGGTCAGACGTAGTTACAGCCTGCAAGAATACCGCAAAATCAACTCTTGGGCTTAAACAGAATAAAATTAAAACGTGGATCAGCTCCGAATCATGGGATGAGATTGAAAACCGCAAACGTCTTCGTAATGCACGAATGCAAGTAAAATCTGCTAATGCAAAAGAACAAGCAAAATTAGAATACCGCCAGTCTAATTTCAGACCGTGAAAAATATTTTAACAATGTAGCGGAACAAGCCGAAAAAGCATCAAATACAGGCAATCTACGCGGAGTTTACTCTGCTATAAAACAGATGAGTGGCAACAACATCCGAGGTACTATGTCATTAAAAGCAAATGATGGTTCAGATCTAACAACAACTGAGCAACAGTTAGAACGGTGGCGCGAACATTTCTCATCACAGCCTTCAACTGTAAACAATACCAACCACGATGAGCCGGTAATGCTTTCTACACGACGCAATCCAAGAAGAGATATTTCAACTGTTCCTCCGACTTGTTCTGAAGTTGCGGCGGCACTAAACAAGCTTAAAACTTGTAAATCGTCTGGTCCCGATAACATACCTGCAGAGCTATTAAAATATGGTTCCGATACATTAGCAGAAGTTCTCACCCCAATGATAAGAACTGCTTGGCTCAACAACCAAATTTCTGTAGAATGGAAAAAAGGTGTCGTAGTCACAATTCCTAAAAAGGGTGACCTAACTCAGTGTAAAAACTGGCGTGGTATTACTGTGCTTAACTCAATAGGGAAAGTGATGGCAACTTTAATACAACAGCGGATTTCACCAGCTGTTGAGCAAATTGTGCGTAAAGAACAAGCTGGTTTTAGGCCTGGACGATCATGTGTCGATCACGTCAATACTCTACGCATAATTATTGAACAATCGGCAGAGTACTACTTTTCGTAGATTTTAAACGTGCTTTTGATACAGTAACCCGAAGCTCTATGTGGTCTGCGTTAATTGGTAAAGGAATACCTGAAAAAATCGTCACCCTAATACGCGAGCTGTACAAAGACGCCGAGTGCAAGGTCCGATTCAACGGAAGAGAAAGCCAACCGTACACAAACGTTACAGGCGTTAGACAAGGGTGTATCCTTTCCCCAACATTATTCATTCTTCTGTTAGACTGTGTTATGGAAAAAACCAACATGGAGGCTCCTACCGGCATTCGGTGGAACATGATGGAGTACCTTAATGACATAGACTACGCCGACGACATATGTCTTATGGCCCACCGATTTGTAGATATTGAAGCAAAGATAAATAGACTCTCCGAAATGCCAAAAACGTAGGATTGAGAATTAACTTCAAAAAATCAAAGCTGATGCGTATTGGTACCAATATTTCGTCACCACTTATTGTTGATGGTACGATTATGGAAGATGTTGAATCATTCAATTACTTGGGATGTAAAATTGCGAAAGACGGTGGCTCTGTAGCCGATATTGGTGACCGAATCAACAAGGCCCGTGGTGCGTTCCTAAAATTGTACAAAATTTGGCGCGCTAACAACATTTCACAGAAAACGAAGTTACGGATATTCAATTGTAGCGTTAAATCTGTCCTACTATATGGCTGCACTACATGGAGCCTTACAAAACTGACCTTGAAGAAAATTCAAACGTTCGTGAATCGGTGCCTGAGACAGATATTACATGTATACTGGCCGAATTGGATATCCAATGAGGATCTTTGGAATCTGGCAGATTGTAGTTCCATCGAATTTGATATACGGAGACGTAAATGGACATGGATCGGTCATATTTTAAGGCGACCTGCAAGTGATATTGCTAGAGCTTCACTTGAGTGGAACCCTCAAGGTCAACGACAACCAGGCCGACCACGAAATACATGGATCAGGTGCATAAGACACGAAAATGAAACAGCTCGAATAACCTGGAACGAAATTAAACTACTTGCCAGAGACAGAATTAGATGGAGAGAATTCGTTGACGCCCTATGTTCTTCGTGAACAATTTATTTAAGTATTTTTATGTTACATCGCTGTATCTATATTGTATTTAAATAAATAAAGGACATATATATATATTAGAGTGGCACTTAAAAATTAAATTTTCGAATTTCAAAAAGCGCGGGTCGGAATATTGTGTAATTGCGTCTAAAAATGATTGTGTAAAAATTTCAGGAAAATCGAATAACTTTAACCCGTGCCGCTTTGAGGTCAAAGTTTCGGGTTTTTGGGGAAAAAGGACGATGATTTGAAAAAAAAAATAAAAAAAAGTTTTTATGAAATTAATTAAAATAATTTTTTTTTATTTAGCTTTTACTCAAAACTACTTGGAAAAAATTATGTCAACTTTGTATGACATCATTAACCCGTTAAAAATTTTAAGCTAAAAATTACCATGAATTTAGAGGGGTACTTCAAATGAGTATTTTCGATTTTTTAAAAATTTTATTAAACAAAATTTTTAAATTCACCATTTCTATACAAGTCACTTATAAAAAACATCCTAAAGATTAAATATTTAAAAAATTGGGGATATACACCGACTCACTTTGTTTTTGGAGCCGTTTGATTTTTGTGGATTTCAAGGAAATTAGAATTTTGTGTAAATTTTTTTTTATGAAAATCGATTTTCAAATAAACTGACCAAATTTAAATTTTTTGTTGCTTCTTTTGATCAAATTAATTCAGTTAAGAACTATTAACTTTATTAGACATCGTTAACCCATATTGGCAGGGGACAAATGTGACCCAAGCAGCAAATTTAAAGTTTGTTTCTAGAATTTTAAGAATTTTATTGTTTCAAAATCATTTTGGTGGTCTATTACATACTAATTTATAGTGTCCGACCGAATATTTGGCTTCGGCATTGGCCAAAGAGCAGCACTCGGCCAGTATTCGGCTTCGGCTACATTTTTGGCCAAATATGGCCTTATACCGAATAATTATATAAAACTTGTTAGAACGTGTTAAAAAATGTTTTTGTGGAAAAACCAAACACTAAAAAAGTCTTGCACTCAAAAAAAAATTTTTACTCAAAACAGGTTTCACACTCGAAAAAATGTGCACTCAAAAAAAATTATTTTTACAAAAATTAATAAAAAAAAAACATTTATGGATTCGGTCAAAATATATTTAAATAGTAAAAACAAATAAAAAAGTTAAATTTGACCGAATCCATAAATTTTTTTTTTAGTAATTTTTGTAAAAATATTTTTTTTTGAGTGCACATTTTTTCGAGTGTAAAACCTGTTTTGAGTAAAAATTTTTTTTGAGTACAAGACTTTTTTTTAGTGTTTGTTTTTTCCACAAAAACATTTTTTAACACGTTCGTACAAGTTTTATATAATTATTCGGTAAAAGGCCATATTTGGCCAAAAATGCAGCCGAAGCCGAATACTGGCCGAGTGCTGCTCTTTGGCCAATGCCGAAGCCAAATATTCGGTCGGACACTATAAATTAGTATGTAATAGACCACCAAAATGATTTTGAAACAATAAAATTCTTAAAATTCTAGAAACAAATTTTAAATTTGCTGCTTGGGTCACATTTGTCCCCTGCCAATATGGGTTAACGATGTCTAATAAAGTTAATAGTTCTTAACTGAATTAATTTGATTAAAAGAAGCAACAAAAAATTTAAATTTGGTCAGTTTATTTGAAAATCGATTTTCATAAAAAAAAATTTACACAAAATTCTAATTTCCTTGAAATCCACAAAAATCAAACGGCTCCAAAAACAAATTGAGTCGGTGTATATCCCCAATTTTTTTAATATTTAATCTTTAGGATGTTTTTTATAAGTGACTTGTATAGAAATGTTGAATTTAAAAATTTTGTTTAATAAAATTTTTAAAAAATCGAAAATACTCATTTGAAGTACCCCCCTAAATTCATGGTAATTTTTAGCTTAAAATTTTTAACGGGTTAATGATGTTATACAAAGTTGACATAATTTTTTCCAAGTAGTTTTGAGTAAAAGCTAAATAAAAAAAAATATTTTAATTAATTTCATAAAAACTTTTTTTTATTTTTTTTTTCAAATCATCGTCCTTTTTCCCCAAAAACCCGAAACTTTGACCTCAAAGCGGCACGGGTTAAAGTTATTCGATTTTCCTGAAATTTTTACACAATCATTTTTAGACGCAATTACACAATATTCCGACCCGCGCTTTTTGAAATTCGAAAATTTAATTTTTAAGTGCCACTCTAATATATATATATATATATATATATATATATATATATATAAACGAATTAATAGTATTGAGTAAATTTTTAATAAAAAATCATTAAATGCTTACTAAAAAACTTAAGTAAATTTTTAATGGACACACTTAAAAATTTTTCATTTTTTTAAATAACTTTGTAATTGAGTCAAGTAAAAATTTACTCAAAATTTATCAATTTATTTTTTTAAGAAATTTAAAAAAGTTTCAAATTTAAAAAAAAAAAATGTCTTTTCAAACTTTACCAAATATATTTATGTCTTTAAGGCATAGGAAAATTTCATAAAGATGATTTCAAATTTTCATATACATATACAAAAAACTATAAACTAAATGAGAATTCAAAACACGAAGAGAATAAAAAAAATATTAAATTTTTTATTAAATCATTCACTCAAATTTTTTTTTTTAATTTTTGAGTAAATTTTTAATTGCGTCAATTAAAAAATTACTCAAATCTTATTTAAAAATTTAATCAATTGATTGCTCAAATTGTTTTTCTTAATATTTTTTTCTGTGTGTGTGTTCAGCCTTTTGATAAAAAACTGAAGTTTAAACTACGCTATAAATTCTACATAAAAATTTCAAAGACACAGAAGAATTTGGATTACACTAACAAGGAAGGTCTTTCACAGGGCACCCACCGATTGTCCTGAAACTTTAATATAGGAATGAGGGGAAAAAATAAGAGTTACATGTTTTTCTGTAGCTGCCCAATCTCAAATTTAAAAAGGGTTGCCACCTTATGAACTAGTAGGAATTTCGCCAAACGAAAAAATACGGGTCAGCTTAATTTTGATAGAGATTATTTTGTATTATTTTAGCGGTCGTACGTATATGAGGCATTTCACACCAAATGTCCCGCTACATAAAAACATGTGTCCCGTAAATATCTGAATAGGTTGTTTGGATAGCCCTATATGTGACAGCGCATACAGAAAGGGACCTAAGGGTAAAAAAATAAATTTTCATTTTTTTTTTTTGATGTGGACAACATCTGAGCATCGAATGAGACCGATCCCATGCCCCAAAAGTGTTACCTCCCAGAGATATGCGAGTTTTATGAAAGTGAAGTCGACGATTCTAAGGTCAAATGGAATCTTTAAAATGGCTCTCCTGAACAAAACTGTTTTTTACCCTTAGGTCCCTTTCTATTTTGCGTGTCACATATGGAACTAAGAAAATTGCGTTTTTGGTTTTTCAAATTTTCAAAAACTGGGCTTAGGAGGCGTGGTCAAATATTGGAGAAATGGTCAAATTTGTGGCGAGTTGCCTTGATTTAATATTTATCACATAAAAACGTTGCCTTGATTTAATATTTATCACAATCTCAAAAATTTACATTCTTATATAGTTTTGTATGGGCTATCGATTAAATTTTTTTTTTTTTTTTTTTGAAAAATTTTCCATTTTTTTAAAAGTCAATTTATCAAAAATCCGGCCACTTTTTTTTTTTAAATTTTTTTTTTTTAAGTTTAGATTGTTGTCCATCCACACAAAAAAATTCAGAAACACGTTCTTCGTTTTTTTCGAGGAAATCGCATTTGAATTTTAAATTTCATAACAATTTTGTAGTTTGCTTGTATTTTCTTGTTTCAACAGAGCGTATGAGAAATATTTATGCAATTAATATTACTCATTCGCAACGTTAAAACAAGAAAATACAAGCAAATTACAAAATTGTTATGAAATTTAAAATTCAAATGCGATTTCCTAAAAAAAAAAACGAAGAACGTGTTTCTGAATATTATTGTGTGGATGGACAAACATCTAAACTTAAAAAAAAAATTAAAAAAAAGTGGCCGGATTTTTGATAAATTTACTTTTTTAAAAAATGGAAAATTTCAGAACGGGTTCTGAAAATTAAAAAAAAAAAAAAAATTCAATCCATAGCCCATACAAATAAGAATATAAATTTTTGAGATTGTAGTGCATTCCGTTTTAATGTGATAAATATTTAATCAAGGCAACTCGCCACAAATTTGACCATTTTTTCCAATATTTGACCACGCCTCCAAAGCCCAGTTTTTGAAAAATTGAAAAACCAAAAACGCAATTTTCTAAGTTCCATATAGGGCTATCCATACAATCTATTCAGAAGTTTACGGTGCACATGTTTTGTTTTGCTGGACATTTGGTGTGGAATGCCTCATATACATCTCCATATAAACTACCCCAATGATTATACATTTTTGACAATACAAACTTAACGAACAGAAAAAACTCTGTAAATTTACAGAGTTTAGTTAAATGCATGTTATTTAGTAAAATTTTTATAAGATTTCTGAAAAAAAAAATTTTTGATAACTTTTTTTTCAACTTTTTCTCAAAAAAAAAAAAAAATATACAGATAAAATTTTGATGTTTGGTAACAAAAACAAAAACTAATCAAAACAAAAAAACTTTTTTGGGTTTAAAAAAATACGAAGTATTTTGCTTAAATCTGTATTTTAGCAGAAAACTCTGTTAATTATCTGTGAAATTAAGATTACAAAGTAAAAAGTAATATAGCAGAGGAAACTTTGTTTTTTTGTCACAACAAAATACAAAGTATTTTTTTTTATCTGTATTTTAACAGAAAACTCTGTCAAATATCTGTCGAATTGAGATTACAGTCATTTTACAGAGTATTTTACAGAGTTATTATTTTGAGTGTAGATTCAAAATTTCAAGTTTTTATTACCATTTTAAGGAGATTGATAAAGTATCAAAATACTATTTTTACCCCTTTTTCCACTCTAAGAATTACAAAATTTCTAAACGTCTGTTTTCAGAAAGTTTTTTCCCCCGTTGCAGTATCCTGGTAGGCTAGTTGGTAGCCTACGAGTCTGAGGGTCGTGGGTTCGATTCCCACTAAAGGCATTGAGCTGTTTTCGCTACAACGAGCCTATGGTCATTGTCACCAGTCTCGGTAAGGTTAATTTAGTATGCGATTTGTAATTATATGTTTTCAATAAATAAATATTTTGGTACTTTTTATGGGAAAGTACTATTTTGGTAGTTTATTATAAAAACAGTAATTTTAATAAAAATTACAAAACACTACTTTTTTTAAAAAGTACCAAAATAATTCTTTTTTTTAAGTATGTACCAGGATGAAACTTCCCAGGGAGAAATTGATGATGGTACAAAAAATAAAGCACTTTAAAAGTACTATTTTCCAAACGCTCTGAAGACGCTTTGTTTTACCAACTCAAAAGTGCTTTTGCAGCACTTTTTTCGCGAATTTAAAAATGTTTTATATCGTCCACCCATTTAATAGAGAACATAATAATTGTACCATTCCATTTAGGAGAATAAGGAACACGTCCTCTCTGTTAAAAACGAAAACAGGGGAAACATTTAGAAGGCTTGTATTAACTAAATTATTTTTTAGTCTATTGTGAAAAAAATATTAAAAATTTAAATTAAAAATTTAAAAAATTTAAATTACAAATTGAAAAAAAATCAGAATAAAGCGTCTTTAAACCACTTTATTTTTAGTCCTCCCAATGCTGATAGAGCGCTTTGAACGACAATCATATGAGCGTTTAACGACGTTATCATTCGGACGTTTCAAGAGCACTCTAAAAACAAAAACCATGACGTTCTGGAAACGCTTGTACCACCATCTAGAGTACTATTAAAACGCTTTGATGATTGTATTTTTCTGCCTGGGTTGTTTATAAACAATCCTTAAATAGTACTTTTTAATAAAAAGTACCAACACTCAAAAAAAAAAAAAAAAAATACAATAGTAAATTTACTATTCTTTTTTGCTAATGCTAGTTAGCTAACTTTTAGAAAATGTTAAAAATTTGTCAAAAGTACCAAAAATATTACATTTTGGTAAAAACTACCAACATTTTTGAAAATTTTTAATAAGAAGTATACCAAAGTATTTTGTTTTATATTTTGTTTACTTTCTGCAAAAAGTACCAAAATACTTTAATTGTAATAAGCAGGGAAAAGCAGACAATATGATCTTAAAATTAAAAAACTTCCTTTAATTATCCGATAATAACCTTAAAATATCATAATTTTTGATTTATTTGCAAAAATTTTATAATTGGTATAAACATATTATGATACAATTATTTTCAATCATAATATGATGCTACTAACAATAAGTTATAATTGCCACAATCATATCTCTTCTCTGAGTACAGATCTAATAGATTTTTTAACGGTTAACAAAATATGTTGGCATCACTGCTTTTATCTTCTACATACTCGTAAATTTTGTTTTATTAAAAAAATTTATTTTAATTTTTTTTTTTTGTAAAATAATTTCCTTGCCTTTCTTTCTTTGTGGAAAGTAATATTTGTCTAGCCGGCAGCAAAACTAAATATATGTTGTAAGTCTTCGTAAGTGTTGTATGAGGAAAGTGTTTGTGGAAACTCAAATTTGTTTAAGAAATGTTATACTTCTTGTGAAAAAATAAAAAAAAAAAATACTCCTACCAATATGAGTAGTTAACGTCTTTTGTAAGGATAAACCTTTTTAAGAATTTGAAGAATTTATTAACTTTTTGATAAAGGATTGAATGACCTTTATGTTCAAGTGTTTAATAAATTTGAATTGTAAAATGTCAAGTATTGAAAATAAATACATATAAAGGATTCCAAGGTGACAAAAGGTTTTTTATGTAAGGAAATAATATGCATACTACTATAGTGACACAATAAAAAACGTAAAAGGGGGGAAATACGTTAACTTTCTTACGATACATCAAAGATGTACCTTCTTCCTTAGGAACTTTCAAGGGAAGTATCTCAACCCTTATGAACCGATTTGCCTGAAACTTAAAATATATATAAAAGAGACGATTTTAAGGTTGGGGTGCATCGGCTTATCATTGTTTAAAAACTTCGTTGTACCCTTATGAAACAATGTGGACCTGCGGGGAAATTTCGATAACTACCGAACTAACAGGAATATCATCTAAAAACTAACAGGAACATCGTATATACTTTTAATTTTATGTTATTTTCAAAAGTTGTAATACTTGCAAATGTTTTCATTGATACAATTACAAATATAATTGATTACGTTTTTGTTTTATAAAATTGTAATAACCGTTTTTATTTTCTTCTGTGTGCTCTACAACCATTTAAAATTTTATACAAATCAAAGTGGAGCCACAGGGGAGATCTCCCACTTGTTAACTAAATAACATATTTGCGTTTCATTTTTTGGCTTTTTTTTTGCGTTTTCAAGTAATAAAATCCCTTAAAAATGATTTTAAAAAAAAGTTGACAACCCGAGTAAAAACAACAAGAAAGTTAAATTCGAATCTATGAATACCACAATGCCCTTTTAAAGTGATAGTAAATTTTCTTACGTGAAAAAAATTAAATTTTTGATCAGTTTTTATTTTGTGTAAACAAACTTTTTTTAAGTAATTTAAAAAAAATAATTTACTAAATTTTTTTTGGGTGTAAAATTTTTTGAGTGTAAAATTTTTTCGAGTGTTTTTTTTTTTCTTAGTGTAAAAATATTTTTGAGTGACAAAAATACGTTGTAAAATGTTTTAGAATCTGAGACTTTTTCTATAAGAAAAATGTCTCAGAATCTGAGACTTTTTCTATAAGAAAAATGTCTCAGAATCTGAGACTTTTTCTATAAGAAAAATGTCTCATAATCTGAGACTTTTTCTATAAGAAAAATGTCTCAGAATCTGAGACTTTTTCTATAAGAAAAATGTCTCAGAATCTGAGACTTTTTCTATAAGAAAAATGTCTCAGAATCTGAGACTTTTTCTATAAGAAAAATGTCTCAGAATCTGAGACTTTTTCTATAAGAAAAATGTCTCAGAATCTGAGACTTTTTCTATAAGAAAAATGTCTCAGAATCTGAGACTTTTTCTATAAGAAAAATGTCTCAGAACCTGAGACTTTTTCTATAAGAAAAATGTCTCAGAATCTGAGACTTTTTCTATAAGAAAAATGTCTCAGAATCTGAGACATTTTTCTATAAGAAAAATGTCTCAGACTTTTCCTATACGATAAATGTCTTAGATTCTGTGACTTTTGTTATACGAAAAATGCTTCAGAATCTCAGACCTTTTCTATACGAAAAATGTCTCAGAATCTGTGAATCTGAGACTTTTTCTTTACGAAAAATGTCTCAGAATCTGAGACTTTTTCTCTGCGAAAAATGTCTCAAAATCTTAGACT
Organism: Pegoplata infirma; assembly: GCA_963921195.1. Classification (NCBI taxonomy): domain Eukaryota; kingdom Metazoa; phylum Arthropoda; class Insecta; order Diptera; family Anthomyiidae; genus Pegoplata; species Pegoplata infirma. Next base: position 122,278,382 of record OY992540.1, read on the forward strand.
TTTTCGGTAAAAAATCTCTCAGAATTTGAGACTATTTTAAAATGATTGATACTTGATCTATACAAAAAATGTATCAGAATCTGAGATCTTTTTCGAGATCTCAGATTTTTCTATACGAAAAATGTCTCAGAATCTGTGACGTTATATGTATATAGACAAAATTTCTATGAATTTAGACTTTTTATTCGCTACGTTTCCTATTATTTTTTTTTAGTGTTAGCGATTTTATCGGCTTTTCGGGGTCCCCCTACGCTGGGTGCCCTCATTGTGCCCTAATTGTTAAAACGGTACTAATTGACCACTAAAAAGTGTTGATTTAAATTAACCAGACGCATGCTGTCAATGAATGACAGCTTCTTTTCATCATTTAAGCAAAAACTGTCAAATCTTAAGGACACTCACATACATTTATAATTTTTTCTTCCAACCAACCGCAAAGAAAACAAAATAATTTTCATTGTGGTTATCCAACTCTTAATTGATTTCCATTATCAAATTTTATAAATTAACAAAACACTTTATTTCTTTTGTTTGTATCAATTAAATTATCTTTAAATTTTCATTATCATCATTTAGCAATCATATGTATATCTTTGGACTTGTAACATTTACATACACTCAGTTTTCCATATCACAAAATAAAATTTATTTACTTAACAAGTTTTATACGAATGTAATGCAAAACCCTACCCCCCCCTCCCCCCCTAACGATCTAAACCTAATACGTATACAGATTAAATTTCCTGAATATTCAAACAGAGATTAAACGAACGAACCGAATACCACAAAGTGTAGTTAAGGACATCTCCCAGCTCCTTTCAGAATAAAAAAAAAATTTAAGTTTTATTCAATTCGCATATGTATGAGTTATTCATTCATTCAACCACAAAAAATACCACAAATTTGTTGATTTTTTTTCCATTTATTTTTTTGGTTATTTAACCAAAACAATTTATCTCCCCATTTATGGTATGTGCCAAAGAGACTGACTATATTGGGGAAAAGTTTAACTTCATTAGGAGACACAACACACACACGCAGTATCAAACCAACGAACACATAAACAATAAAACATGCAAAATCACGTTTAAAATATGTGGTGAATGCAGACATAAATTTTCGGTTATTTGGAAGTTTGATAAATACAGTGTCTGTCAAAAAATTTGAAACTAAATTCACATGTCGCTTTGAAACGCTGGGCGAAGGAATTTTCTGACCCCTATATAACGAAACAATTATTTACCTCATTGGTAAGACCAATTTTGGAATTTGGTTGTGTTGTTTGGGATCCATATTATGTCGTTCATAGTGATATGATTGAATCGGTACAGAAACAATTTTTACTTTTTTGTCTTAGGAACCTTAACTGGGGTCCGGACTATAGCAATCTTCCATCATATAATGGAAGATTGGCGTTGATAAAACTTCCTACTCTGAAGAGTAGACGTATTATGTTGAATACTGTGTTTATTTTAAAGGTTATTAAGGGCGAAGTTGATTCTGAATTTCTTGTCGGGAAGTTGTTTTTCAATGTCCCTTTTCGGCCTACTAGATATTACAGCTTTCTATATATTGATTTTTGTCGCACGAATTATGCTTGAGCAGATCCTATCGTAGGATGTGCACTGATTTTAATACGTTGTACAGGTTTGTTGACTTTTCAGAGAATTATGCTCTTGTGAAATCGACTATTTTGATATATTTGAAGAGATTGCGTGACGATGATTATTTTAATTTCTTTGAACGTTTGTAGTAAATTCAGGACTATAAATTCTTAATTATTTGTAGAAATTATGTAGTTGTAGTAATTGTATATAAATGTATTTAGTGTCCATATAATAAACCGACTGATGACTAAGAGTTTGTAGTTGGTTTATTACTATCCTTACTTATCCAGCCTAATCCGCTATGGTTCGGACCATGGTGTGTACGTGTTCCCCCGTCATGGGAACGAGCCCTCTCGGTCGGTTGGGGCGGGTAAGTGTGTAATAAACCGACTGATGACTAAGAGTCTGTAGTTGGTTTATTACTATCCTTACTTATCCAGCCTTATCCGCTATGGTTCGGACCATGGTGTGTACGTGTTCCTTCGTCATTTGGGGTGGGTAAGTGTGAGGTGGGACCGTTCGAAAAAAAAAACACTGTAAGGTAGAGAGGGGCAATTTGCAACTTTTTTTCGAAGTGCTGTAAAACCTAAACCAATAGACGTTTTTCCAAAATTTTTTGTCGATTTAAGAAGCTACATATTTGAGCATTACAATGTATGCTCCTGCTATGAATTTATTTGTTTAACTTCTATTATTTTTACATTTTTAAAGTAACCCATGTGTAACCTGACCAACTGTTTTTGTCTGAAAAGCGGGATGGGGAGGTTGAAAAAGCGGAATTTTGGTCTAAAAAGCGGGACTTTTTTATATCCTCCACTTAGTGATAGTAAGTTTGTAACAGTTCGAAAAAGTATAAAAATTCACAATTTTCAATAGATTTTAATTTGACGTAGTGATGTCCGTCCGTCTTTCTGGCTGTCTGAATGTCTGTTGAAAACACACTTACTTTCGAAAGAAAGTAGTTTGTAATTTTTCGGGTCAGGTTGATATTGAATTTCAGCGAAATCGGTCCAGTGGTTCAGAATTTGTGAGCAAAACCGTGAATTTTGGATGGGTTTCGCCTCCAATTCACGTGATGAAAGACATTGGTAAGCCACAAAAATAGTTTCAAAATACTTTTGTCACTTCAAAAAAATTGTACATTCAAAAAAATTTACACTCAATAAAAAATATATACAAAATTGTTTCCTTGAAAAAAATGTATTCTTAGTCAAAGTCTTCAAACAGGGTGATTTTTTTTAGAAAATTTTGGATTTTTGCTGCTCCTCAACACTGGATATGTTAAACGAGCTGAAACACCTGCTATTTTTGTTTGAGAAAATTAAAAAAAAAAACAAGTAAGAAAGCTATATTCGGCTGTGCCGAATCTTTAAATACCCTCCACAATGTTAATCAATGCACTAGACGCAGACGACCTTTCTCGGCCAAAATTAATTTTATAGAAAATCATAAACACTTACAAACAACCGAAAATATTGTTTTTGTATACACTTATTTACCGTTCAAAAACAAATTTAGATAAAAATAAAAAAAAACGTATTTTTAAAAATTTTTTCAATTATTTTTTGAGTTTAAATATAAAAAATTTCTTATAATATTCTACAAGGAAAATAAAAAATTATAACAATTTTTAACACAAAACCTATTTCAAACCAGAAATTTTTCCAGTTTTGTAATTTTGGCCAAGAAAAGTGATGATTGGAACCATAGAGCAATGTAAATATTTAAAAAACAAAAAAAAAAATATTTGATACATAAGTATGTATGAAAATTATATAAAAGCAACCACGTGTATGACACATACTACGTATTTTTTACTTCTACTGATACAAATAACAACTAACAAGCCAACAAGCCAAATAAGCATCAACAACTACAAAATGGCGCGCAGCCACGTCATATCATGGAGGTTTATATTGAAACTCACCTCAATTGCTCATAGCTTCTTAACCCCTTGACCGATTTTGCCATAATTGGTACCAAAATAGCCAGAAAAACGTTGAGAACAATAAAATATGAAGCTCTTTAAAATTTTATTTGAATATGTCAACCATGAGCCAAGATAAAACATTTTAAAATTTTGGGTTAAATTTCTGGTGCCTCTCCCCATTGTGCGATTTCGCCCAAATTTTTTGTGAGTGTTAGGAATGATAAAATTACATTAAATTTCAAGTTTCGTTCTCATTCATTTAACAGGTGTCAAGTTATAGCATTTTTTTGTGTAAAATTCACCGTTATTTTAGAGGTACCTTTACATTTTCACTCATATATTTTAAAATACTTAACCGATTTCAAAAAAAAATTCATCAGTTTCTGCCTAGGAGAATTACGCAACTTTTGGTACCCCAAGCGTATAAATCGGTTTCGGATTATTGCCAAAAACGTGATTTCAACAGACAGACGGACAGACAGACAGACAGACGGACATCGCTAGATCGACTTAAAATCGATCAAGGATCATGAATATATATACTTTATGGGTCCTATTTCAATGTGTTACATACGGAATGACAAACTTATATATACCCTCTATCACTAGAGTGGAGGGTATAAAAATAGTGTAGATTTGAAGAATGTGTCAAATTCAAAAATTATATTTTGTACCAAATTTGTATGGGTTACCGATATCTCGAAAATGATATATTTCTTATCTGAGTACGTTTGGGCAACGTTAAACAAAAATTATTTTGTTTTGAGCATATTCATAAAATTTGTTCTTAAATTTAGTCCAAAACTCGAAACTTTGACTGATTTTCGCGGGGTGAAAGAGTTAACATATTTGGCGCAAAATTTTACCAGGTACTTATTTCAGGTCATTAAAAAATTTTCAAAATGTAGACCACCCTATAAAACAAGTCTCGAAAAAAATAGATTTTTTTTTAAATTAAAAAACTAATTAAAATTCAAACAAACATAAAAATTCATTTCTGAAGTATAAATTCTTTTATTTTTTTTTTTAATTTTCAAAAATTAAAATGATTTTGTTTTTTTTTTTCAAAAATAAACGTTTAAAAAGTTATTGGAGTTCCAACACAATTTTAGGAGTAATTTCTTTTACATTTTTTTAAATACGGTAAGAAATTCTAATTGTTACCATATTTATATGCTCAAAAATCGAAAAAAATTGCTTAAAATTACTTCAGAGCAATAATACTCAAAATATTATTTAAAAAATTAAAAATATTATTTAAAAGTCAAAAAGCGGGATAAAGCGGGATGAAGCGGGACTTTTGTTTAAAAAGCGGAATAGAAATTCAAGGCGGGATGAGACATCAAAAAGCGGGATAATCCCGCCAAAAGCGGGATGGTTGGTCAGGTTACCCATGTGGCACAATCGCCAAGAAATAAAATTTCTAGAAATTCTTGAACAATAAATTTTTCAGAAGAATTGTTATAAAAAACATAATTTTATTAAAAAAACATTATTTTATTAAAACATAAACATTTTATTATACAAAATTTAAAATATAAAAAAAATATACTACCCGTGGGGGACATTCGCCAGCAAACACCGTCATCGACGAAGCAACCCCATGGCGCACATTCGCCGGTGAAACTGCCTCCATTTTACGTGGAGTATGTACTCCATGGGGTACATGCGTCGCCGGCTAATGTGCCCTATGGTGTGCATTCGCCGGAAAAACTGCCCCATCCTCAATCTGGCGAATGTGCCCCAGGAGCGTGCGCTCACAAAAAATACAAATTTTTACACTTAATTATTACTGATTAAATCAAACTGACTAGGTAATATTTGTTCAGCAACCTAAAAAATACAAAAAAAACACATCTGTCCGCTTTCACGTGCAAAGTAGGACGGTCAAAGTTCATAGTATGAAAGATCATTGAAATACACAATTGACCCATTTGTCAAAATTTGAATCCACTTTAAGTTTAAGAGATAAGTGGGGTGGCGATTGTGCCCTACTGGCGAATGTGCCCCTCTCTACCCTACAACAATATTAAACTTTACGGGGTTCCGACGATTTATTCTGGTATAGGAGACCAAAAAAAAAAATATACGTGTATCGGCGTTTTGAAAGATCACAAGGGAATTTAATTCTAGAGGCCTTTATAGTGTCCCAACTTTGGCCTGTTCTTGCAGCATATCGGAATATAAAACTATGTTTTCTGCACATCTGAGGTTAGGGTACGTTCAGCAACTTTGTAGAAAATATTATGAAAAATATGGCTCTATTCAAACAGATCGTAAAAAACACCCCGAAAAAGGGGAAGGGCGGGCAAAAATGTTGGTCATAAAATTTCACTATATATGTTTGTCAGAACATAAGCTCGTTGATACCATTTAGAGGTCGCTGTCAGTAAAGGAGTACACTATGGTGGCCTTTTCCAGACTCGATATTGTGGCATTGCCTGGTCTGGGAGTAAAGCGTGGAATCGTTTTAATGGTGGAAAACCTACTTGCCAATAGACGTATAACGTCAGAATTGGGAGCGTCTGTCATATTCCGATTTGTCAATAGGGACACACGTCAGGGAAGTGTTCTTTTGCCGCTTCTTTGGAACCTAGCAGTGAATTCAATGCTGCAATCTCTAGAAGCACCTGGTTGTCATGTTGTCGCATATGCTGATGATGTCGCGATAGCGGTAAAGGGAAAGCATCTGCCAACATTAAGGGTTATTCTTCAGGGTTCTCTAAAAGATCTGTCTAAATGGGCCAGAAGCTGTGATCTGGGAGTTAATCCAAGTAAAACAGAGCTTGTCTCGTTTACAAGGAAACATAAGATTCCTGCTTTTGATGGTATTTTTCTGAACGGCACCGAAATCAGCTTCTCAGATGGAGCCAAGTATCTTGGAGTATTTTTAGATAGCAAGTTGAATTTCATGCGTAATATTGAGCAACGGGCGAGAAAAGCAATGATTGCTTTATATTCCTGTAAAAGGGTCATTGGGAAACATTGAGGCTTTAGCCCTAAAGTCGTTTATTGGATTTATAGAGTGGTGGTGCGTCCAATTTTACTGTATGGAATCATTGTCTGGTGGCCTGCTTTAAAGGGAACTGTATCTGAATCACGAAGGTACAGAGAATGTCGTCGATGTACTTCACTGGTGCTCTTCGTACTACACCTACGGCTGCATTAGAAATCCTCCTTTATCTGATACCATTGAACATATTGGGTAGCCTATATTTCAGCCATGTCGGCAATTCGACTTCATAGCTCACTCCAATGGAGGAGCAGCGATTGTGGCCAAAGCGCGATCTTGAAGAATATAACAATACCACAAAATGTGGACTGTACTCTCTCTATGAGACTTTTTGAGCTTCACTTTACAACTATGATACCATTCAGGGATTCTTGGCTGAGGGGGATTCCAGGTAGGGGAGCCTCCATAAATTTTTACATGGATGGATCGAGGGTGAACGAACAAGTGAGCTTTGGAATCTATTCGAAGGAGCTTGGTTTGAGCCTGGCTCGAAAATTTCCGGATCATTGCAGTAGGCAGTATGCGGCTACTTCGGCAATTCGACTTAATACCACACTCCAATGGGAGAGCAGGGATTGTGGCCATAGCGCGATCTTGAAGAAGATAACAATACCACAAAATGTGGAGTGTACTCTCTCTATGAGCCTTTTTGAGCGCAACTTTCCCACTATGATACCTTTCAGGTAGTCTTGGTTGAGGGTAATTCCGAGTAGGGGAGCCTCCATCGAGCGTGAACGAACAAGTGAGCTTTGGAATCCATTCGGAGGAGCTTGGTTTGAGCCTGGCTCGAAAATTTTCGGATCATTGCAGTGTTTACCAGGCAGAGATGCTGGCAATAAAGGAAGTGGCAGTAGATAATACATTCTGACAGTCAAGCCGCGGTCAAGTCCCTGGAGTCAATGTTTCTGAAAACAAGATCTGCCCGTTTCTTTAAATGAGATGAGTTTTACATACGACTCATTCCGGGGCACAGAGACATTCCAGGGAATTGCAAAGCCAATGAGCTTGCAAGACTGGGAACTACCTTACAGGTTTCATCAGAATTGGAATGTGTTGGTATGCTTCTAGAAACTTGTAAGCAAAACCTACGACTTTGTTCCGCGACGGAGACAAATCAAAGATGGGCAAATGGATGGACGTGTGAGACAACACGACTGATTTGGTCTTCTCTTAATCAGAGGCTCACAAGTGAGCTGATATCGCTTCCAAGAGATTTCGACGGTGATTTCTATAATTACCGGACACTGTCTTATAGGGAAGCACACAGAGCGGCCTCTACCATAATCAATCGTTGGAATCCTGTAATTTTTGTTAGTGTTGTACTGTGAAATTAATAAAAATGATTTGTTCCAAAAACACACTGATCCAACTCGTTAATTCCGTTTAGTGTGCCGCTCACTATTTTCAGTGAGAGGGTGTGGTTTCCAACCTACTGTATGTAAAAAACTTTACGGCAGGCCCATTTATATCTCCAATCCTACTAATGAGACTTATACGAAACTAATTAATGATTTCAAGGTTATAAAATAATTTTTGACATAGAGTTTAGTTTGGATCCAAAAGGTCAGATGGTTTAATGTTAACAGCAATGAAAGCTACAGGGCCAATGGGCCCCAAACTGAGCACCATGTGAAAGATATTTTTTTGGGCTAGATTTCATTCAAAATGTTTGCGCATAACCACGCCCATTGACACGAGGAAGACACACTGTAAAGAATCACCGTATTTTAATCTGAATGTGTTTCTGAAAATTTCTTTGTATTATTTACCATATTTTCCTATTTAATTTAAAGACAGTTTTATAATGGCTAATATAGGATTTTAAAGCAAAATATGAATTTACTTGAAAATATTTTGAGCGGCACTGTATGTGTGGTGGAAAGGGTATATTTTTAGATATGAGTAGAAAATAATCAGTTAAAACTTTAAAATAAGTTTGAGTTTTTTTTTTGACAATGTAAGATAAAAAAAATCAGATGTCAGTATCCAAAATATGTTCATCAAAGTCTTTTGGGGTCTCTGCAGATTAGTTGGTAGAGTGCTAGCCTATGACCCCTTTCTTTTGGTGCCAAACATCTATACTTACTGTTCATTACTGTGCACAAAAAATTTTATCCAGAAAAGAAAACGCCATAAGGCTAAGGTATTAGTTTCCCCTTTGCACTGCGACCAGAAAGACCTATTGTGCAGGCTCTTAATAAAGCCAAGAGAGTATTATACGTCAGTCAGAGATATTAAGTGTCTCCCCAGATGTTGATGTCTTCTACCAGTCAGTCTTGGACATGTACAAAGTATATGTTTAGCCATAGGTTAGGTTAGGTTGTAAGTGGCTGCTGAAGTTTTACGTCAACACACGTAGACTCTGAGGTCCATTGTGATACCACGGGACCGTAATAGGTTTCCCTACTAGTCCCTGTCGTTAAACCAGTTTGAGCTTCTTATAAAACTCCTTAGATGTTGAATTTTGACATCCAACAAATCAGAAAGATCGTACAGCTCCCTAGATCCCAGTGAAGCAAGTCTCTGACCAGAAAGTGCCGGGCAATGGCAAATAAAGTGTTCGATAGTTCCCAACTCCTCTTCATCCATGCAACTTCGGCAAAAGTCATTCGACGGCACATTTAACCGCTCTGCGTGCTTCCCTATAAGACAGTGTCCGGTAATTATAGAAACCACCGTTGAAATCTCTCCTCTTGGAAGCGATATCAGCTCACTTATGCGCCCCTGATTAAGAGAAGGCCAAATCAGTCGTGTTGTCTCACACGTCCATCCATTTGCCCATCTTTGATTAGTCTCCGTCGCAGAACAAAGCCGTAGGTTTTGCTTGCAAGTTTCTAGAGGCATACCAACACATTCCAATTCTGTTGGAACCTGTAAGGTAGTTCCTAGTCTTGCAAGCTCATCGGCTTTGCAATTCCCTGGAATGTCTCTGTGCCCTGGGACCCATATGAGTCGTATGTTAAACTGCTTGGCCATCTCGTTTAAAGACGTGCGGCAGTTAAGGGCAGATCTTGTTTTCAGAAACATTGAATCCAGGGACTTGACCGCGGCTTGACTGTCAGTATAGATGTTGACTGCGGTTGTAGACAAAACATTGCAGCTCAACCAGTCAGCCACTTCTTTTATTGCCAGCATCTCTGCCTGGTAAACACTGCAATGATCTGGCAATCTACGAGCCAGGCTCAACCCAAGCTCTTCCGAATAGACTCCGAAGCCAACTTGTTCGTGCAGCCTCGATCCATCTGTGTAAAAATTTATGGTAGCTCCACTACCCGGAGTATCCCCCATCCAAGACTCCCTGGATGGTATCATAGTGGTAAAGTGGCGCTCAAAGAGGCTCAAAGAGGGAGCACAGTCCACATTTTGTGGTATTGTTATCTTTTTCAAGATCGCGCTATGGCCACAATCGCTGCTTCTCCATTGCAGCGTGCTATTAAGTCGAATTGCCGACGCAGCCGCATACTGCCTACCCAATATGTCCAAGGGTATCAGGTGAAGGAGGATTTCTAATGCAGCCGTAGGTGTAGTACGAAGAGCACCAGTGATGCACATTGACGCCATTATCTGTACCTTCGTGATAAAGACACAGTTCGCTTTTGTTTCTAAAGCAGGCCACCAGACAATGATTCCATACAGCAATATTGGACGCACCACTGCTGTATAGATCCAATGAAAGACCTGAGGGCTAAAACCCCATCGTTTTCCAATGGCCCTTTTACAGGAATACAAAGCAATCGTTGCTTTTCTCACCCGTTCCTCAATATTACGCCTGAAATTCAGCTTCCTGTCTAGAAATACTCCAAGATACTTGGCTCCATCTGAGAAGGTGATTTCAGTACCGTCCAGAGAAATAGGATCAAAAGCAGGAATCTTATTTTTCCTTGTAAACAAAACAAGCTCTGTTTTATTAGGATTAACTCCTAGACCACAGTCTCTTGCCCATTTAGACAGATCTTTCAGAGAACCCTGAAGAATGTTTAGCCATATCCTCCTCTATCTTGCAGAATCTGCACGTGTCTGTGTCAGATAGATTTTTCTTTCTAAGTTGGTAACGGAGGTTACAATGTCCAGTTAGGTAGGACGTAAGATCCTTTTTTTCCAAAGACAGTAGTCGTTTTGATACGGTGCTGAATGGAGTTATAAGTCGTTTTGAGTGCCGCTGGCCAGCGCAAAAGTTCCAATGCTCTTTGAACTAAGATTCACTCCATATTTTGAGTTTATCCCTAACAAGTACCGATGGCAGACCAATGAATGGTTTAGGGCCAATGAAGGGTCGTCTGACAACGCGATTTGCCAAACAGCCGGCGCGTTCGTTCCCCGTGTGACCCTCATGATCCAGAATACCTAAATTAGATAAATTCTAAATTAAACAAGGAGTGACGGTGTAAATGGCAAGTTAGGAGATCGAAAAACAAATGTTAAATGCCACATTCCACTTCCTCTTCGCTTCAAAAAAAAAAGTGCTCCAAAATCATTATTAGTTTTCAAATTCCCTACGATAGGTAGAATTTAAAGTGTTGTAAATAATATGAATATTTAAAATATCTTTTACAAAATCAATTTCCCTAAAAACCACCAACCAACCAAAAAAAAAAAAATCCTACATAAGTTATTCAACAACAAAAATTTACAAAAAAAAAAAATCCTTTAACACTACATTTCCCTGGTGTGTAAATAGTTTTTAATCAGGAATTAGTTGTTGCTGTTGCACTGCTATTTGGGGCAGTTTGCTCTTTCCTCTAAAACAAATACAATCCTTAACTATAAATCAGTTATTTCAAACAAACTAAACTAAATAAAACCAAACAAAAAAACCTCAAATATATAAAACTAGTATGATAGCCGGGATTTCTATTTGTTTTTGAGTTAAAAAATACTAAAAAAAAAAAAACAGTAAAAAAATTTACATCGACATCATCGGTAGCATCATCATCGTCTTTGTCGTCCTATATGCGGTAGCAACTATATATCTATAGCAGTAACAGCATCAGCAATATCATGAATCGCATTTCCATGGTTTAATATAAAATATAAACATGTTTTCTGTGTTTGTATACCCTACACTAAGTGAAAGAGCATACAAGTTTGTCATTCCGTTTGTAACTCATCGTCATTCCGTTTGTAACTCATCATGTAACTGATCAGTGATGCATTTTAAGACATTCTAGCGATTTCGCTTTATAAGCAAAGATCCTTTTGTCCCTAAAATAGAGATTTTCATTTCACAAACTTTGAGGACTTACAGTGAGTAAGATAATTAATTTAGAGACTTACTGAAAACTAAACTTTTGTAGCCCTAACTCATCTCTTAGCACATTTAAAATCGGTTGAAAAATTTGGAAAATATAACAAAAAACAACCATTGGTCGTGAAAGGGTTAAACAAGTACAAACATATTTGTTTACAAAAAAAAAATCGTGGAATTATTTATTTGTCAGCATTTTTTTTCCGCGGATTTTTTTTTTTCAACAAATTTTTTTTTTCTAAATAATCTTTTTGACATTGTGGAGGGCATTGAAACATTCGGTAAGCCTGCCTTTAAAATGTTTACTTGGTTTTTGTTGGTGTTTATAAAATACTATGAGAATGAATATGCTTTATATACCAAAAGGGAATCATCATCATCTAAATGCTTGCAACTGTTTTTGTGTTGCTGCTATTCTGTTGCTGTTGTTGCCAATACTTCCTATTTGGTATGAGTTAAAATATTTGAATTTTTGTTGTTGTTTTTATTTCTCTACTGTTAAAAAGCTTGTTTGATGTTTTGATTTTCTTATACTGGTGCACACTAGGGTGGCTCGTTTTTGGGCTTTTCTCTCTGATCAAATTCTAATACCCGCCAAAAGTGTCGGTCCCTAAGGGTAACTCACATGCAAAATATCAATCCGATCGGAGTTTATCTTCTGTCTCCACTTTGAGCCTCAAAATTTGGGTTTTCGCAAAAAAGGACTCCCAGAAAATGTGGGTTAAAGACGTCCTAGATCGGTAAGATTTCATGACAGACTTAAAGTTATATAATAGAATGCCACGACACCAAAAAACCGTTAATTTGCACAAAAATTAAATTTATAAGATTTTATTAATCCAAACCAACATTTCCTTGAAATCCGCTAACTTCCCCCCGCGATTCCCGAAAAGTGGCTCGACGGATATCCGCCATATTTCACATTTTTCTTCTCCAAGGTGTTCTTAATGAATTCAGAAAGAAAAAATGGTATATTTAATTTTTTTTTTAATAAAATTTTCAAATTTTGAAAAAAGGTGTTTTGAGAACGCCCCCAAAATCATGCCATTTTTTTGGTATCAAGTTTGAACGAGTTAATGATACCGTAAAATATTTAAATTTCATATTTAAGTATTTACGATGAAATATTATACAAAAATAGTTTTTTAATTATTTTAGTAAAAAAACTTAAATTTTTTTTTTTTTTTTAAAAAGTCATTTTTTGCGAAAACCCCATTTTTGAGGTTCAAAGTGGAGGCAGAAGATAAACTCCGATCGGAGTGATATTTTGCATGTGAGTTACCCTTAGGGGACCGAAACTTTTGGCGGGTATTAGAATTTGATCAGAGAGAAAAGCCCAAAAACGAGCCACCCTAGTGCACACTGGGGCAACACAATAATAACACTATGCAACAAATAAAGACTTGTTGACCAAAACACAAGAACTTGACTATATAGGTTTGATTCTATTAGCAAAACTTAGTAAAATCCTAAACTCGGATTGTCCAGTTTGGTGACCAACTCCTTTTTATGGGCCTCCAAAGTTTTAGAAAGGCAGTGGGACCCTCATAATATGGTGTCATCAGTTTTTGCCCAACAGTTTAATTAGAAATGGTGCTGTCGCTTAAGTATATTTGGAACAAATGTGAGTAATAGTAGTCCGTTGAACAAATTCTAACATTTTATGTTAAAAAAATAAATTCCTGGACTTTTTTTGAAAAAATATAAGAAAAATATATCGGTTTTTACCTTTTTTCAGCATAACTTACAGGGAATGTTGAATTTTCACTAACAATAATAAAAATAAAAAATCGCGAAATCGTAACTTAATTAGCGATTTCTCCGAGTTAAGCCACTTTTAAAAATATGCTACGGTGTAAAACCCTCTGCTAGTATTCCAAATGCCGTCCCCGAAGTCATATAAAAATCAAAAAAAAAAAATCCTTGGGCACCCACATCGCGGATTAAATAACAACAACTTCCACAAAAACTATTGTACACAATAGGTTTTATCGATTTTTTTTTGTTTGAGCTGAAAGGGCTCCAGAAAGTTTATTTTGGGGGTCAAAATGACTCCATTACAATTTCGGGAAAATCGAAAGTTCCTTCTGGTCCCGCATAGAGGTTGAAGTATGTTTTTTGTTTTAAGAATTTTTACTTAATCCGCGATGTGGGTGTGCAAGGGTTTTTTTATTTTTATAAGACTTCGGGGGAAGCATTTTGAGTTCCAGCAGAAGGTTTTCCACCATAGCATAGTTTTTTAAAGAGGCTTAACTCGGTGAAATTGCAAATGAAGTTACAATTTCCTCATTTTTATGCCCACCAATCTATTGATAGAGGGTATATATAAGTTTGTCATTCCGTTTGTAACACTTCGAAATATTGGTCTAGGACCCCATAAAGTATATATATATTCATGATCCTCGATTGATTTTAAGACGATCTAGCGATGTCCGGCCGTCCGTCTGCCTGTCTGTCTTTTGAAAACACGCTAACTTTTGAAAGACTTCAAGGAGGCTCATGAAGTTTGGCATATATGTTGGGAATTTACCTGGTCAGGAATTTACTTGGTACTGAAATCCAGCGAAATCGGTCCAGGGATTCAAAAGCTATGAGCAAAAGACTGAATTTCGTGAATTTACGAGATAAAAAACTCGCTAACTTTCGAAAGTCAATTCGGAGGATGCTGAAGTTTTGCATATATATTTGTAGTTCCCCTGGCCTGGTATTGAATTTCAGCCAAATCGGTCAAGTGGTTCAAAAGTTATTTACAAATCCGTGAATTTCAGATTAGTTTCACCTTAAATTCACGTGTTGAAAACCCGTTAAACAGGTTTTAAAAACATTGCTAAGTCACAAAAATATTTTACAACGTATTTTTGTCACTTAAAAATATCTTTACACTAAAACAAAAAAAAATACACTCAAAAAAAATTTTACTCTCAAAAAAAAATGTTTGTACATGTTTGTACATTTTTTTTTTGTTTGAAAAATTACTAAAAATTTAGTTTTTTTCACAAAATAAAATATTTCTAATCAAAAATTTTATTTTTTTCAATTTAGAAAATGTACTATCACTTAAAAAGGGCATCGTGGATGGTATTCATAGATTCGGCCAAGTCGAATTTAACTTTTCTACTTGTTTATTATTTAAAACTCTCATAATACACGAACAAATTTTTTTGGTAATATTTTTGAATGTGATCTTGTCTTGACAGGGATGTTATATTTTTCCAAATAGATAACACCAACAAAAAAAAACTTGGTTACCTAGAAATAAGATAAAAAGTGTAATATTTTGGAGTTTTTACTACAACTTCGATGCGGGAGGGTAAGGAAACTTTTGATTTTCACAAAAATTGTATGGAGCTATTTTAAGACCCAATAGAAACTTATTGGACCCCTTTCAGATCAGACAAAAAATAAAAGTAAAAATCGATACGTCCTACTGTCCAATGTGTCGCACAACGCATTGCAGAGAAAATTCGTTTATCGGTCGAGCTAGCCGTATGGGGAATAAACTCCCGGCAAAAGTCTTCCAACACAGCTACAATTTAGAAAAATTCATATCAAATATCCACAAATACTATTCCCTCCTTCCTTCTCTCATAACATATTTTCCTACTTTGAATCAGTCGCAATGACATCACTCAAAAAAAAAAACCTGTAATGTTAGCAAAAAAAGCTTGTAAACCTACAAGAAAATTTGGTGATTTTGAACCCACAATTTTTTTGGTAAAGTTAGCAAAAATGTTTTGCCAAAAATTAGTTAACTGAAATTTTTTTATTTCAACTTAGTTCATACACATTTGAAGACCCCAATGGGTTCGGACCCGATAGGTCCAGACCCCGATAGGTCCAGACCCCGATGGGCCTAGACCTAGTTGGGTTCATTAAAAATCGTCATAGTTTTTGATCCAAAATTTGTGTCCGTTTCGCTCTACCTTGCTTAGTTTTTGAGATACGTGATTTTAGGGTACCACCGGGGTCTTGAGAATTACAAAACTTGATAACTTCAAAAATATTAAATATTAGGGTCCACACATGTGAAAAGGACCGGTAATACTACGGTGAGCCCGAGAACCAAAAATGGCCTCCATTTTGCTCTATCTGGCTTAGTTTCCGAGATAGCGTTATTTTAAGTTTTCTGAAAATAAAAAAAAAATACCATTTATTTTTGCTAATATTAGCAAAAAAGCTTGTAAAAATTTGGTCAACTCAATTTTAAATTTACCAAAAAAAATTAGTTCAAATTTTGTTTAAAATTGCTAATGCGCTAAATGCACTTTAAAAGATATTTTTGCTTACATGCTAATCTCAACTAAAAATTTGCTAAAAGTTAGCTAACCAGCATTAGCAAAAAAAAATTAGTAAATCTACTAATGTATTATTTTGAGTGAAAGTAAGAAGGATATAAAAATACTAAGTCTGGAGAGTTTTGTTTTAATTTTTGACAGATTCAATTCTTTAACTTCCCAACTTAAAAAACTCTTTCCCATTATGTGTCCTGTCATTGCTGCTACTAATGTTGTTGTTGTTTTTAGTTGTGTTGTTAATGTTTGGGTCAAAAAAGGGTTGCCATAGTCGTGATATTAATTAAATGTTATTTGTTAAGTAATGAATAATAGACTATAGATAAAAAGCAGTCAGACAGACAGAAGGACAGGATGCAAGGAGTTAGAGAGGAGAGTTATATATGTATATAGTATGTAAATTTTACACTTGATTAAATTTTAATTTTAGTTATTGAATATTCCGGCTTGTGAGTTTTAGAGTCTGTTTATGTATAGATATCAATAGTTTAATATTACAGAAAGTGCATCAATTAATTTTAATATCAAAGTTGTCCAGAAAATATTTGTATAAGTTAAATTAGTTTGATTTCTTGTTAACGAAAAAGTCAATAACAGAAAATTATTTTAATCAAAATGAATAGATAATTTTAAGCATTAATGAATTTTTATAAAACATAGCAAATATTAAAGGGGATTTGTTATAATTAAAAACATATCCAAAACATAATCATTAAACATAAAATTTAAAAATTTAAGTAAAATTTTGTTACAGTAGTAAACTTTTTTCTGAGTGTATTATTTATATTAGTGGTAGTTATTCTTGGTTGCTACCAAGAGGTCTTTGCAGGCCTTTCAAAGATTGGATATCTAGTATAACTGCTAGAGTATGCAATATTCTCACGTTTCGTAGCATAAAATCATAGCATTACTGCTACCCTTGCAAATATGCTATCAAGAGTGAACACTGCTAATAACTTGTTTTTCCTTAAATTAATAGTCTTGCAATATTGTTCTAATAAAATAATCATCATCTTAGATTTTTGAAAACAATAAAAAAATAAAACTCCATTCCAAACCATAGTTCCTTTTTTATTGACCACTTTTCTAGCACTTTTAACAAGGTGTTTTAAAGAAACACTTAGATTCAGCTATTTAAACAATGACTAAACTACAAAGAGTGCAAACAAGATTAATTGTACATGCTTGAGAAAAGCCGTCTTTTCAAAAAATATTTTGCACGTAACATTATTACCCAGCAAAACATTTGGTTACAAATAGTGGCTACACTGAAAAAAAAAATAACAAAAATTTATGAAAAAATATCTTTATGAAAAAAATGAATTTATGAAAAAATTTATCATGAATTTTCCTAAAATTTAGTAAAATTTAACTAAAAAATGAGAAATTTTCTTAACAATGAGGAAAAAAGTTTAGTTCATTTACTTATAAATAGTTCATAGTTTTCTTTTAATGGAGTTTTTTTAATATAAGGAAAAAAATTCTTATTGCCAAAGAAATTTTCCACAAATCTAAGAAACGTATCTTTATTCAAGAGAAAGACAACGAAGTTTAATATGGAATAGCCTAGCTCTGCATATCTGTCGGGGTCTAAAGACCCTAATTTCGGATCTAAAATTTGAAATTCCCGAGATGTTATATACAAACATACCTCGGTAAACACTGCCAACACGAGAAAAAGTTCAACGGTATTTTTGCAGCTCTTGAGTCGTCGCAAAACTAATAGTTTTTCAGTTATCCCGTTTTTAAGATTCTCAATACCCTATCAGGCCCTTATTACCGTATCTCAAAAACTAAGCAAGGTAGAGCGAAAGGGACAAATGTTTTAGGTCAAAATCTATGGCGACCTTTAAAGGACCGAACGGGGTCTCGAGTTAAGGTGGACACAATCTAGTCCCAAAATGTGAATGAACTAAAATGTAATATAATTTTTTCCATTTTCTAGTTAAAATTGGCTTAAAATTAAAGAACTTTGTTTTCCTTATTTTTGGGAAAAGTATGAACTAGAACCAAAAAAAATCCCCTCTTTTTCCCTTTTTTTCTCAAAACTTGGTTAATTTCCCAAGTTTTTAGCTCACTTTTTTTTTTGTGTGCACGCAAATTTTTTTTTTTTAATTAATTTCAAACTTTGCCTAACTTTTCTCTGCCCGATACTTTGTTAGAGAGAGCTAATTTCGTATATGAGGCATTCCACACCAAATATCCAGCTACAGAAAAACATGTGTCCCGTAAATTTCTGAATAGGTTGCTTGGATAGCCCTATATGGAACTAAGAAAATTGCGTTTTTGGTTTTTCTAATTTTCAAAAACTGGGCTTGGGAGGCGTGGTCAAATATTGGAAAAATGGTCAAATATGTGGCGAGTTGCCTTGATTAAATATTTATCACATTAAAACGGAATGCACCACAATCTCAAAAATTTACATTCTTATATAGTTTTGTATGGGCTATCGATTAAATTTTTTTTTTTTAATTTTCAGAACCCGTTCTGAAATTTTCCATTTTTTAAAAATGTCAATTTATTAAAAAACATTGACACTTTTTCTTTTCTTTTTTAAATTTTTTTTAAAAGTTCAGATGTAGAGCGATACGGACAAAAGTTTTGGGTCAAAGTCTATGGCGACCCTAGTTGCGAAACTAGTGAATGACCCACCACATATTCCGTGTGTTGAAGGGCAGTTTCAAAACTTTTCAGCTTTTATTATCGTTTGGTAGTATTCCCTTCTTGCTGCGAGGTGGAAAATGACAATGTATCTATGTTCTTCTCTTTTGAAGGTTATGAAGAGCATGATGAATTTCCATCTAATGAACTATCTCTAATTCACTTCTTTGAGTAAAAGTCATTATACGGAAGACCTGTTAGCGTTCCTTTCGGAACGTTGGAGTCGATTCATATACCAGTTTGGTAAAATTCAAGTTGTTGCGCTAAATATTTCCAAGGCATTTCATCGTGTGTGACATGGCGCACTCGTATTATACCTTATTGCATTTGGTTTCGGTAATGACTTTTCTGGACTTAAATCGAGCATTCTCAGGAACCTCACTATTCGTGTTGTTATGGAGGAGGTTTCATCCGACGGTTTTTAGCTTAATTCAGGGTTAAGGATTCGCTATTTCTCCTACTCTTTTTTCTTATCTTTCTTAATGACCGTCTTAGTCAAACTTCCAATCCTACACACAGAAAACAAATTTGCCAATTGCCAACTGAAAGTCAGTTAATGTAACTAAAATTAGGTTGAATCACTCATATATAGGCTGTCGCAATTTAATATCGGTAGTCACAACTGAATAACGTTGATATAACTGACTTTTAGTTGAAGCGATCATAAAATATATTAGTCACAGCATATTTAAGTAGCAACAACCAAATTTGGAGTTGCTTCAACTGAAAAATTCAGTTGGCAATTTATTTTTCTGTGTGTATATATTTTTTTGTCATTCACTTTCTTTTGATCATAGGCCAAGCCTTGTAGATGTTGAAGCCATGAGACAGAATAAGAATGACAGACTTAGTCATGACCTGTCTACAATATCTGAGTGATGTCAAGCGAATAAGCTAGATTTTAATGCTCGCAAGACCCAAGATTGGAGTCAAACTTAAAAATCCATTGCGTGTATTCAAAAGTATAAGCTAAAATATCAATAGAATAGAGATGCGCGCGTGACACGAATTTTTCATGATTCACATGATTCACGCGTGAATCACGCGGGATCGTGAGTGAACATTATTTTTAAACACGTGATCGTAAGTGCGCGTGATTAGAAAAAAATGTTTCGTGCGTGAGCGTGCATTTTTTCTCGTGAGTTTGCGTGATTGTTTTGTGCTGTCTGAAACAGAAAACAAGTAAGAAAATCGAAACAGAAAACAAGTAAGAAAATCGTCAACATTTAGAGGGTAATTCATACCAAATTGTGATTAAAATAAATGTTTATGATTGTTTTTATGAATTTAAATTCTTTTTGTGCAAAAAATGGAAAGAATAAAATAAAAATTTGTTTATTTTAATTTCGTGAGTCTTCGTGAGCGTGATTTCGTGAGCGTGAGAAAAAAAAATTAGTTACTTACGTGAGCGTGAGTGAACGTGAGCAGAAAATATAAATTTCATGCGTGATCGTGCGTGAGCAATATTTTTATTGCGTGAGCGTGCGTGAGTCAAAATTCACTCACGCGGCCATCTCTAGAATAGAAATCAAAATATGTCAAAGTTTTAACCAAAAGCCACAACGAGATAAAAGGAGATGTATCTTCATGAGACGATTTGGAATTGATGGATGCGCAATTTGGATGACAAAAGACTTTAGAAAATGTTTTTTTTTTAATTTTTTAGTTGCAAATTACCAAAAAAACAAAAAAAAGTTAGAGTAACATGTTAAAATAAAACAATTTGTAGGGACGGATTTTTAGGGTGGAGGAGTTCGACGAAGTTCGGGGTGACAACTTTTTATACATTTTACCCCCATTTAAATTACCTATACATTATTTTCAGTGTAGACTCTTTGTAAAAAAAACTTGCATTATTATTTAAAGAATATCTCATATTCCTACCTTGAGGGAGTTTATAAAGTTATATTCCCCCTCTTTCTTTGCTCTCCCCTAACATTACATCGTTAAACACAAAATAGTTTTGGCAAACAAACAAAAAAAACGAATGGCAGCATACAGCTTTTAAACTTTAAGGTTTAGACACTTTAATAAAATTCCCAAAGGACAATATCAAATGACACTGACAATGGCAGCCAATATAAACGATAGAATTATGGAACATTACGAGCAAAACTGCACAAAAAAAACAGCAAACAGCACAAAAAATAACAACGAAAACGAAGGTACTTACAACAAACAAAAAGCTAAAAAAAAAACTATCAAAGTTTAATACTAAAACTTCAAAATGACGTTGACTTTTTCAGCTTTAAAATAATACCGGACCGGTTTATGATGGTGAAGCAAGCAGCAGCAACTGACAACAAACGATGAAAAACAAAAAAAAAAAAAAAAAGCAGAGAGACACGACATGTTGCAACGTTTTCCCAAAACTAAAACAAGAATCAACATCAGTGGCAAAAACAAGTAATGTAAAATATGATTTTTTTTCGAAAGGATTAAGCGATTTTTGAGTAAACGAGCAAACAAAAAATTCTTAAAAGAGTACTTTTTCTAAAATCTGATTCTAAACGGACAAAACGGGGAACAATTTTTAAATGTGGTACTTTTTTAACTCATTGAATTTGAAACGTAGGACCCTCCAGCAAAAAAAAACATTCGGAAAAAAGTACCTCTTGGTAATTCCAACTTTAATGGAGTAAAAAAAATCTTCTTTGGTACTTTTTTTGCAATCCCCTGAAATAATGGTTCTAGAAACTAAAAATTTGGAACACACAAAAAATGATTGGCTAAAAATATTCAATTAAATCTATTGATCAACAAAATTTAAATGAGTCAATCAATGTTTTGATTGAAATTTTTGTTATTTTCTTTGACTGTAGAATTAAAAATTTTCAACAAACCAGATTTTTTTCGCTTTAATTTATTTGAATAGATTAATTCAAAAATATACAAAATAATCGGGTTTTACTTTTTTTTATTGTTTGCAACATATTGGAAAGCAAAAAAGGTGAATTTTTTGATTATTTTGTAATAAGCTTAAACTTCATTTGTTAAATCAATCATTATTTTGATTGACTTTAAATAAAAAATTTATCAAATTTTTGATCAAAATCGACAAAATGTTTGATTGAAAAAATCACCTACAATTTGATGATTGGTATAACAATTTACTTAATTGGAGGAATTTCAATCAAAAAATTGATTGAATCCGCGTTTTTGTTGATTGAAATTCGTTTCAAATTTTTTCTGTGAACGTAGAATCACCCAGTAATTTGGCATATTTTGAAAAAATTCATATTTTTTTGCATATCCCAGCAGAAATTTTGCTGAACTTGCAGCAGCTTTTGGAAAGGAAACTCGAGTCAAGGAGCGCATCCAAACCTGCTGAATTCATGCATGCTTCTCTAAGGCGATGCCACACTTTAGAGCGCTAGTTGGATACACCGAAAAAGCGCTCTTAAGATGCTCTGAATTCACATCTCTTTAGAGCGCTGAAAAAACAGCTATAAAGATGCAGTGAGTTCATGTGTCTTTTTAAAGCTGATTTAAGCAGAATAAAGATGAAGCACATTTGACTATTTCTGAAATAAAAATTACAAAATCTGAAATACAATTAACTATTTCTGAATACAACTGGAAAATCTTAAAAACAATTTACTAATTCTGAAAATCAGTTGAATATAAAATTAAAAATTTTTATGTCAAAAAAGTTCAAAGTCCTGATTAAACCATTTCCCCTTTTATTTCAGAAATAGTCAAATTAATTATTTATTGAAATTTTACTATCCCAATTAGAAATTTTGTCTTTAAGACAATGTCAGTAATGATTCATCAGGTAGAAGTCAGCAAGTGAATACATTTTACTAAAGACAACTTAGGGACATGTCATAATTTTTGTCGGAGCTTCCCAAGTTCTATAAATGTACTGACTTATCATATAAGTTGTCTTGTCAATTTAGAAAAATCATGTCTTTAATGCTGACAATTATATAGCAAATCCGACCAATCACTAAAAAATGTTTTTTTCCGATGTAAAATCCATGTAATTTTGTTTCATCCTTTAAAACTCTTTTAATTTTCTTTGTAATTAAAAAAATAAAATTGAATTGGTCTTAAAACAATAAAAAAAAAATAAAAAAAAATCCGCGACCGGGGATTGAACCGAGGCCAAAAATCTACAACACGAAAGCTGTCGAACCTGCTAGACAACTAGGCCAACCACAACTTAAAATTGTTTGTAATAAAATATATTTTGAAATAATAATATTTTCAAATTTGTCAAAAACAAAATAAATTGAATATATCGCCACCTTAATTGTAAAAGGCTCCTGCAATATTTTTTTTGTAAATAATTTTTTTTGTTTTGTATAAATAATATTAAAAACAACTAAGATACGCTTAAATAACTCTAACAAAATCTTTATAAATAGGATGAAACCAAATTCCAATCAATATTTAAAAAAATGTTATATTTGAGGAAGAAAAATTCATATTGTAGCATTTTTCAATTCAGGTGACGAAATATATACAACAGGACAATTCAAATAATAAATTAATTTAAATTTGTTTTTAAATAAACACATTTATTATCAAAGTTTGGCTAAAGGGGTAAGGTGCTAGACCAGTGAACAGAAGGTTCTGAGTTCGCGGACCAAGTGAGGCAGATCAAAATAGTAAGTTTTAAAAAATTAAATTTAAGAAATGGACAGATAAAAATAGTAAGTAGTGTAAATTAAAAGACGTGTGATTAATAAATTTTAAATTTTTTGACGATCTCAGACGAACTATGGACATGTCATAATGTAGTCCGCACTATTGACTACCTGCATACTTGTCGGCGAGGAATTTTGACAAAATACTTGAAAAAGTCAGGAGGTGTCATGAGGTTTTTTGTATGGTCAGAGATTTTTCAGTCAGCAGGTACACTGACATTGTCATAAGGAAGTCTTTGAGATGTCTTAACGACATTTCTAATTGGGATATATAATTACAAATCATATACTAAATTAACCTAACCAAGACGGGTGACATGATTACTCTCTCATTGTAGAGAAACAGACCAAGGACTCTGGTGGGAATCGAACCCACGACCCCCAGACTCATAGGCTAGCACGCTACCAACTAGCCTACTAGGGCGCCTAAATTATATTTCAGAAAATACAAACTATATTACATAATCATATTACAAAAAATTTCCAATCATATTTTAGAGACTCCAATTACATTTAAAAAATTTCCAATTATATTTCGAAAATTTCAAATTATATTTCAGAAACTTCCATTTATATTTCAGATATTATCAAAAAATTTTTAATTATACTTAAAAAATGTTCAATTATATTAGAAATTTTTGAAATATAATTGGACATTTTTAAATATTATTGGAGATTCCAAAATATGATTGACAACTTTTTGCAATATAATTTGTATTTTCTGAAACTAAAGTGGAAATGGTGTACTCAAATTTGTTTTCATTCAAAATGTGTTAAAGGTGTTATGATTGAAGCAATCTTTGCAGCGCTGATTTATGCGCAATAATGATGCAGTCAAATCATGTGTCTTTGTCCAAAACTCTTGGTTTTTCATTCAAAAAGTGTTAAATATATTTAAAAGGAAAGCATGTGTGAAATTTTATCAAAATATATTTTTATATGTTAAGTTTTATATAAAAAATCTAAACAAAAAATTTTAAAACAGAAAATGCAAATTCCTTCATTTGTGTCTGCAATTCCAGATCATGTTGGTAACCCTTGTGAAATAATGTAAGAGACAAAAAAGTTGAAAGAAAGTATGAGGTGAGGTTGAGATTGCTAGAAATAGAATTGTAGTGTTGGAAACTGTCAAAATTTATTCTGTAGAAACTATAAATATTCACATATATAAAAAACAGTTTTCATTAACAAGACAAACCGACATTTAAAATCCTACTGAAGATGACACTAACTGGGGTGTTTGAAACCGGTATAGGAAATACCAGAAATGTCTATAATTTTTAGAAATTCAATTTTTCTTCTGCATTTTTTCAACTTGAACCCTTATAACAAATATAATTAGAGCCCGTGCTCGATCTGTACTTACAGAAAAAATCAAACAAAAAAAAAAAAAAAAAAATTTTAATTTTTCCCCCTTACTTTTACTGCATCCTCAAGAGCGCTCTTTGGATGCGATTCGGTATGCTATAAAAAGATGCTGTATCGCCAAAATCTCGATTTATTTTTGCTGGGTTCAATCAAAAAATTGATTGAATCCGCGCTTTTGTTGATTGAAATTCGTTTCAAATTTTTTCTGTGAACGTAGATTCACCCAGTAATTTGGCATATTTTGAAATAATTCATATTTTTTTTGCATATATTACTGCAAATTTAATTTTTTTTAATTTTCATTAAATTTTTTTGTAAAAACCCACTGTTAAATCGTTAAAATGTAGAAAACTTAGTTTTTCTTATAGAAATGAGATTTAGAAAAACTTCGCTTTTAATTAAAATTTTCCCAATTGACATCACTGCCTCTAAGCAGCTAATAGCAAACTTCAAAACAGCAAAACCTAACGAAACAATACTAACAACACCTCTTAAAATACATTCATTCCTTTGGAGTTTCAAAAGCGATAAAAATTCATTACACCAAATATTTTTTATACCCTACACCACTCTGTGGTACAGGGTATATTGAGTTTGTGCTGATGTTTGTAACTACCCGAAATATTGGTCCTAGACCTACCTTCAAGTATACCGATCGACTCAGAATAACTTTTTGAGTCGATTTGGCGATGTCCGTCCGTCCGTCCGTCTGTCCGTCCGTCCGTCCGTCCGTCCGTCTGTCCATCTATCGGTTTAAGCACGATACAGGTCGCAATTTTCAATCAATTGACCTGAAATTTGAAACTTAAGCATCTTTTGGCCCAAGGACGAAGCCTATTGAAATTGGAGAAAATCGGTCCATGTTAAGACCTAGCCCCCATACAAACGGCCCCTTTGGATTCGGCTTTAATGACTCTAATAACCGTATTATAATAGATATCGCTTTGAAATTCAGCAAGTAATCAAATTTTGTATGCACAAATCACCATTCCAAATTTCAAAGGAATCGGGTCAGTCCTTTTGGTAGTCCCCATACAAACCACCTTCCCGATATTCACATAATTCCCTCAAAATTCATAAAAATGGAAATATTTGATAAAAAAATTATTTTTAGGTGCTAAACGTGTACTTTAGCAACCTTATCAAATCGGAATATAATTGGACCATTTTTGGACTTAGTCCCCCATATCAAAATTTTGACCGATATTCAGTTTAATTGTTATATTGACAAAAAAAATTAACCAATTCCACTTAAAATTGATCTGTGTGTGTTTTCTACACTAAATAAATATCTAACAAAAGACAGATACAATCGGTCCATGTTTGGACTTGGGACCCTTTTTCCGGAAAACACTGGTGTAGGGTATCATATGGTCGGTCTTGACCGACTATAACTTTCTTACTTGTTTTGTGTTCGTTTTTGGAAAATGCACTCCAATACAAGGCTGCTTGCTAAACAAACTACTTTAAAACTATGGCAAAAATATACACAAATGTCTCATCTTCATCAAATGCAGTTTGTTGAATTGTTAGACGATTGGTTGGTCGGTCGGTGGAAAAAACATACACAGAAAATAAAATCGTCAAATTTAAATCAACAAACATCAATTGTAAATCAAACAAACATTTAGTAAAAATGGCTGCTTGTAAGCCCATAATACAAAACTTTGATTTTGTTTTCAACAATATCAGTCAAGTAATTTTATTTTAAAATTCTTTTATCATGTCAATAAATAGTTTTTGTTAAATTTCTTTGTTGAAAAAAAAAATTCATTTGTCAGATCAACAAATTGTGTTTGTTGAATTTCTTTGTTGAAAAAAAAAATAAGTTTTTTTACTTTTGTCAGATCAACTAATTGTGTTTGTTGGATTTCTTTGTTGAAAATAAAAAAAAAATATTTTTTCAACAATCAAAATTTACAAACGTTTGTTTATATTACAAATTTCCGTATATGAGCACTTTCAGTGAAAAAAATAATTGTATTCACAAATATGGGGGTTAGGTTAGGTTGCAAGTGGCTGCTGACGTTTTACGTCAACACACATAGCCTCTGAGGTCCATTGTGATACCACGGGACCGTAATAGGTTTTCCTACTAGTCCCTGTCGTTAAACCAGTTTGAGCTTCTTATAAAACTCTTTAGATGCTGAATTTTGACATCCGACAAATCAGAAAGATCGTAAAGCTCCCTAGATCCCAGTGAAGCAAGTCTCTGACTAGAAAGTGCCGGGCAATGGCAAATAAAGTGTTCGATAGTTTAAACTCCTCTTCATCCACGCAACTTCGGCAAAAGTCATTCGACGGCACGTTTAACCGCTCTGCGTGCTTCCCTATAAGACAGTGTCCGGTAATTATAGAAACCACCGTCGAAATCTCTCCTCTTGGAAGCAATATCAGCTCACTTGTGCGCCCCTGATTAAGAGAAGGCCAAATCAGTCGTGTCTCACACGTCCATCCTTTTGCCCATCTTTGATTAGTCTCCGTCGCAGAACAAAGCCGTAGGTTTTGCTTGCAAGTTTCTAGAGGCATACTAACAAATTCCAATTCTGTTGGAACCTGTAAGGTAGTTCCTAGTCTTGCAAGCTCATCGGCTTTGCAATTCCCTGGAATGTCTCTGTGCCCTGGGACCCATATGAGTCGTATGTTAAACTGCTTGGCCATCTCATTTAAAGACGTGCGGCAGTTAAGGGCAGATCTTGTTTTCAGAAACATTGAATCCAGGGACTTGACCGCGGCTTTAATGTCAGTATAGATGTTGTCTACAACTGCGGTTGTAGACAAGACATTGCAGCTCAACCAGTCAGCCACTTCCTTTATTGCCAGCATTTCTGCCTGGTAAACACTGCAATGATCTGGCAATCTACGAGCCAGGCTCAACCCAAGCTCTTCCGAATAGACTCCAAAGCCAACCTGTTCGTGCAGCCTCGATACATCTGTGTAAAAATTTATGGTAGCTCCACTACCCGGAGTATCCCCCATCCAAGACTCCCTGGATGCTATCATAGTGGTAAAGTGGCGCTCAAAGAGGCTCAAAGAGGGAGCACAGTCCACATTTTGTGGTATTGTTATCTTCTTCAAGATCGCGCTATGGCCACAATCGCTGCTCCTCCATTGCAGCGTGCTATTAAGTCGAATTGCCGAATACTGCCGACCCAATATGTCTAATGGTATCAGGTGAAGGAGGATTTCTAATGCAGCCGTAGGTGTAGTACGAAGAGCACCAGTGATGCACATCGACGCCATTCGCTTTTGTTTCTAAAGCAGGCCACCAAACAATGATTCCATACAGCAAAATTTGACGCACCACTGCTGTATAGATCCAATGAACGACTTGAGGGCTAAAACCCCATCGTTTTCCAATGGACCTTTTACAGGAATATAAAGCAATCGTTGCTTTTCTCACCCGTTCCTCAATGTTACGCCTGAAATTCAACTTCCTATCTAGAAATACTCCAAGATACTTGCCTCCATCTGAGAAGGTGATTTCAGTGCCGTCCAGAGAAATAGGATCAAAAGCAGGAATCTTATTTTTTCTTGTAAACAAAACAAGCTCTGTTTTACTTGGATTTACTCCTAGACCACAGTCTCTTGCCCATTTAGACAGATCTTTCAGAGAACCCTGAAGAATGTCCCTCAATGTTGGAAGATGCTTCCCCTTTACCGCTATCGCGACATCGTCAGCATATGCGACAACATGACAACCACGTGCTCTAGAGATAGCAGCATTGAATTCAGTGCCAGGTTATATGGGGGTCAATAGACCAATTCGTTTTTTTCTGTGTATATTTTTTGAATTCCTTTTCAAAAAAATTGTTAAACTGTATTAAAAGGTTTAGATACTTTAAGCTAATACAGCAAACCCATGTTTGCATTGCACGTATCATGGGTCAGTTTAAGAATTAAGAGGACCAGATTTTGATATTCTCCAGTTAGTGATAGAGGGTGTATATAAGAATCGATTCTAAGTGGTTCACACAGCATCTGCTGTTCAATAACGCTTTATATCAAAACACAAATTGTATGCTCGAGGCTCTTGTATGGTATCGCAGATAAAAGCTTATAATAAGGGTTTAAAGAATAAACAAAGACTGCTCAATCTTTGTACTACAGTCCCCTTATACTACTCTATTTACAGATGTAATCTGAAAAAATCAATTGATAATCGAAAATTTCATATGTAATTCGAAGTATCAAATTGTAATTTTAAGATTTTACTTGTGATTCGAGTATTCCGTTAGTAATTCGAAAACTATAATTGTAATTCGAAAAAGATCAATTAAAATTATTTTGTTGGTTATTGACAATTGTACTATACTAGTAGTACAATTTCTTCGTCTTTCTAATTCACATTGTGGATAGAGTCGAATATGTATTAATACTTTAGTTTGTGCACAAACGATTTGTCATTAGACTCGTTTGCTACTTTATAGTAAATCGTTTCTATTTTTTGCTAAATAATCTTGACAATGGAATTTGACAAATTCCGAAACACGTGTCGATTAAGTCTTGCAAAAGTGACCAACATAAATAAATTTAAAACAAAAAAATTATTTTCTTGAAAATTATGCTATGAGAATATCATGGTTTTAATTAGTAAAGAAAATAATGACCTCGAGCCAGAATAAACATCCTCAAAAAATTATTTTGATTTTTTTTGAATTACAATTGAAAATATTCGAATTACAAGTTAAATCATCGATTTACAAATGGTTTCTTCGAATTACAAGTAGTATCTTCGAATTACGAGAAGAATCCTTTTGAGTTAATTAAATCTATAACCAATTGGTCACCTTAAATATGACTAAACATTGATATTATCCATATCATAAACATCATACATAATATTTTTTTTTTTTTATTTTATTTGTTTTAAAGTTTTGTGTTTTTTTTTTTACATAAGATTTTGGCATTTTCCAAAAGCCAACATGTTTAGTCCAAAACAGACAGACCAAAGTACAACTTGACTTGTAAATCCGACTACATAATAAACTGGTATTCTAAATATATTTTGTTTTCTATTGTTGGCCAAAGTTTACAACCTCAAAGTGAACATGAAATAACGGCTTAAGCAAAAAAAATCAACAAAGTACCAATTCAATATACGACGACATCAAATCAAAAATACCCTTCGCAATTCTGCAGAATTTTCTTGATTTTTTTAACCGGCTGGCTGTGACCAGAGATTGATATCTTCGTAGTGGGGTTTCAACAAAACTACACTTCATGCACTCAAAATAAGAACTCTGTTAAATTACAGAAAAACTCTGCTAATTTAACAGAGTACACCATACTTTTCCAGCTAACAACATTTCTTGGTAATTTTACTAAAATACTCTGTAAAATGATTTTGACAAAAAAAACTGTTAATTTACAGAGTTAAAAGTAACATATTGGTTAAATATGAAAGCTTTTTGACAGAGAAAATTTTGTAATTTTACTTTAAAACTCTGTAAAATGATTTGGACAAAAAAGAACTGTTAACTTACAGAGTTTCTAGTAAAATATTGGTTAAATAAACCACCATTTAGCAAAGAAAACTATGTAAATTTACATATATTTGTAAAATGCATTTGATGCAAAACAAAAATTACAGAAAAAACTCTGTAAATTTACAGAGTTTAGTTAAATGCATGTTTTTTTTTAAATTTTTATAAGATTTCTGAAAAAAAAAATTATAACTTTTTTGCTACTTTTTCAACTTAAAAAAAAAAATAGTTGTTTAGTAACAAAAACTAATCAAAATAGAAAACTTTTTTGGTTATAAAAAATACGAAGTATTTTGCTTAAATCTGTATTTTAACAGAAAACTCTGTTAATTATCTGTAAAATTAAGATTACAAAGTAAAAAGTAATATAACAGAGGAAACTTTGTTTTTTTGTCACATCAAAATACAAAGTATTTTCTTTAAATCTGTATTTTTACAGAAAACTCTGTCAAATATCTGTTGAATTGAGATTACAGTCATTTTACAGAGTATTTTACAGAGTTATTATTTTGAGTGTGCTATACAAGCGACGGAACGCTCATCAATTGGCCGTAGGAAACCATGCTACCTCTGTGACCGGCCGTGCTCATGGAAAATGGGGTGAAGATCTTGTTAACCTATTAGACAGGGAGTCAGCTACGATAAACATAAAAATTATTAGGTAGCTTCAAAAACCCCGAAGACCAATTACCTTCATAGATATAGACGAAAAATAATAAGATAGGAGAAGAAGGGAAAGGAAACTGATGTGGAATTTAAGTGGGAAGAGGAAGTAGATGTTGATATCCTCTTCATGGTTCTTCTAGTTCAATCGGTCATTTATTGTTTTCGTTCAACTGTTCGAGAACGAATCATTTTGATCAAGTCTGTTGTTGGTTCATTCAAATAAAATCATTAGGATCACTACATGAAAAATAGATGATATTTTAAATATATATTTAGATATTAAAAAATATATATTTAGGTTTTGTAAAAAAATCTTTTTGCCAAAAGAGGAGAAAAAACCCAGCAAAAACTAGGTAATGAGTACCCATTCCCAACTGGATTACTTGGTAATGAGTACTAATTACTCTCTGCGTTACTTTAAACCACAAAAAAGGCCTTACTTTTAACTTACTATGTAACTAGATTTGCAATCTGAATTTTAAAAATCAGTTAAGTTTCGTAAAAATATAATAAAAACCATTTTACTATTATCTATTTTTCTCTCATTTAATAAGAGCAACTAAACAAACTATGGAGTTACTTTTGTTAACTTTTCGTAAGCGAGCTGGGAATGGGCTACTTTTTGTTAGCTTTTTCGTAAGCGAACAAAGAAGGCCTTGCCTCCAATGACATCGCCTTGATAAAGTAATTAACAATGAAATTGGGACGTAACTAGTTACTCATTTCCGTTATAAACCCTAATGTTAATTACTTGGTAATGAAAGTTTTTGCTGGGAAATAACGCCAATTGACAAAATTCACAAAAAGAATTTAAAGACCGAACTAAAATTAACTTCGGAATTTATAACGAAAATAAGTAACTAGTTACGTCCCAATTTCATTGTTAATTACTTTAACAAGGCGATGTCATTGGAGGCAAGGCCTTCTTTGTTCGCTTACGAAAAAGCTAACAAATAATAGTCCATTCCTAGCTCGCTTACGAAAAGTTGAAAAAGTAACTGCATTGTTTGTTTAGTTGCTCTTATTAAATGAGAGCAAATAAATTAAGAGTAAAATTGTTTTTTATATATTTTTATGAAACTTAACTGGTTTTTAAAATTCAGATTGCAAATCATTTACATCGTAAGTTAAAAGTAAGGCCTTTTTATGGGGTATAAAGTAACGCAGCGAGTAATTAGTACTCATTAACAGGTAATCCAATTGGAAATGGGTACTCATTACCTAGTTTTTGCTGGGTTTTTAAATCTGGTAATAATTGGACCATTTTTAAACTTGCAATTAGTTCTCATATAAAAATTTCGCTCGATATTCATCTGTCTATTGGCAGTAGTTAAAAGTAGTTGTTTCTGTGTGTTTTCTGCACAAATTAAAGATCTCAAAAAATTGGGATCCAATTAGTCCATCTTTGGACTTGAGACCCATTTTCGGGAAAACCTGGAGTATAATATGGTCGGTCTTGACCGACTTTATTTTCTCACTTGTTTTTTATGTGGGGGGGGGGGGGTCGCGAGAAAATTGAAAAGGGGTCGCGAAGCAAAAGTTAATGAGAAGCTCTGGTGTAGACAGTTCCGTTTTAACCATTAGGGCACACTGCCCTAATGGGGCACGAAATGCCAATAGATTCGCTTATACGAAAATGGAGCAACATTGTTTTTAATTTGGTTTTAAACAAGGTAGATTTATATAAGGTAATATTTTAGGGACGTAAATGAAAACAATTTTATTTCAAAATCGTTTTAGTCGGCAAAAACGACTTATGGTGTTTTCTTTTCTAAAAAAAAATGTTTGCCTTTTTAGGGAATACATTTTTAAAATGTTATAAAAAATGTATAAAAATTTGTATTTTATTTGACTGGAATAGAACACAACATACAGAAATACTCTGCCCTGTATTTTTTAACAGCTGTTTTAAGAAAACAACATAGAAAAAGTCAGCTGTTGTATAAGGCAATTTCAACCCCGTGATTTTTTACGGGGTAAAAAGTGCAACTTTTTTGCACTTTATAGGGCAGACATTTTTAGAAAAGAACACGATATTCTTTATAAGGGTTCACATTTTTTTAGAAAAGAACACAAAAATACAATTTTCGGGGCGAAATGCAAAAAAAAAGGCACATTTTTTGCCAGAAAAGAAAACACCATTAAATGTTCAGTGCACACATTAACCAATTTAAACGCTTTTTAAGGCTTTAAAATTTTAGAAAACAACTTAATTATAAAAAATATTGAAATTCAAACTAAATTCTTTTATTTTCCACGACAAAAATTTAAAAAAAAAAATAAAATATTTTTAATCATAAAAAGTGTAGTGTAATATAAACTCAACAAAATATTTTCATTTCGTTTTGAAAATTCGTAAATATTATTGTTTTCAAATTTGTCAAAAAACTTACTATGGAGCAAAAGTGAAGTTATTGGATCTTACCTTGTATAAATCTACCTTGGTTTTACAGAAAATTTTACATTTTCTTACCGAAAATTTATCACACTCCAACAGATTTTTCATGTACATCTGAGATCTTTTATATAGGAGAAATTTGTCCCATATCGAAAGTCTCAATGTCTTAGATTTTTCCTACCTAAAAATTTTCGGATTGTGAAATATTTTTCGTACAGAAAAAAATTCAGATTCTGAGATTTTAAAAGTCTCAGATTCCGAGACATTTTTCATATTGAAAAAATCTCACATTTGAATTACACCGTCCGACAGCCAATATTAAACATGAACCGGATGGTACAGGTCTGAAAGTAGAGTTCAAATGGAGTAAAACTGCATTTACAGTTTTTCATTTCGTTATCCTGTTTCCTTTTGAAAAGACTTTAAAATTTTAAAGGATACATTTTGTAAAATATTTAAATATTTGTAATTGCTCTAGGATGACACTGGTGACGGCAGCTGAAAGAGAAGGATATCGCCTATTTTTTTCATTTTTATATTTTGCCATACCAGGATAAAAGGATGTGATTAAAGTCATTTGACAACTTTATAAAAATATTTTGTTTAAAATGTTTAATGATATTGAAGGACACATTTTTGAATGGAAGTAACTTGCCTCCTTTGTCCTGATATTTAGAAACAATAAAATAGCAAAATTAGGGGAAATCCTCCTCTTTCCGTTGCTATCAATAGTGGCATCCTAGGGAAAGTATAAATATTAAAAAAAAAAAATATTTTATAAAATTTAATCCTCTAAAACTTTGAAGTCCTTTTAAGAGGAAACAGGATTACAAAATGAAAAACTGTAAATGCAGTTTTACTACATTTAGGCTCTAGTTTCAAACGTATATTATCCAGTGCGTGTTCAGCGTTTTTTTTTTTTATTTTTGTAGGACGGTGTTATATGATAGGAAGAATAGAAAAGCTGAAATAAATATTGTTTATATATTGCTTTCAATAACCCCACTGTTCTGTTTTAATATACACCCTTTATATTTCTACCAGATTTTAAGTGCCCCTACATAAGCGCGTGAAAGAAATTACTTAAAGAAAAGGCTGAAGTATTGCTAAAAATTACTAAGAATTGAAGAAGTCCAGAGGTTACTAACAAGAAAATTAGTTTTGAGGTAGGTAATACAGTTGGTAATTTAGGTCCCATCTTGGGCGCCATTTTAAATATACAAAAATGCTATTTTTCTTAGAGCTTTCATAATTTTCTGTTCTTAAATACAATCTCATTTAATTTTTCTAGATTTTTGAAATTATTTTACAATTCATTTTCCCTCAATTATAGACCAAGCCCTACCAAGGTTGAAGCTACACTCAAAGTAATACATTAGTATATTTACTAATTTTTTTTTTGCTAATGCTGGTTAGCTAACTTAGCAAATTTTTAGTTGAGATTAGTATGTTAGCAAAAATATCTTGTAAACTTCATTTAGCGCATTATTAAACAAAATTTGAACTAACTTTTTATACCCTCCAACTACAGTATGGGGGTATACTCACTTTGTCATTCCGTGTGTAACGCATCGAAATATCGGTCGGGGACCCCATAAAGTATATATATTATTGATCAGTGATCGATTCTAAGACATTTTAGCGATGTCCGTCCGTCCGTCCGTCCGTCCGTCTGTCCGTCCGTCCGTCCGTCTGTAGTTAACACGATGCAGTCCAAATTAAAATAGCTAGACCCTTCAAGTTTGGCACAAATATGTCTTATGTTCCTAGGCAGGTTAAGTTCGGAAATTGGCCAAATCGGACCAGGGGGAAAAAAGTTCCCCCTTGAAGAACTAAAACAACCTCTAAAAAAATACACTTTTTTACATGTTTTTTTTGTATTTTTGTTAATTAAACGAAACATTTGGTATATTTATCGCGATGGGAAGGTGCTCTCAACGTCCCCCACTGACCCTATCAACCCCCCCCAAAAAAAAAATAGAAACGCCCCTGACAAATTTTTGTTTTTAATTTTTTTTACATTTTGGAGGGTATAATAGATTCGGCACAGCCGAATTTAACTCTCTCACTTGTTTTTGCTAAATTTAAAATTGAGTTGACCAAATTTTTACAAGCTTTTTTGCTAATATTACCAAAAATAAATGGTAATTTTTATACCCTCCAACTACAGTATGGGGGTATACTCACTTTGTCATTCCGTGTGTAACGCATCAAAATATCGGTCTAGGACCCCATAAAGTATATATATTTATGATCAGTGATCGATTCTAAGACATTCTAGCGATGTCCGTCCGTCCGTCTGTCCGTCCGTCCGTCCGTCCGTCTGTCCGTCTGTCCGTCTGTAGTTAACACGATGCAGTCCAAAATAAAAGAGCTAGACTCCCGACATTTGGCACGAATATGTCTTATGTTCATAGGCAGGTTAAGTTCGTAAATGAGCAAAATCGGACCAGGGGGAAAAAAGTTCGCCCTTGAAGAACTAAACCAACCTCTGAAAAATACCATATTTTTACATGATTTTTTGTGTTTTTGTTTAACAAATGCAACATTTTCATGCCACAAAAAGTTCAAAGTCCTGCATTTGGTCCTAGAGAATTAGAAAATTTCGTTTTTTCGGCCCGCCCCCCTTTTATGGGCGTGGAATAAAACATTTTTTTAAAATACTGATAATCTTGTATATCTTTAGTGCAAAAAGCATAAGAATGAATTTTTAAACACAAATTCGAGGGAAAATTTACCCCCCTCAATTACTACAAGCGACCCCCTGACCCCCCCCCCCAAAAAAAAATAAAACGCCCCTGCATTTTTTTTTTATTTTTTTGCATGTTGGAGGGTATACAAGATTCGGCCCAGCCGAATTTAACACTCTTACTTGTTTTTTTTATTTTCAGAAAACTTAAAATGGCGCTATCTCGGAAACTAAGCCAGATAGAGCAAAATGGAGACCATGTTGGTTCTCGGGCTAGCCATAGTATCGCCGGTCCTCTTCACATGTTTGGACCCTAATGGGTCCTAACTTTGGATCCAAAAAGTTAGCATTCCCGAAAATTTTAAAATGCTCATATCTCGGTAAATATTGCCGACACAACCAAAAGCATTTTTGTAGATCTCAACACGTAGAAAAAGACCGCAAAATAATCAAAAGCTCCCCGAGTAATATTTTTAAAGTTATCGAGTTTTGTAATTCTCAAAACCCCGGTGGTCCCCTAAAATCACGTATCTCAAAAACTAAGCAAGGTAGAGCGAAACGGACACAAATTTTGGATCAAAAACTATGATCTATGCCCATCGGGGTCTGGACCTATCGGGTCCAAACCCAATGGGGTCCTCAAATGTGTATGAACTAAGTTGAAATAAAAAAAATTTCAGTTAACTAATTTTTCGCAAAACATTTTTGCTAACTTTACCAAAAAAATTGTGGGTTCAAAATCAGCAAATTTTCTTGTAGGTTTACAAGCTTTTTTTGCTAACATTTTAGTTTTTTTTTTTGAGTGTATGAGGTAAAACATGAATGACATGCCATGTCACGATCTCTATGCGGGCGTCGATTTTAATGCTCGGTTTGTGGAATCATCCCCCGAGTGAACTGAATTAAGAATTACGAATATACTTTATAAGCTC
Source organism: Pegoplata infirma (assembly GCA_963921195.1). NCBI lineage: Eukaryota > Metazoa > Arthropoda > Insecta > Diptera > Anthomyiidae > Pegoplata > Pegoplata infirma. Next base: position 122,315,324 of record OY992540.1, read on the forward strand.
CTTGACAAATATTTCAAAGTGTTGCATACGTAATGACAAACTTATAGGTTTTATCGTTAAGTGTAGGGCATAGAAAACAAAATAAATATATAAACATTAACATAACCATATTTAGTTAAAACAAAAATCGACAGAAAAAAAATCAGAAACAATCTAAATAACAAAAAGTCAAAGTTATAACAAATTCATTCGTAATATTTGACTTTTGCCAATATTTAACATTCAGTATGGATGTTTTGTTTAAACGACAAGACATTTAGACAAAACACAGCTACTGGCCATGTCCAGAAAAGGATAAAGTTTTCAAAAACATTATTATGGTTTGCCCAGTAAATTGTACTATATTGGATTTTTAAGTTAAGATGTACACAGGAAGGAAAACAAAAAAAAAGTCTTCTAAATCTTTTAGTTTTTATTTTTTGTTATTTAAAAGCCTGACCAAAAAGTTATTTGTATAATGCAATTGCTACCGCTATTTGCAGTTGCAGGCCAGACCACTCTAACTGCTTGCTGTTGCTGCTGTTTTTGTTTTAAGTAGTTTTAATATCTTAAACTTAAACCACTAATATTGCAGCATTCAACTAAAGCCAATGGAAAGTTTAAAGAACAAAATTGAAATTATTTCAGGGTAAAATAAAGAAAAAATAAATAAGCTCGTTTTAGGTTTTTTGTAAAACACAAAATTAAATTTTCCAAAAATTTTGTTTTTTTATAAATGGTGGACTATGGGCCAACAGAATTGGCTAATAGCCCGATTAGGTGAGATGGAGAGCGCTCGTCTACAAGCAATGGAATCACTTCCGCCTTATTCGGACGCATCCAGCGCAGATGCAGAGTTAGCTGTGGAGAAGAATCCGGAAGAGGTTGCTATTCAGGCAACCGATTCTTGGCTGATGGGGGATGCATCTGACATTTTCGAAACCGTATTTGGTAACGAATGTGAACTCTATGAAAACACGAAGGACAAAGCTAATGTCACTGTGGGCATCGGCGTATACAGAGGGGGGGCCCAACAACAACAACAAAAAAATATTTTTTTTATATGTATTGGAAAACACAAATCTCACGAAAAAAACAACAAAAAATTTTTTGTTGTTGTTGTTGGGCCCTGAAAAAACAGTCCTGCATACGCCGTTGACTGTGGGTGATATTCGTGTCGAAGCCCATGCAGTGAGGACTGCGGAGAGTTTTGTTGCCTCCGCTTCAGAGCAGATGGCACAAATATCTGGCTTACTCGAAACCGATTTTGGAGACGAATGCTACCTCTATGATAACAGGAAGGATGAAGCCAATAACACAGTGGTGGAAAGGATGGTGAAAAAAACAAGATGTTGCCAATAAACATCCATCACTGTGAGGCAGCCTCGGTGGAACTTTTTCTGCGCCTGACGACGGGAAACTTGGTTTTAATCCAATAGTCCTAGGTGCGGGGTGGTAGGGTTAGGTTAGGTTAGGTTGTAGGTTAGGTTGTAAGTGGCTGCTGACGTTTTACGTCAACACACGTAGACTCTGAGGTCCATTGTGATACCACGGGATCGTGGTAGGGTTTGATGGTTGTCAAAGGTGATTGTTGCCAAGGGTGATGGGTCACCAAGAGCCTGAATCTTGCCGAAAAATAGCTTAAATATATTATATTTATCAACTTTTAGTGATACGGCTGTTACAGCGGCTAGCTTGGATCTTAATGGGAAGTCAATTTGGTTCGCATCTGCGTATTTTTCTAATACGCGGCCAATACCCTTCGGAGGAGGTGAGCAGTCAGATTCGGGAGTCAGAAAGTAGGGGACACCCAGTTAGTAGTGTGATGTGATGCTAATGCACATCATTCGATATGGGGAAGTCAAGATGTAACACTTGTATCAGATACATTGTCTGACAATATTAATGACTGTAAAGTTTTGAAAGAACATTCTTTCCCAGATCATCGCTACATTGAGTTTTTACTTAGGGATCGTGGTTGAGGCAGTCTCTAGAAATCTGAAGAGAACAAAGTATAGGGAGACTTTTTCAGGTATTTTGGATGAAGTAACCTTACCTGAACCGCATAGTTTGGCGGAAATTGACTGTCTGGACCATTTAACAAATGTTTGCATTAGTTGCCTAAATGCGTCTTGCCATTCTGCAAAGCCTAGGGGCAAAAAAAACACCGTGGTAGTCAAATGAGTTGAATACGAGCAGAGATTCCTGCAGAAAGCTGAATGCTAAATTTGCAAGAGCGGACGAGGACTGGACTGCATATAGGCGGCACCTTAAGAGTTATAAGAGGATAATCAGAATTTTCCAATGTGATTCTTAGAAACATAGAAGACGTTTCTGAAGCATACAGGCTGCGCAAAGTTCTGGCTTCTTCTCCTTGCTCCCTGGGATACCTGAAAGATCCTTATGGGGTGTGATTTACATCCAATGTGTAGTCGCTGGATCTACTTCTAAACACGCAATTTCCTGGCAATTCCATGACGCCGTTTCAGGCTTTGGAACGTTCTGACGCTTAAGCATCCGAAGTTGCTTTGGAATTAATAAATATGCCAACATTAATCTGGGCGATTAACAGCTTCAGGCCCTATGAATCCCCTGGACTTAATGGTATAATTCCAACTGAAATTCAGAAAGTATAGGACTATATTGTCTCTTAGCTGTTAATCAGATACCAGAGTCGTTTTTCTCCCGAAGGCTAGGGAAAGTTCCCACACAGTTCCGAAGGATTTCAGACCGATTAGTCTGTCTTATTTTTTGTTAAAGACAATGGAAAGAATGATGGATTGATATTTTCGCAGCGTGATTTACCCGAGGTTGCTTTCGACAATGCTCTTCATGAGCTCGTTGGTAATATTGCGTGATCACTGTTGGTAAAGGCGCACACTATGGTGGCCTTTCTTGATATAGAGGGGGCTTTTAATAATGCCATTTCGGACTCCATAACTGTGGCATTGTTTGGTTTAGGAGTGAATCTTGGTATCGCTTTAATGGTGGAAAATCTACTTGTCAATAGATGTATAACGTATGAATTGTAAGCGTCTGTCATATCTCGATTTGTCAATAGGGAAACACCACAGAGAGGTGTGCTTTTGCCACTTCTTTGGAAACTGGCACTGAATTCCAAGATGCTCCCTCTAGAAGCACATGGTTGTCATGTTGTCGCATAAGCTGTCTATGTCGCGATAGCGGTAAATGGAAAGCATCTGCCAACATTAAGAGACATTATTCAGGATTCTCTGAACGATCTCTCTACATGGGCAAGAGACTCTGAGTTAATACAAGTAAAACAGAGCTTCAAGGAAAATTGAGATGCCTGTTTTTGATCCTATTTCTCTGGACGTCACTGAAATCGCTTTCTCAGATGGAGCCTCCTCTTCATCTGATACCATTGAACGGCAATCCGACTTAATAGGACACTGCAATGCACAGTCCACAAAATGTGGACTGTGCTCCCTCTATTAGCCTTTTTAAGCGCCACTTTGCCACTATTATACCATTCAGGGAGTCTTGAATGAGGGGCATTCCTGGTAGTGGAGACTCCATAAATTTTTGCACGGATGGATCGAGGCTGAACGAGCAAGTGGGTTTTGGAAAAGCTTAGGATGATCCTGGTTCGAAGATTGGCAGATCATTGCAGTATTTACCAGGCAGTGATGCTGGCAATAAATAAAGTGGCTGACTGCCCTTAGCTGTCGCACGTATTTAAAGGAGATGTCCAAGCAGTGTGACATGCGACTTATATGGGTGCAAGGGGAACATAGACATTCCAGGGAATTGAAAAACCGATGAAATTGCAAGACTAGGAACTACCGCACAGGTTCCAACAGAATAGGAAAGTGTATGCCTTTAGCAACTTGCAAGCAAAATCTACGGCTTTGTTCCGCAACTGAGACTAATCAGAGATGGCCAAATGGGTGGACGTGTGAGACAACAAGACAGATTTGACCGTCTTTCAATCAGAAGCGCACAAGTGAGTTTACATGGCTTCCAAGAGGAGAGGTTTCGACGGTGGTCTTATAGGGAAGCACGCAGAGCGGTTAAATGTGCCATCAAATGACTTTGACGGTGGAGAAGGGTGAGGAGGAGTTGGAAACTATCGAACATTTTATCTGCCATTGGCCGGCACTTTCTGTTCAGAGACTGGCTTCACCGGGATCGAGGGAGCTGCAAAATCTTTCTGATTTGTCGGATGTCGAAATTCAATATCTTAAGAGTTTCATAAGAGGCTCAAATTGGTTTAATGACTATTACAGTCCCGTGGCATCACAACGGGTCTCAGAGTCTATGTGTGCAGAAGTTAAACGGCTGCAGCTAATTACAAGCTAAACTATGGGCCAAAAGTTATTTTAGAGGATTACATTTTTTAATTTTTTAAAAAAATTCAAAAAATCTGTTAAGATTAATGAAGCACTATTAAAATAATTTAGGCCGACAAAAACTATTTTATTTTTTGCCGGCCTAAATTTGATATTTTTGAATTATTTGCAAAATGCTTGTAAAATCTTGTTTATCTTCTAGTTTAGACTTATATATTTAAGAGTGTGTTTTTCTTTCCTCCAATCCCATAGTGAAATTGTTTTATTATTTTTCAATGCTTTTTTTTGCCATCATCTTTCAATTCCTAAGGCAAGTGTATGGAAAGTGAATTTATATTTTGGCCACAAAAACACAAAATTTCATTCTATTCTTTCCTCATTTACTATTAGAATTTTTTTTTACATTATTTACTATGGCAACACATGTTCAAGGTTCTTTTTTGTAATATTTGTATTTTAGTGTTTTTCTGAAATTGTATATGGGTGTTTTTTTTTCTGTGTTTTTTGCTGTTTTTGTGATCCCAAAAACTGTAAGAAGTTATCTATTGTATGTAGTTTTCAGTTAAATCATGTCTAGACTAGGAGGCTGTATAAATTATATTTTTCTATTTCATTTCACTCTACTTCTATGGTTCCCAACCTTTGATTCTCGCCCCACTGGGGGGAAATTTGAATGCTTCATGGGGGCAACGAGCAAATTTTTATGATTTTTTTTTTGTTAAATAAACTAGATAAAAATATAATTTTTCTTAAATTATTTAGTTGATTAGTGAAAACTTTTTCTAAAAACTTTGTTTAAACGATGATTTTAAAAAAAAAATTGCTTAATCACAAGTAAATTTAGAACTTTTAAACAAATTTGAAAAATTTACAAATTTTTCGTGAGTGTATGGGGACATTGTAGATTTTTTAACTTAAAAGTGGGGCATGGCGAAAAAAGGTTGGGAACCATTGCTCTACTTTATAAGCACACACATGCATTTTTTTTTTTTTCATTTTACTTCACTTTCTTTTGTGGGTTTTCAAGGATATTATTTATTTTTTTTTTAGTTTTTAGATAAAAACAATATAACACACACAAACGAAAACATTTCTAAATTAAATTTTGGAAAAATATAAAATTTGATTAATGTTAAAAATAGCAATAAATTAAACATTTCCATTATTTTGTTAGCCATTTCATAGATCAAAGGATTTTGTTTAGTACCATTACAGTTTGTAAATAATGGCTAAATTTGCGTAAGAGAATATTGGTGTGGTAGATATGTAAGTTGCGGAAGGTGAAATTTTACACTCAAAAAATTTTAAGTTATTTTTTAATTACTAAAAAAAAAGTTTCTTACTCAAAATAAAATATTTCTTAAAATGTTCGATCACTTAAAACGGGCATAGTGCAGGGTATTAATGGATTCGCCTAAGTCGAATTTAACTTTTCCACTTGTTAAAAAAAATACCCAGCAAAACTTTGGTAATGGGTAGTGATTATATAACACATTACCAGGTAATGCATATAACTTATTTGTAGTATTATTTTAGGATGTCTTACCAAACATTTGATCCACAACGTATTATTTTCAAGTGAATAATAATGCATTACTAATAATTTGCTACGTAATGCATGATTATTGAAAAAAATGTATTTCATATTTGTTATTTCTAAACATTAAATCATGGATGACTTATATTTGGTTACATTATGTATTATTTAAAAGTTTGAAATAATGTATTATTTATAATTGGATGCATAATGCATTACAATAACATAAAAAATAATTATTTTATAAAAAAATGCATAAGTTTAAACTAGAGATGGGCTCACGACAAGAAATTTCTAACGACACACACTCACGAGCATATTTTATCTACTTACACTCACTTACAATCACGTGAGTAAATTTAATACCAAATTATTTTTTCACTACTCGTAACACCTTATATATTATCTTCTGGTATGCTATATTATTTCATTTCTCGTAACCTATAAAATATCATATATTTTACACCTTACTCGTATTCTTCGTTATAAATTTATGACTTATTTTATACCTTACTGGTATTCTTTGTGATAATGTGGATGCATTACTTTGAGTCTCATCGCCTGTTAAAATCATCAATGCTGCAATGTATAAAATAAGAGATCCTATACCTTATTTTATACCTTATTTGGTAATCTAAGTTTTGCTGGGTAGTATAAAAAAATCTTTTTTCAAACTTTACGAAACATATTTATGACGTCAAGACACAAAAAGTGAAAAAAAAATTATAAAGTAATTATAAACCTTGTATATGAGGCATTCCACACCAAATGTTCCGCTTCAGAAAAACATGTGTCCCATGAATTTCTGAATAGGTTGTATGAATAGCCCTATATGTAACTAAGAAAATTCAGCTTTTGGTTTTCAAATTTTTCAAAAACTGGGCTTAGGAGGCGTGGTCAAATATTGGAAAAATAGTAAAATTTGTGTCGAGTTACCTTGTTTAAATATTTACCAAATTAAAACGTTATGTACCACAATCTCAAAAATTCACATTTTTGTATAATTTTGTATAGCCCAGCAAAACTTAGATTACCAAATAAGGTATAAAATAAGGTATAGGATCTCTTATTTTATACATTGCAGCATTGATGATTTTAACAGGCGATGAGACTAAAAGTAATGCATCTACATTATCACAAAGAATACCAGTAAGGTATAAAATAAGTCATAAATTTATAACGAAGAATACGAGTAAGGTATAAAATATGTGATATTTTATAGGTTACCAGAAATAAAATAATATAGCATACCAGAAGATAATATATAAGGTGTTACGAGTAGTGAAAAAGTAATTTTGTATTAAATTTACTCACGTGATTGTAAGTGAGTGTAAGTAGATAAAATATGCTCGTGAGTGTGTGTCGTTAGAAATTTCCTGTCGTGAGCCAATCTCTAGTTTAAATTTATGCATTTTTTTATAAAATAATTATTTTTTATGTTATTGTAATGCATTATGCATCCAATTATAAATAATGCATTATTTCAAACTTTCAAATAATACATAATGTAGTACGTAGCAAATTATTAGTAACGCATTTTTTTTTCACTTTAAAATAATACGTTGTGGAACAAATGTTTGGTAAGACATCCTAAAATAATGCTACAAATAAGTTATATACATTACCTGGTAATGTGTTATATAATCACTACCCATTACCAAAGTTTTTCTGGGAGGCTATCGATATTTTTTTTAATTTTTTTATTTTTTTAAAAAAGTCAATTTATCAAAAATCCGGCCTTTTTTAATTTTTTTTAGATTAGATGTTTGTCTATCCACACAAAAAAATCAGAAATGTGTTTTTTCGTTTTTGTTTTTTTTTTGAGAAAATCGCATTTTAATATTAAATTTCATAAAAATTTTGTAATTAGCTTGTATTTTCTTGTTTCAACATAATGAATGAATATTAAACATTTGCATAAATGTTACTGTTGAAACGAGAAAATATAAGCAAATTACTAAATTGTTATTTAACATTTAATAAATAAAATTGTAATACACTTTTCTAAAAATAAGATTTTAAATTTTACAGGATTTTTCAATAAAAAAATTTTGCAGTTTTAGTGCCATCTAATGTTTTCTAAGTCAATTTCTCAGGTTCTGACACATTTTTTTTTATATAGAAAAATTATTATTATTAGACACTAATTCAAAAGAAAAATTTAAATATTTAGGAACCCATTTCCTATAGAAAAATCCTTAGAGTCTTTCATCAGAAAAATTTTCAGATTCTGAGAGATTTTTCGTACTAAAAAAATCTCAGGTTCTGATATATTTTATCCAGGGGGGGGGGGGGGGGGGGAAGGAAATTTTCTATGGTTGGTTAAGTTAAGGACTGGTTAAATTCGAACATGGGCAAAATCGGATCAGGGGGAAAAAGTTCCCCCCTTAAAAACTAAACCAACCTCCAAAAAAAACCTAATTTTTATAGGTTTTTTGTATTTTGCTTAGCAAAGGAAACATTTTTGAATCAGAAGAAGTTAAAAGTCCTGCAGTTGGATCCATTAAAGTTTTCTCCCACTCTAAAAGTCACCCCCCCCCTCAAAAAAAAAAAGACGCCACTGTTTTTTTTAACGTGTTAGAGGGTATAAAAGATTTAGCACAGCCGAATTTAACACTCTCACTTGTTTTTTTTATTTTTCTTAGAATTTTTTAGAAAAAATCTGAGAATTTTCCTGAAAATCTGAAATATGATAAATCTGAGAGTTACTAAAGAAAAAATCTGAGAATTTTTTATTAGAAAAAATCTAATAATTCTTCTTTGGAAAAAATCTGAGAAGAAGATGAGTGAAAAGGAAAGAAGGGGAAATTATGTGGGAATTTTTCTCTATGAAAAATGTCCAAGAATCTCAAAATGGGAAAAATGATTTTGAATCTTTGAATTTTTTATAGGAAAAAAGTTTCGGAATCTTTAAATTTTTCTATAGAAAAAATAAAAAAATTTTGAAAATTTGAGAATTTTTTTATAAAAAAAAATTATTAGAATCTGAGACTTTTTCTATTTAAAAAAATACACAGAATATGCTAATTCTTTTATAGGAAAAATATTTTGGAATCTCTGATTTTTTCTACTTACAAAATGTCTCAGAATGCAAGACTTTTTTTTTAAGAAAAACGTCTCAGATTCAGAGATAATATCTCAGAATATGTGATAATTTCTGTTTAAAAGATGTCTCAGAATCTAAGACTTTCTAATAGCAAAAGCTGGACCTTTTCTGTAGGAAAAAATTATTAGAATTCTAGAAAAAAAAATCAGGATAAATGTCTCAGAATTTCTCAGTTTTTATTTATAAAAATTTTTTAAAGTCTGAGTCTACTAAGACTTTAGGGAAAGGTATCCCAGAGTCTGAGAAAATCTCTTAGATTGTGAAATTTTTTCTATTTGAAAAATGTTTCAGAATCTAAAAATTTAAATATAGCAAGAATTTTATAAATTCTAAAAGCTTTTCTGTAGCAAAATGCCTCAGAACATTAAAATTTTTCTATTGGGATAATGTGTCAGAATCATAAAATTTCTCTTTAAGCAAATAACACAGAAAAATTTCAAAATCAGTAAACTTTTTTCTGAATAAACATTTCTGAAACCTGATATATTTTCTATTGAAAAAATATTTCAGAATCTGGGTCTTTTGCAATCAAAAAAAGGACCTAAGAATTTCTCAAGGAGACATTTTCAAATTTTAAAAACTTTCTTAAGTTTTTAAACCATTTCTATATACACAAAAAATTATTGGCTAAAAAATTTCAATTAAATCTATTGATCAACAAAATTTAAATATCGTCGCTACGCCTAAAAATGGAGTCATGTGCTAAAATTTTATTTTTGAAGAGGCACAAGAAACAGCCAAATTTGGTCCTTTCGCGGATCTTTTATGAACATAACTTCACATAAACATTAAACCAATATTATAAATTTCATGTTGAGTAAAAGTTGACTTCTAAAAAGTACTGCGAAAGGGCCAAAAAATACTGTTTCTTGGGCCTCTTTGAAAAAAATTGAAAAACACATGACTACATTGTCAATTATTGTTTTGATCAACATTTTTGTTGTTTTCTTTAACTCTCAAATTACAAATTTTCAACATACCAGATTTTTTTTGCTTCAATTTATTTGAATACATTAATCCAAAAATATACTTTATACGCGGGTTTTACTTTTTTTATTGTCGGCATCATATTGGAAGCAAAAAATATGAATTTCTTCAGAATTTTGTCATAAGCTTAAAATTTATTTGTTAAATCAATCATAATTTTATTTATCGTGCATGTATTTATCGTTCCCCTGCACAGTGGAAAATTTTGGTCATTTCCGGATCAAAAATCTGTAACTTTTGATTGGATCAATATTTTTGTATGCCGTCTTTTTTGTTGAATAGGTGAGACTTTAGGCTTTAATTTGTGCATTTAATCATAAAAATCGACTGACGAGGACTAAAGTTGTGAAGGTTTAAAAATACATTTTCGATATTTTTGTTGAATTTTAGTATAAAAGTAAAATGTTAGGACAAGTTAAACAGGTATTTTTTATATTTTCTAATTATTTTCAATTGAATTTTGCAACAGATGTTTATAATAAGTAATTTTGTAGATAAATTTTTCAGAAAAGGTCAACATTTAGCCCCATAGACTTTTAAGGGCCAAATGTTGCAATTTTTAAAAAAATTACCGGATTCATATAGATTTTCATTGGTGTCAAATATAAAATTTAACTGATATTTTATTGTAATACGACAAAAATAATAAATTATAATAAAAAAATTTATTATAATAAGTTATAATAAAAAAATCGTATGAAGGTTGCCAAGATAAAAAAATAGTGTTAAATTCGGCTGTTGCCAAATCTTTCCAGAACCCTCCAAAAAGTAAAAAAATAAATTGTCTTTTTTTTGGGAAATGGAGTAAGGGGGGGGGGGGGTTTGTCGGCGGGGACTACCTCTACCTTTTTGCAATAAATGTCTACAAACTCATTGATTATAATGCGCAAAAATAACACAATTTTAGCATTTATTGTTATAGCCACGCCTCCAAACGGGGGCGGACAAAAAAAAAATACGTTTCTCAGTCTCTTTGACAAGCGCAGGTTTTTTAATTCTTATAGTAATCAACATATTGTTCAATTGTTGAACAAATATGCTAAAAAATATGCAAAAAATGTTTTTTGGGGTTGTTTTTTTTTAAGGGGAAATTGTTTAACCCGAGGTCCGATTTTGCCCATTTACAAACTTAGCCAGTTATAAGTAATTTTTTTTGTCAAACTTCCGGGGTCTAGCTCTTTTGGTTTGGACTACATCGTGCTTTCCACAGACAGACGGACAGACATCGCTAGAATATCTTAAAATTGATCATGGATCAATGTTATATGTATTTTATGTGATCCTAGACCGATATTTCGTTGCGTTACACACGGAATGGCAAATTGAGTAGGGCATAATGAGCGAAAATAATTCATAATTAAATTTTTATTTATTTTTAATTTGAGAGTTCGTCAACATTTTTGCATGCCATTTGTTTAAAGGCACGAAAAGGCAGCTAGTTTTGATATATCTTTTAGATAATAAGTTTAACTTTAATTCTATGTTATAACTAGATTGGAGGAAAACGGCGCTAACAGTTAAAACCTAGTCAAAGTTGCGTAGGTTAGCAAAAAAATATTATATACTTCAAATGAAAAAATGTCAATTCTGCTAACAATATATACAAAGCTCATAACAAAAATAGAATCTGGACAAGTTACCCTTTCCAACATGGTATTACAATCCCAAAAAAAATAATTAGAAATATTAAAAATGCGCACTTGAATATCGCACATTGGGTTCAAATGGTACCAAAGTGGCGATTAATTGAAATTTATAAATGAAGTTTTTGCTATAAGTTTTGGTATGGGGTAAAAGTAGATTAAATTCTGCAACGCTAGTTATCAAAATCAATAAACTAAGTTGTTTACTTTTTTTTTGGCGAGCTGTCAAAGTTAGCAAATTATTGCAGTCTTTGAAAAAAGTAAAAAAATTAAAATTTTTTACAATCCAAGCGATTATTAGTAGTATTAAATCTTTAAAAAAAAAAATATTTTATAATGGAACCTTAAACAACAGGTATTAAACTAAATTGCAATTTTTTTTGTTTATAAAAATTGGGTCTTAACATTTTTAATAATTTTTTTAAAAAGGACCCGAAATTGGGATATTTCCCTCATTTAATGGGCCACACATATTAAGTTAGTAATAGTTGGATTTGGTTTTGTGGATTTTAAAAAAGTATAGGATATCAGCTTTTATTTAAAATAAAAGAGTACAGACAATGCCCGGCCCTTTTTTTTATTCCCGTTTTTGTGTAAAAAGTCTGGGTATCGTTTATTAAACAAGACCATTATATGTGTGTTTGTACCCTTCAACTACGGTATGGGCTTACACTCACTTTGTCATTCCGTAAGTAACGCATCGAAATAGGGGTTTAGGACTCCATAAAGTGTATATTATTGATCACTGATCGATTCTAAGACATTCTGTGACTAACAGTGTGTCCGTCCGTCCGTCTGTTGTTGAGCACAGCATAAAGTACATAAAACAAGAGCTAGAATCCTGAAGTTTGTCACAAATATGTATAATGGTCATAGGCTGGTTAAGTTCTTCAACGAGTATAATCGGACCAGGGGGAAAAAGTTCCCCCTTGAAGAACTAAAACTACCCCAGAAAAAATTTTTTTTTACAAGTTTTATTTGTATATTTGTTCAATAAATGAAACATTTTAATGCCATATGAAGTTCATCGACCTGAATTTGAACCAAGGGGGATCAAGAAAGCGAATTTTTTCGGTCCGCCCCTTTGTGGGGGCGTGTATAGAAAAAATAATTTAAATAATGATACATTTTTATTAATTAGGTGCAAAAAATGACATCAATTTTTTTGGCAAGGTTTATCGCGAGAGGAAGGTGTCCCCCATAGTCTCCCGATAAACCCCCCACCCCCCTACGCCAAAAAACGTCCCCTCCATTTGTTTTTTGTAGCTTTATTACATGTTCAAGGGTTTCGTGTTTTTTCCAAAAATAAAAAAACGACTAAAAGATTAAAAAAAAACATTTTGTTAAATTTTTTTTTTCTCAAATGCTGTGTTTTTATGTATTTTTAATAATTCGTTAATAAAAACTACAATATTCCCATAAACCACTTTTTTCAGATAAATTTGTACATATATGAGATTTTGTGAAAAACAAAAATTGGATTTTAAATAAAATTTAAAATAATGCAAATACATATTGTGCGCTCTTTCTTTGATTACTTTGATAGCACATTATATACACTTTAATTTCCATTTTTTTTTATTAATTTATCGCTTTTCATTCCAAAGTTACAACAAAAATTGTGAACTATAACCCTTTTTTTCGAAAAACAAAAAAACGCCTAACAGGTTAAAAAAATTTTTTTTTCCAAATTTTTTTTTTCCAAAATGTGTATTTTTACGTGTTTATATTAGTTTATCAATAAAAAAATATAATATTCTAAAACTACTGCTTATCTGAATTAATCGCCATTTTGGGTACCATCGAACCCAATGTGTATCGTATAATTTTATCTCCCCAAATCTTTAAAGTCGAAAGTTGTGTGTTCTGTCGCCATTTTCGAATACTTCTGTTGACATAATAACTATGCCCAGCAGAAATTTTGCTGAACGTTCAGCAGCTTTTGGAAGGGGAACTTGAGTAAAGGAGCGCATCCAATTGCTCTGAATTCATGCATGATTCCCTAAGGCGATGTCCCACTTTAGAGCGCTAGTTGGATACACAGAAACAGCGCTCTTTAGATGCACTGAAATCACGTGTCTTTAGAGCGCTGATTTAAGCAGAATAAAGATGCTGTAAATTCATGTATCTTTTTAGCGCTGATTTAAGCAGATTAAAGATGCAGTGAATTCATGTATCTTTGTAGAGCTGATTTAAGCAGAATAAAGATGCTGTAAATTCAAAGTTGAAATCAAATAACTAAAATTTAAAAAAATATAACAAAAAAATTCATTCGTTTACTTTACAATACTTTATTTATGTGAAACAAAATGAAAAAAAAAAAATCGGAAGTGAACATCAAAAAAATATCGGAAATTTTCATTTTCACATTTTTTATGGGATTTTTTTTGGGAACAGCGGTCAAAGATGCTATGATTGAAGCGCTCTTTGCAGCGCTGATTAATGCGCAATAATGATGCAGTCAAATCATGTGTCTTTGTCTAAAACTAATGTTTTTTTATTCAAAAAGTGTTAAAAATATTAAAAAGGAAAGCAAGTGTGAAATTTTATCAAAAAATAATTACACATTATAAGTTTTATATAAAAAATCTTAAAAAAAAATTAAAATTTTTTCCCCTTCCTTTTACTGCATCCCTAAGAGCGCTCTTTGGATGCGCTACGGTATGCTATAAACAGATGCTGTGTCGCCAAAATCTCGATTTATTTCTGCTGGGTGATTTATGAAAATAATTATTGCTTGACATCTTAGATTTACGATAGAACTTGTTTTATGGTTAATTTCAAACATTTGCATTATGAGATGCATTCACCTTATACTTATAATCCACTGTGCCCTGGCCTGGTTGGTATTGAAGTTCTGGCTGTCTGACTGTAGAAAGCACGATAACTTTTGAAACCACCCATGTTTGAAAAAAATCAAAAAAATATTTTGACACTTACAAAAAAAAAAAAAATTACACTCGAAAACAGTACACTCAAAAAAAAACAAAAATTTAAATTTTTTTTACAAAAATTATTAAAAAAAAGTTTTTTAAAATAAGCTCTTAAAACATTGGTAAGTCACAAAAATATTTTACTAACAAGGGAAGTATCTCAACCCTTATGAACCGATTTGCATGAAACGTAAAATATATATAAAAGAGACAATTCTAAGGTTGGGGTGTCTCGGCTTATCGGCCATATCGGGGATTAAGGGGTTCAAAACATGGGTCAAAAAATGGGGAAAAATCGTTTTTTGTATTTTTCAGCCATTTCTTCTTAAGAAACTATATGATGTTTACATATGCGAAGAAAGGATTTTTAATGCCTATCCAATGGTGGCATAACCTTGTAAAAGTTTGGCTTCGTTAAATACCTTTTTCATGAAAATGTGTAAATTTTAGGGGGTAATTATATGAAGACGTAGTCCTACGATGTCCATATAAATACGAAATAATCTTTATTAAATTTAAGTCGACACGTATTTTTTCTCTAGGGGATATTCCTGTTAGTTCGGGAGTTAGCGAAATTTTCCCGGAGGTCCACATTGTTTCATAAGGGGACAACGAAATTTTGAAACACTGATATGGCCGATAAGCCGAGACACCCCAACCTTAAAATTGTCTCTTTAATATATATTTTAAGTTTCAGGCAAATCGGTTCATAAGGGAGAGAGAGATACTTCCCTTGTAAGTATTTTTGTCACTCAAAAATATTTTTACACAACACAAAAGAAAAATTACACTTAAAAAAAATTTACACTCAAAAAAAAAACTGTTGTCAATATTTTTTTTTTACAAAAATGACAAAAAAAAATTTTATTCAACCTAAAATATTTTTTAACGAAATTGATCATTTTTTTTCACGTAAGAAAATTTACTTTCACTTAAAAAAAGGCA
The DNA here is from genome assembly GCA_963921195.1 of Pegoplata infirma. NCBI lineage: Eukaryota > Metazoa > Arthropoda > Insecta > Diptera > Anthomyiidae > Pegoplata > Pegoplata infirma. Next base: position 122,330,767 of record OY992540.1, read on the forward strand.
TTGTGGAGGGTATTCATGGATTGGGCCAAGTCAAATTTAACTTTTCTACTTTTTTTTAGTTAATTATTTGCAATTTAATTAATCAAAGTTAATTTAAAACATAACCCCACATCATAATTAAATAATGAAAATTTCATTATTTACATACAAGGATCAAATGTCTGTCTGGTAAATTGTTCACAAGTCTGCGGCTAGAGAAAAAAATGGGTAATAAAATATTTTTTGTATATTTCGCACACATAGGAAAAAAAAAACAGATGCTAGCTGACCACAGACTACAAAATGATTTTTTTTTTTTTTTTTTTAATTCATTTATTAATGCAATCTATCATAAATTGATATTAATCATTACACGTGACTTAAAATTATTTGACTATGAAGTGGAGATGATCCAGTGATCATCCCACAGATAACTTAAAACTAAAAAACTAAAATATATATAAAAATAATTCAAAATGATGATGACAGTTATTATAACGGTACACTCAAAATAATTACTCTGTTAAAAACTCTGTAAAATGACTGTAATCTCAATTCGACAGATATTTGACAAAGCTATCTGTCGAAATACAGATTTTAAGAATAAACTTTGTATTTTCTTGTAACCGAATAACAAAATTTTATCTGTAATTTTACTTTTTACTTTGTAATCTCTATTTTACAGATAATAAATAGAGTTTTTTGTTAAAATACAGATTTTATAAAAATACTTGTGTTTTTTTCTCGTAACCAAAATACAAAATTTCAACTATAATTTTACTTATTGCTCTGTAATAATAAAACCTGGCACATTTTACGAGGATGTCATGTAAAATTGCAGGTACTAGTAAAAAAACTTTCACAAAAATAAAAAATAAATAAATTTATAATTTGGAAGCATTAAAGCGGGCAAATTTACTCGATGGCATTTTCCAATTGTCAACACTACTTGCACATTAAGGAAAGATAAATTGATCAGAAATCAAATATTAAAAAAATGGTCAAATTCTGGCCGCTTTTATCAAAATTTTACAGATAATTCTGAAAATTTACTGTTTTTTTATCGAAATCATTTTACAGAGTTTTCTTCGTAAAATAACAAAAAATCTTGCTGGTTGGAAATCTATGGTATTTTCTGCTGGCTCAGCAGAGTATCTCTGTATTTTAACAGAGTGATTATTTTGAGTGTACTCTCAAAAAATGCAAAAAGAAAATTTACAAAAAATAAACAAACCGGAAGATAAAAAACATAAAAACAAATTAAAAAGAAAACAAAGTTACGCAAAAAAAAATAAAATATAAAAAGGAAACATAGAACGAACAAACAACAACAAAAACTTTTGTGACTAGACAAAAGTTGTAAATTCGTTTATGTACTGTTTGGTGGTTTCCGGCGGTTATAAAAAAAAAAATAAAAATTAAAATATGAAATACGGTATATTTTTATTTTATTGTTGTTGTGGGTGATGGAGAGTGTAAATTATGACACTTGCCTGGTAGTTGTTGGTGTTTGTTTTACACATTTATTTTTTTTTTATTTTGTTTTTTTTCATAAAATGTATGATTTCATTTTCAGGAGGAAGTTTTTCATTTGGTGTTTTGTTGGTGGTTTAGAATATGAAATATTAAGTTGATGATAAGAATTCAACAGCAACAGCAAAAAGTCACTCACTTAAACTTCCCGTGATTGTTAACAAGAGATTACACTTTTTTTTTTTTTTTTTATAAAATATTTTTTTTCTTTCAGTAAAATTTTTAAACTGGACTTAATATCGCAAGAGGATTTTTTGCATACAATTTTTTTTTAATTTTTTATATGTTTTATTTTTTATGTTTAATTTTTTTTTTTTTAATTTTTTTTAATAAATTTTTTTAGTTAATTTTTTTTATTTATATTTATGTATTTATTTATTTTTTATTTAAAAACAATTTTATATAATTATTTTTTAATTAACTGTTACAATTCTTTATCACTTTTCTACACTTTTTTTTATAATTATGCCCACTTTTTCTCGATTTTTTATTCAATCTTCAATTTTTTTTATTTATTTATTTTTTTTGACCACTTCACTTTTTGACTTCTTTTCTATTTTTTAATTAACCGGTTTTTTAGGTTTTTCGCATCAAAACGTTTCTTTTTTTTTCGTTATTGTATAGAATTCAAACATTTTTTTTCTTATTACAAGAATCTTCTTTCACTAATCAAGAATCTATGCTTCTTTTGGATTTTTTTTCTGTTTTTTTGTAGTCTTTACCACAACAGCCCGTTAAGTTTTAAACACGCGTCCTTGCTGTAACATTGCAAAACTTACACTAAAACACTACACTAAAGCACGACCATCATCAATGGTAAACATAACGAGAATGCATAAACAACATACACTTACACGTATGTGTTTTTGTTGTTTTGCAAAAATTAAGTTTTTTGTTTGTAGAAATTGTTGTTGTTGAAAAAGCGAAGCATGCAAGAGAGTTTTTATTCTCGTACTAAGAGTGTTGCCAATTTAGCGATTTTATTAAAATGTTTTAATTTCTGTTTAATTTTTATTAAAAAATAAAAACAGTTTTATTCGACCTTTAAAATATTTTATTTTGAGTAGGTTTATTCTAGCTCGAGGCCATTCACGGTGTGGTTAAAAAAGGTTACAGTGACTCAAGGTAATAATGGACCAGCATATATTTGTTAGCACTTCTTTAAAGGAAAAGTTAACAATACTAAACCTGATTATTATCAATTTACTATTTTTGAAAAAAGTGCTATATACACTGTATATTATACAGTGTTGCCACTTTAGCCATTTTCCGGATAGATTAAGCTCCTTTTGAACTCGTTTAGCCGAAAAAAAATGCATTTAGCTCTTAGCTTTTTTTCAGCCAGTTTTTTAGCCATTTTTGATTTAAAACAAATTTTTTGTGTTTTTTATACTTAAATAAAGAATTGATTCGTTTTATGTTAGTACAGATCAAGCAAAAGCTCGAATTCTATTTAATATAAAGTTTTAAGTGGAAAAATGTATAAGAAAATTTTATTTCTAAAATTACAGACATTTCTAGTATTCCCGTACCGGTTTCAAACACTCCAGTTATAGTGTTATCATCAGAAGGATTTTTAATGTCGGTTTACTTTGTTAATATGTACTTGTTTTTCGTATACTTATCTGAATTTTAAATATACCCAGTCTAGTTCCGAACTACGGACTTTTTTAGTTTTTTCATGCCATTAACATTATACAAAATCTCAGACTATCGATGCCCGTTTCTCTGTTAAAATACCTACGTTCGAAACTCAACTTAAAGACTGGTTGCTGAATCTTTGCATACTTTCGAGCGTATTTCTAACAGAGAAACGGGGATTTGCTAATCTTCTCGTCAGGTTTCAGTGAAAACAGTCCGTGGAGTAAAAAGTTTTCCTAGAATTCAAGTGTTGCAAAAGCGCTCTTTCAAAAGAAAGCAAGGATGGGTACCAATTCGATAAAAGTATTGGTATTGGTATTGGTTTTTAAAATTATATTAGTATTGGTATAGGTATTGGTTTTCATTTTTTGTTGAATTGGTATAGGTTTCGGTATTGGTTTTGAATTATTTAGGTATTGGGTATTGGTATTGGTTTTAGCCTCGAATCGGTATCGGTTTTTAATAAGTATTGGTATTTATTTTATATCGGTTTTGGGATTTGTATGCAAAAGGTTTTGTCGTTAATATTAATTAATTTAACGTAAGTCGTCCTTCTGTCCGCCCCACAGTGCACACTGGGGAGAGATGGTAGGTTTTTTGGCCAAAAGTCTCTACAGGTCGTAAATGTTAACCGATTTTTTTTAAATTCAGAATATAAGCCTATATTAAGGTAATAAATAAGTGCCTTGAAAGTTTTTGAAATCGGACCTACAAGGAAACTATTTCAGGGTGGACAATTCATTTTTAATAAAATTTACAGATGTTATAGATGAAACAAATGAAGAGAAACTTGTCTTTTGTTTATGTATTTGAATTAGAGATGGTCTGTGGTCTCGTAATTTGCGTGACTCAAAAAACCACGTGATTCAGGCGTGAGCGATTTTTATTTAAATCACGTGATTATAGAGTGATTTTCATTTAAATTAAGTACTATACTAGGGTAATTAATAAGTGCCTTGAAACTTTTTGAAATCGGACCTACAAGGAAACTATTTCAGGGTGGACACTTCATTTTTAACAAAATTTACAGATGCTATAGATGAATCAAATGAAGAGACAATTGCTTTTTGTTTAAGTATTTGAATTGGAGATGGTCTCTGGTTCCGAGATTCACGCGTGAGCGTGAGTGATTTTCATTTAAATCATTTGGTTATAGAGTGATTTTCATTTAAGTCAAGTGACTATGTTAAGGTAATAAATAAGTGCCTTGAAACCTTTTGGAACTTTTTCAAGGGTGGACACTAGGGTGGCTCGTTTTTGGACTTTTCTCTCTGATCAAATTCTAATACCCGCCAAAAGTGTCGGTCCCCTAAGGGTAACTCACGTTCAAAATATCACTCCGATCGGAGTTTATCTTCTGTCTCCACTTTGAGCCTCAAAATTGGGGTTTTTGGAAAAAAGGACTTTTTAAAAAAAAAAAAAAAAAAATTTAGTTTTTTTATTAAAATAATGAAAAAAAATTTTTTGTATAACATTTGATCATAAATACTCAAATATGAAATATAAAGATTTTACGGTATCATTAACCCGTTCAAACTTGATACCAAAAAAAGGCATGATTTTGGGGGCGTTCCCAAAACACCTTTTTTCAAAATTTGAAAATTTTATTAAAAAAAAATTTTAAATATACCATTTTTTCTTTCTGAATTCATTAAGAACACCTTGGAGAAGAAAAATGTGAAATATGGTGGATATCCGTCGAGCCACTTTTTGGGAATCGCGGGGGGAAGTTAGCGGATTTCAAGGAAATGTTGGTTTTATCAATAATTTGGATTAATAAAATCTTATAAATTTCATTTTTGGGCAAATTAACTGTTTTTTGGTGTCGTAGCATTCTATTAGATAACTTTAAGTCTGTCATGAAATCTTACCGATCTAGGACGTCTTTAACCCACATTGGCTGGGGGTCAAAAATAACCCCCAAAAGAAATTTGAAGTTTAGAGCTTAAATTTTGTGCTATAAACAAGTATAAAACGGCTTTTGTGTGTTTTACCTCAACTATTATATCATATTAATATATTATCTTTAAAAAAATCGTTAACCCTTCTTTGTAGGGGGTCAAAAATGACCCATTCAATAAAAAATATATATTTTGTTGATATCAAAAAATTCAAGCACTATGCCGAAAAGTTTTTGCCGGGGTCATTTTTGACCCCTGGCCAATGTGGGTTAAAGATATCTTAAACAGGTGAAATTTCAGGGCTGATTTAAAGTTATCTAATAGACTGCCACAAATTAATTTTCTGTAAAAAATATATACTTTTTATTGAACGGGCCATTTTTGACCCCCTACCAAGAAGGGTTAACGATTTTTTTAAAGATAATATATTAATACGAAATAATAGTTAGGGTAGAAAACACAAAAGCCGTTTTATACTTGTTAATAGCACAAAATTTAAGCTCTAAACTTCAAATTTCCTGCGGGGGTCATTTTTGACCCCCCGCCAATGTGGGTTAAAGACGTCCTAGATCGGTAAGATCTTATGACAGACTTAAAGTTATCTAATTGAATGCCACGACACCAAAAAACAGTTAATTTGCCCAAAAATGAAATTTATAAGATTTTATTAATCCAAATTATTGATAAAACCAACATTTCCTTGAAATCCGCTAACTTCCCCCCGCGATTCCCAAAAAGTGGCTCGACGGATAACCGCCATATTTCACATTTTTCTTCTACAAGGTGTTCTTAATGAATTCAGAAATAAAAAATGGTATATTTAAAATTTTTTTTTTAATAAAATTTTCAAATTTTGAAAAAAGGTGTTTTCAGAACGCCCCCAAAATCATGCCATTTTTTTGGTAGCAAGTTTGAACGGGTTAGTGATACCGTAAAATCTTTAAATTTTATATTTAAGTATTTATGATCAAATATTATACAAAAAAATTTTTTTCATTATTTTAATAAAAAAACTTATTTTTTTTTTTTTTTTTTTTTTAAAAAAGTCCTTTTTTCCAAAAACCCCAATTTTGAGGCTCAAAGTGGAGACAGAAGATAAACTCCGATCGGAGTGATATTTTGCATGTGAGTTACCCTTAGGGGACCGACACTTTTGGCGGGTATTAGAATTTGATCAGAGAGAAAAGCCCAAAAACGAGCCACCCTAGTGGACACTTCATTTTAAATAAAATTTGCAGATGTTATAGATTAAACAAATGAAAAGACACTTGTGTCTTGTTTATGTATTTGAATTGGAGATGGTCGCTGGTCCCGTGATTTGCGTGACTCAAAAAAGTGATTTTCATTTAAATCACGTGATTGTGAGTTGAAAAATTCTGAGTGAGTTTCTAGAGCAGAGCTTCTCACTAACTTTCGCATCGCGACCCCTTTTCAATATTTCAAATATCTCGCGACCCCCCAACAAGTGAGAAAATTAAAGTCGGTAAAGACCGACCATATTATGCTCCACACCAAGTTTTCCCAAAAATTGGTCTCAAATCCAAATATGGACTGATTGGATCCCTGGGGAATACAAGTAGAACTGGTCCGTTTTCTGTAAAATTTGCAATGATTATTTTTAAATGCTTTTACCTGCTTAATTTCGAAAGCATACTTATTATAATACGGTTTTAAGAGTAGTTTTTGCCAAATTTAAAGGGGACGTTTGTATGGGGGCTAGATCCTAACATGGGCCGATTTTTTTCAACACAGTTTTTTAACATTTTAGCTGTTTTAAAAGTCCCCAATTGAGCAAGGATGCTGATAGCATGTAGTCCTGGCAATCATATTCTGAAGTAGTCAGATTTAAAAACTGTGCTTTTTAATAATTGCCCTAACGAGATATGAAGCTGAAAATGGCCAAGTTAATAGTATTGAAGATGGAGCATATTCTAAAGTTGTCGGATTTAAAATTCTTAAACTTTGGACGAAAAAATTATATGAATTATGGTAAAATTGTAATTTTGGCATGCATATAAGTAGTACGTAACATCAGATCCACACGGACATGGATTATTCGGTATAAGGAACGGAAGAAGGGGGTAAATTAAATTATATTTTTTCCAGACTTTTTTAAAGCCCACTGATAAGTTAAAAATATGCATACATTGGCAGATCCTAACGTAGCCATGTATTTTTGTATTTGGATAACTCAGCAATTTCCAAAAAAAATATGCTTTGCTTGTATATTTTATTTTAATAATTTTAGCATGATATTTACTAAACTTTTCACGACCCCCTAGAAATGCTTCCCTGGCCCCCTAGGGGGTCGCGACCCACCGTTTGAGAACCATTGGTCTAGAGAGTGAGTCAAATTTTTGCGTATGGGATGTTTTTTTTTTGAAAAACCCCTTTAAAAAAAAAAATTTTTTTAGCAGTATTTGCATTCAGAATTAAGTCAAACTTTAAACTAAAAAGTACATGCTTAACCCATTTTAGACAAAGATTAATTTTTTTTTTTTGGAAAAAGGTACCTATTTAGTAAAATTAGCACCTGCTGATCTCAAAACTCTTGTAAAAAAATTTTAATGTTCCGTTATTCCAGAAAAGCCTGTATTTCAACTTTTTATGCAATTTTAATATTTGGATTTATTTGCTATTTTATTAATTTATTTCGTTATTTTCAAAATAAATAGTTTCAAAATGTTTCAATTAGTGTAATTTGATAATAAATTAAATCTAAAAAAAATTAATATTAATTAATAAAAAAATTAAAAGCCTAAACTAAAAAGCAAATTTTTCGTTTTTGCTTGAAACAATTTCTGTGCTGATGCACATTGCATTTAATGCACATATAAATTCCGGTGGTCAAGGGGAGATATTTTTTAATTGCAGAAAGATGAGACTTAACATTTATAACAAAATATACCTGAACTTCATTCTTTTCATACAAAAATATTTTTTTGAAAAAGGTGATCGAAATGGGTTATCATGCAGGGGGCCCCTTTTTCGATTTTAGATCTTTTGCCAATTGCGATTACACGGGTCAATTTTTTTCTTATATGTGGTTCACACTTACGACCTTAAACAAGTTGTTTAACAAAACACCAGTAACAGAATAAAAACGTAATGGATACAGAAAAAATAATTTTTTAAACACGTAGCCCTTAAACTCTCAAAAATAGCAAGTGTGAAGTTCACACTTGCTATTTTTGAGAGTTTAAGGCAGTTCACACTGTGAACTGCACATTATGCGTTCTTAAATTCTTATATAATATGACTGTGCCTCTAATAAAACAATAAAAAAAATTTTCTGGATTCTGGTGTTGTGACATAAAATTTTGTAACGTCTGCTAGATTGAAATTTTGGAATTTCCAAAAAAGAACATTAGTATTTTTTTTACAACGCAAAGAAGAGTGCAGTGACATTCAATGTACATATATCAAATATTAACAATGTTTGAAAAAGAAAAAATTTCATCACAGAAAAGGTCTAAATTTTTTAAGATCTACTTTTATTAGGGGTCGTAAAAACCGTGACAAAAAATATTTCTTTTATGTTTTTATGGCTTTTAGAATTCAAGTAGCTAACTCCTTTTTGTTATGTAACATTGCATGCAAACGATTACTGATCGATGTAACATCTTTTGCAATTCGTTAGTCAGGTAAAACCTAATAATGTGATGAAAAGAAAATGTTTGACGTCACAATTAAAACAAACGAAAATAAGAATACAAAAAACCGAAACAAAACCGATACGAAAGTAGAAAAAAATGAATTGGTATTGGTTTTTTATTGGTATTGGTTTTGAAGAATAAAAGTATTGGTTTTTAATTGGTATTGGTAGTGGGGAATCGGTATTGGTTTTTTATCGGTATTGGTATCGCACAAATAAAGGTATTGGTTTTTAATTGGTATTGGTTTTCAATTTGAATTGGTATTAACGGGTATTGGTATCGAAAAGGTATTGGTACCCATCATTGAAAGAAAGTCAAGAAAAAGTTACTTCACTCAGAACAAATTTTTTCTAGTCAACATTTTTATTTTTGCATTAAAAAAATTTAAATCATTGGAAAAGTTTTTTGAACTCTATTTGTTATCTAGAATAAGTCAGAACCGTACCAAATGTATAACAAAAGATCTCTTTATTTAATTTTTTGTGTAAAAATTAAACAAAATATAAATTTACAATAGTTTTTCTTAAAAAAGTAAAATATATATATTAGCCCTTTTTTAGCCGTTTTTTCGAATGAATTTAGCCGTTTTTGACTATCAGGTTCTGGCAACACTGGCTATTTAGGAAATTTTCCAAGCTTTAATTTAAGCTTGATAGCGTTCAGATTGAGCAAAAATTCAATGAGTAACAAGGGTCGCACTGGAAAATGAAATTATTTGTAGATATTTTTTTGATTTTTTTTTTTAAATATTTCTAAATCGATTTTTTTTCCAAATTCAAACATTAAAAATTTAAAAAAAGTATCCAATAATTTTTATTTGGTCATCAGCTTGTTTTTCCAACGACCCAAACAAAACAAGTAAGAAAGTTATAGTCGGTCAAGACCGACCATATGATACCCTACACCAGTATTTTCCGCAAAATAGGTCCCAAGTCCAAACATGGACCGATTGTATCTGTTTTTTTTTTTTTTTGGTTGATATTTATTTAGGGTAGAAAACACACACAGATAAAATTTTAGAGGAATTGGTGTATTTTTAATCAATAGACCGATTTAACTGAATATCGGTCGAAATTTTTATATGGGGAACTAAGTCCAAAAATGGTCCAATTATTTTCCGATTTGATTAGGTTAATAAAGGACACGTTTAACACCTAAAACTAAAATTTTTATCAAATATTTAAATTTTTTTTAATTTTGAGGGAATTATGTGAATATCGGGAGGGTGGTTTCTATGGGGACTACCAGAAGGACTGCCCCGATTCCTTTGAAATTTAAAATGGAGATTTGTGCATACAAAATTTGATTACCTACTAAATTTCAAATCGATATCTATTATAATACGGTTATTGGGATCATTTAAGCCGACGGACGGGCAGACGGACGGACGGACGGACTTGAACCAATATTTCGGGTAGTTACAAAAATCAGCACAAACTCATTATACCCTGTACCACATAAAGAAATTTTTTAAATACAGTAGATGAAATCCGCATTTTTTTTTACCACCAATTCTTTCGACCACCAATTTGTTGTAAACAAAGAAAATATTTTATTGTTTATTAATTTGAGTACATCTAACAATAAGTGTATAGTAATGCGATTTTAGAATAATTAAAATTTTTCTTTGTTTACAAAAATTGGTGGTTAAACGAGTTGGAGGTCAAAAAATGCGGATTTCTTCTACTGTATTTAAAAAATTTAATTTTTTGTTTGGATTGTTGCAAAAACTAGCTGATAACTAAATAAAAATTATTGGATAATTTTTTAAATGTTTAATGTTTGAAAAAATCGACTATTGAATATTTTTAAAAAAATTTCAAAAATACATATACAAATAATTTCATTTTCCAGAGCGACCCTCGTATCTCATTTAATATTTGCTCAATCTGGACGCTATCAAGCTTAAATTAAAGCTTGGAAATTTCCTATATAGCACTTTTTTCAAAAAAAAAAGTCGATTAATAATAATCAGATTTAGTATTGATAACTTTTCCTTTAAAGAACTGCTAACAAATAAATGCTGTTCCATCATTATTTTGAGTCACTGTAGTTTAATGGACGTTGCAATAGTTTAAGCATAAATTAAAAAAAACAAGTAAGAAAGTTATAATCGGTTAAGACCGACCATATGGTGCCCTACACCAGCGTTTTTCGGAAAATGGGTCCCAAGTCAAAACATGGACCGATTGGATCTGTCTTTTGTTAGATCTTTATTTAGTGTAGAAAACACACACAGATCCAATTTTAGTGGAATTGGTTTAATTTTTTGTCACTAGACCGATATAACTGAATATCGGTCGAAATTTTTATATGGGGGACTAAGTCCGAAAATGGCCAATTATATTCCGATTTGATAAGGTTACTAAAGTACACGTTTAACACCTAAAAATAAAATTTTTACCAAATATTTTCATTTTTATGAATTTTGAGGGAATTATGTGAACTTTGGGAGGGTGGTTTGTATGGGGGCTACCAGAGGAACTGACTCGAACCCTTTGAAATTTGGAATGGTGATTCGTGCATACAAAATTTGATTACCTGATAAATTTCAAAGCGATATCTTATATGATACGGTTATTAGAGTCATTTAAGCCGAATCCAAATGGGGCGGTTTTATGCGGGGCTAGGTCTTAACATGGACCGAATTGGGCCAAAATATGCTTAAGTTTCAAATTTCAAGTCAATTGATTGAAAATTGCGTGCTGTATCGTGCTTAAACCGATAGATGGACAGACGGACGGATGGACGGACGGACGGACGGACGTACCTCTCTAAATCGATTCATAAAGTAATTCTGAGTCGATCGGTATACTTGAAGGTAGGTCTAGGACCAATATTTCGGGTAGTTACAAACATCAGCACCAACTCATTATAGCATGTACCACAGAGTGGTGTAGGGTATAAAAACTATTAATATAATAAGATTTCCTCATTTTGGATGCAACAGAAAAACGGCAAAACTTGTGTTGAAGAGTAACATATGATTAATTATGTTTGATGTCTTGAATCTAACAAGGGAAGTCTCCCTAGTGTCACCCGCGGATCTTTATGGAATTGGTTTTATTTTGTAGAGCAGAAAAAATAAAGGGACACGTATTTTTTTTTAGCGGCCCAAATTCATATTTAGGGGGCAAAAAGGAGGGGGGAAGACAGGGCCATTTTTCAGTTTTTTTCGTTTATCTCCTATATTATGCAAAGAAACCTAGTCATGTTACATACCAAATGAAAGGTCTTTGGAAAACCTATCTACGTGTGCTAAGAACGTGTTCAAACATGCACAATTTTTCGTTATATTGAGTAAAATACCAAAATTTTAGGACATTTTTGTTAATAAGTTGAAAAATATTAATTTCATCGGCCCGTTGTTAGCACCACAAGATAGGTATTTTTAATACCTTTAATCTGATACCACACATGCCTATATTAATTTTGTTTAAATAGGCGTAAATCGTAAAAAACTGAAAAAGGTCAATTTCCCCCCATACAAATCGACCCCCCCTAAAAATGAGTTTGGGCCGCTATAAAAAAATACGTGTCGAATCAATTTTCGTTCTTAACAACATATCCAAATTTCATGAAGATCGGAGGGTGACACCAGGGAGACTTCCCTTGTAAGTACAAAAAGTTTGTATGACGTCTCAAATTTGAGAAAATCGCGTTTAAAAAAACGAGATTTTATAATCGTTTTCTTGAAGGGTCCAAAAGGGTCATTGGCGTACACTTTTTTTCTCGCGGTAAATGTTTCCAAGTCCATTTATTATGTTTTTTGCAATACAGTTTTATCATTATTTAAATACATTTTTCATATCCACGCACACAAAGGTGGGCCGGTCAAAAAATATACAATTTCGGATCCCCTAGATCCAAGTGCAGGATGTCAAACTTCTTTTTACAAAAAATGTTTCATTTGCTTAATAAAAGCATAAAAATCCTTGAAAAAATTGAGTTTTTTAGAGATTGGTTTAGTTTTTCAAGTGGGAACTTTTTCCCCCCTGGACCGGTTTTGCCCGTCTCCAAACTTAACCAGCCTATGACTATGAGACATATTCGTGCCAAATTTCAGAATTCTAGCTCTTTTATTTTGGACTGTATCGTGTCCTTCACAGACGACAGACAGACAGACGGACGGACATCGCTAGAATGTCTTAAAATCGAGCACTGATCAATAATATATATGAGGCATTCCACACCAAATGTTCCGCTACATAAAAACATGTGTCCCGTAAATTTCTGAATAGGTTGTATAAATAGTCCTATACGGAACTAAGAAAATTGCGTTTTTGGGTTTTCAATTTTTCAAAAACTGGGCTTAGGAGGCGTGGTCAAATATTGGAAAAATTGTCAAATTTGTTTCGAGTTGCCTTGTTTAAATATTTATCAAATTAAAACGGAATGCATCAAAAATTTACATTCTTGTATAGTTTTGTATGAACTATTGACTATTTTTTTGAAAATATTCAGAACCTGTTCTAAAATTTTCAATTTTTTTAAAAAGTCGATTTATCAAAAATCCGGCCACTTGTTTTTTTAATTTAAAGCCTATCCACACAAAAAAATCAGACATGTGTTTTGTATTTTTTTTTTTTTTTTCGAGAAAATCGCATTTGAATATTAAATTTCATAACAATTTTGAAATTTGCTTGTATTTTCTTGTTTTAACATGGCGAATGAGTATTAAATATTTGCATAAATGTAACTCATACGATATGTTGAAACAAGGAAATACAAGCAAATTACTAAATTGTTTTAAAATTCTCAAATGCAATTTTCTCGAAAAAAAAAACGAAAAACACATGTCTGAATTTTTTGTGTAGATAGACAAACACCTAAACTTAAAAAGGTATTACATGATTAACACTGCTTTTATGCAATTTATGAATGTTAATCAGTGCAGAAATTTAAGTTCATAATGTTTTTTTTAGGTGACATCTCGGCGGTTTAAAAAATTTTGCCAAGAATATGAAACAATATGGTACTTTTTGGTTTTTTTAAGCAGGACTGTTTTACAGAAAAAAATTAGGTTGATTTAAAAAAAATAGTTCTTCAGTATGTATGGGTGCGTATTATTGATGTATAGTTTTTATTATAAAATTAATCATACGCACCGAAAACTTGAGTAACGATGATAACCAGGGTTGTCAGATATGGCGATTTCTCGCCAAACGTGGCGATTTTCTAACTTGTTTGGCGTCTTTATTTTTGATTTGGCGACATGGCGATTTTTTGGCGATTTATCAAATGGTTGGCGATTTTGTTGGCTATTTTTGAACAAAATCCGATTTTTTTTTATAAATTTTGCGATTTTTTTTAGTTTAACGTTTTTTTATTTTGAGTGTAGATTTATAAATCTGGAAACCTTTTTAATTTTTTGTTACTCTGTCAAAACTTTTTTTTTACTCTGTTGCAAAGCTTGAAAAAACTAACGGTAAACAGAAAATATTTTCTTATGAAGTTTGTTAGTTATACCCTACACCACACTGTGGTACAGGGTATAATGAATGTTATATTATAACCACATTTACTGTTACTTAGATCTCAACCTTTTAATATTAGTCAAAAAAATATTTTTTTGAGGAGTTTTTAAGTATATATTTAATAGTTAGGGATGAGATTTCCATGCAAATGCATGTTTTTTGTCGATAGTCTAAAAACGATATCGACCAATTATCTTTCCGAATCAAGAAATTTGTGTTAAAATGGCATCGATTTGTTTTTGCATATTTTTGCATATTTTGGTGAAAATGCATATTTTTGCATATTTTGGTTTTAAATGCATATTTTGTGCATATTTCCAACTTTTAAGTGCATATTTTTGCATATTTTGGCATAAATTAGCAAAAACACAAATTGAAATTAATTTGTTTCAAAAACTATGTTAAATTTTAAAAATTTATTTTGGAAATAAGAAAAATTATTATTTTTTCTTTAAATTTTTTTTTACAGATTGTCTTAATTTCTAAAAAATCTTGCTTATATAAAGTTTTAAATGTTACTATTTAAATCCGGCGTTTCTTTTTGCTTTTTAAGAAGTTTTTCCTATGAAAACAAAATTTTTATTGTACACATTTTATTTTTTAATGCATATTTTTAGGTTTTTTAGTGCATATTTTGAATTTTTTAGCGCATATTTTAAGCGCATATTTTCGATTTTTTATTGCATGAAAATCTCATCCCTATTAATAGTATATAGCATAGAGGAATAAAGTAAAGAGCTTGTAATTGGTTCAACTCTCTTTTTTTCCTCTCAAGCGAAATCTGTCTGGGATCAAGTAAAATTTTTGGTTTTTAAAGTCATGAAATTTGTACTTTATTTGCACTTTTAATATTTTTTTTTTAATTATATTGAATCATTAACATTTTAAGAACGTAAATTTCATAAATTTGTTTTGTTTAAAACAATATAAAAGTGTTAACAAAAATATATTTTGGCGACTTTTTTTTAATTTTTAGCGATTTTTGGCGACTTTTGGCTATTTGTAATTTTTATTTTTATTTAATTTTCTAAAAAAAAAAAAAATTTTTTGATGATCTAAAAAAAAAGTACAAAAATTAAGAAAATAATGATTTTGGCGACTTTTGGCGATTTTTGACATTGCATTTGGCGACAGAGCTCAAAATAATCTGACAACCCTGATGATAACATAAAAAACCATCTTGAACTCTACGTAATTTTTATTTGACCCCCATACTCAGTTTGAAAAATATTAAAATCGTCATATTTGTCAGAAATCACTACATCTGACAACACTGCTGAATAAAACTACTTCGTCGTCTACATCATTATCATCATCAGGGTTCTATCGGCATGTTGTTTCTGTTCTGCTCCTTTATTTTTTGTTTGTTGTCCCCCCTTTTTAATTCATATTAATATACAATTTAATCGTTTGCATTAAAACGAGTCTCATTCGTGTAACATTACACCATTTACAGATGTAATTCGAAAAAGATCAATTGTAATTCGAAGATTCTATTTGTAATTCGAAGATTCCATTTGTAATTCGAAGATTCCATTTGTAATTCGAAGATTCCATTTGTAATTCGAATACTCCAATTGTAATTCGAAGATTCCATTTGTAATTCGAAGATTCCAATTGTAATTCGAAAAAGATCAATTGTAATTCGAAAAAGATCAATTGTAATTCGAAAAAGATCAATTGTAATTCGAAAAAGATCAATTGTAATTCGTAAAAGATCAATTGTAATTCGTAAAAGATCAATTGTAATTCGAAGATTCCAATTGTAATTCGAAAAATATCAATGGAAATACAGTTGATATTTTTCGAATTACAAGTGGAATCTTCGAATTACAATTGATCTTTTACGAATTACAATTGATCTTTTACGAATTACAATTGATCTTTTTCGAATTACAATTGATCTTTTTCGAATTACAATTGATCTTTTTCGAATTACAATTGATCTTTTTCGAATTACAATTGGAATCTTCGAATTACAAATGGAATCTTCGAATTACAATTGGAGTATTCGAATTACAAATGGAATCTTTGAATTACAAATGGAATCTTCGAATTACAAATGGAATCTTCGAATTACAAATAGAATCTTCGAATTACAATTGATCTTTTTCGAATTACATCTGTAAATGGTGTAGTTAATATCGTGTTAAATGCATCAGAGTAAAAGAGACTAAAACACCGCAAACAATTCTCATTGAAACTCTCATTTACATAAACCGGCTTTTTTTGCTGTTTTGCTTTTAGTTAAATTTTAAACATGTGCTTGGTTTTATTAATTTTTTTTTGTGCAACATTTGTTTATATTTGAGAGTTGTTTTTTTTTTCTATACTCTCTGTTCTAAAAAAAAAACAAGTAACTAGCTTGGGTTCTTTTTAATATGCCTTATATTATGCTCCCCTTTTAACTTTGTTAGTGTGTGAGTCCTTTGTATAGCCATACACTCAGTGCTGCAAAATAAGAACATCAAAATTGTACCAACGAGTTGATAAAATTGTACTTTTTTGACACCAATTGGACCAATTTTTTTTTTTTAATATTTATACCCTACACCACAATGTGGTACAGGGTGTAATGAGTTTGTGCTGATGTTTGTAACTATCCGAAATATTGGTCCTATACCCAATTTTAAGTATACCGATCGTCTCAGAATCACTTTTGGAGTCGATTTAGCAATGTCCGTCCGTCTGTCTGTCTGTTGAAAAAATGAAAATCTGCGACTTTTCTATAGAAAAAATTTCTTAGAATCTGAAAAAGATATGTAAATTACAAAAAAAATGTTGAGACCCTGCGAAATAAAATCCTGGATACGCCCCTGCTTACACTTATAAGCCAAGTTTTTGTGTAAAGTTTTTGTTTAAAAAAAATTGGCTAAATTACGCAAAAACACTTGGTGGATTGTATTTTACACAATATCTTGTACATAAAAATTAATTTAAAATTCAATTTTGCCAGAGTAAATTTTTTTTGAGTGTGATTTTTTTTTTTTTTTTTTTATTACAAAGAATTTTTTGAGTGTAAGCCCTTTTGAGTGTAAAAAAAACTGTAAAATACTTGTGTGGGTTACCAATGTCTTTCAAATAATATTTAGCGGGATTTCAATACACAAATTCACCAAAAAAAAAACTATCAAAAATCACGGGTTTATTCATAACTTTTCAACAACTGGATCGATTTCGCTGATAGTTTCAAATATACCCAGCAAAAGCTTGACTTACCAGTAATTAACTTCAGGGGTTAGCAAAAATATGGGTAACTAGTTACCTCCCAATTTCAATGTTAATTACTTTAACACGGTGATGTCATTGGAGGTAACCACATTTTGCCTTTTTGGGCGCAATGTAGTGCTAATGGTAATTAGTAGTATTCAAAGCCATTACCACGTAAGCGAGGCAGGAAGAGGTATCCATTACCAAGTTTTTGCTGGGTACATACCAAGCTACACTCAAAAAAAAAGTGAACTAAAATCTGGGAAAATTAACTCAATTTTGAGAAAAAGAGGGAATGATTTGGCTCCAAAGACTTTTTTTCTTGTTTTTAGTTCATAATTTTCCCAAAAATAAGGAAAACAAAGTTATTTAATTTTAAGCCAATTTTAACTAGAAAATGGGAAAAATTATACTTCAAATTTTAGAAATAGATTGGGTCTAGACCCTGGACCCATGGGTTCGGACCCCATTTAACTCGAGACCCCGTTGGGTCCTTTAAGGGTCCCCATAGATTTTGAACCAAAACTTGTGTCCGTTTCGCTCTAACTTGCTTAGTTTTTGAGATACGGTAATAAGGGGCCAGATAGGGTCTTGAGAATCTTAAAAACCGGATATCTCAAAAACTATTGGTCGGAGGGCTTTCGGATATTTTGCGGAAGTGTTCTACGAGTCAAGAGCTACAAAAATGCCGTTGGACGTTTTCTCGTGTTGGCAGTATTTACCGAGATATGTGTATATATAAAATCTCGGGAATTTCAAATTTTAGATCTTAAATTAGGGTCTTGAGACCCCGACAGATATGCAGAGCTAGGCTATTCCATATTTTTCTTTGTAGTCTTTCTTTTGAAAATTTCATCCGTTTCGCTCTATCTCGCTTAGTTTTCGAGATATCGCCATTTTGAATTTTTAACTAAAGTACACTTCCTCAATTCAAAGAAGAGAAATACGATGATGTTTTTTTTAATAAATTTTAACTAAACTTGAACTAAATTGTTTTTTAAGAAATATGTCTTAAAAATAAAGATACGATTCTTAGATTTGTGGAAAATTTCTTTGGCAGTAAGAATTTTTTTCCTAATATTTAAAAAATCCGTTTAAAGAAAACTTTGAACTAATTATAAGTAAATGAACTAAAATTTTTTCCTCATAGTTAAGAAAATTTCTCATTTTTAAGTTAAATTTAACTAAATTTTAGGAAAATTCATGATACATTTTCAAAGACATTTTTTCCTTAAATTTAGTTATGTCTTTTTTTTTCAGAGTACAGTAACCGCAGAGAGCGTGTTTTCAACCGAAATCGATCATGAATACTTAATGGGGTCCTAGACAAAAAATATATAAACCCTTTTTCACCGACAAGGGAGGTCTTTAAGAGGGCACCCACCGATTGTCCTGAAACTTGTATTTGGGAATGAGGGGAACAAAATAAGAGATACCAGTTTTTTTTTTTAGCTGCCCAATCTCAATTTTAAAAAAGGTTTTGCCACCTTAGGAAAAAACTAGGGCTTTGGGGAAAATCTAAATAAAATCTGAATTAGCAGGAATTTTGCCAATTTTAAAAAATACGGGTCAGCTTAATTTTAATAGAGATTATTATATATGATTTTGACGGTCGTACATTTCCATATAAACTACCCCAAAGTTTATACATTTTTGACATTAACGAACTCAACAAAGCCGAATTTGACACGACCGATGCACCATGGGATAGACCTTCAAAAAACCTTTCGATCTGTATACAAAGTTCATAAGTTTCTTCTGAAGAAATGTAAAAAAACCTAAAAAAACAAAAAAAAAATTCCGTTTTTTTCCCGCTTCCCTTTGACCCGCTAAATGTGAAATTTGCAGCTAAGAAAAAATATGAAAACTTTTGTTTTCCTCCCCTCTTTCCCATATACAAGCTTCAGAAGAGTATCGGTGGTTGGTAGTGTCCGACCGAATACACCTTTTTTGGCCGAAGCCGAAGACGAATATTCGGCCAAACCGAAGCCAAATATTAAAAAAAAAATATTTATTTAGTAAAAACAAGAAAAAAATAAAACTCGACTCGGCGGGATACTCAAATGCATGAGAATGTTTAGAATGATTTTATTTTAAGCAAAAAAAATTTTTGGACATTTTTGTAAAAAAAATATATTTAAGAGTGTAAATTTTTTTCGACCGAAATTTTTTTTAATGTTAAAAAATGTTTTTAGTTGCGAAAACACTTAGTAAAATGTTTTTGTGGCTTACTAATGTGATTCAAAGTTAGTTTAGTGTGTTTTTCAACACGTGAGCACAAATATTATACAATTATTCGGTATTCGGCCTATTCGGCGAAAATTGTGGCCGAAGCCGAATAGTGGCCGAATAATGCTTTTTGGCCGAAGCCGAAGCCGAATATTCGGTCGGACACTAGTGGTTGGTCTGTAAAAGACCTCCCTGGTAAGTGAAGGGTTTAAAAACATGAATTGAATGAAAACATGATTGTAAGAAACTTCTTGAATTGTGGTAAATTCATGTACCATTGTACTTTTGAGATTTGAATTGTACCAAAAAAAGTACAATTGTACCAACTTTTGCAACCCTGTATCCACTAGTACTAGTGTTTCAATTTCAATTTGTTTCTTGTTGTAATTTTATTAAACTCACAACAAAAGAGAGATACTTTTGTGAGAAGTGTTTATTGTAAAAGCAGCTGTTTTCATATTTGGGGGGGATTTTTTGTTTCTGTGTACTTGCCGGTTTAGTTTTTTGTTGTTGTACTAGTCCTTTATGTTTTTTTGCATATATTCTATGTATTTCTAACTCTCTGTAGATTTGGGTTGTATTTTACAATTTTTCTGAATGAAACAGAGTTACCATAAGTTTTTAAAAGCATTGGTGATTTTTTAACACAGTACAATACTAAAAAAATAATACGATTGATTCCTGTTCGTAATAAAAAGGTAAATACACATGAAATTGTATTCGTGGGACCATAAAAAGCAGTTCGTTTTAACCGAGGATTCGTTATAACCGAGTTCGTTATAAAAGAAGTATTTTGTGTGAAAATTGATGCCAAAACGTCGGGACTTTAGAATAAGTTCATTATAACCGAGAATTCGTTATAACCGAGTTCGCTATAACCGAGTTTAACTGTACAATTATTTAACATAAAAGGCGTATGAGTAATATTAACATATAAATCGTACATTAAGCATACGTATAGGGCGTTTAAATTCAAAATTAAAATTAATTTCATAATTCGAGCGTTTTGATATACGTTAAGGTTTCACGAATAATGACTTTTTTTCTAACTTCGTCGATTCCCGTGCAAATTGTGGTTCATTTTGGTTTAAAAACTCTTTGTTAAAATGTTTTGCCTAATCGGACAATATTAACCTTTACCGCTGGGGGTTAAATTTTGGGCCTGAAAAAAAATTATTTTTCATACAAACCCTTAAAAATTTTATTTTTTTTTTTTTGTATTAACCCAAGTAAAATGTGAAGGATCAGCACTGATCTCTCAAATCTCGGATCAGTACTCATCTTTCAAATCTCAGATAATATTCGATAAATAATAATATTACAAAACATTTTTACTCGGGAATATATTTCTTGATAAGCTGATTAACGAAAAAAATTTAATTTTGAAAAATTTGCTGCGGGATGGGGATTATGACCGAATACATCACGGTTATAATCCCCATATTAGTATGGGGTACTATGACCATTTCAAAAACGCTCATAATCCTAATGGGGTTTGTTCCTTGTTGGGATTGCGACCGATTTTTTTTTTCGGTCATAACCCCCATTCATATAATGGGAACTAAGTCCAAAGCAATTTCGGTCATTATCCTTATTTTTTGCGGAGAGCGAGTTTGTAATCCCTAAGATCGTCCGTAGGCCGACTACGCAGAAAAACTTTCCAGACAACTAAAAAAATAAAATAAAATTTTTAAGATTATGACCAACCCCATAAATCTGGGAATTATGTCCATTTTTTATTGGGGTTATGCCCAAATTATTTTCAGTCATTTTCCCCAATACCAAATTAATTTCGCTCATAGTTCCCATAACGGAAATGGAGATTATGTCCGTACACTCAAAATAATAACTCTGTAAAATACTCTGTAAAATGACTGTAATCTCAATTCAACAGATATTTGACAGAGTTTTCTGTCAAAATACAGATTTAAAGAAAATACTTTGTATTTTGTTGTGACAAAAAAACAAAGTTTCCTCTGCTATATTACTTTTTACTTTGTAATCTTAATTTTACAGATAATTAACAGAGTTTTCTGCTAAAATACAGATCTAAGCAAAATACTTCGTATTTTTTTTATAACCAAAAAAGTTTTCTGTTTTGAGTAGTTTTTGTTACCAAATATCAAAATTTTATCTGAATATTTTTTTTTTAAGAAAAAGTTGATAAAGTAGCAAAAAAAGTTATCAACATTTTTTTTGAGAAATCTTATAAAAATTTTACAAAATAACATGCATTTAACTAAACTCTGTAAATTTACAGTTTTTTCTGTAATTTTTTCTTTTTGCATCAAATGTATTTTACAAATATATAGTTTTCTTTGCTAAATGGTGGTATAGAAGTTTTGTTTGCTAAATGGTGGTCTATTTAACCAATATTTTACTAGAAACTCTGTAAATTAACAGCTTTTTTTTTGTCCAAATCATTTTACAGAGTTTTATAGTAAAATTACAGAGTTTTCTCTGTAAAAAAGCTTTCATATTTAACCAATATTTTACTATGAACTCTGTAAATTAACAGTTTTTTTCTGTCAAAATCATTTTACAGAGTTTTTTAGTAAAATTACCAAGAAATGTTGTTAGCTAGAAAAGTATGGTGTACTCTGTTAAATTAGCAAAGTTTTTCTGTAATTTAACAGAGTTATTATTTTGAGTGTAGGGATTATGTTTTGTCACCAGTTAATTAAACATATCCAAAAAAATATTATTTCGATCTGTGACATATTTTTTGTGTTCAAAAATGTCCAGAAAAGGCAAAAATATCTAATTTACCCGTTTTCAGATTTTATATATCATCACTAGTGTTTGGGAATTCCCGGATTTTTTTATCAATTGACTTAAAATTTGAAACTTAAGCATCTTTTGACCCAAAGACGAATCCTATTGAAATTGGAAAAAATCGTTCTATGTTAAGACCTAGCCCGCATACAAAACGCCCCCTAATGATAAGGCTTAAATGGTTCTAATAATCGTATTATATAATACGATACCGCTTGAATTAAACCGGAATAGGGCTTGATTTACACTATAAATCAAGCCATATTCAAGTAATTTTTTAAAATTTTGTTAGGTTTGACTGGAATAACGCTTTTATTTGCGGCTTGAATTCAAATGTTTTTACACTGTTTTGTGTGACTTGAATTCAAGTATCCGTTTCACTGGTATATGCTATTGAATTACAGTGTAATTCAAGTTGAATTCAAGGCTTGAAAATTGAAAATATGACTGGAATTACGCTTGAATTATACTTGAATTCCAGCAATTTGGCTTATTGGGTTATATACATAAATATCAATATGAATTGTTTTGTTTATTTTTTTTTTTTAGTTTTTAATTTTTTAAGTTTTTTTTATAAAATATAATTTTTTAATAAAAAATATAAAAAAAATTAAAAGTTGTGATGAATTCTTTAATTGTAAAAAGAAGTAGTTCCAAAAAATATAAAAAGAAGTAACTCCAAAAAATATAAAAAGAAGTAGTTTTTAAAAATATAAAAAGAATTAGTTGAAAAAATAAAAAAAAGAAGTACTTGCACTAAAAGACATGGTAGTTAGTTCTTCTATATCGAGTAGAAAGTAGTTCCAGTTTTTATCAATGTAACTGGTTACGTTTTACGCAAAAGAAGTAGTTTTTTTTTTACATTGGTAAGTACTTATCCTCGTTAAAAGAATCGATTCGGTAATCTAGTAGGGAATCGATTGCTTCAAAATTTCTTAATTCCCCACTCGATTACTTTTTAGAAAATTTTTTCCTGGGATAATAGATATCGTTTTGAAATTTAACAAGTTATCAAATTTTGTAATCGGGTCAGTTCTTCTTGTAGTCCCCATACAAACCCCCCTTTCGATATTCACATTATTCCCTAAAAATTCATAAAAATGGCAAATATTTGATAAAAATTTTATTTGTAGGTGTTAAAAGTGTACTTTGGTAACCAAATCAAATCTGAATATAATTGGACCATTTTTGGACTAAGTCCCCCATATGAAAATTTCGACCGATATTCAGTTAAATCTGTCTATTGGCGATTGCTTCTCTGGTCAAGGAATTCGGCTTATTCATAGATTTGATGGAATTATTCATATATTCAAGTCCTGTGATATAATAAGGGATGGAATAAATTTGCAACAAATTATTAATTTTAAGTTGTCTTTGTTTATTTTGTATGAAGGGGTGCTTTAGTTTTTTTATCGAACGATGACTTCCACAGTTTTTGTTTATCAATAAAAAATAAGAAAAACAAACTAAACAATAGACAAACAATAAAAAATGGGGTTTTTATGACACAAATTATGATCTAAAAACAAATTCACTGAGGGGGTGCTTTAGTTTTGGCCGATACTGTATGTATGTGGGTATGTATGTATGTTCCGTATGGACTCGAAAACGGCTGGACCGATCTTGATGAAATTTTCAGGGAATATTCAGAATAGCCTAGGGAGTAACACACTGCGGTCAGATTTTTGAGTTTTTGGGTGTGGGCGGAGGGGCGTGGCAAAATCAAATTTTTACATTGCACCACTAATGACATCTATATACAAAAAACGGATAGACAGATTTGGATGAAATTTAAACTAAAGATAGTACTAACCGAGTACTAACTATTTGCCAAGTTAGAGCGTGATCGGACAAATGGGCGTAAAATGCCCTGCTTTTTTGCCTGTGGCCGGAGGGGTGGGAAAAATCTATTTTTTACATTGCACCACAATGACATCTATATATAACAAACGGATGGACCGATTTTGATGAAATTTAAACCAACGATAGTACTAAAGGTGCCTTTAGACTATAATATTTGTAATAATATCTGTCAAAATTTTATGTAAAATCTGTAAAATAGTATGGTGTAAACACAAATCGGTATAAAACCAAGAGAAATACGGATTGAAAAATGACAAGCGGATACGTATTCTCATTTTTAGAAATTTCTCTAAAAATGAGAAAACGTATACGCTTTTCATAAGGGATTAGGGTTGTATTTGTTTTGATAATATTTCAGATGTGATGGTGTAAATACGCAAAGGATTTTTTAAAAGATTTTTTGACAAGCGGAGAAAATTTCGTATTATTTAAGATACGTATTTTCTTACGACTCAGTATTATAGTCTGAAGTGGGCTTAACAGAGTACTAACTATTTGCCAAATAAGAGCGTGATCGGCCAAATAGCCGTAAAATGCCATGCCCCTTTGTATTGAATTGAATGTTATTTCTGCGTGCTCCGCAAAAACGCAAAAACTGTTGATTCGATTTTAATTAAATTTTCAGCACTGATAGTGTTAACCGAGTGCGGAACTATAGGCCATGTTAAACTACGATTGGAAAAACGTGCATAAAATGCCACGCCCTTTCTACTATACTGCCTGTTTCGCAATCACGCAAAAACAGCTGAACCGATTCTCTTGACATTTTCACTACATACAGTGCTAACCAAGTGCATATGTAGGCCATATAAGATCGTTATTGGAAAAAGGGATCAAAATTGCAACGCCCTTTGTACTATACTAACCACGATTGAACAAAGAGGCGTAAATTGCCACGCCCCTTTGTTTTATACTGAACGTTATATCTGCCTGTTTTAAAATCACACAAAAACAGAAAAGCAGAATCTGTCACTACTGATAGAACTAACCAAGCGGGAACATATTTAGAGCGCGATTCGGCAAAAGGGTATAAAATGGCACTCCCGTTTTTCATAAATAAATAATTATTTCCTCCTCTTTCGCAATCACACAAAAACGGAAAAACTGATGTCAATGAAATTTGCAGCACAGATAGTACTAATCGAGGATGCAGCATGGAACTTTAGACTATCACGATTCGATAAAAATGCGTTAAATGACACGCCCCTTTGTACTATACTTAACGTTATGTCTGTCTGTTTCGAAATCACGCAAAAACGGCTGAACCGATTTTGTTGAGATTTCTCTATAGATAGTACTAACCAAGGGTGGAACCAAAGTTTACTAGCTGGACCCGGACCCGTGCTTTAATTTTGTCCGACACTATATTTAAATTAAGATGCAATATATAACTGTTTTTTTCTTAGGGCCAGCAACGCGGACCGGGTATAGCTAGTTATCTAATATTAGGAAATTAAATATGAATTTTATATTTAAGTCATCTTAATGTTGATTCCATAACATAAATACTACACTTTCCATAATTGGAATTTTCGCAAAAAAAAAAAAAAATGTTTTTCATTTCATGGACTATTTACGATGTCCTTGTTAATATTATCTCATTTACTCTTCATTACCCGTGATTACCTTACGCAAATCGTTCTTAATTTTTAAAATTACCTTGTTAAATGTTAAGGTAAAAGAAATCATACACACACACATACAAAAAAAACACATACAAAATCTTTTGGTGTATTGAAAATATCACTCCTTTTAAACAATCACTGGTCATTGATATTGAGTCTTTAATATAAATTTGTGTGAGTGTGTGTGATTGAGTGTGTATGTGTGTGTGCTAGTGTATGAACTTATGCATGTCCTTTTTACAAAACGAAATTCATGTGACATGAAATGCAATTTTACAAACATCTAGCAATTTCAGACGTCTAGGAGACGCCAACACAACCAACTCTATCTACAACTACATATTGCACATAAAAAACACAAAATGAACTCTGGCCATGATGTAATGCAATTTTCTGCTCTACTACAACTATATTCCATTCAATACCATTACACGAACACATACACAAACATTGTACAATAATACTTATTTCAGCAAACGCAAGCATAAAATTTTGAATGCAACAGCTAACAAACTTCAGGAATGCATTGCCATCCTTGATATTATTGCAGACGACAAACAATAAATGCTCCTACAATGTGAACATGCATGCAGCCACACAAACGCCCAATACATGCATAAACTTTGTACATCTATTTGTACAAAAACATATACATACTATTGTCTATATGTCCTGTGTTGCATGTTTTTGTAGACAATTATAAAGGCCAAATTCGACCAAACACTACAATATAATAAACGCAATTTTTATGGATGATACATTAGACTGGCATTTTTCTGTATGGCCAAAAAAAATTTTCTCCAATTTTCAAAGTCCGGGCATTTTTTTATTCTACTAGGACTAAAACGGATGTTGTATAAAGTTGAGGTCAATCGGATTAAATTAACCAGTGGCGCCAGGCGGTCAAAGTTTTGGATTTTGAAAAATTTTTTTCGACACATCATATTTGTTAATTTTGATGCGGTGAGCACGAATATAAAAAAAAATAAAATCGGTCGAACAGTTTTCGAGATATCGGTATTTGAAATTTGCAAAAAATGGCGGTTTTTTCCTACGTTCAAGAATTTTTTTTAAAAAAAGTCTCAAAATTTCATTCCGCCAACCCTTTTGTAGAGCTTGAGACAGTCTTTCATTTAAAACTAATTTGAGCCAAACTCGATCATTTTAACCAGTGGCGCACTTCGGTCAAAGTTTTGGACTTTTGGAAAATTTCCACCAAAATGTTGGGTTTTTAAAAATGAAAAAATGAAAAAAAAAAATATCTTGCGATACATTATTTTTATTAATTTTAGCATGCTGAATACGAATATCAAAAAATTTATAAAATCGGTCGAACGGTTTTCGAGATCTCGCCATTTAAAATTTGTCAAAAAAATTGCAAAATAGGCGGTTTTTTTCTAAGTTTAAAAATTTTTTATAAAAAAACTCTAAAAATTTCTTTATTTTAACCCTTTTATAGAGCTTGATACAATCTTTCATTTAAGCTTAATTTGAGCCAAATCCGATTATTTTAACCCGTGGCACCCTTCGATCAAAGTTTAGGGTTTTTGGTAAAAAGTTTCTAAAAAGCCAAAACTTTAATCGATGGGCGCCACGGCTTAAAATGATCGGATTTGACTCAAATTAGTTTTAAATGAAAGATTGTCTCAAGCTCCACAGAAGGGTCGGCGGAATGAAATTTTGAGACTTTTTTTTTAAAAAATTTCTTGAACGTAGGAAAAAACCGCCATTTTTTACAAATTTGAAATGGCGATATCTCGAAAACCGATCGAGCGATTTTAATTTTTTTTTTGATATTCGTACACAGCGCATCGAAATTAACAAATATGATGTGTCGAAGGATAAATATTTTTTTAAATCTAAAGTTGAGAAAAAAAATGCCAGTCTAATGATACATGTGAATGTGTGCTTGTGTGTGTGTATAAGTAAAACATGATTATTTCAAATTATGTATAGCAGGCCACCTATAGACAGGGAGGGAGTTGATTTATTTTGCGTCTTGTACAACAAAATAGTCTTGACATAATAAATAATTAATTTTATTGACCCTTTTTTTATTGATTTTTTTTTTATTGATTCTAAGACGCGTCTTGTACAACAAAATAGTCTTGACATAATAAATAATTAATTTTATTGACCCTTTTTTTATTGATTTTTATTTTATTGATTCTAAGACAACCGAATTTCGTCTGTTTTTCGTTCTGCCCCTTAATATGTATCAAGGGATGGTCAATATATTCTAAAAACGTTACGCTTACACTTTTCAAGTTCAATGAAAGTTTGTCTACAGCTCTATGAAAAAGTCAATGAAAGAATGGCCCTTACCACAAGAAAACAAAAAGTCTATTTTAACAAAAGTTGTTGGAATAGATAATGAAAATACTTTATAATTTTGTACTGTAAATTTTGATTTGTTTAATTTGATTTCAACCAAGTATTATTTTCAATTTATGTTTTGAATTTTATAAATAATTTTTCCATTCGCTTCAAACAATCTTCGAATTATCAACACACTTTTTATAATTAATAAATCGAATATTTTGTAAATATTCTGCTGCGTTTTATTTCTCTGACAAAGGTTATGGGCCCAGAGCAATAAACATACATTTTGCAATGTCGTCGTTATTTAATATAGAAAAGCTAGAGGATAATAATTATGATGGTTGGCGCATACATATGAAAAGTATTCTAATACATTCAGATCTTTGGGGATACGTTTCTGGAGCGATTCAAGAGCCTGAAGATGGCAATGATCTAGTTGAATGGAACATAAAAGATCAAAAGGCCCTTTCATCAATATTTTTATGTATGAAAAGGGGACAATTAGGAGCAATTAAAAATTGTAAGACTTCAAAGGAAGCGTGGCTTAAGCTTGAAGAAAAGTATCAACCTCAAGGACCTGCAAGAAAAGTTTTATTGTTTAGAAAACTATTAGCTACAAAAATGACAGGTGACCAAACAATGTCTGAACATCAAACAAATTTCAGTGACATTGTTGAAAAACTTGCGGAGGTCAATATTTTGGTTCCAGATGAATTGTTGGTAATTATTTTGCTAAATAGTTTACCAATCGAATATGAAAATTTTGTGGTAGCAATGGAATCGCGTGATTCATTACCTAAATTGAATGCACTGAACAACAAACTACTAGAAGAATATGAAAGAAAGAACAACATGTTAGAAACTGAAGGAGAACAACAAGTTTTTTTTTTTTTTTTACTAGATACTCCACCGTAAGAACTGTCTTAGCACTAGCTGTAGAATACAAGTTACTTGTTCATCAAATGGATGTTACCACAGCTTACTTAAATGGTGAGTTAGATGTCGATATATTTATGGATCAACCCGAGGGCTTTGAAGATTCCGTTCACCCTGAGAAAGTATGCAAGTTACAAAAATCACTTTACGGTTTAAAGCAGTCTGGACGCAAGTGGAATGAAAAGCTTGACGAAATACTAAAAGAAATTGGTTTCATTCGTGGTAAAGTAGACCAATGTACTTATGTAAAGAATAATAGTGGTGAGTTTAATATTATCGTTGTATATGTCGACGACATCCTGTTGGTATGTTCGCATGAATCTTCTATGAAATCTATTAAATCTGCAATTGGCAAGAAAATTGAAATTGTAGACAAGGGTCCAGTTGATTATTTCCTGGGGATGGAAATAGAGAGAAAAGAATCAACTGGATCAATAAAATTATCCCAGCGTAAAATGATAAAAGAGTTATTAGCAGATCAAGAAATGCAAGAAACCAGAAAGTGGAGTACTCCATTAGATCCTGGTTCAAATTTTAAGATTTGTCAAGAATGTAGAAGTTGTGAAAAGGTTGATATTAGCAAATATCAATCATTAATTGGTTCTTTAATGTATATTGGAATTTGTACGAGACCTGATATAGTTCATGCTGTTAATAAACTATCTCAATTCAATAAAAATCCTCACAAAGAACATCTTGTCGCTGCAAAACATATTCTCAGGTATTTAGCTAACTCTCTTGATTTTGTGCTTTATTATAGGCCAAATGGAAAAGTCATCCAAGGTTATACTGATGCCGATTGGGCTAGCAGTAGTGACGACAGAAAATCTTATACCGGGTATGCTTTCTTACTGGCAGGTGCAGTGATCTCTTATGAAACGAAAAAACAACCGACCGTTGCGTTAAGTAGCACCGAAGCAGAATACATGGCAATATCTGCAGCAGCAAAGGAGGTTGTTTATCTACGAAACTTATTGCAAGATCTTGGTTTTCGAGAATTGGTAAAATGTGCTACTACTGTATACGGTGACAACCTTAGTGCTCAACAACTTGTACGTAATCCGGTATATCACTCAAGAAGCAAACATATTGACATACGAATTCATCATGTTCGAGAAGTTCATGATAGAGGAGATATGAAATTAGCTTACATACCATCCACGGAAAACACATCTGATATTCTTACAAAAATTCTGAAAAGACTCCAGCACAAGAAGTTAACAAATAAACTTGGTTTGGTAGAGGGTTTTCATTAAGGGCGAATGTTGGAATAGATAATGAAAATACTTTATAATTTTGTACTGTAAATTTTGATTTGTTTAATTTGATTTCAACCAAGTATTATTTTCAATTTATGTTTTGAATTTTATAAATAATTTTTCCATTCGCTTCAAACAATCTTCGAATTATCAACACACTTTTTATAATTAATAAATCGAATATTTTGTAAATATTCTGCTGCGTTTTATTTCTCTGACAAAAGTTTTATTTTAAATTTCAAATTTTCAATACAGTCGATTTTAAAAACAAAAACAATTTGTATAGAAATTAAATTAAAAGCTCATTTTAAATTTATTTTATTTTCTTGTGGTAAGGCTGAATATTTTTGATTTTTTTTTTCAATTCTTGAACGTAGGAAAATATCGCAAATTTTAAAAATTTTTGGAAAATTTCAAATGTCGATAGGTTAGGTTGGATGTGCGTCCGCCGTTTAGCGAATTCCCTCGGAGACCATAAGGCCCATTGGGATTCCCTTAATTGTTTTTTCTCTACTCCTACTCTCATACAAATTTCTAATTCTTTAATCACCCCGATTCAATGAGATATTCGGCTAGGGACGTCAAAGAGACACCGTTTTGGCAATCCAGGTCATTAGAAAGTCTTAGCTTAAGGCGTTTCTTTATCAGACCAGGACATTCAAATAACAATTGCTGCAATAACTCCACCTTTTCCACTTCCCCACAACTTCTACAATAGTCCTTATCAGAAATTTTAATAAACACGGCAATTTGGTCGATTATACAGTGTTCTGTCAGTACTCCCACTAATAGGCTAACTGCCCTTTTGCCAAAAGATGGAATATTATTTTGTCCTCTTAGGATTTAGAAGTGGCTGCAGGGTTGGCGATATCATGTAGTGATATCCTATCATTCATTCTATTCTCTGAGATCCCATCAATTTCGTTAATCACTTCCATTAAGAAATCGAGATGTAAGGTTCAACCCGTTCCCCCACCGTCTTAGAGCCATTTATGGCACATTCATCATCGAAGTCGTTCCCTGTAAGCCCACTAAGTCCAAGGACCCAGAAGGGATTGTATTCAGTTCGTGACTATTACCGATTTTACAGAGTTTGATTCTAAGGCCTTCAGAGCTGCAACTTGCAAGACTATCCACGAAATTGTTGATGGCGCACGGACGAAAGTTCCTTGTCATAATCATCTGCGCCGCTTTATTAATTGCAAGTAACTGAGCTTGAAACAACTACACATGTCAAGAAGTCTCAATCAGGCCCCGATTTTGAAGCATTCACAGTATACTCCCGAACCCGTACCCATCTCTATCGGTGATCTGGCAGTAAAGATTGAGATCGCATTCTCTGTTATAAAGGTCTTCCTTAGTTGGTATTTGTACAACGGAGATTTTTTCAGGTATTTCGCCTCATTAGATAGTTCCAGAGTGATTCAATCTTATTTGGGAAGAGCAAATCTGCCTATCTTAGTTCTTTTTGTAAACAAGACGAGTTTGGGTTTGGCGGTATTAACTTCCAGCCCGTTGTCCTTTGTCCACGTCGAGAGTATCTTAAGCGCTGATTAGATGAGTTCACTAATCGTTGGTAAAAACATACCTTTGATTAGGATCAAAACGTCATCAGCGTAGGAAACCACCTTGATGCCCATTCCGTTAAGTGACTTGAAGATCTTATTTAAAGAAGGGAAGAGATCACTCTATCTTATGGAGAGCCCCTTGTAATGATTTTCCTCGCTTCACCAGTACCTATCTTCGAGTTAATTGCCCTGTTTTCCAGCATATTGCCCTTCCATAGAGTAATCTGTCTGTCCGTGCCTGTATTTTGTGTTGTATTAAGGATTGATGATATTTTGACATTTGTTGAACGGACCTTCCATGTACAAGAATGATGGCAAAACATAATCTTTATGGTGAAGATTATCCTTAATCCACCCAACAACATTACCCTTAAGATAAGCGTCTTGTTCCTCGCTGATGTTGTCTGATGTAATGGTACTTCTCACATTGACATCTTTCAGTTTTTCAACGTTTTCAATAAAAACGATTGCAGACTGATAGGTTTGTATTCCTTTTCGGTATTGTGGATTATCTTCCCGCTTTTGGGATCAAGACCACTCTTACCTTCCCCATTCAGAGGGTATATACCCCAAGACAGGCTGCCTATAAAGTTTCACAGCAGCATGGTTATCCCGAGGGACGCCTGCAAGAGTCCCGTTCGTCCAACATTGTTTTGATGAGTCTGATTTTCAGCATTGCATTTGGTGAAAGTTTACCCAAGGAAGTATCTCTATTCAGCACGTGCTGGCAACCTGCGAAAAGAGTATCCATAAGAAGTTTAATTGTTTACTGACTGCTTGCTTGCGAAAGATCCATTGAGCTTATTTAGATATCTAGGTATCTTTGGATCTTTGGAAAGAACTTTAAAAACCGGGCGCCTCCGTAGTTCCCTCAAATTCCCCAGAGAAGATGGACAGAGAATCTCTTTTCGCCTTTCTGGGTTTTCCCCTTGAAATCATTAAAGCCGAGACAATATTTATTCCAGTATTCAGTCGATTGCTTTATATTCCTGAAAAGAGCCATTGGAAACCAATGGTGCTTTATCCCTAAAGTCGTTCATTGCATTTATACAGCCTTGGTGCATCCAATTCTGCTGTATGGAGTCATTGTCGTGGCCTGCTTTAGAGACAAAAGGGACTATGTCTTTATCGCGAAGGTAAAGAAAATGGCGTCAAGGCGCATCACAAGTGCATCACAGCTGCTCTTCGTACTACACCTATGGCTGCATTATAAATCCTCCTTCACCTGATTCCATTGGACATATTGGGTACGCAGCATGCATCTACGTGGGCAATTCGACTTAATAGCACACTGCAATGGAGGAGCAGCGATTGTTGCCATAGCGCGATCTTAAAGAAGATAACAATACCACAATGTGTCGACTGTGCTCCCTCTATGAGCACTAAAAAAGGTTCATAAAGGTGGCACAGTCGACATTTTGTGGCATATTATCTTCTTTTAGATCGCGCTATGGCCACAATCGCCGCTTCTCCATTGCAGTGTGCTATTAAGTCGAATTGTCCACGTAGCCGCATGCTTCCTACCCAATATGTCCAATGGGATCAGGTGAAGGAGGATTTATACTGCAGCCATAGGTGTAGGGAGTCTTCGATGAGGGGCAATCCGGGTAATGGAGTCTCCATGAATTTTTACACGGATGAATTAAGGATGCACGAACAAGTGGTCTTTTGAATCTATTCGGAGGAGTATTCGTTGAGGCTCGAAGATTGCCAGATCATTGCAGTGTTTACCAGGCAAAGATTCTGGCAATAAAGAAAGTGACTGACTGGTTGAGTTGCAATGTATTACACTGCGGAACACTAAAAAATAAACAAGAGTTACGACCATCATTTCTATATATTTCGGACATGCTCATTCGAATGGCGTACTCCGTTTTTCGATGTATGGTACAGTTTTCTTGCAAAATGTCGTTAAAGATTTGCTGATTTCGAGCCAGTTTTTTAACAAAAAAAATTGCAAAGTTAATGATTTATAAATTTTATGGCATGGAAAACAAAGATATGACTTGTAGCAATATTTCTTATGCAAATTTCATTCAAAGCTTGTTATCTTAAGCCCTTAAATTCGCGAATTTCTTAATTTTTTAGGGTTTTCGCGAAATTAACAGCCAAATTGGTCTTTGATAAAAAACTTGCTTTTAGTGAATCAAAAAGGCATCCCTAACAATACGAATAGTGAACAAAAAACAGCTATGTTATATGGACCATCATGATGAAAATCGCGAAAAACCGTTTTTTTGTATATGCCAGCATCACTTTACGAGATGATTTAAGACTCCATATTTTAGTATATAATGTGGGACTCTTAAACAATTAGATGACCAAAAAATTTGGACATAAAAGTTTTCATTTGCTAAAGTTATCTTAACAAAAACTATAATTATTGTAGGGTTAACACTGAAATAATAGTTTTTGTTAAGATAACTTTTGCAAATGAAAACTTTTTTGGCCAAATTTTTGGTCAGTTAATTGTTTAAGAATCCCACATTATATACTAAAAGGTGGAGTCTTAAATCATCTCGTAAAGTGATGCTGGCATATACAAAAAAACGGTTTTTCGCGATTTTCATCATGATGGTCCATATAACATAGCTGTTTTTTGTCCACTATTCCTATTGTTAGGGATGCCTTTTTGATTCACTAAAAGCAAGTTCTTAATCAATGACCAACTTGGCGGTTAATTTCGCGAAAACCTCAAAAAATCAATAAATTCGCGAATTTAAGGGCTTAAGATGAAAACCTTTAAACCAAATTGGCATAAGAAATATTGATACAAGTCATATCTTTATTTTCCATGCCATACAATTTAAAAATCATTAAATTTGCAAATTTTTTTGTTGAAAAACTGGCTCGAAATCAGCAAATCTTTAACGACATTTTGCAAGAAAACTGTACCATACATCGAAAAACGGAGTACGCCATTCGATTCAGCATATCCGAAATATATAGAAATGATGGTCGTACCTCTTGTTTTCTAAAATAGTGGTCACTTTTGTCACGCAGTGTTATCTACAGCTGCAATCAACATCCATTCTAACAGTCAAGCCGTGTTCAAGTGCCAGGAGTCAATGTAGTGAAACAATATCTCCACTAAACTCCCGCATGTCTTTGAATGAGATCATCAAGCAGTTTGACATACGACTCATATAAGTCCCAGGGCATAGATATATTCCAGGGAATTGCAAAGCCGATGAGCTTGCAAGACTGGAAACTAACTTACAGGCTCCAACAGAATTGGATTATGTTGGTATGCATCTAGGAATTGGGCAAATGGATGGACGTGTGAGACAACATGACAGATTTTGCCTTGTCTTAATCAGAAAAGCACAAATGAGCTGATATCGCTTCCAAGAGGAAAGATTTCGACGGTGGTTGCTGTACTTACCGGACACAGTCTTATGGGGAAGCACGTCAAATAACTTTTGCCGGGATTGCATGGGTGAAGAGGAGTTGGAAACTATCGAACACTTCAACACGTCCAAATTCAATATCTTAGGAGTTTCATAAGAAGCTCAAATTGGTTTGACGGCAGGGACTAGTAGGAAAACCTATTACAGTCCCATGGTATCACAAAGGACCTCAACCTCAGAGTCTACGTGTGCTGATGTAAAACGTCAGCAGGCGCTAACAACCTAACCTATCAATGCCAGTAATAGTCTAAGAACGACCATTATTCCTGAGATACCGTCCAGTCTGAAATTCTGACGAGTCCGTATTTGGAACCAAAGTTATGTTAATAACCCTGTTCCCTAATTCTGTAATAGAATAAAACAGAATGTTGGCATATTTCCGCCTGATGATATCAGTGCTTCCCCACAGTGTATGGTGAGCATTACCATCTCCACCTTTCACAATATCCTGGCCATTGGTCATACAAGGTCTTAAATTTAAAGTTGTGTAGTAACAGAAGCTTAAAATCGGACGATCTAAGAAGCCTGAAATAATTTCCTATAAACTTCCCTAAAAATTCGATATTTCGATAACATAAAACTTTTTACAGAAAATAAAAAAGTTTTGATGAAGTCTAAAAATCCACATAGCGCACCTGTCTATGAGACGACTACAACTACCAGGTAAATACAGGTTATTATACTTAATTTTATAGTTTTTTTTTGTTGTTGTTGTTGCTGTACATCCTTGCAACTCCCATTATTGTTTTAAGCTTACAACTACTACTGCTGCTGCTCTTGTTCTTGCAACAATGAATTAAAAGCAATTATTACTTAAGGGAGCTTCAAGTGTTGGCGTGTGTATTTGTGTAAGTCTATGTTTGAATAACTCTGACAATGATGTTGTTGATTGTGTACCTGCTGCTGCTACTGGTGGTAGTGACGACGATGACGACAACAGACGACGATAAAGGAAGAAGTAGTGTTAAAACATTCATAAATTCACGTATTTTTATGAAAATTTTATGCGTAAAATTTGTGTTGCATGTTGTTAAGTATTGTTAGTTACTACTACACTCAAAGAAAAAGCTTTATTATATTAATGAAAACTGTCATAAATACAATGAAAATCTTCATTAAAGTTCGTCCAAAGTAACAGTATTTATGAAACATTTCATAATATTTATGACAAAGTTACTTTTGACGAACTTTAATGACAAGTTTCATTATATTTATGAAAAGGTTTCATAGTATTTATGAAATAATTCATTAAAAAAGCAAATGCATAATTTTTTTTAGAAATAAAATTTATGATATTTACATTGGAAGAACTTAAAAAAAAGAACTATAATTGTTTTGCCCCAATTTCATAATCATATTATAAAAAATCATATGACACGTTAATGAATTTTTTTTATGAAATCATGAAATTTTATGAAGTTCATTTCATAGACTTTTTTTTATAAAACTTTATTATATTTATGAAGGTTTCATAAATATAATGAACTTTAATGACAAAAATATTAATGAAACCATGTCATAAATATTATGAAGCATTTTTCTCTGAGTGTACCGACTGGCTGACTGACTGTATGGTTTAAGTTTTAACTACAAAT
Source organism: Pegoplata infirma (assembly GCA_963921195.1). NCBI lineage: Eukaryota > Metazoa > Arthropoda > Insecta > Diptera > Anthomyiidae > Pegoplata > Pegoplata infirma. The sequence continues at coordinate 122,367,746 of OY992540.1, forward strand.
AAAACTGTTGCAGTTGTACGTGTGCGGTTCTTTTGCTAATTTTTATATACAAAATATGGAGACTTAAATAAGTTATTTGTAGAAAATAAAGCCCAGCAAAAAATTGCAGTAGTAAACTTCTCCATACACACTTTGTTAAGAAATTCGCTTAAAGATTGCTGCACTTGACTGACATTTTTTGTCAACTTTCGATTTTCCCAAGTGTCCAGGCAAATTTTTATTGTCCTAGGCCAGAAACTTATGTGGTACAAATTTGAGGTCAATCGGATTAAATTAACCCGTGGCGGCCGGCGGTCAAAGTTTTGGATTTTTGAAAAATTTTTAAAAATAAAATTAAAAAAATATTTATCCTTCGACACATCATATTTGTTAATTTCGATGCGCTGAGCACGAATATAAAAAAAAATTAAAATCGCTCGATCAGTTTTCGAGATATCGCCATTACAAATTTGTAAAAAAAACTGCGGTTTTTTCCTACGTTCAAGAAATTTTTTAAAAAAAGCCTCAAAATTTCATTCCGCCGACCCTTTTCTAGAGCTTGAGACAATCTTTCATTTAAAACTAATTTGAGCCAAATCCGATCATTTTAAGCCGTGGCGCCCATCGATCAAAGTTTTGGCTTTTTAGAAACTTTTTACCAAAAACCCTAAACTTTGATCGAAGGGTGCCACGGGTTAAAATGATCGGATTTGTCTCAAATTAAGCTTAAATGAATGATTGTATCAAGCTCTGTAAAAGGGTTAAAATAAAGAAATTTTTAGAGTTTTTTTTTGTAAATCCTAAACGTCGGTAAAAACCACCCATTTTGCAATTTTTTGACAAATTTCAATTGGCGATATCTCGAAAACCGTTTGACCGATTTTATAAATTTTTTGATATTCGTATTCAGCATGCCAAAATTAATAGAAATAATACATCGCAAAATATTTTTTTTTATTTTTTCATTTTCAAAAATCCAAAATTTTGGTGGAAATTTTCCAAAAGTCCAAAACTTTGATCGAAGGGCGCCACGGGTTAAAATGATCGAATTTGGCTCAAATTAGTTTTAAATGAAAGATTGTCTCAAGCTCTACAAAAGGGTCGGCGGAATGAAATTTTGAGACTTTTTTTAAAAAATTTCTTGAACGTAGGAAAAAACCGCCATTTTTTGCAAATTTCAAATAGCGATATCTCGAAAACTCAGCACGTCAAAATTAACAAATATGATTTGTCGAAAAATATATTTATTTATTTATTTATTTATTTATTTATTTATTTATTTATTTTTTTTTTTAATTTTTCAAAAATCCAAAACTTTGACCGCCGGGCGCCACGGGTTAATTTAATCCGATTGGCCTCACATTGGTACCACATGAGGTTTAGGCCTAGCAGAATAAAAATATGACCGGACTTTGAAAATCGGAGAAGAAAAAATTTTGCTATACAGAAAAATGCCAGTCTACTGATGCATATTTTTCTGTTGTAAAATTTAGCCTTTCCGTAAATCCACCAACTTGGTTTCCTTTAAACTCCTTTGCCTCGCAAAACTTTCGCTGGTCTTTTGCACCCATTGTTTGTCTGATGGCAGGTAGAGTAGTTACTACGTGTACTAAGTTGCTACAACTACTCAAAGTTGACAATATCATTATTTTAACACTTGACATCATGTAAATTTATATTTAATGAGTAGTTTAAAATTATGTTAACAGTATTATATTTAAATAATAATAATGAAAAAAAATTAATGTAATTGTTGCTACTTAATGTGTGAATTACATTAAATTTAATGCAATTGTAAATGTGGTTTATAGCTGTGACAATGTGCAATAACAGCTTTAGCCGACATAAGCAAAAATTGTCTCGATTTAAATAAACAGTGTCGGACAAAACTAAAGCACAGGATTGGATCTAGCTAGTATATTTTAGGTCCACCCTTGGTTAGCACTATCTATAGAGAAATCTCAACAAAATCGGTTCAGCCGTTTTTGCGTGATTGTGAAACAGACAGACGTAACGTTAAGTATAGTATACCATTTTACGCATCTTTATTGAATCGTGGTTTAACATAGCCTTAAGTTTCAAATTGCTTTCTCGACTACCCAGGCAGAAAAATACGAACGGGAGAGCGCTGGCAAAGTACCTTTTATGGTCGCTTGTGTGCTGGGAAAGCATCACAGTTTAGTACTCTCCCAGCGTCCAAAATGATAACCACGGTAAACGGTATGCCGTTGCTATTTTAAATCGCCTTTAAAGCGCTTTAAAAACAAAAAATATGGTACTATTAAAGCACTTTTAGAACAATAAAATGGGACGTATCTAAATTGTATAAGTCCCGAAGACACAACTGTTTTTGGTGTTTATTTGAATAAAGAAATTTTATAAATTAGGATAAAATATTGATTTTTTATTTTTTGTACCACTCTGTGGTACAGGGTATAATGAGTTTATTCTTATCTATGTCTAATTAGACATATTATAAGTGACATATCACGAGAACTATCAAGGACCAATAACTTACCCTGCAGGGAAATGAAAAATATTCCAATTGTTATGAAAATTAATTAATTTTAATTACAATTTATACTTTGAACGGATTTAAATAGAAAACATTGGAAAAGCGCTTGCAAAACACTTTTTTCATACTACCTTACAAGGTAGATTTATATAAGGTAATATTTTAGTGACGTAAATGAAGACAATTTTCTTTCAAAACCATTTTAGTCGGCAAAAATGACTTAAATGTTCAGTGCACACTAGACTGGCCATAGCGTTATATAGAAAAATTAAAAAATGTTAAATCCATAAGTGTTCGCACTGAAAAATGTGAGGTTGGGGATAAAAATAATTATGCATATTTAAAAAATTTTTTTTTTTTGTTCCGAGTACCTCCGGGTTGAGCCTAAAGTTTGAAAAACGGATTACAAGGGAAAAATATGACTTTTTTTTCATTTTCTCAATTTTTTTGATATTTTAAGTACAGTTTGAATTCAAATGGTCACTGAATTTTGATTAAGAGTTAATTGTCTATCAAATAAGGTATTAAAAATTAAAATCGGTTGAAAATTAGCCGAGTTATGACAACTTCCCCCGGCAACTAACGTGTGACAAACCACCTGATCAAGGAATTCGAGCCCCATTTTTGAAATTTATTGAAATTATCTACTGTAATTAATTTTTTTTATTCCTCAAGTTCCAATGTACTAAGAAGATACATATTTTTCATATTGCGTTTTGCTAACTTGTTTTAAATAAATGCTAAAGTGGTCTGAATTTTTCAACACTATTTTCAAATCTCCAATTTTACATTTTTATTTTTTTTGTTAAAGAAATTTTAAAAAATCGGCTATTGGAGTTTAGGGATTTGTTAAGCACATATAAAGGAATAAAAACCCCAAAAATTGTAGGGTTTGCTGTTTTCATTTGGCTATTACAGTGATGTAATTTCGGCGGATTTCGGGAGAGTAGTGATTTTTGGCACTTTTTTAGCTTTTATTTATTTTTTTTTGGTTTTTTTTACAAACTTCATATGTTTTGGACCGAATTATATCAACAAGAGATAAAATAATTCAATTCGTAAATTAAGGGCAAAAATGGGAAATTAAAAATTGCCTCAACTAAAGGTCAAAGGTCAAATTTTAGAAGATTTTGAATTTTTAAACATTAACAGATTTTTTGAGTGGAAATATATGAAACTACTTGATGTCATTTTAAAAGGTCTTAACATATGTCTTTTTATTTAAATTCAGAATATTAACCCTTTAGTGATGGTGGGGCCTATTCGACCATTTGAACAAAATACACTTACATTATCTCCATTAAATTAAAAAAATTATAGGCCCCAACAGCACTTAAGGGTTAAATTTTTAAATTTTAATTATTTGCCATATAGTTTAGACCAATTAAGATAACATCGAGTAGATTCAGCAAAATCCGCCCAGCAAATCTGTTTATGTTTAAAAATTAAAAATTTTCTAAAATTTGACCTTTGACCCTTAACAGGGGCAATTTTTTATGTGTCAATTTCGCCCTAATTTTGCAAATTGAAGTATTCTATCTCGTGTTGATATAATTCGGTCCAAAACATATCAAGTTTGTAAAAAAAACCAAAAAAAAATAAATAAAAGCTAAAAAAGGGCCAAAAATCACTACTTTCCCGAAATCCGCCGAAATTACATCACTGTAATAGCCAAATGAAAACAGCAAACCCTACAATTTTTGGGGTTTTTATTCCTTTATATGTGCTTAACAAATCCCTAAACTCCAATAGCCGATTTTTCAAAATTTCTTTAACAAAAAAAATAAAAATTTAAAATTGGAGATTTGAAAATAGTGTTGAAAAATTCAGACCACTTTAGCATTTATTTAAAACAAGTTAGCAAAACGCAATATAAAAAATATGTATCTTCTTAGTACATTGGAACTTGAGGAATAAAAAAAATTAATTACAGTAGATAATTTCAATAAATTTCAAAAATGGGGCTCGAATTCCTTGATCAGGTGGTTTGCCACACGTTAGTTGCCGGGGGAAGTTGTCATAACTCGGCTAATTTTCAACCGATTTTAATTTTTAACACCTTATTTGATAGACAATTAACTCTTAATCAAAATTCAGTGACCATTTGAATTCAAACTGTACTTAAAATATCAAAAAAATTGAGAAAATGAAAAAAAGTCATATTTTTCCCTTGTAATCCGTTTTTCAAACTTTAGGCTCAACCCGGAGGTACTCGGAACAAAAAAAAAATTTTTTTTAAATATGCATAATTATTTTTATCCCCAACCTCACATTTTTCAGTGCGAACACTTTAACTTTTCAAAAAAATTTCTACTATGGCCACTAGAGGTGTCCTTAAAAACGAAAATCACCTTTTTATACCTGGTAGGGTCCTATATTGTTCTTTAGTATCTAAAAATGAGTGAGCCAAAATTTGGGGACAATCGGCTAAAAATAACTCGTGCCGAAAATGGATTGAAGTTTTGGGACATTCTTATAAGAACGAAAAACTCGTTTTTTCTAGTTTTTGGAAAAACATTGGTATTTGATATTTTTTGTTAAATTTTTTGTGAAATAATATGAAAATGGTACTAAATTACCTTTTCAAAACGACTAATAAATTTAAAATCGGATGAAAAATAAGCATTTTACGCATACATGCCCCAGACCATTGTATGGTTTTTAGAGCCAGAATTTCAAAATTTTCAAAATTTTTAGGCAAAAAAATAGTAAAAATTTAATTTTACTTTATGATCAAATTGAAAACATGTTTAAGATTAAAAATAGCAGATATGGTAGTCAAGATTATTTTTTATTTGGCGCGGGTAGTGATAAAATTTCCGCGGATTCCAAATAAAATGCGTTTTTCTACAATAATTAAGCAAATTTTTCAAAATTTGTGCTCTATTGTGCGGATTGAAGTGTAAAACGTAAATTCTGTAACTTTTGAGAAATCGGATATATGCAGATATTTTGTATTATAGAAATGTATAACGTCTCAAATTTGTCATTTCACCTCGACGAAAAGGGGTTAAAGATGCCCGAATTCTCAAAAAATTTACAGAATTTATGTATTTCACTTCGTATAATACAATACAGAAAATTTTTTCCCATATTTGCTAAATTATTTTAGAAAAACTCATTTTCTTTGGAATCCGCGGAAATTATATCACTACCCACGCCAAATGAAAAAAAAGTTAGACTACCATATCTGTTAGTTTTTATCTATAACATGTATTTAATATAATTATAAAGTAAAATTTATTTTTTTTTATTTTTTTGCCTAAAAATTTTAAAAATTTTCAAATTTTGGTTTTAAAAACCATGCAATGGCCTGGGGCATGTATGCGTAGAATGCTTATTTTTCATCCGATTTGAATTTCTTTAAGCTTTTTGGAAAGGTAATTTATTACCATTTTCATATTACTTAACAAAAAAATTAACAAAAAATATCATATACCAATATTTTTCAAAAAACTAGAAAAAACGTGTTTTTTCATCAGATAAGAGTGTCCCAAAACTTCAATCCATTTTCGGCACGAGTTATTTTTATCCGATTGTCTCCAAATTTTGACTCACTCATTTTTAGATACAAAACTACAATTTAGGACCCTACCACGTAATAAAAAGTGATTTTGAAAAATTACCTTAGTCGTTAGGACACCTTTAATGGCCACTCTAGTGCACACATTAACCAATTTAAACCCTTTTTAAGACTTTAAAATTTTAGAAAACAACTAAATTATAAAAAAATATTGAAATTCAAACGAAATTCTTTTATTTTCCACGACAAAAATTAAAAAAAAAAATTAAATATTTTTAAGCATAAAAAATGTAGTGTAAACTCAAGTCATTTATGCCAAACAAAATATTTCTATTTCGTTTTGAAAATTCGTAAATATTATTGTTTTCGAATTTGTCAAAAAACTTACTATTGAGGAAAAGTGAGGTTATTGGATCTTACCTTGTATAAATCTACCTTGCTACCTTATACACAAAAAATAAAGTGCTTTGCCGAGACTTTTTCTGTGGAACGGTTGGCAGTTTCTGCATGGGTAGTTCTTTATGTGCTGCGAATTTCATTAAAATCGATTTAGCCGTTTTTGTGTAATTGTAAATTTTATTTAATAAAAAAGCGAGTGGCATTTTATACCTTTTTGCCAAATCCAGATTGAGTAAATAATAAATGTGCTACGAGGGTCGATCTGTAAAATAAAATTATTTATAGACATTTTTTAGAAAATTTTTTAAAAATATTTCCGGATCGATTTTTTCCAAGTTCAAACATTAAAAATTTAAAAAAATAAGTTAATCCAAACAAACAAATTTGTGGTCTTTTGACCACAAATTTTTTGTAAACAAAGAAAAATTTTAATTATTTTTATGTTTTATTGATTTATACTTAGGTGTACTAAAATTAATAAACAATAGCATCTTTTCTTTGTTTACAAAAAATTGGAGGTCAAAAGAATTGGAGGTCAAAAAATGTGGATTTTTTCTACTGTACTTAAAAAATTTCACTGTTTGTTTGGGTTGTTGGAAAAATTATTTGATCAATGAATAAAAAATATTGGACCTTTTTTTAAATATTTAATGTTTGAACTTGGAAAAAATCGGCTCCGAAATATTTTTAAAAAATGTTCTAAAAAATGTCTATAAATAATTTCATTTTCCGATCGACCCTCGTATCACATTTATTATTTACTCAATCTAGACGCTATTAAGCTTAAATTAAAGCTTTATAAATTACCTACACAACATATTTGTAAATAATAGTCACTTGATAATAATAGCGTTTAGTATTGTTAACTTTGTATTTAACAAATTACATCTACTATAAAAAAGTTTCCAATGTATTGTCGCCCACTGTATATTCGTGTTAAACTTCAGCAGTCTATATTTTACTTTGGACTGTATCGTGTCTTCCACAGACGGGCGGACATCGCTAGAATGTCTTAGAATGGGTCCTAGACCGATATTTCGATACTACCACAATGTGGTTGGAGAGTATACAAATTGTCAGATATATAAAAATTGCAGCCACATCTCCCACTGTTATTAAAGGTAATATTATACTATAATTAGGGTTTCTAAATTCCCGGACTTTTTCAATTCCCGGGAAATCGTTTTAAAAAAATCGTATTCCCGGGAATTCCCGGGAATTTTTAATTAAAACAAATTTTGAACTTTACCATAAAAAAATTGTTATATTACAAATTATAGTCGTATTTTCCAATTTAAAACCATTTTAGATGCATTCTTTTGTAAAATAGTTTTACTAACCCCTAAAATATACGTAGACAGTTCATAAAATCTATTTTTTGTAGAAATATTGGACCTTATCATAGTTTTAGTATTTGCATTGACGTATTTACACTCTATGCAAATTGTTCACAATTCGGAAATACCCGATTTTGCATCAAATGCGGTTTTAATAACTTTTTGGAAAATTTTTCTAATTTTGACTACGCCAACCGTAGGAAAATTATATCTTGAAGATATATTTAATTAAACTTTCGAATTATTAAAATAAATTGGTTTAATGCATTCCGTCCAAAATGAGAACACCAATGTACTATGTAGCCATTGTAACGACGTATTTTCACTGGTTGCTGGGATAGAACTCGCGGCGGCCAAGGTTCGTTACAAAATATTCTTTTTTCACTGCCGATAGATATCAGGCTTTTACTTCATATATGAAATTTTAAGCTGAAAGTCAGGTTTGTTATATATTTTTTAAAATATCGATATTTTTGTTTAAGCACTATAAAGATTGTTGTTCTGAATATGAAATACTAAATTTCATAAAGAAAAAATCATTGGAATTTCAGATTAAGAAAACTTTTGCCAATTTGCAACAAACATTTGAAGTGAAATTTAGTTTGATTCCGTATTTTGTCACGCAATCCATTAAAGAAAAATAATTATTATTTAAAAATTTTAATTATTTCAAATTTTTAATGTCATTTTTATTAAATCATTTAAGATTGTGTTAAAAATGTGTAAATTAAATATATTTTTATTAAAAAATTAGGGATGAATTTCCCGAAGAAAAAATCCCGGGATTTTAAGAAAAATATTTCCCGGGAATTCCCGCGAAATTTTTCCCGAATAGAAACCCTAGTAGTAATACCAAGACAATACAAAACACACATACTTTAAACGTAATACACACAATCTTTATTTAATGTTCCTTCCAAAAACGTATATTTAGAGCAAACAAAAACATCATAACTTTATTGAATTGGATGTATAGATATACAGTGGAGGTCAAAACATTTTGAACAAAAATCACATTAAACAAGTATTGTAATTGTAATACCGAACACAAGTGTTTGTCGCAAAATGGATCTAATTTCCAACATGTACCGATTAAATATATTTTTAGTTAGATCTTTAGTAAATGTATTTCTGTAAATATCGGGAGGGTTGTTTGTATGGGGACTACAAGTAGAACTATTAAGATTCACTTTAAATTTAGAATGATCATTTATGAATACAAAATACATTTACCTTTTCAATTTTGAGGAAATACCTATTCAAATACGGTTGTTATAGTAGTTTTAACCAAATTTAGAGGTGACTCACAGTGGGTTGAAACATATGTAAACTGGGGATTAATTCAGATAAACCCTTTATTATTCATATTTATATTTTTGTAGACTAACTATACAATATTTAGTGAAAAAAAAATGTTTCACAAAAAAATATTTAGAAAATATTTTTTTTATTAAAAAATATGAGATAACTGCTTCAAGGGTGCCCCAAGAAATGTCAAATGTGAGACTGACCCCAAGTATCTTTAACCCTTAACCCATTCCTGCCTAATGGGTATTTAAATACCCAAAAAAGTGTTGATACTTAAAAAAATTTAGCGCGGGCTAGATGGAAGATATCGGGCTAATTCTTTTTTCATAAAAAAGAGAAGAGATTGGGCTAAATGTGAACATTTAACAAGATTTTTTTGTTTTGTTTAACTTTTGTTTTTCACTGACAAAAATCGAAGATTTTTCTTCATCGAAAATACTCAGGAAAAGTGCGCCTAAAACGTGATGCGGGGGGGCTAAGGACAATTTTGGTTTTCACGAAAATTTATTGGAGTTATTTTGACACCCAATAGAAACTTTTTAGACCCCTTTCAGCTCAAACAAAAAATAAAAGTAAAAAATTACACGGCCTAATACCCATGTCATATCTCAGGTCGGAGCTGAGGTAAATTTTTTTTTTATTTTTTCTAGCAACTTCTGTGGTCTTCCAGGTACACATGTCAAAATTTCATCAAAATCGTACGAGCCGATCTATGGGCAGGCAGTAATGGGTTAAGGTGGTCCCCATACAATTGTTTTTTATTTTTTATAAATTTGTTTTAGGAAATCAGATCCTACTGCTCCTATGGTGCCTCTTAAAGTGGTAGCAAGTAAGACCGACCCCTATTAAGTTTACCCAGTTCTTTCTGATTTGTCTGATGTCGAAATTCAATATCTTAGGAGTTTCATAAGAAGCTCAAATTGGTTTAACGGCAGGGACCAGTAGGGAAACCTATTACAATCCCGTGGTATCCCAATGGACCTCATAGCCTACGTGTGCTTACGTAAAACGTCACCAGCCACAACCTAACCTAACCCCATTACTAAATTTACAATTTTTGGGATTTAAAGTTATTCAATTCTCAACATCACACATTTTCAGAAAAATTTCAATAATTGCTATTTTGAATCAAATCTTTGGCTAATATTTTTTGAATTTTCCTAATTTTCAAATTTATAGATTAAAATATTATTACTCGATTTAGTTAGGAGAGCTCAAAATAAACTGGACCAACAAACAAAAACGAGAAAGTTTTCCCGATTCACCCGTCTTGTACCACCAAATTCTAAGACCTGATTTTAAATAAAAGTTATACAATTTTAAGTGCCATTATTATTTTTGTTTAAAATGATTTAAACGACACTGTATAATACTATAAACTGTATGGAAAACCAATAGAGAACATATTCTTATTTGTATTATACGCTTAAATAAATATATACAATACAAACATGTTGTTACAGAAAAGCTTCTTACAAGGGAAGTATTTCAACCCTAATAAACCGATTTGCCTGAAACTGAAAATATATATAAAAGAGACGATTTTAAGGCCGTTGCACTTTGGCCGAATTTTCAATTTTGGCGGCAAAAAGTCAATTTTTCAGGTATAGATTTTTTAAAATTTTTTGATTGTGTTCAATTTCCAATATATTGGTAAGAAAAAATTTAAAAAAGTTATGATAGTTGGCAACACTGTCGATGTCTAAACAGCTGCTAATGTATACAGATTTTATAACCCGTGTTGCAAGTTGTAAAGCAACCAAATTTTAATAAATCTATATATTTTTTTTTAAATATATTTTGGTTAAAAAAAATGTTGTGAATATGAATTTTAATACTCTAGGTGAGTATTTTTACGAATTCTTAACATATTTGGGAAAAAAATTTTATTTCGTAGTTATTTTTGAGTTTTTTTAGGGGTAATTTTTTATGAAATTGTGAATAGTTTTATCGTCTTTCGCGGAGTATAACTTAAAATGTTAACAATTGTTAAAACAGTTTTATACATGTAAATCTTCGTAGAAAGCTGAGGTTTTATTGTATATTAATATGGTATGCGAACGAGTGCGAAAGAATGAGTTATTAGCAAAAACGTGAATTTTGGATGGTTTTTTTCCGCAAATTCACGTGTTGAAAAACACACTAAAAACGCTTTAAAGCTTAGTGGAAAGCTACAAAAATATTTTAAAGTGTTTCTTTTATTCAAAAAACTTTTTATTCTCAAACAAAAAAAAAATACACTCAAAAAAAATTATACACTCAAAAAAATTTTACACTCATAAAAATTTTTTTTTTTTATGTTATTAAAAAACGTAATTTCCTCAAAATAATAATATTTTTAATAAATTACTATAACTAAAAAAGTGCTTTTCTACTTGAATATGTTTTTCAACAATTGACTACTATTTTTTTACAATTATTCGGTATTCGGCCATATTCGTCCAAAAATGTGACCGAAGCCGAATAATGGCCGAATAGTACTTTTTTGCCTACCGAATATTCGGTCGAACACTTCAAATTATTAAGGAAGATTTTAATCAAATACAGTTTTGTGAGCATTATTTTTTTCGAAAATCCCCCTTATGGGCGGGCCATTAGAAAAAGGGGGCGTGGACCGCCCATTTTTTCTCAAATTAAATATTTTGACAGAAGAACCCTGCATACCAAATTTGGTGAGGCTAGCTTGTCGGGAAATAGTTTTTGCCGCAATTTGGGGTTTTTCGGCCATAGTGCGTTGGATAGGCATTAGAAATACCTTTCTTCTTATATGGAAACATCATATAGTTTTCATAGAAAGAAATGGCTGAAAAATCTAAAAAATATTTCTTTTACTCATATTTTGACCCAAGTTTTGACTCATTTTTTGGCCTATAAGCCAAAACACCCCAACTTTAAAATTGTCTCTTTTATATCTTTATAAGTTTCATGGAAATCGGTTCATAAGTGTTGTGATACTTCCCTTGAAAGTTTCTAACGAAAATCTTCTTGCAACTCATCTTTAATATTATTGTTGTACGATAAGTACAATTGACTTAATATTATTTGTAGTTTTTTTACAGGATAAATTTAAACTAAATAAAACCCAAAAATACAAAACGATATGTACTTCTACCCATAGGATAAACTAAGTGCCTGTGCTGTAAGAGTTCCAAAAGGAACAGGCATAACAGCATACGACTCTGCTCAACAAACACGTAATGCTTTCATAAAACGAAAATCTGTTTTTGTAAACATGACCATTAATTCAAAAGGATTTTTTTTTTGCTTGGGTTTTAAGAGAATGTATTCTGTGAGACAAAATTTTCAAATGTCACAGAATATGGTGATAACACAAAAGACATTGGATCTGGGGTGCAACTGCCCCTTAATGGGCTGTTGCACTGGGTTATTCTAGACAGTAAATTATCATGGAACAAGAATACCGATGAATTATTGAGAAAGGAAAATAATGCATGTTATGCGTGCAAGAAAATACTTGGCAAGGCATTGGGACTTGAGCCAAGGATCATGCACTGAATCTATACTTTCATCGTAAGACCTATGATACTTTACTGAGTTATAGTCTGGTAACGAGCGCTAAAGAGGTAGGTTATTTTTATTAAATTCCAAAAAGCACCACAGCTAATAGGTCTGAGTATCTCTGACCCCTGAGAACAACATAAACTGCATCCATCGACACAATATTGCATCAGTTGTCAATTGACGTTTTTGCTAAGGGTTACGCATATAAGGCATGCCTCAGACTCTAACTCCTCAGCTACACCCTCCACAATTATGTAGATATAAAGCAACAAACAATAACAACAAACAAAAATTTGTTATTGTTTTGTGTGTGTTTGTTGCGTTATATCTACATAATTATGGAAGGTGTAGCTGAGGGGTAAGAGTCAAATTTGCTCAGACCGGATATTTAAAGTTGAATTTCCGACTCGAGAATTTTTAATGAACTGGCGTTGTGTTCCAAATGACGCTTTAAATATCTTCACAGACGGCTCCATTTACCACAGACGCACAGTGGGGAAAAATGGACTTTTTTTGTCCAATTTTGCCTACAGGTCGCAATTCTTAACCGATTTTGGTTTTTCTTTTTTTGTATTTTAGCTAATAAAATTCCGCATCGATCTGTCATGGTTTGAAAAAAAATTTCGGACTACTTTTTATATTTTCCTAAAGTGCAGAAAATTTTAATTTTTTCAGTATTTTTGCAATAAAAAATGTAATAGGTATGGGACGAATATGCTTTATAGACTAAATTAGAGGTATTAGAACCCCTTATCAACGACGTGATTAGTATTTGAAAATATATTATTATTTTGGTTTTTATAACCACACAAAAATTCAAGAATTTTCACTTTTAAAAGCCTATATCTTTAAAAATAATCAACCAATTTCAATAAAATCTTTTTTAGATTAAAGCTTATGTTTTGCTTAGTCATAATTGGTACACAAAATTTTTTTCAAAAAATATTTTATTTTTTGCTTAAATTTTACCTTATGATTTTTGGAATTTTAAAATTACACTGTGCTACACCAAAAATTTGCAGGGGTTCTCATATGAAAATTGGGGTTGGATGGAGTCCATAGAGTACTGATACACTCATAGTCTTTCTGGATCACTTCGTTAAGTACGTTTTTTATTGGCAAATGTGTTGAAAAACGGCAATTCTCAAATTACAATTTTAAAAAATTATTACTTTGTTAGTTTGCAACCGATTTTCGATTTTATGGATTTTTTTTAAAAGGTAGAAGTCTTACCTTTTAAACAAAATAAAAATGTTAAAAATCGATCAAGAATTGGCTGAGCTACGATCGCTTAAGTAAAAAAAAAACGAATTTTTTTAAAAATTTGTCATATTCTTTACACTCTAAGTTGAAAGTACATCATTAAACAATTTTTTTTAATTTTTTGTACAAAAGTATAGTAAAGTAAGTAGCTTTCCAAAACACCAAAAAACATAACAATCGGATAAAAAATGAATGAGTTACGCTAAGTTTTGTAATGGGACATTTTTTTATTTTTTTTCAGAAACACTTGTAATTCAAGCATTATTCATAAATCTTATTACTAGTAGTAATTTCATGTGCATATGCATATAAACTAGAGATGGGAACGTAATTAGATTTGTGCGTGATTCACACATGATCACAAGTGAGCGTGATTGAAAATTAATTTTACTCACGTGGTTGTGAGTGAGTGTCAGTGTGAGTGGAATAAAAAAATGGGCGTGTCAGTTACTTCCAAATCCTATTTATAATTTTTTGGTTTTGTTTGAAAAGTATGACTGTTACTTCTTAAACAAAAAATATTGAGAATCGGTTGAATATAGGCTAAGGTGCGCTCGTTTAAGTAATAACCCTTTTTTGAAGAATTATACAAGAATGTAAATTTTTGCGATTAAATTTTCCATTTTTTAAAAAAAGTCAATTTATCAAAAATTCGGCCACTTTTTTTTAAGCTTTACATTTGAATATTAAATTTCATAACAATTTTGTAATTTGCTTGTATTTTCTTGTAAATATTTGCATTAGTCATACGCCAAGCAAATTACTAAATTGTTATGAAATTCAAATGCGATTTCTCGAAAATAACGAAAAACACATTACAATTTTTTTGTGTTGATAGACAAACTAGAGATGGGAACATGAGTAGATTAGAGCGTGACTGAATTCAATTTTAAGATTATTGCGTGAAAGAGTGTGCGTGAGTTGATTTTTTTGCGTGAGTTCATTTATTTTCTCTTCATATTTCCTTTCATTCTAAAAAAACCAACAAAAAAAATTTAAAATTTTGCTTAACTTCAGATTTCGTCCCGAAAAAATCAAAACAAATGTAAAATTTTAGATTTTGCTGAAATTTTTGAAAGTTTTTTGAGGCTTTAGTTTTTGAATTTTTTTTTGTATAAATAAGAATATCTTGAGTGTGAGTCAACGTTAGCGTGAGTGACTCTTGAGTCGGCGCACGTGAGTGTGAGTTGTATTAAATTTACCCACGTGATTGTGAGTGAGTGTTAGTAGAAAAATTATGCTCGTGAGTGAAAGTTAAAATTCACTCACGTGACCATCTCTTAGACAAACATCTAATCTTTAAAAAAAAATAAATAAAAAAAAAAAAGTGAAATTGACTTTTTTAAAAAAAAATTTACTTTTTAAAAAATGGAAAATTTCAGAACGGGTTCTGAAAATTTTCCAAAAAATTTTTAATCGATAGCCCATACAAAACTGTGCAAGAATGTAAATTTTTGAGATTTTGGTGCATTTCGTTTTTATTTGATATATATTTAAACAAGGCAACTCGACACAAATTTGACCATTTTTCCAATATTTGACCACGCCTCCTAAGCCCAGTTTCTGAAGAATTGAAAAACCATGTTTTTCTTTCTTTCACATGTTTTTTTTTTTTCGCTGAACATTTGGTGGAATGCCTCAAACGTATATTTATAAATAGGTAAAATTCACATTAAATGATCCCACAATTTTACCGATTTCGTTTCAAAAATGTCAAATGTTTTTTGTCATAAAAATGTTGCAGGTATAATTCTTCAAAAAAGGGTTTTTACTTAAACGAGCGCACCTTAGCCTATATTCAACCGATTCTCAATATTTTTTTTGTTTAAGAAGAACAGTCATACTTTTCAAACAAAACCAAACAATTATAAATAGGATTTGGAAGGAGTGACACGCCCATTTTTTTAATTCCACTCACACTGACACTCACTCACAACCACGTGAGTAAAATTAATTTTCAATCACGCTCACTTGTGATCATGTGTGAATCACGCACAAATCTAATTACATTCCCATCTCTAGTTTATATGCATATGCACATAAAATTACTACTAGTAATAAGATTTATGAATAACACCGCTCAACAAATCGAAGGTTTTTGGCTCCGGTTTGAAGTTTCATATAAAATTTTAGAAGATTTTGACTCGCTGATTCCAAATTCGTGCTCCAAATTTTTCCATCACGTCTAGAATTTTAAATATTCGCGGTTGAAAATGCGAAAAAACGCGATTTTTGCTTTTTTTGAAAGCCTGCACAGCAGCCGCTTGGTGGAATAAAAATCTGGTATAAAGCGTGAGAGTAGAATTGAACTATGATTTCAAAAATATGATCAAAAAAATTTTAAGTTGTTGCACTATTATTGGCCAAATATGCATTTAAAAAAAACACAGTCAAAAAAAGTAGAAAAAGCACAATTTTTAAAAGGCTCTAATACAATAACCAGATGATCAATCTTTACTGTAATGAGCTCAAAATTTAGGCAAAAGTTCATTCTTTCTTATAGACTTTTAAACCCATTAAAGATATCTTCCGGTATATACGAAAAATAACACAGAAATCTTAAATTTGTAAAATATTTATTTTTTTTAGTTTTTCTTTGAAAAATATCAAAAAAAACTAAGGTACCTACCTTACCTTTTTTACAAAAATGGTAATTTTAACAGTATCATTTTAAAACGCAAGTAAATCCCAACCAAACGTAATAATTTGAAAAAAATTGTGTTCTATGTTGGAGACCATAGACAAATTATACTTTTGCGCTTTATACCAGATTTGTATTCCACTGAATGGCTGCTGTGTAGGCTTTCAAATAATGCAAAAATCATCATTTTTCGCATTTTCAACCGTGAATAACTAAAAATCTGGACGTGATGGGAAAATTTGGAGAACAGATTTGGAATCAGGAGATCAAAGTCTACTAAAATTGATCATCAGAATTCAAACCGGAAAATGAGTGTTGAGCGGTGTAATGCTTGAATTACAAGCGTTTCTGAAAAAAAAATTAAAAATGTCCTATCACAAAACTTACCCGATTGTTATGTTTTTCGGTGTTTTGGAAAGCTACTTTACTATACTTTTGTACAAAAAATTAAAAAAAAAATGTTTAATGATGTACTTTCAACTTAGAGTGTAAAGAATATGACAAATTTTTCAAAAAATTTGTTTTTTTTTACTTAAGAGATCGTAGCTCAGCCAATTCTTGATCGATTTTTAATACTTTTGTTCTGTTTAATAGGTAAGACTTATACCTTTCAAAAAAATCCATAAAATTGAAAATCGGTTGCAAACTAACAAAGTAATAATTTTTTAAAATTGCAATTTAAGAATTGACTTTTTTCAACACATTTGCCAATAAAAAACGTACTTATTGAAGTGATCCAGAAAAACTATGAGTATATCAGTACTCTATGGACTCCAACCAACCCGAATTTTCATATGAGAACCCCTGCATATTTTATTTTTGGTCTTTTGTAGCACAGTGTTATTTTTTAGTCTGTTAAAAAAAAAAAAAGTTGTTACATTGTAAATTCGAAAAAAAGATTTAAACAATTTTGCAAAAATACTTTGTTTACCAATAATGGTTAAGAAAATGATAAGCTTTAATCTAAAAAAAATCTCATTGAAATTGGCACATTATTTAAAATGATTTAGGTACTTAAAAGTGAACATTTTTAAGTTTTCATATGTTTATAAAAACCAAAATAACAATAAATTAACAAATGCTATTAATGTCATTTATAAGGGGTTCAAATACCTTTAATTTTGTCCATACAGCTTATTCGTCCCCTGCCTATTACATTTTTTAGAGCAAAAATTCTAAAAAATTAAAATTTTCTGAACTTTAAAAAATTATTCAAATAAAACAAAAACGATTTTTAGAAATCCACCATGACAGACCGATGAGGAATTTTATTGGCTAAATTTCAAAAAAAGAAAAACTAAAATCGGTTAAGAATTGCGACCTGTAGGCAAAATTGGACAAAAAAAGTCCATTTTTCCCCACTGTGAGACGTCTGTGATACACAAAAATCTATTAATTTACCTTTGAGCTGTAGCATTTTACAGGCTTAAATAGTTGCTCTTAATAAGGCAGCCTTAAAGTTTCTTGGAAATTCGGAAAGAATGCTAAACTTTTATGTTGATAGTCAAGCTGCAGTGAAAGCTTTAAGAAGCTTTTGTATAAAATCAAAAGTTGTTTTTAAGTGTTACAAGAATCTTTAGAAACAATCCGGCAATAACCTCGTCCTTCTAAGATTGTACCAGAACATAAGGGAGTAGACGGGAACGAGAAAGCAGATGGGGTAGGAGCTTTTATTCATATTGAACCCCCGATGCAGTACTACAAATGTCAGTGTATTTCAATGGCGAACAGAAAATGGAGAGAGTTAAGTACAAGCAAAATTACTAGTATAATCTGGCCCCGTTACGACCTCAGACGAACTCGCTACCAAAATCCTCTTAACAGAAAGGAATATCGTTTACTCACAGGACACTGCCTAATTTATTCCCACGCAAGGACGATTGAACTCATTTCTGATAACTATTGTAGAAGATGTGATGATCCGAATACGGATTAAACAATCCGTATTCTGATAACAAATGCTCCGCATTAGTCAGGCATTGCGATCGAATTTTAGGCAAAGCAGAACTTGAGAATCTGTAAGAAATCGCAGTTTTATCCTCGTCGCTGAACACGTTTTATCCTCGTCGCTGAAGGAACATACGGTATAGCTATGAACCAGCCGGTCTATGTGAGGAGTTAAAAAAATTTAACTCCGACACCCCTTGGGAATGGAGGAATGCCAGAGTAGTTTTTTCCAAAGGCTGAGAAAAACTTAAACACTATCCTAATGTCTTCATCGCTTTCGGGTCGGTAACAGGCATACAAAAAGGCAGATCAACAGGTTTTGCTCTTTATGAGAACGTTGATACTATTAACGCTTTATCCTTTCGTGATATAGATTGAGGGTTTAATAAAGAAATCTCGGACTCAGCAACTGTGACAATGTCTGGTCATGTAGTAAAGCATGGGTTTGTGTTATTAGAATATCAACTTGTCAATGTGGATTTTATGTTGTCGAGCATAGATTAGAAAAGGCCCTATGCACTGCGACCAATATGATCTTTTGTGCATATGATCTTTTTGATGCTCTTTTGTTGTCGAGCATGCAGATCAGGGATGTTAAATGAGGTTTTCAATTTTGTACCAACTTTCAAAAAAATTTTAGTATTTGGACCCTCACGGTACCATTTTTTTTAATTAATAAAAACTTAACTGAAACAAATGAGTGTCAATTCGATCTTCTATACCCCTCCCCCCCCAAAAAAAAATGCAAACAAATTAAAAAACAAAAAACATTTGTCAGGGGCGTTTTTGAACAATTTCTTGAAATCTATTCTGCAGAAAAATATCTCATTTTTCGATACTTTATCAATAGGAAAACACTAAGAATTTTAGAGTCGACAGGAAAAATGTATCTGAGTGCGTAAACACGAAAAATGTATCAATATCTCAGAAATCTTTTAAAGATGAAAGGTCTCAAGGTCTGCAATTAATACTATCTTCAATAATTGTCTATAAATAACTGACTGATACTTCCGTGGAAAATTCTGAAATTTTTTGTTCGATAAAAGTGAGTAAGAATTGTTTTTATCAAGTGTCTAATTCTGACACTTTTTTTTGAAAAAAAATTTCGAAAAATTTCATTTGAAAACTACTTTAATCTGTTTCAAAACAAGGGTTTAAAATCGGTCTAGCATTAGTTCCTTTGTGAGCATTTTTTTTAAAGTAAAGAAAACAAAGTCTTTTACTGAAATTTGGATGAGTAATAAAGAAATTGGAAATTTTTAAATTGTACCAAATGAGTCGCGGTAGTACCACGGTACTTTTGAAGGTCAAAATGTACCAAAAAAAGTACGATTGTACCAACTTTAACATTCCTGATGCAGATGACCTGGAGATATCGGTAAAGGGTAAAGAACATCCAGTTTTAGGTGATCTTCTACAAGGAGCTCACTAACTAGGCAAGATACTGTGGTCTTGGAGTAAATTCTAATATAACCGATCACGTCCCATTTTCAATGAGGGATAGGATTTCTGATTTTGATCTTATTACTCTCGGCGGTATCCAAGTATCTTGCAGTATACAGAAAGATTTATTTCTGCGATCGGCAGTATCCCAGGAATATTTTTTGAAACAGTTTCCTATTACAAGAGATTCTCGAATAAATTCTACCGTAAGCACAACCAAATTTTTGATGTAAAATAATTTTTCAAAAAAACAGTTTGCCCTAAAACGCGATTGCTTTCGCGACAATTTCAAAAAAAAATCCTCGATTCTGAATGTTAAGTAGAATCGGTTAAAGACTAATATGATGTGTTCTGGAACTGAGTATTTGGAACAAAAATCTTCGCTGGGATGGCTTTCGTAGAAGTCGTTCTACGGGAGATCTGTTAGAGTTTCTGTCGGAACGTTGGAGTCGTTCTCTTCTCCAATTTGGAGAAAACGGAGTGGTTGCTATAAGTAGCTATTATCAAGGTGCTTGATCGTGTGTGACACGGTGAGTTTCTTTTGAATTCAGGGATACTGCAAGGTTCTGTTCTTTCTTCTACACTTTTTCTTAACTTTCTTAGCCCATTTCTTACCAGCGTGTGTTTGAACGTAGATAGAAGATATAATAAAATTATTTAATTTTGTTTGTGTAATTTTGTGGTGTTTTTATTAAGGTTTAGTCTGTTACCGCAGAAAAAAGATATTTTTGGAAAAATTTCACAAATCCGCCCTTTACAATGGGAAGGGGAGCCGTAACTTACATTAGTAATGAAACTTTCATACATTTAAAGAAATATTTTAAAAACTTTTATGAAAAAAAAAACACAAAATGAATCTACATAAGAAAAATATTTCTTTAAGAGTTAGTTTCATTATTATTTTTATACCCTCCACTCTAGTGATAGAGGGTATATATAAGTTTGTCATTCCGTTTGTAACACCTCGAAATATTGGTCTAGGACCCCATAAAGTATATATATTTATGATCCTCGATCGATTTTAAGTCGATCTAGCGATGTCCGTCCGTCCGTCCGTCCGTCCGTCCGTCCGTCCGTCCGTCCGTCTGTCTGTCTGTCTGTCCGTAGAAAACACGCTAACTTTTGAAAGACTTTACAGAGGCTACTGAAGTTTAACATATATATTTGTCATTTACCTGGTCAGGTTGGTATTGCAATCCAGCCAAATCGGTCCAGTGGTTCAAAAGTTATGAGCAAAAGAGTAAATTTCGGCAAGGGTGTTTCGCGAATTTACGAGATAAAAAACACGATAACTTTCGAAAGACAATAATGAGACTACTGAAGTTTGTCATGTATCTTTGCCATTCCCCGGGTCTATTTAGTATTAAATTTCATTTCAATCGGTCCAGTGGTTCAAAAGTTATAAGCAAAACCCTGAATTTCAAATTAGTTTCATCTAAAATGCCACGTGTTTTAACAAGTTTGAAAAGCATTGGTGGTAACTAAACAATGCTTTTCAAACTTGTTTAATTTTAAAGCAATGCTTTTTAAACTTGTTTAGTTCTAAAATCATTGGGTACTTAAAAATTACACTCGAAAAAAATTTTACACTCAAAAAAAATTTTACACTCAAAAAAAATTTTACACTCAAAAAAAAAATTACACATAAAATTTTTTTTTTTTTACAAAAATGACAATATTTTGTGTACATACGTACGTGCATTCACTCAGAAATATTTTTACAGTAAAAAAAACATTACACTCGAAAAAAATTTTACACTCAAAAAAATAGTAATTTTTCTTTTTTTTTTAAAAAAGGCAAAAAAAATGGTTTTTTACTCAAAATAAAATATTTTACACTCAAAAAAAATTTTACACTCAAAAAAAATTTTACACTCAAAAAAAATTACACAAAATTTTTTTTTTTTTTACAAAAATTAAATTTTTTTGTGTACATACGTACGTGCATTCATTCAGAAATATTTTTACAGTAAAAAAAACATTAAACTCGAAAAAAAAACACTCAAAAAAAAATTAGTAATTTTTCTTTCACGTAAAAAAATGTACTACCCTTTAAAAAAAATGCATTGTGGAGGGTATTCATAGATTCGGCAAAGTCGAATTTAACTTTTCTACTTGTTTATATATCAAATAGATTTCACTATTTTAAACTCTGATTTAAAAACGTTCTCTTCAATGGTCAATTTTATGTAACTATTACTATATACATTTATATACTCACTCCTTATTGTACTTATACACTATATAAATAAACATTAAACAAAAAAAAAAACAATTCCAAAAATTTATGATGAGTAAGTGAGTGTTTGTTTGTGTTCAAATGTAATGATAATAAGTCCTGTGGGTTGGTTACATGACTCAACATCATACTTATTTGTAGAATTCTCATTCAGTTAAGTATTGTTTTGTGTCTTTGAGCTTGCTGTTCATTTGTCTGTCACAATTACAAAAATATTTATATTCTTTTACATTTTTTTTTTTTGGTATAATATGAAAGAACAGAGTACAAACCATTTCTAAAATACTACATCGTACATTTAAAAGGATACTATGTATAACATTTTAAGTGAACATGATAGAGCATGTTATTGACATTTGTTATGTTTGTTGTGTTATGAAAATTTATTATTGTCATAGTATATTTAGACAGTTAGTTTTCAAAATGTAAATGGATGTTGTTTTTCTTTTTATACCCTACGTTTAGTGGTAGACGGTATATATACAGTGCCGGTCAAAAAAATAGCACCAATGACAAAATCTCTATTCATCCAATTAAAACAAAATATTATGTGTGTATTCGTTTAAAGTAAATATGTAATACTCTTATACTAAGTATATACCCCTTAAATGTTTTTACTTTTTCCAAAAATTGTGGACGGTTCTTTTATAATGATCGATAATTTAAAAAAACTCTGAATCAGTGCAGTCAATAAAATAGCACCGAATGACAAAATTTTATTAAAAAAAATTATATTGTTTAAATTATTAAAACAAAAGTGTTAAATACTAAAAGAAGATAGTTTTTATTTAAAAAAAAATTAATTCATTACAAAATTTGATGTTTATTTTCATAAAAATACGACTTGGAAAACATTACACTCCTCAAAAACGTGCTTTTGTAAAAAATATAATTTCTGAACATAAACCATATCCTGAAACAGGAAAATTAGTTGGATGCGCTTATAAAATGATTAAAAATTCAACAAAATTAACTTTAGAGCTTGAAAAACTTAGTCACAAGCGACGTTTGTCACCATAAGTGGTTAGATGTTTGTAAAGACAATTGAA
Organism: Pegoplata infirma; assembly: GCA_963921195.1. Taxonomy (NCBI): domain Eukaryota; kingdom Metazoa; phylum Arthropoda; class Insecta; order Diptera; family Anthomyiidae; genus Pegoplata; species Pegoplata infirma. The sequence goes on from OY992540.1 coordinate 122,390,911, forward strand.
GAAGGCCCCATTTACGGCAGCTCTAGAGCTAAAAAAGGACAGCAAATGCTGAAAATGTTCGTCGAAGATTACAAAACAACAACATTAACGGTTGTAGATTCGAAAAAGTGCCCCTACTCTCACTTAAGCATGCTGCAAGTCGTTTGAAGTTTGCTAACAGTAACTCAGAATGACCAGCTTAAAAGTGGATCAATGTTCTATGGACAAATGAATCCATTGTTGTTTTATTTGGAGACATGGGATTACATACCTATGTCAGAAGACCCTATAACTCAGATTTCAATCCAAAACTCGAAATAAAAATAACTTAAAATGGTGCTTATGGTGTGGGAGATATTTTCCTACTGTGGAGTGGGGTTCATATATTGGACCATGGCTCACATATTGGACTAGGACAATCGTGGATATACACTTAACGTTTATATCCTCCAGAAAGTAATGTTACCATAAGTTTCTGAGCAAATGCCACTAATTTAGGTCTTTTAGCACGTCATTTACCCAAAGCATGACGGGAAATTGACAAAAAATTGGTTCTGGACAATAAAGTAAACGTGATGGAATGGCCTGGTCAACCCCCAGAGCTAGATCAAATCGATAGTTAATGGACAGATATAGAGAAGAGAGTGTCTGTAATACAACCAACTTGTAATGAAGCCCTTTGGGTGGCTGTTCAGCAAATCTGGAACTCAATTTCGAATTAAAGATCCCAAAATCTCGTGAATTCGGCACAATAACGTTGTACAGAGGTAATTGTCAACAATGAGCACTCGACAATTTTTTTTTTAATATTTAAAGATATTACAACAATACTGAATTCATAATCCATTCGTTTTTCAAATTTAAGAATTTAATTTTAATACAAAACGTACTGTGGTGCTATTTTTTTGACTGAGTGTTTTTGAAGTTTTTTTAAAAACTCTGAAAATTTTTAATGAAATAAAAAACCAAATTAGCCTTTTGCTATGTAATATTGTTTCACACTCTTGTAAGTAACTTATGACACGTTTTCAGTGACATAAGTTTAAATTGTTAAAAAAAAAACAGCGAAGAAAATTTTGTTTTATCCTGGTGCTATTTTTTTGACCGCAGCTGTAAGTAAGACATTCCATCGAAATATTGGTCTATATTAATTACTTTAGTTTACAAATTAAAACTAATTTTGAGATACACGACATTTTGCATTTATTTTCAATGTAAAATCTTATGCTGATTTCAAAAAAATAAGTCCAAAAAAATTTTAAGTAGAACCGTTTTTGAGATATTGCTAAATTTTCAACTTATTGAGAAAGTGAACAATTTTTTTTTGTTTTAAATCAGTCATGCGCATTTTTGTCATTCCTATTCCCGCGGGAAAAGGCGCTGCTTGTGCGCTGTCGACACAAGTACACTATAAAATTCTGTTGCTTGAGCAAATTTGTTGACTTTTCGCTTGCTACTACCCACACAAGCATAAATGTTATAGTATGTGTGTGCGCACCGCTGTTTTAAATTAACGGTAATTGCACAGAAAATAATATCGTATATTTTATTTTACCCGGTGAAAAATGTTCATATATGAGGCATTCCACACCAAATGTCCCGCTACAGAAAAACATGTGTCCCGTAAATTTCTGAATAGGTTGTTTGGATAGCCCTATATGTAACTAAGAAAATTGCTTTTTTGGTTTTTCAATTTTTCAAAAACTGGGCTTAGGAGGCGTGGTCAAATATTGGAAAAATGGTAAAATTTGTGGCGAGTTGCCTTGATTAAATATTTATCACATTAAAACGGAATGCACCACAATGTCAAAAATTTTCGTTCTTATACAGTTTTGTATGGGCTATCGATTAAATTTTTTTTTGGAAAATTTTCAGAGCCCGTTCTGAAATTTTCCATTTTTTAAAAAAGTCAATTTATCAAAAATCCGGCCACTTTTTTTTTTCTTTTTTATTTTTTTTTTTAAAAGTGTAGATGTTTGTCCATCCACACAAAAAAAAATCAGAAACACGTTCATCTTTTTTTTCGAGAAAATCGCATTTGAACTTTAAATTTCATAACAATTTTGTTATTTGCTTGTATTTCTTTGTTTTAAAGTTGCGAATGAGTAATATTAATTGCATAAATATTCGTCATACGCTCTTTTGACACAAGAAAATACAAGCAAATTACTAAATTGTTATGAAATTTAAAATTCAAATGCGATTTTCTCGAAAAAAAAACGAAGAACGTGTTTCTGATTTTTTTTTGTGTAGATGGAAAAACATCTAAACTTTAAAAAAAAAATTAAAAAAGAAAAAAAAGTGGCCAGATTTTTGATAAATTGACTTTTTTTTAAAATGTAAAATTTCAGAACGGGTTCTGAAAATTTTCCAAAAAAAAAAATTTTTTAATCGAAAGCCCATACAAAACTAAATAAGAATGTAAATTTTTGACATAGTGGGTCATTCCGTTTTAATGTGATAAATATTTAATCAAGGCAACTCGCCACAAATTTCACCATTTTTCCAATATTTGACCACGCCTCCTAAGCCCAGTTTTTGAAAATTTGGAAAACCAAAAACGCAATTTTCTTAGTTTCATATAGGGCTACCTAAACAACCTATTCAGAAATTTACGGGGCACATGTTTTTCTGTAGCGGGACATTTGGTGTGGAATGCCTCATATCGGAAATAGAGTATTCAAAACCGAAACCGGTTAACCGTTTTTTTTCATTTTTAGAAACTCGACCGGTTTCGCATAGTTTTGAATTTCGAATATTCGAGAAACCGGTTTTTTTGTGTCGGTTAACCGACACAGTTTTTAGAAACACTCACAAAACTTAGCGGTACTTCCATAATCAGCTTGTGGATATGTTGGTATGTAAATATCAATGAGTTCCGGAAGTCCGTCTCTTCGTTTAATATTGAAATTAATATGTATTTTTTAAATTTGGCACCTTGGAGTTCTATGGCAAACCATTTTTTTAAATTATCCTTTTGAAATTGTTGAAATCGGAATTTCAAATTCCGATGTCTGAATTTATTATTAATTGTGCTCAATTCAATTCAATAAGAACAAATTAATAAATAAAATCTCTACGGATTTCTGCTCGCTATTGCAAAGAACTAAAATTTAGTTGTTACTTTCTGTCGAAGTTTCCAGCGAAATTGTGCGACGTAAACGGTGTCATACAGATGATACTATTTTCGCTATGACTTATCGATTTTGTGTTTATTGGGTTATGCCTGTTTTGTAAAAATATAATTAAGTTTAATTAATTTTTAACCTGAAGAATAAAAACCGAAAAAACCGGTTTAACCGGTTTTTTTGCTAAAACCGAAACCGGAAACCGGTTTTTCAAAAGTAAGCTTTTTCGAATAAACCGAAAACCGGTTTTTGAAAATGGCCGGTTTTTTGAATACATTAATCGGAAATACAACTGTTTTTGCATAAAACTGAATTTATGCATTTTTGTTCAAATGCATGCAACTTCTACAATTTTTGACGGATTTCCAAAAAAAAAAACTTTGATTTTCTTCGTAATAAAACAGACTTGAACTTAAAATACAGAAATAAAATTTTTTAACTGTCTGAAGACCTATCCAACGGACCTATCCGAAGACCTATCCTACGGACCTGTCCTAGGACCTGTCCGAAGACCTATCCTACGGACCTGTTCGAGGACTTATCCTACGGACCTGTCCGTGGACCTATTCTACGGACCTGTCCGAGGACCTATCCTACGGATCTGTCCGAGGACCTATCCTACGGACCTGTCCGAGGACATATCCTACGAACCTGTCCGAGGACCTATTCTACGGACCTGTCCGAGGACCTTTCCTACGGATCTGTCCGAGGACCTATTCTACGGACCTGTCCGAGGACATATCCTACGAACCTGTCCGAGGACCTATCCTACGGACCTGTCCGAAGAGCTATCCTACGGACCTGTCCGAGGACCTATCCTACGGACCTGTACCAGGAACCAATCCCAAGGACCTATCCTACGGACCTGTCCGAAGACCTATTCAACGGACCTGTCCGAGGACCTATCCTACGGACTTGTCCGAGGACCTATCCTACGGACCTGTCCGAGGACCTATCCTACGGACCTGTCCGAGGACCTATCCTACGGACCTGTCCGAAGACCTATCCTACGGACCTGTCCGAGGACCTATCCTACGGACCTGTCCGAGGACCTATCCTACGGGCCTGTCCGAGCACCTATTCTACGGACCTGTCCGAAGACCTATCCTACGGACCTGTCCGAAGACCTATCCTACGGACCTGTCCGAGGACTTATCCTATGGACCTGTTCGAGGACCTATCCTACTGACCTGTCCGTGGACCTGTCCGAGGACCTATCCAACGGACCTGTCCGAGGACCTATCCTACGGACCTGTCCGAGGACCTATCTTACAGACCTATCTTACGGACCTATCCTACTGACCTGTCCGAGGACCTATCCTACGGACCTGTACGAGGACCTATCCTACGGACCTGTCCGAGGGCCTATCCTACGGACCTGTCCGAGGACCTATCCTACGGACCTGTTCTAGGACCTATCCTAAGGACCTGTCCAAAAACCTATCCTACGGACCTCTCCGAGGACTTATCATACGGACCTGTTCGAGGACCTATCCTACGGACAAAAATCAGTACAATCAGTACATATTTTACAAAATCAGTACAGCATTTTTTGATCAGTACACGTGATCAAAAATCAGTACATGTACTGATCAAATCAGTACGAATGGTCAGCCTATACATACAGTGGGCGACAATACATTGGAAACCTTTTTATAGTTGATGTAATTTGTTAAAAACAAAGTTAACAATACTAAACGTTATTATTATCAAATGAGTATTATTTAAAAAAAAATGTTATGTAGGTAATATATAAAGCTTTAATTTAAGCTTAATGGCGTCCAGATTGAGTAAATAATGAATGTGCTACGAGGGTCGATCTGGAAAATGAAATTATTTATAAATATTTTTTTGAACATTTTTTAAAAATATTTCCAAATCGATTTTTTCCAAGTTCAAATATTAAAAATTTAAAAAAATGTCCAATAGATTTTATTCAGTGATCAAATAATTTTTCTAACAATTAACATAAACCGTAAGTCAATCTGTGATAAAAGTAAAAATAAGATCTTTTAATAAATTAATGTATTTGTTGTTAGATTTTTAATAAATAAAATCCCCTGAAGTGGTTTGAAAAAAGCAAACGAAACGTTGGGTGGAAAATAATAAAAATGAAGTGATTTTTATTTACATTTGGAAACAAATAGCTGACCACAATTAGCCTGTAAGGTAACCTCTTTTTCAAAATGAAATTTTTTAAGTACAGTAGAAAAAATCCGCATTTTTTGACCTCTAATTCTTTTGACCATCAGTTTTTTGTAAAGAAAGAAAATATGTTATTGTTTATAAATTTTGGTACCTAAATGTATAGTAATGAAATATTAAAATAATCAAAAATTTTCTTTGTTTACAAAAAATTGGTGGTCAAAAGAATTGCAGGTCAAAAAATATGGACTTTTTCAACTGTCTGTTGCTGGAAAAATTATTTGTTCACTAAATAAAATCTATTGGACCTTTTTTTAAATTTTTTATGTTTGAACTTGGAAAAAATCGACTTGGAAATATTTTTAAAAATGTTCTAAAATATAACTATAAATAATTTTATTATTTACTCAATCTAGACGAAATTGAGCTTAAATTAAAGCTTTTTTTTTCACAAACAATTTTTTTTCCACGGAATTTTTTTACAAATATTTTTTTTTAATAAACTTGTTTTACCTTGTGGAGGGTATCAACACATTCGCTAAGGCCGAATTTAACTTTTTTTACTTGTTTTTGCTGCTGCTGTATGACAGACTAATCATGAGCAATTACACTCTATATACAATGTATGCAATAGAGTGTAATTTAACAGCGAAAAGGGATTTTTCATAAATTTTCAAAATGATGAATGTGTATTTTGAAAACAATATTTTTTTTTTTTTGTAATAAATTGGAAAATCCTTAAAATTAAGTGTTTGAATTTAGTGCAAAAAAATAAAGTTGTAAAATTTAAAAAAGTTTAATGGAAATACAGTTTTAAAACTACTTTAAACTTTTGGGAAAATAGTATGTTTACCCGCTCATTTTTAAAACACAAAAATTGAAGATTTTTACATAATCATAGTTTTTAAAAGCTTTTTTTATTGATTGTTATTTTAATCGGAGTCAGCAACACCAAAGGTCAATGATACAATAATCAGGGTAATCACAGATCACAGAATCATAATTCAAGCAGAATTTTTTTATGCGGTTAGGCCGAATCAAAATATTTTGTACATACACAGTACCGGGATCTAGGAGTTTCGCTTTTTAAAGTCTTAAATACCAAGATTTTTAAAAAATCATCCCGGTTGGCATTCATAATTTTTATAAAGGATAAAATATCGAGGGCGAATATTCAAAACTTGCTATCTGCAGTATTATTACCTAGCAGATAGCAAGTTTTGAATATTCGCCCTTGATATACACTAGTTGTCAACTAATTAGAAACGTTTCTATGGTATATGCAATTTGTTCAAGACAAAGTTAACAATGCTTACCGTTATTATTATTATTATTAAACGAGTATTACACAGAAAATAAAATCATAAAATTCAAGTCAACAAACAGCAATTGTGAATGTCTTATACTGATATCAACCAAACATTTAGTAAAAACGGCTCCCGTTAGTCAATAATACAAAAATTCGATTTTGTTTTTAACAAACTACGTCAAATAATTTTATTTCAAAATAAAAGGTAAATTTCAACAAATTATTAGTGGCAGTTTGTCAATAAGACAAAATAAAATATTTTTTTAACTTTCAAATAACCCGTTTGTTATTAATGTTCAATAATTTGTAAATAAAACAGATTTTTTTCAACTATTTATGTCAATAAACGACTTTGTCAAATAAAAGTCATATTTTCAACAATTTAAATCAATAAATATAAAGAACTTTGTCAATCTAACAAAATCGTAAATTTTTTTTTAACAATTGCTGTCTGTAAAGAATTTGGTAGCTTTTGTAAAGTAGAAAACAAAAACACAAACATACTATAACGACAACATGCTCTCTCTCGTCGTGTAGTTTGTTTTTTATTTGTGGCTGTACTTCTTTTTAAAAAAGCAGACAATGAAAAAGAAGGCAATTAAAAAAAAAAGATTATGAATTTAGTTTTATCTGAGCTAGCAAGGTGTACGGCTGCAATTGAAATTATTTCATAGAAAATATTATTAAAAAATGTATTTCGAAAACAAATTAATCTTTTTATATAAATATTTTGCTTTCTTAACTATTGTTTTGTTTTTGCCTTTATATTTTTGGAATAATTTTTTTTACAGAATTTGCTTTCCAAATTTTTACCGACTGCTATGTTTGTCTAAAACGAAACTAAAACATGTGTATATGAAAAAGAAAGAAATAAAGAACAAACGAAAAAAAAAGAATTTTCAACATAAGACAAAAACGGTAAAACGATAAAAGTAAAATACATTCTTAAGTGTTATAAGAAAGAATATTGACTAACAAAATACTTTTGTTTAATTTTAATTAATATTCTCTTACATTTATCTCGATTTTTAATCAATTTATTTTTAATTTTTTTTCCTATAAAAAAGTTTTAATTTGTCAATACAACTAATACTGTTGGTTGATATCACAAATTCGTTTGTTGAATTCCTTTATCATATCAACAAATGACGTTTGTGTTTGTTGAATTTCTTTGTTGAAAACAAAATTTATTTTTTTTTCTTTTGTTAGATCAACAAATTATGTTTTGTGTTTGTTGAATTTCTTTGTTGAAAACAAAATGTATTTTTTTTTCTTTTGTTAGATCAACAAATTACGTTTTGTGTTTGTTGAATTTCTTTGTTGAAAAAAAATTTAAGATTTTGTACGTTTGTCAATACAAATAATAATTTAGGAGAACTATTACAAACTCATTTATCAATTGTTTTTTCAACAATTAATATTTACAAACGTTAGTTGATATTACAAATTTCCGTATAGGAGCACTTTCAGTGAAAAATTTAATTGTATTCACAAATATGGGGGTCAATATAACAATTCGTTTTTTTCTGTGTACTTTAAAAAATGTTATGCAGGTAATTTATAAAGCTTTAATTTAGCTTGATAGCTTCCAGATTGAGTAAATAATAAATGTGCTACGAGGGTCGATCTAGAAAATGAAATCTTTAATAGCAACTTTTTTGAAAAATTTTTAAAAATATTTCTAAGTCGATTTTTTCTAAGTTCAAACATTTAAAAAATGTTCAAAAATTAAAAAAAAATTTTTTCATTAATCAACAAATTTTTCCAACAACCCAAACAAAAAATATTCGCATTTTTGACCTCCATTTTGTTTGACCACCAATTTTTTGTAAACAAAGAAAATATGTTATTGTTTATTAATATTAGTGCACCTAAGTGTATGGTAATGAGATATTGAAATAATTTAAATTTTTCTTGGCTTACAAAAAATTGTTGGTCAAAAGAATTGGATGTCAAAAAATGCGGAAATGGACCAATTTTTTAATTTTTAATGTTTAAACTTAGAAAAAATCGACTTAGAAATACTTTGAAAATTTTTTTAGAAAAATATCTACAAATAATTTAATTTTCCAGATCGACATTTTTTATTTACTCAATCTTGCCCAGATCACACTCTATATCAATAAAAACAAAACTAAGATTGTATGACTCCAATGTTAAATCCGTACTGCTATATGGTTGCGAATCCTGGGCACTAACATCAGCATTAACGAGGAAACTCCAAACATTCACGAACGGATGTCTGAGGAGAATATTACGAATCTGGTGGCCGCGTACAATCTCTAACGAACAGCTTTTATCTACAACTAATGAAATTCCAGTGGACCTTGAAATTAAAAGACGTAAATGGCGTTGGATAGGTCACACACTCCGAAAAGATGCAAACGAGACTTGTAGAACGGCTTTATGGTGGAACCATCAGGAGGGCACTATTAGGGCAGTTAGATAGAGGGTAGGTGTGTTCAGAGAAAATGTTTGGACTAAAAAAATATTGTGGGTCGGTCATACATTTTGTTCCTCTAAGGGCACTATTAGGGCAGTTAGAGCGGTTGGAACAAGTTTTTAAAAATGTCGTTTTGTGTGGGAGCCCCCTTAGAAATTGGAGATAGGGTATTAGTTTGTTCCAAAGAAATGTTAAGACGTAAAAATTAATGGGGGTCGGTCTCATAAAGGACCCCTCTATGACGCACCATTGGAGCTGTAGAAATGATTTTAAGATTGAAAAATTACAATAAAATTTTTTCAAAAAATTTTAAAAAATAGTAATAATCGTTATCCCACGATCTTCCTGGGCAAAAAATTTGTAGAATTGATAGAAGTTTTAAACAAAAAAATTTCAAAAAAATCGAAGAGTACAAACATTTTCAAAAATGAGATTTAAATTTTAAAACTTAAAAATCGCATACTAGAGCGCTTTTAAGAATTTTTTGGGATTTTTTTTAGAAAGTACGTAAAAAAACAAAAATTTTGAAATTTGGACCATTATTGAAGAAGTTATGATTAAAAGAAGTTTGAGTAAAGGAGCAAACTACCAATTTTTAAAAATTCGATATCTTTTGAACGGGTCATCAAAAAAATCTGAAAATTTACCACGAAGGAGTTTTCGAAGGGTACTAAAAACTGTAAACAAATTGGGAAAATCTAAAAAAAAAGTTTTTCAAAGTGTCCGATTTCACATGGAATGCCCCATATATATATAATCTGGGCACTATCAAGCTTAAATTAAAGCTATATAATTATACTCGTTTGATAATAATAACCAAGGAGAGGACTTTCGTGCAAATGCATGTTTTATCCCTTTGGTCTTAGAACAGCATAAACAAGATATCTTTGCGAATCAAAGCATTTGCTTTGAAATGGCGTCGATTCGTTAGTGCATATTTTGTCATATTTTTGCATATTTTGCCATTATTTCGCTATAAATGGATATTTTTAGGTCATATTTTGTATAAATTTTAGTTTTTTAGCAATTTTTAAGATTTTTTTATGATATTTTTTTTTTATTAAAACAATTATTAAATTTTTTTAGATAACACCGATCAACACTCATTTTCCGGTTTGAATTCTGGTGATCAATTTTAGTAGACTTTGATCTCCTGATTCCAAAAATGTTCTCCAAATTTTTCCATCACGTCTAGATTTTTAGTTGTTCATGGTTAAAAATGCGAAAAATTAAGATTTTTGCATTTTTTGAAAGCCTGCACAGCAGACATTCAGTGGAATACAAATCTGGTATAAAGCGCAAAAGTATAATTAGTCTATGGTCTCCAACATAGAAAACAATTTTTTCTAATTATTGCGTTTGGTTGGGTTACACTTGCGTTTTAAAATGAGAGTGTTAAAATTATCATTTTTGTAAAAAAGCTAAGGTAGATAGATACCTCAGTTTTTTTTAATATTTTTCAATGAAAAACTAAAAAAATAAATTAGATTTTTTCTGTAAGTACAGATCGAGCACGGGCTATAATTATATTTGTTATAAGGGTTCAAGTTGAAAAAATGCAGAAGAAAAATTGAATTTCTAAAAATTATAGACATTTCTGGTATTTCCTATACCGTTTTCAAACACCCCACACTGATAGAAATTTGTACATGACAATAATGAAAATCTACATTAATGTTATGAAAAATGACGTTAAAAAGGAACCTATGTAGGGTTTCATTGAATTAATGAAATGGGTATCATAAAATGTAATTGCAAGAACAAGTTTCATTAAATTAATGAAAATTGTTCATACAAAATATAAATTGTATTTAATGAAAATGATTCATTACTTTAATGAAAAAAGTATTTAATTCTTATGAAATACTTTCATTGAATAAATCCTACTTTTTATTTTTGAAATGAAATACTTTTATTGAATAAATGTTACTTTTATTTTTAAAATAAAATATATGTATGAAATTGTAAAGATCTTTTTATAGAATTAAAAATAATAAAAAAATGTTTCACTTAGTCTTCTCGCACAAAATTTTACTACAACCTTAACTTGGAATACATAATTAAAACCACGAACTAATATAAAACATCACAAAAATTTGTTAATTATTAATTTAGTTTTTATTTAAAATTTCGTAAAAAAATCGGAAAAAATCACAAAATAACTAAGTTAATAAACACTCACATATTTTAAATTTTATCTATAGATTTCACTCAGTTTTCTCACACAAAATTTTACTATAACGTTTACTTTTAATACATAAGTAAAATTCTGAAATAATTTAAAATAACGTGAGTTTAATAAATACTTATAATTAATCAACAATATTTCATTTTAAATTTCGTAAAAAAATCTTAGAAAAAATCACGCTCTGATCAGCTGTTTTTTGCGCGCGTAAACTAACAGACTAAACAGACGCGACACGACAATTGTCAAAAAACAGAAAATTTTGTAAACAAAACTTAATGAAATTTTTTAATGAAACTACGAAATCTAATGAATCAATTTTAATGAATATCTTGCACAATATGTATGACATTTTATTCAGCATATGAAAAATTTCATTGTTGCAATGAACCAACGTTAATGAATTCCATTCATTAGTGATATGAAGCGTTTTTCTATCAGTGCAGTTAGTGTCATCATCAGTAGGATTTTAAATGTCGGTTTGTCTTGTTAATGAAAACTGTTTTTTATATATGTGAATATTTATAGTTTCTACAGAATAAATTTTGACATTTTCCAACACTACAATTCCTTGCGAAATAATGTAAGAGACAAAAAAGTTGAAAGAAAGTATGAAGTGAGGTTGAGATTGCTAGAAATAGAATTGTTGTGTTGGAAACTGTCAAAATTTATTCTGTAGAAACTATAAATATTCACATATATAAAAAACAGTTTTCATTAACAAGACAAACCGACATTTAAAATCCTACTGATGATGACACTAACTGGGGTATTTGAAACCGGTATAGGAAATACCAGAAATGTCTATAATTTTTAGAAATTCAATTTTTCTTCTGCATTTTTTCAACTTGAACCCTTATAAAAAAATAATTATTTTACAAATTTAAGTTTTCTGTGGTATTTTTCGTACAAACCGGAAGATATCTTTAATGGGTTTAAAAGTCTATAAGAACGAATGAACTTTTGCCTAAATTTTGAGCTCATCACAGTAAAGATTGATCGTCTGGTTTTTGTTTTAGAGCCTTTTAAAATGGTGATTTTTCTAATTTTTTTCACAGTGTTTTTTTAAAATACATGTTTGGCCAATAATAGTGCAACAACTTCAAATTTTTTTGATCATATATTTGAGATAATAGTTCAATTTTACTCTAACGCTTTATACCAGATTTTTATTCCACCCAGTGGCTGCTGTGCAGGCTTTCAAAAAAGGCAAAAATCGCGTTTTTTCGCATTTTCAACCGAGAATAATTAAAATTCTAGACGTGATGAAAAAATTTGGAGCACAGATTTGGAATCAGCGAGTCAAAATCTTTGAAAGTTTTATACCAAACTTCAAACCGGAGTCAAAAACCTTTGATTTGTTGGACGGTGTAATTTTTAATTTTTTTAATAACATTTTATACACACCACACTGTATATGAGGCATTCCACACCAAATGTCCCGCTACACAAAAACATTTGTCACGTAAATTTCTGAATAGATTGTTTGGATAGCCATATATGGAACTGAGAAAATTGCGTTTTTGGTTTTTCTAATTTTCAAAAACTGGGCTTAGAAGGCGTGGTCAAATATTGGAAAAATGGTCAAATTTGTGGCGAGTTGCCTTGATTATATATTTATCACATTAAAATGGAATGCACCACAATCTCAAAAATTTACATTCTTATATAGTTTTGTATGGGCTATCGAAATTTTCTGAAATTTTCCATTTTTTTAAAAAGTCAAGTTTTTTTTAAGTTTAGATGTTTGTCCATCCACACAAAAAAATTCAGACACGCGTTTTTCGTTTTTTTTTTTTCGAGAAAATCGCATTTGAATTTTAAATTTCATAACAATTTTGTAATTTGCTTGTATTTTTATACCCTCCACTCTAGTGATAGAGGGTATATATAAGTTTGTCATTCCGTTTGTAACACATCGAAATATTGGTCTAGGACCCCATAAAGTATATATATTCATGATCCTTGATCGATTTTAAGTCGATCTAGCGATGTCCGTCCGTCCGTCCGTCTGTCTGTCTGTCTGTCTGTCTGTCTGTCCGTTGAAAACACGCTAACTTTTGAAAGACTTTACGGAGGCTCCTGAAGTTTGACATATATATTCTCCATTTACCGGGTCAGGTTGGTATTGCAATCCAGCGAAATCGGTCCAGTGGTTCAAAAGTTATGAGCAAAATAGTAAATTTCGGCAAGGGTATTTTTCGAATTTACAAGATTAAAATCACTATAACTTTCGAAAGACAATTCTGAGGGGGCTGAAGCTTAGCATATATATTTGTCGTTTCTCGAGGCTATTTGGTTTTGAATTTCAGCAAAATCGGTTCAGTGGTTCAAAAGTTATAAGCAAAGCAGTGAATTTCAGATTTGTTTCACCTTAAACTGTTGAAAACTCGTTAAACAAGTTTTATAAGCATGGTGAAATGCCAGTTTTGTAAAACTTGTTGTTGTTTGTTTTCTTGTCGTGGGGTGCGGTTTAGTTGTTAGACAAGTAAATATTTGTTATTGTTTTGTTATTGTGAGTGTTACTGTATGTAACGGGAAAAAATCAAATAACGTATGTGTATGATTGAATGTTAATTTGTTTTTGGTTTTTAAAGAAGAAGATGGTAATATAAAAAGAAGAAAATATGTGAAATAGTTTTTTTTTTGTATTACATTATAGGTATAAAACAACAAAAATATTTTACAAAGTGTTACTCAAAGAAATTGTACACTAAAAAAGTATTTACACTCAAAAAAAAAAAATGTTACACTCAAAAAAAAATGTACACATTATTATTTTTTTTTGTTTAATGAAATGGCAGACTCAAAAAAATGTTGACAGTCAAAAAAATTTTACACTCAAAAAAATTTGATTGATTAAAAGAAAGTTTGACTCAAAATAATATATATATTTCTAATAAAAAAATTGTAATGCAATTTTTGAAATTTTTTTTAGAAAATTACTATCAGATAACATTGTGGAGGGTATTCATAGATTCGACCAAGTCGAATTTAATTTTTCTACTTGTTTTGTTTTAATGTTGCGAATGAGTATTATTAATTGCATGAATATTACTCATATGCTCTGTTGAAACAAGAAAATACAAGCAAATTACTGTATATCTAAGCTAAAAATGCCAGACTGAATTCAAATGTTGTTTCTTTTTTAATAAAGGTAAAAAAATAAGTGGATATTTATGATTTTTAGTGCATATTTTAAGATTTTTAGTGCATATTTCATGACTTTTTAGTGCATATTATAGGCGCCTAAAACACAGATTTTTAGTGCATGAAGGTCCGGTCTCTGATTATAACGTTGAGTATGGTTAACTTAAAAATATAATCTTTAATTTGATCGATATCGATCTAGAAAGAAGATAAGGGTTAATGTTTAGTTCATATGTGTTTTATGTGTCCTTAAGTAACCATGCTAAATTAAAGTATCATTAGATCATTTTTCAATATCATTTGATCCCGAGTAAAAAAAAATTGTATGGTAAAACATGTTATCTTATAAAATTATATATAATTTATTGGATCTGATTTTGCTAAATTTCATCCGAAAATTGGCCGCGCCAAAGTTATCTCATAACATCTTATAATATATGAAGTTACAGTTTAATATTTGATTGTATGTGATTTCATCCGGAAATTGGCCGCGCCAAAGTTATCCCAAATTATCTATTATCATGATTTTGTATTAAATATGATATGATATGATGTAATTTCATCCGGAAATTGGCCGCGCCAAAGTTATCTTAAAATATCCAATATCATGATTTTATATTAAATTGGATATTATATAATGTAATTTCATCCGAAATTTGGCCGCGCCAAAGTTATCTTATAATATCTGATATATTGATTTTATAAAAAAATTATTGGATACATTTTTATCCAAAAAATGTTTCTGTTTGTAGATTTATTTTTAGATATAATAATGTCAAACTGAAAATAAATAAATAAAAAAAAAAAACTTCGAACGGACGGGGATTAGAACCACAAGTCTTCCGTTTTGTAATCGCAATCTCTACCCTCTAGACCAGCGGACGTTGTTAGCAAATAACAACTTTAAAAGACTTAGTTTTAAATAAATTGATCGTATCTAATTCTATCAAATTGATCTAACATATAGTAATATATCATTACATCCAATTAAACATGTTATTCACTTGTACACAATTTTAAAAAAGACTTAGAAAATTTTTGATAAAATTTGCAAAAAAAAAAAAAAAATGGAATGACGTACAGCGATATTAGGGGCTTCCATGGTAAGCTTAAGGCGGTATGCCTTATTTCCAAGTCATAGGCTTCCAAAGTGAAATAAGACTTTGGCTTATAAGTTTGAAATTTTTCATTGAATCAGGAAATCAGAATAAGATTTGAGATTGGGTTCCAAAAATCATTGATAATTTGATAATTTAAACCAAATATAGCTATTATTAACTATATAAATGCAATATAAATGTCTAAAAATGATTGCAAAAATTCAAAAAGTAAAATTTTTTAAGTTCTAAAAAAACAAATGCAATAAAAAAGTGTTTTCTATTTAAAAAAAAATAAAAAAAATATATTTTTTTCTGGAATCGAACTCGGGTTCCCAAAAATGATAGATAATTTTATAATAAATTAAATATAGTTATATATAACTATATAAAAGCAATATAATTTTTCAAAAATGATTGTAAAAATTCAAAAAAAGAAAAATTTTTAGTTCTAAAAAAAATAAATGCAATAAAAAAGTGTTTTCTATTTAAAAAAAAATAAAAAAAAATATATATTTGTAGGAAGAAAACACAACGACTTTATACTTTCACGTCACTTTATTAACTGACTTCTCCTTAAAAACTAAAAAATCATGTATAAAATAACTTAAAGCTAGGTAAATGTAAGACAGTGACAGATATATATACAGAAACTTAAAGCTAATTGACATTATATAATACACTGTTAAAAATACAACTCCACTTAACGAAACAAACGGGTATACATGAATAATAAACAGTATACTACTACAATTCGGCCATCCTGACCACGAGATCCCCTGATCTCGGTTCTACCAGCTGTGACCTATGACCTTTGAACCACGGGCGGATATTCCCAATCGCCCACACACCTCTATACGGGTTACGAGACTGTTGAAAACCCTCTATGTCCTCCAGCAAATATCTATCATTTCGCAAAACCTTCGATACCCTAAACGGTCCCCTGAATTTCGGAATCAGTTTACGAGATATACCAGCGTTTGAATCAAAATTTTTTACCATAACATAGTCGTCCACAACATA
This sequence comes from Pegoplata infirma, assembly GCA_963921195.1. Classification (NCBI taxonomy): domain Eukaryota; kingdom Metazoa; phylum Arthropoda; class Insecta; order Diptera; family Anthomyiidae; genus Pegoplata; species Pegoplata infirma. The sequence continues at coordinate 122,407,370 of OY992540.1, forward strand.
CTTCGAAGGTGCCTTTCTCCGTCTGTCGACATAATCCTTATTATAATCCTGCAATGCCTTCTGCCTTACCGATGCCCTGTCCCTAATTTCATCGTGATCTAACTGCTTCACTTCCTGTACATCCTCAATTAAAATCTCCCTTAAAGAATCCATGACACTACCCCTTTGCCCAATGCCAAATAACATCGCACTCGGATGCTCGCCTATTGCCCTATGAACAGTGTTATTAAGGGTATGTTCGACCTTATCCAACACCATATCCCAAAAAATTTTCTCCTCAGGGCGAACCAATTTCGCTATCATCGGGCCAATACTCCTGTTCACTCTCTCCACCTGCCCATTCGCCTGTGGGGAACCAGTAGCCACTTTCACATGTTGAATCCCACATTCCTCCATAAACTCCCGGAACTCCCCAGATGTAAAGGCGGTACCCCTGTCGCTTATGATATACCTCGGTCGGCTGTAAGATCGAAAATAGTCCCTCAAATGACCAACTACCTCCCTTGTATTTGTCGTCTTCGTCGGATAAAGTCTCACAAATTTCGTACTAGCATCGATAACAACCAAAATATGCTTGAGTGTCCTACCATTATCAACGGGACCATAATGGTCTATATGAACTATATCAAACGGATTCCTAGGCTTTGGAATATTATTCAAAAATCCTTCCTCCTTTCCCTGTTTCGAAGAATATGCTATGCACTTCAAACAATTTTGTATATGCCCCGATGCCTTTTCCCTAATCTTCGGAAACCAATAGCTCTTAGAAATAATTTCAGTCATTTTGTCGATTCCCACATGACCAATTTCGTCATGGTATTTATACAAAACGTGTTGTTCCATATCCTCCGGAACGCAAAACAATAAAACGTCATTATTAGATTTCCTATAAATAACCCCATTTCTCATCTCAAACATTTTATGTTGTTTCCCCTGAAGTTCACTCTTAAGTTCCCTTAACTTTGTATCCTTATTCTGACATATTACTAAATTTTCCTCAAAAGTATTACTCTCGATTACCATTATGCTCAAACACCTACTAAGTGCATCCACATGTTGCATCCGTGAACCAGCCCTATGCTCTAACACGTAGTCATAATTCTGCAGCTCAAGACCCCATCTGGCAATCCTTGGGTTAAGTTCCCTTTTATTCAACGTCATTGTCAGTGAATTACAGTCTGTAACTATTTTAAACTTTTTCCCCTGTAAGTATATTCGAAATCTTTTCAAAGCATTAATAATTGCCAGTGTCTCCAATTCAAAACTGTGGTATTTAGACTCAACCTCCGTCGTACGCTTCGAAAAATAAAACACCGGATGCATTTTGCCGTCCTCCTTCCTCTGTAGTAAAACAGCCCCAAAACCTACACTGCTTGCATCACAATGCAATTCAGTATCGTCCTTTGGATCGTACAAAGCCAAAACCGGTGAGCCTATTAGTTTTTCCCTCAATAGGTCAAAAGCCTTAACTTCTTCCGTCCCAAATTTGAATTTTCTATCCTTTCTAGTTAAATCATATAACGGTTTAGCTATCAACGAAAAATCCTTGACAAATCTTCTAAAGTAAGAACAAAGTCCCAAAAAACTTTGTACCGAATGTACGTTTGTCGGCAGCGGAAAGTCCTTAATTGCCCGTAGGCCCCGATCATCCGCTCCAATACCGCGACCATCAATTTTATATCCTAAATATGTAACACTTGTCTGTAAAAATTCACACTTGTCCAGTCTTAACTCCAATTTGTTCTCCACCAACCTATCAAAAACTTCTCTTAGTATAAGAAAATGTTCACCTACATCCGTTGTCGCAATCGTTATATCATCCAAATAAATAATCAACTTACCATCCCTTACCATGTCCGCGAAAATTCTGTTAACGAACCTTTGGAAAACTGAAGGGGCATTCTTCAGGCCAAACGGCATCCTCAAAAATTCATATTGCCCTAACGGAGTTACAAAAGAAGTATATTTCACCGAATCCTCATCAACATACACATGAAAAAATCCATTCCTCAAGTCCAATTTTGTAAAATACCTTTTACCCGCCAGTCTATCCAACAAATCATCTATTAAAGGAATAGGATAACTGTCCTTGGCTGTCATCTTATTTAGCACACGGTAATCTACACACATTCTAAGGTCACCCGTTTTCTTTTTCACCAAAACTATAGGCGAAACAAATTCTGATTCACTCGGCCTGATATATCCTTTTCCCAAATATTCATCTAAAATTACCTGTAAACGCTGCCTCTCATCATAGGACAATCTACGAGGCGTGCAGCTAAAAGGCTTCGCATTCTCAACAATTAATGTTATATTATTCTTCACCCTAGGTTCAACTGGTCTCTGTGGCCGTAAGTAACATTCCAAAAACATCTTATCCAACTTTTCCCTATCGCTATAACTCACATTTTCACCTACAATTAGCCGGTCTTTACCATCCTCCCCGCAATCAATAGACATTATCATATTCACCTCATTTTCAAATTCAGATTCCATTTGCCTATTATCATCCCGTTCAACCTCTGGTATTAATCTTAATCCTGCAATTTCCAAAAAATCCCTGCCCAAAATACAATCATACACCATTGACTCATCATCAACAATAATCATTTTCAATTCAATTTTTTTATTTTCAAAAAAAAACATAAAATAAACATTTTCCATAAGTTTTTAATTTACTCTTATTAATTCCAAAAAATGATGAGTCAACTTCTGACATTTCATTAAAATTTATCCTTCCCGCAACATTTGATCTCCTAACTAAGCTGACGGGGCTCCCCGTGTCTACTAGGCATTCTATATAGAAATAATTATTGAAATTTTCATTAGTACTAAACTTAAAATACCTTAAATAATTATTCTCGTTCACCTTAGTTACCACTTCTTTTCGTTCAGGGCATGCTGCAACACGATGTTCCAGACTTCCACAAGCATAACATGCACCTACTTCTCTCTTTGGCTTACGGCAATCGGTAGCAAAATGTCCCATTGCATTGCAGTTATAGCATCTATATTTGGTTTCACTTTTTGTTGTGTTTGATGACGCTGGCAACTGAATTGTGGAGAATGCCTGCAACAGCTGCGCCTTATTCTTGTAACACTGTAGTTTGGCATGTATTTTCAAATTTTCATCTGGTATGCCCTCAATTATATTATCGATTAGTTCGTCTTCATCAATTCGGAATTTACTGGCCAACAAAACTTTTTCATTAAAATAATTCATGAAGCTTACATTGTAGTGCCACTGGCATGCCTCAAAATTACGTCGCATCACTAGTTTGTTTTCTTTTGAACTGAACACTTTTAACATTTCTGCAAACAACTCATCGAGTTCCTCATTAACATAGTTAGATTTTGAATGCAGCCATGCTTGAGCTTTTCCCTTAACCTTAACCATCAACAAAGCTTTTAAGGTATTGTCATCAACAGAATATTTTTTTGCAATATTTTTAAATTGTAAAATCCATACTTCTGGGCAAACTGTACCATCATAATCCGGCAACAAATCTTTAAGCAAACTCAATGAAACAGTGTTGTTGTTATTGTTTGAGTTTGAAATTTCATTTACACTACTTGTGTTGTTCTTGTTAAAATTTGAATCGTACACATTTCTATAATTATCTTGAACGTCATTAACATTAGCTAAAACACTCGTTTGCCTTTTCTCAAATTCATCTTTTCTTTTATAAAATTCATTTTCCTTCATTAAAAGTTCTTTCTCTCTTTTTAAAAGATCAAGTTCTCTTTTCATTTGATTAAAATTAATTTCACCCCAATTTGCACTTGCTGCAATTCCATCGGTCATTTGTAAGCTTTCTGTCATTAGTTTGGTTTCATTGTCTACACTCGTTTGCTCATTTTCGATCATTTGATTTGGTTCTTTCGTTTGTATTTCAATATGCTCAATACCATCACTTATCTCATCTACTGTGTTAGTGACAGCGATGCTTTCATTTGGACACACCCCTCTTTCATTTGCAGGAATTTCATTGAGTCGCAATACAAGCATATTTTTCGTACCAGCCGTAGGCAAATTAAGCTGTTGCAGCCAACCCCGCAGCTGCGCAGCCGTATACTTGTTCAAGTTCATTTCTTCCATTGTTGTTGTTGCCTCTTTTCTTTGTATTTTGATTAGTAACCAAAATAAAAAAAAATTCTCACGAAATTTAAAAACTTAAGGTAGAAACAGAACAAGCACGGCACGGGGGACGGTTGCCGTTGTCGGAGAATATAGGCCCAAAACAATGACGGGGGACGGCGACGGCAAAAAATGTCATTTGTTTGTTCAGTGGTGCTAACTTTTAATAAAATTAGAGTAATTTTACGGAAAAAAATCGCTTATCATATAGTCAATGTGATTAAGTTGGCACTACTGTACGTTTGTTACACCATTGTGAATGAAAAAATAAAAAATTGTTGAGAAAATGCGGCAACCCTGGAGTGTGAGAGGGAGGGAGATTGAGAGAACCCGGAGATAAATTAAAATAAGTTTTAATTTTTTGCCGTGCCGGTCACGGTTTTTAACTGTCAAATCGTATGGAAAAAGTCGTGCCGGGCTTGTTCTGTTCCTACCTTTAACGTCTTTTTTCTTCTAGATTTTCTTTCTGTTTTTATTCCCTTTTTTTTCTCTTTTTTTTATTTACAAATCTCAATTGTTTTTTTCACGACTGTTTTTTTTTTTTCTTTCTATTAAATTTCCTTTGAATTTCACAATTTCTTGCTGTTGTTATTAATGTTTTTTTTGTTTTTTTTTTTTTTCTCTTTTCCCGTACAGCTAATTATCTCGTATGGGAACAAATGTTTCCTCTTTTTCTATACACGCACTTGTTATTTAAATCAGTTATTCTTTATTTGTCAATTAATTTGTTTTTAATTAAAAAAAAATAATTTTAATTTTTTGAGTAATCCCACTTCTGAAAAACTGTAGGAAGAAAACACAACGACTTTATACTTTCACGTCACTTTATTAACTGACTTCTCCTTAAAAACTAAAAAATCATGTATAAAATAACTTAAAGCTAGGTAAATGTAAGACAGTGACAGATATATATACAGAAACTTAAAGCTAATTGACATTATATAATACACTGTTAAAAATACAACTCCACTTAACGAAACAAACGGGTATACATGAATAATAAACAGTATACTACTACATATTTTTTCTGGAATCGAACTCGGGTTCCCAAAAATTGTAGATAATTTTATAATAAATCAAATATAGTTATATATAACTATATAAAAGAAAAATAAGTTTTTAAAAATGATTGCAAAAATTCCAAAAATGAAATTTTTTTAGTTCTAAAAAAATTTAACGCAATAAAAAAGTGTTTTCTATTTAAAAAAAATAAAAAAAAAACTTTTTTTTTCTCGACTGGGCCGGGAATCGAACTCAGGTTTCCAAAAATCATATGTAATCTTATATGATACAATAAAAAGTTTTGTATAACCATATATGTTGACACACAAAATTAAATTTTGAAATACTGGCATATATAATTATATATGGCTAGTTGTTTGGTCAAAAAAATATTTTTTTTATACATGATTATATCAAAATATATATTCCATTACATATGCGACCATTTATAAATATATATTGAGTTTAGACGAAATTTGCGTATATATAGTACCATACAAACACAGATATGTTATCGTTTAAGACACATATAATTATATCTATTATTTTTGTTGGAAATATTTTTAGTATGGAACCATATATAGTTTTAAATGGTATTATATTAGTCATATATAATTATACATAAATTGATACTGGATTTTTTGTTTAGTAAAGTCCTATACATAATTAGATATAAAGTCACGTATAATAATGTATGAAATGGGATTAAGTTTTATGTGCAACGTATGATTACATCTACCATTTATATTAATACGTGGGGGAACGTGTAGAACCTGACATCTCGGTTCCTATAGTAGAATTGATGAACGAAATTGATAGGATATCTGAGAATAGTATGAAGGATAGGTGGACATCACTGACTACGTGCAGGATATCTAGAACCCTGTGGCCATTGCCGAATCCTAAGAGGACAAAATGTCTTCTTACTTTTAGCAAACGGACGGTTAGCCTATTAGTTGGAGTACTTACAGGACACTGTATGATTGGCCAAATGGCCGTGCGTATGGGAATTTCTGATAGGGACTATTGTAGGAGCTGTGGGGAAGTGGAGGAAGAGGAGTCAGTGAAGCACTTGCTATGCGAATGTCCGGGTCTGATGAGGAGCCGCCTTAAGCATTTAGGGCAAAGATTTTTCGATGACCTAGACTGCCTAAGCGGTGTCTCATTGACGTCTCTAGCGGAATACCTCAGGGAAACGGGGTGGTTTAAAAGATAGAATTTTATATTAGGGAGAGAGAGGGGGAATATGATTAGGGGAATCACAATGGGCCTTATGGCCTCCGAGTGAACTCGCCAAATGGCGAGCGCCCATCCAACCTAACCTAACCTAACCTATATTAATATATTATGAACAATATAATTAGATATGATTTTATATGACATCATTTAAAAAAATTGGAAAATTTCAAAGTGAGATATAATTTTATACTTTGACTTATATAGCTGTATATGGTTTTATGAAAACATATAAAATAATATACATTTATATAAATTCCTTTTTACTCGGGATATTTATTAAACGATTAAACTGTTATTATCCTTTATCTGAAATAATACTACTACTTTAACAATTTTGTTTTGGCAAATATAAATATTTTTTTTTTTAGATTTTATTCATTTGTCAGTTTCTTGCACCTTTTGTTATTGCAAAAAAAAAAAAAAATACTAACAACACTTTAGAAAATTTCTCAGACATTTATGGTTCAATTATACAAAACAAACATTTTGTAAAAAAAAAAAACATAAAAAACAAATTACTATACAGGATACTCAGACACCCTTTAACAACATTACAAAAAAAAAAAACAATAAAATTAATAAAACTATATGAAGCGACTAATGGGAAATTTGAATGGCAAAAAAGGAATAATAAAACAAGTAAACAAAAACATTTGAATCAAACTAAGGATACAGTTAAACAAATTAGGTTTTGGTGGAACTTTCTATGAGCTGCACAATAAAAAATGGAAAAAATTTAAGAAAAACTGAAAAACTTTAAAATTTCATCTAAAACAATTTTATTTATAGATTTTTTTACACATTTAACGGTTTTTGAAAGGGTAGGGGTTAATAATGGAATTTTTTTATTATAAGCCGACGAAAAATAACGCTGTGCTACAAAAAACACAAAATAGAATATACTTCTGAAATGAGGTACACTCATAGAAATATCTTAGTAGAAAAATTAGTAAACCCATTGTAGAACAAGTTTTACAGAATAATGCCGTATTCAACAAAAATTAATGTTGATATCGTTGAATAATCAGTAAAGTTGAATCAACTGTTTACAACGCTTATACAGAATTCAATAGATAAATCAAAATAGAAAAAACAACCCTGTTCGTTCATTTTTTTTTTATTATTAACGAGTGACGAGTGAGTTGGTAGCAATGTGAATCGTGTTTATCTCTTATAAAATTATTTTATTTGTTTGTTTTTTATAAAAATATTTAATATTACAAAAATAAATAAAAATAGGATCTGATTTGTAAATATTTGGTAAGTAAAAAAATACAATGATTACCTTATGTATTCATACTATGTATATTAAAACTTTTTTGTTTATTTTAAGGATTTTGTTTGGTATCATCAGAAACTGGAGAATGGCTTATGAGTGCATAACATGAATAAACGAAGTGTGTGTGAAAATCTTTGTGAAAATCTTCAAATATTACAGCTTAAAAAGCCGACGATAGTACAAAAATATTGTGATTTATGCTTAATAAAAGAATATTAACAAATAACAACAAGTTTTTTTTATTAATAAAATTTCTTATATTAACAAAAATATGAGTTGAATTTACAAAAAATAAGAGTTGATTTACAAAAAAACGAGTTGATCAACTTTTACAAAAACTGACAATAATTTTTATTGAAATCAACATAAATATTTGTAGGGTCAAAATCAACAATGATTTCTGTTGAATTTACAGCGATTTTCTTTGGGAATACAATGATTTTTGGTTGAGTGCAGTTAAGGTTGTAGGTCTCGTCGAAAAGATCACAAAAATGCCCACCAAACTCGCCAGACACTCTCAAATTTTAAAGTTAATGTCAAAAAATGTTTTTTGTGACTTTTCTCACTAAACCACGTGTAACTTAAAAAGTTTTCAAGCGATTTTCAATTTTTTAACTGTTTTGGATAGAAGAAGGATAGGGATTTTTATGTGTGTGAATTGATCTATACACTCAAAATAATTCTACAGTAAAAGGTTTAGTAAGTGATTTTGTACCAAAATCTACTAATTAGTTACTAATTTTAGTATCTTCAAAGTACTAAAATTAGTAATTTTTACTGGTTTTGAATAATAATAGCAAACAATTTTAGTATTGGTTACGAATTCCTGCACTAGGTCCTTTTGGACTAAAAATTTGTTAAATTTTTAGTATTGAATACCCACGTTTTTTTTTGGTGTACAAATGAGAAAGATATCCCAGCAAAACTTTGGTAATGGGTAGTGATTATATAACACATTACCAGGTAATGTATATACCTTATTTGTAGCATTATTTTAGGATGTCTTACCAAACATTTGTTCCACAACGTATTATTTTAAAGTGAAAAATAATGCATTCCTAATAATTTGCTACGTAATGCATGATTATTGGAAAAAATGTATTTCATATTTATTATTTCTAAACATTAAATCTTGGATGACTTATATTTGGTTACATTATGTATTATTTGAAAGTTTGAAATAATGCATTATTTATAATTGGATGCATAATGCATTACAATAATATAAAAAATAATTATTTTATAAAAAAATGCATAATTTTAAACTAGAGATGGGCTCACGACAGGAAATTTTTATGATCTACTCGACAAAACCAACAACCTATACCATGTCACATTCTAGTGGAGAAAGTTTTGAAAAATGCATTTGCATTAAAAATGCACTTTTTTTGGAAAACTTTTTTTTTTTTTATTGCATTGGTATAAAAAAGGACGAACGTTTGAATCAAATGCTTTTTGAATCGTAGAAATCCGATAGATACTTTAGAAGATATGGCTCTTCAAATTAACATACTTTTTTGATTTTTTAAATTTTTGAAGAAAATTAAATTCGCGAAAAAATCGCGATTTTTTTAAAATTAAAAAAACTGAAAATGGATATGTTTTATTGGCTTTATTGAGAATGCATACCGTTAATATAAAGAAAATCGAAAGACCTAAGGTCAGAAAATAGCATTTTTTATGTGTTTTTTATCTGGTGGATTTTGTGATATATAGGAATTTTGTGGTATCAGAGCTGCATAAGTATCTGAGAATTTTCTATATGAAATTGTATTAGAATTTGAAAATTTTTCTATGGTAGAAATTTTATAAATTCTAAGACTTTCCGTAGCAAAATGACTCAGAACTTCAGAATTTTTATACACTTTCTCTTTAAGCAAATAACTCAGAAAAATTTCAAAATCGGAAAACATTTTTGACTAAACATATCTCACATCTGACTGTTTATACCCTACACCACACTTTGGTACAGGGTATAATGAGTTTGTGCTGATATTTGTAACTACCCGATTAATTGGTCCTAGACCCACTTTTAAGTATACCGATCGACTTAGAATCACTTTTTGAGTCGATTTAGCGATGTCCGTCCGTCCGTCCGTCTGCCTGTCCATGTAAACGGTGTAAACACGATACAGGTCGCAATTCTTAATCAATTGACTTGAAATTTGAAACTTAAGCCTCTTTTGGCCCAAGGACGAAGCCTATTGAAATTGGAAAAAATCGGTCCATATTTAGACCTAGCCCCCATACAAAGGTCCTCTTTAGTTTTGGCTCAAATGACTCTAATAGCCGCATTTTAATAAAAAATGTTTTATCCACACAAATCAACATTCCGAATTTTAAAGAAATCGGACCAGTTCTTCTTGTAGCCCCCATACAAACCACCTTCCCGATTTTCACATAAATCTCTCAAATTTCATGAAAATAGAAAATATTTAATTAAAATTCTGTTTGTGTATGTTAAACGCGTTCGTTAATAACCTTATCAAATCTGATTATCATCGGACCATTTTTGGACTTAGGTCCCATGTGGAAATTTCCACCGATATTCAGTTGAAGCGATTTATTGTCAACAAAAAGAAGCCTATTCCACTCAAATTTGATTAGTGAGTGCTTTTTACACTTATTAAAGATTTGAGAAAATATAGATCTAATCAGTCCATGTTTGAACTTGGGACCCATTTTCCGGGAAACTCTGGTGTAGGGTATTATATGGTCGGTCTTGACCGACTATAATTTTCTTACTTGTTTTCTATTAGAAATTTTTTTCAGAATCTGGTGGGTCTTTTGCTGTCAGATAAATACTTTAGAACATGAAAATTTCTAGAATAGACATTATTCAAAAGCCATTTCTTAAGTTTGTTTTTATAGGAATAAATTTTAAAAATTTCCTTGCAAAAAAAAATTTTTTGAGTAAAAAAAAAAATCCCCCCAAAACCCAAAAGCTGTATCCGCTCCTGCTTTTCTAAACTATCTGAAATATATATTTTGATACACAAAATATGTTAAAGGAATATTATAAAAAAAAAAAATCTACAACAACGTATATATATAGTATATACTTGTATAATAATAACGTTAAAGGAATTTTAGTACCAAGAAATCACCAAAGTCAATGACAACGAGAGTACATAAACGACGACAACGGCGACGAAAACGAACAGAATGAATGAACAAATTCAACAGTGCTTTTTTTTATCATTTAAACTCATTTCCATTCAGAAAAGAAGAAGAAAATAAAAGCCAACACAAAAGTAGTGGAGTCTTTTGGAGAAGGTGTGAAAAAAGTACATACATAAATGTACATTTCGAAAAAGTTTTGTACATTTTAAAAAGATTTTAGAACTTTTGCAACTAAAACTCTGAAAAGCACAACTAAAATTTATAAAACATCAATTGAACTTTCGAAAAGCACACTTCGAATTCCGAATACTACTAATTCGGATGCGCCATCCAATATTTAGCAGCCTCCAAAATATCAACAAAAAAAATATTAGGACGTTTCAGGGGAGTGGTGTTTGAAATAAACATCTACAAAAGTGGGCTGGTCAAAAATAATTCATAACCCATTTGGTCCAAGTGCAGAACTATGAACTTCTTGTGGTATAAAATGGTGAAAATGCTTAACAAAAGTACAAAACAGAAGTAAGAGAGTTAAAATATTTTATACTAAAATCTCCAATAACACTGTAAGTAGGTGAAAATGACACACCAAAACGCCGAGACACGTCAACCTAATTTTGGGTCGTAGAATCCAGTGGTGTACTCCGTTTTGAAAAGTTAGCTCAAAATCCCGAGATATTTCGATTTTAAATTTTTAGTAGATTTAAGGCGATTTTTCATTTTATTTGAATGGAAAAACTTAAAAAATTTGTTAAAAACTTGTTATTTATCAAAATTTATATCTAGGAAATAATGGACGTCCATTTTCAATCGGACATGCAGCAATACTTGCTCTTATTTTGATGAATTTTAGAATTTTTTTTGGATTTATTCAATTTTTACTCTTACATTTGCAAATTTAAAATCGAAATATCTCGTTATTTTGAGCTAACTTTTTAAAACGGAGTATACCACTGGATTCTATGACCCAAAAATAAGTTGGGGTGTCTCGGCGTTTTTGTGTGTCATTTCAAAAGTTTAAATTTACTTACAGTGTAATGAACACACACTTTCATTATCAGCGCAAATGAAAAGCGCTGATAATGAAAGTGTGTCAACTTTCGAAAGCTGTCCACATCTTCGCTTCGACTGTGTTTTCACATAATTTTTCGACAGGGACATTAGAGGATACTTTCCACATCGTATACTTACAAGGGAAGTATCTCAACTCTTATGAACCGATTTGCCTGAAACTTAAAATATATATAAATGAAACCATTTTAAGGTTGTGGTGTCTCGGCTTATCGGCCATATAGGGGATTTAGGGGTTCAAAAAAGGGGTCAAAAATTGGCGAAAAAATGGTTTTTTGGATTTTCAGCCATTTCTTTCAAAGAAACCATACGATGTTTCCATATGAGAAGAAAGGTTTTTTTAATGCCCATCCAACGGTGGCATAACCTTGTAAAAATTCGGCTTCGTTAAATATATCATGAAAATGTATAAATTTTGGGGGGTTTTTATATGAAGACATAGAGCTACGATGTCCATATAAATATGAAATAATCTTTATTAAATTTAAGTCGATACGTATTTTTGCTCTAGAGGATATTCCTGTTAGTTCGGGAGTTATCGAAATTTTCCCGGAGGTCCACATTGTTTCATAAGGGGACAACGTAATTTTGAAACACTGATATGGCCGAAAAGCCGAGACACCCCAATCTTAAAATCGTCTCTTTTATATATATTTCAAGTTTCAGGCAAATCGGTATATAAGGGTTGAGATACTTCCCTTGTTAGAGAAAACTGCTTCATAATATTTATGACATGGTTTCATTAATATTTTTGTCATAAAATTTCATTATATTTATGAAACCTTTATAAATATAATAAAGTTTTATAAAAAAAATATTTCATAAAATTTCATTTCATAAAAACAATTCATAATCGTGTCATAGGATTTTTTATAATATGATTAAGAAATTAAGGAAAACAATTATAGCTCTTGAAGATGATTTTTAAAAATTTAATTCCTTATTTTAGATAATTCAATGTCATAATATCATAAATTTTATTTCTAAAAATAAATAATGCTTTTGCTTTATTAATCAAACATTTCATAAATACTATGTTTTAGTAGGGGGGGCCCGGGGGCCCGGGCCCCCCTCCGAAATGATTTCACAAATTTCAAAATTTGCCATAAAATAACAAATACAATGTAAAAAAAAAACTTATTAAAAAATATATAAAACCATTTGGGAATCTAAACATTTTTCTGAAGGAAGAAGTTGGAATCTGAAAATTTTATGGCCAGAAAATGTCTCAAAATCTGAAAATTTTTCTGTCAGAACTTGAAACTTTTCAAGATACTAATGGAAAAATGTCTCAGAACCTGAAGCTTTTTGTACTCAAAAAAAATGGATCAAATTGTAATTAAAACGTAGCAAACCTAAAATATTTATTAGTATTTCGTGTAACAATTGTCTAAGAATCTGATATTTATTGAGACTTTATCTATAGAAAATATGTCTCAGAACCTGAGAATTTGTCATTCGGAAAAATATCTCAGAATCTGAGACTTTTCCTTTACGAATGATGTCTCAGAATCTGAGACATTTTCTACAAGAAAAATGTCTCAAAATCTGAGACTTTTTCTTTAGGAAAAATGTTTCAGAATCTGTCACTTTTCAATAAGAAAAATGTCTCAGAATACATAATATAATATATAGACTCTTTTTATACGAAAATTGTCACAGAATCTGAGATTATTTCTATAACAGAAATGTCTCAGAATCTGAGACTTTTTCTAAAACAAAAATGTCTCAGAATCTGAGACTTTTTCTATTATAAAAATGGCTATAAGAAAAAAATTTTAGACTTTTCTATAAGGAAAATGTCTCAGAATCTGAGACTTTTTCTATAAAAAATATGTCTCATAATCTGAGACTTTTTCTATAAGAAAACTGTCTCAGAATCTAAGACTTTTTTTATACGTAAAATGTTCCAGAATCTAATACTTTTTCTATAATAAAAATTTCTCAGAACCTGAGACTTTTTCTATAAGAAAAATGATGAAAAATGAAGTCTCAGTTTATGAGACATTTTTCTATAAGAATTTTTCTATAAGAAAAATGTCTCAGAATCTGAGAATTTTTCTATAAGAAAAATGCCTTATGGATTGGATTCATAAACACACACAGCTGATTTCCGTGAAAAAGTCAAAACAATCCGCATTTGTTTCATAAATGCCACGATAATCTGATTTAGTTACATTTCCCACTGCATATCGGTCCGTTTACGGTCCGAAAGTGTCGTACTCTCAACGGATTTCGAATCAGATTCGATGTTCCTTATAGTCCGTTTTTTGGTCCGTATACGGATCCAGAAAACGGACCGTATACGGAGTTGGATTCCGTTTTAGACGGACCAAAAACGGACCGTAAATGGACCTTTTTGTTTGTTGGGTTAGTTCTAGAAATAGACGATCGTAAACAAATTTGAAAATATGTGCTGTTATGTAAATTTTTTGTTAAAAAAAATTTAAAAAAAATTTTGTGGGGGTTATTTTTTTCTAGAAAAAAAATTCAAAAAATTATTTATAGAAATATAAAAACATGATTGTATCAAATGACTTTGGCACGATGAGTAGAGTGTCTGGCCAGAATGTAGTTGATTGCGAGATCGATTCCCCAAAATTTTATTAAAAATTTTTTAAAATATTATTCAATAGAAAAATTTTATTAAAAATTTTTCAAAATATTATTCAATAAAAAAATTGTAGGTAATTTTTTTTTTGAATTTGTTGGTAAATATAACACAACAATCATTAATTTTTAATGTTTTAGTAGGTTATTTTTTTGGAATTTGTTGGTAAAAAATAATGAATGTGAAGTTATTTTTAAATGTTCAATGTTATTTATCATAGAAAATTTTACTAACAGTAAAAAATAAATGTTAAAACAAATGAATAAATGTTGCGAAGGTTTTCAAATGTTTTATCACTTGTTTTAAATATGTTTTTCATTTGTTTTTGCCTACTAAATAAGTTGAGTAAATTTTCTTACTTCTTTAGTATAGAAAAAATCTTCTAGAAAAAGTCTGAGATTCTGAGACATTTTTTTCGGAAAAAAAATTTCAGGTATCAAGCTCTAAAACTTTGTCCCAAAAAAAAATATTTTCCAAAACTTTTGCTTATTAAAGAACTTTAATATTTTTTTCTGTGGAACATTTTTAAGATTCCGAGACTTTTTTCTATACAACTTTTGAGACTCCGATAAATTTCCCGTTAGGAAAACTGTTCCTATAGGAAAGTTGTTTGACTGTTCTCAGTTTATTTTCATTCCCCCTTTTATTTCATTTCTTTTTTTTCGGTTTGGGGGGGTGGGGGGCGGGTTGAGAGGGTAATGCATGATTTGGGTTCTACAAATTAATCATTTACGATGATTTAGAAAATACTTTTTTTAAATTTTGGAATTTTTAGAAATTCAGAATCATCATTCTTACAAAATAGCATTTTTTAATATAGTACCCTTATAATCATCCCTCTGAAAAATCTTCCCATTGAAAAATTTTTGACTTTATACGTTTCTTTTATCCATGCATTCATTCACAAAACTAAAAACAAATAGTAAACGTGGTATGAAAACGAGATATTTTTCTATGATTTTTTTTTTTTATTTTACGTTTTCAACGGAGTTTTTTATTTATAAACGTGATTTCAAACGAAAATTTCTGTATACACAAAAAAAAAATTGTATGGAATATAATATTGAAGTCCACAAAAACCCTCCTACAATCGCCTATCAACCAACAATTGTAAAATACAAATGAAAACAAAGTTCATCATATGCATAGTGTATATTTGTATAAATTCATTTATCACCACCACACCAGACATCCTCTTGTTCTAAAAGAAAACTAGCAACATTTGTGTAAAAAAAAATCCTCTGAAAATATTCAAATATTTTTTGTATGCCCTTCACTTAGCGGTTGGGGGTATATATAAGTTTACCATTCCGTTTGTAACTTAACAAAATATCGGTCTGGGACTCCATAAATTGATCAGTGATCGATCAACAGGCTAACAATGTTCAATTAAATCTATTGATCAACACAATTTAAATGAGTCAATCAATGTTTGATTAAATTTTTTTTTCATTTTCTTTAACTGTCGAATTAAAAATTTTCAACAAACCAGATTTTTTTTATACCCTCCACTCTAGTGATAGAGGGTATATATAAGTTTGTCATTCCGTTTGTAACACATCAAAATATTGGTCTAGGACCCCATAAAGTATATACACTCATGATCATAATAATAGGTACACCACTAAGGGTGGGATAGTGTTGTGTGAGATTTTAAGCAGCAATATTTGGAAGCGCTAGAACCGCTCATTTTGTGAGGTTGGTAAAAAAAGTGTATGAGCCAAAAAATGGGGGAGGTCGGATAGGATCTAGGGGTCGCTCATCGCGGTTAAAGTAGGGCGTAGAGGGGAAAAAATCCACAAAAAGCCCCAAAACTCCCCTGGTTTTGCTCCTAGAGGGGTCAAATGTGAGACCGGCCCCCATTATTTTTTCCCCCTGAACTTTTGCCAAACATACCTAAGCTCTATTTCCAATCCCTAAGGGGGGTCCCATACAAAGGTTCAATTTTTAAAAAATCTTGCTCCTACCGCTCTAGCTGTCCTAGAAATCACCCTAGAGGAATCAAATGTATGACCAACCCCCAATATTTTTTCAACCCCAACATTTTCTTAGAACATACCTACCCCCTATCTTCAATCCTTAGGGTGGTCCCCATACATATTTTTTTATTTTTTCTTAAATTGTCATATTAAATCAGCTCCTACTGGTCCAATGGTGCCTCCTAGAGGGGTCATTATCAAGACCAACCCCCATTAATTTTAAGCCCCCAACACTTCTTCTGAACATACCAATTCCATATCTCCAATTCCTAAGGGGTCTCCCACACAAAATGACATTTTTGTAAAACTTGCTCTCACCGCTCTAACTATCGCAGGGGTTACCCTAGAGAAGTTAAATGTGTGACCGACCCCCAATATTTTTTCAGCCCCAACATTTTCCCCAAACAACCCTACCCTCCATTTTAAAGCCTTAAGGGTGTCCCCACATATTTTTTTTATTTTTTAATTTTTTTTTATAAAATCTGCGCCTACCGCTCCCATTCTGCCTTTTAGGAACGGTAAATGCAGACTGACCCCCATTAATTTTTGCCCTCTACATTTTTTCTGAAAATACCTACGCCGTATTTCCACTTTGTAGGGGTGCTCCCCTGGGGAAAACTAAGTGTTTGAAACCAAATTCGGCAAAACGTCTGGACCAGGAGTGCTAATGTTTGCGCGTTCTAAAGAGCAGTGGGAAAATATAAAAGACAAACCGTACAGTCTTGGCATATAAGATGAGGAAGTGGCAGGCAACATACCAGCTCAAGTCCAAACTGACATCAAGTTGTTTTGTTGGGCTCAAATAAAAGAAAAGCAACCCAGAGACGACTACAAGGAGTTTCTTGAAATTGTTTTATTATACCTTGGCGAAAATATTCCTAATAAGCATTTTAGCCCACCAGGACCCATCAGTCATGCTCGATGGATGGCAAAAGGCATATATTGCCTAAAAATGTTTTTGTTCCGAAAATATATCGGTTTGGCCAAAAAAGAATTAAATGCACTTCTTGATGTGACCGTTTTCATCATAACAATTTACGTAAAAGCTTGGTTTAGCGCTACCAAAGCAATAGAAGCTCCAAATAATGATTTGAATTTTTTGAAAGCGATTGCCAATTATGCTTCAATTGATAAGATTCTGTCGCAACGATTGGTCAAGAGATTCTGTTGACATCTCTGGTATCTCAGTGGCGAAGCTGTTGCTCTCGCACTATTTGATCCGAATATCTCTTGTGAAATAAAACGAAAAATGTCGAATGCAATTCGTATATTTGAAGAAGAGAAAGAGGAGTTGGAGGAAGAGTTATCTGACGATGAGATGGACGAATCGTCTAACGAAGACAGCGAGGAAGAAGAAGACGATGATATCGGGGAATAAGATGCCTCAGAGGATAGCGGCGACAGTGTCAACAAGGATTGTAATCCTCCAGTACATGTTGTTGGATTCGAAGGTGTGAAAAGAATTAACATGGCATCGAAACAAGTGAATCAAGAACTCATGAAAACTGATTTAAGCCACTACGTCACACCTGAGACTCCAAATTTTTTGCACGCTTCGGAATAACAACAAATTTCATTGCTTCCGATCCAAATACTTGAGAAAATCGTCAGGAATACCAGCGAGCGCTGCAAATATTACGTAAATTACATGTTGTCAACGACGCTGCCGAAAGAGGCGTAAAATTAATAGAAGACTATAACAACGTGTTGTGCCATAACGAGGAGGAAAAAATAGTTTTGCTTCAGGTCGTGGCCGAAAATTGGAAACAATATCCATCACACGATAAAAATAAATTAATTTGATTTATAGTTATATTATTTATCATTTTTTATTATTTTCAAGTTAAAAAAAATATTTTTAAGCGTATAACAAAAGTTACTATTAAATAACAAATTAAAGACCTCGGATTTCTCGATAAAATAAATAAAAAAGTTGTGGGGTAACACCTTGCAGATAGAGGGTAGGTATGTTTGAAGAAAATGTTTTGGCTAAAAAAATATATGGGCAGGTCATACATTTGACTTCTCTACATACATTACTAATTTAGTTTTCCCCAGAGGAGCACCCCTACAAAGTGGAAACACGGCGTAGGTATGTTCAGAAAAAATGTAGGGGGCAAAAATTAATGGGGGTCAGTCTGCATTTACCGTTCCTAAAAGGCAGAATGGGAGCGGTAGGCGCAGATTTTATAAAAAAAAATTAAAAAATAAAAAAAATGTGTGGGGACACCCTTAAGGCTTTAAAATAGAGGGTAGGGTTGTTTGGGGAAAATTTTGGGGCTGAAAAAATATTGGGGGTCGGTCACACATTTAACTTCTCTAGGGTCACCCCTGCGATAGTTAGAGCGGTGAGAGCAAGTTTTACAAAAATGTCATTTTGTGTGGGAGACCCCTTAGGAATTGGAGATATGGAATTGGTATGTTCAGAAGAAGTGTTGGGGGCTAAAAATTAATGGGGGTTGGTCTTGATAATGACCCCTCTAGGAGGCACCATTGGACCAGTAGGAGCTGATTTAATATGACAATTTAAGAAAAAATAAAAAAATATGTATGGGGACCACCCTAAGGATTGAAGATAGGGGGTAGGTATGTTCTAAGAAAATGTTGGGGTTGAAAATATATTGGGGGTCGGTCATACATATGATTCCTCTAGGGTGATTTCTAGGACAGCTATAGCGGTAGGAGCAAGATTTTTTAAAAATTGAACCTTTGTATGGGACCCCCCTTAGGGATTGGAGATAGGGCTTAGGTATGTTTGGCAAAAGTGTTCAGGGGGAAAAAATAATGGGGGCCGGTCTCACATTTGACCCCTCTAGGAGCAAAACCAGGGGAGTTTTGGGCCTTTTTGTGGATTTTTCCCCCTCTAGGCCCAACTTTGACCCCGATGAGCGACCCCTAGATCCTATCCGATCTGCCCCATTTTTTGGCTCATGCATTTTTTTTACCAACCTCACAAAATAAGCGGTTCTAGCGTGTCGAAATCGAAAACTCGTGCACTATCCCACCCCTAGTACACCACCTTAATTATTTTTGAAATGTCAATAACTGTCAAATTAAGATTTTTTTAATGAGCAAATGTGGTTTTCTTTTTAGTATTCGATGCGGCAAAGATTTTATATATCAAATCATGGCAAGTCCATCTTTATTTATTGTTTGCCAGCTAACGGTTTATACAAAGTCCTTCCAGCAGGTGATCATAATAATAGGTACACTCGAAGTTCTTCCTATTTTTTTTCAATTTAAAGGTCATATTTTGCAATTATTTATATTGATTCAAATAATTTGGTAAAAATACTTGAAAAATGCAATTAATTATCCAATAATAAGTGTCCATTTTGTTAGAAAATGACTAGAAAAAAGCACTGTTCTTCTAATGAACGGACCATAGCTAAAAACCTAAAAAAATTTGGAAAATCTATATCAAAAAGCTTGGGCCGGTCCGTGAACTTCGTTCAAAATACCTTAAAAATGGAAAAAAAAATTAGGAACACGTGTTAGATTATATAAAACTTCCCAAACAACTGTTCGCCATATCGTTTGGTTTTGAAAAAAGGACCCATCCAAGTTAAACAAGGCTATTTCAGCCGAAATTTCAAGCGTAATAAGCGCGCCAACTGTTTACCGACGTCTACAGCAGGCTTATTTACTCAGCCAAATAGCGACAAGAGTCGTACTGATGCATCAGAAGAATATGAGATGGGGTTAAATATAGGCAAGGAATACTTGCTCTAGAGCGGAAATAAAGGCGATGTTTCCCCTACTGAAATTGGAAGCAAAAAATATTGGTAGAACACTTTAACCCTTTAAATGCACGTTTTAGAAGACCTATAAAGTGTATTTAAAAAGAGGACTAAAGTGACCCCTGGAATGACCTCTTAAAATGAACAATAAAGGCTTAATATGTTTTAAAAAAATAACCGCCCGAAGAAGTATTCCTTGCCTATATTTAACCCCATCTCATATTCTTCTGATGCATCAGTACGACTCTTGTCGCTATTTGGCTGAGTAAATAAGCCTGCTGTAGACGTCGGTAGACAGTTGGCGCGCTTATTACGCTTGAAATTTCGGCTGAAATAGCCTTGTGGAACTTGGATGGGTCCTTTTTTCAAAACCAAACGATATGGCGAACAGTCGTTTGGGAAGTTTTATATAATCTAACACGTGTTCCTAATTTTTTTTTACATTTTTAAGGAATTTCGAACGAAGTTCAAGGACCGGCCCAAGCTTTTTGATATAGATTTTCCAAATTTTTTTAGGTTTTTAGCTATGGTCCGTTCATCAGAAGAACAGTGCTTTTTTCTAGTCATTTTCTAACGAAATGGGCACTTATTATTGGATAATTAATTGCATTTTCAAGTATTTTTACCAAATTATTTGAATCAATATAAATAATTGCAAAATATGACCTTTAAATTGAAAAAAATAGGAAGAACTTCGAGTGTACCTATTATTATGATCACCTGCTGGAAGGACTTTTTATAAACCGTTAGCTGGCAAACAATAAATAGAGATGGACTTGCCATGATTTGATATATAATATCTTTGCCGCATCGAATACTAAAAAGAAAACCACATTTGCTCATTAAAAAATCTTAATTTGACAGTTATTGACATTTCAAAAATAATTTAGGTGGTGTACCTATTATTATGATCATGAGTGTATATTCATGATCCTTGATCGATTTTAAGTCGATCTAGCGATGTCCGTCCGTCCGTCCGTCCGTCTGTCTGTCTGTCCGTTGAAAACACGCTAACTTTTGAAAGACTTTACGGAGGCTCCTGAAGTTTGACATATATGTTCTCCATTTACCGGGTCAGGTTGGTATTGCAATCCAGCGAAATCGGTCAAGTGGTTCAAAAGTTATGAGCAAAAGAGTAAATTTCGGCAAGGATATTTTTCGAATTTACAAGATTAAAACCACTATAACTTTCGAAAGACAATTCTGAAGCTTAGCATATATATTTGTCGTTCTCCAAGGCTATTTGGTTTTGAATTTCAGCAAAATCGGTTCAGTGGTTCAAAAGTTATAAGCAAAGCACTGAATTTCAGATTTGTTTCACCTTAAACTGTTGAAAACTAGTTAAACAAGTTTTAAAAGCATGGTGAAATACCAGTTTTTTTAAAAGTTGTTGTTGTTTGTTTTCTTGTCGTGAGGTGCAGTTTAGTTGTTAGACAAGTAAATATTTGTTATTGTTTTGATATTGTTTTTGTAACTATATGTAACGGTGTATAGTAAGAAATCAAATCAAATGAAGTAAAATAAAAAGTGGGAAATATGTGAAATATTTTTTTTGTATTGCATATACGGTGGCTCGCAGCTTATTTCGTGTGAAAGATATTAGTTTGCAATCTATTCAAGACAAAGTCATACAAAATAGACCTAATTATTATCAAGTATGTATTTTTGTAAAAAGTCCTGTGTATGTAATTAATCAAGCTTGAGTTAAAGCTTAATGGCGTTCAGATTATGTAAATATTAAATGTGCTACGAGGGTCGAAATGCAAACTGAAATTATTGAAAGACCTTTTTTAAAAAATTTCTTAAAAATATTTCTGGATCGATTTTATCCAAGCTCAAACATTAAGAATTTAAAAACTAGGCCAATAGTTAATATTCATTTATTAAATAATTTTTCCAAAGACCCAAACAAAAACCAAAATTTTTAAAACACAGTAAAAGATATTCAAATTTTTTGACTTCCAATTCTTTTGACCACCAATTTTTGGTAAACAAAGAAAAGATTTAATTGTTTAGTAATTTGAGTACACCTTAGTGTATAGTAATGAAATATAAAAATAATTGAACATTTCCTCTGTTTACAAAAAATTGGTGGTCAAAAGAATTGGAGGCCAAAAAATTCGGATTTCTTCGACTGCATTTCAAAAATTTTGGTATTTGTTTGGTCTATTGGAAAAATTATTTGATAAATGAGTATATACTATTGGACTATTTTTTAAATTTTTAATGTTTGAGCTTTGCAAAATTCGACCTAAAAGTATTTTTAAGAAATAAAAAAACGTCTTTCAATAATTTCAATTTCCATTTCAACCCTCGTAGCACGTTTAATATTTACTCAATCTGGACGCCATTAAGCTTTAATTAAAGCTCGATAAACTACCTACACAGCACTTTTAACAAAAATACTCGTTTAATAGTAATTAGGTGTTTTATTGGAAACTTTGTCGTAAATGGATTGCTAACTGATATCTAACACACGAAATAAGCTGCGAGTCACTGTAGGTATAAAACAACAAAAATATTTCACAAAGTAATTTTGTTGCTCAAAGAAATTGTACACTAAAAAAAATATTTACACTAAAAAAAAGTATACACTCAAAAAAAAATGTATACATAATTTTTTTTTTAATGAAATGTCACACTCAAAAAAATGCTGACAGTGAAAAAAATTTTACACTCAAAAAAATTTTATTGATTAAAAAATAGTTTTACTCAAAATAATATATTTCTAATAAAAAATTTGTGATGCAATTTTTTTATTTTTTTTAGAAAATTACTATCAGATGATATTGTGGAGGGTATTCATAGAATCGACCAAGTCGAACTTAATTTTTCTACTTGTTTCGCTTTAATTTATTTGAATAGATTAATTCAAAAATATACAAAATAATCGGGTTTTACTTTTTTTTTATTATTGGCAACATATTGGAAAGCAACAAAGATGAATTTTATGATAATTTTGTCATAAGCTTACAATTCATTTGTTAAATCAATCATTATTTTGATGGACTACAAATAAAAAATTGATTAAATTTTTTATCTAAATCGAAAAAATTTTTGAAAAAATTTTCAATCAATCACCTACGATTTGATGCTTGGTAAAACAATTGTTTTAATTGAAGAAATTTAATCAATCAATTGATTGAATCCGCGTTTTTGTTGAGTGAAATTCGTTTCAAATTTTTTTTGTGCACTCAAAAAATTATGTCATTAACTGTTTGTAGTTTTTTTAAAAAGTTTTACGTTTTGTCGTTTTCAAAAGAAAAAACATTTGTTTAATGTTTAGTTTTTTTAATGACTATTTCTGTTCTTTGTTTCAAAAATAACAATATAAAAAATAAAGACTTTCATTAACATTCAATTTTTAAGTCATTTATTTTTGTTCTGTAAGTAAAAATAAGTGATTCTTCTTTTATTTTTAATGATTTTTTTAAGTTATTTTTTTATTTCCATTGTTGGCATTTTTTAAGGAATTATCATTAGTTTTTACCTACTTGTGTTGGTTATTTTTTTGTAGACATAAAATTCAAAAAAATATTTATAGAAATATAAAAACATGTTTGTATCAAGTGACTTTGGTACAATGGGTAGAGTGTCTGGCCAGATTGTATGTAGTTGATTGCGGGATCAATTCTCCAAACATTTTATTAAAAAAAAATTTAAATAAAATTCAATAGAAAAATTGTAAAAATAACCTACGAAATCATTAATTTTTAATGTTTTCGTAGGTAATTATACCCTACACCACTATGTGGCACAGGGTATATTGAGTTTGTGCTGATGTTTGTAACTACCAGAAATATTGGTCCATACCTTCAAGTATACCGATCGACTCAGAATTACTTTTTGAGTCGATTTAGCGCTGTCCGTCCGTCTGTCCATCTATCAGTTTAAGCACGATACAGGTCGCAATTTTCAATCAATTGGCATGAAATTTGAAACCAAAGCATCTTTTGGCCCAAGGACGAAGCCTATTGAAATTGGAGAACATTGGTCCATGTAAAGAACTAGCCCCCATACAAACGCCCCCATTTGATTCGGCTTAATGACTCTAATGACCGTATTATAATAGATATCGCTTTGAAATTTAGCAGGTAATCAAACTTTGTATGCATGAATCACCATTCCAAATTTCAAAGGAATCGAATCAGTCCTTCTGGTAATCCACAGCCACCCTCCCGATATTTACATAATTCCCTCAAAATTCATAAAAATTAAAATATTTGATAAAAATTTTATTTTTAGGTTTTAAACGTGTACTTTAGTTGCATAATCAAATCGGAATATAATTGGACCATTTTTGGACTAAGTCCCCCTCATAAAAATTTCGACCGATATTCAGTTAAATCGGGATATTGACAAAAAATAAACCAATTCCACTAAAAATTTATCTGTGTGTGTTTTCTACACTAAATAAAGATTTAACAAAAGACAGATCCAATCAGTCCTTGGGACCCATTTTCCGGAAAACACTGGTGTAGGGTATCATATGGTCGGGCTTGACCGACTATAACTTTCTTACTTGTTTTTTTTAATTTGTTGGTAAAAATAACACAACAATCTGTAATTTTTAATGGTTTTGTACAGCGGTTACCAACCTATGGTACGCGTACCACTAGGGGGTACGCGAAACTGTCCGCGGGGGTACGCAAAATTTTAGTAATTTGGACATTCGTATTAGATTTCAATTCAATGTTGGCTCCGCATCTGGCCTCCAAAGATTTCCATTACGTCAGGTTTTTAAGAAAGTTGAAGTCAAAGTTTACAAAAACAGTATTTTTATGCAATTAAGAGAGCATTTTTTGCAATATTTTTGGATGATATTTAGAGATCTGACCATTTTTTTCCATTAACCTTTCGGTGCTGATTCCGAATATGGTTCCCAAATTTTTCTATGATGTCAGGTTTTTGAGAAAATTTATGTTAAAGTTCTTAAAAAACGTGTTCTTGGACATTTTTGAGACGGGTTGTGCACACAAAAAATTACTGGCTAAAAAATTTCAATTAAATCTATTGATCAACAAAATTTAAATGAGTCAATAATTGTTTTGATCAACATTTTTGTTATTTTCTTTAACTATCAAATTAAAAATTTTCAACATACCAGATTTTTTTCGCTTCAATTTATTTGAATACATTAATTCAAAAATATACTTTATACTAGGGTTTTACTTTTTTTTTTGTCGGCAACATATTGAAAAGCAAAAAATATGAATTTCTTTATAATTTTTCCATAAGCTTGAAATTCATTTGTTAAATCAATCATTATTTTAATTGACTTTAAATAAAAAATTTATCAAATTTTTGATCAAAATCGAAAAAATGATTAATTGAAAAAAAATCAATTAATCACCTACAATTTGATGATTGCTATAACAATTTTCTTTATCGGAGGAGTTTCAATTAAAAAATTAATTGAATCCGCGTTTTTGTTGATTGACTTTCGTTTTTAATTCTTTCTGTGTGGTAGAGTGGAAATTTTGGTACTATTTTGTTAAGAT
The DNA here is from genome assembly GCA_963921195.1 of Pegoplata infirma. Lineage (NCBI taxonomy): Eukaryota > Metazoa > Arthropoda > Insecta > Diptera > Anthomyiidae > Pegoplata > Pegoplata infirma. Next base: position 122,433,053 of record OY992540.1, read on the forward strand.
TAAAATGCCCTTTCATTGTATATACAAAGGAGTTTCATTCGGAAAGTCACGGAAATATTTATCTGCCCTCGTATTAAAAAAAACATTTAAAAAAAAATTAAAAACATTATATTTCCGCCCCTTTGATGGGCTTTTAGAACTGTTTTTGGTATCGCCTGGAGAAATCAGATTTGCAATATTTTCAGCCGATTTTTCTCTGCAGAAAAATCAGCTCAAAATCCGCGTTTCCAGATGCATTGAACCGCCCCAAGGAGCGAACGTTTTTCCAAAAAAATACAACCATTGTTTAGATCTCCCCTAAATTCTTCAAAAAAATTATAACACCCGCTGATCAAAAATTTCAAAATTAACTTTAATATTTATATGTAAAATTTTTCAACGAATACAAAAAACTCGTTAGGGGGTACGCGGCTGATAAAATTTAAAATTAGGGGTACGCGAGCCAAAAAGGTTGGTAACCGCTGGTTTTGTAGGTTATTTTTTCGAATTTGTTGGTAAAAAAAAATGAAGTGAAGTTATTTTTAAATGTTCAATGTTATTTATTGTAGAAAATTTTATTAACAGTAAAAAATAAATGTTGATGTTTGTTAAAACAAATGAATAATTACTGGGATGGTTTTCAAATGTTCACTCAAAAAATTATGTAGGTAAATTCCAGTGAATATTCACTTAAAACAAATGAAATTTTATTTAAAAACAATTCCACTGTTTTTTCACTTAAAATAAAAACATATTACAGTCAATTTTAAATGTTAATTTAATGACTAACCAAAACATTAAAAAACTACTGAATATTCACTTATTTTGTATTGAAAAACAGTAAAACTATAGAAGAATTTTTTTAACTGCCGAAAATTAATGTTACAGAAAATTCGTTTTTAAGACAGTAAATTATATTTTTTAAACTACAGAAATAGTAAAAAATTTAAATCCTTTATAAAATAAGTGATTTTTCTTTTAAAATAACTTTACTGATTACTTTTTTAAATAACCTACAAACAGTTAATGACATAATTTTCTTAGTGTTTTATTACTTGTTTTAAATATGTTTTTCATTTGTTTTTGCCTACAAAATATTTTTAGTGTAAGACTTGCTAGCGATGTCCGTCTGTCTGTTGAAGTTGTTATCACGCCCAAAATATTACCCAGATATAACTGAAACTTAACCTATTTACTTGTTCTTGCCCCGAGGAAATTAGTATTGCATTTGAGCGATAATAATTCAACGGTTCAAAAGTTATAAACGAAAATGTAAGGACACCTCCAAAATTTTGATACATTCCACATAACCTAAAAATACAAAAAGCTTTAATTCGGCTGCTGATTGACATATATGAACAGAATTTGATATCGAATTGAATTTAAATTTGCAAAATATATTTAAAAAAAAATTTGTTTGTTCCACCAAACATTTTTTTCCTTTCGGATTATTTTTTCTTTTTTTTTAATAAATTCTGAAAAATTAATTTCTTTTACTAATTTTTTTCAACAAATTTTTATTTTAACAATATTTTTTAAAAAACTTTTTTTCAATAATCTTTTTTACATTATGGAGGTCATCCATAAATTCAGCAATGCCGAATTAAACTTTTTTACTTGTTAAAATCTCCGTTGAAAAGGCTACTTTCTTTTTTTGTTTAGTATCAGGATTAGAGTATGAGTATGTCTGGGAAAAAAATGCACAGTTAATAAAAAAAGAACACAAAAACACCATTACATTCGTACACGTTTCTCCCACTAGAGCTTTATCGTTCTAGCTCTTGTGTACATGTGATTTAGAAAAAATGAATGTTGGTAAATAGTAAAATGAGTTGTAATACTCACTAGTTGTTAGAACAAATGAAATGATATTGTTTGATAAAGTGGCCAGATTTAGACAAAATAAAATTTTAATCAATAACACTGTACAACACAAAAAAAAATTACAAGGTCAGACCAAAAAAATTTGATAGAAGAGACAAAAAAAAAATATACGTGTATCGGCGTTTTGAAAGTTTACATCTGGGTTATATTTTAGGGGGAGGTAAAGTTTCCCCCAATTGCAAATGTTGTATTGTCAATCGTCATTGAATATCGAGTAAAGCTTACGTTTAAAGTATATAGTGTGTTTAGCAAATTTATGTAAATGCTACGGAGAACATTTTTGTGAAATATGTTAACCATCTAACTCCTCAATTTCAGGGTCTTTTTTGTCCTTATTTTCAAAAAGAGCAAAAATCACAGTTAAAACAGGGATTTAAGGGGTTTAAATGTTCCGTAAAAATATTCGCCGTGAAATTTTACTATAAGTCCTTGAATACACCAAAACGGAAAACTCAACCAGAAGGTCAGAAAAAAGACATAACAAAAGACAGTTTAGGGTTAATTTCGCATTTATTAAGAAAATCGAGTAAAGCTCACGTTTAATGTATATGGTGTGTTCAGCAAATTTATGTAAAATGTTACGGAGAACATTTTTGTAGAATATGTTAACCCTCTAACTCCTCAAAGTAAGGTTATTTTTTGTCTTTCATTTCAAAAAGAGCAAAAAACACCATTAAAACAGGGATTTAATGGGTTAAAATGTTCGCCGTGAAATTTAACTATAAGTTCCTTTCACGGAAAATATTTTTGCGGACCATTTTAACCCCTTAAATACCTGTTTAATGGTGGTTTTTGCTCTTTTTTAAAAGAAGGAAAAAAAAGACCCTTATCCTAAGGAGTTAGAGGGTTAATATATTCGATTTTCTTAATAAATGCGAAATTAACCCTAAACTGTCTTTTGTTGTGTCTTATTTCTGACTTTCTGGTTGAGTTTTCAGTTTTGGTGTATTCAGGGACTTATAGTAAAATTTCATGGCGAATATTTTTGCGGAACATTTAAACCCCTTAAATCCCTGTTTTAATGGTGTTTTTTGCTTTATTTGAAAAGAAGGACAAAAAAGACACTTATCTTGAGGAGTTAGAGGGTTAACATGTTCCACAAAAATGTTCTCCGTAACATTTTACATAAATTTGCTGAATACACCATATATTTTAAACGTAAGCTTCACACGATATTCAATGACGATTGACAATACAACATCTGCATTTGGGGGAAACCTTACCTCCCCCAAAAATGAAACCCAGATGTAAACTTTCAAAACGCCGATACACGTGTATTTTTTTTTTTGGTCTCTTCTATCAAAATTTTTTGGTCTGACCTTGTAATTTTGGAAAAAATTTGATTTTGTTGTGCAGTGTAATGTAAATAAATACATAACTTTCCTTTGTCTCCAATCAATTTTACTTTATTTGTGGTTTAACAAACTGTAGGTGGCGGATGAGTGTTATAATTAATAATAGTTGGTATAACTCATACGCTCCATAGTGGTTTATTTTAATTTTTTTATTCCCTCCACTCTAGTGATAGAGCGTATTTATATGTTTGTCATTCCGTTTGTAACACCTCAAAATAAAAAACACGCTAACCTTTTAGTTCGTATTGAATTTCAACCAAATCGGTCCAATGGTTCAGAAGTTATAAGCAAAACCGTAAATTTCAGACTGTTTTCACCTTAAATTCAATCTTTTATACCATCCAACATGAAAAAAAAATTAAAAAAAAAACTGCAGGGGTCGTGGTGATTGGGGGGTGGCAAATTCCCTCTCGAATTTGTGTTTAAAAATTCATTCTTATGCTTTTTGCACTAAAGAAATGCAAGTTTATCATAATTTAAAATTTTTTTATTCTACGCCCATAATAGAGGGGGCGAACCAAAAAAAAAACGTCATTTTCTAATTCTCGGGGTCCAAATGCAGGACTTTGAACTTCTTGTAGCATAAAAATGTTGCATTTGTTTAACAAAAATACAAAAAATCATTTAAAAAAACTATATTTTTCAGAGGTTGGTTTAGATCTTCAAGGGAAAAAATTTTTCCCCCTGGTCCGATTTTTTCCATTTCCGAACTTAACCTGCCTAGGAACATTATACATATTTATGCTAAACTTTGGGAGTCTAGTCTTTTATTTTGGACTGTATCGTGTGAACTACAGACGGACGGACGGAAATCGCTGGAATGTTTTAGAATCGATCACTGATCAATATATATACTTTATGGAGTCCCCGACCGATATTTCGATGGGTTACACACGGAATGACAAAGTGAGTATACCCCCATACTGTAGTTGGAGGGTATAAAAACAATGGTAAAAAATTACTTTACAAAGTATTTTTGTCACTCAAAAATATTTTTAAACTAAAAAAAATTTACACTTGAAAAAAATGTTACTCTCAAAAAAAATAGTTGTTTTTCTTTTTTTTTTTTGAAAAATGATAAAAAAAATTTTTTTACTCAAAATAAAATATTTCTAATCAAAATTGTTCATTTTTTTACGTTAAAAAATTATATATTTTCTAAAAAGGGCATTGTGGGGGGTATTTAAAGATTCGGCCAGGTCGAATTTAACTTTTCTACCTGTTATTTCCTAAAGTAAGATCTATATAAATTTTAAATTTCATTATAATATGCTCAAAAACAAAAATTTTATTGCATATTGAAAATTTTCATTTTAAAATTTCGCCCGATATTTTGAAAAAAAAAAATTCTTTTGCACGGGAGCCCCCATTATAAAGTGGATAAGGGGGATATATAGGCTCTGAAAAAATGTTGGGGTGGAAAATGCAATGTGAGCGGTAGGGGCTTATGTCGTAAAAAAAATTAAATGAAAAGTGTATGGGGACTACCTGAGAAAATGTTGATATTGAAAAAGTATTAGAGGTCAGTCATACATGTGACTCGTCTAGGGGTAACCCTGGGACAATTAGGCCAGTGGGAGCAAATTTTTCAGAAATGAGCTATTCAGAAGCTAGTGCGATTAACTCCAACAAAACTAGTATTAAGAAAATAAATTTGAAACCGGTATGGGAAATACCAGAAAAGTCTATAATTTTTAGAAATTAAATTTTTCTTCTGGATTTTTTCAACTTGAACCCTTATAACAAATATAATTAGAGCCCGTGACCGATTTGTACTGACACAAAAAATCAAATAAAATTACTGACAAAATATGTCGCCATTAGCACGTCTCCGAAACAGAAAATGCTAATTCCTTCATTTGTGTCTGCAATTCCAGATCATGTTGGTAACACTGGCGAAATAATGTAAGAGACAAAAAAGTTGAAAGAAAGTATGAAGTGAGGTTGAGATTGCTAGAAATAGATTTGTAGTGTTGGGAACTGTCAAAATTTATTCTGTAGAAACAATAAATATTCACAAATACAAAAAAAACAGTTTTCATAAACAAGACAAACCGACATTCAAAATCCTACTGATGAAACTAACTGGGGTGTTTGAAATCGGTGTGGGGAGTACCAGAAAAGTCTATAATTTTTAGAAATTCAATTTTTCTTCTGCATTTTTTTCAACTTGAACCCTTATGATAAAGTTTTTAGCATTTCAATAATTCCCTGGAAAAGCTATCATATGCTGTCAAATTGTTTTTCAACAAAGCCGTGTGAAATAAGTCGAAAAAATTTTATAAATCTGCTTCTGAGCGGATTATTGATGTCTTCATTAAATTTTTCAAGAACACTTTAACCCTCTACCTCCTATTTTTAGGGGTCTTTTTGTTACTTTTTTTCAAATATCACCATAGAACACCACTAATAATAAGAGTTAATATGTTTTACAAACATTTGCTGCATAAAAATCTACTAGGGATTGTCAAAAGGAAAAAGTTTGTGCAATATAAGCAAAAAGTTTAAAAAATTAAAATTTTAAATTATCATAATTTGTTAAATTGTGCTTCACCAAAGATACTTTACAATTTTACCTTTTCAAGCATTCAGCACTTTTCGCACGAACTTTTTGCCTTTGACAACCCCTAGCGAAATTTGATGCAGCGAATTTTTATAGAACCCTTTAAACGCACGTTTTAGTGGAGATCTATTAGGATATTTAAAAAAGGGTCAAAATGACCCCTTAAAATGGGAGATAGAGGGTTAACATATTCTAAAATAAAAATTGCCATCAAATTTTACTGAAGACAACGCCTAGTGAAATTTAATGCAGAAAATTTTTTGTAGACCATTTTAACCCTTTAAATGCAGGTTTTAGTGGTGTTCTATGAGGATTTTTTTTAAATGACCCTTAAAATGGGAGATATAGGGTTAATATGACATCTTTTAACATTTATATACCTTCACTCAAAATATTTTGTAGGCAAAAACAAAAGAAAAACACATTTAAAACCAGTGAATAAACAATTGAAAACCATACCAGTAATTATTCATTTGTTTTAAAAACATCAACATTTATTTTTTACTGTTGACAAAATTTTCTAACATAAATAACACTAAATATAAAAAAATTACGGTTTTTTCGTTCGTTTTTACCAACAAATTCGAAAACAAGTAACCTACGAAAACATTAAAAATTAATGATTGTTGTGTTATTTTTTACCAATAAATTACAAAAAAATAACCTACGAAAACATTAAAAATTAATGATTTCGTAGGTTATTTTATACAATTTTCTATTGAAATATTTTTTTAAAAATTTTTAATAAAATTTTTAGGGAATCGATCCCGCAATCAACTACATTCTGGCCAGACGCTACCCATCGTGCCAAAGCCACTTGATACAAACATGTTTTTATATTTCTATAAATAATTTTTTGAATTTTTTTTTTCTACAAAAAAATAACTGATTTTTGTAGGTAAAATCTAGTGATATTTCATTAAAAAATACCAACAATTTAAAAAAAAATTACTTACACAAATCATTAAAAATCAAAAGAATAATCAGTAGTTTTTACTTATAGAACAAAAATAATTGACTTTAAAAATTAAATGTTAATGAAAGTCTTTATTTTTTAGTGTGTTATTTTTGAAACAAAAGACTGAAGTAGTCATTAATAAAAACTGAGCATCAAACAAATGTTTTTTCTTTTAAAAACGACTAAACGGAAAACTTTTTAAATAAACTACAAACAATTAATGACATAATTTTTTGAGTGTGGGGGTAAAATGGCTAAAAAAGTGTATTTTCGGTACTTTTGATATTTTCTGACGTAATGGTTCAGAAACTTAAAATTAGGAATGTAAAATCCTTTTTGTACTTTTAATATTTGCCGAAACAATGATCCTAGAAAATTGAAATATGGAATGTAGGATTTTTCGGTGAAGAAAAAAACATTCTGGAAGAGGTACTTTTTGGAAATTCCATTTCTAACGGGAGTTAGAAAATGTACTTTTGGTACTTTTTTTCTGTTCCTCTAATAATGACCTAGCTATCAACTATTAAACTAAAAGCCACAGAAATAACACTCAAAAGAAGGACATATTTTAAAACAGGTAACAGTGGTACTTTTCATATCTATAAGATAAAGACAATAGAACTTTTTATTTCTTTAACGCATATTATATGGAGAGGAATGAAACTAACATGGAACGAAAGAAAATGAAATTGGAAATGAAATGAAATGGAGTAGAACGAGGAACGAAATGCAATAGAGCTTGGAGCAATATGGAATGATACTTTTTACTTTAACACTTTTTTTTTAACAGTTTAGACAGTTTTGATTTCGCCATGAAATTTAAAAAAAAACTCATATTATTGCATTTTTCCGAAGAACAATTTTTGTCTTAAGAGTTAAAACGCCTTAATTTTTTACCTTACCCCATTCGAATTTGATGAAACTTAGAATATATTTGGGCCCTTACAAAAGAATTACTGTGCCAAAATTCGGCACTTCTGGTAGTTTTTCTTCCTGAGATATGGGAATATACACGATTTTGCTAATTTTCAAGACCCCCATATCTCGAAGACTCGAATGACCAGAAGCCTGAAAAATTGGCATAATCTCTTTTTTGTTAAAGTAAACCCCAGTACAGAATTTCATTAAATTTGGAGTGGGTGAGGTCAACTCGTCGGTTGAATTGAGGTGTTTTAGTCTTATTTCAAATCTCTCACAGTTTTCGAGAAAATAAGAATAATATTTTTTTTTTGCAATTTTGTTGCTAAATTTTTCTCATACATCCCAAATACATATTCAAAAAAAAATTATGGTATTCGCACTTTAAGGTTAAAGCTGGCTGGGACCAGCCGTGGTATGATATATTTTAAAAAACCCATGTTTATTTTCGAACAGTACCTATAAAAATGTTCTCAAGGTTGTTTACTCTAGTAATATGTGGCGAATGCGTGATTTTTATCTTGTAATACAATTAATAGCACGTATACGCCACAGCAGCACAGTGGACCAAATGCTTAATCTAGCGTGCATGAGAGTATAATTCGACTTTGAGAGCACCTAGAAACATGAAATTTGTAATGCACAAGGAAAATGAGATGAGCTTCTATATATTCCAAATGGGGGCGGTATTTGAAAGGGCGTGGCACTTATTGAAACATTGTCATAATAAAATATAGGTAAAGTAGAGCCAATAATAAGCAGAGAAAGAAATTTTTTTTAAAGTAATAAAGATTTTTAAACAGTTTAGAAAAAAAGTATTTTATTTTGAGTAAAAAAAAATTTTTTTTTACTCATTTCTGTAAAAAGAAAATTTTTTTGAGTGAAAATTTTTTTTTTGAGTTTAATTTTTTTTTGCTTGTAAAATTTTTATATTGGGTTAAAAAATGTTTGAGAATGTCAAAAATACTCAGCAAAATATTTTTGTGGCTCATCAATGTCATTTAAAGCGTTTAGGTGTTTTTATTTTTTAACGTAAATTCAAGGTACACCAATCTGAAATTCACGGTTTTTGCTTACAACTTCTGAACCACTAGACCGATTTGGCTGATATTCAATACCAACCTGACTAGGAAAATTGAAAATATATATGCCAAGCGTCAGCAGAGTTGTCGTTTGAAAGTTATCGTGTTTTAAACAGACAGACGGACGGACATCGCTAGATCGACTGAAAAACAAAACCAGCAAAAACCAGCAGCCAATTTTTTTATTATTTTGGAGCTCAATATCTATTCTTTTGAAATCATGTAAAAACCCTATAGAAGTAAGCGGGATTTGTACCTAAATTCATTAACAAAATTCAAGTTTGCTTGAAAAATAATTCCATTATGGACTCTCTTTTTAATTTACGTTTTTTTACGAACAACAACTCAAATTAGCTTCAAATATACATTCCTTGAGGTTAAAATATAACAAATAATTTGATAAATTGCCTTAATGCGGTCGTAAAATAGCAGTTTAAACAATCAACACGTCTACACAGAACTTGAAGAAATTTTTTTATAAAAACTAATTACTCATGTTTGGCTGCCAACTACGATGGTTTTTTTGCAATAAACAAAGAAATTTTATTAGCGCTAAGTAAGGTAGGAATAGTGTAATCATATATGCGATACTAATTTAATATTGTAAAAACTTAATTTTTCGACCAACTGCGCACCAGATTCAACATTTGGTCCACTGTGAGCAGTATGCACAAAAAGTTGTAACTTTAATTTTCTCTTACCCATTTTAAAGAAATAGCAATTCCCAGAGACCTACTACTATCACTGGTCACCTTTTTTGTTGTTTGTATTTCATTGTAAAAGTAGATATTACGTGTGCACTATAAAAACGTAATAGTAGACATTACTATATAATTCCACTAGCAACATTACATTGATTGTAGTCAGTCAGTCAGCCAGTCATCATATTGCAGTTGTAGTACTATTATAGTACTACGACTGTAGTCGTAGCATTACAATAATATTTGTATTTAAATAGCATCAACAACAGGCTACGCCAAAAGATTTGAATGAAAATGTAATCATTTAAATTTTCTGATTTTCGTTCTCTTTGTTTTTCCTATATAGGAACATTTTATTAAAGCTTAAAATGGAAATGGAAGATGAAAAGTTAGTTTTGCAATGGATGCTATGTTGGTATTTGCTTTAGGTTTTTTCTTTTTTTTTTTGCTATTTCTAGCTATCTTTACGTAGTTAATGTAGCCGTATTTGGATATCACGTTTGTTTTTTTTTTTTTGTTAGTTTTTTTATTTGTTGTTCCGAGCACTGAACTCGCTCTCGACTGTTTTGTTTGTTGTTTGACTGACTGAATGAATGACTGACTGGCAGACTATTTCAAACAATTTTAAATTTGTTAAACAAACATTTCTACGTTGGTTGGTTAGTAGTGGATTTTGTAGAGATATTTAAAAAAATATTTAAATTGAATGTTGCGGTTTTGCTATTTTGTTTTTTGTTTGATTTGATTAAAAGAAATTCGATTGAAAAAAGAATTTAATTGATTTGATATACACACAAAAAATTATTGGCTAAAAATTTTCAATTAAATCTATTGATCAACAAAATTTAAATAAGTCAATCAATGTTTTGATTGAAATTTTTTTCAACATACTAAATTTTTTTTCGGTTTTATTTATTTGAAAAGAATAATTCAAAAATATACAAAATAATCGGGTTTTACTTTTTTTTTATTGTTTGGAACATATAGGAAAGCAAAAAAGATTAATTTTTTGATAATTTTGTCATAACCTTACAATTCATTTGTTAAATCAATCATTATTTTGATTGACTTTAAATAAAAAATTTATCAAATTTTTGATTAAAATCGAAAAAATGTTTAATTGAAAAAATTTTCAATCAATCACCTACAATTTGATGATTGGTATAACAATTTTCTTAATTGGAGGAATTTCAATCAAAAAATTGATTGAATCCGCGTTTTTGTTGATTGAAATTCATTTCAAATTTTTTCTGTGTAGAAAAAGATTTCGATTTTAAGATTTAAGAATTTTGATATTCTGGGGGCTTATACTGTCCCCCTAAGAAAAAAAGTCTTAGTCGCATACTAGAGCACTTTCAAGAATTTTTTATGTTTTTTTTTTTTAAGTACGTTAAAACACAAAAATGTTGAAATAGAAAAAAATTGCAATTTGGTCCATTATTGAAAAAGTTATGAGTAAAAGAAGTTTGAGTAAAGGAAAAACTGTCAATTTTTAAAAATTCGATAACTTTTGAACGGGTCATCAAAAAATCTGAAAAATT